>OY720378.1:12282117-13580450 GCA_963082945.1 Cerastis leucographa
ATACGTGAACCTATATATTTGCGCTGTTTACTTGTGTAAACAAAACAAAGGGTTTTCGTTTTCGGAACAATTAAATAGCTTTGTCTAAATTGAGCCATACAGCTCTGAATAAAACTTCAGATGTGTTCTTAGTTTTGGGGGATTTTAATGTGAGTGGAATCTCGTGGGCTCAATCAAATAGCCTTTCGTTGGTCCCAGTGAACCCCGCCACTAGTGACGAATGTTTGTTCGCGGACGAGTTCTGCACGCTGGACTTTGGACAATATAATGGGGTAGCTAATGGGTACGGGAAACTGTTGGATTTAGTCCTCTCAAATAAGTTAGCCTGTGTTAGTGAGTGTACTGACCCTCTGGTGCCTATTGATCCCTATCATCCTGTATTGTTAATCAATATTGACATCTTTGAAATACCTCCTCTTGACCATGCGCCGCGGTTGCGATTTATCTATAGCAAAGGTGATTTTAATTCTATGAATGACGAAATTTATGGAATTAATTGGGAGCATGAGTTTTTAATCAGATCAATGGATGAGTCAGTCGAATACTTTACAGACACTATAAAACAGCTTCAAAAAAATATATACCACAACAGCTAGTACGTAATAAAAAATACCCAGTCTGGTACAGCTCGTCACTCGTCAAAACAATTAAAGAAAAGTTTAAATGTGGTTTACACAGATTATAGCAAGGCATTTGATTGGATCGACCACGATATTCTGATTAAGAAGCTGAGCTACATGGGCATACGTGGGGACCTCTTAAGGTGGTTCGCTTCATACGTCGATAACAGGTCACAGGCAGTAGTACTTAATAATTATATTTCAAGTTGGGTAAAGGTGCCCAGCGGAGTGCCTCAGGGTTCATTGTTCGGTCCTTTATTGTTTGTGGTCTGTGTGAACGACATCGATCAATGACTCCATTCCTCGAAATTATTATGCTTTGCCGATGACATGAAAATCTTTACCACTATCTCAACGCTCGAAGATAAAGTAGCACTTCAGGCTGACTTGTATCGGCTTGAAGAATATTGTCGGGCCAATAAACTAGATCTCAACCCTTCTAAGTTAAGTGTTCGGTGATCACTTACACTAGAAAACGTGCAGTCTTAGCCACTACTTATACTCTGGGGGGCCAGATCTTGCCAAGGTGTAATACTATTCGTGACTTGGGCGTTCATCAATACAGTAAGTTAATTTTTGACACACACATTGATGCAATTGTTAAAAAAGCTTCTAAACTGCTGGGGTTTATAATATGTCTTGAACTTGCGCTTGATACAAGCTGAGCAGCTGTTCTGGCGTGAAGTACCTTCTCACCTTTGCAAGGACCCCCAACTTTTTGGCAGCCAGCTGTGCCTTTGCCTCAATATATGAGCCAAAATTGAGGGTCGATGTTAAAGTTATGCCAAGAAGCTCAAGATGGTCTGCTATTGGCACGGTGACATGTCGGAAAGTTGGAGCAGGGTAAAATTGGCCTAACTTTCTTATGTTTGGTAGAGAGGTCCTTAATTGATAGCAGTCGTGTATATAGTCAGGCTCGAAGCTTGGCAATTTGGCAGACAGTCGAGCTCGTCATGCTTCAAACCTATCTAGGCTTTCAGAGGCAGTTTTCGATATGCGGCATCAAAGATTTGGAATAATCTGCCACCACCAATTCGATCATCAAACTCGACTGATATTTTCAGAAAACGCTTACGGCAGTACTTGATTGATGCACAACGGAAATTGGACATGGTCAATATGAATGTCTCGCTTATATAATTGTCAATTTCAGTGGAATGTAGTGTATGGGTTAGTGTAGTGCTAACAAGTGTAGAACAATAAAATTAGATCAGCCTGACACAACAAACAAAATACTCGCTTTATTCGATATTTTCTTAAACACTTACCTTGTTTTGTGTTATCTTGCTTTTTTATTATCATTAGTTCACTACTATTTTAAATCACTCTGAGCGGTCTAAATTAACTTATGTAACATGTTCGTTTCTAGCTCACAAAAATATCTTTCATCATTTTCAAATATTTATTAGTATAGCCGCAGCTACAAAAAATTTACTACAATAAAAATGTGCAATTTGCCAACGCCATCGGTGGTTCGTGCATCACACTCGGCCGCGTGCGGAACAGTGTGTTGCGACGGACTAAAATGGTGTGTTATGAAATACCTGTTCCCAGTTTTAAAATAGTTTTATTTTTACCATTATTTTAGTTTATTTTCATAAAACACTACTGTTGGTGAGCTAAGTGGACTGTAATTATTTAAAATGGATTGGAGATGGTAGAAACACTGTTAGTATGTTATAATTGCTATTTAATGCCAGAACAAACTATGTACAAAGCAATGGATCACAGACACTTGACAACATCAGCAAAAGTCAGAAAAAATAGAACAATCATTCAAAATATATAGTTCTTAAAAAAGGTGGCATCCTAGCCAGTCGCCAACATACCGGACCCCCAGTGGAACACTAACAACCGGTGGCTACTGGCTGGGAAGCAGCTTCCATTAAAACTAGCTTACGGGCCGGTCGGCGCAGTATGCCGCCCTTAGTGCGGACGTCTGCCACGCGGACCGCTCCGTCTGGCCCTGGGTAGATCGACACTATTCTTCCCAACGGCCATAAGCCACGAGGAAGGGTAGGGTCGGCGATCAGCACCACGTCTCCCTCACTGAAACTAAATGTGTTGGTGGAGGGTCCCCTTGCTCGGAGCGTGGGCAGGTACTCGCGCAGCCATCGTGCCCAAAACTGATCTGCTAGACGTAAGCTTCTACGCCAGTCACATCTTCTGTTTAAGTCTGCGTCCGTGAGCGTGCTGGTCCAAGGTACGACTGAAGAGGAACCCAGGATGAAATGGAAAGGAGTGATCGCTTCTGGTGAGTCGGTTGAAGATGGCACGTACGTGAGAGGTCTCGAATTTATTATGGCCTCTGCCTCAAGGAGTAGTGTGGATAGTACGTCTTCTTTTAATATTTTTTTTTTGCGAAGCAGGCTCTCAGGGCTGTCTTCACGGTTCTTACCAATCTTTCCCATGCTCCGCCCATGAACGGTGATGCCGGTGGGATGAAACGCCATTCAATTTTGTGGTTTGTGGCGTATTCTTGCACTGCGTCGTCTTGTAACGAGCGTAGCTCTCGGGAGGCTCCGACAAAGTTGGTGCCATTATCTGTAAATATTGTTGAAGGCGATCCTCGGCGAGCAATAAAGCGTCTTAGGCTCATAATGGCTGCATCGGATGAAAGTGAAGTGACAAGTTCTAAGTGGATGGCTCTCGTTACTAGGCATGTGTACAGCGCGACGTAGCGTTTTTCGTGACGTCGGAATATTGTGACAGTAATCGCACCGAAATAATCTAAGCCCACGTGCGTGAACGGCCTCTTGTGATGATCGAGTCGCTCTTCCGGTAGATTTCCGATTTGAGGTCGAGCAGGTTGGCCCTTCCACCTTCTGCATTGAAGGCAGGCTTTGGCTACGCTACGAATGCTGTCTCTTGCTTTGAGTATCCAAAACTTCTGCCTGAGCTCATTAAGGACAAGTTCGTTGAAGCAATGTGCGGCGTGAATGTGTTCGTGAAGGATGAGGAGTCGTGTGACGTGATGGCGACCATCCAGAATTGCAGGCGATATGGCTCTCTCACTCACTCCTGGCGTATACTTTGTCCGTGAGTCCAGTCGCATCAAGCCATCCTGACCAAGAGTTGGAGCGAGTTTTGCTATTCGGCTGTTTTTGGGCACGGGTTGTGAAGATTCGACTGCTTTCAGCTCATCGGGGAAGCTGTCTTTCTGAGTTCGTTGGAGTATCATCTTCTCAGCTGTTATGATGTCCGCCGCGTGAAGTTGTGAAGGAGATTTGGTGCTGTCGATGTATATATTAGAATTTTGATCTATTGGCCGAGACAGTTTAAGCCGGAATAATCGCGCACCCTGGAGAACACGGGCGGTAGCGCGTAAAAGGCGTAGCCAAGAGCTAAAACGCGTCGCGTCAGGTACTGGACTCGAGAACGGAACGTCGAGGAGCAACCCCACCAGCTCCGATTTCAACTCGAGGTCTGGTAGAGTCTCCTCGATGTCAGCAACTCGCTCGGTCGGCCAAGCATATGGTGGCTGTAACAGAAACGGAGGACCCGTAAACCATCGATGAGACTGTGTGAGGTTTAATTTTTTAGGTTTTGTGGCATCGTCGGCGACGTTGAGAGAGGTAGGGATCCACCTCCAGTTGGACGGGTTGGTGGTTTCTAATATCTCTCCCAACCTGTGCGCCACGAATGGTTTAAACGCCCGAGCATCACTCCGAATCCACTTAAGGACAGTGGTTGAGTCTGTCCAAAAAGTGATCTCGGAGGGCTTAATTCGATGAGCTTGCAAAATTGTTTGCGCGAAACGAGAGGCTATAAGCGCAGCTTGTAGCTCAATGCGTGGAATTGAGACCGGCCTTAAGGGCGAAACGCGTGCTTTACTGCCGATTAGAGTTGTCGACACGGAGTCGTCATCGTATCTAAAACGCCAATAGGCAGCACATGCATAAGCTTGTTCGCCACCATCGGCTAATACATGCAGTTGGGTATCCACTACGTCTGTCTTAGTCATATACCAACGAGGTATTTTTATGTTGGACGCGACCTGCAATTGTAAAAACCAGTCTTCAGATTCATTTACGTACGTGTTGGGAAGCGGTGAGTCCCAGCCGACCCCTGCCCTCCATAGTTTCTGTATCAAAATGCGGCCCCAGATGATGACCGGTATTAATAAGCCGAGGGGGTCATATACCTTCATTACGTTTGATAAGAGACTACGTTTGGTTAAGGTGTCGGCCGGTAACTGCGACACTGCTCGGAAACCCAGCGAATCCTGACGTGGGTTCCACTTAACACCCAATACGCCAACCTCGCTACTAGGCGGTAAATAGACGTCGGAGGTTGCGTCGCTTCGAAATTCCTTTGGGATAAGCGAAAGTGCCTCCGGATCGTTTGACGTCCACGCGCGCATCTCGAAACCACAGGCTTTGTGAACGGTGACTACGTCAGCGGCCAGCTGCGCCGCGTCGGCGACACTGGAGTGGCTACCTAAATAGTCGTCCATATAGTGGTCGTCAATTATTGTCTTACAGGCGGCGGGGTAATCGGCTTGGAGTGTTCTCGCATTTTTGTTTTTAATGTAGAGCGCGATGAACGGACTTGAAACTGCGCCAAAAATCATAGAGGACATACGATACTCTTTCAGTTCGCCTTCTTTGTTACGCCAGAGGAAGCGTTGTGCGTCTCTGTCTCTTGGAGCGATTTTTATTTGTGGGAACATTTCTTTTATGTCACCGTTTATAGCCACGGCGCCATCTCTAAAGCGAAACAAGATATCTAGTAAAGAACAAAGTAAGTCTGGACCTTGTAGGAGCAGGCTGTTTAAACTTACACCCTTCGTCGCCGCGGCGGCGTCGTGGACCACTCTGAGCTTCTTCTTTTGAGGGTGAAGTACGCCGAAAATAGGCAGGTACCAACGAATACCAGCTTCTACGTTGACGCAGGAACCATTTGGTGGTTTCCGTTGGTGATAGGTGATTGGTTCGCACTCCTCAGCGTAGCCTTTTGCAATGACGTCGTCTATAAATTTGTTAAAGGCTGTGGCGAACGATTCATCTTTTGCCATCTGGCGTTCGAGGGCCTTGAAGCGCGATAATGCCTGCGGGTAACTGTCAGGTATAGTCTTTGGCAGTTCTTTCTTCCAGGGTAGGCCAACTTCAAAATGTCCATCATTAAGTTGGCGCGCCGATGATTCGATAATATCAACGGCTCGTTTATCGTCATCGTTTGGGCGAGGGGCGCTTTTCGTTATGCCTAAGGCATCAATGTCATATTGACTTTTGATAAGAATGTCTAAAGCGTCCGATACGTGGTTCACAAATTCGAGTGGCTTAGATGAAACGGAAAGCGCACCGTGAAGTACCCAACCTAACAAAGTTCTCGAGGCGACAGGATCACTCTTTTTGCCACATCGTACTTCGCGACTTAAAGAGAGGCCAATCGGGCGCACCAATGAGGACAGTAGGGGTGACGTCAGTGTATGAAAGATCGTCGGTTAAGTCTACCAAGTGATCATAGTCTGAGAAAATAATTTTGCCTGGGTGTTGCGCTCGCAACCCCAAAGGTTTGATCGCCCGCGCGTGTTTTACTAAATAACGATCAGATAAATTTCGACCTCGAATGTAAAAGTCTACGTAACTTATGTCAACTTCTTTCGTCATACCACTGACGCCTTCGATGCGTAGCCGCTCCTGACAGGTGGGTTTCGCGCCGATGCGCGAAGCAACCTCACCGTCAATGAGCGTCGCAGTACTGCCCTCATCGAGTAACGCCGTCGTGTGGAACTCGCCGTCAGGACCCTCGAGCACGACCGGGACTACCTTCAGCAGCCCGCGAGGGCGATCGGTTGACCGCGAAGTCCCTGTAACATCAATTAAGGTATCAGATGTATTTCCAATTTTGACAGATGGTTCAAATTCGTTGGTTGAATTGTCCACGTTAACAAGAGTGGTCGGTTCAGCAAACAAAGTTTGAGTATTGTTGCATTGGCTGCTGGATGCTACGCCAGGTTTGGAGTTCGCTGTCATTGTGGCGTGAAGGAGCGCGTTGTGACGTCTCGGACATCCGTCTACTCCACAACGTTTGGCGCGACAAAAATTCCAAGTGTGTGGGCTAGACTTCAAACACCGGTAGCATATTTTTGTCTCACGGACCCAACGCCATCTGTCGTCTATTGAGAGCGCTAAAAAAACTTTACAGGTTTTTATGTTGTGAGGTCCTTGTTTACAATAGGTACAACGCTCGGGCAATTTGTTGTTAGATACGGTGGCATGAATTGTTTCCTTCTTCAATTGGAATCTAGTAGGATGCGTTGTGTTCTGTGCCTTAACCGTATTGTCGGCAACAAAGTTATATTTTAACTGTTTATCAGCCTCTACTAAAAGAAAGCGTGACAAAATATTCAATTTTGTTAAATTTGGTTGATTGGGTGCATAAACGGAAGCAAAGTCCGTGAAACGAGCGCGCGTATGCTCGCTCAACTTCATCATTATGCACCGAAAGAGCTCTGGTGACCATAAGTATTCGCTCTGATTAAGTAGCTTAAGCGTTGTTACGAAGTTGCGTAATTTATTTGCTAAACGGTTTAATTCTTCGGGAGAACTTAGCTTAGGACTGTTGCGCAGCCCGGCGACCTCGAGGGCGACGAGAAGTTCCGGGCGCGCGTACGTCTGCTCTAGGGCACTCACGATGTCGTCCGGTTCCCCAGAAGTCCACAGAAGAGACGCCACGGACTGGTACGCCGGACCGCGCACAGCGTTGTTTAAACGATCTAAATTATCTGACGGAGAAAAATTAGATTTAGTTCGTTCGTAACTACTCTTGAACGCCATCCACTGACTAACTTCGCCCGAGAACGTGACGAGTTCGGGTCTCTTTGGTTTGCTGGAAAGGGCGTTTATAGCTTGGGTAAGCTGAGTTACAGGGTCTGAGATAGGGCGTTCAGACGTATTTGATTGCTGTGTAGCATTATTGTGGTCGTTGTTACCGTCGGCGCGTGTAACTGACGACGGGGCTGCATGGTTGACATTCGGTACGTAGAACGATACCGTGTTGGTAGGAGCGGCCGGCTGTGAATATTGTCCTTGGGGGTTGCCCAAAGTGACAGTCGGTGCCTCACCAGGCATGTTCGAGTTACTTACCGTGGTCATGTTCTGCTCGAGAACCCACGTCGCGGTGCGTTTTGCGGAATGACAATTAGACAAACGTGAACAATGGGATTTAGATGACTTATCTGATGCTTCCAAAGCGGCTAGTCTGGCTTGTAGTTCCGTCTCTTCCGCCTCAGCCTCGAGGCGGGCAAGCTCGCGTTCGTGCTCCACTCGGCGCCGCATTGCGTCTGCTTCGATGGCCAGTTTCTGGGCGCGGACGGTCGCCGAAGACCTCGAGGAGTGAGTGCGTTCACTGCACGACTGTGTACTATGAACACTATGTGCACTGCATGAAGGTGCTTTTGCATTTGCATCTAAATCCGAATTAGATCGAACACTTAGGCGATTTGCGAGGCTAGGTTGTGCCTGGTCGCAAGGTTCAGTGCCCGCGGACTGTGTGGTCGAGTTAATTGCACCCTCCGTTGCTGTGGCCAAAGCCGGCCGGTCGCCGCCCCGTGAACGTTCGCGACGTTCGGGCTGCGTCCGATTGACTTCCGTGGCCGTAGTGTCCGTGTTTGCCTTGCTTTGACTACGTGTTTCCACCATAGTTAATGAATAAGAATGACGAAATGAATGTTTACTAAGCGAAATGAAAAAATGAAAAACTTACGTCAAAATGAAAATGTTGAAAAAATGGTTTGTTTTTACGGCGAGAATGGACCAAAATGTTGGTGAGCTAAGTGGACTGTAATTATTTAAAATGGATTGGAGATGGTAGAAACACTGTTAGTATGTTATAATTGCTATTTAATGCCAGAACAAACTATGTACAAAGCAATGGATCACAGACACTTGACAACATCAGCAAAAGTCAGAAAAAATAGAACAATCATTCAAAATATATATATAGTTCTTAAAAAAGGTGGCATCCTAGCCAGTCGCCAACAACTACATAATATTATTCTATCACAATATTTATTTATTTACTGTATTTACTGACATCCGTACACTCACCATTTAGGTTCAGTTGAAAACCAGCGTCGGGCACTAGTTGTCCGGCATTATGCTGAACTGGGCCTATTTGGCGCTGTCGTGAGTCACACAGTATTTCTTGTTTAGTTTTTATTTTTAAATTGTTTTTCTTTTTTTTAATATTGTGTGTACTTGTGGCAATTGCGCCAATAAACGTTTTTTCTTTCTTTCTATCTTCTCTCAGCGAAGTTTATGCAAAGGTTGCTGATAATCTTTCTTTTGCTTTTCTCCGTAACTCTCATGCATATAATTCTAATCAATCAGCTATCACTCTGAATATTGGTGATACTGTATGGAGAAGGAACTTTTCCAAGTCTTCTGGAAAAGATTTTTTCTATGGGAAGCTTGCTCCACGTTTTATTAAGTGCCGTGTGATAAGAGTTATTTCTAGGACCACCTTATTTGCTACAGGATTGTGATTCAGTCCACTCCGGACAATATCATATCAAAGATATCTTAAAATAAATTAGATTGAATTCTCTTTGTTCCATTTTTACATTAACATTTTTCAATACCTTTTTCCTCTTTGGTTTATGGGAATATTTCTTTGCATAAGTTTTTGATTATGTTAAAAACTTCATAAATTATCTGTTAATAATGACATCTATTTATTTCTGTGTTGTGTCAACCTGTGTTCTTAGGTTATTTTATTTCTTTTAGTTTAACACAAATGGCGTGTCATTCTACATTCAATTTGAATTTGAATTTATACTTGAGTTTTCTGACTTGAGTTCTCTGATTCGAGTTCTTTGTCTTGAATTCTTTTTTGACTTAATTGACTTAAATAAAACTTATTTTCTTTCTCAAACTTAGTTCTTTTTTTTGTTTTTCCTCCAACTTGTCTTTCGTTTTTATAACTAAAGTTGGACTTTACGTGTTGACGTTATTTATTTTTTGGGGATCCCCGGGTTTTTTCTTATTGTTGTTAAGTAATAGTTAAGTCTTATGTTAAGTTAGGCTAGCTTTACTTAGATCTATAGTTCCCTGGTTGTTCTTCATAGTTGTAAGGATGTGGTAGGTTAGTGTTTGACTCTAATTGAACAATATATATTTAGATTTATGAGTTCGTTATTTTCTTTCATATTCTCCATAGATGTAATTGAGATATCGCGAGTTCGCGCGGATAAAGTTTAGTTGTGGTGGCTACCGCGTTTATTCAGTATCTGTTGCACTTCGATATCGTTTGATTCAGAGATGATTCCTGCTGTTGTCTTTGCCTGTTCCAGCTTTATTTTTTTTCTCACTTGTACAGACAGCTGCATTAAGTTCTTACCCCCCTAAAAGACATGTGCGTTCAAATCCGTGTCGGGCACAGTTGGTTTTTGTATCTTGCAAAAACATTTTATTATAATGAACTTATTGTTTTAGTGAAAAAATAAGTTTAAGTATGTATTTTTCTTTGAAATTCTGTTTTTAATAATGATTTTTCAATAAAACGTTAATACTTATATTATTGGGTATAACGACTAGCAATAATGCTGTTAACATTTACACGATCATAAGTAATGTATAAATAGTCCGGACGATTCAAGACCGCTTGATGTGCATGAGGGAGGATCAAATCCTAGGTGTGACATTAGCTTTTTGCCATGAATAATGTTTTTTTAATTTTAAAGAATGTTTCTTTTTTTTTAGTAATATATGTATTTAAGAAAAATTTAATACTTTAATAATGTGTTAAATAATAAAAAATGTTTATTTTTGCTATAATTTAACACAAACTTTGATCATATTTTACCACAAAGATTTATATTATATTTTACAATTTTTTTTTTGATAATTTACAGTTATCATAATATTTTACCTGACACAAACGGGTCCCTAGACAAGTGACATCCTATCACGCAAATCATAACATAGTGAAGCTGACTGTACTTTCGTCCTTTTTTTTTCTTAGAAGGGGGTTTTGCAGCATTATCACGCTGCTTATTGATTCAGCTGAATAAAAACTATTCAGTTTGTGTAAGTCAAGCTCATTTCAATTTTTTTTCTTATTTCGGTTTAAACTTAAAAGTATGATCATTCCATTGGATGACAGAGAAAATTTTTCTTGTCAATTGGCGACGTATCTTCTTAGAAGAAACATACATGGTATTCTGTTTAGAAGATAAATAACTAAATTATTGTGTCGAATCTGATTCATCTTTTTCCTTTACTGTCTGCAATCAGTGTAAAGTTGTGGCTGTATCTATAAGCACCGTACTAAATTGTCGGTTGCATAAGACTGTCTTTTACAAAGAACAGGTATGTATTTAAAACATTTTAAATTTTAACTGCTTGGAAGGAACTGTTTTGAGTATTATGGTGCTCATTTCCTTTTATTTTCGCACCATAGATTCGCTCAGAATCGGTTCAAGGAATACCCAATTAGCAGTGGACTGATGTTCCGAGTTATTTCAACGCCGCGACTCAATTCCGACTGAGTTCGGGAAGCGTGTGCTTGCGGGTGACTCCGTAATTTACGAGCGAAGACCCTGAAGGACGTCGTGACATCCATCGCTCCACGTCAAGTTATCCCAAAATTTTGTTCTTATCCACTTTTTATAATTTGTAGCAATAGCGAAGTACTTATTGAATAGTTTTTTATACTATCGTTTTATAATCTCAGCTATTCGTGTCAAAAGGTCGCGAAATGAACCGTTTTTGATATTATATTTAAGCACGGTTATAATTTAATCGCGCCTAGGGCCGGATAGCGGTTGCAACCCCTTCTCACCTATAGGCATTATTTTCCAAAATTACATTTTTTTTTTCTTTTCTAGACAATCCATTTCGCAACTTTACTGAAAGTAATTTTTTACATCGCCAATCCTGTTCCTTTGGATATTTTTTTATATTAAAAATGTTTGTATTCGTTATATCTTTTTAATGGAAAAATTAAACGTGACACATATAGTGACAACTATTTTTTTTTTTTATGCTACATTTGGCAATCAGTTTAGTCTCTTGCTGAAGTCTAGCTGTTTTATGATTTATCAATTAGGTACAGGCAATGAAGTAAAAATTCGGATTTTGGCTTATGACGTGAAGCAAAACACGTTAAGTTAGAACTAAAACTGCGAGGAAAATACAGTAGTTTATTTGTAGTTTATTCGTATTTAGTATTATATTTTGATTCATCTTAATTACGGAGACATTCCACTGATAAAAACTTTAATCGTAACATTTTTAGGTTATCTTGTATATAGACGTATGTCTCTTTCCTCCCAACTTTTCCGTCTTACCTTCTATTTACTTTTCTGAAAGTCTTTAGTCGTTTTACTACTATGTATAAGTTGCTATAATGAATGCTACCTCTAAGAGTGGGTCCCAAAACACATGTAGTCTCGCCCGTCTCCTTTATGTTGTTTTATTTTCACATAAGTTCACAGTACAGAAATGCTATTGTTTCGTGAAGCCAAAAACTGTTTCTTTGAATTTTTAAATATTTTTTTTAGAGAGAAAATGATTTGACGAATTGACACTTGGGGTTGCCAGCTTATTTTTACTTATTTCCTTTATTCATTTATCGTCTCATTTTTCACATATTTTTAATAAAATAAAATAACAAAAAACAACGTCTTCGACTTATTAAGTCAACGTGTTGGCGCAACGATTATCGGATCAGGTGCGGGTCATCCAGCGTAATCATATGTTGGACGACACCGTACTTGATTGCTTGCGAACTGAAATGCAGAGTAGCCACGTCATTGCCCCTCCGTCGCAGGATGTGGTTCCACCACGGTCTAGTCAGTTATTCAATCGTGCTGACGAAGTGAGTAATGACATGGCTACTAATGTAAGTACCCCAGTGCAGTGAGGAAATGAGGAGTGCTTTGGACGGTGCGAATCAAGAAAATCGGCGGCTCAGGCGCAAAATGTCTCTTTCGCAAAATGTCTACTGGTAGTAAAATGTCTCGTTCTCATTATGTCGCTTTCTCATAATGTCGCTTTCGCAGAATGACTCCTTCTCAAAAGGTCGCTTTCTCACAATGCCTCTTTCGCAGAATGTCTCTTTCGCAAAATGTCGCGTTAGTAACTTAGAAAAATAATTGGCCAGGTTTAAAAAAAAGGTTGTTTTTTTTCCAATTTCTTATTTAATGTTTACAAGTTTTACAAGATATTCAATCGTCGATTCTGACTCAGCTGGGCAGCGTTAAGGACTTTTTTTTTTCGCATGGGAAATCATCAAATGACTTCTCCCGCTCTGGGCGGAGCGGGAGGGAGTGTCAGACTTGTACTGACTAAAACCCATCCATGTTCCTTCTTAGCCCTTTATGTTCCAGGGCCACGGAATCTCTTTCGAACAGCCCGCAGCCCTGGAACAGCCCGAAGCCCTGGAGCGTTAAGGACTTCAATCTCTTTGCTTTACACAAAAAGGTTTAAGTCTGTCACAAAAAAAAACACATTCAAAATTATAACAACATACATTTATGTCAATCAAATTGACATTTAAGTACTATGAAATAAGCTGAAGGTACACTCGACCAATCTATTTGGATTACATTTTACATGTTTGCGTTAACTCATAGTCATAGCATAGCTATTACTTCACGCTATTGAAGTCATAGCATCCATGACTTTAATAGCTTAGACTTAAAATTGCGCTCGCTCGTTTTATTTAGTGTTTGTGTGTATAACTATGACTTCACGCACACATGTAAGATGTAAACCAAATAGATGGTTCGATTGTACTTTTAAAAAACTTATAAACGTATGTGTCATTATGTCAAGACTAATAAATCTGTGAACTGGTTGTGTTTTTATCAGATAAACATTATTAAGCGATTTGAGTTAAAACATGGATCAAGAAATTGAATATATCATTAATCAAAAAGGGCATAGAACACTTAAACTCCGCGATTACCGATACAATAAAAGCAAGACAAATAAAAGTGGAAGCACTTTATGGCGGTGCGTAAATAGACTGGAATGTAATGCTTCATTGTCGTTAGACAGAACAGGAAAAATAATTAAGGGGAAAGTACTACATACATGTGACTCAATGGAAATTAAAAATGTAATTAGAAAACATATAACATTTTTAAAAAAGATTGTTTGCGTAGATTTTCGGCCAATACAACAAATTTATGAAGAAAATGTTGAAAAAATACTTGAAAAAATACCCACTTCTGAACAGTATAAAATTCCTGCTTTTAAATCTATTAAGGATACATTATATAGGGCACGGAAGTGTTATCTGAATGTACCACGATTACAGCATTCCAGTACGGAAAGTATAACTGTGCCACAAGTCCTAGGAAAGAATTTTTTCATATGTGAAGATGGCCAAAATGAAAAAATTTTGGTGTTTGCAACAACTTTAGTAAAGAAGATTTTAAAAAATCCAGGATCGTATTACGCAGACGGTACGTTTCAGTCTGCGCCACCGCCTTTTTACCAGTTTTATGTCTTGCATTTGGACATCAATTCCAGCCAAAAGTGTACAAATATAGTACCAGTCATTTTTACATTACTACCTAATAAGTCCCAAGAGACATATACACGTCTTTATATTATTTTAAAACAAAAGTTGGGTTTAGATATAAAAACATTTAAGAGTGATTATGAAATAGCACAAATTAATGCTGTAAAAACAGTTTTTCCCCAAGCTGAAATAACGGGATGTTATAGGCACTACAACGCAGCAATCTGGAAAAATGCAGAAAATAAAGGCTTACTCCTCACAAGAGCAGGGCGAAATATCACTAGAATTGCTTCAATCATAGCTTTGGTGGCCAATGACATCCCTGCTGCTTGGGGATATGTTTTGAGTATAGCTCCGGACACACAAGAAATGAAACATTTCAGAAAATATTACGAAACACAATGGTACCCAAAATTGGCACCATCTTTGATTAGTTGCGCCTACCAACGCCATCGCACAACAAACGCATTAGAGGGGTGGCACCGGCGTATAAATGCAGGCCGGATTCCAAAAAAGCCAAATTTATACATGTTCGTGTATAAATTACGTAAAGAGAGTAAATATTGGGACAGAAGAATATCAGATAATTTATTTACAAACAAAAAAAATCAAAACAGAAATAAGAAAGATATATATTTTGATAGTAAATACAAAAAACTGCTAAGACAATTAGAATCTAAGGAGTTGACGCTGCCGCAATTTTTAAAGAGAATAATTTTTTTACAATGTTCAAAATAAATAATAGGTCTTTACCTATGAAATTGCCGTATTGCAGTACAGACTTTTTCAAACAAAAAAAAGTTTTGATTGGCTATGAGTTCTAAATTCAAATTAATTTTGTTTTAAAAATATGACATTCTATTTACAAAATCAGTCTTTTGTTTATTCATTAGCGTTGTATTTTCATTACATTTCAACATTTTTCCTCATAATGGATACTTTGAAATTTCGTGTAATTATGGAATATGAGTTCCGTCGTGGCACCAACGCGGCACAAACGACCCGTAACATCAACGACGTTTACGGAGAGAACTGTACAAACGAACGCACAACCCGTTATTGGTTTGCTCGGTTTCGTTCTGGGAATTTTGACTTGAAAAATGAACCTCGTGGTCGTCCGGAAACTTTGGTCAACAATGATGAATTAAAGGTGATTGTTGAAGCTGATGAAACTCAATCTACAGCTGAGCTGGCAGCAGCTTTTGATGTTAGCATTAAAACAATATTGGTCCATTTGCGACAGATTGGCAAGATAAAAAAGCTTGATAGATGGGTGCCCCACGAACTTAACGATCGCCAGCGCAACGTACGCGTCGAGACTTGCCTTGCGCTGCTTAACAGGCACAGAAATGAAGGAATTTTGAACCGAATTGTTACGTGCGACGAAAAATGGATTCTTTTTGACAATCGAAAGCGCTCAGCAAGTTGGTTAGATCCTGGTTCGGTACCAAAGCAATGTGCAAAACGAAAAATGACCCCTAGAAAGGTGATGGTCACAGTTTGGTGGTCTAGTGCTGGTGTGATTCATCATAGCTTTTTACAAAACGGCGAGAGCATTACTGCAGATGTGTACATTGAAGAACTGACCACAATGATGGCGAAACTCGCACGTCTGCAACCAGCTTTGGTCAATCGGTCGTCTCCACTGCTACTTCACGACAACGCGCGGCCCCATACTGCACAACAGACCGTCTCTAAGCTGCATGAGTTGGGTTTGGAAGCTCTCCCTCATCCGCCATACTCACCAGATCTTGCGCCTTCCGACTATTACTTTTTCCAAAATTTGGACAACTTTTTAGCGGGAAAAAAATTCAATTCCCGAGAGGCAGTACAAAACGCCTTTGAAGAGTTTGTTGTCTCCCGTCCAGCTGATTTTTTCAAGAAGGGCATCCATAAACTGCCACAGCGTTGGCAAAGATGCATTGATTGCAGGGGTGATTACTTTGAATAAAAGAAATAAACAAGTTCGAAAAAAAAAAATACTTTAACTTTTTTCAAACAAAACGGCAATTTCATAGGTAAAGACCTAATATTAGGCGACTTTGAGATGAGAGGTATTAATACAAAGTACGCTTTGTTATTGTTTACTCCATTTTTAAATAAAATAAAAAAATAAGTAAATTACAGTACTTACCAAAGTGGAAACGTATATGATTTGTTTCCTTTTTTGTAATTGAAGACTTATGATTTGTTTCCTTTTTTGTAATTGAAGACTTATGATTTGTTTCCTTTTTTTTGTAATTTAAGACTTATGATTTGTTTCCTTTTTTGTAATTGAAGACTTATGATTTGTTTCCTTTTTTGTAATTGAAGACTTATGATTTGTTTCCTTTTTTGTAATTGAAGACTTATGATTTGTTTCCTTTTTTCTGTAATTGAAGACTTATGATTTGTTTCTTTTGTTTTTGTAATTGAAGACGTATATGATTTGTTTCCTTTTTTGTAATTGAAGACTTATGATTTGTGTCCTTTTTTGTAATTGAAGACTTATGATTTGTTTCCTTTTTTTTTGTAATTGAAGACTTATGATTTGTTTCTTTTGTTTTTGTAATTGAAGACGTATATGATTTGTTTCCTTTTTTGTAATTGAAGACTTATGATTTGTTTCTTTTGTTTTTGTAATTGAAGACGTATATGATTTGTTTCCTTTTTTGTAATTGAAGACTTATGATTTGTTTCCTTTTTTTTGTAATTGAAGACTTATGATTTGTTTCTTTTGTTTTTGTAATTGAAGACGTATATGATTTGTTTCCTTTTTATAATATATGACTTTAACAAAATATGTTATTTTATTATTTAAATGTTTAACGTACTGTACCATTAAACCAGATTTTGTAAAGAACTCATGATATTTTTTTTTTTTTTTTTATTCCCCCCAAAAGAAGACCAAGAACCAAGAACCAATCAAGAATAAGAAATTGGAAAAAAACAACCTTTTTTTTTAAACCTGGCCAATTATTTTTCTAAGTTACTAACGCGACATTTTGCGAAAGAGACATTCTGCGAAAGAGGCATTGTGAGAAAGCGACCTTTTGAGAAGGAGTCATTCTGCGAAAGCGACATTATGAGAAAGCGACATAATAAGAAAGAGACATTTTACTACCAGTAAACATTTTGCGAAAGAGACATTTTGCGCCTGAGCCAAATCGGCACATGTCGCCTGAACTTAGACCACGCTTACCTCGTTTGCCCATGCATAACAGAAATAGGGCGCTGGTGGCTGTTCTGGATTCGCAGTTGTCAAACTATTTTGGTAACTGCGAAGACTCACTGATGTTCACTCGATCCTGTACTGTGCGGCTGTAGCGGCATGTCGTGTAGCTTGTGTCAAATTTTCTGATGACAGAGCTACACGATCTAAACCTGCCGTACCGGCATGGCAATGCAGGATTAGCAACGTATTTAGTTGGGCCAGGCCTTATCGGCAAACTAATCTGCTTCAGGGAGGGCAATACGCGTCACAGAGTGGTGCGCTTTATGAGACGGGCGTTCTCGGGGATTGATATTAGTCCTCGAGACTATATTTCCCTCACAGAGCGTATCGACTACCTGAAGTAGAAAGTGTATGCATGGGCAAACCGTATTCGTAGGTATAAGCGGCAGGTGGAACGATACACTCTGAATCACACATTCCAAAGAGATGAAATGAAGATAAGGAGGACGCACCAGCCCCAGTTTTTCGCTCCTTGCCAACCGTCAACCATCTAGGATTGCGGCGCGCTACGGCCCTAAATACCAACCAGCTCAGTGAGCTGAGAAACGCTATAGATTCCAACGACCCGCGAGATGGTCTCGTCAATCAACGCTAAAGTGTGAGACGCGAACTATTCGAACTCGTGGAAAGGAAGCTTCGGGAATGTAAGAGGTACAAACTCTCAATTATCCCATCTTCGACTGGAGGATCCATCGTCCAGCAAGTAGTGTGGAAGCCACTCGAACCAGTGCTTTCACGCCACCAACAGGCTATAACGTCGGTAGGGACAGCCATTTCCAGAACTGTTCTGCCACTGAGAGCGGCAATAGCCGCAAAAGTTATGTGTTACAGAACACTCCGACGCGAAGTTGAGACGGATGAAGGAGATGTCGTCAATCCATGGGCTTGCTACTCATTTCATGAGTATCGAGCAGTTCCCAATAACTGGCGCCAGAACGGTAACACCTTGGTCCAGAGGGGATTTGACGGATTGATCAACTATGCACCTTTTAAGACGCAGATAACACCACGCACGGATACGCTCTTGGAGTACCTGAATAAATTCAAAACGTACTAACGAGCACAGTAACGCTAAGACACCCCATATAAAACCGTTGGAGCAAAGTATCGATAAAAGTGTCGTACACCCCTTGGTGTACGATACTTTTATCGATACTTTAGATTGTCCGAAACGTGACCGATACGATTCTTGGATCTTATTGAATGGCTTTGATAGATTCGTAATATAACTGAATTGCATGGTATTTATTCCTTATTTTATTTTTGTTGACAGTACAAAATGCATTTTAGATTTAGTCAAAAATCACTTCACACACACACGACACTTGTTCAATTTTAACAATAGGTGTGGTAATCATTACCTCCATTACTTCGAAATTATCGAAGGAGTACTTTATTAAAATTTTATTATATGTCCATTGATTTTACCGAAAATTTCTTTCGATACATAAGATTTGGTCGAAAATAAAATCCGATTAAAACTGGCATTTAAGACATATTCTCTTACTTAAAAATTATCGAAGGCAAACTTGGTTTATAATTATGTTTGCGAAAAATTGATCTCTTTCTTCGAAATATTTGAAGGGGAACTTGGTTTTAATTATACAAGGTGTTGTTTTGCATCCTCGTCAAAATTCAGGAGGTTGTCCGAAAAGACATAAATAATCAATTAAAATGACGGTACCTTGTTAATTATTAATAAACGCAGATTTTTTGGTTGTTTAAGTTTGACAATATTTCAGAATAACCCCCTTAACGTGGTTTAGAGAATAAAAAAATATTGAATAAACGTTTGAGATTGTTTGTATATGTGTAAGCGGTGTTATAGGGCAAGAACCAGACGGGCCGCGTTTAAAAGACGGATGTTTCACACTTACCGATTTCCGTAAGTAAGAAAATTACTAATTAATTACCCATTTTATTATTGATTTGGGACGAGAATCATTAGCATAGTTACTTCCTTGAATTTGACGAGGATGCAAAACAACCTTGTATTTACGAGAAATTGATCTCGTAAGTTAATTATTTTTTGCGAGGCTTTGATTATCAATTTTTGACATTTCGCAAGAGATAGAGTTCCATTCTTCTAAGAAAACGTTGTGGCGTAGGTTAATAACTTAAGTTTATAATGTAAAAAATGTATCTATGCTTAAAGTAGTTGCCTAGCAACAAAAGATTTAAAAATAACACGTTTGTCAATTTGAGAAAAATATATTCGACTTAAAAAAGTTCTTCGTATTTAAATTATTCTTTTATCTAGTATTGTCTGCTTACTCCGCAAGAACGGGGCGGGTTTGTATTTATGCTTTTGCGGCACAACGACATGCTTTGCTTTGCTTGGTAGTATAGATACAAGCCTACCTTACTGCTTCCCTCAGAGGCAGTAAGGTGGCGGGGTCTTGAGGGAGAGCGCCACAGTCGTGTAGATCCTCAAGGCAAGTCTGGTGGATTTCACCTTCACGAGGTTGCCGCCCTGTTCTTGGTCTAATTCCTTAAGAAATAGACGCAACAAAAACCACCAGGCGCCACACCTGCATAGCCGAACCGTGGCGGCGCATAACCACATCCAGGCCCGCATAGCCTTGGGGCACCAAATCCCCCCAAAAAGTTGCACCACACCTAGCCCTGGGCGGGCAGTGTGTGGCAATTCCACCTCTTAGCCCCAAAAAATGAACGCACAGACCAAAGAATTATTACCCCAGGAGGGTACCACTGCCACCGGTAGTGGAGAATCCCTCACCGAGTCTAGCTCGGTAAGTCCCTCGTATTCTGGGGGGGACAACCTGTGCTCAGGACCGGGCTCCAGCCTGGACCTGTCTGGCCTTGTGGAGGCCATACCAAGCACTGTGAACACCACCACCGTGTCACAATGGACCGTAGCCGCACACAAGCGACCCTGCAAAAGGGAAGCTTCTGTAGCCACCACTTCGGGGCCGAAGGGCAAACCGGAACGCAGTCGCCTTAACCGGCGCGCGAGAAGGGAAGCTCTTCCGCCCAAAACCACAGCAAAACCACCCAACGCGACAGTAAACGCAGCAGCGGAAACGCAGCGCGAGCCTGAGCCTTCCGCCTCCACGGAAGCGGCTGCAGCAACGAAGGCACTGTCGCCGAAACCACAACCTCCACCGCCTCGACCCAATCAGCTGAATCGGAGGCGTAAACCGCGGGGTAATCGTGGTCGGCGGACCGCAGCGGCGGATCCCACTGCTCCTGAAAAGGAGCAGCCTGGAACTGGGAAGGGCCCGAAAGGGCGCGCATCTTCGAAGCGCTCTCGTCTTGACGAGACCCAGTCTCCCAGGGGGGATACCAAACGCGCGAAAACCGACGCGAAACCAAAGCGGACGGTGAGCTACGCGGACGCGACTCAGTCGCTCCTGAGAGTAGCGGTAATCACCGTCCCGCCGAGGGACCTCTCGGCGGAACAGGCAGAGCAGCTCCGGGAAGCTATCGACGATAGTATCCTGCAGTCTGTTCTGTCACCACCGTCTTCAGGCGCGCAAGCTCCATCCTTTCGTGGACGTCCCTTCCTGCTGGACGGCGTCCTAGCGATGTGGTGCGAGAACGCGAACGCACTCAGCTGGTTGGAGAGAGCGGTCAAAACCATGAGATCACCAATTCCCGACACCACTCTGGCTGTTGTAAAACAGTCAGAATTAAAGAAGAGGATCAGAGCAGGGCTCCTCGTTCACACCCGCATCACCGAAGCCGCCACGCTGCACAGAGTCCTTTGTGCCCAGAACCCGTGGTACAAGGTGGACTCCTGGCAGTGCTACGACATGTCGGTGAGTGACAAACCTCAGGAACCGGGTTCCAAGGAAAAGGTGGTGCATCTTCTCCTAGGAATCCCTGACGACCAGAAGCAGACCATACTCGACCGAGACCGCCGTGTAGCCCACATGTCTGGAAGTGGGTACATTCGGTTCCTCGCGGACGAACCGACAACGGCCGAGGAAAAACAAGCAACGACGCAACTTGCAGCAGCCTCCGCTCCAGAGCAGTCCAGCCTAGCTCCCCAACAGGGTTCGAGTGTGAGAGAGGCAAGCTCGCCGTTGAATATCGAGGGAGCTACCAGCGAAGAAGATGACGTCCTGCGTAGCCCGTAACTCCCCCGATATTAACGTCATCCAAACCAACCTCCAGCACAAACAAATAGCAGCGGCCACCTTACGCAGAGTGCTGGAGGCAGACAACAAGACGGTCGCCCTGATTCAGGAACCCTGGATCAGAAACAACAGAATCTGCGGTCTGAACAATATCGGTGGTAAGTTACTCTTAAATACTACCGTTGATAAACCAAGGACATGTATTTTCATGCCAAAAACCATCCCAACCACCATACTTAACCAATTCTGTTCTAGAGACCTCACTGCCGTGAAAATCCTCACAGAAAAGCAAACCATCCTAGTTCTAGCTTCAGTGTACATGCCGAGCGATGGTGAAGTTCCTCCCAAAGAACTAGCCGACCTTGTGCAACACTGCGAGTCACACAACTGGGAACTGATCATCTCCGCAGACTGCAACGCGCATCACCCGCTGTGGGGAAGTAAGGATACAAACAAAAGGGGTGAGTTACTAACCGAATACCTATTCCAAACAAACCTGAACATTATAAACAAAGGTACGGAACCTACCTTTGTAAGCTCCAGGTACCAAACTATTATTGACATTACCCTGGCAACGCACGCGGCGGCCAGCATCATTGGGGGATGGCACGTATCAAGCGAGCCCTCCTTTGCTGATCACCGCCGCGTGTGCTTCCAAATAAAATATAAGCCAACAGACCCTGTTCCATATCGTAACCCCCGCAAAACAGATATAACACGGTATATAAACTCAATAACCAAGGCACTAGGTGACTCACAACTGACTGACGTAACACTTAGTACAGACAACATCGAATTTAACGTAAAACTTCTAACCGTAACACTTTTGAAAGGTTATGAACTGGCGTGTCCTCTTGTTACTCCGAAAGTCCTGGAAAAAAGCACCTGGTGGGGGCCAGAGCTAGAACGACTACGGAAGGGACTAAGGACACTTTTCAACTGAGCAAAAAATACCAGAACCACTGAGGCCTGGGATGAATACAAAACAGCACAACAACACTACAAGAAACGGATCAGATTCCGAAGAACGGAAGCCTGGCGCAATTTCTGTAGCAGCATAAACGCCACCAACCAAGCCGCAAGACTAAAGAAAATCCTGGCAAAGGGTGACCTCAATCTACTGGGTTCCCTCAAAAAGGAAGACGGCACATACACCGTCTCAGACGATGAAACCAGTGCAGTACTGCTGGGAACACATTTCCCCGGATGTCAAGTCGCGCCAGACCAGGAATGGACTGACGAGCACTACAGCACACCAACAACCCAAGAATGGGAAACAGCGAACAAAATAGTAACTGCGGACAGAATCGAATGGGCCCTAAAAAGCTTCAAACCGTTCAAAGCCGCAGGGCTGGATGGAATATTTCCAGCACTACTACAATGGCACCCTCATGAGATAACCAAATATTTACTACCAATCTACAGGGCCTGTGTAGCTTTTAAATACATACCCAAAGCATGGAGGGAGGCGAAAGTTATCTTTTTACCCAAACCAGGTAAAGATGACTACACACATGCCAAATCTTTCAGGCCCATTAGTCTAACATCATTCCTCCTGAAAACGCTGGAAAGACTAGTAGATCGACACTTAAGGGATGGAGCGCTAAAAGATAAACCGCTACACCCTCAACAACATGCCTACAGAAAGGGCAGATCAACAGAGTCGGCTTTACACGCGGTAGTGCACAAAATAGAGTCGGCTATCACAAACAAATTATCAACACTTGCGGCCTTCATAGATATAGAAGGAGCTTTTGACAAAACAATGCACAACAGCATCAACCACGCCCTTCAAAAATTCAAAGTAGAACCAGTTGTGAGACACTGGATAACTGAACTTGTAAGTAAAAGGGCGGTCCAGATAGAGATGAACACTACCACAAGAGCAAAGGTAGTGAGAGGATGCCCACAGGGGGGGGTCCTATCACCTCTTTTATGGAACATAGTAGTGGATAGCCTTTTAAAAAAGCTAAACGATAAAGGAATCACTACTATTGGTTATGCAGATGACCTTACAATACTGATAAACGGGAATGCAGAGAATGTGTTATGTAAAGTAATGCGTTCTGCCCTTCAGATTGTAGAAGAATGGTGTGACGAACAACAGCTGTCAGTAAATCCGAAAAAAACAGAACTTATCCTTTTCACCAACAAAAGGAAGTTACCAGAACTACAGTTACCAAAATTATTCAATACCAAACTCTCCCTATCAACACAAGTCAAGTACTTGGGCGTCATACTTGATAACAAATTGAGCTGGGCGAGTCACATCGATGCAAAAATAAAGAAGGCCTGTATAGCTTTTGGTCAGTGCAGAAGACTTGTTGGTAAAAAATGGGGTCTCAATCCAAAGATCACCCTTTGGCTGTACACATCAGTCATCAGACCTTCTCTAACCTACGGATCAGTTGTATGGTGGCCCAGAACACAACTGACCACAGTAAAAACGAAACTCCAGAGGCTACAACGCCTAGCGACCGTAGCAGCTACAGGATGTATGAGAACCACTCCATCAGCCGCTTTAGAGTACCTCTTAAACTTGAGGCCTCTAGATCTTAGCATACAGGAAGAGGCGAAGTTAGCCGCCTTAAGATTAAGATCAAACGGTTTGTGGAAACTAAACGCAGAGACAACACACTCAAAAGTTCTGCAAGGGATTCTAAAGGAAATACCACTCCTGGATGCACCCAAGGACAGAACTCCATGTCACCACGTCTTCGATCGAAGATACGATATCCGACTCAAAGCGGAAGCTGAAGATTTCTCTGGCATCGATGAAGTTAGGATATACACAGACGGCTCCAAAACCATAAATGGTACTGGAGCTGGCGTCTTCTCGAACGACTTAAATATAAAAATATCAACCACTTTAGACAAACTAAACACAATCTTCCAAGCAGAATGCATTGGAATCACCAGAGCTCAAGCAGTTGCAGCCAGAGAAGTCAGAGATCATAACATCAAAGTCATCTCAGACAGTGCATCTGTGCTCCAAGCGCTACAAAACAATGTTATAACTTCCGCCCTCGTATTGGAATGTCACAGCGCACTCCAACACATTGCAAGCACAAATAGGGTAACACTGCAATGGATAAAAGGGCACAGTAACTCACTAGGAAACGACGCAGCAGATGAACTGGCCAAAAGGGGAGCGGAGACAACAGCATACGGTCCGGAACCACTGCTGCCCATACCCCAAGCCCAAATAAAATCATGGCTGCGTAAGAAAACCGAGGAAATACACCAAATGGAATGGAGAAACAGTGAAACCTGCAGGCAAACAAAGAATGCAGTTCCGGAAGCATCAAAGAAACTTGCTCGCAGCATCACTAGACTGAAACGGGACAAGATTAGCAAAGTTATCGGTATTATAACCGGCCACTGTCCCCTGAACAAACACCTATTTACAATAGGTGTGACGGATAGCCCTCTGTGCAGAGGATGCATGGAGGCGGAAGAAACACCACAGCACGTGCTCATGGAGTGCAGCAGCGTGGCAGATCAACGGGCACGGACTCTCCAATCGCCGGCATCGCTTCCGGAGACCTGCAGCAACCTGAAAAGGCTGCTAGCTTTCTGGGAGGACCTGGGATGGTTGGAGTAACCAGAGGATTTTTATACGTACAATGGCCCAATAAAGAGGCTAAGTGCGGAAACAGCCCCGCTAACCTAACCTAACCTAACCTACTCCGCAAGAACATTAGGGTACGTAATTGCTTCGGCAGTACATACGCTAAATTCGAAGTTCTATTACGTCACAGGCCACTTGGACCCACAATACGCCTCCGAGGTTCAAGAAATTATTGAAAACCCTCCAGCCACCAACAAATACGAGAAGCTCAAGGCAGAATTGATTAAAAGAATGTCAGCTTCGCGCGAAAAGAAAGTTAAACAGCTGCTCATGCACGAAGAACTCGGCGATCGTAAACCATCGCAATTCTACCGCCACTTATTAAACCTTGCGGGACCGGGTGTCCCCGAGGAATTTCTCCGCACCATTTGGACGAGCCGTCTACCAAGCGAGACGCAGGCAATCATCGCCTCGCAGTCCAAGGCCGAGATGGAGGAATTGGCAGAGCTAGCAGACCGAATCAACGACGTCGTCGGACCCCAGGTATCATCTACATCCGCCATCACCAAGGCGACACCTACGAACAGTGTGAATCCTGAGATAGCCCCACTGGCCAGACAAGTGGAAAAGCTGACCGCAAAGTTCGACCGTGTTTCACGACACTCACGACCGCGGCAACGATCGAACAGCCGTTCAAGTCATCGTTCGAGTTCGTCGAGATCACAGTCGAGTTACAGCAAGTTCCCACAGTGCTGGTACCACCAACGATTTAGAGAACGTGCCAAGAAATGTCAGAAACCGTGCGACTATAAAACGGCAGAAAACTCGAAGGGCAATCTGTAATGGCGGCCGACGATTGTCTGAACACCGGTCGCTTATTTGTCACCGATCGACGATCAAAAACACAATTTTTGGTTGACACCGGTAGCGACCTTTGTGTTTACCCACGATCGCTATTACCAGGGCGACGTGAAACTACGGATTATCAACTGTGTGCAGCTAACGGTACACCCATCAAAACATACGGGTATATTAAATTAAGTTTAAACTTGAGGTTGCGCCGTGACTTTGTTTGGTCATTTATTGTAGCCGACGTTACGAAAGCAATAATAGGAGTGGATTTTTTGTCATTTTACAATTTAATTGTTGATTGCAGGAACCAGCGTCTATTAGACAACTATACAATGCTTGCGACCCCGGCTTCACCTACCCGTTCGTCAGACATTATTTCCTCGGTTAAGGTAATTATTGGTGACACCACATACCACAACATACTACGGAAATATCCTAATATTACCCGGCCATACGGCATACACCGTACATCAACACACAATACAGTCCACCACATACAGACTACACCTGGACCACCAGTTTCATGTACACCACGACGCCTTGCCCCCGACAAATTAAAAATAGCCAAAGACGAGTTTGAAGCGATGCTGAAAGACGGCACCGCCAGACCCTCAAGTTCACCATGGTCATCACCATTACACCTGGCTCCTAAGAAGAACAGTGGATGGCGACCCTGTGGTGACTACCGCGCGCTAAATTCCAGGACGGTACCTGACAATTATCCAATCCCTCATATTCAAGATTTTACACATAGTCTGTCAGGATGTACAATTTTCAGCACAATTGATCTCGTCAAAGCATATAATCAGATACCCGTAAGCCCAGAGGATATTCCCAAGACCGCTATCACTACGCCGTTCAGACTTTATGAATTTCCTTTCATGACTTTCGGTCTTCGCAATGCTGGACAGACTTTTCAGCGATTCGTCGATGAGATGCTACGAGGTCTCGACTTCTGCTACCCTTATCTAGACGATTTCCTGATCTTCTCCAAAGACCAGAAGACCCACGAAGACCACCTGCATCAACTTTTCACCCGCCTACAGGAGTATGTTATGGTGATCAATACTGCTAAGTGCGTATTCGGAGTAAAGGAAGTGACTTTCTTGGGTTATAGGATCTCGGCCGATGGCACCAGCCCGCTACCCGAGAAGGTGGAGGCCATCACAAAATACCCGGCACCCAAAACTGTCCGGGAACTTCGCAGATTTTTAGGGATGATTAATTTCTACAGACGATTCATACCCGACGCAGCTCAACACCAGGCCCCCTTAAATGCTCTACTGGTAGGGTCAGTTAAAGGCTCTCACCCAGTGCATTTCACCACTCTGGAAACGGAAGCCTTCAATGCCTGCAAGGAAGGCCTATGCAAAGCAGCGTTGCTCGCCCATCCCGACTGTGAAGCCAAATTGGCAATAGTGACGGATGCCTCAGACATAGCAATAGGTGCAGTGTTACAGCAGTGCAAGGACGGAGAACCATGGCAACCGCTAGCATTCTTCACCCGCAAGCTAAGTCCGGCACAGAAGAAATACTCACCATATGACAGGGAATTGCTAGCAATCTACGAAGCGATAAAGTACTTCAGGCATATGGTCGAAGCACGAAACTTTGTCATCTACACAGATCACAAGCCCATATGTTTCGCGTTCCACTCGCGGAAGGAAAATTGCTCACCAAGACAGTTCAGGCACCTGGATTACATCTCACAGTTTACGACAGATATAAGACATATATCAGGCAAGAACAACGTCGTTGCTGACAGTCTCTCAAGAATCGAGGAGATAACTCAGCCGGTAGACCTTTACAAACTAGCTGAATCACAGAAGCACGACACTGAACTGGAACAACTGCTCGACAGCAGCACGTCCTTATGCCTCACTAAAGTAAAACTGCCAGGATCAGAGACCGAACTGTACTGCGATGAGAGAAGCAAGATCCCTCGACCTTATGTCACAAAAGAACACCGTCGCAGAGTTTTCGAGAGCGTACACTCGTGGAGCCACCCAGGTGCAAACGCAACAATCAAAATGGTTACTGAACGGTACGTTTGGCCAGCAGTAAAAAAAGACTGCAGAGAATGGAGCCGTTCATGCCTAGCATGCCAGCGATCTAAGGTAACCCGTCACGTCTCATCGCCAATGGGAACCTTCAAGCTACCGAGGGCTAGATTCAACCACATCCACATCGACCTCATAGGCCCACTGCCGTTATCACAAGGTTATCGTTATTGTCTCACGGCCATCGATCGTTGCACACGTTGGCCTGAGGTGATACCTACACCCGACATAACTGCAGACACAGTAGCAAAGGCCCTAGTAACTGGCTGGATTTCTCGATTTGGCTGCCCCGTCGATATCGTAACGGACCGCGGTCGACAATTCGAGTCTGCACTCTTCAGGCAACTTTCGAAGATGACTGGATTTCACCATAAGCGTACCACGGCTTATCACCCCGCCTGTAATGGCCTCATAGAGAGATTCCACAGGCAATTGAAAGCTGCTATAACCTGCCACTCCGCAGACAACTGAGTCGAGTCTTTGCCACTAGTTCTACTAGGTATTAGGAACGCGTACAAAGAAGACCTAGGTTCTTCATCAGCAGAACTTTTGTATGGTGAAACACTCAGGCTGCCAGGGGAATTATTTCAGCCACAGGTAGATGACACAATTGATATGTCAGACTATGTGGCACGGTTAAGGGCATTCGCAAGAAAATTGCAACCGTCACCAGCATCCCGACACGGTAGTAGATCAACATTCGTGTTCAAAGATTTAGGTACATCCAGTCACGTTTTCCTCAGAGATGAAACATCAGGCTCCCTAAAATCACCATACACAGGACCGCACAAAGTCCTGCAACACGGGGACAAGACCTTCAAGCTCCTGGTCAATAGCAAACCAGTTACAGTTACTATCGACAGGCTTAAACCGGCCTATATACTACACGATCCAAACACTCACACAAACGACAACACAAAAATACACCCAAACACACCATCACCCACACTACATAAAACAGCACCAACCACCGAATTACCTGGAAACACAGGAACTAATGTCAGAACGACAAAATCTGGTCGTAAAGCGCATTTTCCAGACTATTATCGCCCGTAGCGACGGTCTCTGGAGGGGGTGATGTGGCGTAGGTTAATAACTTAAGTTTATAATGTAAAAAATGTATCTATGCTTAAAGTAGTTGCCTAGCAACAAAAGATTTAAAAATAACACGTTTGTCAATTTGAGAAAAATATATTCGAATTAAAAAAGTTCTTCGTATTTAAATTATTCTTTTATCTAGTATTGTCTGCTTACTCCGCAAGAACATTAGGGTACGTAATTGCTTCGGCAGTACATACGCTAAAACGTCGTACAGCTCTCTCAAATTGCCACACTGTCGATTTGAACCTTTTTCTTGCCCTCGCACCAAAGATACTCTATTGGGTTCAGATCTGGGCTGTTAGCTGGCCAATCTAAGACAGAATCTGTGAGAAATTCCTAACGGTGCGTGCAGTATGCTATGGATCATAGTCGTGCTGGAATGTCCAAATAACTGGAAGCACGTCTTTAGCATAACGTAGCATTGTTTCTACCAGCATATTCTTAACAGACTTCAAAAAACTGGGAGTTGTATTGGAATGAATCCATGTTTCCTTCTATCAGCTTACACACGTCGAACACGCCAAACACAGAAAAGCACCCCCAAATTTTCCCATTTCCCCCACTTTGCTTTAATGTGTTTTAGGTTCGAATGTTTTATTCGGAGGGCGTTGTATAAATCGTTTTCCATCAGAACATACCCTGTTTATTTTAGTCTCATCAGAAAACACATTTTTCCACTGCCTATGGCACCGTTCCAACATGGGCGAGCACCTTCCTTGCTAACCTTCCGTGCAACTTTTCTTCTACCAAACGCCTTCGAATAGTGCGTGCTGAGATTATTATACTTTTATTTTATGTTATGAAATTTAGCAAGTCTAAAGTTTATGAGTAGCCTGGATAAGGGCTCTCACAAGTTTATATGAAATCTTTGGCTAAAAGCCAAGGATTTGGACCACCAGGAAGTAGTAGGTTTATCAAATGGCTAAACGCTGCCCCGCTACCGCCAGGAGATAGCCAGCGACGCTCCCCTCCCCGCTTGCATTTAGTCGTAGGACGCCACGTGATTTTACCATTTACTCATTAAGTAGTTACGTGGTGTTATCATGGACACTTGCGTGAATCCATTTGCCCGAAAAGACATTTGCGCGCTGCGAATTTTGCGAGAACGGTTTTTTGCGCATGGGTGTCGTAATTCAAGATGGCGCCGAAGGAAATTTTCATTCAGTCGCGCAAGTGTCTGTGACGCAAATGTCCTAGATTCCTGTCACTGCCCCCTCCGTGCTACCGAAATACTCTCTCATAATCTCGACCATGACCATTCTCGATTAAGTAGTTGGTCATAGCAAGCTTTCGAAGTACCGTACTTTGCGATGATGAACATTTCCAGTAACGTAATTCGTCGTAGCAAAATTTCGGAGTAACGTACATCGGAGTGACGAACATTCTGAGTAGAGTAATTCGTCATAGCGTACTTTCTGATTTACGTTATTCGTACTTACGAACTTTCTATACAGAAAGTTCCAAACACCGATGTACGGTATACACCGTACATCGGTGTTTTGAACTTCGGAGTAATGTAATACAGTCGATATCAATGTGAATATTTGCAGGGTAATTCTTGATTAGTTTGTTACAAAGTGTTGATATTGATTTTGGAATAGCAAGTTCCATTTCTAGGCAGGCATTCATGAATTGATAAAAACGTGGTTGGTTCCAAAAGTAACGGAGCAGTACAAGTACAAAAGTAACAGTTGAAACTTTTGTCCCCATAATGTAATGAGTATGATTCACTTGTTTTATGTTAATTATTGGTTTTTTTACCAACGGAATGCCGCGACAGCGAGTGAGAAAGACAGCAAGAGGAAGCACTGACATAGACATGTACAGAAAAGCGACTGACGAGCATTTCAAAGATAATGACACAATTATAAGGCAAAAAAGTACAATGTTTGTCATAAGACATTGTACAGGTACAATAAAAATTTAAAGGTGACGACACGGTTGGCGCAGTGGTTAAGCGATTGACTGCTGAGCTGCGTGTCGCGGGTTCGATCCCCGCACGGAATAAATATTTGTAAGGCCTACAGATAGCTGTTTCGTGTCTGGCTGTTTGTGTATGGTAGTTTAAATGTTTGTTAACGCACCCACGATACAGCTGGACAAGTCGATCGTACGATACAAGTCCTAGTGTGGAGCAACGTTTTTATTACAAAAAAAGGCGGGAAATACTAGTGCAGCAGACCAGCAGTTGGCTAGTGGCTACCGTTGCGTCAACCGTGTGTTTACTGCAGATAAAGAAAAAAAACTGCTTGACTATTTTATTGAATGCTTTGGAGTTTATTTTGGCTTGATCCCAACCCCAACTGAGCCCCAAACGGCTCAGGCGCAAAATGTCTCTTTCGCAAAATGTCTACTAGTAGTAAAATGTCTCTTTCTCACAATGTCGCTTTCGCATAATGACTCCTTCTCAAAAGGTCGCTTTCTCACAATGCCTCTTTCGCAGAATATCTCTTTCGCAAAATTTCGCGTTAGTAACTTAGAAAAAAAAAGGGTTAGTCCATGTAGTTATACTATTAGTCAGTCATTAGACAAAAAAAAAGTCTTATTTGTTATACTGCACCATCTAGTTATACTATTAGTTGTACAATATAACAGAATGTACAAAACATGTCCTATTTGTTATACTGGATTCGAAAAAAATAATAGAGGTTTGTCCATGTAGTTATACCTACATTTTGACAGCTATAAATAAAACAAAAAGCTCGTACTATCGTCGACTTTGTATGTATGTATCTCTGACCTAGACTAGAATAAAGAGCAAAAACATAGCAGAAAAAAATAAAAAATGAAAAGTTTTACTTACGGGGGTCCTTCCCAACAACTGAGTAAATAATATAAAATAAGATAAACATAAGTAAGTCATTACCCTTGGAAATGAAAATAACAAATAAATACATTAAAAAAAAAAATGTAACAGTAGCTTAGAAACCAGCAAACAAATGTATGATGTTGACATACAGAACCTTCAAAGGGAATTACTGAGTAGGGAAAATACACTTAAGTAAATTTTCTACAAGTATGAGTGTAGCCAACAGATGTTAGTGAGCGTATAATAATAATAATAATAAAGAACTGGCAACTCTCGGTGACATTCGTACGTCGTTGCAAAAAACCATTTTATTTATTTCAAATTAAAATTGCTGCTTTGCTTGTAATCTTTTGTATGTAACAATAATAATCACAAACCTTATTCCAAAAAAGGAACCAATAACAAATAAATCTACAGTAATCAGAAATAGGAAGAAATCACTAATCATGAAAATTAATGACAGATGTCATGGAAAATGTAAAAACATATTAAAGTTCACGATGTATATGGATAAATAATGTCGACACATTATCATGTTAACGAGAGCTGCTGCACGTCGCGCACGCCCATCACCCCCGGACTCGTTGCTGAGCTCCGCCTCGCCGCCGCCGGACCCCGGATCACCTGTTCCACCGGCAGCGGCAGTCGCGTCGAGTTCCAGTGACGAGTATTTCTCCCCGCTGACGTCGCCAACACCTGAACGTCGGCCGGGGCGAGGCCAGCCAACGAGAAGCCTGGGACTTAGGGGCCAACCGGCCCCGAGCCGGGTCCCCGCTGCCGGTGGTTGTGTGCAGCGCATGAGATGGACTTATTCCATTAATGAGAACGTCATGCGCGCATACTATGGGTCTACAGAGGGGGGAACTAACCTCACTGCGTATCGTGTTAGGATGCTGTCTATGTTTCAGGAACTTGAACCAACTGTCAACGTTTCGGCCCAACGGTTGTCGGATCAGGTGCGGGTCATCCAACGCAATCACATGCTGGACGACGCCGCACTTGATAGGCTGCGCTCAGAGGTACTGAGCAACCGTATCATCTTGACTTCTTCACAAACAAGTTTTGCTAATTATGCCATTCCACCGCAGCCCAATTTTACTGTTGAAGAGGAAGATGATAGGGTTGCTACGGTAAGTAGCCAGTGCAACGACCAATTGAGGAGTGCTCTGGAAGATGCGCTTCGCGAGTATCGATCCACTCATACCGAACTTAGACCCCGTTTACCGCGGTTACCCATGCATAAGAAAAATAGGGCGCTGGTGTGTGCCTTGGACTCGGAACTCAAAAATATTTTTGAGAGTAGTGAGAACCTCGTTGATACACACTCGATCTTGTATTGTGGGGCTGTAGCGGCTTGTCGTTTAGCTAACGTCAAATTCCCAAATTATGACGTAGCTACTCGACCAAAACCAGCCGCACCAGCTTGGCAACGCAGGATCGAGTGCCGTATCGACGGGGCCAGGGTACTCATCGGCAAACTATACTGCTTCAGGGAGGGCAACACACGACCACGTGTGATGCGCATTGTGAGGCGGGCATTCTCGGGGACTGGAATCAGTCCTCAAGAATACATGTCCCGTGTCACAGAGCGCATCGACTTCCTGAAGCAGAAAGTTTATGCATGGGCGAACCGTATTCGGCGGTATAAGCGTAGGGTTGATCGGTACTCGCTGAATCGCATGTTCCGGAGCGATGAGAGGTGGGGTATACAGAGATTGGGAGCGACCCGAACAAAATGTGACAGACGTATGCCGTCCAGATGATGCCGCCACTAGTTCATTCTGGCGCAACATCTGGTCGGTGCCCGTCTGTCATACTGAGGCTGACTGGATGCGAGATGTCGAGCGAGTGTGTGAATCTATACCAGAAATGGATGAAATTCTAATAACGCCATTAGATGTTGCCAGAGCAGTTCGTCCGTTACCGAACTGGAAATCTCCGGGACCGGACGGACTGCACAACTTCTGGCTTAAATGGCTGAGTAGTTCACACACTCGCCTGGCATCTCAATTGCAGTCATGCTTAGAGTCTGGGACGCTACCAGAGTTTTTTACAACGGGTGTTACCCACCTGCTCCATAAGTCAGGTAGTCCTGCGGAACCCAAGAATTATAGACCGATCACGTGTTTGGCGACGGTTTATAAACTTCTTACATCCATTTTGAGAGTGAAAATTAACAAGCACATCGATAGTAATTCCATTATGTCGGCCTCTCAAAATGGATGTAGGAACGGGTCCCGTGGTACTAAGGAGCTACTACTCCTCATCGACATGGCCATTAGCCAACAGGTTCGTCGATCCCGCAAGGATCTGTCGACATGTTGGATAGATTACAAGAAGGCCTACGACTCTGTGCCACATACTTGGCTCATGAGGGTGCTGGAGTTGTACAAGATTGATGCAACTCTACGCGCCTTCCTTGAGTCGTGTATGAGGCAATGGAGGACGGTCCTTCGATATCCAGGATGTCGAAAGATCCAGGAGAACGATGAGCCTGTATGGATTAAACGGGGAATATTTCAGGGCGACAGTCTGAGTCCTCTTTGGTTCTGTCTAGCCCTGAATCCTCTAAGCACATTGCTGGAGGATTCAGGTCTAGGCTACCGGTTGAGGAGAGGTGGTCAGGTCATATCTCACCTTCTTTACATGGATGATCTGAAACTCTTTGCCCCCAGCAAATTTCAACTGATGGAGCTACTGAAAGTAACTGAAAATTTTAGTAGCGCCATTAGGATGGAATTTGGTGTGGACAAATGTGCAGTCATGTATGTAAAGCGAGGGGAGATTATGGAATCCGAGGGACTTCAGCTCTCTGATTCCATACACCTAAGATCCCTTTCCTCATCCGAAAACTATAAGTATTTGGTTATGTCAGAAGCGTTAGGCATTAACGTAGCTGACATGAAGCAATCGTTGACGGAACCCTTCTTTGGTCGCCTGAAGAAGGTACTAAATAGCCTTCTTTCGGGCGGAAACAAGGTGCGCGCCTTCAACGGTTGGGTCATGCCGGTTTTAATGTACTCTTTCGGCATACTCAAATGGACTCAGACTGAACTGGACACCCTTGATAGGAGAGTTCGTACACTGCTGACCGCAAATCGGATGCATCACCCACGATCATCGGTGATGAGACTGTACATCCCGCGGAAGTGTGGGGGTCGAGGCTTTATAAATGCGAAGACCCTTCACAACCGCGAGGTGTGCAGCCTCAGAGAATATTTTTTAAAAGCAGAGGTGGGTATGCACCGAGATGTGGTCGCAGTGGACAAGGCACTCACCCCGCTGTCCATGGCTTAAGAGAATTGGCGCAAACCTGTAGTACTGACTACCGATGACCGCAAGGAAATATGGCAAGGCAAGGTTGTTCACGGGCGCTTTTACCAGGCTCTTCATGGGCCCCATGTAGATTTTATAGCGTCCGTGTCCTGGTTACGATTCGGCGACCTCTTTGGGGAAACTGAAGGTTTTGTCTGTGCGATTATGGACGAAGTTATGCTGACGAACAACTATCGGAGACATATTATGAAGGACGGGACGGTGGACGTGTGTCGGGCATGCCACCGTCCGGATGAGTCCATCAGACATATTATTTCTGGTTGTTCTCGTCTGGCTAACGGCGAGTACTTGCACAGGCACAACCAAGTGGCCAGGATTATTCACCAGCAACTTGCCTTGAAATATAAACTTGTGGAATCTGAGGTACCGTACTACAAGTATGTGCCCGACCCAGTTCTCGAGAAAGACCATGTCACGCTGTACTGGGATCGGCCTATCATTACTGACAGGACTATTGTTGCCAATAAGTCTGACATAGTGGTGATAGACCGATCAGCGCGCCGAGCAATGATAGTCGATGTTACCATCCCGCATGACGAAAACCTCGTGAAAGCTGAGAAAGAGAAACAGATAAAATATCTCGACTTGGCTCACGAGGTTGTCGATATGTGGAATGTGGACTCGGCTATCATTGTGCCAATTGTGGTAACGGCCAATGGCCTTATGGCCAAGAGCTTCGACGAACATCTGTCGAAGCTCTCACTTGGCAGTTGGATCAAGAGCCAGATTCAGAAGGCAGTACTCCTTGATACGGCCCGCATTGTGAGGAGGTTCCTGTCTCTGCAGCCCTAACCACCGGTAGCTTGGACCCTGCTCCCGATATCGGCGGAAACCTGTTTTTTATTTTTTATATTTTTAAATGTTTTTTTTTACCTTTTTTGTTTTTTAAGAAATATTTAAAAATATATAAAATAATATGTAAAATGAATAAAGGAGATAATAATAAAAATAAAAAAAAGCTGGCAATACTAAAGTCAAAACGTCTTCCAATTTCATTCCATAGTTTTAATCAATTTAAATTTTTAAACAGTTTATTTTTCTAGTCTGATACCCTATTTTATTTCTACAATCAATTATGTCTTTATAAACTCAAAATTACACCATAAAATCCAAGAAATATATTTAAAACACAGAAAATAAAAACTGGACCTAGAACTGACATGTATGTCAAATTCATACATGTTATGTGTGAAAATTTTTAAGAAATGAAACGGTAAGAAGACGATGTTGACCAGAGCAGCAGCTCGAAGAGCACGCATACCACCTCCGGGCTCGTCGCCCCGCTCCGCCTCGCCGCCGCCGGAACCCAGCCTCACCGTGAGTGCTGTGACGCCGGCCGTGGCAGTTGCGTCGAGCGACAGCGACGAGTACTTCTCTCCGCCCACGACGCCACCACCTGTTCGACGACGGGGAGGACGCCGGCCACCGGACGGCTTAGGACCTCGAGGCCCACCGGCTTCTGATAGGGTCCCAGCTTCCGGCGGAAGTGTGCAGCGCATGCGATGGACGCGACCCATCAATGAAAATGTCATGCGCTCATACTATGGGGCTACAGAGGGAGGAAACAACCTGACCGCGTACCGTGTTCGGATGCTCTCTCTGTTTCAGGTGCTTGAGCCAGCTGTCAACGTGTCGGCGCAACGATTGTCGGATCAGGTGCGGGTCATCCAGCGTAATCACATGTTGGATGACACCGTACTTGATCGCTTGCGAATTGAAATGCAGAGTAGTCATGTCATTATCCCTCCGTCGCAGGCTGTGGTTCCACCACAGTCTAGTCAAATAGTCGATCACGTGGACGAGGTGAGTAATGACATGGCTACTAATGTAAGTACCCAATGCAGTGAGGAAATGAGAAGTGCTTTGGAAGGTGCGATTCGAGAATATCTGTACATGTCGCCTGAACTTAGACCACGCTTACCTCGTTTGCCCATGCATAACAGAAATAGGGCGCTGGTGGCTGTTCTGGATTCGCAGTTGTCAAACTATTTTGATAACTGCGAAGACCTCACTGATGCTCACTCAATCCTGTATTGTGCGGCTGTAGCGGCATGTCGTGTAGCTCATGTTAAATTTTCTGATGACAGAACTACACGACCTAAACCTGCCGTACCGGCATGGCAATGCAGGATTGAGCGACGTATTGGTGGGGCCAGAACACTCATCGGCAAACTAATCTGCTTCAGGGAGGGCAACAATCGCCCTCGAGTGATGCGTTTTGTGAAACGGGCATTTGCGGGTACTGTAATTAGTCCTCGAGACTATATGTCCCGTGTCACAGAACGCATCGACTTCCTGAAGCAGAAAGTGTATGCATGGGCAAACCGTATTCGTAGGTATAAGCGGCGGGTGGAACGATACACTCTGAATCGCACATTCCTAAGAGATGAAAGGTGGGTTTATAGGACTTGGGAGCGACCGGACCAAGGTGTGGCTGACACGCGCTTACTGGATGATGACGCCATATCCTTGTCCTGCCGCAGCATCTGGTCGGTGCCTGTTAGCCACACCGAAGGTGAATGGACTCGGGTGGTCGAGCGAGTATGCGATCCAGTTCCAGAAATGGGGGCTATCACTATCAGCCCCCAAGACGTAGCTCGTGCAGTCCGTCCGTTACCTAACTGGAAATCCCCAGGGCCGGACGGACTGCACAACTTCTGGATTAAGTGGATCCAGAGGTCGCACGCTCGCTTGGCGGCCCTATTCCAGTCAGCTTTAGAATCAGGGTCGCTGCCCGAGTTTTTAACTACTGGAATCACCCACCTGCTCTATAAATCGGGTAGTACTGCGGAGCCCAAAAATTATAGACCTATTACCTGTCTTCCGACATTGTATAAAGTTCTTACATCCATTTTGAGAGCTAAAATTTGCAAACACGTTGATGACAATTCGATCATGTCCGCTTCTCAAAATGGATGTAGGAACGGGTCCCGCGGTACTAAAGAGCTACTTCTCATTGATATGGCCATTAACCAACAGGTTCGCCGTTCCCGAAGGGATCTGTCGACATGTTGCATAGATTATAAGAAGGCCTATGACTCGGTGCCACATACATGGCTCATGAAGGTGCTAGAGTTGTATAAAATAGATGCAACTCTGCGCGCCTTCCTGAGGTCGTGTATGAGGCAATGGAGGACAGTCCTTAGCTATCGAGGATGTCGGCATATCGAAGGGAATAGCGAACCAATAAGGATAGAGCGTGGTATTTTTTAGGGCGATAGTTTGAGCCCACTTTGGTTTTGCTTAGCCTTGAATCCTCTAAGCACGCTGCTGGAGGATTCAGGTCTGGGCTTTCGGTTGAGGAGAGGTGGTCAGGTCATATCTCACCTTCTTTACATGGATGACCTGAAACTCTTTGCCCCCAACAATTTGCAACTGATGGACCTACTGAAGGTAACAGAAACTTTCAGTAGCGCCATCAGGATGGAATTTGGTGTGGACAAATGTGCGGACATGCATGTTAGGCGAGATTAGGGGGGATTGTGGAATCTGCGGGAACCCAGCTCTCAGATTCCATAAATCTTAGATCCCTCTCAGCGACCGAAATCTACAAGTATTTGGGTATGTCGGAAGCGCTGGGCATCAATTCCGTTGATATGAGGCAATCGTTGAAGGAGCGCTTCTTTGGCCGCCTGAGAAAAGTATTTAATAGTCTTTTATCAGGCGGAAATAAGGTGCGTGCCTTCAATGGTTGGGTCATGCCGGTTTTGATGTATTCTTTCGGCGTACTCAAATGGACTCAAACAGAACTAGACGCCCTGGATAGGAAGGTCCGTACATTGTTGACGGCATATCGAATGCATCAGCCACGTTCCTCGGTTATGAGACTGTATATCCCGCGGAGTTGTGGAGGTCGAGGCTTTTTAAACGCCAAGACTCTCCACAATCGCGATATATGCAGTCTCAGGGAATATTTCCTAGAAGCCGACGTGGGGATGCATCGAGATGTGGTCGCGATGGACAAGGCCCTCACCCCGCTCTCCTTGGCTAAAGAGAACTGGCGCAAACCTGCAGTGCTTGACACTAATGACCGCAGGGAAGTATGGCAGAGTAAGGAGCTTCACGGACGCTACTTCAGTGCTTGACACTAATGACCGCAGGGAAGTATGGCAGAGTAAGGAGCTTCACGGACGCTACTTCAGTGCCCTGCATGGACCTGATGTAGACCATGCAGCGTCCGTAGCCTGGCTACGTTCCGGGGAACTCTTTGGAGAAACCGAAGGTTTTGTTTGTGCAATTATGGATGAAGTTATGATGACAAATAACTACCGGAAATTTATTATGAAGGATGGCACGGTTGACATATGTCGGGCATGCCACCGTCCGGGCGAATCGATCCGTCACATTATCTCCTGGTGTTCTCGTCTAGCTAACGGAGAATACTTGCATAGACACAACCTTGTGGCCAGGATTATTCATCAGCAACTTGCTCTGAAATACAGCCTTGTGGAATCGGAAGTGCCGTACTATAGGTATGTGCCCGACCCAGTACTCGAAAATGGCAATATCACACTGTATTGGGATCAATCCATCATCACTGACAGGACTATTGTAGCCAATAAGCCTGATATAGTGGTGGTGGATAGATCGGGTTGCACGACATTGGTCAAATCAGATATTCGTCAAATCAGCAATTCGTCAAATTTGATATTGGTCAAAGCTGTAATTCGTCAAATCGTCTTTTTGTCCAATTACGAAATTTGCCAAATACGCCATTGGTCAAGTCATTTAGGTACAATCAGCTGTAAAAATAAAAGTACCTCATGATTTTTTTTATTTACTTATTTATTCAATTGATATTTATTTACATATAATTCATACCCACCACAACTGTTTTAAAAAATTTAATGCATGTAATTTTCCATTCATTTTTCATTCAATTTTTTCTATTATTTTTTTCTATTTTGGCATCTTTTATGATGTTAGATGGAGCCTCGACTGCGTAGGTGGTACGATGGCGTTCATTTGCACAAAACCACATGTTCTGAGAAATCCTTTTTTTGTCATTGCTCAGTAACAATCGAAACAAATTAAACCACAGAATACTCAACTACTATTTAGTACATTTTAATTATGTAAATAGAAACCTACAGCAGGCGACTTTTCCTTTTGTAAGTTCAGACAAGTAAGTTATGTGAATTCAAAACGCATGTTTTCATCGACAGTACATGGACTTGACCAGTAGCGTATTTGGCAAATTATGTAATTGGAAAAAAGACGATTTGACGAATTACAGCTTTGACCAATATCAAATTTGACGAATTGCCGATTTGACGAATATCTGATTTGACCAATGTCGTGCAACTCGATAGATCAGAGCGGCGCGCAATGATTGTTGACATAACGGTTCCACATGACGAGAACCTCGTGAAAGCCGAGAAAGATAAGCAAATCAAATATCTTGACTTGGCTCGCGAGGTTGTCGACATGTGGTATGTTGACTCAGCGATCATTGTGCCGATAGTCGTATCAGCCAATGGTCTAATTGCCAAGAGCCTCGACCAATATCTGATGAGGCTCTCGCTAGGCAGCTGGATCAAGGGCTTGATTCAGAAAGCGGTACTCCTGGACAGGCTCGTATCGTTAGGAGGTTCCTTTCTCTGGAGCCCTGACCGCCGGTAGCTTGGTCCCTGTTCCCGATACTGGTGGGCTACTATTTTTATATTTTTAAATGTTTTTGTATATAATTTTGTAAAAATATTTAAAAATGTAAGTAATATGTATAAAAATAAATGAAGGAAATAATAATAATAAACACTAAAGTCAACGTCATCCAATTTCGATCCGTGATTTTACACAATTTTAATTTTTAAACAGTCGTTTTTTAATTGTTTGGTAATTCATCTCAATTCTAAAATATAGCGTTTTTGCAATAAACACAAGTACGCACCACAATGAAACCGATCTATTTAAATAAATGGAAAAGAAAAACCTTCCCAATAATGACATAATATTTGGCATACGTCATTAATGAAAACTGGAATAATATCAATGGATAAAAATGTTGACTCGAGCAGTAGCTAAACTTGCACGCCTACCGCCTCCGGACTCGTCGCCCCGCTCCGCCTCGCCGCCGCCGGAACCCAGCCTCAACGTGAGTGCTGTGACACCGGCCGTGGCAGTTGCGTCGAGCGACAGCGACGAGTACTTCTCTCCGCCCACGACGCCACCACCTGTTCGTCGACGGAGAGGACGCCGGCTGCCGGACGGTTTAGGACTTCGAGGCCCACTGGCCTCTGATAGGGTCCCAGCTCCCGGCGGAAGTGTGCAGCGCATGCGATGGACGCGAACCATCAACGAAAATCTCATGCGCTCATACTATGGGGCTACAGAGGAAACAACCTGACCGCGTACCGTGTTCGGATGCTCTCTCTGTTTCAGGTGCTTGAGCCAGCTGTCAACGTGTCGGCGCAACGATTATCGGATCAGGTGCGGGTCATCCAGCGTAATCATATGTTGGACGACACCGTACTTGATCGCCTGCGAACTGAAATGCAGAGTAGCCACGTCATTATCCCTCCGTCACAGGCTGTGGTTCCACCACAGTCTAGTCAGTTATTCGATGACGCTGACGAAGTGAGTAATGACATGGCTACTAATGTAAGTACCCAGTGCAGTGAGGAAATGAGGAGTGCTTTGGACGGTGCGAATCAAGAAAATCGGCACATGTCGCCTGAACTTAGACCACGCTTACCTCGTTTGCCCATGCATAACAGAAATAGGGCGCTGGTGGCTGTTCTGGATTCGCAGTTGTCAAACTATTTTGATAACTGCGAAGACCTCACTGATGCTCACTCGATCCTGTACTGTGCGGCTGTAGCGGCATGTCGTGTAGCTAATGTCAAATTTTCTAATGTCAGAGCTACACGACCTAAACCTGCCGTACCGGCTTGGCAGTGCAGGATTGAGCGACGTATTAGTGGGGCCAGAACACTCATCGGCAAACTAATCTGCTTCAGGGAGGGCAACAATCGTCCTCGAGCGATGCGTTTTGTGAAGCGGGCATTTGCAGGGATTGATATTAGTCCTCGAGACTATATGTCCCGTATCACAGAACGCATCGACTTCCTGAAGCAGAAAGTGTATGCATGGGCAAACCGTATCCGTAGGTATAAGCGGATGGTGGAACGATACACTCTGAATCGCACATTCCAAAGAGATGAAAGGTGTGTTTATAGGAGTTGGGAGCGACCGGACCAAGGTGTGGCCGACACGCGCCTGCCGGATGATGACGTCATTTGCGCGTTTTGGCGCAGCATCTGGTCGGTACCTGTCAGCCATACCGAGGGTGAATGGACTCGAGAAGTCGAGCGAGTGTGTGATCCAGTACCAGAAATGGGGGCAATCTCTATCAGCCCCCAAGACGTAGCTCGTGCAGTCCGTCCGTTGCCTAACTGGAAATCTCCAGGGCCGGACGGGCTGCACAACTTCTGGATTAAATGGTTTACGAGGTCGCATGCTCGCTTGGTGGCCCTATTCCAGTCAGCCTTAGAGTCAGGGTCGCTGTCCGAGTTCCTGACTACTGGAATAACCCACCTGCTCCATAAATCAGGTAGTACTGCGGAGCCCAAAAATTATAGGCCTATTACTTGTCTTCCGACAGTGTATAAAGTTCTTACATCCATTTTGAGAGCTAAAATTTGCAAACACATTGATGACAATTCGATCATGTCCGCTTCTCAGAATGGATGTAGGAACGGGTCCCGTGGTACTAAGGAGCTGCTCCTCATTGATATGGCCATTCAACTAACAGGTTCGGCGTTCCCGAAGGGATCTGTCGACATGTTGGATAGATTATAAGAAGGCCTATGACTCGGTGCCACATATGGCTCATGAGGGTGCTAGAATTGTATAAAGTTGATGCAACTCTGCGCACCTTCCTGATGTCGTGTATGGGGCAATGGAGGACAGTCCTTCGCTATCCAGGATGTCGACAGATACAGGGGAACAGCGAACCAATAAGGATCGAGCGTGGTATTTTTCAGGGCGATAGTTTGAGTCCGCTTTGGTTTTGCTTAGCCTTGAATCCTCTAAGCACACTGCTGGAGGAGTCAGGTTTGGGCTTTCGATTGAAGAGAGGTGGTCAGGTTTTATCTCACCTTCTTTACATGGATGACCTGAAACTCTTTGCCCCCAACAACTTGCAATTGATGGAACTACTGAGGGTAACAGAAACTTTCAGTAGCGCCATCAAGATGGAATTTGGTGTGGACAAATGTGCGGTCATGCATGTAAGGCGAGGGGGGATTGTGGAATCTGCGGGAACCCAGCTCTCAGATTCTATAAATCTTAGATCCCTCTCAGCAACTGAAACCTACAAGTATTTGGGTATGTCGGAAGCGCTGGGTATCAATTCTGTTGACATGAAACAATCGTTGAAGGAGCGCTTCTTTGGCCGCCTGAGAAAAGTATTTAATAGTCTTTTATCAGGCGGAAATAAGGTGCGTGCCTTCAATGGTTGGGTCATGCCGGTTTTGATGTACTCTTTCGGCGTACTCAAATGGACTCAAACAGAACTAGACGCCCTGGATAGGAAGGTCCGTACATTGTTGACGGCATATCGAATGCATCACCCACGTTCTTCGGTTATGAGACTGTATATCCCGCGGAGTTGTGGAGGTCGAGGATTTTTTAACGCCAAGACTCTCCACAATCGCGAGATATGCAGTCTTAGGGAATATTTCCTAGAAGCCGACGTGGGGATGCATCGAGACGTGGTCGCGATGGACAAGGGCCTCACCCCGCTCTCCTTGGCTAAAGAGAACTGGCGAAAACCTGCAGTGCTTGACACTAATGACCGCAGGGAAGTATGGCAGAGTAAGGAGCTTCACGGACGCTACTTCAGTGCCCTGCATGGAACTGATGTAGACCATGCAGCGTCCGTAGCCTGGCTACGTTCCGGGGAACTCTTTGGAGAAACCGAAGGTTTTGTTTGTGCAATTATGGATGAAGTTATGATGACGAATAACTACCGGAAATTTATTGTGAAGGATGGCACGGTTGACATTTGTCGGGCATGCCACCGTCCAGGCGAATCGATCCGTCACATTATCTCCGGGTGTTCTCGTCTAGCTAACGTAGAATACTTGCATAGACACAACCTTGTAGCCAGGATTATTCATCAGCAACTTGCTCTGAAATACAGCCTTGTGGAATCGGAAGTGCCGTACTATAGGTATGTGCCCGACCCAGTTCTCGAAAATGGCAATATCACACTGTATTGGGATCAATCCATCATCACTGACAGGACTATTGAAGCCTGATATAGTGGTGGTGGATCGATCAGAGCGGCGCGCAATTATTGTTGATATAACGGTTCCACATGACGAGAACCTCGTGAAAGCCGAGAAAGATAAGCAAATCAAGTATCTTGACTTGGCTCGCGAGGTTGTCGACATGTGGGATGTTCACTCAGCGATCATTGTGCCGATAGTCGTTTCAGCCAATGGCCTAATTGCCAAGAGCCTCGACCAACATCTGATGAGGCTCTCGTTAGGCAGCTGGATCAAGGGCTTGATTCAGAAAGCGGTACTCCTGGACACGGCTCGTATTGTTAGGAGGTTCCTTTCTCTGTAGCCCTGACCGCCAGTAGCTTGGACCCTGTTCCCGATACCGGTGGGCTACAATTTTTTATATTTTAAAATGTTTTATTTTTTTATTTTTTATTATTTATAAGAAATATTTAAAAATGTATTAAATTTGTATATATTAATGAATAAAGGGAATAATAATAATACCATTTATTTCAGGCTTCAATGGCCCATAGATATATACCTTATAAAGTAACATATATAAAGAAGTTACAAATCTCATGTTAGTAAATATGACTTAAAACTATGTTAGTAGCACTTCACTTGTTCACACTTCACTTGTGCTGACTGATCAGTGGAACTTGTCCGCGGAAGCGACGGAACACCACGTCCTGCGGCCAAAAGTCTTCCTGCATCACGATGGGCAGATGAAAGTTCGGTACTCGCACCACGAACGCCTTGAAGTTGACGTTGCGGCGCGACTCCAGCAACTGCACCCTCGGTGTGTACCTCGTCTTTTGGCGCACGTACTCCACTATGTCCTCCGCTTCAGTGGTGTAATGCAAGCGGGAAATGTACACCGGGGTATTCGGCTTAGCGGCACGCAGGCTCACTTCGCAGGAGCCTTGCCACAGCGGTTCTTGGGTGTTCGTGAATGGCGCTTCTTTTTCTGCACCGTCACGAAACCATCATTATCAGCCTTGTTCGGCGCCTTTTCAGGCACAGGCTTATTATTAGAAGCTCCAGTGGGGCTAGCGGTGACGCTGTCGTAATCCTTTCGCCATGGAATAAACAAATGAAAATATTAATTTGACGCTTTTACAATGAAATATCGTGTTGGAAAAATTAGTAGCAACGTAAAATATAGTGATAATTAATTATTTCATGTATTCGAGGCATATCTATTCATATATAATGATATTTCAAGTATTTTTAAGTGAAGGTCATTGTCAACCGCCAAACCAACTCGGCGTAATTGTTTTTTGTATATGAATCTTATAAAAATAATGTATGTAGGACTCCTATTTTATGATCCAATTAGAATTCTTGTATATTTGTTATGTTAGATCTAAAGTTTCGTGTAAATCGGTTGAGTAGATATACCAAAAAAAAAATACAGCGACATGTCTATTCGTGGAGACTTCTCTTATATAGAGGATATTTATAATTCTTAATTAGTTATAAAAGAGTTGTTTATATAGTAATATATGGTCGCGTTCTTCAAGAACACGACACTGTTTGCCGTTTTAGATAAGAGTTACTACATCTCGAGCAATAACAGTTTTTGTAAACGCCGCCGCGCCGTCCACTTCAAGGCACTTCACATAACCAACTCGGCGTAATTGTTTTTTGTTTATAAAAATAATGTACGTAGGACTCCTATTTTATGATCCAAGTAGACTACTTGTAATGTTAGATCTAAAGTTTCGTGTAAATCGGCTGAGTAGATTTTTTGGTTCGTGGCGACATCTCTTATATATATAGGATATTTTAAATTCTCAAGTAGTTATAAAAGAGTTGTTTATATAGTAATGCATGGTCGCGTTCTTCAAGAACACAACACTGTTTACCGTTTAAGATAAGAGTTACTACATCTCGAGCAATAACAGTTTTTGTAAACGCCGTCCACTTCACGCACTCGATGACGCAACTGTGGGGCCAGCTGGGAGATACCGTTAGCGAACTGAGGTCGGAGAGGTAACTGTCAACTGTATACTGGACCAGTATACTGGTCAACTTGTATCTTTTAAGTTGGAAAAAAAATTACACTTAGTTAAATCAATTCAATTAAGACCTCTTCTCATCTTCTCGGTCTTAATTGAATTGATTTAACTAAGTGTAATTTAGTATGGTCTGACCTAACGCCACTAATTAATGAAGAATCTTTTACTATGCAATTAGTAAATATATTATCTATGCATGTAGCAGAGGTTGTTGTTATTCTGGTTGCTTCACTAAATAAATATTTTAAGTTGAATGATTTAAACAATGAGACCAGCTTACATTTTTCTGGTGAATTGACTAACAGATCAATATTTAAGTCACCACAAACAAAAACTAATTATTATCTTTGAAAAGTTTACTCAGTATTTCTTCCATTGTGATTAAAAATAATGACAAGTTTGATGCTGGTGGTCTATACACACATAAGAAAGTATGACCCTCAACCTCCCCGACCTCTCCGCGACCTCTGCACATTAGCATGTGCAGAGGTCGCTGATCGCTTATGTGAGGTAGCCCTCACATAAGCGATCAACAGAGTAAGCAGTGATGTCTTTCCTCTCTTTATATCTGAGACAGCTATTACAAAGTATCAGGGTACCACCACCCACTGAAGATCTGTTGTACGCACTGGCAACTGAAAAATTATCTCTCCGACCTCAGTTCGCTAACGGTATCTCCCAGCTGGCCCCACAGTTGCGTCATCGAGTGCGTGAAGTGGACGGCGTTTACAAAAACTGTTATTGCTCGAGATGTAGTAACTCATCTTAAACGGTAAACAGTGTCGTGTTCTTGAAGAACGCGATCATGTATTACTATATAAACAACTCTTTTATAACTACTTGAGAATTTAAAATATCCTATATATATAAGAGATGTCGCCACGAACCAAAAAATCTAATCAGCCGATTTACACGAAACTTTAGATCTAACATTACAAGTATACAAGTAGTCTAATTGGATCATAAAATAGGAGTCCTACGTACATTATTTTTATAAACAAAAAACAATTACGCCGAGTTGGTTATGTGAAGTGCCGTGAAGTGGACGGCGCGGCGGCGTTTACAAAAACTGTTATTGCTCGAGATGTAGTAACTCTTATCTAAAACGGTAAACAGTGTCGTGTTCTTGAATAACGCGACCATATATTACTATATAAACAACTATTTTATAACTAATTAAGAATTATAAATATCCTCTATATAAGAGAAGTCTCCACGAATAGACATGTCGCTGTATTTTTTTTTTGGTATATCTACTCAACCGATTTACACGAAACTTTAGATCTAACATAACAAATATACAAGTATTCTAATTGGATCATAAAATAGGAGTCCTACATACATTATTTTTATAAGATTCATATACAAAAAACAATTACGCCGAGTTGGTTTGGCGGTTGACAATGACCTTCACTTAAAAATACTTGAAATATCATTATATATGAATAGATATGCCTCGAATACATGAAATAATTAATTATCACTATATTTTACGTTGCTACTAATTTTTCCAACACGATATTTCATTGTAAAAGCGTCAAATTAATATTTTCATTTGTTTATTCCATGGCGAATAGATTTTTTTTTTTAATAATTTTTAAATATGCTCAAAAAAATAATTTTTTGATTTTTTTTCAAGCAAATGATTATCTACAAATTGATGACCACGTGAAAAAAGAAAAAATACGTGTCCAATACTTTTGAATAAACTACCCGAAGCACAAAGAAAAAAAAAATGGATTATCCCCTATCGCCACTTTCCTAGAAACACTGCGATAACGATCAAGCACTCAAGTCCATGTTCATTCAAAATCAAAATATTTTATTTTACATAGGCCTACATGGGCACTTATAAAACGTCAACAAAAGGTGCACGGTTCGGGTTGGTCGTTTCCTATGGAGAAGAACCGGCAAGAAACTCCATGGTTACTCTTTTAAAATCATTTGGTTTTACAATATTTAAAGTTACAGCGTTGGTACTTAAGTATGGGAGGACAATAAGTCGTTGCTTACTACAGAAGGTAGTAAAAAAAAAAACCAAGCCTACAATGCCCACTCATTCGCAAAAAATAGGTAAATAAAAATAATCTATACTAAAATAAAACAATATAAGAGCACTAAATTAAACAATTGACACAGATGTTATCATCAGTGATGTAACTATTCTGAACAATGAACGAATGGTGAAATGATTTGAAAACTATTGTAAAACATGTGAATAAAAAGAATGGAAAAGTAATATTCGGAATAGTTAGAGACATCCACAGATTAGTGTCTACCAGGGAAGCCGCATGAGCAGGAGGAACTACAGCCAAACCTCTTTATCTTCAACGTAGTTCTTAATTTTGTAATAATATATGCTTTTTTAATAAGGACATGTTTGATGCAATTTTTAAACTTTCCATCTGTCAGTTCTGTAACTACTTTGGCAACTTATTATAAAAGCGTATACAGTTTATAAGAAATGACTTGCAAGTTTTTGTTAATCTGAATTTTGGTATTACAATTTCGTGTTTACTGCGCGTGTTTATATTATGGATGTCGCTTCTAATTTTGAAAAGTCCTCGGTTTTTGCGGACATATAAAATACATTCTAAAATATAGAGTGAAGGCAGAGTCAGTATATCGATTTCTTTAAATTTTTCTCTGAGGCACTCGCGAGGACCACCCATTTTGTAGATGGCGCGGACTGCCCTCTTTTGCAGTATGAAAATTGCGTCAACGTCTGCTGCCGAACCCCACAGCAGAATGCCATAGGACATAATACTATGGACATAAGCGTAGTATACTATCCTAGCTGTGGCTACATCAGTTAACTGCCTTATTTTTCTAACTGCATAGGCAACTGAGCTTAACCTTCCCGAAAGAATTCTAATGTGCGCGCCCCACTGCAGTTTTGAATCGATAGTAATCCCCAAGAATACAGTTTCCGCTATAACATCAAGTTTTTTGCCGTCAAGATTTTAAATTTAGGTCACGTTGTGGTACATTTGGTAAATAAAACTTTTTGTTTTATTCGTATACAGTATAAGATTGTTGGCTGCAAACCATTTTGAGAGAATAGTTAGGCTTTCGTTGACGTGTAAGACGTCCGTATCTTCTCTATGAATTTTGGAAATTAGCGAAGTGTCATCAGCAAATAGAATTATATCCGAAAATTTGGCCATCATGTAAAGGAGGTCATTAATATAAACAAGAAACAAGAAAGGGCCGAGAATTGAACCTTGGGGCACGCCCATCTTGACTATAGACCCGCAGGACGTCGCCCCATTTACATTTACTTTTTGCTGCCTGTCCGATAAATAAGAAAGAACAAGATCAGCAGCTAGTCCACGAATTCCGTAGTGGTGTAATTTACAGATCAGTGTTTTGTGGTCGACGCAGTCGAACGCTTTTGAGAGGTTATAGAAGATGCCAATAGCATCTAGGGACTTCTCCCAGGATTCCAAAATGTAACTGATGAGTTTCAGTCCCGCGTCCGTTGTCGAAGTACCCTTCGTGAAACCAAACTGCTGACTATGCAGTATCTTATTAGAATAGATGTTGAGACAACATCTGGTCCAGCATGATTTTTTCATAGATTTTACTCAATGCTGGAAGCACAGATATAGGTCTATAATTAGATAGATCACTCTTACAACCTGATTTGAAAATTAGTACTACTTTACTATGTTTCATCAGGTCAGGAGACTTACCGCTGCCTAAACATTGATTGAATATAGGCATATACAATCAATGAATATGCTATAATATAATTTAATGTATATAATTTGCTCCTGTCTTAGCAGGCGCTAAGATTGACCTGCTTCTGAGAAGTTTCTTAAATACTTGAAACTATCATCTAGGTGTCTGTAAAACTAGCAAGTCATTTCTTATAAACTGTATACGCTTTTATAATAAGTTGCCAAAGTAGTTACAGAACTGACAGATGGAAAGTTTAAAAATTGCATCAAACATGTCCTTATTAAAAAAGCATATATTATTACAAAATTAAGGACTACGTTGAAGATAAAGAAGTTTGGCTGTAGTTCCTCCTGCTCATGCGGCTTCCCTGGTAGCTCATAAACGACACTAATGTGTGGATGTCTCTAACTATTCCGAATATTACTTTTCCATTCTTTTTATTCACATGTTTTACAATAGTTTTCAAATCATTTCACCATTCGTTCATTGTTCAGAATAGTTACAGCACTGATGATAACATCTGTGTCAATTGTTTAATTTAGTGCTCTTATATTGTTTTATTTTAGTATAGATTATTTTTATTTACCTATTTTTTGTGAATGAGTGGGCATTGTAGGCTTGGTTTTTTTTTTTACTACCTTCTGTAGTAAGCAACGACTTATTGTCCTCCCATACTTAAGTACCAACGCTGTAACTTTAAATATTGTAAAACCAAATGATTTTAAAAGAGTAACCATGGAGTTCCTTGCCGGTTCTTCTCCATAGGAAACGACCAACCCGAACCGTGCACCTTTTGTTGACGTTTTATAAGTGCCCATGTAGGCCTATGTAAAATAAAATATTTTGATTTTGAATGAACATGGACTTGAGTGCTTGATCGTTATCGCAGTGTTTCTAGGAAAGTGGCAATAGGGGATAATCCATTTTTTTTTTCTTTGTCCTTCGGGTAGATTATTGAAAGTATTGGACACGTATTTTTTCTTTTTTCACGTGGTCATAAAATTACGGAGATATATTTAGTTGAAATGGCGCATGACGTCACATGTAGGTAAGTTTTATACCTACTTGTGACGTAGTAAGCCCCCACTCTCCAACTTCAATGAGTTTTAACTAAGTAATTTTTTGATATTTTGATAAAACAAAAAATACGTGTCTAATATCTTTGTATTACCTGTCTGACGGACAAAATAGAATGTCGTTTTCTTTACCCAGTCCGATCCCCTATTGATATTTTACCGGCTCCTAACAGCATTTGAGCATCTTATGATCATTGCATCGTTGATAATGCTACTTTCTTTTCGGTAACATTTTTTTTCCGCAATGTCCATAGTAGTACCTACATTTTAACAGCTATAAATTAAGAGCGTTCTCGCAAAATTCTTAACTCAAAAAACAACGACGACTGACGTTGAGTGCGCCTGTGTGCGTGGTGCACGCTTCTTGATACACACACGTGCAGAGGCAGGGGTGCGTAACACGGTTCACTGCGGTTTACTTATAATTTAATTGAGAAAAAAATACAAGTTATGGAACGTATTATTATGATAAAGAAATACAAATAGTATAAGAGTAGCCTACAAAAGTAAAATAATTGTATCTATCCTAACTTATATTTTAAATGCGACGGTGAGTTCGTTTGTTTGTTATGCTTTTACACTAAAACAACTAGACAGATTTGGATAAATGTTGGCACGTAGGTATACTCATGGTATACCTACGTGCCAAATTTTATACAAATTCTAATCCTGGAAAAGGACATAGGATACTTTTTATCCCGATATTCCCACGAGATCATTATTTATGCGGGTGAAACCACGGGGTGCTGCTATTCTATACTAATATTATATTATGAAGAGAAAATATTTGTTCACCACTAAAAAGCTACATCTTTACCGAGTAACAAGGCTATATTATATCACAGTTTTCGCGGACGAAATCTCGGGCGGAATGATAGTATTTTATAAAAACGTAACATAGTAATAATTTTATAATACAATTTCCCTCAAGGGCTTCGATCTGCTCCTCCTGGAAGCCTCGATAGTGCAGGCCTGGTTGATATCACCGAACAGGCCTGCCGACGTCAACATCGAGGCAGGGTGGTTCCAGGAGGCCATGTCCGACATCTGCGACGTGGCAATGCCCCCAGTTCCCAGTTCCCCAGCCAGTTCCCGCTTCGTTGGAAGACGGGGATGCTGGTCCTCATCCGGAAGCCGGGGCGCCCTGCGGACTCTCCTTTCGCATACCGGCCCATTGTGTTGCTCGACGAGGTGGGTAAGCTCTTTGAAAGAGTCATTGCTAACCGGCTCGCCGGGCACCTTGTGGATGGGGCCGGATCTTGCGGATCACCAGTTTAGTTTCCGCAGGGGGCGCTCGACGGTGGACGCCATCATGCGCGTGAGGGCTCTCACGACGGGGGATGCGGTGTCCCGGGGTGGGGTCGCCTTCAACATCATGCCCTGGACCTGCATTAGGGAGGCACTCCGGTATCACCGGGTGCTGACCTACCTTCGTCGTGTGGTCGGGGACTACCTGACGGACAGGGCCGTCATCTACCCCGGTCGCAACGGAGAGTGGAACCGGCGAGAGATGTCGTGCGGTGTTACACAGGGATCGGTTCTGGGGCCACCCTTGTGGAACATCGGCTACGACTAGGTGCTGCGCGCTGACCTCCCTAGCGGTGTCAGTGTAGTTTGCTACGCTGACGACACGCTGGTGCTGGCACAGGGGAGGTCGCACGAGGCGGTGGCCGAACTTATGACACGCGGGGTTGCGATAGTCGTGGCGAGAATCCGGCAACTGGGTCTCGAGGTGGCATTGCGCAAGTCTGAGGCCATGTGCTTTCATGGGCCTCGGAATGCGCCACCGTCGGGATCCATACTGACGGTAGGAGGGGTTCCCATCGGCGTCGAGTCAACGCTAAAGTACCTAGGGCTTGTCCTCGACAGCCGGTGGAACTTCGTTGAGCACTTCCGACGTTTGGCCCCAAAACTGGAAAGGGTAGGGGCTGCATTCCAGCGGCTCTTGCCCAACCTGGGAGGTCTAAACGCCTCCTGCCGGAGGCTCTATGCGGGGGTCGTGCGGTCCATAGCTCTTTACGGGGCCCCGGTGTGGGCGCGTTCTTTGAGGCGGCGAGCCGCCCAATACCTGAACGCGCCCCAGAAGGTGGTAGCCGTAAGGCTGGTCCGGGGGTACCGCACGATCTCCGGCGAGGCGGCGAGCCTCTTGGCCGGATTTCCGCCATTGGTTTTGGAGGCGATAGTGCTCGCGCGCCTGCACGAATGGCGCGCGGAGGCACTACGCCGGGGGAAAACTCCGCTGCCGCGGCAAATTGTCGCTCAGCGGACAGACCTCCGGCGCGATCTCATGGCGGCATGGAGACAGAAACTATCGCAACCACGTGCAGGGCACGCCACAATAGTGGCGATAAGTTCCCTCTTTGAGGACTGGCTAGAGAGGCGCCACGGCGCCCTCACCTTCCGCCTGACGCAGGTCCTCACCGGACACGGTTGTTTCGGGAGGTTCCTGCACCGAATCGGGCGGGAGGAAACGCCCGGGTGTTACCATTGCGAGGATCGGCCGGAGGACACGGTGGAGCACACCGTGGAGCTCTGCCCCGCTTGGGATGAGCACCGCCGTGTCCTCGTAGCGGCGATTGGCGGCGGCGACCTCTCGAGTCCGGCCCTGGTTCAATCCATGGTCCGGAGCGAGAGGGAATGGGAAGCCGTCGCCTCCTTCTGCGAAGCAGTCATGCTAGCGAAGGAGGTGGCGGAACGTGAGAGGGAGAGAACCTCACGTCCCAGCCGCCGCGGGAGACGCCCCGGGCGTCGGGGGGCAACCAGTGGCCCCCGGCCACCGTAGGCGCGGGCCTGTGGACCTGTGAGTAATGGGCCAGCTCACCGTCTGTCCGTCTTATGACGACAGGCCGTGCAGACGGCGCGTTTGTTTTCCACGCGCGCCTCAAGGAGATGTCAGCAAATCGGAAAGGGTCCGAGAGGGCCAATGCCTGCCAGGGCTTTCGAAAGAGATACCGCGGCCCTGGAACACAAAGGGCTAAGAAGGAACATGGGTGGGTTTTAGTCAGTCAATCCTGACACTCCCTCCCGCTCCGCCCAGAGCGGGAGAAGTCATTTGATGATTTCCCATCCGAAATGCAGTGTCAGAGTCCATGCCATAACAAGTCAAGGGGCACTTCATTTCTATGAGGCCGTCTTCACCAAAAAGGCCGTCAGGCGAAGCTCCAAGATAACAATGATCTTTATCAATAAAGATCATTCTTATCTAATAATAATAACAAATAAATAATAATAATAAAAATTAATAATAATTAATAATATAATTATAATTAATAACACCTCAGAGGTCGGGGTTCCAGCAGCTTCATCTGCGCTGACACCCAGCCCACCAGAAGCCTTCCAGCCTCCACGATTGTTTTCGCCGCCGTCACAGGGCAGCTTACCATAATGGTTCGCATGCCCGAGTGCCGTAGGGTGCCTGCCCTGACCTGCTCAGCGGGGCACCCACCGGTCCTGGTGACGGCGGCGACCGCCTCCTCTTGGGTCACAGAGTCGTCCAGGCCCAGCATGCGCAAGTCTGCGCATTTGATGGGCCTGGACACTCGGGCCTCGTCCGCATCTAGGGACGCTCTTAGCTTTTCAGCCAGAGCGTCAGCGGACGGGCCACTATTTACACCGGGGATCTCCAGCGCTCGAGCCCCTGTCGCGGTGACTTTAAGCAGGAAGCCCCCGGTGATCCCGAGCTCTGCAAGATCCACCGTCGCTTTCGCCTTCGAGAGCATATCGCGGTAGGACACGCCCCTCTTTTCCGCTTCCGGCTGTAGCGTGATCACTACAGTTGCGGTCTTCGGGGCGCGGAGTCTAGCCGCGACGCTTTGCGCCTTGTGCCACCTTCGCTCCTTGTTGCAGGCCTTTTTGGCCGCCTTTCACCCCTTCCTCCTTCCCCCGACCACCTGCCACTCGGTTTCGGCCGCGGCAGGCGTGGGGGGTGGTAGCGGTGGCTGCGGCCGGCTTGCCACCGCCACCACCTGAGGAGCCACCTTGCCCATTTTCTGGGCCGCTACCGGTTTTGGCGGAGCCGACTTTCCGGGGCCCGGCCTAGTCCTGCCAGAACGCTGGCCAGACTGCCCCGGCCCAGAATTGGCAGCCGTAGCAGCCGCATATGAGACTGCCTTCGGGCCTGGGACCACCCTCGGGCCCGGGGACGCATTCGGGCCTGAGCCCGCCCCCGGGCCCGCGGTCGCCTTGTTTGTCGCCAGGGAGGGGCGCAGTACAATGCCCTCCAGGACAGACGTAACTTTACCTTGTATCAACATTTTGAGCAAGCGATGATGATAATCCATCAATGTGCTGATTAATAACAGGGTCCTTTAATCCGCTGTAAACATAAAATATAACTTAAATAATGACCGCATACACTACTCAGATCAACTAGGTAGGTATTTTTTACATTTACCGTAGAACTGCTCTCGCCTTTTGTAGGTATTCTTTTTTACTAGCTTTCCTCTTCTTCTTTGGGTAGGAACCGTATGTATTACTCTGACGACCCATTATTTCTAAAAGAAAGATTTCTGTTCCCGTAATTTATTGACGATTAATCTTTATAATTAGATTGTACAAAGCGTATCTTTCAATCATAAAACATGACTACAATGAATCATAAGTACAAAGAATACTAACATTTAAACTGCTGACGACCTCTGGATTTTCTGTCAAAATTACCTCACGCACACTAAGGCGCGCGGGAGCGCGAGTGACACAGGTCCGTTCTCCACAAGCCCTCAGGCGACACTGACAGTACGCGCGTCGTACATCAACTAATAAGGCATTATTTTAAAATATTGTAATAAATAAATGTGAAGGTAAAAAGTAAAAATAAAAATATTTAGAGGAAAGGTAAAGTCTTGTATTATAGTATGGTGAACTTTCTTTTTGTTAATTTTGTCATTACCTTATGTTTAAACAATATTTAAAATGCATACATTTTAGATCATTATTGCTTTTGAATATCGTTTTTTTTTGCGTGGATTCAATTTTTATCTCAATTCTAATCAATCTACGAACTTGAAGACTATATGACCTGTAAATATATATTTTTTTCAGATCTTTTCGTGCTGCCAGTTTGACACAAATAGCAGGGAAAACCCTGATGTTTTACGATTGCTTGAAAATGGGTGTCGGGAAATTGCTATTTCTCGAAATATTTACGTATATAACAAAATTCTAATCAATCTACAAACTAAATCAAAGTTAGATTTATGAGTTTTCATTGAAATATTATGCCATTATCTTTAAATAACAAATATCGAGAACTTGAAAAAGTACGTATTTTTGGTCAAACGCTTAAAATATGTGAGCGCGCTCTTAAACAATAAAATAATATTCAAAGGAGTTCAGCTAATATCAAAGATTATAAGCAATTATTATATTCCTGGTGTATTGACGTAATAACATTGATTTAATGAATGTCACTGTCAATGGTATACTACATACGTAATTTTCTCGGAGTAATAACCAGGTAATTTCGGTATTCACTGTCCTGTATTTTAAGTATAAACCGTAATTAAAATATGGAAGGTGTTCCTGGACCTTCCCGTAGCCTGGACGAAAACCTCCGCTTTATTAAAAGAGGACGGGGTCTGGTTTTGTTTTATAACGGGCATCAATATTATAAAAATCGGCAATATAATGATTCATCTATTTAGGGATGCTCGTCAAAAGATATATTATCTGGGAAACAATACTGCACTGGTTCATTGACCACATTGGGCATTTAACGACTAAGCCAATACTGCACTGGTTCATTGACCGTTAAGGTAAGTGTCTAATCTTGATTCTATGAAATCAGGGTCTAACACTTATATACTTAAATGTAAATGTCGTTTTTGTAATCAGGATGAAGGAAATTAAAAAATCTGTAAAGTAAAGCATAGCACAGATAGTGAACCTAATTATGCTAAAAATGAAATAGATTTATTATTTGTTGAATGGCGAAACAAAGCATCAACCGACTTCATAACTTCGATATCGAAGATTTACAAGGAGACGAGAAGGGAAATAAAGTCTTTAGGATATAATTTAGTTACAAAGGTACCAAAATATAAAAATGTTAAAAGTACATTATATAACGCAAGAAATTCAGCAGCAAGAGTTCCCAAGTTACATTGTGAAATACCAGAAGAAGTTACCTTGCCCAAACAATATTCGTAAATGCTTGAAGGAAAAAGAATTTTAGTTTTTTGTTCGTCAGAAATGAGACAACATTTATTATTAGTTAAAGAATATTACTGCGACGGCACATACAAAAGTTGTCCAAAACCATTCTCCCAAATATTTTCTATACATGGTGACTTATCCAGTACTCCGACAAGCTCACGTATTTCACCAATGGTATACGCCTTAATGTCGGATATGACAACCGAGTCTTACATAATAATTTTGTCTCAAATTCCAAAATGGAGTACACAAAAGTTTGTTTGACTTTGAGGAAGCGTCAAGAAAAGCCGCATTGAAAGTTTTCCCGGATATTCAGGTTAAAGGGTGTCATACTATTTTTTCCGATAGTCTTTGGAGAAAAGCCAAAAAAAATGATTTAATTAAAAAGAAGGACAAATGGCCAAAAAGACTTGCAGGGCTTTGTTGTGCATTACCGCTTCTGCCAAATGTCTATGTTCGTGAGGGATGGGAATACATTAAGGATAAGGCTGCAAAAATACAAGAATTTATGAAAAATAAAAAAATAACCACGTTAATAAATTATTTTGAAAGGTACTGGCTCAGGAATTATCAATTCATAAACACGTAGTGCACCTATGGTGATCGTCATCGGAGTACCAACAACGTAGAAGCATGGCATATGACACTTAACCAAGCCTGCAAAACTCGAAAACAGGTAAGCGTTATGCAATTTTTGAAAGCAATACACGAGGATGCAGAAGATGTTACTATGGACATTGCGGAAAATAAATGTAACCGAAAAGAAAGTACTATTATCAACGATGCAATGATCATGGATGCTCAAATGCTGTTAGGAGCCGGTAAAATATCAATTGCCACTTTCCTAGAAACACTGCGATAACGATCAAGCACTCAAGTCCATGTTCATTGCCAAAGGTTAATGACTTACTTATGTTTATCTTATTTTATATTATTTACTCAGTTGTTGGAAAGGACCCCCGTGTTTATCTTATTTTATATTATTTACTCAGTTGTTGGAAAGGGCCCCCGTAAGTAAAACTATTCATTTTTAGGGTTCCGTACCTCGAAAGGAAAAAACGGAACGCATTAATAGCTCAGGGATGGTCACTGTTCGCCTGTTGACTTCCAAAAGCCGCGTAGCGCCAGTAAAGCCTACCACTACTCCCCGACTAGAGCTTTGTGGGGCTTTGTTGGGTTCAAGGTTGTGCACAAAGGTTAAGGGCTCGCTAACCATGCCAATTGATCGCTACCAATTTTGGTGCGATTCCACAATAGTACTAGGATGGTTGGCAACACCTGCACAGCATCTTAGGCCTTTCGTACGAAATCGTGTAAACGAAATTCAAGAAAGCACCTCGAGTTCGACGTGGAGCTACGTGCCGTCTAGAGACAACCCGGCGGATCTTGTTTCTCGCGGGCTGAAGGCTGATCTTATCAGTAAATCTGAACTGTGGTGGTCAGGCCCTTCCTTTTTAATTAAAAATGACAGCGATTGGCCAAAACAGCCCAATGAATATATGAAACAGGATCTACCAGAAGTTACTTGTAATTTAATTAATTCCCAAAATAATAATACATCTAAATCCCTTATTAATAATACAATTATTCAACAATTAATTCAAAAATATTCTTATGTTTATCGTTTACAAAGAGTCGTAGCCCATGTTTTAAGATTTATTTATAAGTTAAGGAATAAGAATTCAAAATTACCAGACGCGTGTTCTAGTCAAGAATTGAATAATGCATTGATTTGTTTATTGCGTGCAGCTCAGTGTCAAATGTTTCCAGATGAATACGCTGTGCTCAAATCCGGGAAGTCATTACCATGCAAGAATAGGCTAATCTCATTGACTCCTTTTCTAGATTCTGAAAGCGTCATACGCGTGGGCGGCAGGCTTGATAATTCTCCCTACGAATACGACGTTAAGCATCCGGTGTTGTTATGTAGTAAGCATCACTTAACTAAAATTATATTTCACATGCAACATATAAAGCTTCTACATGCAGGTCCACAATCATTACTAGCCAATATCCGTCAATCGTATTGGCCATTAGGTGGTAGAAATCTTGCAAAATTTACTGTAAACAAATGTCTGAAGTGTTTCAGATTTAAAGCTCAGAGTGTGCAGCCAATAATGGGGCAGCTGCCTACCTCTTGAAGCAGTCTAGAGTTTCCTTTTTTGAATACTAGTGTCGACTATGCTGGACCCATATTGATATCTGACCGGAAAGGTCGTGGTTGTAGGCTCACTAAATCCTACTTGTGCATTTTTGTTTGTATGGCTACTAAAGCCGTGCATTTGGAGCTTGTTACAGACCTCTCTAAAGAGGCATATAAAGCTGCATTAAACCGTTTTGTTGCACGTCGTGGCAAGCCACGTACCATACTGTCCGATAACGGGACAAATTTTGTTGGTACGTGTAACGAATTAAATAAATTTTTACAGGACAAGGATGTTGCATCTGAAATAGCTCAGGAAGTCATCGAATTTACGTTTGCACCGGCGTATTCTCCACACTTCAACGGTTTAGCTGAGGCTGCCGTTCGCTCTACCAAATTTCATTTAAAAAGGTTGCTACAGCTGACTCATTTTACATATGAGGAAATGGCTACGTGCCTAATTCAAATAGAAGCAATTTTGAATTCTCGACCCTTAACTCCTCTGTCTACTAACCCCCTCGACTATTCTGCCCTTACTCCCTCTCATTTCCTGATTGGACGCTCACTAATGTCTGTTCCAACTTCGCAGGTCACCGACAACAACATCAACACCTTAGAGCGATACCAAAGAGTAGAGCACATAAAACAGCACTTTTGGAAGAGATTTAACCTAGAGTACATTTCTATTCTCCAGCAGAAAACGAAATGGTCGTCTTCTTCAGATGGTGGCATCGATATGGGCGCTCTTGTCTTAATAAAGGACAAAGGACTCCCACCTCTTCAATGGTTGCTGGGACGAGTTGTGCAGGTCTTTCCAGGCAACGACGGCATCACGAGGGTAGCGGAATTGAAGACAAAGAGAGGAACAATACGACGCGCCTTTAATAATATTTGTCCATTACCTCTTCATTGAAGATTCCTCTTCAACCCGGGGAGCATGTCTACGCGCGAACGGCCAGCGGCGCGGGGCGGCTGAGGCGGCACGCGCGGGACGAGGGAACCGGCGGCTGCGCCGGCGCATTGACCACCGGCGAAGGCGTACACACGATCGGGCGCCTTACTACGTCACTTGTATCAAAAATTATAACTTCATTGCACAGTCCACCAGCAGTTTTCTTCCATCCCAACACGAGCTTATACATGATTCGCGTTATTTCAACCGTCATGTCTACCATAATGCGATAGAAATATGCGGCAACGCCACTATAGGATTATATTGCTCCCCCATTAATGGTATAGTTGGCGCTTTGCCACAACCCATGAATGAAGCGCACTTACGAGTTTCCTTCATCAATACAATCGAGACTTACGAAGATGACGGCCAACGCAAACTGGGATTAATCACGTACGCACTCCTTTAATATGGTATATATATATTGGGGGTTCTCCAGGTGATGCCTGGATGAATACGCTCTTTCAACGTGAATTCACGGGGATAGTTGTATCGATCGATCCTCTTCCCCTCTCTCCATTGCCCGCTATGGGCTGCCAGATTGTTCAAATTCGCGCAACAGTCAATTCAGTGGATGACTTTCCCACTCTGTTAGACAATGCAGGGCTAGGTGATATCTGTGACATTATATTTATTTGGGACGTACGACATGCGGATGCAAATACTATGACTGAAGATGCTCGCGCCACATGCATAGCTTCCGAGGTATCGCTATTGAATGGAATATGCAACTCATTATGGTTTAGAAACCACGTCAAAATTTATCAGATCAAAATGAATTCGAATAACTTGGATCTCTACGAAATGCCCGCGAGCGCACGCATATATGCGCAGCCCTTCACCTTGAGTAGGGACGTTTACGAATTAAGAATTGTGGGCCACCTTGACGCACCTGATTATTCGCTGGTAACACTCTCTGCTGAAGTGCAAGTAGCAGTCCGCGAGTATTCCCACATCTTAAAAGAGAAAATGAACAGTGGACAGCTTGATGACTATGGTCTTATCATAAATTTCGTTTGCAGTATGTACAGACAGTGTGACTACATTGATTCACCTCCCTTAGTGAACCCGGACTGGGAGGTGGCATTATTTACCTTAAACTGGAATCCCAGTGCCAAGCTCGTGAGATACTTTGATAGAATATATAGTTCGAGAATTAAATTCATTGGCAGCTTCTTTACTAAGCAGCGGCTTACAGAAAAAGAGTATCCATTTCCTGAACATATGCTACTGTTACGCTATCCTTCGATGGTGTTTGATTCCAGGGCACTAACCAATGCAAAACTTGAGGGATTGTATTTCTTTACAAATGCAATAGACTGCAGATATATGGAGAACGAACTCGTATTTTCAGAAAGCTACCTGATTGGCTCCACCTAATATAATTTGCACTCACTCGGGAGAATGCACCAATATGACGGGGTCCGTACCATGGAGTGTTCACTCGCGAACGCCGTCTTTCCGAAATTTCCGAACGCTTTCTCAGCTTCAGAGAACATCATTTTGCCCTCAGGTCATGCGCTACGCATGTTCGTTGAGTATACTCAAGATTCCGCTTCATTATGCATGTTTGCACACAAGATCTTATCGAACTTCTATCAAACTGCGCCGTCACGAGTAAAAAAGGAGTACCTTAATTTATTCTTCCCAAATGATGAGTCTTCTTGGCTCTCGGCTATTACTTCAAAATTCACTTACAAGAAAAACAGGATGGAACGCGCTGATGATACCGTTTGGCATAGCAAAGAAGAATGGATCGTCGGATATTTATCCGGATATCGCATTTCGCAGGCGCGTTCAGAAGGATTAGGAGAAATAGTAAACTTCCTCAACAACACGATTGATTGCAAAAATCCGTAAAGATCCTACAGAGCCACTAAAATCTTATATCTTAAATACGGTCACATACGGTACCGCGTCTGCTCCGTATCTGGCTACTAAATGTCTTGTTAGTCTGGCTGACACAGCACGTCACGATCATGTCAAAACATCTATACAACGTGACTTTTACGTTGACGATTATCTCAGCGGGTCAAATACAATTTCAGGAGCGCTGGACCTCTGTAGGGAAGTACATTCCATTTTATCAGCTGCTAAATTTAATTTGAGAAAATGGCAGTCCAACAGCCTTGAAATTATGAATGAATTAGGTTCCTCAAACATGAATAACGGCATTTTGGATCTTTCTAACAACTCGTCAAAAACTTTAGGTGTAAATTGGTTGTGTGCTCCAGATACATTGTCATTTTCTATCAACATCGAGTCCAGTACAAAAATTACAAAACGGCACATCCTGTCTACAATAAGTCAAATTTTTGATCCTCTAGGTATAGTAACTCCATGTATTATAGAAGCTAAACTATTAATACAAAAGTTGTGGATAGATAAATGTGAATGGGATGATGAAGTGCCACAGGAAATTGCAAATCTATGGTTTTCATTTGCAAGCACATTATGCTGCTAAAATAATGTGAAAATACCGCGATGGATATTATGTGACAATTCAGTAAACAACGAAGTACACATATTTACCGATGCTTCTGAGAAGGCTTATGGATCATGTGTGTACATTCGTTCAATTAATAGCTCAGGGATGGTCACTGTTCGCCTGTTGACTTCCAAAAGCCGCGTAGCGCCAGTAAAGCCTACCACTACTCCCCGACTAGAGCTTTGTGGGGCTTTGTTGGGTTCAAGGTTGTGCACAAAGGTTAAGGGCTCGCTAACCATGCCAATTGATCGCTACCAATTTTGGTGCGATTCCACAATAGTACTAGGATGGTTGGCAACACCTGCACAGCATCTTAGGCCTTTCGTACGAAATCGTGTAAACGAAATTCAAGAAAGCACCTCGAGTTCGACGTGGAGCTACGTGCCGTCTAGAGACAACCCGGCGGATCTTGTTTCTCGCGGGCTGAAGGCTGATCTTATCAGTAAATCTGAACTGTGGTGGTCAGGCCCTTCCTTTTTAATTAAAAATGACAGCGATTGGCCAAAACAGCCCAATGAATATATGAAACAGGATCTACCAGAAGTTACTTGTAATTTAATTAATTCCCAAAATAATAATACATCTAAATCCCTTATTAATAATACAATTATTCAACAATTAATTCAAAAATATTCTTATGTTTATCGTTTACAAAGAGTCGTAGCCCATGTTTTAAGATTTATTTATAAGTTAAGGAATAAGAATTCAAAATTACCAGACGCGTTTTCTAGTCATGAATTGAATAATGCATTGATTTGTTTATTGCGTGCAGCTCAGTGTCAAATGTTTCCAGATGAATACGCTGTGCTCAAATCCGGGAAGTCATTACCATGCAAGAATAGGCTAATCTCATTGACTCCTTTTCTAGATTCTGAAAGCGTCATACGCGTGGGCGGCAGGAATTCTCCCTACGAATACGACGTTAAGCATCCGGTGTTGTTATGTAGTAAGCATCACTTAACTAAAATTATATTTCACATGCAACATATAAAGCTTCTACATGCAGGTCCACAATCATTACTAGCCAATATCCGTCAATCGTATTGGCCATTAGGTGGTAGAAATCTTGCAAAATTTACTGTAAACAAATGTCTGAAGTGTTTCAGATTTAAAGCTCAGAGTGTGCAGCCAATAACGGGGCAGCTGCCTACCTCTCGAAGCAGTCTAGAGTTTCCTTTTTTGAATACTAGTGTCGACTATGCTGGACCCATATTGATATCTGACCGGAAAGGTCGTGGTTGTAGGCTCATTAAATCCTACTTGTGCATTTTTGTTTGTATGGCTACTAAAGCCGTGCATTTGAAGCTTGTTACAGACCTCTCTAAAGAGGCATATAAAGCTGCATTAAACCGTTTTGTTGCACGTCGTGGCAAGCCACGTACCATACTGTCCGATAACGGAACAAATTTTGTTGGTACGTGTAACGAATTAAATAATTTTTTACAGGACAAGGATGTTGCATCTGAAATAGCTCAGGAAGGCATCGAATTTACGTTTGCACCGGCGTATTCTCCACACTTCAACGGTTTAGCTGAGGCTGCCGTTCGCTCTACCAAATTTCATTTAAAAAGGTTGCTACAGCTGACTCATTTTACATATGAGGAAATGGCTACGTGCCTAATTCAAATAGAAGCAATTTTGAATTCTCGACCCTTAACTCCTCTGTCTACTAACCCCCTCGACTATTCTGCCCTTACTCCCTCTCATACGTAGTAAGACGTAGTAAGGCGCCCGATCGTGTGTACGTCTTCGCCGGTGGTAAAAATTGGAGTACAACACTCCAATTTTTACCACCGGCGCGCCCGCTGCTCAGTGCGCCGGCGCAGCCGCCGGTTCCCTGGTCCCGCGCGTGCCGCCTCAGCCGCCCCGCGCCGCTGGCCGTTCGCGCGTAGACAGGACCATAATTATTTATAAACCATGTAACTAAACTCTCCGGGTAAACTATGTAGTTTACCCGGAGAGTTACCTACCTACATTATAATATCAGAAAAATGAAGGAATAGGGTAGGGTAGGGGTAGGTAGGGTTGGGTAGGGTAGTAAGTAGGTTGGTTAGGGTAGGTAGGTAGGGTTGGGTAGGGTAGGTAGGGTTGGGTAGAGTAGGTAGGTAGGTAGGGTAAGTTGGTAGGGTAGGAGGTAGTAGGTAGGTTGGATAGGGTGGGGTAGGTAGGCTAGGGCAGGGTAGATAGTTAGGTAGGGTTGGGTAAGGTAGGGTAAGTTGGTAGAATAGGAGGTAGTTAGTAAAAATAGAAAATATTCTGGAATAGCATATAGGATATTTTTATCCCGGTACTGTGATCCCGCGGGACAATTACCGAAAAAGGGCGGGCGAAGCCGCGGGCAGAAGCTAGTATTCTGTACAGATGAAATTGGTAATATATAATGTAATTGTCACCCCATTTGCCTGCTTAGATAAATTTATTATTAGTTATTATTATTATTATTTAGTTATTTGCGCGCCGGTGGTAAAAATTGGAGTGTTGTACTCCAATTTTTACCACCGGCGAAGACGTACACACGATCGGGCGCCTTACTACGTCACTTGTATCAAAAATTATAACTTCATTGCACAGTCCACCAGCAGTTTTCTTCCATCCCAACACGAGCTTATACATGATTCGCGTTATTTCAACCGTCATGTCTACCATAATGCGATAGAAATATGCGGCAACGCCACTATAGGATTATATTGCTCCCCCATTAATGGTATAGTTGGCGCTTTGCCACAACCCATGAATGAAGCGCACTTACCAGTTTCCTTCATCAATACAATCGAGACTTACGAAGATGACGGCCAACGCAAACTGGGATTAATCACGTACGCACTCCCTCGCGTTGGCTTTAATATGGTATATATATTGGGGGTTCTCCAGGTGATGCCTGGATGAATACGCTCTTTCAACGTGAATTCACGGGGATAGTTGTATCGATCGATCCTCTTCCCCTCTCTCCATTGCCCGCTATGGGCTGCCAGATTGTTCAAATTCGCGCAACAGTCAATTCAGTGGATGACATTCCCACTCTGTTAGACAATGCAGGGCTAGGTGATATCTGTGACATTATATTTATTTGGGACGTACGACATGCGGATGCAAATACTATGACTGAAGATGCTCGCGCCACATGCATAGCTTCCGAGGTATCGCTATTGAATGGAATATGCAACTCATTATGGTTTAGAAACCACGTCAAAATTTATCAGATCAAAATGAATTCGAATAACTTGGATCTCTACGAAATGCCCGCGAGCGCACGCATATATGCGCAGCCCTTCACCTTGAGTAGGGACGTTTACGAATTAAGAATTGTGGGCCACCTTGACGCACCTGATTATTCGCTGGTAACGCTCTCTGCTGAAGTGCAAGTAGCAGTCCGCGAGTATTCCCACATCTTAAAAGAGAAAATGAACAGTGGACAGCTTGATGACTATGGTCTTATCATAAATTTCGTTTGCAGTATGTACAGACAGTGTGACTACATTGATTCACCTCCCTTAGTGAACCCGGACTGGGAGGTGGCATTATTTACCTTAAACTGGAATCCCAGTGCCAAGCTCGTGAGATACTTTGATAGAATATATAGTTCGAGAATTAAATTCATTGGCAGCTTCTTTACTAAGCAGCGGCTTACAGAAAAAGAGTATCCATTTCCTGAACATATGCTACTGTTACGCTATCCTTCGATGGTGTTTGATTCCAGGGCACTAACCAATGCAAAACTTGAGGGATTGTATTTCTTTACAAATGCAATAGACTGCAGATATATGGAGAACGAACTCGTATTTTCAGAAAGCTACCTGATTGGCTCCACCTAATATAATTTGCACTCACTCGGGAGAATGCACCAATATGACGGGGTCCGTACCATGGAGTGTTCACTCGCGAACGCCGTCTTTCCGAAATTTCCGAACGCTTTCTCAGCTTCAGAGAACATCATTTCGCCCTCAGGTCATGCGCTACGCATGTTCGTTGAGTATACTCAAGATTCCGCTTCATTATGCATGTTTGCACACAAGATCTTATCGAACTTCTATCAAACTGCGCCGTCACGAGTAAAAAAGGAGTACCTTAATTTATTCTTCCCAAATGATGAGTCTTCTTGGCTCTCGGCTATTACTTCAAAATTCACTTACAAGAAAAACAGGATGGAACGCGCTGATGATACCGTTTGGCATAGCAAAGAAGAATGGATCGTCGGATATTTATCCGGATATCGCATTTCGCAGGCGCGTTCAGAAGGATTAGGAGAAATAGTAAACTTCCTCAACAACACGATTGATTGCAAAAATCCGTAAAGATCCTACAGAGCCACTAAAATCTTATATCTTAAATACGGTCACAAGGTACCGCGTCTGCTCCGTATCTGGCTACTAAATGTCTTGTTAGTCTGGCTGACACAGCACGTCACGATCATGTCAAAACATCTATACAACGTGACTTTTACGTTGACGATTATCTCAGCGGGTCAAATACAATTTCAGGAGCGCTGGACCTCTGTAGGGAAGTACATTCCATTTTATCAGCTGCTAAATTTAATTTGAGAAAATGGCAGTCCAACAGCCTTGAAATTATGAATGAATTAGGTTCCTCAAACATGAATAACGGCATTTTGGATCTTTCTAACAACTCGTCAAAAACTTTAGGTGTAAATTGGTTGTGTGCTCCAGATACATTGTCATTTTCTATCAACATCGAGTCCAGTACAAAAATTACAAAACGGCACATCCTGTCTACAATAAGTCAAATTTTTGATCCTCTAGGTATAGTAACTCCATGTATTATAGAAGCTAAACTATTAATACAAAAGTTGTGGATAGATAAATGTGAATGGGATGATGAAGTGCCACAGGAAATTGCAAATCTATGGTTTTCATTTGCAAGCACATTATGCTGCTAAAATAATGTGAAAATACCGCGATGGATATTATGTGACAATTCAGTAAACAACGAAGTACACATATTTACCGATGCTTCTGAGAAGGCTTATGGATCATGTGTGTACATTCGTTCAATTAATAGCTCAGGGATGGTCACTGTTCGCCTGTTGACTTCCAAAAGCCGCGTAGCGCCAGTAAAGCCTACCACTACTCCCCGACTAGAGCTTTGTGGGGCTTTGTTGGGTTCAAGGTTGTGCACAAAGGTTAAGGGCTGGCTAACCACGCCAATTGATCGCTACCAATTTTGGTGCGATTCCACAATAGTACTAGGATGGTTGGCAACACCTGCACAGCATCTTAGGCCTTTCGTACGAAATCGTGTAAACGAAATTCAAGAAAGCACCTCGAGTTCGACGTGGAGCTACGTGCCGTCTAGAGACAACCCGGCGGATCTTGTTTCTCGCGGGCTGAAGGCTGATCTTATCAGTAAATCTGAACTGTGGTGGTCAGGCCCTTCCTTTTTAATTAAAAATGACAGCGATTGGCCAAAACAGCCCAATGAATATATGAAACAGGATCTACCAGAAGTTACTTGTAATTTAATTAATTCCCAAAATAATAATACATCTAAATCCCTTATTAATAATACAATTATTCAACAATTAATTCAAAAATATTCTTATGTTTATCGTTTACAAAGAGTCGTAGCCCATGTTTTAAGATTTATTTATAAGTTAAGGAATAAGAATTCAAAATTACCAGACGCGTTTTCTAGTCAAGAATTGAATAATGCATTGATTTGTTTATTGCGTGCAGCTCAGTGTCAAATGTTTCCAGATGAATACGCTGTGCTCAAATCCGGGAAGTCATTACCATGCAAGAATAGGCTAATCTCATTGACTCCTTTTCTAGATTCTGAAAGCGTCATACGCGTGGGCGGCAGGCTTGATAATTCTCCCTACGAATACGACGTTAAGCATCCGGTGTTGTTATGTAGTAAGCATCACTTAACTAAAATTATATTTCACATGCAACATATAAAGCTTCTACATGCAGGTCCACAATCATTACTAGCCAATATCCGTCAATCGTATTGGCCATTAGGTGGTAGAAATCTTGCAAAATTTACTGTAAACAAATGTCTGAAGTGTTTCAGATTTAAAGCTCAGAGTGTGCAGCCAATAACGGGGCAGCTGCCTACCTCTCGAAGCAGTCTAGAGTTTCCTTTTTTGAATACTAGTGTCGACTATGCTGGACCCATATTGATATCTGACCGGAAAGGTCGTGGTTGTAGGCTCATTAAATCCTACTTGTGCATTTTTGTTTGTATGGCTACTAAAGCCGTGCATTTGAAGCTTGTTACAGACCTCTCTAAAGAGGCATATAAAGCTGCATTAAACCGTTTTGTTGCACGTCGTGGCAAGCCACGTACCATACTGTCCGATAACGGAACAAATTTTGTTGGTACGTGTAACGAATTAAATAATTTTTTACAGGACAAGGATGTTGCATCTGAAATAGCTCAGGAAGGCATCGAATTTACGTTTGCACCGGCGTATTCTCCACACTTCAACGGTTTAGCTGAGGCTGCCGTTCGCTCTACCAAATTTCATTTAAAAAGGTTGCTACAGCTGACTCATTTTACATATGAGGAAATGGCTACGTGCCTAATTCAAATAGAAGCAATTTTGAATTCTCGACCCTTAACTCCTCTGTCTACTAACCCCCTCGACTATTCTGCCCTTACTCCCTCTCATACGTAGTAAGACGTAGTAAGGCGCCCGATCGTGTGTACGTCTTCGCCGGTGGTAAAAATTGGAGTACAACACTCCAATTTTTACCACCGGCGCGCCCTCTGCTCAGTGCGCCGGCGCAGCCGCCGGTTCCCTGGTCCCGCGCGTGCCGCCTCAGCCGCCCCGCGCCGCTGGCCGTTCGCGCGTAGACAGGACCATAATTATTTATAAACCATGTAACTAAACTCTCCGGGTAAACTATGTAGTTTACCCGGAGAGTTACCTACCTACATTATAATATCAGAAAAATGAAGGAATAGGGTAGGGTAGGGGTAGGTAGGGTTGGGTAGGGTAGTAAGTAGGTTGGTTAGGGTAGGTAGGTAGGGTTGGGTAGGGTAGGTAGGGTTGGGTAGAGTAGGTAGGTAGGTAGGGTAAGTTGGTAGGGTTGGAGGTAGTAGGTAGGTTGGATAGGGTGGGGTAGGTAGGCTAGGGCAGGGTAGATAGTTAGGTAGGGTTGGGTAAGGTAGGGTAAGTTGGTAGAATAGGAGGTAGTTAGTAAAAATAGAAAATATTCTGGAATAGCATATAGGATATTTTTATCCCGGTACTGTGATCCCGCGGGACAATTACCGAAAAAGGGCGGGCGAAGCCGCGGGCAGAAGCTAGTATTCTGTACAGATGAAATTGGTAATATATAATGTAATTGTCACCCCATTTGCCTGCTTAGATAAATTTATTATTAGTTATTATTATTATTATTTAGTTATTTGCGCGCCGGTGGTAAAAATTGGAGTGTTGTACTCCAATTTTTACCACCGGCGAAGACGTACACACGATCGGGCGCCTTACTACGTCACTTGTATCAAAAATTATAACTTCATTGCACAGTCCACCAGCAGTTTTCTTCCATCCCAACACGAGCTTATACATGATTCGCGTTATTTCAACCGTCATGTCTACCATAATGCGATAGAAATATGCGGCAACGCCACTATAGGATTATATTGCTCCCCCATTAATGGTATAGTTGGCGCTTTGCCACAACCCATGAATGAAGCGCACTTACCAGTTTCCTTCATCAATACAATCGAGACTTACGAAGATGACGGCCAACGCAAACTGGGATTAATCACGTACGCACTCCCTCGCGTTGGCTTTAATATGGTATATATATTGGGGGTTCTCCAGGTGATGCCTGGATGAATACGCTCTTTCAACGTGAATTCACGGGGATAGTTGTATCGATCGATCCTCTTCCCCTCTCTCCATTGCCCGCTATGGGCTGCCAGATTGTTCAAATTCGCGCAACAGTCAATTCAGTGGATGACATTCCCACTCTGTTAGACAATGCAGGGCTAGGTGATATCTGTGACATTATATTTATTTGGGACGTACGACATGCGGATGCAAATACTATGACTGAAGATGCTCGCGCCACATGCATAGCTTCCGAGGTATCGCTATTGAATGGAATATGCAACTCATTATGGTTTAGAAACCACGTCAAAATTTATCAGATCAAAATGAATTCGAATAACTTGGATCTCTACGAAATGCCCGCGAGCGCACGCATATATGCGCAGCCCTTCACCTTGAGTAGGGACGTTTACGAATTAAGAATTGTGGGCCACCTTGACGCACCTGATTATTCGCTGGTAACGCTCTCTGCTGAAGTGCAAGTAGCAGTCCGCGAGTATTCCCACATCTTAAAAGAGAAAATGAACAGTGGACAGCTTGATGACTATGGTCTTATCATAAATTTCGTTTGCAGTATGTACAGACAGTGTGACTACATTGATTCACCTCCCTTAGTGAACCCGGACTGGGAGGTGGCATTATTTACCTTAAACTGGAATCCCAGTGCCAAGCTCGTGAGATACTTTGATAGAATATATAGTTCGAGAATTAAATTCATTGGCAGCTTCTTTACTAAGCAGCGGCTTACAGAAAAAGAGTATCCATTTCCTGAACATATGCTACTGTTACGCTATCCTTCGATGGTGTTTGATTCCAGGGCACTAACCAATGCAAAACTTGAGGGATTGTATTTCTTTACAAATGCAATAGACTGCAGATATATGGAGAACGAACTCGTATTTTCAGAAAGCTACCTGATTGGCTCCACCTAATATAATTTGCACTCACTCGGGAGAATGCACCAATATGACGGGGTCCGTACCATGGAGTGTTCACTCGCGAACGCCGTCTTTCCGAAATTTCCGAACGCTTTCTCAGCTTCAGAGAACATCATTTTGCCCTCAGGTCATGCGCTACGCATGTTCGTTGAGTATACTCAAGATTCCGCTTCATTATGCATGTTTGCACACAAGATCTTATCGAACTTCTATCAAACTGCGCCGTCACGAGTAAAAAAGGAGTACCTTAATTTATTCTTCCCAAATGATGAGTCTTCTTGGCTCTCGGCTATTACTTCAAAATTCACTTACAAGAAAAACAGGATGGAACGCGCTGATGATACCGTTTGGCATAGCAAAGAAGAATGGATCGTCGGATATTTATCCGGATATCGCATTTCGCAGGCGCGTTCAGAAGGATTAGGAGAAATAGTAAACTTCCTCAACAACACGATTGATTGCAAAAATCCGTAAAGATCCTACAGAGCCACTAAAATCTTATATCTTAAATACGGTCACATACGGTACCGCGTCTGCTCCGTATCTGGCTACTAAATGTCTTGTTAGTCTGGCTGACACAGCACGTCACGATCATGTCAAAACATCTATACAACGTGACTTTTACGTTGACGATTATCTCAGCGGGTCAAATACAATTTCAGGAGCGCTGGACCTCTGTAGGGAAGTACATTCCATTTTATCAGCTGCTAAATTTAATTTGAGAAAATGGCAGTCCAACAGCCTTGAAATTATGAATGAATTAGGTTCCTCAAACATGAATAACGGCATTTTGGATCTTTCTAACAACTCGTCAAAAACTTTAGGTGTAAATTGGTTGTGTGCTCCAGATACATTGTCATTTTCTATCAACATCGAGTCCAGTACAAAAATTACAAAACGGCACATCCTGTCTACAATAAGTCAAATTTTTGATCCTCTAGGTATAGTAACTCCATGTATTATAGAAGCTAAACTATTAATACAAAAGTTGTGGATAGATAAATGTGAATGGGATGATGAAGTGCCACAGGAAATTGCAAATCTATGGTTTTCATTTGCAAGCACATTATGCTGCTAAAATAATGTGAAAATACCGCGATGGATATTATGTGACAATTCAGTAAACAACGAAGTACACATATTTACCGATGCTTCTGAGAAGGCTTATGGATCATGTGTGTACATTCGTTCAATTAATAGCTCAGGGATGGTCACTGTTCGCCTGTTGACTTCCAAAAGCCGCGTAGCGCCAGTAAAGCCTACCACTACTCCCCGACTAGAGCTTTGTGGGGCTTTGTTGGGTTCAAGGTTGTGCACAAAGGTTAAGGGCTCGCTAACCATGCCAATTGATCGCTACCAATTTTGGTGCGATTCCACAATAGTACTAGGATGGTTGGCAACACCTGCACAGCATCTTAGGCCTTTCGTACGAAATCGTGTAAACGAAATTCAAGAAAGCACCTCGAGTTCGACGTGGAGCTACGTGCCGTCTAGAGACAACCCGGCGGATCTTGTTTCTCGCGGGCTGAAGGCTGATCTTATCAGTAAATCTGAACTGTGGTGGTCAGGCCCTTCCTTTTTAATTAAAAATGACAGCGATTGGCCAAAACAGCCCAATGAATATATGAAACAGGATCTACCAGAAGTTACTTGTAATTTAATTAATTCCCAAAATAATAATACATCTAAATCCCTTATTAATAATACAATTATTCAACAATTAATTCAAAAATATTCTTATGTTTATCGTTTACAAAGAGTCGTAGCCCATGTTTTAAGATTTATTTATAAGTTAAGGAATAAGAATTCAAAATTACCAGACGCGTTTTCTAGTCAAGAATTGAATAATGCATTGATTTGTTTATTGCGTGCAGCTCAGTGTCAAATGTTTCCAGATGAATACGCTGTGCTCAAATCCGGGAAGTCATTACCATGCAAGAATAGGCTAATCTCATTGACTCCTTTTCTAGATTCTGAAAGCGTCATACGCGTGGGCGGCAGGCTTGATAATTCTCCCTACGAATACGACGTTAAGCATCCGGTGTTGTTATGTAGTAAGCATCACTTAACTAAAATTATATTTCACATGCAACATATAAAGCTTCTACATGCAGGTCCACAATCATTACTAGCCAATATCCGTCAATCGTATTGGCCATTAGGTGGTAGAAATCTTGCAAAATTTACTGTAAACAAATGTCTGAAGTGTTTCAGATTTAAAGCTCAGAGTGTGCAGCCAATAACGGGGCAGCTGCCTACCTCTCGAAGCAGTCTAGAGTTTCCTTTTTTGAATACTAGTGTCGACTATGCTGGACCCATATTGATATCTGACCGGAAAGGTCGTGGTTGTAGGCTCATTAAATCCTACTTGTGCATTTTTGTTTGTATGGCTACTAAAGCCGTGCATTTGAAGCTTGTTACAGACCTCTCTAAAGAGGCATATAAAGCTGCATTAAACCGTTTTGTTGCACGTCGTGGCAAGCCACGTACCATACTGTCCGATAACGGAACAAATTTTGTTGGTACGTGTAACGAATTAAATAATTTTTTACAGGACAAGGATGTTGCATCTGAAATAGCTCAGGAAGGCATCGAATTTACGTTTGCACCGGCGTATTCTCCACACTTCAACGGTTTAGCTGAGGCTGCCGTTCGCTGTACCAAATTTCATTTAAAAAGGTTGCTACAGCTGACTCATTTTACATATGAGGAAATGGCTACGTGCCTAATTCAAATAGAAGCAATTTTGAATTCTCGACCCTTAACTCCTCTGTCTACTAACCCCCTCGACTATTCTGCCCTTACTCCCTCTCATACGTAGTAAGACGTAGTAAGGCGCCCGATCGTGTGTACGTCTTCGCCGGTGGTAAAAATTGGAGTACAACACTCCAATTTTTACCACCGGCGCGCCCGCTGCTCAGTGCGCCGGCGCAGCCGCCGGTTCCCTGGTCCCGCGCGTGCCGCCTCAGCCGCCCCGCGCCGCTGGCCGTTCGCGCGTAGACAGGACCATAATTATTTATAAACCATGTAACTAAACTCTCCGGGTAAACTATGTAGTTTACCCGGAGAGTTACCTACCTACATTATAATATCAGAAAAATGAAGGAATAGGGTAGGGTAGGGGTAGGTAGGGTTGGGTAGGGTAGTAAGTAGGTTGGTTAGGGTAGGTAGGTAGGGTTGGGTAGGGTAGGTAGGGTTGGGTAGAGTAGGTAGGTAGGTAGGGTAAGTTGGTAGGGTTGGAGGTAGTAGGTAGGTTGGATAGGGTGGGGTAGGTAGGCTAGGGCAGGGTAGATAGTTAGGTAGGGTTGGGTAAGGTAGGGTAAGTTGGTAGAATAGGAGGTAGTTAGTAAAAATAGAAAATATTCTGGAATAGCATATAGGATATTTTTATCCCGGTACTGTGATCCCGCGGGACAATTACCGAAAAAGGGCGGGCGAAGCCGCGGGCAGAAGCTAGTATTCTGTACAGATGAAATTGGTAATATATAATGTAATTGTCACCCCATTTGCCTGCTTAGATAAATTTATTATTAGTTATTATTATTATTATTTAGTTATTTGCGCGCCGGTGGTAAAAATTGGAGTGTTGTACTCCAATTTTTACCACCGGCGAAGACGTACACACGATCGGGCGCCTTACTACGTCACTTGTATCAAAAATTATAACTTCATTGCACAGTCCACCAGCAGTTTTCTTCCATCCCAACACGAGCTTATACATGATTCGCGTTATTTCAACCGTCATGTCTACCATAATGCGATAGAAATATGCGGCAACGCCACTATAGGATTATATTGCTCCCCCATTAATGGTATAGTTGGCGCTTTGCCACAACCCATGAATGAAGCGCACTTACCAGTTTCCTTCATCAATACAATCGAGACTTACGAAGATGACGGCCAACGCAAACTGGGATTAATCACGTACGCACTCCCTCGCGTTGGCTTTAATATGGTATATATATTGGGGGTTCTCCAGGTGATGCCTGGATGAATACGCTCTTTCAACGTGAATTCACGGGGATAGTTGTATCGATCGATCCTCTTCCCCTCTCTCCATTGCCCGCTATGGGCTGCCAGATTGTTCAAATTCGCGCAACAGTCAATTCAGTGGATGACATTCCCACTCTGTTAGACAATGCAGGGCTAGGTGATATCTGTGACATTATATTTATTTGGGACGTACGACATGCGGATGCAAATACTATGACTGAAGATGCTCGCGCCACATGCATAGCTTCCGAGGTATCGCTATTGAATGGAATATGCAACTCATTATGGTTTAGAAACCACGTCAAAATTTATCAGATCAAAATGAATTCGAATAACTTGGATCTCTACGAAATGCCCGCGAGCGCACGCATATATGCGCAGCCCTTCACCTTGAGTAGGGACGTTTACGAATTAAGAATTGTGGGCCACCTTGACGCACCTGATTATTCGCTGGTAACGCTCTCTGCTGAAGTGCAAGTAGCAGTCCGCGAGTATTCCCACATCTTAAAAGAGAAAATGAACAGTGGACAGCTTGATGACTATGGTCTTATCATAAATTTCGTTTGCAGTATGTACAGACAGTGTGACTACATTGATTCACCTCCCTTAGTGAACCCGGACTGGGAGGTGGCATTATTTACCTTAAACTGGAATCCCAGTGCCAAGCTCGTGAGATACTTTGATAGAATATATAGTTCGAGAATTAAATTCATTGGCAGCTTCTTTACTAAGCAGCGGCTTACAGAAAAAGAGTATCCATTTCCTGAACATATGCTACTGTTACGCTATCCTTCGATGGTGTTTGATTCCAGGGCACTAACCAATGCAAAACTTGAGGGATTGTATTTCTTTACAAATGCAATAGACTGCAGATATATGGAGAACGAACTCGTATTTTCAGAAAGCTACCTGATTGGCTCCACCTAATATAATTTGCACTCACTCGGGAGAATGCACCAATATGACGGGGTCCGTACCATGGAGTGTTCACTCGCGAACGCCGTCTTTCCGAAATTTCCGAACGCTTTCTCAGCTTCAGAGAACATCATTTTGCCCTCAGGTCATGCGCTACGCATGTTCGTTGAGTATACTCAAGATTCCGCTTCATTATGCATGTTTGCACACAAGATCTTATCGAACTTCTATCAAACTGCGCCGTCACGAGTAAAAAAGGAGTACCTTAATTTATTCTTCCCAAATGATGAGTCTTCTTGGCTCTCGGCTATTACTTCAAAATTCACTTACAAGAAAAACAGGATGGAACGCGCTGATGATACCGTTTGGCATAGCAAAGAAGAATGGATCGTCGGATATTTATCCGGATATCGCATTTCGCAGGCGCGTTCAGAAGGATTAGGAGAAATAGTAAACTTCCTCAACAACACGATTGATTGCAAAAATCCGTAAAGATCCTACAGAGCCACTAAAATCTTATATCTTAAATACGGTCACATACGGTACCGCGTCTGCTCCGTATCTGGCTACTAAATGTCTTGTTAGTCTGGCTGACACAGCACGTCACGATCATGTCAAAACATCTATACAACGTGACTTTTACGTTGACGATTATCTCAGCGGGTCAAATACAATTTCAGGAGCGCTGGACCTCTGTAGGGAAGTACATTCCATTTTATCAGCTGCTAAATTTAATTTGAGAAAATGGCAGTCCAACAGCCTTGAAATTATGAATGAATTAGGTTCCTCAAACATGAATAACGGCATTTTGGATCTTTCTAACAACTCGTCAAAAACTTTAGGTGTAAATTGGTTGTGTGCTCCAGATACATTGTCATTTTCTATCAACATCGAGTCCAGTACAAAAATTACAAAACGGCACATCCTGTCTACAATAAGTCAAATTTTTGATCCTCTAGGTATAGTAACTCCATGTATTATAGAAGCTAAACTATTAATACAAAAGTTGTGGATAGATAAATGTGAATGGGATGATGAAGTGCCACAGGAAATTGCAAATCTATGGTTTTCATTTGCAAGCACATTATGCTGCTAAAATAATGTGAAAATACCGCGATGGATATTATGTGACAATTCAGTAAACAACGAAGTACACATATTTACCGATGCTTCTGAGAAGGCTTATGGATCATGTGTGTACATTCGTTCAATTAATAGCTCAGGGATGGTCACTGTTCGCCTGTTGACTTCCAAAAGCCGCGTAGCGCCAGTAAAGCCTACCACTACTCCCCGACTAGAGCTTTGTGGGGCTTTGTTGGGTTCAAGGTTGTGCACAAAGGTTAAGGGCTCGCTAACCATGCCAATTGATCGCTACCAATTTTGGTGCGATTCCACAATAGTACTAGGATGGTTGGCAACACCTGCACAGCATCTTAGGCCTTTCGTACGAAATCGTGTAAACGAAATTCAAGAAAGCACCTCGAGTTCGACGTGGAGCTACGTGCCGTCTAGAGACAACCCGGCGGATCTTGTTTCTCGCGGGCTGAAGGCTGATCTTATCAGTAAATCTGAACTGTGGTGGTCAGGCCCTTCCTTTTTAATTAAAAATGACAGCGATTGGCCAAAACAGCCCAATGAATATATGAAACAGGATCTACCAGAAGTTACTTGTAATTTAATTAATTCCCAAAATAATAATACATCTAAATCCCTTATTAATAATACAATTATTCAACAATTAATTCAAAAATATTCTTATGTTTATCGTTTACAAAGAGTCGTAGCCCATGTTTTAAGATTTATTTATAAGTTAAGGAATAAGAATTCAAAATTACCAGACGCGTTTTCTAGTCAAGAATTGAATAATGCATTGATTTGTTTATTGCGTGCAGCTCAGTGTCAAATGTTTCCAGATGAATACGCTGTGCTCAAATCCGGGAAGTCATTACCATGCAAGAATAGGCTAATCTCATTGACTCCTTTTCTAGATTCTGAAAGCGTCATACGCGTGGGCGGCAGGCTTGATAATTCTCCCTACGAATACGACGTTAAGCATCCGGTGTTGTTATGTAGTAAGCATCACTTAACTAAAATTATATTTCACATGCAACATATAAAGCTTCTACATGCAGGTCCACAATCATTACTAGCCAATATCCGTCAATCGTATTGGCCATTAGGTGGTAGAAATCTTGCAAAATTTACTGTAAACAAATGTCTGAAGTGTTTCAGATTTAAAGCTCAGAGTGTGCAGCCAATAACGGGGCAGCTGCCTACCTCTCGAAGCAGTCTAGAGTTTCCTTTTTTGAATACTAGTGTCGACTATGCTGGACCCATATTGATATCTGACCGGAAAGGTCGTGGTTGTAGGCTCATTAAATCCTACTTGTGCATTTTTGTTTGTATGGCTACTAAAGCCGTGCATTTGAAGCTTGTTACAGACCTCTCTAAAGAGGCATATAAAGCTGCATTAAACCGTTTTGTTGCACGTCGTGGCAAGCCACGTACCATACTGTCCGATAACGGAACAAATTTTGTTGGTACGTGTAACGAATTAAATAATTTTTTACAGGACAAGGATGTTGCATCTGAAATAGCTCAGGAAGGCATCGAATTTACGTTTGCACCGGCGTATTCTCCACACTTCAACGGTTTAGCTGAGGCTGCCGTTCGCTGTACCAAATTTCATTTAAAAAGGTTGCTACAGCTGACTCATTTTACATATGAGGAAATGGCTACGTGCCTAATTCAAATAGAAGCAATTTTGAATTCTCGACCCTTAACTCCTCTGTCTACTAACCCCCTCGACTATTCTGCCCTTACTCCCTCTCATACGTAGTAAGACGTAGTAAGGCGCCCGATCGTGTGTACGTCTTCGCCGGTGGTAAAAATTGGAGTACAACACTCCAATTTTTACCACCGGCGCGCCCGCTGCTCAGTGCGCCGGCGCAGCCGCCGGTTCCCTGGTCCCGCGCGTGCCGCCTCAGCCGCCCCGCGCCGCTGGCCGTTCGCGCGTAGACAGGACCATAATTATTTATAAACCATGTAACTAAACTCTCCGGGTAAACTATGTAGTTTACCCGGAGAGTTACCTACCTACATTATAATATCAGAAAAATGAAGGAATAGGGTAGGGTAGGGGTAGGTAGGGTTGGGTAGGGTAGTAAGTAGGTTGGTTAGGGTAGGTAGGTAGGGTTGGGTAGGGTAGGTAGGGTTGGGTAGAGTAGGTAGGTAGGTAGGGTAAGTTGGTAGGGTTGGAGGTAGTAGGTAGGTTGGATAGGGTGGGGTAGGTAGGCTAGGGCAGGGTAGATAGTTAGGTAGGGTTGGGTAAGGTAGGGTAAGTTGGTAGAATAGGAGGTAGTTAGTAAAAATAGAAAATATTCTGGAATAGCATATAGGATATTTTTATCCCGGTACTGTGATCCCGCGGGACAATTACCGAAAAAGGGCGGGCGAAGCCGCGGGCAGAAGCTAGTATTCTGTACAGATGAAATTGGTAATATATAATGTAATTGTCACCCCATTTGCCTGCTTAGATAAATTTATTATTAGTTATTATTATTATTATTTAGTTATTTGCGCGCCGGTGGTAAAAATTGGAGTGTTGTACTCCAATTTTTACCACCGGCGAAGACGTACACACGATCGGGCGCCTTACTACGTCACTTGTATCAAAAATTATAACTTCATTGCACAGTCCACCAGCAGTTTTCTTCCATCCCAACACGAGCTTATACATGATTCGCGTTATTTCAACCGTCATGTCTACCATAATGCGATAGAAATATGCGGCAACGCCACTATAGGATTATATTGCTCCCCCATTAATGGTATAGTTGGCGCTTTGCCACAACCCATGAATGAAGCGCACTTACCAGTTTCCTTCATCAATACAATCGAGACTTACGAAGATGACGGCCAACGCAAACTGGGATTAATCACGTACGCACTCCCTCGCGTTGGCTTTAATATGGTATATATATTGGGGGTTCTCCAGGTGATGCCTGGATGAATACGCTCTTTCAACGTGAATTCACGGGGATAGTTGTATCGATCGATCCTCTTCCCCTCTCTCCATTGCCCGCTATGGGCTGCCAGATTGTTCAAATTCGCGCAACAGTCAATTCAGTGGATGACATTCCCACTCTGTTAGACAATGCAGGGCTAGGTGATATCTGTGACATTATATTTATTTGGGACGTACGACATGCGGATGCAAATACTATGACTGAAGATGCTCGCGCCACATGCATAGCTTCCGAGGTATCGCTATTGAATGGAATATGCAACTCATTATGGTTTAGAAACCACGTCAAAATTTATCAGATCAAAATGAATTCGAATAACTTGGATCTCTACGAAATGCCCGCGAGCGCACGCATATATGCGCAGCCCTTCACCTTGAGTAGGGACGTTTACGAATTAAGAATTGTGGGCCACCTTGACGCACCTGATTATTCGCTGGTAACGCTCTCTGCTGAAGTGCAAGTAGCAGTCCGCGAGTATTCCCACATCTTAAAAGAGAAAATGAACAGTGGACAGCTTGATGACTATGGTCTTATCATAAATTTCGTTTGCAGTATGTACAGACAGTGTGACTACATTGATTCACCTCCCTTAGTGAACCCGGACTGGGAGGTGGCATTATTTACCTTAAACTGGAATCCCAGTGCCAAGCTCGTGAGATACTTTGATAGAATATATAGTTCGAGAATTAAATTCATTGGCAGCTTCTTTACTAAGCAGCGGCTTACAGAAAAAGAGTATCCATTTCCTGAACATATGCTACTGTTACGCTATCCTTCGATGGTGTTTGATTCCAGGGCACTAACCAATGCAAAACTTGAGGGATTGTATTTCTTTACAAATGCAATAGACTGCAGATATATGGAGAACGAACTCGTATTTTCAGAAAGCTACCTGATTGGCTCCACCTAATATAATTTGCACTCACTCGGGAGAATGCACCAATATGACGGGGTCCGTACCATGGAGTGTTCACTCGCGAACGCCGTCTTTCCGAAATTTCCGAACGCTTTCTCAGCTTCAGAGAACATCATTTTGCCCTCAGGTCATGCGCTACGCATGTTCGTTGAGTATACTCAAGATTCCGCTTCATTATGCATGTTTGCACACAAGATCTTATCGAACTTCTATCAAACTGCGCCGTCACGAGTAAAAAAGGAGTACCTTAATTTATTCTTCCCAAATGATGAGTCTTCTTGGCTCTCGGCTATTACTTCAAAATTCACTTACAAGAAAAACAGGATGGAACGCGCTGATGATACCGTTTGGCATAGCAAAGAAGAATGGATCGTCGGATATTTATCCGGATATCGCATTTCGCAGGCGCGTTCAGAAGGATTAGGAGAAATAGTAAACTTCCTCAACAACACGATTGATTGCAAAAATCCGTAAAGATCCTACAGAGCCACTAAAATCTTATATCTTAAATACGGTCACATACGGTACCGCGTCTGCTCCGTATCTGGCTACTAAATGTCTTGTTAGTCTGGCTGACACAGCACGTCACGATCATGTCAAAACATCTATACAACGTGACTTTTACGTTGACGATTATCTCAGCGGGTCAAATACAATTTCAGGAGCGCTGGACCTCTGTAGGGAAGTACATTCCATTTTATCAGCTGCTAAATTTAATTTGAGAAAATGGCAGTCCAACAGCCTTGAAATTATGAATGAATTAGGTTCCTCAAACATGAATAACGGCATTTTGGATCTTTCTAACAACTCGTCAAAAACTTTAGGTGTAAATTGGTTGTGTGCTCCAGATACATTGTCATTTTCTATCAACATCGAGTCCAGTACAAAAATTACAAAACGGCACATCCTGTCTACAATAAGTCAAATTTTTGATCCTCTAGGTATAGTAACTCCATGTATTATAGAAGCTAAACTATTAATACAAAAGTTGTGGATAGATAAATGTGAATGGGATGATGAAGTGCCACAGGAAATTGCAAATCTATGGTTTTCATTTGCAAGCACATTATGCTGCTAAAATAATGTGAAAATACCGCGATGGATATTATGTGACAATTCAGTAAACAACGAAGTACACATATTTACCGATGCTTCTGAGAAGGCTTATGGATCATGTGTGTACATTCGTTCAATTAATAGCTCAGGGATGGTCACTGTTCGCCTGTTGACTTCCAAAAGCCGCGTAGCGCCAGTAAAGCCTACCACTACTCCCCGACTAGAGCTTTGTGGGGCTTTGTTGGGTTCAAGGTTGTGCACAAAGGTTAAGGGCTCGCTAACCATGCCAATTGATCGCTACCAATTTTGGTGCGATTCCACAATAGTACTAGGATGGTTGGCAACACCTGCACAGCATCTTAGGCCTTTCGTACGAAATCGTGTAAACGAAATTCAAGAAAGCACCTCGAGTTCGACGTGGAGCTACGTGCCGTCTAGAGACAACCCGGCGGATCTTGTTTCTCGCGGGCTGAAGGCTGATCTTATCAGTAAATCTGAACTGTGGTGGTCAGGCCCTTCCTTTTTAATTAAAAATGACAGCGATTGGCCAAAACAGCCCAATGAATATATGAAACAGGATCTACCAGAAGTTACTTGTAATTTAATTAATTCCCAAAATAATAATACATCTAAATCCCTTATTAATAATACAATTATTCAACAATTAATTCAAAAATATTCTTATGTTTATCGTTTACAAAGAGTCGTAGCCCATGTTTTAAGATTTATTTATAAGTTAAGGAATAAGAATTCAAAATTACCAGACGCGTTTTCTAGTCAAGAATTGAATAATGCATTGATTTGTTTATTGCGTGCAGCTCAGTGTCAAATGTTTCCAGATGAATACGCTGTGCTCAAATCCGGGAAGTCATTACCATGCAAGAATAGGCTAATCTCATTGACTCCTTTTCTAGATTCTGAAAGCGTCATACGCGTGGGCGGCAGGCTTGATAATTCTCCCTACGAATACGACGTTAAGCATCCGGTGTTGTTATGTAGTAAGCATCACTTAACTAAAATTATATTTCACATGCAACATATAAAGCTTCTACATGCAGGTCCACAATCATTACTAGCCAATATCCGTCAATCGTATTGGCCATTAGGTGGTAGAAATCTTGCAAAATTTACTGTAAACAAATGTCTGAAGTGTTTCAGATTTAAAGCTCAGAGTGTGCAGCCAATAACGGGGCAGCTGCCTACCTCTCGAAGCAGTCTAGAGTTTCCTTTTTTGAATACTAGTGTCGACTATGCTGGACCCATATTGATATCTGACCGGAAAGGTCGTGGTTGTAGGCTCATTAAATCCTACTTGTGCATTTTTGTTTGTATGGCTACTAAAGCCGTGCATTTGAAGCTTGTTACAGACCTCTCTAAAGAGGCATATAAAGCTGCATTAAACCGTTTTGTTGCACGTCGTGGCAAGCCACGTACCATACTGTCCGATAACGGAACAAATTTTGTTGGTACGTGTAACGAATTAAATAATTTTTTACAGGACAAGGATGTTGCATCTGAAATAGCTCAGGAAGGCATCGAATTTACGTTTGCACCGGCGTATTCTCCACACTTCAACGGTTTAGCTGAGGCTGCCGTTCGCTGTACCAAATTTCATTTAAAAAGGTTGCTACAGCTGACTCATTTTACATATGAGGAAATGGCTACGTGCCTAATTCAAATAGAAGCAATTTTGAATTCTCGACCCTTAACTCCTCTGTCTACTAACCCCCTCGACTATTCTGCCCTTACTCCCTCTCATACGTAGTAAGACGTAGTAAGGCGCCCGATCGTGTGTACGTCTTCGCCGGTGGTAAAAATTGGAGTACAACACTCCAATTTTTACCACCGGCGCGCCCGCTGCTCAGTGCGCCGGCGCAGCCGCCGGTTCCCTGGTCCCGCGCGTGCCGCCTCAGCCGCCCCGCGCCGCTGGCCGTTCGCGCGTAGACAGGACCATAATTATTTATAAACCATGTAACTAAACTCTCCGGGTAAACTATGTAGTTTACCCGGAGAGTTACCTACCTACATTATAATATCAGAAAAATGAAGGAATAGGGTAGGGTAGGGGTAGGTAGGGTTGGGTAGGGTAGTAAGTAGGTTGGTTAGGGTAGGTAGGTAGGGTTGGGTAGGGTAGGTAGGGTTGGGTAGAGTAGGTAGGTAGGTAGGGTAAGTTGGTAGGGTTGGAGGTAGTAGGTAGGTTGGATAGGGTGGGGTAGGTAGGCTAGGGCAGGGTAGATAGTTAGGTAGGGTTGGGTAAGGTAGGGTAAGTTGGTAGAATAGGAGGTAGTTAGTAAAAATAGAAAATATTCTGGAATAGCATATAGGATATTTTTATCCCGGTACTGTGATCCCGCGGGACAATTACCGAAAAAGGGCGGGCGAAGCCGCGGGCAGAAGCTAGTATTCTGTACAGATGAAATTGGTAATATATAATGTAATTGTCACCCCATTTGCCTGCTTAGATAAATTTATTATTAGTTATTATTATTATTATTTAGTTATTTGCGCGCCGGTGGTAAAAATTGGAGTGTTGTACTCCAATTTTTACCACCGGCGAAGACGTACACACGATCGGGCGCCTTACTACGTCACTTGTATCAAAAATTATAACTTCATTGCACAGTCCACCAGCAGTTTTCTTCCATCCCAACACGAGCTTATACATGATTCGCGTTATTTCAACCGTCATGTCTACCATAATGCGATAGAAATATGCGGCAACGCCACTATAGGATTATATTGCTCCCCCATTAATGGTATAGTTGGCGCTTTGCCACAACCCATGAATGAAGCGCACTTACCAGTTTCCTTCATCAATACAATCGAGACTTACGAAGATGACGGCCAACGCAAACTGGGATTAATCACGTACGCACTCCCTCGCGTTGGCTTTAATATGGTATATATATTGGGGGTTCTCCAGGTGATGCCTGGATGAATACGCTCTTTCAACGTGAATTCACGGGGATAGTTGTATCGATCGATCCTCTTCCCCTCTCTCCATTGCCCGCTATGGGCTGCCAGATTGTTCAAATTCGCGCAACAGTCAATTCAGTGGATGACATTCCCACTCTGTTAGACAATGCAGGGCTAGGTGATATCTGTGACATTATATTTATTTGGGACGTACGACATGCGGATGCAAATACTATGACTGAAGATGCTCGCGCCACATGCATAGCTTCCGAGGTATCGCTATTGAATGGAATATGCAACTCATTATGGTTTAGAAACCACGTCAAAATTTATCAGATCAAAATGAATTCGAATAACTTGGATCTCTACGAAATGCCCGCGAGCGCACGCATATATGCGCAGCCCTTCACCTTGAGTAGGGACGTTTACGAATTAAGAATTGTGGGCCACCTTGACGCACCTGATTATTCGCTGGTAACGCTCTCTGCTGAAGTGCAAGTAGCAGTCCGCGAGTATTCCCACATCTTAAAAGAGAAAATGAACAGTGGACAGCTTGATGACTATGGTCTTATCATAAATTTCGTTTGCAGTATGTACAGACAGTGTGACTACATTGATTCACCTCCCTTAGTGAACCCGGACTGGGAGGTGGCATTATTTACCTTAAACTGGAATCCCAGTGCCAAGCTCGTGAGATACTTTGATAGAATATATAGTTCGAGAATTAAATTCATTGGCAGCTTCTTTACTAAGCAGCGGCTTACAGAAAAAGAGTATCCATTTCCTGAACATATGCTACTGTTACGCTATCCTTCGATGGTGTTTGATTCCAGGGCACTAACCAATGCAAAACTTGAGGGATTGTATTTCTTTACAAATGCAATAGACTGCAGATATATGGAGAACGAACTCGTATTTTCAGAAAGCTACCTGATTGGCTCCACCTAATATAATTTGCACTCACTCGGGAGAATGCACCAATATGACGGGGTCCGTACCATGGAGTGTTCACTCGCGAACGCCGTCTTTCCGAAATTTCCGAACGCTTTCTCAGCTTCAGAGAACATCATTTTGCCCTCAGGTCATGCGCTACGCATGTTCGTTGAGTATACTCAAGATTCCGCTTCATTATGCATGTTTGCACACAAGATCTTATCGAACTTCTATCAAACTGCGCCGTCACGAGTAAAAAAGGAGTACCTTAATTTATTCTTCCCAAATGATGAGTCTTCTTGGCTCTCGGCTATTACTTCAAAATTCACTTACAAGAAAAACAGGATGGAACGCGCTGATGATACCGTTTGGCATAGCAAAGAAGAATGGATCGTCGGATATTTATCCGGATATCGCATTTCGCAGGCGCGTTCAGAAGGATTAGGAGAAATAGTAAACTTCCTCAACAACACGATTGATTGCAAAAATCCGTAAAGATCCTACAGAGCCACTAAAATCTTATATCTTAAATACGGTCACATACGGTACCGCGTCTGCTCCGTATCTGGCTACTAAATGTCTTGTTAGTCTGGCTGACACAGCACGTCACGATCATGTCAAAACATCTATACAACGTGACTTTTACGTTGACGATTATCTCAGCGGGTCAAATACAATTTCAGGAGCGCTGGACCTCTGTAGGGAAGTACATTCCATTTTATCAGCTGCTAAATTTAATTTGAGAAAATGGCAGTCCAACAGCCTTGAAATTATGAATGAATTAGGTTCCTCAAATATGAATAACGGCATTTTGGATCTTTCTAACAACTCGTCAAAAACTTTAGGTGTAAATTGGTTGTGTGCTCCAGATACATTGTCATTTTCTATCAACATCGAGTCCAGTACAAAAATTACAAAACGGCACATCCTGTCTACAATAAGTCAAATTTTTGATCCTCTAGGTATAGTAACTCCATGTATTATAGAAGCTAAACTATTAATACAAAAGTTGTGGATAGATAAATGTGAATGGGATGATGAAGTGCCACAGGAAATTGCAAATCTATGGTTTTCATTTGCAAGCACATTATGCTGCTAAAATAATGTGAAAATACCGCGATGGATATTATGTGACAATTCAGTAAACAACGAAGTACACATATTTACCGATGCTTCTGAGAAGGCTTATGGATCATGTGTGTACATTCGTTCAATTAATAGCTCAGGGATGGTCACTGTTCGTCTGTTGACTTCCAAAAGCCGCGTAGCGCCAGTAAAGCCTACCACTACTCCCCGACTAGAGCTTTGTGGGGCTTTGTTGGGTTCAAGGTTGTGCACAAAGGTTAAGGGCTCGCTAACCATGCCAATTGATCGCTACCAATTTTGGTGCGATTCCACAATAGTACTAGGATGGTTGGCAACACCTGCACAGCATCTTAGGCCTTTCGTACGAAATCGTGTAAACGAAATTCAAGAAAGCACCTCGAGTTCGACGTGGAGCTACGTGCCGTCTAGAGACAACCCGGCGGATCTTGTTTCTCGCGGGCTGAAGGCTGATCTTATCAGTAAATCTGAACTGTGGTGGTCAGGCCCTTCCTTTTTAATTAAAAATGACAGCGATTGGCCAAAACAGCCCAATGAATATATGAAACAGGATCTACCAGAAGTTACTTGTAATTTAATTAATTCCCAAAATAATAATACATCTAAATCCCTTATTAATAATACAATTATTCAACAATTAATTCAAAAATATTCTTATGTTTATCGTTTACAAAGAGTCGTAGCCCATGTTTTAAGATTTATTTATAAGTTAAGGAATAAGAATTCAAAATTACCAGACGCGTTTTCTAGTCAAGAATTGAATAATGCATTGATTTGTTTATTGCGTGCAGCTCAGTGTCAAATGTTTCCAGATGAATACGCTGTGCTCAAATCCGGGAAGTCATTACCATGCAAGAATAGGCTAATCTCATTGACTCCTTTTCTAGATTCTGAAAGCGTCATACGCGTGGGCGGCAGGCTTGATAATTCTCCCTACGAATACGACGTTAAGCATCCGGTGTTGTTATGTAGTAAGCATCACTTAACTAAAATTATATTTCACATGCAACATATAAAGCTTCTACATGCAGGTCCACAATCATTACTAGCCAATATCCGTCAATCGTATTGGCCATTAGGTGGTAGAAATCTTGCAAAATTTACTGTAAACAAATGTCTGAAGTGTTTCAGATTTAAAGCTCAGAGTGTGCAGCCAATAACGGGGCAGCTGCCTACCTCTCGAAGCAGTCTAGAGTTTCCTTTTTTGAATACTAGTGTCGACTATGCTGGACCCATATTGATATCTGACCGGAAAGGTCGTGGTTGTAGGCTCATTAAATCCTACTTGTGCATTTTTGTTTGTATGGCTACTAAAGCCGTGCATTTGAAGCTTGTTACAGACCTCTCTAAAGAGGCATATAAAGCTGCATTAAACCGTTTTGTTGCACGTCGTGGCAAGCCACGTACCATACTGTCCGATAACGGAACAAATTTTGTTGGTACGTGTAACGAATTAAATAATTTTTTACAGGACAAGGATGTTGCATCTGAAATAGCTCAGGAAGGCATCGAATTTACGTTTGCACCGGCGTATTCTCCACACTTCAACGGTTTAGCTGAGGCTGCCGTTCGCTCTACCAAATTTCATTTAAAAAGGTTGCTACAGCTGACTCATTTTACATATGAGGAAATGGCTACGTGCCTAATTCAAATAGAAGCAATTTTGAATTCTCGACCCTTAACTCCTCTGTCTACTAACCCCCTCGACTATTCTGCCCTTACTCCCTCTCATACGTAGTAAGACGTAGTAAGGCGCCCGATCGTGTGTACGTCTTCGCCGGTGGTAAAAATTGGAGTACAACACTCCAATTTTTACCACCGGCGCGCCCGCTGCTCAGTGCGCCGGCGCAGCCGCCGGTTCCCTGGTCCCGCGCGTGCCGCCTCAGCCGCCCCGCGCCGCTGGCCGTTCGCGCGTAGACAGGACCATAATTATTTATAAACCATGTAACTAAACTCTCCGGGTAAACTATGTAGTTTACCCGGAGAGTTACCTACCTACATTATAATATCAGAAAAATGAAGGAATAGGGTAGGGTAGGGGTAGGTAGGGTTGGGTAGGGTAGTAAGTAGGTTGGTTAGGGTAGGTAGGTAGGGTTGGGTAGGGTAGGTAGGGTTGGGTAGAGTAGGTAGGTAGGTAGGGTAAGTTGGTAGGGTAGGAGGTAGTAGGTAGGTTGGATAGGGTGGGGTAGGTAGGCTAGGGCAGGGTAGATAGTTAGGTAGGGTTGGGTAAGGTAGGGTAAGTTGGTAGAATAGGAGGTAGTTAGTAAAAATAGAAAATATTCTGGAATAGCATATAGGATATTTTTAAAGTGCAAGTAGCAGTCCGCGAGTATTCCCACATCTTAAAAGAGAAAATGAACAGTGGACAGCTTGATGACTATGGTCTTATCATAAATTTCGTTTGCAGTATGTACAGACAGTGTGACTACATTGATTCACCTCCCTTAGTGAACCCGGACTGGGAGGTGGCATTATTTACCTTAAACTGGAATCCCAGTGCCAAGCTCGTGAGATACTTTGATAGAATATATAGTTCGAGAATTAAATTCATTGGCAGCTTCTTTACTAAGCAGCGGCTTACAGAAAAAGAGTATCCATTTCCTGAACATATGCTACTGTTACGCTATCCTTCGATGGTGTTTGATTCCAGGGCACTAACCAATGCAAAACTTGAGGGATTGTATTTCTTTACAAATGCAATAGACTGCAGATATATGGAGAACGAACTCGTATTTTCAGAAAGCTACCTGATTGGCTCCACCTAATATAATTTGCACTCACTCGGGAGAATGCACCAATATGACGGGGTCCGTACCATGGAGTGTTCACTCGCGAACGCCGTCTTTCCGAAATTTCCGAACGCTTTCTCAGCTTCAGAGAACATCATTTTGCCCTCAGGTCATGCGCTACGCATGTTCGTTGAGTATACTCAAGATTCCGCTTCATTATGCATGTTTGCACACAAGATCTTATCGAACTTCTATCAAACTGCGCCGTCACGAGTAAAAAAGGAGTACCTTAATTTATTCTTCCCAAATGATGAGTCTTCTTGGCTCTCGGCTATTACTTCAAAATTCACTTACAAGAAAAACAGGATGGAACGCGCTGATGATACCGTTTGGCATAGCAAAGAAGAATGGATCGTCGGATATTTATCCGGATATCGCATTTCGCAGGCGCGTTCAGAAGGATTAGGAGAAATAGTAAACTTCCTCAACAACACGATTGATTGCAAAAATCCGTAAAGATCCTACAGAGCCACTAAAATCTTATATCTTAAATACGGTCACATACGGTACCGCGTCTGCTCCGTATCTGGCTACTAAATGTCTTGTTAGTCTGGCTGACACAGCACGTCACGATCATGTCAAAACATCTATACAACGTGACTTTTACGTTGACGATTATCTCAGCGGGTCAAATACAATTTCAGGAGCGCTGGACCTCTGTAGGGAAGTACATTCCATTTTATCAGCTGCTAAATTTAATTTGAGAAAATGGCAGTCCAACAGCCTTGAAATTATGAATGAATTAGGTTCCTCAAATATGAATAACGGCATTTTGGATCTTTCTAACAACTCGTCAAAAACTTTAGGTGTAAATTGGTTGTGTGCTCCAGATACATTGTCATTTTCTATCAACATCGAGTCCAGTACAAAAATTACAAAACGGCACATCCTGTCTACAATAAGTCAAATTTTTGATCCTCTAGGTATAGTAACTCCATGTATTATAGAAGCTAAACTATTAATACAAAAGTTGTGGATAGATAAATGTGAATGGGATGATGAAGTGCCACAGGAAATTGCAAATCTATGGTTTTCATTTGCAAGCACATTATGCTGCTAAAATAATGTGAAAATACCGCGATGGATATTATGTGACAATTCAGTAAACAACGAAGTACACATATTTACCGATGCTTCTGAGAAGGCTTATGGATCATGTGTGTACATTCGTTCAATTAATAGCTCAGGGATGGTCACTGTTCGTCTGTTGACTTCCAAAAGCCGCGTAGCGCCAGTAAAGCCTACCACTACTCCCCGACTAGAGCTTTGTGGGGCTTTGTTGGGTTCAAGGTTGTGCACAAAGGTTAAGGGCTCGCTAACCATGCCAATTGATCGCTACCAATTTTGGTGCGATTCCACAATAGTACTAGGATGGTTGGCAACACCTGCACAGCATCTTAGGCCTTTCGTACGAAATCGTGTAAACGAAATTCAAGAAAGCACCTCGAGTTCGACGTGGAGCTACGTGCCGTCTAGAGACAACCCGGCGGATCTTGTTTCTCGCGGGCTGAAGGCTGATCTTATCAGTAAATCTGAACTGTGGTGGTCAGGCCCTTCCTTTTTAATTAAAAATGACAGCGATTGGCCAAAACAGCCAAATGAATATATGAAACAGGATCTACCAGAAGTTACTTGTAATTTAATTAATTCCCAAAATAATAATACATCTAAATCCCTTATTAATAATACAATTATTCAACAATTAATTCAAAAATATTCTTATGTTTATCGTTTACAAAGAGTCGTAGCCCATGTTTTAAGATTTATTTATAAGTTAAGGAATAAGAATTCAAAATTACCAGACGCGTTTTCTAGTCAAGAATTGAATAATGCATTGATTTGTTTATTGCGTGCAGCTCAGTGTCAAATGTTTCCAGATGAATACGCTGTGCTCAAATCCGGGAAGTCATTACCATGCAAGAATAGGCTAATCTCATTGACTCCTTTTCTAGATTCTGAAAGCGTCATACGCGTGGGCGGCAGGCTTGATAATTCTCCCTACGAATACGACGTTAAGCATCCGGTGTTGTTATGTAGTAAGCATCACTTAACTAAAATTATATTTCACATGCAACATATAAAGCTTCTACATGCAGGTCCACAATCATTACTAGCCAATATCCGTCAATCGTATTGGCCATTAGGTGGTAGAAATCTTGCAAAATTTACTGTAAACAAATGTCTGAAGTGTTTCAGATTTAAAGCTCAGAGTGTGCAGCCAATAACGGGGCAGCTGCCTACCTCTCGAAGCAGTCTAGAGTTTCCTTTTTTGAATACTAGTGTCGACTATGCTGGACCCATATTGATATCTGACCGGAAAGGTCGTGGTTGTAGGCTCATTAAATCCTACTTGTGCATTTTTGTTTGTATGGCTACTAAAGCCGTGCATTTGAAGCTTGTTACAGACCTCTCTAAAGAGGCATATAAAGCTGCATTAAACCGTTTTGTTGCACGTCGTGGCAAGCCACGTACCATACTGTCCGATAACGGAACAAATTTTGTTGGTACGTGTAACGAATTAAATAATTTTTTACAGGACAAGGATGTTGCATCTGAAATAGCTCAGGAAGGCATCGAATTTACGTTTGCACCGGCGTATTCTCCACACTTCAACGGTTTAGCTGAGGCTGCCGTTCGCTCTACCAAATTTCATTTAAAAAGGTTGCTACAGCTGACTCATTTTACATATGAGGAAATGGCTACGTGCCTAATTCAAATAGAAGCAATTTTGAATTCTCGACCCTTAACTCCTCTGTCTACTAACCCCCTCGACTATTCTGCCCTTACTCCCTCTCATACGTAGTAAGACGTAGTAAGGCGCCCGATCGTGTGTACGTCTTCGCCGGTGGTAAAAATTGGAGTACAACACTCCAATTTTTACCACCGGCGCGCCCGCTGCTCAGTGCGCCGGCGCAGCCGCCGGTTCCCTGGTCCCGCGCGTGCCGCCTCAGCCGCCCCGCGCCGCTGGCCGTTCGCGCGTAGACAGGACCATAATTATTTATAAACCATGTAACTAAACTCTCCGGGTAAACTATGTAGTTTACCCGGAGAGTTACCTACCTACATTATAATATCAGAAAAATGAAGGAATAGGGTAGGGTAGGGGTAGGTAGGGTTGGGTAGGGTAGTAAGTAGGTTGGTTAGGGTAGGTAGGTAGGGTTGGGTAGGGTAGGTAGGGTTGGGTAGAGTAGGTAGGTAGGTAGGGTAAGTTGGTAGGGTAGGAGGTAGTAGGTAGGTTGGATAGGGTGGGGTAGGTAGGCTAGGGCAGGGTAGATAGTTAGGTAGGGTTGGGTAAGGTAGGGTAAGTTGGTAGAATAGGAGGTAGTTAGTAAAAATAGAAAATATTCTGGAATAGCATATAGGATATTTTTAAAGTGCAAGTAGCAGTCCGCGAGTATTCCCACATCTTAAAAGAGAAAATGAACAGTGGACAGCTTGATGACTATGGTCTTATCATAAATTTCGTTTGCAGTATGTACAGACAGTGTGACTACATTGATTCACCTCCCTTAGTGAACCCGGACTGGGAGGTGGCATTATTTACCTTAAACTGGAATCCCAGTGCCAAGCTCGTGAGATACTTTGATAGAATATATAGTTCGAGAATTAAATTCATTGGCAGCTTCTTTACTAAGCAGCGGCTTACAGAAAAAGAGTATCCATTTCCTGAACATATGCTACTGTTACGCTATCCTTCGATGGTGTTTGATTCCAGGGCACTAACCAATGCAAAACTTGAGGGATTGTATTTCTTTACAAATGCAATAGACTGCAGATATATGGAGAACGAACTCGTATTTTCAGAAAGCTACCTGATTGGCTCCACCTAATATAATTTGCACTCACTCGGGAGAATGCACCAATATGACGGGGTCCGTACCATGGAGTGTTCACTCGCGAACGCCGTCTTTCCGAAATTTCCGAACGCTTTCTCAGCTTCAGAGAACATCATTTCGCCCTCAGGTCATGCGCTACGCATGTTCGTTGAGTATACTCAAGATTCCGCTTCATTATGCATGTTTGCACACAAGATCTTATCGAACTTCTATCAAACTGCGCCGTCACGAGTAAAAAAGGAGTACCTTAATTTATTCTTCCCAAATGATGAGTCTTCTTGGCTCTCGGCTATTACTTCAAAATTCACTTACAAGAAAAACAGGATGGAACGCGCTGATGATACCGTTTGGCATAGCAAAGAAGAATGGATCGTCGGATATTTATCCGGATATCGCATTTCGCAGGCGCGTTCAGAAGGATTAGGAGAAATAGTAAACTTCCTCAACAACACGATTGATTGCAAAAATCCGTAAAGATCCTACAGAGCCACTAAAATCTTATATCTTAAATACGGTCACAAGGTACCGCGTCTGCTCCTTATCTGGCTACTAAATGTCTTGTTAGTCTGGCTGACACAGCACGTCACGATCATGTCAAAACATCTATACAACGTGACTTTTACGTTGACGATTATCTCAGCGGGTCAAATACAATTTCAGGAGCGCTGGACCTCTGTAGGGAAGTACATTCCATTTTATCAGCTGCTAAATTTAATTTGAGAAAATGGCAGTCCAACAGCCTTGAAATTATGAATGAATTAGGTTCCTCAAACATGAATAACGGCATTTTGGATCTTTCTAACAACTCGTCAAAAACTTTAGGTGTAAATTGGTTGTGTGCTCCAGATACATTGTCATTTTCTATCAACATCGAGTCCAGTACAAAAATTACAAAACGGCACATCCTGTCTACAATAAGTCAAATTTTTGATCCTCTAGGTATAGTAACTCCATGTATTATAGAAGCTAAACTATTAATACAAAAGTTGTGGATAGATAAATGTGAATGGGATGATGAAGTGCCACAGGAAATTGCAAATCTATGGTTTTCATTTGCAAGCACATTATGCTGCTAAAATAATGTGAAAATACCGCGATGGATATTATGTGACAATTCAGTAAACAACGAAGTACACATATTTACCGATGCTTCTGAGAAGGCTTATGGATCATGTGTGTACATTCGTTCAATTAATAGCTCAGGGATGGTCACTGTTCGCCTGTTGACTTCCAAAAGCCGCGTAGCGCCAGTAAAGCCTACCACTACTCCCCGACTAGAGCTTTGTGGGGCTTTGTTGGGTTCAAGGTTGTGCACAAAGGTTAAGGGCTCGCTAACCACGCCAATTGATCGCTACCAATTTTGGTGCGATTCCACAATAGTACTAGGATGGTTGGCAACACCTGCACAGCATCTTAGGCCTTTCGTACGAAATCGTGTAAACGAAATTCAAGAAAGCACCTCGAGTTCGACGTGGAGCTACGTGCCGTCTAGAGACAACCCGGCGGATCTTGTTTCTCGCGGGCTGAAGGCTGATCTTATCAGTAAATCTGAACTGTGGTGGTCAGGCCCTTCCTTTTTAATTAAAAATGACAGCGATTGGCCAAAACAGCCCAATGAATATATGAAACAGGATCTACCAGAAGTTACTTGTAATTTAATTAATTCCCAAAATAATAATACATCTAAATCCCTTATTAATAATACAATTATTTAACAATTAATTCAAAAATATTCTTATGTTTATCGTTTACAAAGAGTCGTAGCCCATGTTTTAAGATTTATTTATAAGTTAAGGAATAAGAATTCAAAATTACCAGACGCGTTTTCTAGTCAAGAATTGAATAATGCATTGATTTGTTTATTGCGTGCAGCTCAGTGTCAAATGTTTCCAGATGAATACGCTGTGCTCAAATCCGGGAAGTCATTACCATGCAAGAATAGGCTAATCTCATTGACTCCTTTTCTAGATTCTGAAAGCGTCATACGCGTGGGCGGCAGGCTTGATAATTCTCCCTACGAATACGACGTTAAGCATCCGGTGTTGTTATGTAGTAAGCATCACTTAACTAAAATTATATTTCACATGCAACATATAAAGCTTCTACATGCAGGTCCACAATCATTACTAGCCAATATCCGTCAATCGTATTGGCCATTAGGTGGTAGAAATCTTGCAAAATTTACTGTAAACAAATGTCTGAAGTGTTTCAGATTTAAAGCTCAGAGTGTGCAGCCAATAACGGGGCAGCTGCCTACCTCTCGAAGCAGTCTAGAGTTTCCTTTTTTGAATACTAGTGTCGACTATGCTGGACCCATATTGATATCTGACCGGAAAGGTCGTGGTTGTAGGCTCATTAAATCCTACTTGTGCATTTTTGTTTGTATGGCTACTAAAGCCGTGCATTTGAAGCTTGTTACAGACCTCTCTAAAGAGGCATATAAAGCTGCATTAAACCGTTTTGTTGCACGTCGTGGCAAGCCACGTACCATACTGTCCGATAACGGAACAAATTTTGTTGGTACGTGTAACGAATTAAATAATTTTTTACAGGACAAGGATGTTGCATCTGAAATAGCTCAGGAAGGCATCGAATTTACGTTTGCACCGGCGTATTCTCCACACTTCAACGGTTTAGCTGAGGCTGCCGTTCGCTCTACCAAATTTCATTTAAAAAGGTTGCTACAGCTGACTCATTTTACATATGAGGAAATGGCTACGTGCCTAATTCAAATAGAAGCAATTTTGAATTCTCGACCCTTAACTCCTCTGTCTACTAACCCCCTCGACTATTCTGCCCTTACTCCCTCTCATACGTAGTAAGACGTAGTAAGGCGCCCGATCGTGTGTACGTCTTCGCCGGTGGTAAAAATTGGAGTACAACACTCCAATTTTTACCACCGGCGCGCCCGCTGCTCAGTGCGCCGGCGCAGCCGCCGGTTCCCTGGTCCCGCGCGTGCCGCCTCAGCCGCCCCGCGCCGCTGGCCGTTCGCGCGTAGACAGGACCATAATTATTTATAAACCATGTAACTAAACTCTCCGGGTAAACTATGTAGTTTACCCGGAGAGTTACCTACCTACATTATAATATCAGAAAAATGAAGGAATAGGGTAGGGTAGGGGTAGGTAGGGTTGGGTAGGGTAGTAAGTAGGTTGGTTAGGGTAGGTAGGTAGGGTTGGGTAGGGTAGGTAGGGTTGGGTAGAGTAGGTAGGTAGGTAGGGTAAGTTGGTAGGGTAGGAGGTAGTAGGTAGGTTGGATAGGGTGGGGTAGGTAGGCTAGGGCAGGGTAGATAGTTAGGTAGGGTTGGGTAAGGTAGGGTAAGTTGGTAGAATAGGAGGTAGTTAGTAAAAATAGAAAATATTCTGGAATAGCATATAGGATATTTTTATCCCGGTACTGTGATCCCGCGGGACAATTACCGAAAAAGGGCGGGCGAAGCCGCGGGCAGAAGCTAGTATTCTGTACAGATGAAATTGGTAATATATAATGTAATTGTCACCCCATTTGCCTGCTTAGATAAATTTATTATTAGTTATTATTATTATTATTTAGTTATTTGCGCGCCGGTGGTAAAAATTGGAGTGTTGTACTCCAATTTTTACCACCGGCGAAGACGTACACACGATCGGGCGCCTTACTACGTCACTTGTATCAAAAATTATAACTTCATTGCACAGTCCACCAGCAGTTTTCTTCCATCCCAACACGAGCTTATACATGATTCGCGTTATTTCAACCGTCATGTCTACCATAATGCGATAGAAATATGCGGCAACGCCACTATAGGATTATATTGCTCCCCCATTAATGGTATAGTTGGCGCTTTGCCACAACCCATGAATGAAGCGCACTTACCAGTTTCCTTCATCAATACAATCGAGACTTACGAAGATGACGGCCAACGCAAACTGGGATTAATCACGTACGCACTCCCTCGCGTTGGCTTTAATATGGTATATATATTGGGGGTTCTCCAGGTGATGCCTGGATGAATACGCTCTTTCAACGTGAATTCACGGGGATAGTTGTATCGATCGATCCTCTTCCCCTCTCTCCATTGCCCGCTATGGGCTGCCAGATTGTTCAAATTCGCGCAACAGTCAATTCAGTGGATGACATTCCCACTCTGTTAGACAATGCAGGGCTAGGTGATATCTGTGACATTATATTTATTTGGGACGTACGACATGCGGATGCAAATACTATGACTGAAGATGCTCGCGCCACATGCATAGCTTCCGAGGTATCGCTATTGAATGGAATATGCAACTCATTATGGTTTAGAAACCACGTCAAAATTTATCAGATCAAAATGAATTCGAATAACTTGGATCTCTACGAAATGCCCGCGAGCGCACGCATATATGCGCAGCCCTTCACCTTGAGTAGGGACGTTTACGAATTAAGAATTGTGGGCCACCTTGACGCACCTGATTATTCGCTGGTAACGCTCTCTGCTGAAGTGCAAGTAGCAGTCCGCGAGTATTCCCACATCTTAAAAGAGAAAATGAACAGTGGACAGCTTGATGACTATGGTCTTATCATAAATTTCGTTTGCAGTATGTACAGACAGTGTGACTACATTGATTCACCTCCCTTAGTGAACCCGGACTGGGAGGTGGCATTATTTACCTTAAACTGGAATCCCAGTGCCAAGCTCGTGAGATACTTTGATAGAATATATAGTTCGAGAATTAAATTCATTGGCAGCTTCTTTACTAAGCAGCGGCTTACAGAAAAAGAGTATCCATTTCCTGAACATATGCTACTGTTACGCTATCCTTCGATGGTGTTTGATTCCAGGGCACTAACCAATGCAAAACTTGAGGGATTGTATTTCTTTACAAATGCAATAGACTGCAGATATATGGAGAACGAACAGAAAGCTACCTGATTGGCTCCACCTAATATAATTTGCACTCACTCGGGAGAATGCACCAATATGACGGGGTCCGTACCATGGAGTGTTCACTCGCGAACGCCGTCTTTCCGAAATTTCCGAACGCTTTCTCAGCTTCAGAGAACATCATTTCGCCCTCAGGTCATGCGCTACGCATGTTCGTTGAGTATACTCAAGATTCCGCTTCATTATGCATGTTTGCACACAAGATCTTATCGAACTTCTATCAAACTGCGCCGTCACGAGTAAAAAAGGAGTACCTTAATTTATTCTTCCCAAATGATGAGTCTTCTTGGCTCTCGGCTATTACTTCAAAATTCACTTACAAGAAAAACAGGATGGAACGCGCTGATGATACCGTTTGGCATAGCAAAGAAGAATGGATCGTCGGATATTTATCCGGATATCGCATTTCGCAGGCGCGTTCAGAAGGATTAGGAGAAATAGTAAACTTCCTCAACAACACGATTGATTGCAAAAATCCGTAAAGATCCTACAGAGCCACTAAAATCTTATATCTTAAATACGGTCACATACGGTACCGCGTCTGCTCCGTATCTGGCTACTAAATGTCTTGTTAGTCTGGCTGACACAGCACGTCACGATCATGTCAAAACATCTATACAACGTGACTTTTACGTTGACGATTATCTCAGCGGGTCAAATACAATTTCAGGAGCGCTGGACCTCTGTAGGGAAGTACATTCCATTTTATCAGCTGCTAAATTTAATTTGAGAAAATGGCAGTCCAACAGCCTTGAAATTATGAATGAATTAGGTTCCTCAAATATGAATAACGGCATTTTGGATCTTTCTAACAACTCGTCAAAAACTTTAGGTGTAAATTGGTTGTGTGCTCCAGATACATTGTCATTTTCTATCAACATCGAGTCCAGTACAAAAATTACAAAACGGCACATCCTGTCTACAATAAGTCAAATTTTTGATCCTCTAGGTATAGTAACTCCATGTATTATAGAAGCTAAACTATTAATACAAAAGTTGTGGATAGATAAATGTGAATGGGATGATGAAGTGCCACAGGAAATTGCAAATCTATGGTTTTCATTTGCAAGCACATTATGCTGCTAAAATAATGTGAAAATACCGCGATGGATATTATGTGACAATTCAGTAAACAACGAAGTACACATATTTACCGATGCTTCTGAGAAGGCTTATGGATCATGTGTGTACATTCGTTCAATTAATAGCTCAGGGATGGTCACTGTTCGCCTGTTGACTTCCAAAAGCCGCGTAGCGCCAGTAAAGCCTACCACTACTCCCCGACTAGAGCTTTGTGGGGCTTTGTTGGGTTCAAGGTTGTGCACAAAGGTTAAGGGCTCGCTAACCATGCCAATTGATCGCTACCAATTTTGGTGCGATTCCACAATAGTACTAGGATGGTTGGCAACACCTGCACAGCATCTTAGGCCTTTCGTACGAAATCGTGTAAACGAAATTCAAGAAAGCACCTCGAGTTCGACGTGGAGCTACGTGCCGTCTAGAGACAACCCGGCGGATCTTGTTTCTCGCGGGCTGAAGGCTGATCTTATCAGTAAATCTGAACTGTGGTGGTCAGGCCCTTCCTTTTTAATTAAAAATGACAGCGATTGGCCAAAACAGCCCAATGAATATATGAAACAGGATCTACCAGAAGTTACTTGTAATTTAATTAATTCCCAAAATAATAATACATCTAAATCCCTTATTAATAATACAATTATTCAACAATTAATTCAAAAATATTCTTATGTTTATCGTTTACAAAGAGTCGTAGCCCATGTTTTAAGATTTATTTATAAGTTAAGGAATAAGAATTCAAAATTACCAGACGCGTTTTCTAGTCATGAATTGAATAATGCATTGATTTGTTTATTGCGTGCAGCTCAGTGTCAAATGTTTCCAGATGAATACGCTGTGCTCAAATCCGGGAAGTCATTACCATGCAAGAATAGGCTAATCTCATTGACTCCTTTTCTAGATTCTGAAAGCGTCATACGCGTGGGCGGCAGGAATTCTCCCTACGAATACGACGTTAAGCATCCGGTGTTGTTATGTAGTAAGCATCACTTAACTAAAATTATATTTCACATGCAACATATAAAGCTTCTACATGCAGGTCCACAATCATTACTAGCCAATATCCGTCAATCGTATTGGCCATTAGGTGGTAGAAATCTTGCAAAATTTACTGTAAACAAATGTCTGAAGTGTTTCAGATTTAAAGCTCAGAGTGTGCAGCCAATAACGGGGCAGCTGCCTACCTCTCGAAGCAGTCTAGAGTTTCCTTTTTTGAATACTAGTGTCGACTATGCTGGACCCATATTGATATCTGACCGGAAAGGTCGTGGTTGTAGGCTCATTAAATCCTACTTGTGCATTTTTGTTTGTATGGCTACTAAAGCCGTGCATTTGAAGCTTGTTACAGACCTCTCTAAAGAGGCATATAAAGCTGCATTAAACCGTTTTGTTGCACGTCGTGGCAAGCCACGTACCATACTGTCCGATAACGGAACAAATTTTGTTGGTACGTGTAACGAATTAAATAATTTTTTACAGGACAAGGATGTTGCATCTGAAATAGCTCAGGAAGGCATCGAATTTACGTTTGCACCGGCGTATTCTCCACACTTCAACGGTTTAGCTGAGGCTGCCGTTCGCTCTACCAAATTTCATTTAAAAAGGTTGCTACAGCTGACTCATTTTACATATGAGGAAATGGCTACGTGCCTAATTCAAATAGAAGCAATTTTGAATTCTCGACCCTTAACTCCTCTGTCTACTAACCCCCTCGACTATTCTGCCCTTACTCCCTCTCATACGTAGTAAGACGTAGTAAGGCGCCCGATCGTGTGTACGTCTTCGCCGGTGGTAAAAATTGGAGTACAACACTCCAATTTTTACCACCGGCGCGCCCGCTGCTCAGTGCGCCGGCGCAGCCGCCGGTTCCCTGGTCCCGCGCGTGCCGCCTCAGCCGCCCCGCGCCGCTGGCCGTTCGCGCGTAGACAGGACCATAATTATTTATAAACCATGTAACTAAACTCTCCGGGTAAACTATGTAGTTTACCCGGAGAGTTACCTACCTACATTATAATATCAGAAAAATGAAGGAATAGGGTAGGGTAGGGGTAGGTAGGGTTGGGTAGGGTAGTAAGTAGGTTGGTTAGGGTAGGTAGGTAGGGTTGGGTAGGGTAGGTAGGGTTGGGTAGAGTAGGTAGGTAGGTAGGGTAAGTTGGTAGGGTAGGAGGTAGTAGGTAGGTTGGATAGGGTGGGGTAGGTAGGCTAGGGCAGGGTAGATAGTTAGGTAGGGTTGGGTAAGGTAGGGTAAGTTGGTAGAATAGGAGGTAGTTAGTAAAAATAGAAAATATTCTGGAATAGCATATAGGATATTTTTATCCCGGTACTGTGATCCCGCGGGACAATTACCGAAAAAGGGCGGGCGAAGCCGCGGGCAGAAGCTAGTATTCTGTACAGATGAAATTGGTAATATATAATGTAATTGTCACCCCATTTGCCTGCTTAGATAAATTTATTATTAGTTATTATTATTATTATTTAGTTATTTGCGCGCCGGTGGTAAAAATTGGAGTGTTGTACTCCAATTTTTACCACCGGCGAAGACGTACACACGATCGGGCGCCTTACTACGTCACTTGTATCAAAAATTATAACTTCATTGCACAGTCCACCAGCAGTTTTCTTCCATCCCAACACGAGCTTATACATGATTCGCGTTATTTCAACCGTCATGTCTACCATAATGCGATAGAAATATGCGGCAACGCCACTATAGGATTATATTGCTCCCCCATTAATGGTATAGTTGGCGCTTTGCCACAACCCATGAATGAAGCGCACTTACCAGTTTCCTTCATCAATACAATCGAGACTTACGAAGATGACGGCCAACGCAAACTGGGATTAATCACGTACGCACTCCCTCGCGTTGGCTTTAATATGGTATATATATTGGGGGTTCTCCAGGTGATGCCTGGATGAATACGCTCTTTCAACGTGAATTCACGGGGATAGTTGTATCGATCGATCCTCTTCCCCTCTCTCCATTGCCCGCTATGGGCTGCCAGATTGTTCAAATTCGCGCAACAGTCAATTCAGTGGATGACATTCCCACTCTGTTAGACAATGCAGGGCTAGGTGATATCTGTGACATTATATTTATTTGGGACGTACGACATGCGGATGCAAATACTATGACTGAAGATGCTCGCGCCACATGCATAGCTTCCGAGGTATCGCTATTGAATGGAATATGCAACTCATTATGGTTTAGAAACCACGTCAAAATTTATCAGATCAAAATGAATTCGAATAACTTGGATCTCTACGAAATGCCCGCGAGCGCACGCATATATGCGCAGCCCTTCACCTTGAGTAGGGACGTTTACGAATTAAGAATTGTGGGCCACCTTGACGCACCTGATTATTCGCTGGTAACGCTCTCTGCTGAAGTGCAAGTAGCAGTCCGCGAGTATTCCCACATCTTAAAAGAGAAAATGAACAGTGGACAGCTTGATGACTATGGTCTTATCATAAATTTCGTTTGCAGTATGTACAGACAGTGTGACTACATTGATTCACCTCCCTTAGTGAACCCGGACTGGGAGGTGGCATTATTTACCTTAAACTGGAATCCCAGTGCCAAGCTCGTGAGATACTTTGATAGAATATATAGTTCGAGAATTAAATTCATTGGCAGCTTCTTTACTAAGCAGCGGCTTACAGAAAAAGAGTATCCATTTCCTGAACATATGCTACTGTTACGCTATCCTTCGATGGTGTTTGATTCCAGGGCACTAACCAATGCAAAACTTGAGGGATTGTATTTCTTTACAAATGCAATAGACTGCAGATATATGGAGAACGAACAGAAAGCTACCTGATTGGCTCCACCTAATATAATTTGCACTCACTCGGGAGAATGCACCAATATGACGGGGTCCGTACCATGGAGTGTTCACTCGCGAACGCCGTCTTTCCGAAATTTCCGAACGCTTTCTCAGCTTCAGAGAACATCATTTCGCCCTCAGGTCATGCGCTACGCATGTTCGTTGAGTATACTCAAGATTCCGCTTCATTATGCATGTTTGCACACAAGATCTTATCGAACTTCTATCAAACTGCGCCGTCACGAGTAAAAAAGGAGTACCTTAATTTATTCTTCCCAAATGATGAGTCTTCTTGGCTCTCGGCTATTACTTCAAAATTCACTTACAAGAAAAACAGGATGGAACGCGCTGATGATACCGTTTGGCATAGCAAAGAAGAATGGATCGTCGGATATTTATCCGGATATCGCATTTCGCAGGCGCGTTCAGAAGGATTAGGAGAAATAGTAAACTTCCTCAACAACACGATTGATTGCAAAAATCCGTAAAGATCCTACAGAGCCACTAAAATCTTATATCTTAAATACGGTCACATACGGTACCGCGTCTGCTCCGTATCTGGCTACTAAATGTCTTGTTAGTCTGGCTGACACAGCACGTCACGATCATGTCAAAACATCTATACAACGTGACTTTTACGTTGACGATTATCTCAGCGGGTCAAATACAATTTCAGGAGCGCTGGACCTCTGTAGGGAAGTACATTCCATTTTATCAGCTGCTAAATTTAATTTGAGAAAATGGCAGTCCAACAGCCTTGAAATTATGAATTAATTAGGTTCCTCAAACATGAATAACGGCATTTTGGATCTTTCTAACAACTCGTCAAAAACTTTAGGTGTAAATTGGTTGTGTGCTCCAGATACATTGTCATTTTCTATCAACATCGAGTCCAGTACAAAAATTACAAAACGGCACATCCTGTCTACAATAAGTCAAATTTTTGATCCTCTAGGTATAGTAACTCCATGTATTATAGAAGCTAAACTATTAATACAAAAGTTGTGGATAGATAAATGTGAATGGGATGATGAAGTGCCACAGGAAATTGCAAATCTATGGTTTTCATTTGCAAGCACATTATGCTGCTAAAATAATGTGAAAATACCGCGATGGATATTATGTGACAATTCAGTAAACAACGAAGTACACATATTTACCGATGCTTCTGAGAAGGCTTATGGATCATGTGTGTACATTCGTTCAATTAATAGCTCAGGGATGGTCACTGTTCGCCTGTTGACTTCCAAAAGCCGCGTAGCGCCAGTAAAGCCTACCACTACTCCCCGACTAGAGCTTTGTGGGGCTTTGTTGGGTTCAAGGTTGTGCACAAAGGTTAAGGGCTCGCTAACCATGCCAATTGATCGCTACCAATTTTGGTGCGATTCCACAATAGTACTAGGATGGTTGGCAACACCTGCACAGCATCTTAGGCCTTTCGTACGAAATCGTGTAAACGAAATTCAAGAAAGCACCTCGAGTTCGACGTGGAGCTACGTGCCGTCTAGAGACAACCCGGCGGATCTTGTTTCTCGCGGGCTGAAGGCTGATCTTATCAGTAAATCTGAACTGTGGTGGTCAGGCCCTTCCTTTTTAATTAAAAATGACAGCGATTGGCCAAAACAGCCCAATGAATATATGAAACAGGATCTACCAGAAGTTACTTGTAATTTAATTAATTCCCAAAATAATAATACATCTAAATCCCTTATTAATAATACAATTATTCAACAATTAATTCAAAAATATTCTTATGTTTATCGTTTACAAAGAGTCGTAGCCCATGTTTTAAGATTTATTTATAAGTTAAGGAATAAGAATTCAAAATTACCAGACGCGTTTTCTAGTCATGAATTGAATAATGCATTGATTTGTTTATTGCGTGCAGCTCAGTGTCAAATGTTTCCAGATGAATACGCTGTGCTCAAATCCGGGAAGTCATTACCATGCAAGAATAGGCTAATCTCATTGACTCCTTTTCTAGATTCTGAAAGCGTCATACGCGTGGGCGGCAGGCTTGATAATTCTCCCTACGAATACGACGTTAAGCATCCGGTGTTGTTATGTAGTAAGCATCACTTAACTAAAATTATATTTCACATGCAACATATAAAGCTTCTACATGCAGGTCCACAATCATTACTAGCCAATATCCGTCAATCGTATTGGCCATTAGGTGGTAGAAATCTTGCAAAATTTACTGTAAACAAATGTCTGAAGTGTTTCAGATTTAAAGCTCAGAGTGTGCAGCCAATAACGGGGCAGCTGCCTACCTCTCGAAGCAGTCTAGAGTTTCCTTTTTTGAATACTAGTGTCGACTATGCTGGACCCATATTGATATCTGACCGGAAAGGTCGTGGTTGTAGGCTCATTAAATCCTACTTGTGCATTTTTGTTTGTATGGCTACTAAAGCCGTGCATTTGAAGCTTGTTACAGACCTCTCTAAAGAGGCATATAAAGCTGCATTAAACCGTTTTGTTGCACGTCGTGGCAAGCCACGTACCATACTGTCCGATAACGGAACAAATTTTGTTGGTACGTGTAACGAATTAAATAATTTTTTACAGGACAAGGATGTTGCATCTGAAATAGCTCAGGAAGGCATCGAATTTACGTTTGCACCGGCGTATTCTCCACACTTCAACGGTTTAGCTGAGGCTGCCGTTCGCTCTACCAAATTTCATTTAAAAAGGTTGCTACAGCTGACTCATTTTACATATGAGGAAATGGCTACGTGCCTAATTCAAATAGAAGCAATTTTGAATTCTCGACCCTTAACTCCTCTGTCTACTAACCCCCTCGACTATTCTGCCCTTACTCCCTCTCATACGTAGTAAGACGTAGTAAGGCGCCCGATCGTGTGTACGTCTTCGCCGGTGGTAAAAATTGGAGTACAACACTCCAATTTTTACCACCGGCGCGCCCGCTGCTCAGTGCGCCGGCGCAGCCGCCGGTTCCCTGGTCCCGCGCGTGCCGCCTCAGCCGCCCCGCGCCGCTGGCCGTTCGCGCGTAGACAGGACCATAATTATTTATAAACCATGTAACTAAACTCTCCGGGTAAACTATGTAGTTTACCCGGAGAGTTACCTACCTACATTATAATATCAGAAAAATGAAGGAATAGGGTAGGGTAGGGGTAGGTAGGGTTGGGTAGGGTAGTAAGTAGGTTGGTTAGGGTAGGTAGGTAGGGTTGGGTAGGGTAGGTAGGGTTGGGTAGAGTAGGTAGGTAGGTAGGGTAAGTTGGTAGGGTAGGAGGTAGTAGGTAGGTTGGATAGGGTGGGGTAGGTAGGCTAGGGCAGGGTAGATAGTTAGGTAGGGTTGGGTAAGGTAGGGTAAGTTGGTAGAATAGGAGGTAGTTAGTAAAAATAGAAAATATTCTGGAATAGCATATAGGATATTTTTATCCCGGTACTGTGATCCCGCGGGACAATTACCGAAAAAGGGCGGGCGAAGCCGCGGGCAGAAGCTAGTATTCTGTACAGATGAAATTGGTAATATATAATGTAATTGTCACCCCATTTGCCTGCTTAGATAAATTTATTATTAGTTATTATTATTATTATTTAGTTATTTGCGCGCCGGTGGTAAAAATTGGAGTGTTGTACTCCAATTTTTACCACCGGCGAAGACGTACACACGATCGGGCGCCTTACTACGTCACTTGTATCAAAAATTATAACTTCATTGCACAGTCCACCAGCAGTTTTCTTCCATCCCAACACGAGCTTATACATGATTCGCGTTATTTCAACCGTCATGTCTACCATAATGCGATAGAAATATGCGGCAACGCCACTATAGGATTATATTGCTCCCCCATTAATGGTATAGTTGGCGCTTTGCCACAACCCATGAATGAAGCGCACTTACCAGTTTCCTTCATCAATACAATCGAGACTTACGAAGATGACGGCCAACGCAAACTGGGATTAATCACGTACGCACTCCCTCGCGTTGGCTTTAATATGGTATATATATTGGGGGTTCTCCAGGTGATGCCTGGATGAATACGCTCTTTCAACGTGAATTCACGGGGATAGTTGTATCGATCGATCCTCTTCCCCTCTCTCCATTGCCCGCTATGGGCTGCCAGATTGTTCAAATTCGCGCAACAGTCAATTCAGTGGATGACATTCCCACTCTGTTAGACAATGCAGGGCTAGGTGATATCTGTGACATTATATTTATTTGGGACGTACGACATGCGGATGCAAATACTATGACTGAAGATGCTCGCGCCACATGCATAGCTTCCGAGGTATCGCTATTGAATGGAATATGCAACTCATTATGGTTTAGAAACCACGTCAAAATTTATCAGATCAAAATGAATTCGAATAACTTGGATCTCTACGAAATGCCCGCGAGCGCACGCATATATGCGCAGCCCTTCACCTTGAGTAGGGACGTTTACGAATTAAGAATTGTGGGCCACCTTGACGCACCTGATTATTCGCTGGTAACGCTCTCTGCTGAAGTGCAAGTAGCAGTCCGCGAGTATTCCCACATCTTAAAAGAGAAAATGAACAGTGGACAGCTTGATGACTATGGTCTTATCATAAATTTCGTTTGCAGTATGTACAGACAGTGTGACTACATTGATTCACCTCCCTTAGTGAACCCGGACTGGGAGGTGGCATTATTTACCTTAAACTGGAATCCCAGTGCCAAGCTCGTGAGATACTTTGATAGAATATATAGTTCGAGAATTAAATTCATTGGCAGCTTCTTTACTAAGCAGCGGCTTACAGAAAAAGAGTATCCATTTCCTGAACATATGCTACTGTTACGCTATCCTTCGATGGTGTTTGATTCCAGGGCACTAACCAATGCAAAACTTGAGGGATTGTATTTCTTTACAAATGCAATAGACTGCAGATATATGGAGAACGAACAGAAAGCTACCTGATTGGCTCCACCTAATATAATTTGCACTCACTCGGGAGAATGCACCAATATGACGGGGTCCGTACCATGGAGTGTTCACTCGCGAACGCCGTCTTTCCGAAATTTCCGAACGCTTTCTCAGCTTCAGAGAACATCATTTCGCCCTCAGGTCATGCGCTACGCATGTTCGTTGAGTATACTCAAGATTCCGCTTCATTATGCATGTTTGCACACAAGATCTTATCGAACTTCTATCAAACTGCGCCGTCACGAGTAAAAAAGGAGTACCTTAATTTATTCTTCCCAAATGATGAGTCTTCTTGGCTCTCGGCTATTACTTCAAAATTCACTTACAAGAAAAACAGGATGGAACGCGCTGATGATACCGTTTGGCATAGCAAAGAAGAATGGATCGTCGGATATTTATCCGGATATCGCATTTCGCAGGCGCGTTCAGAAGGATTAGGAGAAATAGTAAACTTCCTCAACAACACGATTGATTGCAAAAATCCGTAAAGATCCTACAGAGCCACTAAAATCTTATATCTTAAATACGGTCACATACGGTACCGCGTCTGCTCCGTATCTGGCTACTAAATGTCTTGTTAGTCTGGCTGACACAGCACGTCACGATCATGTCAAAACATCTATACAACGTGACTTTTACGTTGACGATTATCTCAGCGGGTCAAATACAATTTCAGGAGCGCTGGACCTCTGTAGGGAAGTACATTCCATTTTATCAGCTGCTAAATTTAATTTGAGAAAATGGCAGTCCAACAGCCTTGAAATTATGAATTAATTAGGTTCCTCAAACATGAATAACGGCATTTTGGATCTTTCTAACAACTCGTCAAAAACTTTAGGTGTAAATTGGTTGTGTGCTCCAGATACATTGTCATTTTCTATCAACATCGAGTCCAGTACAAAAATTACAAAACGGCACATCCTGTCTACAATAAGTCAAATTTTTGATCCTCTAGGTATAGTAACTCCATGTATTATAGAAGCTAAACTATTAATACAAAAGTTGTGGATAGATAAATGTGAATGGGATGATGAAGTGCCACAGGAAATTGCAAATCTATGGTTTTCATTTGCAAGCACATTATGCTGCTAAAATAATGTGAAAATACCGCGATGGATATTATGTGACAATTCAGTAAACAACGAAGTACACATATTTACCGATGCTTCTGAGAAGGCTTATGGATCATGTGTGTACATTCGTTCAATTAATAGCTCAGGGATGGTCACTGTTCGCCTGTTGACTTCCAAAAGCCGCGTAGCGCCAGTAAAGCCTACCACTACTCCCCGACTAGAGCTTTGTGGGGCTTTGTTGGGTTCAAGGTTGTGCACAAAGGTTAAGGGCTCGCTAACCATGCCAATTGATCGCTACCAATTTTGGTGCGATTCCACAATAGTACTAGGATGGTTGGCAACACCTGCACAGCATCTTAGGCCTTTCGTACGAAATCGTGTAAACGAAATTCAAGAAAGCACCTCGAGTTCGACGTGGAGCTACGTGCCGTCTAGAGACAACCCGGCGGATCTTGTTTCTCGCGGGCTGAAGGCTGATCTTATCAGTAAATCTGAACTGTGGTGGTCAGGCCCTTCCTTTTTAATTAAAAATGACAGCGATTGGCCAAAACAGCCCAATGAATATATGAAACAGGATCTACCAGAAGTTACTTGTAATTTAATTAATTCCCAAAATAATAATACATCTAAATCCCTTATTAATAATACAATTATTCAACAATTAATTCAAAAATATTCTTATGTTTATCGTTTACAAAGAGTCGTAGCCCATGTTTTAAGATTTATTTATAAGTTAAGGAATAAGAATTCAAAATTACCAGACGCGTTTTCTAGTCATGAATTGAATAATGCATTGATTTGTTTATTGCGTGCAGCTCAGTGTCAAATGTTTCCAGATGAATACGCTGTGCTCAAATCCGGGAAGTCATTACCATGCAAGAATAGGCTAATCTCATTGACTCCTTTTCTAGATTCTGAAAGCGTCATACGCGTGGGCGGCAGGCTTGATAATTCTCCCTACGAATACGACGTTAAGCATCCGGTGTTGTTATGTAGTAAGCATCACTTAACTAAAATTATATTTCACATGCAACATATAAAGCTTCTACATGCAGGTCCACAATCATTACTAGCCAATATCCGTCAATCGTATTGGCCATTAGGTGGTAGAAATCTTGCAAAATTTACTGTAAACAAATGTCTGAAGTGTTTCAGATTTAAAGCTCAGAGTGTGCAGCCAATAACGGGGCAGCTGCCTACCTCTCGAAGCAGTCTAGAGTTTCCTTTTTTGAATACTAGTGTCGACTATGCTGGACCCATATTGATATCTGACCGGAAAGGTCGTGGTTGTAGGCTCATTAAATCCTACTTGTGCATTTTTGTTTGTATGGCTACTAAAGCCGTGCATTTGAAGCTTGTTACAGACCTCTCTAAAGAGGCATATAAAGCTGCATTAAACCGTTTTGTTGCACGTCGTGGCAAGCCACGTACCATACTGTCCGATAACGGAACAAATTTTGTTGGTACGTGTAACGAATTAAATAATTTTTTACAGGACAAGGATGTTGCATCTGAAATAGCTCAGGAAGGCATCGAATTTACGTTTGTATTCTCCACACTTCAACGGTTTAGCTGAGGCTGCCGTTCGCTCTACCAAATTTCATTTAAAAAGGTTGCTACAGCTGACTCATTTTACATATGAGGAAATGGCTACGTGCCTAATTCAAATAGAAGCAATTTTGAATTCTCGACCCTTAACTCCTCTGTCTACTAACCCCCTCGACTATTCTGCCCTTACTCCCTCTCATACGTAGTAAGACGTAGTAAGGCGCCCGATCGTGTGTACGTCTTCGCCGGTGGTAAAAATTGGAGTACAACACTCCAATTTTTACCACCGGCGCGCCCGCTGCTCAGTGCGCCGGCGCAGCCGCCGGTTCCCTGGTCCCGCGCGTGCCGCCTCAGCCGCCCCGCGCCGCTGGCCGTTCGCGCGTAGACAGGACCATAATTATTTATAAACCATGTAACTAAACTCTCCGGGTAAACTATGTAGTTTACCCGGAGAGTTACCTACCTACATTATAATATCAGAAAAATGAAGGAATAGGGTAGGGTAGGGGTAGGTAGGGTTGGGTAGGGTAGTAAGTAGGTTGGTTAGGGTAGGTAGGTAGGGTTGGGTAGGGTAGGTAGGGTTGGGTAGAGTAGGTAGGTAGGTAGGGTAAGTTGGTAGGGTAGGAGGTAGTAGGTAGGTTGGATAGGGTGGGGTAGGTAGGCTAGGGCAGGGTAGATAGTTAGGTAGGGTTGGGTAAGGTAGGGTAAGTTGGTAGAATAGGAGGTAGTTAGTAAAAATAGAAAATATTCTGGAATAGCATATAGGATATTTTTATCCCGGTACTGTGATCCCGCGGGACAATTACCGAAAAAGGGCGGGCGAAGCCGCGGGCAGAAGCTAGTATTCTGTACAGATGAAATTGGTAATATATAATGTAATTGTCACCCCATTTGCCTGCTTAGATAAATTTATTATTAGTTATTATTATTATTATTTAGTTATTTGCGCGCCGGTGGTAAAAATTGGAGTGTTGTACTCCAATTTTTACCACCGGCGAAGACGTACACACGATCGGGCGCCTTACTACGTCACTTGTATCAAAAATTATAACTTCATTGCACAGTCCACCAGCAGTTTTCTTCCATCCCAACACGAGCTTATACATGATTCGCGTTATTTCAACCGTCATGTCTACCATAATGCGATAGAAATATGCGGCAACGCCACTATAGGATTATATTGCTCCCCCATTAATGGTATAGTTGGCGCTTTGCCACAACCCATGAATGAAGCGCACTTACCAGTTTCCTTCATCAATACAATCGAGACTTACGAAGATGACGGCCAACGCAAACTGGGATTAATCACGTACGCACTCCCTCGCGTTGGCTTTAATATGGTATATATATTGGGGGTTCTCCAGGTGATGCCTGGATGAATACGCTCTTTCAACGTGAATTCACGGGGATAGTTGTATCGATCGATCCTCTTCCCCTCTCTCCATTGCCCGCTATGGGCTGCCAGATTGTTCAAATTCGCGCAACAGTCAATTCAGTGGATGACATTCCCACTCTGTTAGACAATGCAGGGCTAGGTGATATCTGTGACATTATATTTATTTGGGACGTACGACATGCGGATGCAAATACTATGACTGAAGATGCTCGCGCCACATGCATAGCTTCCGAGGTATCGCTATTGAATGGAATATGCAACTCATTATGGTTTAGAAACCACGTCAAACGGAAATGTGGCTCGTAAATTTTTCCAAAATAGTCGGCTATCTGCATCAATTAGTGGTATTGATCAGACATTAATTCATAAGCTTTATATAATATAACAAAATTTATCAAGTGGTTTTATAATCGATACCAACTATTTTAAATAATTTTGTATAAATAGCGTGGAATCATACGACACTCTTTATCCTTGGAACCCCATGACTAAGACATTGACTAACTACATCCTAATGCGCGTAACATTCGATATGACTAATGATATAATAGGAGATATTGATCAATTTATCTGTTCCCGTTTCATGCGAACTCGAGGAATGCATTTCATACTGAAATATCCAGGGCCTCAAGTCTGCTATTACAATAGTGTCAGAATGGCCTATCATTGATTTCATAATTGTTGATTTTGACAAGTTTGGTGATCTACTAATATAATGGCGTCATTATGACTTCACAATGGTCAACCACTGACACTTCATTGAAAAAAATGGCATAGAATTTGACAGACCATTATGAATTTTTAATAGATTAAAACTCTCGTCTGACATCATAGTGCTCTCTGAATGCTGGTTATTACAAGTTATCACGTTACCATTACTACAAGGCTACAGTTCATACAAAACTAATGACGGGTACAATCAGAATGATGGTGTAGTTGTCTACACAAATAATAACCTAGAACGTACTGTGGAGGAACCCAATCTGCTGGAAGCGAAAATTAAAGAGCATACTGTGGTAATTGCAATTTACAGACCTAGATTTAAATCTCCCGATGTTTTCTTGAATTCACTTCACACAGTATTAGAAAAAAATGTATCATTTAAGAATGTAAATTATTGTGAATTATTGTTGGCGATATCAACATTGACCTCTTAAGCACCAATCATGTTACCACCGCGTACTTAGATACCAGTAACTTCCATGGATTACTTCCTGCCATTAATGCTGCAACCAGAGGTAAAGCGTGTCTGGACCATGTTATATTAAAAACGAAACTAAAAGCATTTACCTTTTCTCTGGGCACTAGCATTACTGACCACGAGGCCCTATTATTTTGTATGAAAAAAAACACTACTAAGGATAAACCAATAAAATTAAAATTAAACTATAAAATTGACCACGAGAAACTAAGTCAGATTGCCAGAATTGCACCTTTGACGCTATATATCAAGAAACTGATTTAAATAACGCTATGAATAATTTCATTGATTTAATAAAACAATTAATTACTAACAGCACATTAATAAGAATAACACCTAAAAATAATTTTATAATTAAACCCTGGATATCCGTTGGTATGCTACGATGCATTAGAACAAGGGATAGAATGCATAAAAAAATAAAAACAAATGTAAATGACACCATACTAAAAATAACGTATTTAAGATATCACAATCATTACAATAATTTGCTCAAAAAATTCAAAAAGCAATACCAAAAAGATCAACTTAATAAGTCGAAAAATAATTCAAAAAAGCTCTGGTCTACCATAAAATCAATAACTAACAAAACCAAATACCACAGCAGCTTCTGTCTATCGAAAAAGATCCCATAGATGCGATCAATAAAACAAATAAGTACTTCTCAACCATAGGCAAACAATTAGCAGATAAGATACCTTCACTTATTCCCACGTTCAAGCTAGTAATTAAATCTACGCTAAACTCCTTCGTTCTTTTACCCACTGACAACGAAAAAGTTGAAAGGACAATCAAAAACTTAAGAAGTGACTGCGCTCCTCGATGGGATCAAATAAGCGCTGACGCTCTAAAAACAACATGCAAGACCATCACTCCAGTACTGGCCAACCTAATAAACCGCTGTTTTGAGACCGGAATATTTCCTGCCGCGCTGAAAAAAGCCGTGATACACCCAATACATAAGGCGGGAGGCGTAAAGCCAATCCCTGTATATGAGCCAACACTGGATGGTGCTGAATAGTACACAGACATTGTCCAGCACAATTTTAAAAACAACCATACAAATCTGTTTCGACCCAGCACCTTAATTGATTGGTTTTTACCGCACAGAGTTGGCCCTCATATGTTTGCAACAGATAAAAGAACAATTATGTTCGCTCTCAACACTTTTCTATAGCTACGCGCGATACCGCAACATGATTGTCCCTTATAGAAAGTATGACGTCTAGGAATAAACCTGTACCGAATATGGAGCGAGTTAGAGCGAGACAAGTGTATTGCACCATAGTTTACATTCGTTTCAAGAATATTAGAAGAAGAATATTACCGCAACAAATTATTTAAAAACGGCTCGGTATTATGGGTTTGTAGTAAGAAAAAATCTGAGGGGTGTCATGGCTCTATTACTTTAAGGGTATGTTATTTTTCAAACTGAGCAAACAGCAAACTAAACTTATTTTTTTTCCAATGTTTTCTTTCTCATTTATGATTTCTCCATTGACATTATGAAACATAAGAACACTCATGTGTTCCTGACGAATCAAAAAATGAAATAGATAAGCAAGTTTCATTAATGAAACAAGCCGCAGCCTATACTTTGCAGCCCATCAAAACAATTTACGATGATCACTTGATACCTTTAAAAGACGCTGGAGTTGATCTCATTTCGCAAATACCACAGTCTTCTTTGAAAACTAGTCTTTTCAATAATCGTAAAAGAGCTCTCAACGTTTCTTGTTTTAAAAACTCCTATGGAGGTAGAGGTGCCACAGAAATTTGAGCTGTTTATCTTGACTGATTATTGTTATAACGATTCCCGAATAGCCTTTTGTTCTGAGGAAGCCAAAAATTTTGTAAAGACTTGTGAACATTTTTATGGAGATGGCACTTTTCACAGTTGCCCACTGAGCAGTGTAGTACACCATTTGAGCAGTTATATACTATACATGCCGATGTTGGTTCCACGGCCACCATTTTAAACGTGATCCCACTTATTTACGTATTAATGTCCAATAGAACAACAGAAAGTTACATGATAATGTTTAACATTATTAAGGCATAGATCCCAGGCTTCAATCCTGCTCACTTCATGACTGACTATGAAGCAGCTTCAATGAAAGCTATAAAATAAGTGTTTCCACAGACTGTGATCAAAGGTTGCTTCTATCACTTCGCCAGGGCTCTGTGGAGAAAAGCCAAGGAGTGTAAAATCACCAGACCACAAAGATACAAACGAATTGTAGCGTTGTCCACCATGTTGCCGTTGGGTATACATATTAAACGATATGCCAGATGACAATCCAGGCATGGCAAAATTTAAGCGCTACATGGAACAGCAATGGTTAAAGGATGATCAATTTATGGATAATTGGTACATTTTCGGAGAACAAACTGGAACGACAAACTGCCTTGAAGGGTGGCACTCAAAAATAAACCAGATGGTAGGTAAAAAAACTCCAAAATTTAAACTGCTGACAGTGCTACGAAAGGACGTAAAAATGAAGGGTGGTGTACAAAAGGCAAGATCTAAGGAAGTTATTTGTCGTGATTTTATATTGGATACCAATTTGATGCTCACCGATCATCATGTTCCTGTAGGTTTTTTTTTGGAACGCTTGGCGTGAAAAGGTATCCCTATTTAAATAATTGAATATTATGATCCTTTTATTTTGTTATGTTGTTTTATTTTATCCTATACTAGCTGACCGGACAGACGTCCAAAACGATTTGCATCAGTCCAGGGAGTTATTTATCCATCTCGGGAGCATAATAAACAAAACAAAAACCAACCTCCACCCGCACGACACGCACACGAAGGGTTTCGCGCCAAAGTATTCAGGCAAACAAAAAACGCTGAAAATACACTTTTCTTGATAGACACCCCCTTTTTTATAGCGGCCATAGCAATACTCACTAATGTCTATTAACTATAGTGACAGACAGCAGAGCCTTAGTAGTAAGGCCCTGTGGCACAACAAACAATCAAAATTGAGGAAATAACAATTAAATTTCAAAATCACAAATTCTAGAGGACGCTACTTGACCTATTGTTCAATTATAATGTAAGTATAGTGTATTGTTGTTGTTTCGGAATATTCTCTATTCTCCCAAATTCATTTTTGATGAGTTCCCTCGTGGAAAGACGATCCTAGTTTCCGGGATGAAATCATGATAGAAATAATTTTTGTTTATCAAATCTGATTGCGAATACAAAGTTTAGTTTCTACGCTATTAACCGTTGAGGAGTTCTCTCGTGAAGAGACGATCGTGGCTGCAGGATGAAGTAATGTCATAAAAAGGTATTATCACCAATACATACTCACAAAGAAACTAAAACGGCAAGTTAAATAAAAGCTAACAAAGAGTTTATTTTGACCGGTCGAACAATATGTTCTAAACGATATACCTCATAGTCCTTAATCAAACCAAAAGGAAAATAAAGTTTCACTTGTCCGATCGTTCGGAGCAAGTGTTCTAAAATAACGACAGACCTCGTGGTCCGACTCCTTAATCGAACCAAAAGGAAAAAAAAGTTCGCGTTGTCAGATCGATCGGACCACGTGTTCTAAAATAATGATAGATCTCTTCTTAGTCGGACTAAAAGGAAAACAAAGTTCTCGTGGTCCGATTGATCGGACTGAGCAGTCGGACCAAGTGTTCACAGGGGTAACTTCAAATATTGGAAAACCAAATAATTTTAAAAGAGTGACCATGGAGTTTCTTGCCGGTTCTTCTCCATAGGAAACGACCAAACCGAACCGTGCACCTTTTGTTGACGTTTTATAAGTGCATGTAGGCAAAAATAAAATATTTTGATTTTGATTTTGACTATCAAACTGAACTTTTTTCTCCACCGGACAAACATCGTAATAGCAAAAAAATATCAGTATTCGAAAAAAGGCATACTATGGATTTACTTACGTTTTTAGGAGGTGTGGCAAACAATACCGAATTATAAATTATTTGTTAGTGCAGATGTAAGTAATGCCGCTTCGGCCGTCAAGGAAACCGGGGTTTCGTAACTGGTTTCCATGAAGGCTTTTTTATACGTCTACGTAACTGGTTTCCATGGAGGCTTTGTTTGATACCTACTTTTTATCCCGGTTATAAATTCCCCTGAGATAATTTCCGACCTCCACGCGGGGGAAGCCGCGGGCGGAAGCTAGTCATTTATAGCTAGAAAAAAAAGACGAACTTTGCAATGATCTACAATTATTACTTAAACACAGATATTCCTTAAACACTGAAATTTTAAAAAAGTAGGTATTAATTTGAAAAAGAAAATCGATGTACTTGGTTATCGCCGTAAGGTCGTCCGAAGTAAGTTTTCCTAAGTAACATAGCAGTAACGAGACATCGATAGAACAAGGCTTCGCAGTAACGAGACATCGATAGAACAAGGCTTCGCAGTAACGAGACATCGATAGAACAAAGCTTCGCAGTAACGAGACATCGATAGAACAAGGCTTCGCAGTATGATATTTACGCAGTAACGCAGTAAAATTGTTCGCAGTACAGTTTTTCGATGTAATTATACTGGCATGTTTTGTAGTTTATGGTTTTAAGTAAATATTTTTCAAAGCAAGAACGATTGTAATTTTGATAGGTAAAATAATGACGGATGTGTTTTGTAGTGTGTGGTCAGAAATTGTAAGAGTCAGACATGTTTTAGAGGAATGTTGATTTTATAAAAGGTTTACTGAAATCATGAAGTTTTAGTGAAGTAGTAGAAGGTTCCCAATATCCTTAAAAAACAGGTTATGGGCCTAGAAACCAAGGATAATGTGTTAAGAAGATAATGTGAAGTTGAACGTAAGCCCAATATAAATGTCTGGAGAAATGGTTTGAAATTTTTTATTTGAAAAACAAAACTAGGTATTTAAACCATGGCGGAAGAAAATACTATTATTTCAAAACAAAAAAATGGGAACGAATATTATTTGTGGAAACAAATAGTAACATTAACTTTAACTGCAAAAGATTGGAAAACAGTTTTAGAAAAAGATGGAGAATCACTAAAAGACTTTAAAAAGAAGGATGCGAAGGCCAAATTAATTATAATATGCGCTCTAAGCGATAAATATTTAATACATGCAATTAATTGCGAAAACGCAAAGGATATATTAAAAAAAATTGATACGCTATTCCTAGGACACAAAGAAACTCAAATTTCATTATTACTAGAAGAATTTTACAAATACAAAATGGAAGGAAAGGATATTATGACGGAAATTGCTGAAATCGAAAATAAAGCAACAAGAATTCGAGAACTTGGATACAATTTCGACGATCAGCAAATAATAACTAAAATTTTATCGAATCTACCAGAGGAATTTTAACTTTAGAACGGCTTGGAAATCGACTGACTAGTAGGGAAGACAAAAATGTAATTAATTTGATATCTAGAATAAAAGAAACAAAAATGAGAAAAGAAAATACAAAAATAAAAGAGAACCAGAATCAGGAAAATAAACAAATGACATCTTGTCAAACAGAAACTGTCAAAGAATTTGAGAATAATTTTCATGTAAAAAATTGTTACAAATGTGGGAAGATGGGAAATATTGCAAGATTATGCAGAAATAAATATGATGCAACAAGAGAGAATATGAAAATATGTTTTAAATGTAGGAAGAATGGACACATACATGTAGAGTGCAGTTCAAAATGTAACTGCATATTTTGTAAAAATAATTCTCATTATTCTAAGTTCTGCTTAGCACAAAACGTAAGTAATTTTTACACAAATAATTCAGAAAAGGAGGTGGAATTTATTATAGATTCAGAATCAAGCAGCCATATAGTAACTTCAGAAATTAAAAAAAAAAATAGATCATAAAATAATGACAGCTGATGGAAATATTCATAATGTAAACATAATTGGAAATATTTATTCGAAAACCATTATTCTTAAAAATGTTCTATGTGTTCCCCAACTAAAAAAGAATATAATTTCTGTTTCTAGTCTAACAAATGATAATTATTACATAATTTTTTTCAGAACAAACTGTCAACTGGAAGATGAAGACTCTGAATGTATAAATACATATCAGCAGAGGCAAGACGGTTTATATTATATAAACTTTTTCATAGGTATGACAAGGCCAGTCATCCAGGTCAGACAATATTTTTCATTTAGATACAAAGTTTTGGCATCGTGCAATGGGTCATGTACCTATTATAAAAACAAAAAATATTGTTCGAGGCATGAATGGAAACCTCGTAAAAGAGGTTGACATCTGTGAAGTCTGCACACAATCAAAATTTTGCAGGTTTAATTCAATTAGGCAAAGAGCAAGTAAACCGCTAGAGATAACCGCTGAAACATTAACTCACAAGACTCAGAGATAGTATTTTCTGGCAGGCAGTTTAAAAAAAGCCACGGATATGACTTTTGCTGGACGACGAACGGGTTTGTTTACCTAAAAAAAACCGAAGACTCAACTCACATACGCATAAATTATGACACGGATCTGGATAAGTTAAGGAATTCAATATGACTATTTCATGTAGTTTCTCGCATTTTCGTTTTGTTTTTGATTTATTTTATATTGCCTGTTTTGTTCATATATCGAATTGTAAGCTATTTTTGTTTACATTCTACCACACTATACAGAAATTATACATTAAACTTCAAAGACAACACATTTTTCTCTAAATTCAAACACTACTATACTCACAGTATACAAATCAACACACATAAATAATATACAACTTGACACGGACTTCACACGGTTACTTACTCAAACCTTTTACAATAACATTCATGTACAACACGCTCATCACAACACGATTACTTTATACATACATCACAAACATAGTGCACGTAAAACATTTTAAATCTTTTAGTTACCTTATTGCATTCCAAATACATCTCTGTAAACATGACTACAATTTCTTGCAATACTTTTTAATGACGTCAAATTCAATGATGTAATTAACATAACAGAAAATCTTGATAAATTATCTGTATCGCAATCACAAGAAACAAACATTGAAAACTGTCATAAGTTAATATCGGTGCACTCTAATCACTTACTTATCTTCACGATAAACATACGCAGCATAAGCTGTAACATGCCAGGGCTTGAAGTTTTATTAACAAGAATGAAGCTGACATGTGATATAATTGTTTTGACCGAGTGCTGGCTCTCAAGTTCCTCAGTTACACCAATTCTTGCAGGCTATTCTTATGTCGGGACTAAAATAAACCCCAAACAAAACGATGGAGTAGTAATTTACTATAAGGAAAACCTTAGCTTAACAGTAGAGGAGCCTCACATGCAAGAATGTAACTGTCTGGTCGCAAAAATAGACAATAGCATCGCGATACTAGCTTTTTATCGGTCCCCATCTTTCAAAAACACTGACCAATTTCTGTCATCCCTAGACACATTACTACACACAGTATCAGCCTATAAACAGATCTTGGTGATAGGTGACATCAACATAGATATTAATCCTAGCAAAATAAACCTAAACGGGGAACGCTACCTCACTTTAGCGGCTTCTCATGGCCTTTTGCCAGCTCGCACTCTGGTAACTCGCTATGAAAGCAATTCTTGCCTGGATCATGCATTATTAAAGACCAATTATCCTGCTACTACTTTAGTTCCACAAACTACCCTAACGGATCACTACCCTGTTTTACTATGTTTGACTACAGAAGAAACGCGTCAATATTCAGTAACAACAATAACTAAAGTTGACTATACTAACCTAGACCGAGATCTTTTAAAAATTAACTTTGACCCAATTTATCACCTACCAGACCCAAACTTATCTTTAAATTACTTTATAAACAGTCTTCAACACGCAATTATTAATAATACTAAACAAATTACTCTATCTAAACGTCACCAAATCATAAAACCATGGATGACACAGCTTGCACCAGACAATTTCATTTTAAAAGTGACATACACGCGATAATGCGTTGCTAAAAAAAGTAAGAATAGAGTATGAAAGAAATCAACTTCATATTTATTTATTTATTTATTTATGTACACACATAACACTTAACAGGACAATACATTAAGATACAAGAGCACAAAGGTACTGCTTATTTCAAAAGAAATTTCTTCCAGCAGACCTGCGAGAGGAAAGTTGGATAAGAAATGTAGACACAGTGTGTAGAAAAGATAGAACAGGATAAAATTAAATTAGAGCTTAAGACAAACTTAAAACCTATATAAAATAAACATACATACAAATAAATACACATATAAAAATTAAAAGTAGACGTAAAAACCTATAATAACCATATAATACCTATAATATATATCAGAATATTACAGTATAGAGGAAAGGTAATGTTCTTTGACTTGCTTTTTGAAGAGAAATAAAGTTTTAGATTCTCGAATGTTAGGCGGAAGTGAGTTCCATAGACGTACTGCATGAACGGAGAAGGAGTAGGAATAGAATTCAGTTTTATGAGATGGAAAGTTAAGATGATGCCTGAGGTGGGATCTACACAGAGCATCAAGAGGACGGGTAAAAGAAAAACGGTCGCGTAGGTAGCTGGGATATGCAGGATTATAAAGAATATTGTATAGGAGACATAATATCCGAGTGTTCCTGCGAAGACGGATAGGGAGCCACTTGAGATCCTTGCGTAAGTGAGAAACATGGTCATATTTCCTAAGACCAAACACAAAACGAATACAAAGATAATAATAATCATAATGCACAACAAGACAATAAAAAACTATGGAAAGCCATAAAAGAGATTACAAATACACAACAAGTAACAAATCATCCGAAAGAACTACTAACATTATCAACCTCTCCTGAAAATTCATTGAACGAAGTAAATAGTTACTTTATAAGCGTAGGAAGTTCACTGGCAAACAAAATACACCAGCAAAATATGCATACTGTAAACAATAGACCAACAAATGCGGACACAGCTACCAGTAGTCCGCATTCGTTTGCTCTCATAGACACAACTGAAGAGGAGGTGGATCGTTTTATCTCGACCTAAAAACGGACTGTGCCTGTGGTGGTGACAATATTAGTAATAAATTTTTGAAAACTTACAGAAATATCATTGTACCACCCCTTACAAAGTAAATGATTGTCTGCAGAACGGTGTGTTCCCTGACGTCCTTAAAAAAGCCGAAGTTTGCCCAATTTATAAGAGTGGGGACAGAAATCTTATCAACAACTATCGACCTATATCTATTTTACCAGCGATCTCAAAAATACTAGAAAGAATTATAAATGTACGACTAGTTAAATATTTAGAAAAAGATAATCTACTTTCAGCTAACCAATTTGGTTTTCGACAAAAATAATCTACTTTCAGCTAACCAATTTGGTTTTCGACAAGGAAAATCAACTGAGCAAGCCGTAAATAAGTTATCAATTTTGTTACTTCCAATTTAGATAAAAAGAAAAAATGTCTCACTATCTTTCTAGATCTCGCAAAGGCATTTGATACCATGTTCCCCTCTTACTGGACAAACTCGAAAGTTTGGGATTAAGAGGCACTTAGTTGCAAGTTTTTACTAGTTACCTGACTGGACGGTCTCAGTGTGTCCGTGTAGGAAACTTAAAAAGTACTCACCTTCAGATTACACATGGTGTACCGCAGGGTAGCATACTGGGACCCAGTTTGTTTCTTATATATATGATAGCGCTGGCAAATAAAAACAGTACCACAGACTAAAACAAACGTCATATCAGCTGATGACGTAACGAAAACATGAACCATTGCATAAAATAAATAAGTGATTTTGCATTACATTATAAGTTTTGTTAATTTTAAGGTTTGATTTATTTTAAAACAGAAATTGGAACATTATTACTATTATTTCATTTAAATAAAATGATTGTTACCTAGCTAAATTTACGATTTAAGATAAAAAGTGTTAACAAGATGTCTGATCGTTATCATTTGAGATCCCCGAGTCCTCCCGCTCTTATATCAGAAGAAAGGGATGAGCCCGAGCCTGAACCGGACCCATCAACGTTCTCGCCTGTCCTGCCGACCTCTCGACCAGGAAATTCGGAGGAGCTGAATTTACTTCGCTGCCAGATCAAGTTGCTGGAAAGAATGGTTTTTCGGAACCCAAACACGAGCACCCACAAGCTAAGCGAAATTTATTTACCTAATTATGACCCCGACGAACATAAAATAACAATTGAGGAGTGGTGTAAACAAGTTACCTCTTTAATCACCATGCGAGGTTGTTCACAGTTCGTTGCTATGATGAAAGGATTGGCATGCTTGCAAGGACGCGCCAAGCAATGGGCAGACACTAATGCTCACTCGCTTGCCAATTGGGATTCACTCCAAAGGGAACTTATAGCACAATTTAGTGGCGAAACTAGGTACATTGTGTACGTCAATGCATTTCGGGAATATACTTCAAATCAGGCTAAATGTTTTTCTGAATATGTTGCCGAATCATGGCGTTTGTTTTCAAGAATTTCTCCGAATGCTCCAACTGAGCTCATGGTGGAAGCTGTAATATCTGGCATAAGACCAAAGTTTTACCAAGCTGAACTCCTTAGGTCAGCACCAAAATCACAAGCTGAACTGATTGCCACATTGGCAAACTACCGTAAACGACCTACCGATGCAATATCAGATGAACCCCGTGCTAAACAACCAAGGCTTGACCCTGCAACAATTGCGACGTGTTACAATTGCCACAAACAAGGGCATGTTTCTCGTGATTGTAGGAACAGACTTAATTGTGAAATCTGCAAGAAACCAGGTCATGCATCTGACCGCTGCTGGCATAAAAAGAAAAACGAAACACAATCCGAGAAGACTTCTGTTCCTGCTGCTGCGTCAACAGTTGCACCACAAACTTCACGTCGGGAAGTGAATACAATCCAGAAGGAAAAGGCGCCTAACGAAGTCCAACTACAAATAGGTGATATCTTTCTTTCTTGCTTAATTGATAGTGGTGCCGAATGTTCGCTTATTAAGAAAAGAGTTTCTGGGTCAATTAAGGGTAAACGCCAAATAGAACTTTTGCAATTACGAGGTTTTGGGGGCAGTAGCATACCTTCGAGTGAATCAATAAATACTGTAGCCACATTTAATGATGTGACATTCGAAGTAAAACTTCATGTCGTTAACGATTTAAATTATGATGTCATTCTAGGACTAGACTCTATCAAAATACCGGGAATTAAAATTTCAATTACAAACGAAGGAACATCAATAGAAAGGGTAAGGTACATTTTTAATTGCGAAATATCATCTTTGGCTAATATTGACACTGATTTGAAAGATACGTCTCAGTTAATAAGTATCCTTGAAAAACACAACGATTTATTTACTTTCAATAAAATTAAAAAAGTGACCACGGGCAAATTAACTATCAGATTAAAAGATCCTAATCGTATAGTACAAAGACGGCCCTACCGACTAGCACCGGTTGAGAGAGAAAAAGTTAAAACAATTATTGAAGATCTTAAAACTAAGGGTATTATTAGAGATAGTTGTTCACCTTTTGCAAGTCCCATTTTGCTAGTCAAAAAGAAAAACGGTGATGACCGGCTTTGTGTTGATTTCCGCGAATTAAATTCTAATACAGTTCGTGACCACTATCCTCTGCCACTGATACAAGATCATATTGATAAACTTGGTAAAGCTCGATTCTTTTCAAGCCTTGATATGGAATCGGGCTTTCATCAAATTAAAATTTCAGAAGAATCAATCGAAAAAACTGCTTTCATTACGCCTGACGGCCAGTATGAGTACTTATCAATGCCATTTGGTCTAAGTAACGCACCTTCAGTTTACCAGCGTGCCATTAATACAGCCTTAGGTGACTATCGCGACAATATTGCACTAGTATATATCGACGATGTATTAATTCCCTCATCTACTGAGCAAGAAGGTTTAGAAAGGCTGGCCTTAGTATTAAAAAGACTGTCAGACGCAGGATTTACCGTAAATCCCTCAAAATGTAAATTCCTTAAGACGTCCATAGAATATCTCGGTAACATTATAAAGAATGGTGAAGTAACGCCAAATCCCACTAAATTAACAGCACTTAAATTATCCGAACCACCCAAAACACTTAAGCAGCTTAGGCAATTCAATGGTCTGGCAAGCTATTTTCGGCGTTTTATCCCTCAATTTTCCCAACTAATGGCTCCACTGTATCAGCTAACAAAAAAAGACGTACCATTTGTATGGTCTCCCGATCACGAAACAAGAAGGCAACATGTCATCCAACTTTTGATCTCTGAACCTATACTTTGCATTTTTGATCCAAATCTACCAATAGAAGTCCATACAGATGCTAGCTCCAAAGGTCTCGGGGCTATTCTCATTCAGAATGACAATAATCGTCGCAAAGTCGTTGAATACTTTAGTATGCGCACTAGTGATGCTGAAACAAGATACCATTCTTACGAATTGGAGACTTTAGCTGTTGTCAGAGCAATAAAACACTTTCGACATTTTCTATATGGCCGCAAATTTACAATTGTAACTGATTGCAATGCCCTTAAGGCTTCAAAACATAAAAAGGAACTTACACCTCGGGTTCATAGACTATGGGCATACTTACAAAATTTTGACTTTGATATTATTTACCGTAAGGGGGAACAAATGGCCCACGTCGACTTTTTAAGCAGAAACCCACAAATCAATATTTTAGTAAAAGATCCAGCGTGGATTATAGTTGAACAAGAAAGGGACAAAGAACTCAAAAGTATACGCGATGCCATAAAGAATAAAGATGACTATGACAGAAAATTTTGTATTCGATCGAATCTCTTGATGATAACCATACAAAACCATAAAGGAGAATCATTAACTCGTACAGTAGTCCCTGAATCACTTGTTTGTTCATTAATAAATAGATACCACGAAAATCTTTTGCATACGGGGTGGGAACGTACTTTGGATAAAATTCGGGAACAGTTTTGGTTTAAACACATGACAAAACGAGTACGTAATTTTTGTGATAACTGTTTACAATGCAAAATTGGCAAAGAACCTTCAGAAAAAAAAACAAATGGAAATGCACCCTATTGATAAAATAAACATACCGTTCCATACGATACATGTAGACCTTATGGGTAATTTTACCGGCACAAACAAGAAAGCATACGTTCTGGTAGCTATTGATGCATTTACTATATTTATACTTCTGTATCCACTGAAAGATAAAAGTACTAATATGATTTTAAAATGCTTCCGCGAAATAATTAATATTTTTGGCACCCCATGTAGAATTATTTCTGACAGGGAATCTGCTATTATGGGCACAGAAATTCAAGATTTTTTAAAATCTTTCTTTATCGAACATCATGCTATTGCCCGCGGTACCCCTAGAGCTAACGGTCAAGCTGAAAGACAAATGCGCACTCTTAAAGATCACCTCACAGCCATATCTCTGACGCAATCACGAGTTTGGTTTAATAAAATAGGGGAGTTACAATTAGCATTAAATTGTACGAAATCTAAAGCTACAGGATATTCCCCCTTAGAACTACTGTTAGGTAAAAGATGCTCTCCCCCTGCAATCGAACAGATATCCCTACTTAACGAAGACATTAACAAAGATGAAATTCGTTTAGACGCTAAGCACAGAATGGCCGAAACAGCAGAAAAAAATAAAACACGTTTCGATTCTAAGTGCGCCAAAATTAAACCCTTTTTAGAAGGAGACTTTGTTCTTTGTAAAGACACTCAGTGGTCTGGTAACAAACTAGGACCAAAATATCTGGGACCCTATCGAATAATAAAAGTTCTTGACAACCATAGATACGAAGTAACAGACCTTCGGTCACTACGAAATAAAAATACTGTAGTCACACATGAACACATGAGATTGGTCCCTAATCCAAATTTAACTGAATGAATAGACCGTGATAGCAAGAATAAATAATAATAACAAAAAAGGTGAGAAACTGTTTATAAAATTGCTTATGATTTAAAAATTAAGTTTATGGATAAAGTAAAATGAAACGTTTAATTTTGGATTGTTTTGGAACAAAAATAAAAGTCAAGTCAAAACAAGTCAAAGACTGGTCTCTGAATCTTTACGATCAAGCCACGATCTGCGACCTCTGAGTTTGATTTTGAGCTGGAAAAATGGTGTATTCAAAGGTCTTGGTCATGGCCATGGTTACAGTTGGTTGGTTAAATAAATTTCAGTCAAGCCAAGTCAAAGACGGGCCTCTGAATCTTTATGATCAAGCCACGATCTACGACCTCTGAGTTTGACAGTTTCACCAGACTAAGCAATGCTGCCTCTGAGTCTGGTCTAAAAGGTTTTGCATTTATTTAACATTGCCGTGTTTTTCAGAGAGATTCGCTGGCCCTAGCAAGGCCCGCTCGTCAGTATGGCCGTGATAGCGCTGGCAAATAAAAACAGTACCACAGACTAAAACAAACGTCATATCAGCTGATGACGTAACGAAAACATGAACCATTGCATAAAATAAATAAGTGATTTTGCATTACATTATAAGTTTTGTTAATTTTAAGGTTTGATTTATTTTAAAACAGAAATTGGAACATTATTACTATTATTTCATTTAAATAAAATGATTGTTACCTAGCTAAATTTACGATTTAAGATAAAAAGTGTTAACAAGATGTCTGATCGTTATCATTTGAGATCCCCGAGTCCTCCCGCTCTTATATATATTGATGGTCTCACGAGTCTTGAACTCACCCATGGTGAAATCATATCTTTTGCCGACGATACTATTGGTGCAGAAGCCTGCCACCGAAGAGGAACCCGTGGGACTTCGAACCTCTGCAGCGGAAAAGTCTGTGGTGACAGCTTGTGAGAAATGAAACCAGCCAACACGATGTACGAAGTATATTCTCCAAAATATATTCTATATATCGATCGTCTCCAACTTATAACATAATGACATTAAATGACGATTAATACAACGATGGATTACTTTAATAAAATTGAATACAACCACGAGCAACTTAATAAGGTGTGTTACACGTTCAACAACAATGGAGGAAGGAAGAACATAGACAATGAATATAAATTAAGTATGCTACACACAAGCGGATAAGGTTTTAAAGGCATAGACAATATTACTATTGCTCCAATAGATACTGCCCTTTGTTTTGCTGCCGATACATGGGAAGATGTTTTCTGTGCTGCGCAGCGGGGCTTCGATATTGTGGGAGAGTGGCTTCAGAGTAATATTCTTACATTAAATGTAGACAAAACCAAGTACATCTGCCTCAGCATAAGAAATGTAACTGGGGATGGCATCCTGCGAAATATAATATCGCACGTGTGTCATAGCGGCAGAAACTGCATGTGTCCCTCACTGGAACGTGTGCATACAGTGAAGTATCTAGGAGTTAACATAGATAGCCAATCTCAATTTTAAAGAACATGTTAGGCTGCTATGCGGGAGAATACGAAAACTCATATATACACACATCAAAAGTGTCTAGGGATCAAGCATTTTTATGCGGATTTCTTGAGATTGAGATGTGGCTTTGTAATAAATTTATGATTTTATAAATTTATATGGATCCTTTTTGGTGCATTTCATAATTTGAATCAGGAACTGTGAATCAAATTCGAGTAAAAGATGAAAATCAGCTGTCAATATTTTCCCTATAAAAACATACAACGCATTGAAGACATTATTAGTGCTACTGTTTCCCTACTACTGATTAAAACCAACGTTATTATGGAGCGGCGACGTCATTTAAGCAGGGAAGAAATGCTCAGAGCCGTGGGAATGATAAAAGCTGGTTCCCGGCAACGTACTGTGGCTTTAGCTCTGAATACAAGTCAGAGTGTTATCAGTCGACTTTGGACACGTTACCGAAGCACTGGTACCGTGGCTGAGCGCCATGGAGGACGGTATCGCTGCACCACACGGAGACAAGACCGATACATTCAAATCTTAACTCGAAGAGCTCCAACAATAACCGCCATGATGTTAGCCGTGAGGCTTCATCACTCTTCAGGGAACTTAATTAGCGACCAAACAGTCAGAAACCGCTTGCATGAAGTGAACCTTCATTCCCGAAGACCGCTACGGGTACCACCTATAGCAATGCACAATCGTAGGATTCGATATCAATGGGCTCTTGAACACAGAAATTGGGCAGAAGAACAATGGCGTTTCGTGTGCTTTTCTGATGAGTCTCGTTTTGGTATGAGACCGGATACAAGACGTATACGACACTGGAGAACCCCTGGACGCCAACAGCGATTAAAATCCTGCCAGGAAGTCCAGCCTTATAGTGGTGGAACCATCATGGTATGGGCGGGTATTTGGATCGGCGGAAGAACTGAGTTGATTTGGATCAGAGGCAACCTCAACGCTCAAATTTATGCTGAGACGATTGTATCAGACGTCATCGTTCCTCTACAAGTGCAAATCGGTCCCTTATTTCAGTTAATGCATGATAATGCACGACCGCACACCGCAAGAGTTGTAAGACAGACTCTCGCCGCAGCTAACATCAATGTCCTGCCCTGGCCTGCTCAGTCGCCAGACTTGAACCCGATTGAGCATGCATGGGATATGCTACAGAGAAGAGCTCTGCCGAATATGGAGGGTATCCAGTCGCAAGAAGACCTTTTTTTGTTGTTGCAACGAACATGGGCGGCCATTCCACAGCGTGATTTGGATGAACTCATTTTGAGTATGCCAAACCGATGTTCTTGTGTTGTTAGTGTTCGCGGTAGAAACACGGATTATTAATTGTTTAAGTTACCCAATAAAATTTTAAAGAAAACTGTTATTTCAGTCTTTTTTTCGAACTTTAATGTTAGTGGTTCAAATGTCAAAAATCCCTTTATTAGAAAATGGCAAATTTCTTTATTAATGCAAAGGTGACTTGGTTTATCGTTACTGTGACAAACGAAAACACTTTATTTGATGAATCCTTAAAGAAAATTTTAATTAATATCAATCAGGAGAAAAGTTATTGCAAAAATATATGTTGATCCCTAGACACTTTTGATGTGTGTATTTTTAAAAACCTCAGGCACATTGCTGATTTTAAGTTGCTGAAGCAGATATACTATGCTCTCTGTCAATCGCTTATAACATATTGTCTATCGTCTTAGGGAGGGACATCAAAAACAACTTTGAAGTCTGTCGAGGTTGCCCAACGGGCAATACTGAAAGTTGCGACGTTCAAGCCTATCCGATTCCCAACAACAACTTTATACGCAAATTGGGAGGTCATGACCGTGAGACAGTTGTACATACAGAGCGTTGTCCTCCTGCAGCACAGTAAACTACACTACAACCCACTACTTCTCCAAAAACGAAGAAAATACATAGTATGCGAAAGAAATAAGCTGTCAAAAACTAAATTTAGTCAACGCTTTGCCCCCTCCATTGGTCCATTAATTTACAATAGGTTAAACAGAATTCTCAATATATACCCGTTAACAAAAATGCAATGCAAGAAGAAACTTACCGAATACTTGAAAAGTCTTACCTATGAACAGACTGAACTTCTTCTGTACATAGCATCCTAATAAAAAACCATTGTAATACAATATAACATACATCTCTCACAACATACACACAAACGCTCGCGCACTCGTTCACCTACACTACAACACACAGCAGAACACTACACAACACCACACACATCCTCTTACACATCGGACACGTAGGTACCAGTCCTTTTGCCTAACATGCCGTTTATTCATTTCAGACGTTCTACTAGGTTCACGATTTTTAATTTCAGACGTTTTACTAGTAGGTCGTTTTACTTTAACGTCATTTATCCCACAAGGGCATTATACTAGATTGTCCTTCTGATATGGAGCGGATCTTTCAGTTGACGAATAAACTACCTACCTAAAACTGAATTGTATGTTGTTATTTAATCTGCTATAGTTTTGATTAAAAATGGAATTTTAAATAGTAGAAGCAAACATATTGATGTTAAATATCATTTTATAAGGAGAAAATAGATAAAAATTTGTTAGAGATTCACTATTGTCCAACGAAAAATAATTTGGCAGATATATTAACTAAACCACTGGATAACAAAGTTTTTGAGATAAGACAGTGTATAGTGAGTGACACTTAATTAAAGAACATTGTGTAATGATGTGTTATGTAGGTTGATTATAATTTAAGGTTGTTTGAGAATTAATTTGAAATTGTAATGTTTAAGATAATTAATTCAAAAGTTTGTTTGTAGTAGTTAGTTAAGTTGGGTAGGTTAATTAAGTTAATTAAGTTGGGATATAAATGAGTTAATTAAGGTTTTATAGAAGATGTAGTTCAAACTGTAATAGACAAAATTCAGAGGGGATGTTATGGAATTAGTCTTTATAGAATTGAGTGTGTGGTCAGAAATTGTAAAAGTCAGATATGTTTTAGAGGAATGTTGATTTTATAAAAGGTTTACTGAAATCATGAAGTTTTAGTGAAGCAGTAGAAGGTTCCCAACATCCTTTAGAAACAGCAACGAATTAATTGAAAATCCGCTGGACACTTACAGTTAAAAAACATCAGAAACATTACATTGTAGTCGACGCAAACGATTTCACACAAAAATCCCATCTTAAACAAGCAAAGTTACTTTTAAGAATACTAATTAAAATAAATAAAGTCGGTAAGTACATAAACATAATATTTTTTTCTAGTCAACAATAAAAACAATTTACCTAATATATATTTTTTTAGTCAACAATAAAAATAATATAATATTTTTCCACAACGACAAACACCTCTGAACAAAGATTTCTGATTATTCTAGAAAAGACACTCAAATAACTAAGTCTCTTTTGATCTAGAAAAAAAATGTTGCTATAAGTGCGATGTCGCCCATAATCTTGTTGAAGTTTTTCGTTAGTTACGCTAGTTTAAATAAGATGCTAATTAGATATTGCCAAAATGGTGCATGGAAACCAGAAGCCGATAATACTGAACGTGCTTGAGAATCACGAAACATGTGCGTCGCCGACTTAAAAAATGCGCTGAATAACTTATACCTATTATCACTATTTACTTCTTCATGATACGAATTACTAAAGAAACTATTAAATAAAATAGCTAACCTAACTTCGAAAATTACGAACATCGAGGACGCCAAACGAAACTTCAAACAAATGAGAAATGACATCTTTTTATCTTTGGAACCCTTTGTTTTTTTTTTTGTAATTTATGATTATTTTGATGCATATACGCGATAATGGCCTTATTGGTGACACCTACAACCACAGACGACAGTTTCGTCGTAATTCTGATTGTTGGTAGGTATTTATAGTTGTTCACGCGCACCATAATCAAAGACGAGTATCTTGATTTCATGACTTTGATCGCGTGTTCCGTAGCCGAATGGCATAAAACGGAACCCATAAAGATTCGTCATGTCTGTCTGTCCGTCCGTATGTCACACTTTATTCCGAAACTAAGGACTACGCAGTTAAAACTTGGTAGGTAGATGTATTCTGTGAACCGCTTTACGATTTTTATACAAAAATAAAGGCCGAAACACACTTACGTGTCGTGACGCGCCAGAAGCATTCGGTTTCATACATCGTTGCGACACGACACGCCATGCAATGATACAAATATGTCCCTAACCATATTAAATGTATGAAAGCGATTTGCTTCTGGCGCGTCACGACACGCCAAGACACATAAGTATGTTTCCGCATTAATATAGGTAAAAATAATATATATATATATATATATATTAAGGAGGGCTCCCCATACATGGACATGAAACTAAAAATATCAGTGACCGTGCAAAATATTGTTATTATATTGTTTGGTGCTGCGGAACACTGTGTCATGTGTGCGTGTGAGTACGACTCGCACTTGACCGGTTTTTCTTAAAAAAATAATTATGTATGAACAGTGGCAAAAATGAGAACGCATATCAAAAGATACTTTATTTTTTATGCCTTTGCATTTAAAAATAAATGAGAAGTTTAAGTTCCTACATATTTAAAGCGCATCTGAGCTGAGGTAATTTGTATTTTACATACATTTTGCAGTAGACTGACGCGTTTCAAAACGGTATTGGAAACATTTCCCACAATCTTAACGCATGAAAATGCTATCGTGAGCCCGAGACATATTTTTTATTATAAAATCGAATACTGAGAAATGTCAAAAATTCACGAATGGCATAACACGTACTTACCTAATCCGTACATAATGGTAAGGAATCTTCATGAATATTTGGAAGAAAATATTATTCCAAAGAAGTAATTGTGACAAGTTTACCGAATACTTAAGATATTCATACATCTAATTCAAAGATAAGTTAGGGGATCATAGGGCATTATTTTCGAAAATCCATGACATTAAATGTTTAGTTTTAAATCCGCAAATAGCCTAGAGTAGATGTAGCACCACCGCACTCCCGCAAAAATCCTAACTAATATTATAAATGCAAAAGTAAGTTTCTTTGTTACCTTTCACGACTAAACGGCTGATCGGATCTTAATGAAATTTGGCAAGATAGATTTCAAACATGAGGATAGACATAGGCTATATTTCATCACGCTACGACCAATAGGAGCGGAGCTGCAATGAATAATTTTGCGGAAACGGGGAAAATGTGACGCAGACGAAGTTGCGCGGGACAGTTAGTAAGTATATAAAGGACGTGGGGAAAATAAGCATCGACGACCGCTCGGACGCGAAATGAACATCTCATGAGGAAGGACGTTCCCGTAACGAGGATATTTATTATCCATGTTTGCAATAACAAGATTCTATCTCAAAAAGGTTTCAAAATGAAATAAAACAATTAGTGACAGTACCCGGGCGTACGTAAGAAGAACTCATTAAAGAATTGGCTTTCTCGTTCATTTGTGGCAGTAGGCGTGTCTTAATTACGTCTGGGTACCGAACAATGTTGGATTTGTAAGTCACAAATTTAATTCCAAATAAGTTCAAGTTCATTGATATCTTAACGTGCAAAGTGGCTAGCACCAATATTTCAACAAAATTAATGCGTACATTATTTACATAAAGGTACTATAAATAATAATCATAAGTCACATAATATACTTAATCCATTTCATACAAATATTAAACTATTTTAATTATTACAATACAAGGCGCTTCATAGTGAATATGAGAATGTTTAAAAATACTGGTCCCTTAAAAAAAAAACAAAAAATATCACATTTTTTCAAATACATTTTCAACGATTTATACATTACTTCAAGTATATTTTGAAAAACATGGAATGTCGCAAGTTACAATCAGAATTATTGTCATAAAATTACATACTTATCTCTATCCTATTAATATGTCATTTATATTGCAATACGAAAGATTCTGATGAATAAAATCACCTGAAGCCAGCTTTTGATTATACATAAAACTAAATTTCCACTGCTCAAACTGAAGAGCCTAAAAATACGTGGTTTATTTCATATATCTTAAAATCAACATCGTTATTCAACTAAAAAGAAGGTTTAAGATAGACCTTTATAGCTGATTAACGATTTAAGGTTTTTCAGCATGAGTTTGCAGTGATTTATCTATGTAGTACGAACACAGTCATATCGGATGAATTAACAATAGTTCAGCTCATGTACATATGTATTTTAAATACTTAAATATAAACAAATGTTATGTATAACTCATTTATATATAAATAAAGAGTATGTCTAAATGTAGAGAACAGGGTCAAATGAGATTAGCTGACAAAACTGCTGTGTAAAAATGGGTGGGTTTCCATATCTACACCTGGTAAATGGCCGTGTGTAGGTGTAGTTGAGTGCTTGAAATATCAGTTGTTTTTGTTTTCTAAACTCTTGATTAAGAATTTAGAAACCTGCAGTTGTTGACCGCAAAATGTCTTTTTTTGTGAGAACTTTGCATATGCGATACCCACCACGTTTCGCTACCTAATCCCCCAGTATATTACTTCACATCAATAATTATGTTCATTACGCATTTGATTTTAATATAAGTATATTCATAAGTTTGATTAAATAATACATTAGTCAGTTTAATTAATAAAATATCTACTGTCAAAAGCCACACACAGCGCCAAAAGAACAACGTCGTAGGCTACTACGGACTTGAAAGTATAGTACCAACTTTTACAATAACGGAGGAACGTTATCGTAAAGGTATTGACTTTTGACCAATTAATCGATTGCAGACTTGTTTTGCTTGATTCTCACATAAATAGAACACAGTGTTCGATCAAAATACTTTTCAAATTGCCGATGCTGTCTATCTATCACGGTTTAATTTGTCGGCTCAAGAGATACATGAAATTAATTGATTTCTTTAGACTTATATTCTATTGTTTAAAACACAAATGAGGTGGGAAGCGACAAAGTAGCCCGCGAAATTAAAAAATCTTACGTTTTTTTTGCAATTAACACGTCAGTGACATGTTTTATGTTGATAAAAATATGATACGCGGCCGTAACAAATATGGCTTTATAGTTATAAACTTATAATCATTAAAATCATCAATTCAACCATTTTACGTTGATTTATTCGCATTGAATAACAATTTCATGAAAAAGTAATTCAATGGGATTAAATGAACGAAAAATTGTTGTATTTATGCTTTTAATTATTATAATTCGGTAAATACATGCGTATTACGGCCGCGTATATTATACTTTGTTCAAAATACTACCTGACTAACCTAACCGGCAAATAGCAAAAACGTAAGAAAATTAGTATTTCTCGGGCTACCCTAGCGCTTCCACCATAACGCTGCTGTGATCGTCTGAGGAGAAATGCAGCTTTATGTGCAGTTGGAAGCTCTTTGCTGTCGCCACGCCGCATGGAATCCTGCAGCCGAATCCGAATCAGAGTCACCTTCTTCACTTACTCCCATTTGAGCCCGAGGCTGTAAAAATAATAATAATTGACATCAGATGTCTATTTGTAATTTGTTGATTCTGTTTAGTTTTTGTAAGGCAAAATCTATTGAAAATGCTGGATCAATTTATAGTGTTGGTGTTGCACCATATTGGAAAAACATTGGCGCTGGTACTTTTTTTCAAAAACTATTAACTATCAAATTCTATCTATTCTATATATCTTTTATATAAAAACCGTACAAGTGCGAGTCGGACTCGCCCACCGAGAGATCCGTACAAATTTGTAACTTAAATCAAAGGCTATATTTTTATTTCATAATACATTCTAAATTTCATAGTTCTAGGTCAGCGGAAAGTAACCTATAAATTTTGATTCCCCTGAGAGTGTCGAAATATACGTTTTTTGCGGCATTACCGACGTTCCTTTTTTTACGTTAACTTAGAAATTTGATATTTTTACAGCTTCAAGGGAGTGTAGACCTGAGGTAGGCTGTGTAGGTTTTGATGTCAACTCATATCTCCACGGCTTCCCGAGATAAAGGGTCTTGATAGACAGACAGACGGACAACAAAGTGATCCAAGAAGGGTTCCGTTTTTTTCCTTTTGAGATACGTGCTCTTTGTGGACTCTGAACTCGAGAACGGCTGGACCGATTGCCTAATTTTGGTTTTGAAATATTTTTGTAGAAGTACTGGGAAGGAGCAAGGAAAATAGTAAAGACAACCATATTATTTTCCCATACAAACTTTTCGTACGTGTCAAACATGATGCGTTCAGAAAGTAAGCAAGGTAGTTAGGAAAAGTAGGTAGGTAGGGTAGGAGATAGTAGATAGCAAAATGCATTGCAAAGCATGTAGGTGCAGCAAGTAAAACTAAAAAATGTTACAACCATAATCATTTTCTTCGTTTTCTGTTTTACATTTCATGAAAAAACATGATTGGGACAGCAATGTATTCGCGACTTCCCAAGGAGGTGATGACAAGTACACGATTTAGGCCACATGCAACATACAAGTTGCAAACGGACTCTTCACGAAGCCGTCAACCAAGCATTCTGAAGATCTAAGTAGGCGCATACCTTTTTTGGTTTAACCGTAGGTATTTCTAGATTCTTTGATGAAGCTTGTAAAGACGGTCAAGCATTTTAAAACAGGCTGTCTACACAAATAAATCAGAAGAAAGGATACCAACGTCCACAAAGGAGTAAAACAAAGGAGTTCCAAACTCTACACAAAAATTCACAGCTGTGAAATGACTTTTTTTATTTGGGTGAATAATCTATTTTTATGAACTCAATGTAACGCACTCAAAACATTTGGCTGATGGATGCATTGTATAGTACCTACAAAGGTCCTATTAATATGTAAAATAAAGTTATAACATTAACAACAAGTCTTTTTTTTAAAGTTGTTACTTGACCTCCAATATGTCCATAACTAGAAATTCATGGACCAGAACAAAAAGGAAATGATTGCAATGACGGTGACGGGAAGATTAAGTGTTTTTGGGCTTGGTTAAGGAGTCTTTTACACCAATTATAAAGGGTGTCTCAATACTTACTTGGTCGGGTGTGGACGGCGTGCTGCGGCTGTGCGCCGCTCCGAGCCCCCGTCGACCGCTAGCGCCGCGACGTCGCACTTTGTTATTATTAGGAGGAGGCATCAGCTTGTCGTCTTTCTGTGCAAGATAACTTATATTAATAGCATTGTTACATTAAAACCTGTAGTGGATACATAAGCAAAGTACATATTATATTAGGTCTTTACCTATGAAATTGCCGTTTTGTTTGAAAAAAGTTAAAGTATTTTTTTTTTCGAACTTGTTTATTTCTTTTATTCAAAGTAATCACCCCTGCAATCAATGCATCTTTGCCAACGCTGTGGCAGTTTATGGATGCCCTTCTTGAAAAAATCAGCTGGACGGGAGACAACAAACTCTTCAAAGGCGTTTTGTACTGCCTCTCGGGAATTGAATTTTTTTCCCGCTAAAAAGTTGTCCAAATTTTGGAAAAAGTAATAGTCGGAAGGCGCAAGATCTGGTGAGTATGGCGGATGAGGGAGAGCTTCCAAACCCAACTCATGCAGCTTAGAGACGGTCTGTTGTGCAGTATGGGGCCGCGCGTTGTCGTGAAGTAGCAGTGGAGACGACCGATTGACCAAAGCTGGTTGCAGACGTGCGAGTTTCGCCATCATTGTGGTCAGTTCTTCAATGTACACATCTGCAGTAATGCTCTCGCCGTTTTGTAAAAAGCTATGATGAATCACACCAGCACTAGACCACCAAACTGTGACCATCACCTTTCTAGGGGTCATTTTTCGTTTTGCACATTGCTTTGGTACCGAACCAGGATCTAACCAACTTGCTGAGCGCTTTCGATTGTCAAAAAGAATCCATTTTTCGTCGCACGTAACAATTCGGTTCAAAATTCCTTCATTTCTGTGCCTGTTAAGCAGCGCAAGGCAAGTCTCGACGCGTACGTTGCGCTGGCGATCGTTAAGTTCGTGGGGCACCCATCTATCAAGCTTTTTTATCTTGCCAATCTGTCGCAAATGGACCAATATTGTTTTAATGCTAACATCAAAAGCTGCTGCCAGCTCAGCTGTAGATTGAGTTTCATCAGCTTCAACAATCACCTTTAATTCATCATTGTTGACCAAAGTTTCCGGACGACCACGAGGTTCATTTTTCAAGTCAAAATTCCCAGAACGAAACCGAGCAAACCAATAACGGGTTGTGCGTTCGTTTGTACAGTTCTCTCCGTAAACGTCGTTGATGTTACGGGTCGTTTGTGCCGCGTTGGTGCCACGACGGAACTCATATTCCATAATTACACGAAATTTCAAAGTATCCATTATGAGGAAAAATGTTGAAATGTAATGAAAATACAACGCTAATGAATAAACAAAAGACTGATTTTGTAAATAGAATGTCATATTTTTAAAACAAAATTAATTTGAATTTAGAACTCATAGCCAATCAAAACTTTTTTTTGTTTGAAAAAGTCTGTACTGCAATACGGCAATTTCATAGGTAAAGACCTATTATATTCACTCACACATTTTCCAATGGGGGTCGGCAGAAACCACAGAACGCCACCTTCTACGATACTTATGTAACTACATACATACTCCTTTCGCCTCGTCCAAGTTTATACAGAGTTAATGGCTAAGTTGACCTATTCCTTGAAAGGGGTTATACTAGAGATCATTAACAACAAATTAAGTCCTAGGGGTCAAAACTGGATGCTTACCGAGCTGTGTCGGTTCTTTGATATTATTGAAATTTTCCGACTTGATACTTTTCTGACTTGTTACTTGGCAAGTTTCAAAAAATATTCAGAATATGACCTTTGTGTCTCTAAATTTTCAAAGGCATAGGGACCATTCAGGTGGAAGTGGGCTTCATCGGAAAATTGAATTTACGAAAGCGATTCAACATTGTCTCGGCATACGATTTGCGTAAATTTAAAACGTTGGGCTTTAACTCTTGCACTAATTAATTGCTTGCACTAATCTTGTGGGTGTGGTTTCAAATCTAATTTCAAAATATAGCGTAAACTAGTGCATGCTATTCCTATTTCAGCCGAATGTATACGTTTGGATAGATCAGGATCTCTCTATGAATACTCTATGGGCCGCTAGTTTGCGTCATATTCAGTATCGATCCAGTTTCCTCAAACTTCTTCACCCATTTCTTTATTAAAACTGAACTCTGAAAAACTCGGAAATCGAACCAGCGATATGCAGCGCAGCAACCAATCAATTAGCCACTGCGCCAACCGTGGCGTTTGTTTAATCTGTGGTCTTCTTTAGTAATCTCTAGTCTTTAGACGTGTACGGCCTCGTTGCACTTCCCACTCTGACTACACAACATATTATAAATACGCAATACGTTATTGTGGTATTCTTACTTGTATGTTGTCAGCGGAGCCCCAACTCTTGAGCTGGTCGCTGTCGTCCGATCGCCGCTCCTCACGGTCACGAGAGGACTTGGGTACGTACGCCGAAGACCTAGTCGCGCCCACGCCTAGGAAGTTACTAAACGCTTCTGTGGTTTTCTTCACCCTCACGTTAAGCGAGCCGATGCGAAGAAATCCTTCTTTTTCTGTGAATTACTTTCACTTTACATATAATCATCAATACATTCAATAACTATGCAGTTAGGTAATTAAGATTATAATTATCACAAACATCATCGACTATACAACATTATTAGTGCAATTAATTTACAACTAAGCCGGTTTTTGACAGGTCACAGGACAAAAGACAAGAAACATAGTTACTTACAGATAAGTATAGAAATTTACAATCAGAAAACATTCTTTTTCTTTGTCAGTGAACTGCTGAAATAGCATCACATTACCAAAATCGTGCTATTTCTAGAGCATTCTATATACATTCTGACAATGTTAATATTTAAGTGATTTATATTAAAATTACATCAACATCACGGATGTAATCCCCAAAGGGGTAGGCAGGGATTTACCCAATGGTACACCCACATTAATTTCACCGTTATGTTTAAGTCTCATGTTATGAGACGCGAGCCAATTGTTTTCAACCAGCATAAATCCAGCCTCTGTGGCTGCTACTGAGAACAATTTGCCCGACCCGGAAATCAAACCCAGGAGCTCATGGTCTGCAGTCGCGATTTCGACCACTAGACCAATGAGACAGTCAAAGACGTAATACTTAAATATTTTATTACCTGCATTATGTCCTAAAAATGTTATTTATCTGTTTAACCCAATAACATCTACATATACAAAAACATCTGGCTAACTACAATGCGTACGTTTACAAAAACCGCAACCCTGATATGTGTGCACGTGAAAGATAAAATCATAATATCACCCAGTACGATCGAACATACAGAGGTCCCCGACTAAAGTCTTACCACGATAGGTGCTCGACTAAAGTGACTATCTAACAATGATAACGATAGCAAAAGTTTGATAGTACGGGAGGTACCGTTAATCTTTCGCAATCTTCATATACCGCCTGAAAATCGTATAAAATAATATTTTGACACAGTTTTCCCCGTGGTTGAGGCAACTGACTTTCATTTAGATGATCAGTGCATATTAAACAACTACTACAAATTTATTTCATTCGGTATAAAATTACTCTTGCGCTGCCGCCCGTACTGTAAAGGCCCTCACCAGAAGCATTCGCCTGAACGTAACAGTTCAGATTCGAGCATTATATCAGTGAGTGTGGAGAACCGAGCATTACATTGTACCTGTAAAGATACAATTTGTAACAATATTGAATTGCTACATTACAGGCGAAAGAGCCAGTAAGGGAGCGTAATTATATATACGGATCGACTTAAGCTGCAGAAAGACTTATGTCCAACCATATAATAGCTGTCATAAAAACGTGAAATGCTTTAACTAATAGGGGATCGGACTGGGTAAAGAAAACGATATTCTATTTTGTCCGTCAGACAGGTAATACAAAAATATTAGACACGTATTTTTTGTTTTATCATAATATCAAAAAATTACTTAGTTAGAACTCATTAAAGTTGGAGAGTGGGGGCTTACTACGTCACAAGTAGGTATAAAACTTACCTACATGTGACGTCATGCGCCATTTCAACTCAATATATCTCCGTAATTTTATGACCAAGTGAAAAAAAGAAAAAATACGTGTCCAATACTTTTCAATAAACTAACCGACGGACAAAGAAAAAAAAAATAGGATTATCCCCTATTGCCACTTGAATGGATCCTTAGGAGTACCCTGCTTTACAGAATAAATTTATGCTTGCGCTCTTATTTTCGCGACTGGCATGCATTTGCTTGTAACGTATTAACCAGATTGAACAATATGAGACCAATACGAGGTTGATATTATGATTTAATTTTGTAAGTACGAAGTTGAAACAACGACACGCAAGTAAGCACTGTGAGGACGCAGACACCGTTTTGTGTATCTTACTTGATTGAGCATTAATTGTGTTCGGAGTGACTCTTATGACCGGTGGAGAGGTTACAGTCCGGCGTATATCATATGTGTCTGCCTCTGTAAAACATTTTCTGCTTAGGCACCTCTGTTGCACATCAGACCACCTATTCAATTTGTACTTACACTTAACAGAACTGAAAAGATCTATTAGACGTTATTACAATAAGAAGCTTAATATTATCTACAAGTAAGATGTAGAGGAAGATTCGATCGCTACGGTTTAAACCTCGCCTCTCATACACGTCGCTGTGGGCTCAAGTTATAAGTTTATCTTGGCAATTACTGATATTGATGAAAGAAAACATCGTGAGGAAACCTGGACCAATATATACTTTATAAACACACAAACAGGTTAAATTGAGATTATAGTTTGTTTGGAAGTTCGTCTTTTTTTTAAAGTAAGAAACATGAAAGTTGGTGCTCCTGTAAAAAGAAAAAGTTAGCCTTTAACTAATTAGAAAAAAAAAACAGAAATCGCCGATGAGGAAATACTATCGAGCACACAGCTTGTAATTACCTCCCTTCTTAATGGAAGTCTGAAATCACCAATAAGTTCTCGGTAAGCGCGCGCCTTCTTTGTATAAAAAGCCAAGAAAAAAAGTAAAGAAGCCTGTCGGGATATTATTATTTATCATTCAGTACGTGAAACCTCGGTTTACTGAAACAGCCGTAGGTTTACAAAAAAAAAAAGACTTCTCAAAATGACAATTTCTCCCAAGGAAAACATGGCAAAAAGTTACGATTCCAATAATTGTGATGCTACTCAGAAGACAGACGTTTTAAATGCTTTCGAAATAGATTGCTGGAACTAGTCTTCTAAAACCACAACCAAATCAAAATGTACTAACCTAATAGTGACTAATTTTGAATTGTTGGATACCTTCAAACGATGAGTTAGGAGATATACATCAATATGAAAAAAAAATTAAGAGTCCAGAATTTCCAAAGTTCATAGGTCTGGGCAAAACAAAAATAAATAGGCTGAAACATCTATGTTTTTTTAACTGAATTAATCATTAATAAAAACCTATACTTTACGAAATAAGTAAAAGAAAGAAAGAAAATTGAAAGTGGAACTTTCAAAACCAAAACAAGATCAACAATCAATCCAAAACCAACTTAATATTAATGGGAAATGGTTGATTTTACACCATACCCCGTCACGGCATACGATACGATTTTACTAACCACTCGCGCATATAGATGTTTCACATCAATAAGTAAAGGTGTCGGTTACTTCACGACCTTCCTCTTATATCCACTAAACTAAACAAAATTCGTCATAAAAAACTAAAGGATCTTAACTAAATGAATACAATAAAATATATTAAAATGATTTAAGTAAATATGTTTTGTGGAGCAGCATACTTCTATAGGATCCTGGTGATAGCGAAGTGTCCATATGGACTAGATACTGTCTTGGCTTCCTGCCCGACCAGTCGCGGACATTTGGATCGGCATCTGGAAATAGGAATTAAATCTTTTTAAAACTTACATTAAAGACAACACTTTCACTCTCGGCACTGTTACTCTCTAGTCTTCAGCTAAAATCTCGCCTCGAGAGCTTAACCATAAGGCCTGAAACTATGTTAAGCGCGCCCACGATATATGATTTGATTATGTATTTTAATTGCAATAAATGGTATGCCGTTTAAATCATAAATGTATTTTCAACACACTTGCTCATAAAGTGGCTCTATGGTCACCGCAATCAGGCACAAAATGACACCCTTAATCAAACTGTGACTTTTTCATTGTTTTTCAAATAAATTAATGTTCCTATTGCTTGCTCATTTCATGCAACTTCTTATTTAAATAGATAATTTTAACTCGTTCGTGTTTATAAATAAAACTTTCACTCAAAATCAATAGTACATTGTTACCCTAGGGGTGAAAGCAACTTATTTAGTTCCGAGACGGTAAGGGCGCCAATAGTTCGAGGGAATAAATAAGTCTTTAACCCGAGGTAAACACTGTGCTTTTCATTACGAATACAAGGAAAGTAAAAATAAAAACATGAATTAGCTAAAGGAAAATTTTGTAAATTTTATTTGACATAAATCAACAACTTTTCCCGCCTAATTTGTTTTTTTTTCTGTGGCCAGCCCGCTATTCAGCCATTATTTTTCATTTTCATCATTGAAAAAATGGTGTATATATTTTGCCCAAATCTATGTTATTAGAAATTGTTTAAACTAAATTATAATAAAGTTATTAAAGAAATATAGATTCTTTAATCAATACTTAACTTTAAGTTATTTCAAGTTTACATCGTGGCTGCATAGAAAGTTGGAACATGGTTCAATTAAAATGTGAAAATAGAACTAGTTTTTTTTTTATTTGGCATCTGTCAGATGAAAGCGATTCTCCCTAGGGAAGAAAAGTATTACTTTCAACCCGCTCCTCAGGCAACTTCAGACCTACTTTCAGAGTATGAGTAATGAAAAATATTTTTATCTCACATAGGCCTACATGGGCACTTGTAAAACGTCGACAAAAAGGTGCTCGGTTCGGGATGGTCGTTTCGCACCGGCAAGAAACTCCATGGTTTCACTCAAATTTAACTTTTGTTTTCTCTCTAATAAAAGAAAACTTTCAATTCCCCATTTTGTACGTGGCAGAATCAGCGCAAACACTAAGCGCGGAAAATAAAAAAAAAACCTCATCCCTTTAGTCTGTGGCTGATCGCAATGCGCGCGCATAGGAAAACTGATAAATTTTTCCCGCCATAGCGAATAATTTTTCACAACTCGTTTTCACTGTTGAAATTATAGTTATTAACTAAAATGTCTACAAGTAGGTACGAAGAAAACGATTTATGTTGTACACCGCCCGATATAAACCCGATATGTGAAGCCCTTAACGTTATGGAAAGTTTACTAAGCTGAAAACTCCAAGGAAAAATATCTATTATCTACTAAATAAAATGAGTTTTTATAGTTATTTTATTCACAAGTGTGTTGAAAAACGTCGTTTGATACACGTGTGTATTGGTGATTACCAGCACCTAACGGCTCGGGTCTCAATGGCGCCTCAGCGGTAATCACCAACATTACACACTAGCACCATAAGTACTATTACTTTATTAGTAACTGGCTGATTTTGTGCCTATGCCTTAAAAAAAAAATGCGCTGAAGCGCGCGCATCGCTAATTTCATAATTTGTGAACAAGTAAACATTATTCCGCGCGCTTTTTCTTTTCGCTGTATTGTTTTTATTAGAAAATGTCGTCCGAGTTTTATTTATTTCCTCGCAAATCCATATCCATACTAATATTATAAATGCGAAAGTCACTCTGTTTGTTTTTTTGTTTGTTACCTTTTCACGACCAAACGGCTGATCGGATCTTAATGAAATTTGGCAAGAAGATAGACTTCAACCTGGGGAAGGACATAGGCTATATATCATCACGCTACGACCAATAGGAGCGGAGCAGCAATAAAAAGGGTTGCGAAAACGGGGAAAATGTGACGCAGACGAAGTTGCGCGGGCCAGCTAGTATGTTATAAAACGTCGAATGACATACGTGCGCTTTGATAATTACAGCCTCTGCTTTCTTGTAGCCCTCGCCTACGGCTCGGTCTAGCAATATCGCCTCGGCTGTAATTTTTAACTTACCGCACTTATAATGTACTATTATTACATAATAGGAAGTACTTATGGACGTCTGCGAAGAAGGACATTCTGAAAAAGTTTGATACTGTATAATAATATGTGAAAAGACATTCATCATCATCTGTTTTATTTATTTTTATGGTGTGCAAAAAATAAAGTATTTATCTGCCTTTCTTTATAGACTACCGATTTCCCCTTGTGCTGGTTTTCAATGTTTTGTTTCACGAATAAACTGTGATTGTGTGAACTGTGATGTGTGTTTATCCGTGATCACGAAATATCGGGAACTCGAAACAAATAATACACATGGTAAATATCCCGTTGCTTAGTGTTATTAATAATTTTTGGCATGTCATATAAATTCTAAATTTCTAAATTTAATAGGTCACATCTCTAGTCTGAATAAAAGTGGTGACAACCAACGAATTTTCGAAATTTCTTCGGTATACTTGTCCTTCACTAACATCTTAGTGGCTCCATAAGTCAAAATAAAGCAAATATATGAGTTTAGTTGCTATTTTAGCGCTCCTTCTATGCTTTAGTTATTATTCTATGGCTGCTAAAACAAATTGGCAGTTCCTGTCAAGGACCCGTCAGATGGAGATGTAGGTTCCAGGATGCACTCTTTATGGGTGAAAGAGATAGAAGTAACACGGAAACAATCAGGTAACAGATATAATTGCGTTATCTTTTAAGCTTCATTGACGATGCATCTTCAAATCGATGCTATGTGTTTGCAGACACAATAATATGTATAATCTCTCATTTTTTTAACGAAACTCAAATGAGTCCTATGTAATTCAAATGAGTAGATTAATATCAAACGCCTATGTAATTCAAATGAGTAGATTAATAACAAACGCCTTTAATTATGTCCACTATAGACAAAAATCGGCGTTTGATATGTTATCAACTCAAATGATTTCAATTAGGTTAACCTAATAATATAAACCAACTAGCTGTCCCCGGCATGCGTTGCAATGCACTTTTTACCTGCCCTATCTACCTACCATACCCTACCCTACCTACGCTACCTTTCTCACCTTTTAAACCTTCCCTGGACTTCCACAAATAATTCAAGACCAAAATCAGCCAAATCGGTTCAGCCGTTCTCGAGTTTTAGCGAGACTAACGAACAGCAATTGATTTTTATTTATATAGATAGATAGATAGATATTTGGACGCATTGTATAGGGAACTCATTTAGCTAGAAATTAGGTAGGTACTTAATATTGTACACCACTGCACCACTGTTATAAAATTGGATTACTGTCGATCTATAATAATTAATAACTGACTTTTGAGAGGTATGTTTAGCAAAAATCGGTTTTGGGAAAACGGAATTCATGTTTAACTCAACGCCATCTGTCAAATATTCCTTTAAACTGAACGGGTGATTGTATGTCGCGCTACTGCGTCACTAGTGCTTCATTTCATAGCACTAGTTGGAGCAGTTCATTCGCATTTATGCCACTAGATGGTGTTGTGGCGCTCAGGTACTACCTTAAAGAACTTCACAAAAAAAAATACATGTGTTGTATTTCGATTATTTAGCACACACATCAAATTGGGCAAAAGCAGTATAATCGTCGTCAAAACGAAGAGTTATTATAATCATCCTTAACCTGGAAAATTATTCTCTTTATAATAGCGTTTTCCAATATTGTTTTTTAAAGACTATCGCACCTCACAAATTAATAGTAGAACTTACATAGATTTATGGTAAAGAGGGACTTGTGGGAATAAAGCATACTTACTTATAAAGTAAATAGCAATAACTAGAGAACTAATTTTTATGAATATGAAATAGTATCTAATAGGTTATAATCCAATTTTTTTTCTTTGTCCGTCGGTTAGTTTATTGAAAAGTATTGGACACGTATTTTTTCTTTTTTCACGTGGTCATAAAATTACGGAGATATATTGAGTTGAAATGGCGCATGACGTCACATGTAGGTAAGTTTTATACCTACTTGTGACGTAGTAAGCTCCCACTCTCCAACTTTAATGAGTTCTAACTAAGTATTTTTTTGATATTTTGATAAAACCAAAAATACGTGTCTAATATTTTTGTATTACCTGTCTGACGGACAAAATAGAATGTCGTTTTCTTTACCCAGTCCGATCCCCTATTCAGTACTTTACAACCACGTGGCAATGACACCAAAATAATTTTTAAATCGTTTTTTTTTACAGTAAATAAAAAGAAATGTGCCTTCTTTTTCGGATAATTATTTATGTGCATGTAGGTAAATAACAGTCGAACTTGTAATTGATTAATAAGTACACAGTTTCGATACAAATGCTTAAGAAATTGAAACTCCTCAAAAAATCTTGAAACTGTAACATAAACTACAAATAGAACTTGTACTTTTATGATGTGCACAAGTGACATCAATCTAATAACGATGTGCTCAAACTCCGCGACCGGACAGCGGACTAACTGCGACACCCGACTTTCATAGATATTTTATCACATTATTTGTAGGTAGTTCGCTTTTGTCGGGTCGACCCAGAATTAAGGTTTTTTTTGTATTGTGTATGTTATAAGGTACTTTAGGTAAGTACCTTATAACATACAATATTACTTCTTGTATATAAAATTCTCGAGTCACAATGTTAGTTACCATACTTCTCCGAAACGGCTGAACCGATTTGTGTGAAATTTTGTGTGCATATCGGGTAGGTCTGAGAATCGGCCAACATCTATTTTTCATACCAAATAATCATAATGTAGCATAATCAGCAGCTATTCATTATTTTTTATTTTTTTTGTTTTCCTTTTTCATTATTTTTTGCCACAGTAAACAATTGGAAGAGAAAGAACTTACCGTATACTTCTACTAATAGTCTGTACACGTTCTCGTGGCGAAACTGCATTGCGATGTGTAGAGGTGTGTATCCCTGTAACATACATATTTATGTTTTCACACGACCATTTATGTGGGATCATTATTTTTATATATTTCTTGAACGTTTTAATTTTTTATGAGAATAGAAAATTGAAGTTTGCTTAAGGTGAAAGCGACAGGGTGGCCCGCGAAATTCAAATTTTCTTAGGTTTCTTGCAAACCATGAATACAACCCTTTAATTATCTTATCATATTTTAATCAACATACAACCTGACACTGCCGTGCAAATTGTAATAAACGTAAGAAAATTTGAAATTCGCGGGCCACCCTGTCGCTTCGACGTTAATTCTAAAGGTAGGTAAGAAACATTTGTAAATATGTGGATGAACGCCATTCGGCCATCGGTGTGCCATTTGGATAATGTAACTACTTTCTGCATTACTTTCTGCGGCCGTCGTGTGACGCCGGACTGCCAAATCATATGTTTTGAGTTCCAACCCGAGAAACTCGCCTTTGATTGTTCAGATTCATGAGCGTATTGTTTAATATTATCACTCGCTTCGGTGAAGGAAAACATCGTAAGGAAACCAACATGCCTGAGAGATATTTCTAGACGGTATGTACAGACACCAGCAGGTCAAGCTAAAACTGTCAAATTTTCCGGATCAACCTTGAACCGTAATCTTTAACGATAAGGTTGAAAATCTATTAAAGAAATTTGACAGATTGTTGTAGCTTGATGTGCTGGCGTTTATACAGCCAAGTCAGAAGCCCATGGTTGGAATAAAAACTCTGACACCAGGTAATGAGGCACTAACTACACGATACAGTAAGAGTGCTTGAAACTAAAAACCATAATTTTTGTCCTATTTTTCGTTGTTGATTTTTGTTAACTTTACCTACTTAAGTTAAAAATTAAAACAACAAAACTAACCATACAAGTTTTATAAAGAAGAAGTCTCGAATAATTGCATCTTTACGATGGTATCAGATATGAATAATTTCAACAAGAGAGAGGGCGTGCGAGGCGGATCAGTCTTACACCGAGTTGTAAAGGCTCACATCTGCTCCCAGCACCTCATACATTGCCCCCGTTTGCGAATCCAATACTTATATTCAATATGATCTGCGATAGATATTAAACTCTGTTGGATATTACAGAATATATAACAGCGACAGCTGTAACGTAAACTAAGAGAAAGTACATCAGGAAAGTTCAGTTTATTTTTATAACTGAGATAAATTCCATTATTCGATACATCATTGAGTCATTACAAGAGCCCCATCTCAGCTCAAATGGTCATTACTAAGCACTAACATCAAACCTTTTTGAAATAGTTATTGGGACCACATGCAAGGGCACTATTCTAAAGCCATGTAAGTACTTACATTAAGTTGTCATAAAAAGACAACAGCTTTAAGAGGAAAAGAGAAACATTAAAATCCTGAGTGGTGCACAGATAAATTTACCACCACTTCCCTTGAATCCACAAGTAGTCCAGCAATAAAATACTCGGCGGACTTACCCCATTCTACTTCCGTCGCCGACGATGCCGAACAGCACATGAAAAAGATTGTAACGACACTTTAACGATACAGTAAAACAGGCCAAATAACTCGCAGTAAGTAAATTTGATTGGACATTAAAGTTAAAGCTAACAGTAAAATTTGCAATTAGTCTCACCGCGGATGTTAACACATAATCAACTTAACTCCATTTAAAGTCAATTGCGTTCGCACTTTCTTACTATTTGCACATACGTGCACAACATTTCTTTACAGGTATTTTTACAACTAATTTGAGATGTTACCAATAAAGGAAAATAGTAAATACTATAGTTGCTGCCATTTGGCATGGCCATAGTGGTCATTGACGGGTACCTAAATATTTTATTGACATCCTTAATTGAAATAATGGAAATAAATACCTTAAACGCCCTGAATTGGCATCTATCGTGGTCCTCAAGATTTAAAAAAAAAAAACTAAAAAAAAAAACATTGATTTTTTTCGTGCATAGAGATATTAAGGGAAGGGCAGTGACCGATATTGCCATGCTAAATGGCAGCAACTATACACATGAACAACATGAGGAACAGGGTGGAAAGTTCCTCGATACTCCTTCTAAAAGGGAGGATTCTCTGACCAGACGGGTGTTAATTCTGGTGGGCAACTGCCTGATAGTTGTTGTCGGGTTTCTCTATATACTCTTAAGTCGATGTAAACTTTGCTTGCGACTTGTAGGAAATTGATGTTGGATCCTCCGTCGTGTCATAAATGGCGCTGTAGTACTTTTTGTAGTATGTTGCTTTTTGTGGTCGCTACATCACTCCCCTTCCGAGACCGGAGGTCGATAGTCGAATCAGTCATCTTTTTAGTATTTAGCCGTGCCAGTTGGAAGCCGAAGATCCGCATTGTTCGCGGTATGTCGGAACAATCTGCGGCGATGAGGCGAACCCCAGTGAGTCGGAGCCGGCGCTGCGTTTGCTCCAGTGAGTCGGACGTGGTACAGCGCCGCGATGTGGCAGACAGCTAGAGAGGTGTCGACCGGGGGTAAAGCTCTCGACTGGCCAAAAGTGCAGTGTGCTGTGCCATGGTCGCTTGATGTGAGGCTGAGGGTGCTGACCAGGAATGAGCTTCCGCTGCATGCTGGTGGTCAGGAATACCCGTTTGAAGCTGGCTGGCTGTGAGACTCGCTGTACGAAAGCTGGAGGAAGTGATGATGATGACGTCACGTTGCTCGAAGGCTGCGCTGACATCACGTCGGGGTCACCAGTTTAGGGGTTTGAGGAACAGGGTGTCATGTTCCTCGATACTCCTTAGAAAAGGGAGGATTCTCCGACCAGACAGGTGTTATGTCTGGTGGGCAACTGCCCGATAGTTGTTGTCGGGTTTCTCTACATACTCTTAAGTCGATGTAAACTTTGCTTGCGATTTGTAGGAAATTGATGTTATTTCCTCCGTTGTGTCATAGATGGCGCTGTAGTACTTTTTGTAGTATGTTGCTTTTTCTGGTCGCTACACCTCGGTGTAAACGCGAGCTTACATTGAAATCCTACAGTGGTCGATTCACATAGACTATCGCCTATGTCACCCCATACATCATACATACCGATGTCTACCAGAATATATGATACCTTATTTTACCCCTTTTAAACCGTTACTTTTCAAGATAAAGACATCAAGCAATTTTTCCGCAAAAACATGTTTAGTCTGCACAAATCATATTTTTTGGCAAAAAAAAGCATTAATAAGACATCATATTATAATGACCGCCTGTAAAAAATCTTAGCTACAAATGGTACTAATTGCCTCTCAGCTTCGTAAAAAATGTGGGTACTTATTCGTAGCATGCATGAATTGGAGGATGTGTGGCTTAATAATATTAATTACGACTCACCGATCGTTCGTTGACTACTTGTCGGGTAACCCCACCCAGCAGTTTCACTAAATTTTCATCGCCGCGTTTACAAGCCCAGTGCATCGCCGTCTGAAATAAATGGAGTAGTAAACTTCCAATGTGTATATACTCCAGCACCCGTAATAGTAAAATCGCTAATCTAATTATAGTGCAGTTTTAAAATCGATACCAAATAATGAATTCAGACCCTACGATCAAAACACGATTCCATCACGTGAGTTTAGTAGGTCGAGAAACAAATTACTTGATTGTCAGTCTTTTATTTTTATATATGTAAAACACTTTGATGGACAATATAATGCCGAAATTATAGCTCTTTATAATCGGAACGCATTAGGATGATTTGCATCCAGATTAAAGATTATATTTTGGTGAAGGTAGGTGTTATTAGCATAGTTATAGGAATTAGCTTGCTATCATCGTTGGTCATTTTAATATTTAAAACGTTATGGTAAGTGAAGCATAATTTAAAGGAACCGTATTTTAGAAGAAGGTTGTTTTTAACTGCAGGTAATAGTTAGCAATTTAAGCTTGTTTTACTAGTTGTTTAGTCTACAAAAATCCAAGTCCGATATTATTAAGTCACTACCTACTGTAGAATAGTCTCATTCATTACCTACTCGTTATTTTCAAATGTTAGAGAAGAAAACATTAGTGTCAGAGGATTTTAGACCACTTTGAAGTAGTTACTTTGCTTATTAGGTTACAGGATTTCACCACGGAAACCGTGCGAGAAAAGAAGCAGGTAATTAGGTAACGAAAATTTTAAGACTAACAATAGCCTTGGCTTAACTACAATGGGCAGAGACAATATTGTATAAAACACAAATGTTCTAATAACTATAAAAGCAGGTTAATTAATAACATTGTTCTTGGATCAAGCCAATCAGTGAAGGAGGGTGATGGTAACTGGGAAGTATCTCCCGGGATATCCCATTGTGAGTGTATGGTGGAAGCCTGTTTAGTAATTATTCCGACTAACCGGGTCGCGGCTCCGGGTATTAAAACTGCAATTACACTGACAAGATCTCCGCTGTTATTACAGAAGCGAGGTGTTATTTCTCAGATCAGGAACTAGTAGTCATAAGTTAGCACTTGCTAGTGTAATTTTTAATTCTTCGGCATTTTCTAATACATACTCTATGTTCTGGCACTACGCGATTTTATCTAACCTCTGTGTTTTCTTTCTTGTTTTCATTTTCTGTTTTGTTTGTTTAGGATTATTTCATTAGCGAGTTAAAAGTTATATGATAGTCAAAATTTGGCATATTTTACAAAAAATCGAATTAGGAGATACTCGTATATCCATTATTTCATTCATCATTGTACCAAAGAACTAACATTGACTATTGTAAAGTAACAATGAGACCGTCTAAGTATATGTAGGAATGAAAAAGCGTCGACGAATACAGATTTAATAGTGATGCGATTGACCCACGCTCTTACAGAGCCCATAAAATCTCCGTCACCTTAGGTGTGCCAAGGTTTTCAGTCAGCAGTTAAGTCTTGCGAATATATATTACTTTATCCGAGCCGAGGGTACGAGTTACGTACCAATCCGCGTATGTACAAGATGTAGGCGTGATCGTCGCTGATTCAGTGGGGTAGTTAGTGGCGGGCGGTCCTAGGTTCGACGTCGCCCGGAGAAATATTGGCCCCAGGGGAAGCGCTGTTAATTTGCAGCGCACATTGGGCACAGGCACGATTTTCCACGTATCTATCTACCTACGCGTTTAGCGTTGACTACGTCAATATTGGTTGGGGCAATTTCGTTCCATACAAGTATTTCCTTTGTTCAGGGTAAACATTGAGTTATCTCCTCTTATACAGTATTAGACATGCACAATAGATGTCAATTTAGCTTTTCTTAGTGTTTAGTTTTAATAAAATCTAAGTTACCACATATTCAGTACATCATTACGAACCCAACATAGAAGATATTCATAATAAAATAAAAAATGGAACAGCTGATCTTTATTTGAAATAATCGATGAAAATTTTCTAAGTGAGTTCATTAAAAACCTAAAATCAAATCATTTATTTCAAGAAGGCCAGTTAGTTACAGACACTTCTGAAATATCGAAACAAAGATATCAAATAACAATAAAATGAAGCTACATTCACATAATTTCATAACTATCACAGTCCGGCATGGAATATCGTTAACATGTATGTGTTATGATTGTTATGAAAGAAATAATTATGACGAGATAATGTATCATATGCACCAACAACTTGTTTAAAAAACGTCGGACATTTACTAACTAATTAGCGCAGTTCTTTGTTGCATCAGCTGGAGGGCATCCAGCAATCATAATATCAATTTTTCACTATAGCTGTAATTTACAAGTAATTAAATATACTTACATACTGCATGTTGCATGCGTTCACACCATCGGCGGCGGCAGGTATTGGCGAGCGACATGCGGGAACAAAGTCCAAATGTAATTAATCCTACATAATGATACATGAACTTGTATAGCCAGACATAAAAATGTTACCATGGCAGCGGTTATTTCAAAAAGACAAGGGTCCTTTGAATATCCTTAAAATAAAAATCTCATTAAGGCGACGTTTCCGGGTCAGCGGACTACAGAATTTACAAATTTATTGTCGGCTAACCTAATAAATTTAAAACAGGATTACGTGGTTCGTGCACAAAGCAAAGCTTTACAATTTGCCCGATATAAATCTCTCGTCTGCGTCAAACGAGTGACTTATCATTTAAAACGAAACGACTTAAAAAATGCCTAGACACTGAACAGTTGACTGCCTTCTTACAGCTTCATTGTTGTTGGAGTTACAAAAGAGGCAAAGTATGTACCTGCTGTAAAATTAATAAAAAAACAGGAGTTTTAAATATTGTACCGTAATAGTTATACTCGTACTCTCGATACATCGTTCATAAAAATAAGGACGATTTTTGAATGAAGACTTTTGTTACATCGACTTAAGGTATATAATAGCTTGTTGAGTAACAATATGTGTCAAGATACCTGAGTGCTTTGGGGTTTAAATTCACAAATATTAGGAAACCAGTTTTAAAACCGATAAATGTATTCAACTTCTGTATTTTTAAATGTGTAAATTGTAAAAGCCATTATTTTAGGCGTTTAAAAAGCAATGTTATGTTTTGTGGCCAACAGCAAGCGAAGTAGGTCTACGTGTTAACTTGCTTTACTTTAGGTACTAAATGACACCGTCCAGTACATACAGTACAGTATACACCGTACAGTACATATAATTTACTTATTGTGATTTTTTTGTTTTGTTTTTACCTAACGTAACTTCTGTAATTTAACAATATGTACCTATCAATGCAAATCGCAGATCCAATCTTTTAAAAACAACATATGAAAAATATATATCATAACCCTTGGATAGCTTATGTGTAGGTAATTATGAACAATCAGCACGACAAATATTAAAAAAAAAATAGGGATAAATTATTAGGTACATCGTGCAATATTTTAGTACTATTAAAATCGGTCTAGACTCACAGTTGGGTTTACTTCGTCAGGCAACCTATTCTAAATGTTTGTATATGCTAAAAAGAAAATCATTCGGTAAACAGATGAGTGAAGGCGAGGCGAGGCGAGTGAGGTGGGTTCGTAGACTAATACCTACTTCGGTTTGACACCGTGACAAGACGTCATGTAGGTAGAATTGTTTAGCTCGAGTGGCTATATCCAGAAATGGCGAGGACACGGCTTATGTCCCCTTGTGCCGACCAACATCCGCTACCACGTCATATTGATTGCGTTTGCATGTACATCAATTAGGATCCGCGGAACGATGCGTCTTCCACGCCACTAATTATCGTCTTGTCGCTGTGTAATTATGCATATAGGTTGACAGCGACGTTGATATACGTGTCGAACTCAGAGTTACTATTAATCTCCATCTAGATATGCATGCCTCGAAAGAGTGACTGATGAACGTTTTGAACATAATGTGTATTTAACAATGAAACACATTAGGTAGGTGATCTAGTCTAGGTAATAAAATTTTACATAAAAAAAACATACTTACACCCTGTATACGATCGCCGTCATTGTGATTACCGAGAAATAAAAAAAACGGCATTAAGTAAATTAAAAATGCAGCTATGTGTATATACAAGTTAAGTAATGATATAATAGATCCCTGATATTATTATTGTAATTAATTTTACTTACATACTAATAACATTTTTAAATATATTTACAAAATTATATAAACAACATTAATAAATATAAAAAATTGTAGCCCACCAGCATTGGGAACAGGATCCGAGCTACCGGTGGTCAGGGCTCTTGAGAGAGGTACCTCCTAACAATACGCACCGTGGCCAGAAGTACTGCTTTCTGCATCAAGCCCTTGATGCAGCTGCCAAGCGAAAGACTCCACAGATGTTGGTCGAGGCTTTTGGCTATTAACCCATTGGCCGACACGACTGTCGGCACAATGACTGCTGTACTTATTCCCACATGTCGACAACCTCGCGAGCCAGATTTAGATATTTAAATTGCATATCTTTCTCTGCTTTCACGACGTTCTCATCATACGTCAATCGATCTATCAACACAATGTCAGGCTTATATTGGCAGCAATAGTCCTGTCAGTAACGGTAGGTCGACCTCTATACAACCTGATATTACTTTCATCGAGAACTATCTAACTCGGGCGCATACTTATAGGCATTTCTGATTCCACAAGGTTGTATTTCGAAGCAAGTTGCTGGTGAATAATCTTGGCAACGAGGTTGTGTCTATGCAAGTATTCTCCGTTACCCAGACGAGAATACCCAGAAATAATGTGTCGGATCGATTCTCCCGGACGGTGGCATGCCCCCACACACGTCAACCGTCCCGTCCTTCATAATGTTTCCGGTAGTTGATCGTTTAACATAACTTCGTCCATAATCGCACAGCCAAAACCTTCAGTTTCCCCAAAGACGTTGCCGAAAAGTAGCTAGGATACGGACTCTAGGAAATCTACATCGGGCCGATGAAGAACCCGGCAGAAGCGCCCGTGAAGCTCCTTGCTCTGCCATACCTCCGTGCGATCATTAGTGTCTAATACTACATGCTGGCGCCAGTAATCGTTAGCCAAGAAGAGCTGGGTAAGGCCTTTGTCCCCTGAGACCACATCTTGGTGCATCCCCACGTCGGCTTCTAGAAAGTATTCCCTGAGACTGCATACCTCAAGGTTGTGCAGGGTCTTAGCATTTAAGAAGCCACGACTCCCACATTTCCATGGCATATACAATCTCACCACCGACGAACGTGGTGATGCAACCGATTTGCGGTCAGCAGTATGCGGACTCTCCTATCTAGCGCATCAAGTTCTGCCTGAGTCCATTTGAGTTTGACGAAAGAATACATAAAAACCGGCATGTTCCAACCGTTGAAGGCGCACACCTTGTTTCTGCCTGACAAAAGATTGCTTAGCACCTTATTCAGGCGGCTAAAGAAACTTTCCTTCAATGATTGTTTCCTGTCAGCTGTATTGATGCCTAATGCTTCCGAATACTTTTAGGTTTTTGTTGAGGAGCGGGATCCAAGGTGTATAGAATCCGAGGGTTGAGGTCTCTCTCCCTCGCTTCACATGCATAACTGCACATTTGTCCACACCAAATTCCATCCTGATGGGGCTCCTGAAAGTTTCAGTTACCTTCAGTAGGTTCTTCAGATGCAAATTGTTGGGGGCATAGATTTTCAGACCATCTATGTAAAGAACGTGAGATATGTCCTGACCATATATCCTCAACGATAGCCTAGACCTGAACCCTACAGCAGTGTGCTAAGAGGGCTCAAGGATAGACAAAACTACAATGGGCTTATATATATCTTACACGATCGATCCTTATCGGTCCGCTAATGCCCTGTATCTGTCGATAACCTGGATAGTCCGTCAAAGGATCGTTTCCATTGCACCATCCACGACTTAAAGATGGTGCGTATAGTTGCATCTATCTTGTACAATTCAGCACCCTCAGCCATGTATGCGGCACCGAGTCGTAGGCCTTCTTATAATCTATCCGACATATAGACACATTGATTAATGGTCATATCAATGAGGAGCAGCTCCTTAGTACCATGGGTTACTCCGTGAGTCGAGGCGTAGTTGCTTAAGTACAGTGTCATCCAACATTATGGTTCCGCTGAATGACCCGCACCAGATCCGACAGTCGTAACGCCGACACGCTGATAGCTGGTTTAAGCGGGTACACTACATTAATACGGAAAACTTTATTCCGATAGTCACAAGGCCGAATTTCAAAATGCCGATTGTCATAGTTCCGAATGGTTCAAAATTCCTGAAATAACAACTCCGACTTATCATTACTCCTATTTTTATAATTCCTAAATTTCAATATTCCAAACGTTTATAATTAGTATGAGGAGGTAGTATTAAAAAAACTTGCAACTAAAAAGTATGCAAGGAAGCATGCAGCCTGCAAGCGAGCTTGCAACATGTAAGCAGGCATGCAACATGGAAGCAGGCATGCAACATGCAAGCAGGCATGCAACATGCAAGCAGGCATGCAACATGCAAGCAGGCATGCAACATGCAAGCAAGCATGCAAGCAGGCATGCAGCATGCAAGCAGGCAAGCAGCAAGCAAGCAGGCATGCAACATGCAGGAAGCATTATTTCTATCACGGCTCTGGCGCTGCGGGGTTTGGGTGGCCCCACGCGAGCTTATCGTCGCAGATGGTTTTAATGCTCACCACTGCAGCTTCGGCTTGCCTAAGCCGCGGCGGCGGGCCTTCAAACCACCTGCTTCTCAGCTCGCGGGCCGATCCACCCCTCCGCGCCTACGCGGGCTTAAATTACACTCTAGGGGTAGGGCAGACCCCCAAACTGGAACGGGCAGGGGCTGCGTTCAAGCGGCTCTTGGCCCAACCTGGGGGGTCCAAACGCCTCCTGCCGGAGGCTCAATGCGGGTCCGTGCGGTTCATGGCCCTTTACGGGGCCCCGGCGTGGGCGCGTTCTTTGAGGCGGCGAGCCGCCCATTACCTGAACGCACCCCAGAAGGTGGTAGCCGTAAAGCTGGTCCGGGGGTACTGCACGATCTCCGGCGAGGCGGCGAGCCTCTTGGCCGGATTGCCGCCATGGGATCTTGAGGCGATAGTACTCGCGCACCTGCACGAATGGCGCGCGGAGGCACTATGCCGGGGGGAAACTCCGCTGCCGCGGCAAATTGTCGCTCAGCGGACAGACCTCCGGCGCGATCTCATGGCGACATGGAGACAGCGACTGTCGCAACCACGTGCAGGGCACACCACAATAGTGGCGATAAGTCCCCTCTTTGAGGAGTGGCTTGAGAGGCGCCACGGCGCCCTCACCTTCCGCCTGACGCAGGTCCTCACCGGACACGGTTGTTTCGGGAGGATCCTGCACCGAATCGGGCGGGAGGAAAAGCCCGGGTGTCACCACTGCGAGGATCGGCCTGAGGACACGGTGGAGCACACCGTAGAGCTATGCCCCGCTTGGGCTGAGCACCACCGTGTCGTCGTAGCGGCGATTGGCGGCGGCGACCTCTCGCGTCCGGCCCTGGTTCAATCCATGGTCCGGAGCGAGAGGGAATGGGAAGCCGTCGCCTCCTTCTGCGATGGGCGGGCGTTTTGGGGGACTGTCTCTTGTAATTTTGACGTTCAAAAAGTGCTAATTATCAGCCTAGTATGAATAAATGACTTTTGATTTTGAGTCATGCTAGCGAAGGAGGTGGCGGAACGTGAGAGGAAGAGACCTCACGTCCCAGCCGCCGCGGGAGACGCCCCGGGCGTCTGGGGGCAACCAGTGGCCCCAGGCCACCGTAGGCGCGGGCCTGTGGACGGTGAGTAATGGGCTAGCTCACCGTCCGTCCGTCTCATGACGACAGGCCGTGTCGACGGCGCGTACGTGTTCCACGCGCGCCTCAAGGAGATATCAGCAAACCGGAAGGGGTGCGAGAGGTTTCGGGACTGCTCGAAAGAGATACCGTGGCCCTGGAACACAAAGGGCGAAGAAGGAACATGGATGGGTTTTAGTCAGTACAAGTTTGACACTCCCTCACGCTCCGCCCAGAGCGGGAGAAGTCATTTGATAATTTCCCATCCGTAAAAACGGAAAAAAAGGGGTAGGGCAGACAAGACTGCGTGAAGTTGGTTTTGCAGCGATTCTTTTCTGTCACTAAGTTTTGTAGCACAACATGTTGACTTTTAGTTTATTCGAAGTATTGAAAATCGGAATGTCGTTTTTCGGACCGAGAACCCTTCGAGCAGATCCTTCGAACGTATGAAAATCGGAAAACTAACAAATCGCATTAACGACTTTCGGTAAAATAAATTTTGTGATTTTTAATAATAGACATTACAATTTTTAGGTATTTTGAAATTCGGACTTTTGGCACTCGGATCATTGAAATTCGGAATAAAATATTTCGGAGTATATGGGTGTTCCCGGTTTAAGAACCTGACAGAGAGAGCATCCGAACGCGGTACGTGAAGTTGCTTCCTCCCTCAGTAACCCCATACATGCGCGCATGACATTCTCATTAATGGACTGAGTCCATCACATGCGCGACACCTTGTAATAATTGTTAAAAATATATTAATGTTATAATTATATTATATGTATATAAATTATTTTGTTTTACCTGTTCCTCACGTACACACGGCAAGACATCAAGCTATACAGATTCAGTATACATGGCTTCGCTTTGTATAGGTTTCCCGTCTAATGAGAAATCCGTATAAACTAGTTTTGTATAGCTTGATTGGTCGTCGTGCGTACGTTCAGTTTATGACTGTATGTTGTGCAGTAAACACATAAAACAAAGATTTACTCGCGGTCGATAAAACATTCTACGCAAGCAAGCCAGAAAAATGGTGCATAATTGTGCAAAAAACGGGGCAATCGTCTCACTTAGAACTGTGCAGATGATAGCAGTGGCTGCAAGTGAGTCAGACATGTTACCTGTCTTCCATAAAGAGAGAGACCGTTATTGTTATTACCCTCGGATTGCATTACTAAGCACTTTAAGCATCTATTATTATCGTACTCAGAACAATGTAATTAACAGCCTACTGATACATACAAGGTGGACCCTTCACGAAGCCGACAACCAAGCATTCTGTACTTCAAACTAAGTAAACCTGCGCAAAAATTTTTGCTTGGAAACTTTTTTTTTTGGAGTGAAAAATCACGTTTTACTGTTATACTCAATGTAACGCACTCAAAACATTATGCTGATGGATGCATTGAATAGTAAACAGGTCATGGAGGTATTCAAAGTAAATTTATAACCTCGAAAACAAGTATTTAAAAAAACCTGTGAAAAAGTTGGAACTTTGAACTCCAAAATCTCCATAGCTAGGAGGCACCCAGGTCCAGGCATCCAGAACAGAAAAATATCGCAATGATGGGGGAACAAGTACCATTCGGCTTCGTTAAGGGTCTATATGCACCCTTTATGTATATTCAAAATGATTGTCATGTGAAGTCTATGTATTTTTCCTTCTTCGGTGTACACTGTAATAATAAAATCAATCTCGAGCTTCGGTCCGCGTATTGGTAGGTATGAACCACTCATATCTACCAATACGCGGACCGAAGCTCGCATCTAACTTCCGAACCACCATAAAGTTTAAATCGAACTGTATAGATATGTACTTACTGGCACAAATTCACGTAAAAGGAACCCTTTCGGATTTAATTTGCAAAAACCGGCTTTTCAGAATCTTGAACCGTATTTTAACACTAGCTAGAATGTTTTCGCAGCAAATATCTAACTTTTTCTGGGTTTGTTTCTGAGTAGAGTATCGAAGACTAAACAAGAATTAAGAAGAGTAAATAGTATATAGTAGTATCTACCTAATGCAATATTATGATGTATTGTATATCTAGTCTTCTTACTCTATAATCTGAAATACATTTTCAAATCGTCTCCTCTGTTCATAATGATGAGTACATTGACCCTTTGCAAAGGTTTTCAGTAATTTTAATTCGGTCTTGTGAAAAAAATTTGTATTGACTCTGAGATAATTCCAGAGATTGTGGGTCACGTTGTTTATGTAGACGTAGACTAACTATTATTGAAAAGACGTTATTAAAATACATAGGTACCAATCTTTACACAGGTTTATTTACCTTTTTTAGATTCCTTTGTGTGTTTTTGTGAAAGCTTTTATTTCATGCGACGTTTTTACTATGCTACTGTAATTACCATTGTATTTGTGCCTGTGTAACCGACTCACCGTAAAAGGGTCCTGAAACAAAAAAAAAGTGACATGTAACATGATCATAAAACAAATGAACGCATAATGACCGCATGAACTGTCATGCGGCCCACGCAATGAAAAAAGAAGCCTCCGTCGAGGCCAACCAAGAAAGAGGAGGCGCGAAGACTTAGACGCTTATCATGAGAGTGCGTTTAAGACGGCACGGGAAATTAGTGCTTGAAGGGACTTAAGGGAGCCCTTTGCCCATCGTGGGGACAGCTATGGCTATTTTTTTAAATTCATTATGACGCCTACCTTAAGCAAATTATTGAGAACGAGTCACGATTGCCGGAATTTCACTTATCCAATGACCGTACGCCTGAATGATCATTAAGCCCAAAGAAAGATTTGGTATTCGAAAAACGTGTGGCGAATTATCGTTTAGCTGATGAAATGTTGGTCGAAAAAACGATAACTCGAAGAACATTTGCCCGAATTCATCACATTTCATAGGCTAAACAATTTTTCACTTTCCTGTCAATCGTTCTTACGACCATATGAACTTGGCCATTCGAGCGAACGTTTTTCGGACAAGTGAACTTCGGGCGATCATGGTGCAATCTATATTGGGTACGTAGTAGGGCTCCTTTTATTGACATTCAAATCAAACAGATCTTGTTTTCTTATGTTATGGTGATGAAGAAGGAACATGCTGTGCAACACGAAACTGATTGGTTACAATACATAATCGATAATACATGTAATTTAAAAATGTATCCAGAACTGATCGCGACCGCTTTTTATTTTAAGTATAGCAGAAGTCATTAGCGCCGGGAGAAATCATGGGTTTACGAACTTTGTAAAAATTACCAAAATTACAATATAGCATATAAGTGTATTTTGAATGAGGATTTTTTATAAGAAAAAAAAACAATATGAAAATATATCCATTTTAAGTTTATCAATTTTGTAACAAAAATCTAGATTATGAATACTTAGGTATATATATACATATTTTGGGAAGGCTTAGTAGGTAATAGAATAGTCACCATCAATAGTGGTTTCTATTCAGGGTTGGGTTTATTATGAAGGCTTGCATATTAAACACAAACTATAATGCTATGGCAAGCGTTTTTAGAACCAACTGGAGTCACAAGTCTCAAACATTAGTTTAATGCGTCAAACATAATCTCCGGTAGATTTGTTTGGTAGATATGTCAACACGAATGTTAATGAATGTGTTTTATTTGGGCTCGCTCCCACGATACTGCGCGCTCGATCATGAAAAATCAGAAAAACCATTAAAAGTTTCGGAGTAGTGCTCATAATGTACAACGCACCGCTGCAGCCGCTCGGTGATCGCCGAATTACCTACTAAAGTGTAAAAAACGTAGATAAAAGGTGGGGCTGTGCATATTCCCATGATCGGAAGACGGTCAGACGGCGTTTTAATACACCCATAATCGTCGTTCGACGGTGGATCATATGAAATATGTAATACCGCTAATAGGTCTCGGTGGGTAGCTTCCTCAGCGGTCGCTCGGCCAATTTTGCCGTTGGTAATAACCTTAATATCCCATCAGTGCTATACCCCATGCGTGTACAAAGATGAGGCTGGGTAATGACTGTGCGACCGACGCACGGACCCGCCCCGCGACCGATAATTCACCTTTATTGAATAAATCTGTTTGATTACCGTATTGCACGCCACGCTTTATCGTTTGATTACGGTTTTATTGGAACGTTTCAAATGCAATCAATGTTTAAAAATATATTCTAAGGTCTGAAAACGACATTTCTACAATCCATTTGATAAGTCCTGAAAAGCGTTTGCTATGGTTGGTTCAATTAATAGCCCTCTGTGGATCCAACTCGACCAACAAGTTAAAGCAGCGCTCCAAGTTAAAGCAGTCTCTCATATCATGTTTTGCTACAAAAAACGAAATTGTGACCCAGAAAACAAAACTCTACCGTTTAATATTAGAATTGCATTTTTGGATCCATTACATTCTAAGATCTCGCCTAAGAACGACATTTATCCATCTGTTGTCAGAATGAAAAGTCATTTTTGGAAATCTAATCCAATAACAAACATACAATTGTGTTTACGTCCTACTACTGCTTTAGTCTAAATGAGCCTAATCATAATCCTATTAAATGGGATATAATGATACACAGTTTTATGTCCGGTAGAAAGAACTACAATATTTGAATGCGCATAAGATAAATATTTAGCCCACCAAAAGGAACTACAGGATCCCTAATTAAAAATAAATACCACCACCCATGAACATTGAGAGCAGCGGTGGCCCTGGTGGCAGCCCCGACTTACGAGCAGTAAGCCGTGGCGTGGGTTCGAACCCAGGCAGGCGCATTACTTTGTGTAATTTATTTCATCACCGCTGCCCTCAAAAACGGTGAAGGAAAACATCATGAGGAAACCGGTATGTCCTAGAACTAAAAATTCGAAGACATGTGACATCTACCAACACGCACTGGGCCCGCGTGGTGGATTACAACCCACTCCCTCTCATAGAGAGGAGCCCTATGTCCCAGCAGTGGGAACATTATAGGCTAATGATGATGAACATTTGAAACCCAAAAGGTTGCGGTGCGGACACTTATACTGACATAAAACTACCTACTACTGCCGTTTTCCCATGTTTTAGACAAAAACCACAGGACGTCATCTACAGTTGCATTTTTTCTTCGAGTTGAGCCCAATAATGCACTATAATAGATTGAGTAAATTGTTAAATTCAACGAAGTAGTAGCAGCTACATAACAATATAGCATTTCAAATATTGCTCGCTGGATAAGTAACTTAAATTCTCTTGTAAAATGAATAATTAATCAGTTAACTTCAAAGCAGAGAACAATCAGTCGTCGAATGTCATTCCCGAGAAATGTATGCCGACATCGTAAACGATGAGCTCGTATGGCTATAAGTATGGTGAATGAGGATTTCTAAAATAAGAGGCAATTTATTATCATAAGCATTGCAGACGCAGTGACGCAAACATTCGTCGACAGTTATTAAGCGCTAGAACACTGCATCAGGATGAAGAGGACGCGCGATGCTTGCGACTATATTGTCATCTCTCTTGCTTGTGGCATCAGTTGCACTCACATCTTATACATAAATCAAAGCGCAGACAAATTCCATGTCATTATTCACCTTCAATTTACGAATACCTAAAACAATACGCTCTGCTTTTACAAATACTTTCGTGTCTTTATTACACTCCAGAACATTTGGAATCAATTAAAAGCCGTGTTTAATATGATAATACAAGACAACAAGCAAAGTCAATAATATCATCTTGCATTAAGACTGCAATAACAAATAAAAAAGCATCCATTAGGAATCGTAAAAGCGATAACATTTTTTAATCGTACCTACACAAAATTCCTATAATGACAAAGTACACAACGAAACCACAATCGGAGTGTATTATTTTTAACGTATGGATATCGAGTGAACATTGTGAATTTAATTGTGGAGCTGTTAACGGGTGCACCCCGAGGATGTGTCGTTAATAGAGCGTTGTGTCTCTTCATTTTGTTTGAACGTTCACTGACTCCGTTATTTCGGAGCGACTAATAAATTGCGTGATGACAGGTGTCAGCTGCTCCACCGCCTCTGCACTCTTGCGTCGATGTCTCATTCCTCACGTTCTACTCCTAAATTCTCTTATTTTATCAACGCTCCGTTCAATTTTCGTTTCGTTCTCTCCCTATTCTATTTGTTTGTTTTAGCATTATCGCTTCAGCTGCGTTAATTCCATGACACAAGAGATATTGTAATTCTTGTGTTCATGGAAGACCAATATCTTAACTTATCGTATATCGTAGACTGCCTTACATACAAATTATTATGCTTCATTGAACTGACAAATATTTCATCATGAGAATCTTTTGATGTAATTTACATTCACCATGCCGTCATAAATTATTTTATTTATTTAAACGTTTTAGACGTTTTTTATTGCAGTATATTTTGTCAGCTACATTATATTAGCGACATTTTAGAATCTACTGGCGTAAAACATATTTTATCTAGTGGAATGCTCTATATTTTGAATTGCTAATTTATATCTATATGAATTAAAGGTAAAGAAACTCCCCAACTAGCAAAATATGTGCTTATAACTATCTACAAGACTATTTTTTTAACGCTTATAAAATACTTATAGCTTGCTACAACCCTGGATTTGGGCACACTTATAGGAGCATTTTATTTTTATAACAATCGTATAATCAACTTACACAATGTTATTAACTCCTATGATGTACTTGTAATAGCATTTGAGAAGTATAATGGGTCCTACAATGATAGACACACAACCTTTATAAGTATGATAACTTTTATAAGCGTCTGATACAAGATCCTTACCAAACAAATCTTGTTTATAATGTGCTAGTAAAGTACTTCGTTGTTGATTATAAGTGTATTTTCCAATACTTGTTTTATGTATTTTGTTTAGTGTTTGCTCCCTGAGTAATCATTGAAATTAAAAACTTTAATACAGGATTAATTTATTATAAGTGTTAGGTATTACTATTTGTTATGGTAGCATAGTATGTTAATATAGGGTGCGAAACCATTGGGAAGTAATATTCAATGTTAAAATATACTATATTTATCTCATTTTTTTAAAGCGCCTCCAAAAATTGAACGTTACACAATTGTTTTAATAAATTTATAACAAGCTAATTTATCTAATATTCGCCATATTTAAAAATGATATTGGCCGAGAGCGTTTTAAGACTATTATAAGCATAATAGCGCTTGTTTCAATATTAATAAGAACTATTCGCCTCCATGTTAATATTAAATAGGGTTTCTTATTGAATCATTATATAAAACATTGAATTTTTTTTAGGTGTTATATTTTTAAGATGGTTGTATTTCTTAATGTCGACTGTTTTTTAAGCAACGACGCAGAACAGATTAAACATGATAACTTTATACTAATAATATGCTTGGTTAAATAGTTTTTAAGCTTATTGCTCTTATAGTGCTCTAATTTAGTGCCATTACTTTTATAATAGTTCTGATCAAGACTATATTATTACAATCTTATTAAGGACTCCCCTAAGTATGTTATTAAATCTAATACTCCTACTCAATGCTACTACAGGAGCAGAAATTTTACAAAGACTATTAGTCTTGCTACCTGCACTTTTGTCCTACAACTGTCTAATAACTTAATCTTGTAGTGAACTATAAACCTTAGTTATAAAATCAAGAGATCTTGAGTATGACAAGGCTTATAACTTAATCCGGTAGTATACTATAATCATATGTTTCAAGAACAATTGATCTTGAGTAAATCACAGCTTGTGGAAAGCTATTATAAGAATGGAAGTCTTTACGGGTGCTAGTATAAGAGTTTTATTAGTCTTGGCAGTCCTATAATTTTTGTTATAGGACTTATTTGCTAGTTGGGTCCTTTGCATCTTACAATTTCTGAAGGTGTTTGAAAATTCCTCCCCTAATGAGGACTCCCCTTAGTAAGGGAGGGGTAAAAGTTTAAATTCGAAGTGTCGAAAATGTACATACGTAAGCAACGTTTCGGTGCAAAGCTAGTTGGCTATAGGTTAAGTAAGTAAGTAATCAAAATAATTAATGCAGCTTTCATTGGGCAAATGGCGAGACTTTCACAACATTCTCTTCCGGACACGCCACAAGTCCAAGTACAATATACTTCCAGTTGCAACTCATTAGAGCTTCTTGTGCTTAGATGGAGCGTATAAAAAACTAGAGATTTTTTTAAAGTATAGTAGGTATGGTCTATGACATTGTCATTCAAGAGTTAAAAGGCCAAAGACGGGAAGAGAAGCATCCGCCACCTGCCACCTTCGTAAAACCGCATGGAGCATTTGCGTCCCAGACAAACTGCATTGCGAGGGGAAATGTTTAATCGATTGCGTACCAAGAACAAACTATAGGGAGTATAAAAGGGAATTCAAGAAGTATAAGGAGGGTCCCCTTTCGGGGTACTTTTTGATGATGATCAGAAGAACACTACGGGAGCGTCAAAAAACGTCCCTACAAAAAATATACTTAAGATAAATCTGTCGATCTAAAACGTAAAAGACGGGTTATAAACGTAACAATTTTTAACGCAAACTTTAGTGTGGGTAATGCCATGTGCCAACCTTTTACCTACATACTTAATTTTACTAAGATACTGATGAAAGAAAATCATTTAAAGTGATTAAAAGTCAACAAGCGAGAACCAGAAAACTTAAGGAAGGACGCAGGCTAGGTGGAGCGGCTATACAAGCTGTTTGCATCCCCGTCAAATTCAAGGAGGTAAATATTCTAATGATTCTCGACCCGAATCAATAATAAAATGGGTAGGTATTCTTTTGTTTGTCTTATTTACTGTAATCGGTAAGTGTGAACCACCCGTGTTTTAAACGCGACCCTTCTGATCCTCGCTCTATAACCGCGCTTTCACACATACAAACAATCTCAAACGTTTATTAGATAATTTTTTAGTCCCTAAACCACGTTAAGGGGGTTATTCTGAAATACTGACAAATTTAAACAACAACAAAAAGCTGCGTTTTGAAAAAAATAACCAGGTATCATAATTTAAATTGATTAATTATTTATGTATTTTGTGACAACCTCCTGAATTTTGTCGGGGATGCAAAACAACAGCTTGTATATCGGCAGATTGTCTCGTAGCATCTGGATTCGAGTAGCCGAGGATCGACTTATGAATCGCACGGCGTGCGATTTGAAAGTACTATGTTCCGCAGTCGACTGGAAGTAGCAGTCGAATAGTCCTTTTTTTACAGAGATATATTTAAAATAAACTATTTTACACACAAAGTAATCTTTCAAAGGTATGAAAAACCAACTGAGCACGCGAGTGCCACGCGCTATCTAGGCGGTTGCACACATGGGTACCTCCATGTCACCTCGTATTTATGCAACACAGACAAAATGTTGTCTGCGGCACCGGAACGTCTAGAGACCCCATCCTGAAGAACGTTACGCAATCCATATTTAACCTGCCAGTAACTCACGCATGAGTTTCAGACTAAAATTCTAGAGTCAGCAACCAGTCGTTATGAAATCGTTTGCAATTTGATCAGGATGCACCTATCTCTAGTATTCTCTAGTTCTAATCAAGCAATAATGACAATAAGATTAGTCTAGAAATGGAAAGTGCTGAATGAATGACTGTATAAACGAGATCAAGCTTGAGTGAGATAGATAAATATGATGTAGGTGCTTAAAACATGTTTGGGATGACGTCACTAAATGAAGATAATCCCGGTAACATCATGACTCGGATTTAGGTATTTCGTAGATTTTTTCCTGGGCTCATCCAAAAATATTTTGTTTCTGCAGAACCTCGGTTTTAAACCTCACATTTATAATTCCAGAAATGCAACGGATGGCAATTAAGTCGGATAATGGTAAGTACTACCCACCAAAAACATTCTGTAAAAAACTAGCCAAGTCTCGATGGAGCTGCTTGTTTATCTCTCAAAAGTAATGAAATCTAGACAAAGTCGTGCCAATAGTTTGGTTGGGCTCTGGTGTTTTCTATTCAGGGTCACCTGAAGGGATGATGAAGTCACTGAAAAGGTTCACACATCATCGATGAAGTCACAGAAAAGGTTCAGTGTGGGTAAGGCCTCGGACTCGAGATCAGCGATTGCTGGGCGGGAGCGGCGGCAACGCAGACCCGGTCTCATAGCGAGCGGGCAAATTGCGCGGCAGAGCGGCGTAGTGTTGTGTTATAAAGAAATGTGAGTCTTTGTTTGCGAACGAAATGTCTAAACAGCGACCACAACATCTTTTTGATACATTTTTTTCGTTACGTTAGATTTATTATGGGCAAAACAACATGTGAATGCCTACAACCAGGCAAGGAAACAAAAAGGCGATTTTCATCGGAATTATGAAGAACAGAGACAATGTTCCTATAAATTCTATAGAAACGTTTGTTCAAATTCTTGAAGCTGTCAAGTGCGATTAAGAATATTCAGTTATTTTTTTAATATCGTCCCATGGTATACATATCATGTAATTCCATTCTATATCATATAAAATCATTGAAATAATTTCATACAGGCGGGCATTTTAAAACGTCGCGTCGGTCGTTAATAAGCAAAAAAATAAATCCACAACACTATGTCAATGCAGACGCGCGGGCACCGCTAGACTGGTGCTCAGGTGCACATCGCTCGTACGCTGCTGCCCGCGCGTCTCCGCGCCGCGCCGCCGCTCCGCCGCGCCGGTGCCGCCTCGAGGCCACTTCCATATAAATCTATGGATTAAAACGCGCCGCTGGCCACGCCGCGGCAGCAGCCACCCTTTGCCCTTGAGTGCGTGTCGCCGTGTGAGCCTAAGCACCACAAGGTGGACCGCTAACCTGATGGACATCACATAATTCGCTGGTTGCGAGAAGACATTTGGCAAGTAGTGGACGTCTTTCGGTTGAAAAGATGATTGTAATGATAAGACTTGCCGGAATCAAAAATTAAATGCAACTGTTTTCCGGCTCAAATGGATTTTAAACAAAAGCAAATATCGAATCAGTTTCCTCCAAAAACAAACATGAGGAAAGAATGATATGATATAAATCAACAATATATGTATTTCTTTTTACTATCGTTAATTACAGAAGGGCGTATATAAATAAAGAAAGCGCCCATTGAGGCGGCGTGGCGAGGCGATCGCCGCAGCGCGCCTTGTCGTTACAAGCAAATGCACTTATCTTACCGGGATGTGAAAAACTGTTTTCAACTCGCTGTCGTCGGTTAGTTGCGCCAACACAATACATCCGAATGTACCCAGAGTCAATGCCTCCAGAGGTTACGTTTAAACAGGATTTGGAGACCCAACAAATAAAAAAGCTACAGATCAGAATGGCCATAACAAAGAAGCAATAAGAAGTAACACTTATCTTTATTTAATTCTATTGTCTTTTCCGGAATTGAATTGGTTTACATTCACGTTTGTATTGGTGTAAGTAACCGTACGAGTTCCATTAAAAGTCATTTTCGGTGTCCATTAAAATTAATGATTTGTAATTAAAGTGTAATTATGAGAGAGAACCAATATATCATTTGAGTCCGAGACGCGCCATCGTAAACCCGTCAGCGACTCCATGATAAAAATAAACAGAAGTCTTTGAAACATTATCGATACAAATAAATTGTCCGACCAAGAATGAATATCAATAAATTGAAAATGTAACTCGTAAAAACATATCATCGATTATTGTAAACAGCTGGCGGGCATTTATGCAAAACGAATCGTTCATTGGACCAATTCAACAGCGGTAGCGAAGATAGAAGAATTTTAATTGAAACTTACACATTGGACCTGCGGCCTTGCGCCGCTCACTGACGCCCTGGCGCGCCGCCCGGCCCGACCCAATGACTCGCGGTTATGCACTCTTTACAAGATGAAAACAACGAAACGATAATGTAACAAATAGGTATCCCTTAAACCAAAATCAAAGAAAAATCGCTCGATAACCTTATGCAACTCTCCAGAATCAGTAGAAACTTATAAATTTACATGATATCCAAACTTTTACTTGACAAAGACCTTATTAAAATCTTGACGAGAAGTTAATTTGCAATGACGGCTACACCATTAATCATTTTTTAGCTTACATAACCTCGGTCTTTTTTGTTAAATACGAGCTTCCGGAAAGAACTCTGAAAAAAATATTTCAACAAAGCTTTTTTACCCTGCTTGTTGGTTCATGAAAACTGAAATAATTGTAGTACCTTTTCTAAAACGACTCTTAACAGGGGGAGTCGTAATCAGAATTGTTTAAAATCCGCTGTACCCCATCTGTAGTTAATTCTATTTACTTAATTGATTGTGGCACTTAACCCGTTTCGTAGCAGCCGTGCGTAAATCTTTCTAACGGCTGATTTACAAATAAAACCACGAGTCAAGCATTCGTGATAGCGGTTATCGTACCGTTCTCATCTCGTTCGCTTTTCTTTGCATTTGGTTAAACAAATAGAGGCCTCGTTGGGTCGGTAGGCAGATCCTAATTAAAAACTATATTCAGCCGCTGTCGTATATTACGCGGAGGCCTTAGGCAGTTAGTCACCACGTCTGGACACCTCCCAGTCGTTTAGCGTTCGTATTGCGTTGGGGCCAAGCCGTGAATGAAAGACAGGATGTTCCCCATGAAATCCTTTAGCGTGTGGATACGGTTAACAATTTTAACAATCTTCTGGTTTTCATGAAAGAGACAAATTTTGACCATTGTAGTATCAGAATATAGTTATAATTAAATTAAGTTTGAATTTGGAAAATATAGGTGACTTGATGACACGAGTAACTTTGTCTGCGTCACCTGTTTTAGCAACAAAAAAAAATTGGCGCTCTGGTTGTAGCGACGACCTATACTTTGGGTTATCCAAGACAGAAAGTTTTTTTCAATTTTTACCAGTAGTTCCTGAGATTAGCGGGTTCAACCAAACAAACAAACTTTCAGCTTTATAATATTTGGAAAACATGTGTGATGACGCCCATTACATATATTGATAACCTGATTGGCAAGTCTATCATTTATCTAATATACGTATCATTAAAAGCTAGTCCTATACATTATAGGGCTAACTCCTGGTAGGTAGTGACAAATGACACTTTAAATTTTTGTTTTGTATTTAATTAAAGTAGATGCGACAGGGTGGACCGCGAAATCCAATTTTTCTTACGTTTTTTGCAATTCTTTAGTCAATGGCTGTATGTTGAACATAATATGGTTTGGGGCCGTAATACGCATAAATTTACAGTATTTTCAGATGATGGGATAAAATGAACTTAACTTAACTTATTATTGATGATTTTGATCATAATAATTGTGTAAATCCATATTTGCTACGGCCGGGAATTTCCATTCAAATTGCAAAAACCGTAAGAAAATTTTAACCGTAATTTATTTTCCTTAAAGAAAAACAACATTTGGAGAAAGTCCCTACATTTACCTGCACAATATTTTTTTTTTTTTTTTTTTTTTAAATTTAAGTAAGACAAATAATAAATCGAGAGGTCGTTTAGTGGTCGCAAGCGCTATAGTTGTGCATGACGTCTTTTTCTTTTTTTTACGGATGGGAAATCATCAAATGACTTCTCCCGCTCTGGGCGGAGCGGGAGGGAGTGTCAGACTTGTACTGACTAAAACCCATCCATGTTCCTTCTTAGCCCTTTGTGTTCCAGGGCCACGGTATCTCTTTCGAACAACCCGCAGCCCTGGCAGGCATCGGCCCTCTCGGACCCCTTCCGATTTGCTGACATCTATTTGAGGCGCGCGTGGAAGACAAACGCGCTGTCGGCATGGCCTGTCGTCATAAGACGGACGGACGGAGCTAGCCCATTACTGACCGTCCACAGGCCCGCTCCTACGGTGGCCGGGGGCCACTGGTTGCCCCCCGACGCCCGAGGCGTCTCTCGCGACGGCTGGGACGTGAGGCTCTCTCCCTCTCACGTTCCGCCACCTCCTTAGCTAGCATGACTGCTTCGCAGAAGGAGGCGACGGCTTCCATTCCCTCTCGCTCCGGACCATGGATTGAACCAGGGCCGGACACGAGAGGTCGCCGCCGCCAATCGCCGCTACGAGGACACGGCGGTGCTCAGCCCAAGCAGGGCAGAGCTCCACGGTGTGCTCCACCGTGTCCTCCGGCCGATCCTCACAGTGGTAACACCCGGGATTATTTATAGAGGGGTAAATAATCCCGGGATATTAGATTCGAATCTCAGGTCCGGCTATGTGTTATCAGGAATTTCTCTGTAGCCGTAACGATGCTCGGATTTTTGCCCAAATCATGACAATTTAAGCTCGCGACCTATTACATGACAGTTAAATATATCAGGCAAAATGTGGGTGTACTAGTATGGGTGTAGGTAGGTTAGGTAGGTACACCTCTTTCAAAATGATCGGGAATTACATACGTAATTATAACGAAACACAAATGATGTTTTTTTTATATTTCTACACCAAGCTTTCTCGTATTATATATATAGTTTAGGTTTATGTCCAGTCTATCAAGAACGCCATTAAGACTAAATAAAAAAACCGAACAAATGCGAGTCGGACTGAGGGTTCCGTACAAATTTATATTTTGTAAAGCCTATATTTATTTTTATGATTTAATTACAAATGTATAGTTTTTAGTCTTTTGCCTATACTTGTAGTATAAGACGATATTACTTGCCAAATTTCATAGTTCTAGGTCAACTGAAAGTACACACATATTGATTTCCTTGAGAGTGTCGAAATGTATGTTTTTTGCTGTACGTATGTTTTTCACATTAACTTACAAGTTTCAAGGGACTGTAGACCTGAGTATATGGTTTTAATTTCAACCAGTTCCCTCCACGCGTTCCCGATGTAGAGGGTCTCGACAGACAGACAGACAGACATAGACATCAGAGTGATCAAAAGGAAAAAACGGAACCCTTATAGGGTACGAGGTACCCTAAAAAGTAACATACCTACTTCGACCGCTTCATAATCAGAAGCCAATTAAATAACAAATTACAAATAAAACTAAATGTCTCAAGATAATAACATACAATATCGAATTGAATGTTTGATCAATTCATAATTAGAAACAATTGTAAACACAAAAACTATAAGAGAGAGCAAGCGTGCGCTGGAAGCAGCCGGGATCCGATTCTTGTTTATAAGGCGGCCGGCCCACCTCGTCTGCACTAAAAGTTTGATCTTATCTTCAATATTTTAATAGGTTCCCGCGGCGGCACCTTCGCCAGTAATTGTATAAAGTATCTCTAGAGGAATAAATTCAATATTCCGTCGCTGGGCCGGTCGACCAGGGTTCCCTCCGCTTAACCTCGTGATAAAGCTTAAATCAACACACGAAGTAATTACAATCGAGCCACACTTCATCACAGATGCGAATAGTGATTAACTATCTTCGTCTTTGGTTCCGCGGTGTTCGAACGCAGCCCGCACCTAAGCCGCCTCCCGCTGCCCAATTAGATGCGAAATTGGATGAGACTTCATTTCAATGGATGTGACATAAACGGAAACTATGGGGATTGTTCATTCGGTTTAGGTGTCTTCATATATCTTCATAGTTTATTCTGCAATAGTAACTAGAAGATTTCATTGTACACAAGATACAAGAGGTATTTTAGCTTTTTCTCTGGGATGGGACATTACACTCTGATATTCTCACTAATGCAACTTTCTGATGGGCTGTCTCACCGTATGCTTGTTTTCCAGGACAATAATATAAAAAAAATTAATGCAATAAAAAAATAAATATGCTCACTCTGCCATTTAATTTTAATGGAATCTCCCTTCCGAAATTAAAAGGCAGAGTGAGCATTTCTCTAAAGTCTAAATAGAAAGCAGACAAAATATCGTCAACCGTCCCTTTTAATTTTGATTAATTAAAAGTTTTGCGTGGAAAAGAGTTATCTTAACGCAAGGGTTGTTCTTAGTGAACTTCTTTTGTATTTTATCCTATAAAGAGAAGTTTTTCAGTAAAACAACGCTCAATCTGCAACAAAATATAAAAGTTTTACAATAACGTATACGCCTCGGGCGGGGAGATCACCAAAGACGAGAATAAATCCTTTTGCTAAAGTTGTACTCTATTCACAAGTATTTAAAAGAACGAAATAATGAAAGGATTTATAAGAAGATAAAATTTGGGTTGAAGACCAAGAGCGCCAGAAATTAGAAAGTAAACTTTTGTTTCTGAAGCCGAGCAGGTTTTGGTTTCCCACTCAGTACGACATATGAAGCGACAAACGCATACGGTTAGACACATCTTATAAAGCGCTGTAGTATTTCAGCTTAATGCAGAAACAGTGTCTATACGTATATTCGCATTTATGTCGTAATGAGCCCGTTACATGGCGCTCGAATTCGGTACTGTCGTGGGCGGGCGGCGGCGGGCTCGCACCTATTTCGCTGCAAGCGGCCTCTCCCAATTAGCCTTAAAATAATGAACATGTTTTATATTTCTACCCGAGTGCGGCGTGTACTTATCCCCGTTTGCCCCGGGAGGTCATGCGGCTGTGGCCCTCTCGCGTTGTTTTACACGGGAGTACCTTCAAGTAGGTAATATAATAAAAGGGACACGTTGGTTGGGGTTTCGGAATATCAGCGGTGAATTGGGCGGTGGTAACGTTTTGTGTGGAAGAGGATCCCTCAGTATAATAGTTCAAACGGATGCATACTCGTTAGTCTCCCGGTTTTCGAGATCTTTTTATTGTTTACTAGCCCACGAGTTTATTTGCATGAAATTAATCATTTTTATGGTTCCGACCCTAAAAGGAAAAACGGATCACTTTTTTGTCTGTCAGTAAGTTTTTCTCGAGACCAGTAGGTACGTAGGAATGTGAATTTTGTTATTATGCTAAATCTCTATGAGATACACAAAAAATAAAAAGGGGGTGTTATAGCGTTTGAGACATATTTTTAGCAACTGTAACAGTTCCTAAAAATTAAAAACTGGATTCTTATTTCTAAAGCCTTTTGGTAGTTTTATTTATAAGATAAAACTGCTGAATAAGGTAAGCTGATAGTACTAGGCAGAGTTAGTTTCGCAGATGTAATATTGGTATAGCCTTATATTACCTTTTAGGAGTGACGGGGTGCAAATTGCATTGCGCGGGAAAACTAACTTTGATCGTAATTGATTTGCTGGTTAAGAACGTGTAGGAGGTAGGAATAGTACCTATGTATTTGTAGGAGTCTAATTTTATCTCAGGATGACAAAAAAAAACTAAGATGACGCTCAATCGAGTCCAACAGAAGCTCAAAAACATGCAACTGAGAGGTGAAAAGACACGGTGAATATAACCTTATCTTAAAGTTACCACAGCATTTATCACGTAGAACTTGTAAATATTTATCACGTTTCACAGAGTAATATATTAAAAATTTGCCGCCATGACAAATGAGATGTCGCGGCGCGCCACACATTTCAAATAAGCATTTAACCACTTCCTGCCTGTTTAGTCTACAAATAACGCGACTGCTCAAAGATTTAACTAAGCCTGAATAAATAATCAATTTAGCCAGCCCCGCGCAGCTTCTGATCGATTGCCACAATGCCGGCAGGATGATATAGTCGACGAGCCGCAGCGATAAATATCCCGAGACAAATGTTTAGAGTGTCTCTGGAGAGTTGCGGTGACACTAAATTTAAAAGCTTCAATTGTACAGAAATAACCAAAACACGGTTAAGATCTTTCGAAAACAAATCGTGTATCGGTCGCTTGACGACAATCGTGATTGACTGCGCAAGTGAACGTCTCTAATATAAACAAATTAATAGGGAGCGGGTCGAGCCCGCTGCGGTGGCGGGTGTAATTTAGAAGACACTCGTTCACCGATAGGGGTTTACGAGTAGATGAAGAACAGCTCTCTACTATTCATTAATGCATTTACTAAAAAATATTAGACGCGCCAGCTGTAAATCTTGACGCGACATTTTTGTACTTTTATTAAATATATATTTCCTGTCTGTGATATTTTTATTATGGATGGCAATATTAAGGAAACATAATTCATCAAGTAATCATCTTTATATCTGTTTTGTATCACAACCATAAGCCATGAACGTTGTTAGACTGTTCATTTAAATTAGAACGAAAATAATAATATTAAAAGTCATGCTTTTAGTGACCATCGACAAAGTATTAAAAAAAACTGAAAACTCAACTAGGAACCATTATCTACACCCATTAACATGTTACATGTGTTAATCACATCCTCTTAGGACCGTCTTATCAAAACAGGAGCAATTTTAAGAATGACTTCGTCTATAAATAACATTGTCCTTACATTAATTATGAGCTTAATTATGTAGAATCCCTTTGATTTACAAGCCGCTCATTGCCGCCGCAAACGAATTGTAGTGGCTTAGCGGAGTACCTCGAGCTTCGCCTACCGCTTCTTGGTTATAATTATTTTTGTCGTAAGATAGCTCTGCTCGGTGTGTATAGACCGAGATGAAAGTAAATCGAGACAAGTTGACGCCCGCACCGCTTTTAAAGGATTAGCCGATTATATACACTTTGGTTTTAACACGAGCTTCTCTGGAAGAAAGACCATTTTGAAATGTTAACGTGAGAACAACTGAAACTGTTATAGTCATCAATTATAAATGCATCGCATTGATCGCGATGATATTATTAAATAAGTTTCTGGTATGAAGACAAAAGATGACATTTCTGCAATAGGCATTTGTGTGTAACGAAACATTTCGGAAGAACGCGGATGGTTACCGTAGCGAAAAAAAATAAGAGAGACAAAAAGGTTGTTACTTCACTAGGTATAAAGATACTGTTTAACGGCTAGGTACATTATTTCAGACTTAAAATGGTGTCTACAACAATATATTTAAAGCTGCCAGTGAGGGTGCGGTAGTGGCGGTTGTTAGCGGATTGCCGAAAGCGCCGCTGCGGGCGCGCGGCTTGTACGCCGAGGGCACCCGCCGCCGACATGCCCGCCCCCCTCACCTACGGTTATCAGCAACTATTGAATTCGGGATTAAATCGAGCAAAAATGCGAATCCAAACGGCACATCTTGCGAATAACTTAGAAAAAACCAACCACAGTAATTTTTTGCACGCCTGAGTCGGAAAAACAATCATATTAAAGTTAAGGCTAGAAATAGAAAGCCCTTCAAAAAAATGGAGGATCCGCAGACCAAATCGATTTTGTATCTAGTAGGCCACTGGAAATTGGATTATGCTATCCCTAAATTGAATAATTAAGTTTAGATTGCATTTCAGCTTTGTAATTTAGATATAATCACATTTCTTAAATAAACCAATCGTTCACTAATCAGGCGTAATGACGATTCCTAACGGCACCTCATCTATCACAGAATTTCAATGAACAAAGATCGTAGCATATTCAAGCAGCCGGACAATCGAATGATTGTCCTCGATCGCAAACAAGCTGTGATCCCGACCGGACATTCGGCAGGCTCTATTTCTGCCCAGTGTTTAGAAACAATAGCTCTGCGCTGCAATTAGTTTATCCGATAGATGGTGGTCGAACGAGTCGTAAATCTACGCTCTTGCCACCAGTGGGCTCTCTACGTGGTTGTGGCGCCGTATGTAGATTCAGCTCGGTTAATTAATGTGCCACGGTAAAGTGCGAGGTCTCTCCCTCACATCCCCAGCCGGGTTTCGCAAATTGCGCACCCATCTCCCACATGTTGGTACAATAGCTCTAGTTTGGCGAATTAAAATTAGACCCAGAAAAATATTGTCAATTCGAAAATGTTTCAGTTTAAAATGGGGGTTTATAAGTTTCCACGTACTAAAAACTTACAAGTTAATTTAAAGCTGTGAGTCTTATTAAGAAAAACATCGTGAGGAAATTCGCAAGTACGAGAAATTTTCAACGTGTACAAAGTAGCACCATTTGTCACACGAACCACAGAATACTGAAGTACAAGCTTACATGAACCACTGCGCAGTGTTAACACAATTTAACTTGACTACATATGACCACACTATTATGAAACTCGGTAGTCTTGTTTTAATGAAAAGAATCTTTAGTAAATTAAAAGATTGGTTTATTTCTTCTGAGCATTTGTTTTCTCTTTATTAACGAGACTATACAGATGCGATTGTGTGATTATATATTTTTCAACACACTTGCTCATAAATTGTCTTTATGGTCACCGCAATTAGGCACAGAATGACACCCATAATCAAACTGTGACTTTTTCGTTGCTTATAACTCACTAGAGAGTTATAGTTTTTTTTTTTAATTTATTGGTTGAGGTGCTTGTTCTTAAAAAAGTTTTTATTCAAAAAAAACATCGTGTTCAATCTATTGCTTGCTCATTTCATGCAACTTCTTATTTAAATAGATAATTTTAACTCGTTCGTGTTTAATAAATAAATCTTTCACTCAAATATAACTTTTGTTTTCTCTGTAATAAAAGAAAAGTTTCAATTCCCCATTTTGTACGTGGCAGAATAAGCGCAAACCCTATGCGCGGAAAATAAAAAAAAAACCTCATCCCTTTAGTTTGTGGCTGATCGCGCGTAGGAATGCGCGCGCATAGGAAAACTGATTAATTTTTCCCACCATAGCGAATCATTTTTAAAAACTCGTTTTCACTGTTGAAATTATAGTTATTTATTAATTAAAATACTTAAAATGTCTACAAGTAGGTACTAGTTACAAAGAAAATGATTTATGTTGTACACCGCCCGATATAAACCCGATATGTGAAGCCCTTAACGTTATGGAAAGTTTACTACCTGAAAACTCCAAGGAAAAGTATCTATTATCTACTAAATAAAATGAGTTTTTATTGTTATTTTATTCACAAGTGTGTTGAAAAACGTCGTATGATATACGTGTGTATTGGTGATTACCGTCCTCGGCTCTCTTAAGACCCTCACCTAACGGCTCGGGTCTCAATGGCGCCTCAGCGGTAATCACCAACATTACACACTAGTACCATAATTTACTATTTCACCACTCCCGCACGAAAGCAGTGTCTTTCCTCTACGAAAACAGTGAGGAAAGTTGGTTTTCCTCACTGTTTGAACAATGAGGAAAGTAATGATCCCGTTCAGAAACTAACCATGCCTGATTTTATTATGTTAAGTTTTAAAGATATTTAAAAAAAAAAAAAAAAATGATTTGCTTTGTGACTATTTAATTTATTTACCTATGATGACTGAATGCTTTCTTGCTGGGAGTGGTGAAAAGTTTTGTATGCAACATGTGAGCAAGTTCATTTGCTACTCGTTTTGTTGAGTCTTTCGCGTACTCAGGATTGAAATTTATAATCACTTGCTGCGCTCGTGATTCTATATTTTTCAATCCTTCGTTCGCTCAAGACTCAAAATTAAAACTCATAGGAAAAACGAACTTTCCTCACATGTTGGATAAATAACTATTATTAAATAAGCTGAGAAATGACGGTTATCATCACGTCCGTGAAGGCCCGCCAAATAATTTTAAAAGGTCCTGTATTGTTAAAATTCCCAGATAATAAATCTTGAAAAGTGGCTATTACTAAATGCTAGGTAATCCACGTAATTAAATGCTAAGTTTATACGAAGTGTAGAGTAACAGATTGATTTTAAGTTCCAAGTTTAGTCGATACTACATTTGTAAAACGATTCTGAAGATCACATCTTAACGTTGCGCTCTGAGTGACGTATGGCGGGAACGATGAGGGGCGCAGTTTCCCCGCCACCCTCATTATCCCTTTCATGCTGAATTTCAATTAGCATGCTTTCGTGTTTTGCAATAACAAACCGAGCCCCGTTTGGAGAACACAGCGTGGAATATAGGTATACATTCCAAGCTTGGATATAGATATGGAAAATTGTAGCGTTTTAATTTTTAGAATAATATATTATGCATTATTTTGTCGTTTTTATTACTGCTGTTAGTAAAAGCCATAACAGTTTTTATTTTTTGCATATCCAGTAGGTATATTAGACGCTATCTGGTGCGAAATTTGAGATTTTCTATAACGAGATCTCGATCTTCGAAACATATTCGAGATCGTGTGCGAGATCTCCTGAAAAAAGAACTCATTTTGAAATATAAATTAATGGTTTTAAAGTGTGCGTGATAATTCGATGCGGTATATTTTCATGTTGCAAGTGATTTTTCAAGATTCAATTGTTGTTTTATTTACACAAAGTTTGTCGATATGGATAAGTTACCAGACGGGATGTAGCCGTATATATGGTTACTGACCCATAGAACACCAATGTTACTAAAAATATGAAATTATTTATTAGAGCGGCGAAATTTCGATTTACTACATATACATACCTACAGATATCCCCAGAAAGCCGGGCGAGAGAAGTATCGAATGTTCTATCTTGACCCCTACCTTAGCACGCAAGATCTCGAATTATCATCTCAACTGCCAACATATGCTGGTTATAACAAAGCACAGTTAGTCGAATTGACGGTATAAGTTATTATAGCAGGGCGCTCTAAATCGATAACATTAATTTCCTAAAACCAATACACTAGCTATTCTATTGCATAATGAAAAGACAAAGGTTAAATGATAAAATTTTTGCTCGTCCACTGCCAACACCTTATGGCGCCAGAACCAAATTACTAAAGCAGCACGAATGCTGAGCTGTCTCCTTTCAAATTTGATTGCGCCCAACATCACACGCCCATGAACTCTATAATGAAACAGCCATATAAAAACAAAACTATGGGCATATATGATTAGGCCGATACACGAGTAAGGTAGAACCACTAAACAAACAACCATTACAATATCGCTGCGTCACCGTGTTGGAAATCACTTATTGTAGGAGTGACTTGCACTCCCGCGCAAGTGCCTTATGCTACGCGGCTAGGTCCATTCGTAGGAAATCCGCCGCGCCGCCGCGCCGCCGGCAATTTACTGGCGAGCGATCTTACATATATTTTGCCGGGTATTTTAAATTCCTAACTTATTAAATTACAATAGGTGTTCTGGACATCATATTCATTCAGAAGACCAATGAGGAGCAAGTGGGTGGTGGAACCAGTGAACCTTTACAAACTGATTTCAAATCTATAAAACGCTGATGAGTGATGATATTCATGTCTTAAGTTGGTTTTATAAGTACGTAGACGTTCTATACTGTAGTAGAACCGTGTAAACTGTTCGTGTAGCGAAATTCATAGTACCTTGTCTCAAATTACCAAAGCCAATTTAATATCTTATACGTATTAAGGTAGTTGTTTAAGGTAGGTATTTATTTTCGCATTGGAGTTTCATCCGTCCATTGGTAGTTTATTTTTATTACAACTCAATGACCCAATATTGGAAAAGATATCTATCTTGTATTAAACACAGAGAGGAAACGTTACTATCGGCGCGTCATGTTCAACATGCATAGCTAAACAATGGCGCGCGCGTTCGACGGACGGACGGGTCAAATGAGGCGCGGCGTCAAATCTCAGGTTGCACCGACTTGGCGCCGGCCGACACATTCGAGAAGTTAGCACACCCATTGAAAACGACTAAAAAACAATACACTAAAAGTTCTTGCCGTCGTGCTTCACTTCACAAAGTAACAAGCGGCCGCAACAAACGAGCCCGTCGCGGAATCGATTTCGTCAATGTGCTACGGTTTCAATTTTAACACAATTTGTTTCGTGTATGCGAATTATATTACAAGTATCTAAACAGCCTTATACACAACTTAATTACCACAGCTTTGCTCACAAAACATGTAAGAACACTGCAAGAATAATTAATTTAATAGTTCAATTAATTAGCACTTTGTTAAATGTGCAACTCATAGATTTAAATACAGATAAATCATTTAGAAAGCCACTGTCTTAATTAGACTGAGAGATGTCAGCGGAGCCGATGCCTTGCACCGGAATAAATCAGGACTTAAATTGCTTTCTGCAACGACACTCCCACCGTCGAGTTGGCGTTAATAGCGCGTGCAACCGAAATCTTAGACGAATGTTTGGGAGTATTTTTTACAGTGAAATAGAATACTCGAGGTCTGCGAGCAGGCGCCACAAAAATGTGGTTGAATAGCCCAGTTAAAGGAACCAATTAGAACATGCCAAACCACAAAACTATTAAATTTATTGTAGAAGCATCTTAAATGATATTTAACAAACATAATAAAATCCGTAAGTAGTCATTTAAATTAAAGACGACGATATAAATTTCTACTTATATTACCCGATATAAATGTAATTAACAATACCATTATTGGATCGTATCAATATAACTGTTGGTATGGCAACCGACATCGAAATGATTTGGATTTAATTACTTGGATCACCAACCCCGCCCTCGTTGGAATCGAACACTCGTAAATCAAGAATAATAATACCGAGCTTTGGTCTTTTTATTGACTAAACAAATCTTTATCAACACAATTACACGATCGTTAGTGAGCAATTAAAATTTACCAAATAGCCTTGTCGGAGCTCTACAGTTAAGCTAAAATAAGGAAAGAAAAATAGTAAATTAAGCTGCACACATGCCAATTTTGTCAATTTGCAACACCAGCACTTTTGACTGAACCGCAAATTCGTCATTACCACATTTGCCAAACGAACATTTACATGTGGATCATTATGTTTCCTACTACAGGTTTACAAAAACTAAGTAAGTAACTCAATTCTGCACGTTCTTCCATGGTGGCACTTTCGTATTCCTGTTTTAGTTAGGAAGCTGTTACTTAAAGGCTAAGATAACAATGTTTAAGATAAGGGCTTGTTTTTACTTCACATTATGACTCATTGTCTTTTAGCAAATGATCTCTAAAGCCGGAAACACACTTACGTGTCGTGGCGTGTCGTGACGCGCCAGAAGTATATCGGTTTCATACATTTTGGCGTGTCGTGTCGTAACGACACGCCATGCAAGTATGTCCCTACTCCCTAACCATATTAAATGTATGAAACCGATATACTTCTGGCGCGTCACGACACGCCACGACACGTAAGTGTGTTTCCGGCTTTAGAGATCATTTGCTAAAAGACAATGAGTCATAATGTGAAGTAAAAACAAGCCCTTATCTTAAACATTGTTATCTTAGTTTGTAATACGAGAAGGACTTTTGTTGTTCTCAACCTTTTGTAAACTAATCTGTGATTTACAAAAAAGTTATCTTTTAGAAAAGAGAATCTTTTGTCTTGGACTTCGTTGTGGCGACTAGTATTGCAACAGTTTTAGTCGTGAGATCGACAATTTATCAAACAATAATCAAATTCTCAAGAATCTTATCGTTGGCTGTTCTAATATTTCTTACACAGATAAAATGAATTCAACATTAACACAGTGTTAACGGGAATGTCATGAAGTGTTAAAAAAGCTTATAAAATTAGCTAATATATCTCAACTAATCATCATGAGACATTAAAATATAAATATTAAAGACGAGTTCTTTTAGATAGGAAGCGACGATGACATATTTAAATTTCTCATTTCAAAGAGAAACAAGCGACCCCTACAATAAAAAATATCACAAGAACCCACACACAGAGAAATTTCCACAAATCTATAATTCCATCAGCAAGTCAGGCAAATACGAAAATAAGCATCAAAGTGTTTTTTAGAGGAAAGACGACAAATGTCAACCAACAAGGCACCAGTAGCAAACACGTGTTACATATTGTCTGACAATATTTACTGTTGCTTTATTAGCTCGGGAAGTGGAGAGAAGAAAATGAAAATAACTGTCGTTCTACATTCTAAAGCCAGCGTTAAGATCGAAGGATTAATTGGAAACAAATTCAGAAAAAAAAAGTGTTAGCCGCAACGACAAATTATGAAAACGCTCCGTTGTAACGACAAAAACAAATCTTTGTTCATTCCTTAATTCGTTTTTTAACTATTCACATACTCAAGAAAGGATGCCAACAAATCCAATTGCGTCGACCCTTGATTTACAACGAATCAATAAAAGAGAAGGCTATCATTACCTTTTTACTGCGTATTCAATAAAAGTAATGTACTCTGTAATCAATCCGATGACAGTCAGGTCTTTCAAATAAGAGCCAAACGGCCTTTTACTAAAATCCTTTGGATTTATAAATCTGAATTTATCACAATTTTTAGGAAGGCCAATAAAATAATTTGTCTCAAGGTGATTACCGAATGATTCACTTCAGTCATCGAGGGTTTTAATTTTATTTCGAGTTTTCACTCAGTTCGGAACTACTATAATATTCCATTAGCTTAACTAATAGGAGACTGGAGAAGTTTTTATTTGTAATCGTTATCTCATAAATCAATGGAATGCTTTTCAGAATTAGCGATCTATCGAGTTTATATGATGTCTATATATCAAGTGCGAGAGTTGAAACAGCATAAACACAATAGTAGGATAGAAAAAAGTCGGGGTCTGAGAGATGGCTCGTAAAATAAAACAAGGGACTACGTCCGGAGATATGTCAAGATAGCATGCGGCGGGGGGGCGCGGTCCGGCGCCGGCCGTACACCCCGAGACCCAATTAGAAGCACACCTTTTGGACATGTGCTCTCACTTGGCGCTAACTAACGCCGAAAAACTTAAGGATACGGGACAACTAAATCCGTTACCGTTTACCTAATTTTTTCATGGAAATTCTTCTGGTGCCCCAGGGGTATTGTATGGTGAATTCGGAAGTGATTAATATTGTATACCATTAGTAGTAAGTGGAAGCGTAGCCCGCGAAATTCAACACACACAGGTTTAACAAAATATGATTCGCAGCAGTAAACGTATGTATTTAGAATCAGAATTGTACTGAGACTTTTAGCTTGCGTCATCCCACAGCTGGGCAAAGGCCTCTCCCTAGGACTTCCAATTGTTTCGATCGAATTATAGTTATTAAAATCATCAATACTTAGCCCATTTACGTTTATTTAATCCCATTCAATGACAATTTTATGAAGTCATTCAACAGTGTTAAATGAACTGAGAGGATGGTATTGATGATTTAAATGATTATAACTCTGTAAAGCCACATTTGTTACGTACAATCATATTTTAATCAACACACAATCCAACACTGACCTGCGAATTGCCAAATAGAAACAAAAAAGTGAATTTCGCGGGCTACCCTTGCGCTTCCACATTAAACGGTATCTAACTAAAGAAGGATTAACTTATAGGGGGATTGACACAAGAAAATAGAGGCCCATGCTTAGCAGTTGGCGAAGTCGACCTGTCAATGATAATGAAAGATAAGAAGAGGAATATTGCCAAGTCTTCCTTTTCCTGTATCTACTAGGAAATAAATGAAATTCTGCAACCGTGTTTGTTATTTACTCGGTTTTTAATGTGTGTGTATTACTCGACACCTAGTACTAACTAGTGATCAGAAAGTCATGAACATTGTCCCTTTAATTTCCAAAGTGAGAAAGGAAAAATCTCTAATCTCATGTTTGTATATTTTTTATGAAAATCTTACCTTAGTCTTGACAAGTTTTGCGTTATCCTTGCACATCTTTGCCAAAGCATGGTAGTCGCCTCTTGCTGCACATAAAATCCATTGCTTTTGCTTTGAGTCCAATGGATCAGTTTCACTCTTCTGATCTAACTGAAATTATATCATCTATTTTTTAATTGATCTATTAAAGTATTTTAATAGACGCCCAGCTCATTTTTACTTACAGAAACTCTGTCTTCCTCATCCACCCCCTGCGAACAAACATAATATTTCAATGAGTCATCATCATAGTCAAGATTTCATTAACAATTTTATACTTTTAAACACAAGCTTGTTCATTCATGGCGAGCAATTTATTAAACGATGTACATCAACGTACTTAACGTCTGAAAACAAAAGATTAGGATTATAAATAAAGACGATATTTACATACATAATAAATATCTTAACGACACATATAAATTAATCGGAACCTAATATTTCAAAATTAATAAATGAGTACTTATATTGTGAAAATAATATTTTGAATTAATGGTCAATAAATTCGAATTCTCCCGTCTTCAGGCTTGCGCTGCTATTCCCGTAAGATGATTTAGGTCACAAGTTCTTTGTCTGTGTCAGCGTAATTAAAAACTCTATATGATGTGGAATACAGTTCATTTTTGTATAATGTATTGGTAAAGTTACAATGTTCGCGACTGTTGCACTGGGCGTGCGCTGCGCAGCATGACCACTTTACCACCTGTCGTTACATATTTATGTCTACACTATTGGCCTCACTGTTAGGGACTTTGATATTGACAAGATAACATCCTTAATGTGATGTGTTTGATTTAATAATAAGATTATGTTTGTACGTCGCTGGTTTTAAGGTCTTATGGCAACAACAATTAAAATTAGCGTCCAAATTAGTTTTTCAACGTTCATCTTCACCACTCGCTCGATAGGAATAACGTTATTGGGATACTTGCCTATAACTACACTTTCCACAAACCAACGCATTAAGTTAGTGTATTTTTAATTTGATTCTTTTCAGTCTTCATTATAAATGTTTTCTGATTTATTGCAGGAATTGACAGTATTTAAGTTCAGTACATTCATCGATACATTTAATTGAGCTAGCGCGTAAGTTCTTCCTCGCCAGGCTCCACATTCCACATTCTAGGTTACTTGAGTTTGGGAACAACCCCATTAGTATTTCTGCATCGGCGGCGTCTTAGCACCTAAATGTTTTCTACACAAAACCGCTTCAGGACCAATATTCATTCATTAAAAATCATTCTTGCCAATAAACACATTTTTAGGGTTCCGTACCCAAAGGGTCAAACGGGACCCTATTACTGAGACTTCGCTGTCCGTCCGTCCGTCCGTCCGTCTGTCGCTTTATCTCATGAACCGTGATAGTTAGCCAGTTGAAAGTTCTACCGATTATGTATTTCTGTTGATGCTATAACAACAAATACTAACAACAGAATAAAATAAATATTTAACGGGCTCCCAAACAAAAAAGTTTTTTTTGCTCTTTTTTTTAAATAATGGTACGGGAACGGGATCCTTCGAGCGCGAGTCCGACTCGCACATGGCTGGTATTTTTTTTTTGACACGCGATTTTACATCTAACCTTCAGCAACTTTTGAACTAAAATACTCTAGTAACTACTAACCTAATGTTAAACTGTTTTTGTTTGCAAGTAATGAACTACCCAAAAGTTACTTTGGTTTCCTTTTCGAAGACTGTTTGCTTATTTCTAACAACCGTCACTGATATTGGCTTCAGACAGAGATAAGTGCCTCCGCGGCGAGTAAAAATGTATTAAGTACTTACGGTTGGTTACTAGTTTTCTAACACGTCCAAGTTGCTGAATGTGTGCTAATCAACGCTATATGACCGACCTCTTTATTTTTAGTTTAACTGAGTATTTGGGAAAACCAGTTAGCTATCTTACGGTCCATGAATCTACAACGCTACGGTATTTTCTTAGACACGATAAACATATAATATAATTGATATTAATGTAAGTAAATTGTAAGGGTAGGCTCGCCAGTTAGTCGCCGAAGGGCTCCAGGCGTGCGTGCCTCTCTCCTCGCCGTAGGACGCCATAGGCATCACGTTGTTCGCGCTGGCTCGCATTATGGTGGCGACGACGGCACCACATTACAATCGATACACGTCACAAACTCTAACTTTCAACTTTATTCATATAATTTATAAGACGGCGTGAAAAAAAAAACAAACGCCACATTCCAATAATTTAATGTAAATCACATTAGAAGACACCCGTTAGACTCTCAAATTAATTAGTTGAAGTCTCATACTTAATTCTCAAGTTAACGCAAACCTATAATTTTAGAGTTTATGTTAGGTTAGGTATACAGGGTTTTCCAATAAGAAGTGTTATTTTGATATTCAAAGAAAAATGCATTTTTTTAAATATGAATGATCGTATGTTTATTTCATTATAAAGAGGAAGGTATGCCGTTAATAGTGGAAAATAACATCAGGCAAATGACCACCACGACCACGCTTACAGGACCATATCCTTTTCATGAAATTTTACATAACCAAATCGCAAAGTGGCTGCCCTATGTCCTCGATAGCCTCACGAATTCTATCTTTAAGGTCTTGAATAGACGCTGGGCTGTTGGCGTAGACCTTCTCATTCACGTGGCCCCAAAGGAAGAAGTCGCAAGGCGTTAAATCACAAGATCTCGGTGGCCAATTGTGACCTCCGTTAGTTAAGTTAAGCTATAATAAACTGAGTTTAGTTTTCGACGTGCGACCGACATGTCGAAACGAAAGACGAGCCCAAGGTAATTCTAGTTGTTGGTTGATTTTTGCTTACGAGTCAAACAAAACCAGGCACAAATCCGGACGCAACGTCACTACGGAGGAAATGATAAAGATCCTATATGAAAAACGACCAAGAGCGTGTCCTGCCGCGCACAGTGAAGGGTTCCCTAGTCAGGATGAATATTTATGAATGCACATTGCAGAACAATGATTTTATCTACTTAAAATACTAGATAATATAACTGCCTATTTCATAGTTTATACAAAGAAACTGTAAAAAAGTTATTTCTAATAAAAGTTATTCCTAAATATCCAAGTAAACATAGCCTTAAAAGAACAACGCAGGACGGACCGATAAACAGGACGCAATTGCGGAACCCGAAAAAGACCAAGCTGCAGCATTAGGATTTCAGAAGTGTTCAGGGCACAAATATCACAAAGGAAGCCTTAAAGAAAAAAAACATGTCGTCCGAAACTTTATATTGGAGTGTGGGTTTTATATTGCTTAACAAAGCAGGGTAAGAATTGGTATTGTTTTTTCAACGGTGCTACACAAAGGGTCTTTTTCAAGAAACAAATTAAGTTTTAATAAATAACCTCCTCCACGACTCCTCTTCTGATACATGCACAATAAGCACAATATTTTGAGTGCGTTACATTGCGCGCTACTGTAAACAGTGATTTTATCACTTGCTATATGTCGTATCACAGCAATACTTTTTGGTTTCATTTAGTACATAACCCATATATGACGGCTATATGATAGGCCTGTTTACACCCTGCACATAGCGGGTTGAAGTGAGAGTGAAGAATTCTATCCAGAGATCTTGATGGAACTTGCCTATACTGGAACGGGATTGCTAGCCTTTTGGGCATTTTCCTTATAATGGGAACAAAGATGATCTATAAAATTCTAAAATAAATCTAACTCAGTGCTGGAGTTTCAAAGACTGAACCTGAACCAATCGGAGTAACAAACAGGTTTTCGTTATACTCATATACTACAGGGCATTTTGGATAAGATGAAATATTACTTCATAATGGCATTGGAAGACGAAAGCTATTAAACGGGATATCCAGCTTTCGCAACGTAGTTATTGTCATGGATACTTGATTGTTTCATGCCACGGAGCGTGTATTATGCGCTGTCTTACTTTTATCATTGAATAGCTGACAGCTAATTCATCCGTTCCTATTTTCCATCACTTCGACAAGGCTCGTTAAGTGCGGCATCCGCGTTGTTGATGGCTGCGAGTGATTCTCAGGCCCGAATAGCACAGGGAGAACAATGAAATCGGTCATATTTTCCTTCCTACTCGCAACGGACCGTACCATGTTATCTTTCTCATCGTGCATAACAACCATGCGTTTATTCAAAACACTGATGATGTATACTTAAATCGAAGCTCATTTTAGGTGCCTTTGTGAAGGATTTATTATTAATAAACAGAAAATAAATATCTACTATTATACATACCTACAGAAAAAGGAATACGGTATCAGTTCTAATTTGTAATTTCTAAGTATTATAATTAGTACAGTGTGACATAGTTAATAATATGCATAATAGTTAATAGTATGTCTGTTATCTTCAAGTTTAAATCTCTGAAACGATCTTCATGAAGTTTGACAGATAGGTAGCCTAAGGAAGGATATTGGAATCTTTGCACCATTAATGAATAGCTACAGAAAAGAAACAGATGATGCATTATCACGATAACTCATGTTTATTTTCTGTCGCCGTAACGTAGCATTGAGCAGTTCGACACTATCATGCGTGCATTGTGGATATCGAACTGTTGCTACGTTTCATAAAGAAAAACTCACGGAAGACTTAAGAAAACTACGCCAAATTATAATAATGTAAGAAGAATCCACGGAGAATGTCATTTTGTGCTAAACTTCGTTCGCACACACTTGACCATATCTACCCAAAAGTTGTCATTTGAAAAAATAATGACTTCCAAGTTCTTCTAGACCTCAATGCTTTTAATGTACAGAGACGTGTGAACATGGGCTAAGATACGCATAGGGTGCCAGAGCATATGAAAGTACAACGGCACATCAACACTGGTTAGTTCAAAGAATCAGTGCGTCGTAGTCGTTACGTCTTCAAACAACTTCAGATATTTGGTAGCTGATCAGTCGCAGCAGTATCAACTTGTGAAATCACAGCCGAAACAGTCGCAAACGATTGAGCGATCTGACTACTACGACTAACGACCGACCAAGCGAGACATACAGTTCGAGTCACCATAACTGCACGAGCGCTACGTGAGGTCCGGCAGGATGAATAAACTGGAGACCGTACATTTTCCTTAATATGGAAGTGTTATGGCCTTGCGGAAAGTTAAAGAATCACGGAAAGATACATTGATGGAGTATTTACACTGATTCGAGTTGACCTGACATCTCGTCATCAGCTGCTGCCTACCTTTGTCTAACTAATTTGAGGCGGCCTACAGTCAAACCAGATGCAGCCGAATACCAAGTACCTAAGATGGAGCGACTGCATGTCTAACTTGACATCTCCATTGTATAAAACATAGTCGCTAATTTCATCTAATCTTAATTGATCTTTTCATCCATATATTTAAATCGCTGACTGTACTACGATCAATCGTTTACTATCGGAGTCCAAGATTATCTGAGACGTCTAGATGGACTTAACTCAAAATAAGGCAATGGGATAATAAAACGTTTACGGGGTGCTTAGCCCCTAAAAACCAATTGGATTTCGCGTTTAGCACGTACTAAGAAGTCTTAAAGGGATCACAAAATTAAACTAGCCACTTTATTTTAAAGTCAAGCATTTAAACGAATGTGTTTGTGTATTCCTGTGCAAGAGATGATAAAAATTAACCAACTCCTAAATGTGGCTAAGTACTACAAACGTCATTATGCAGGCAGGTCGTATAAAACACAGCGAAACCCTACTGACAGCGTGGTCAGCAACTCAGCACTAAGCACGAATGACCTTTTTTCAAGCTTTAATAGCGCACGTGCGCTTTGTAGTCACACGACAGTAATTGACAACCGACCGCAAGTCACGAGGCAATATTCAATATGGTATACGCCATGAATAATGATGACAATATTGAGTTTAAACCTATCCGTACCTCGATTTGATGGACTGGCAGAAAATGGACACATCACAATATATTAGGCCCAAATGGATTCATTTAGACGTATTGCAAAGTCTAGCTAGCAAGTAATTAATTTTTAATTGAATTTTAAAATGCTATTGAATGCATTTATGCACATGCTATGAAACAAAATTAGCTGTCTTTGTCAACTAAGATTGCAATAAAGCCTTCTGTTATTCCTTATGAAAAAGATATAACGTTCTCTATGTTACCTACGTAAAACATACTGACGTTCAAAATCATACACTGTTTAAGTAGATTTTTTCAGTCTCTTGCTTAATTTAGCTTGCTAAATCATGCGGAAGAAAAAGTTAAATGTGAAATGGTTTAATGCGATTTTATAAAACGCGTCGAATCCAAATAAACTAACAGATGAATGATGCTGGTATAAATGAAAACTGCAGGGAGCTAGGTACCTACTCCAACCCCTTTATAGCATCAATCGGAAAAGCTTTCATATTTCTGTATACTATTTTTTGATAGTTTTTTAACTTACGAGCGGAAACGTCTACTGTATACATAGTCCGTCTATTTCAGTGTTGATTTATGCGTCGGGATCTCGCTCAGACGGGTGGCAACGTGGCATATTAGTGAGAAACGGTTTGTTCATTTATTATTTATTAGCTTCCGCGGCGGCGTTAAGTGAATTCCAAAACCTGTGATTATCTCGTTTGAGAGCATAGCTATCTAAGTGACAAGCTAATTGCTAAGCGGACATTTTCAATATTCCCGCTGATTTATTGATGGGGCACATTTCAGGAAATGGTAATGAACAACATTAATAAAACCTATGAAAGATAACACAGATGATGTTGTGACAATCTCTATTTTAATTATCTTCGGTTATTATATATTTTTACAAGCTGGATAATGCGCCACTCGTCCTTTTTATAGGTTACAATGTGAGATAACGCTGTATAAAGCAATTGTAAAATCCATTAGGTGCGCGGAGGCGCGGCCTAATATTTGTCATTACGAGCTTTTGTTGTTCGTGTTGTGTGCGCCCTCGTGTAGGGGTTGTCCTGTTCGGATGAGCCGAAATTATTATTATATAAAATTTTGCTCTCGCGACGAACATCCCTCGACGGTTGTTTCCGAAATGTGCCCTTTGGGTGTCATGTTGTTGCCAATTCAGTGCGTTATCGTATTGGACAAAAGAACGCAGACTTTTTAAAAAATGCACCTATATCAATGATTGCACTGCATTAGCGATTTTATCATGTTAGTAATTTCCCGTCCTCTTTTGATATCCCGGCGTGATCAAAATATATCGTTAATATCATATTCGACATAATTTTGACCGCCAAAGGCCCATGACGAAGGTTTTACAATTCAATTAGCTGCACCAGGTGTCGACAGACAGGAAACTTTTACCCTTACCGCAACGCAACAATTTAAACATTCAAAAGACTTTTATTGAATTGGATAATCAAATTCATAGTTGAATTCACTTGTTTCGGTCAAAAGGTAGGATAACTCTGCCTGTTCTTAGCTTTATGTAGATATTATTGACTATTTTACCTTACACTTTGATATAAACTATTTTTGATACAACTAACTGGTTAAACAAAGTAAGGTGCACAAAGTTATAAAAAAACCGGACAAGAGCGAGTCGGACTCGCCCACCGAGGGTTCCGTACAAATTTGTAGGCATATTATAAATAGCCCAGGAATCAAGTCAATATTTTTTAAGATTTAATTACATATGTACAGTTTTCAGATTTTTCTCTGTACTTAAAAGTAGTTAAAAACGATATTACTTACTTGACAAATTTCATAGTTCTATGTCATCGTAAAGTACACTATAAATGTTGATTCCCTCGAAATATACGTTTTAGCGGCATAAACGGCCGTATCTTTTTTTACGTTAATTGAAGTTTGATTTTTTCACAGCTTCAAGGGACTGTAGACCTGAGTATATGGTTTTAATTACAAGATAAAGGGTCTTAACAGACAGACGGACAACAAAGTGTTCCTATAAGGGTCCCGTTTTTCTTTTGAGGTAACCCTAAAGAACCACTTAGATTCTCTAGATTATAGATATGTCTCTACGATTGATAGATATTTTAACTTTCGGAATATACCCAGTTTCGGGATTACCCCAGTGTACCTTACCTACTAAAGGGCGACGTTAGTGTGTATTTTGATCCATAGTTAACAAAAATACGAGTAATAAGTCAAATTTTTTGCAAAAATGTTTTTATTTCAGCCTTTTTAGTTGTGGTATGATGGCATCTCACACAATTTCTATTTTTACTATAATTTATTAGCATATCATCTACATAGCCTTAGAAGAAAAAATATGTAGGTATTATAGAAGACGACTCATAAAAAACCAAGCAATGTGAATAAAATGTATATGGTACCACCGCGAGAGCTTCCTTTACCAAAAACTCTACACAAAACAAATACAGCCGAATTGAGAACCTTCTCCATTTTAGAAGTCGGTTAAAAATACCGACGATGAAATACCAACAAATAAGCAGGGCAGGTTTAATTTCAAAATAACAGCTTTCAACATAATACATTAAAATAGTATAAGGAAATTATAACAATAAAACATTTTTATTAATTTTTGTCTGTCTGTCAGTTTGTTCCGACTAATCTCCAAATCGGCTGGACCGATTTTTTCGGGACTTTGCCTATAAAGGGTGTAAAACACCTCTTAAAGAAGCCGAAAGGCACTAGTTTTCCCTGTCATTGCGATAATTTTTTTGTTCTACAACATACCAGGGAACCTTCTAGTTACGGAGATATTAGGGGTCAAAGTTCCAACTTTTTGACAACTTTTTTTAAATACAAGTTTTTAATGTAAGATTTTTACTTTAAAAACCTCCACGACCCCCGTACTATTCAATCCGTCCATCAGCACAATGTTTTGAGTGCGTTACATTGAGTTCTACCACATAACATGATTTTTCACCCACCAAAAAAAAGTCGTTTCCCAGCAATAATTTTTGCGTAAAGTTACTTAGTTTCATTTACAGAATGCTTGGTTGACGACTTCGTGATGAGGTGATTTACACGGTGTATATGTAAGTAACGTGTAGTAGGATAAGGGTTCCGTGGAACAAAATTAAAACCCTTGAAATTGTTAACAAAATCCGATTCAAATAGGGTAGTCATTTTTTTATGATAATTTAACTCCAACGAGGGTCGCGGTAAGCAGCTAGTTATCAAATACAAATCTAACTTCCCTATTTCAATCGGACTTAGTGAGAAATCCCATATTATACTACACTCGAAATAACAAACAGACGCTTCAATTTTATTTGATAGCTACAGGTAACTTTACTACTCAAATAAAACCGCATTCTGGTTCGTTTGTGTTCAATTGTTTAATCTGAATTTCTAAAATGTTTATATATATCCTGTACTTATAAAGATTTGAACAAACAATTAAAACATTCTCGGATTTTATTTGAAGTAAGTATAGCTTAGTACGAAATACATGAGGATCAAAATATTTGTTAATGATTGTCAGCCGACCAACAGGTGCCGCGCTCCTTGCAGCCCGAACCCAACTCCTAATATTTTATAATTATTCTCATTATAAGGAATCCCTAATGAGCTAGGTATCTAAGTAAAATAATTTTGGGGGTCGAATTAAGGGGCTACTTACTGCCAATGAGCTGTTTTCTTCGTCTAACTACTCTTCGATGAGTGAATATAAATGTCCAAAAAAAATATATGTTACTTATTAGACTTTAAAATTTAATTAAAATTTGTACATTTGAAATGACTCTATTTATAAAAATAGTGTGTGAAAAAAATATCCAAAATAGAGCATTTTCTTGTTTGAAATTTCGTAACTACGTCTAAACGGCATGGAGTTTTAGTATTTTTCTTTCACTAATATTTTAAAAGGTTTTTGTCACAAATTGTAAAATTGGCGACACAAGGCAAGTTCTTATTTATAATAGCTACAATTAATTAATCACTGTTTTCTAAATGAAATGAAATGAGGGGGTCCGTGCGCGGGCGACGCCGACGGGCGGCCGTGTAGCTCGAACTTTCGGACGTGGAGGTTGTGCTGCTCGTTCTCCAAAATTGTATTTTGCCTGATTCGCGCTTGTACAATTTACCATTAGTACTAAGTTTGTAAATATTACTACGTTAGTTTTATTTTTCGCGATTTGGACGCTTGTTTAGTCAGTAAGTAGCATAAACTTTTTATTTTAGATAAGTGTTGTTTTGTGTAGTGCTATCAAAATGCGTTATTCTAATTATTTACCTTTACTAAAAACATATAAACACAACATAGGTAGTCAATTTTTTATTATTATTTATAGTTTGTTTATATTACTAGAGGTTTAATAATTGTTTTGTTACAAATATGAATAAAAATACAGTGTGCTCTACATAGTTACCTGTCTAGGTAAAGGAGCTATTTCACGACCCTATTTATAAAAATTCTAACTAGGAACCTAAATAGTCAGCTAGTGATCACACTACACTACTAAATAGGATTCTAAATCGGATTCTAACTAGGACAGGCTGAGATTAGTTTCGTAGATTTTCAACTTTATGCTCTAGCATAAAGTTGAAAATCGAACTGTTTCGGTCTTCGTCGTTGGGACAGTTTTTCTTTAGTAGATTTTATGCTAAGAAATATAATCAATCGCTCGTCGTGGAGTCTTACAGAGCGGTCGGAACCTTCTTACTTCCTAGTTAGGTCACTAAATCGGATGCAATCTGTTCTAACTGCGATTACACGTTCCTATTCCCTAGTAAGGATTCTAAAAATAGGATCGTGAAATAGTCCCCTTAGTAGAGATCTCGTTTGGCAATAAAATCAGACTCGGAACTCCCGAGTCTGACCCCGAGTCTGACTCTGACTCCGAGGCTGACTACGAACTCCGAGTTAATTTTTAACTTAATTTGTTAATTTTTTTTTGTGTTTGGACCAAGGAGTCTTCCCGGACCTAATGAAATATAGCAAGGTAATACCACTTTTCAAATCTGGAGACAGTAAAGATACCAATAACTATAGACCCGTATCCGTGTTGCCGGTTTTCAGCAAGGTGTTTGAAAAGGTAATGCTTAATCAAATGCTTACCCACTTTAACACCAATAAAATCTTACATGACAAACAGTACGGCTTCACCAAAGGACGTTGTACGACTGACGCCGGTGTCACTTTATTAAAACACATATATACCGCGTCGGAAGAGGCACAAGATGCCATAGGAATCTTCTGTGACCTCTCGAAGGCATTTGATTGCGTAAATCACCAAACATTGCTCTTGAAACTTGAGCATTACGGTTTAGGTAAACTTGCGCTCTGTTTAGTAAGATCGTATTTGAATAATAGACAGCAGCAAGTACAAGTAAATGGTGTAAATTCGATGGGTTTAAAAGTAAAAATGGGTGTACCACAAGGTTCGATATTGGGTCCTTTCCTCTTTTTAGTATATATTAATGACCTACCCCATTTATTTAAAAACCAACCACAACGTGTTTGCTGACGATACTCCTTTAATATTTAGGATAAGCAGACGTACCACAAATTTTGACGACGTAAATAACGCTTTAATGCAGGTTCATAAATGGTTTACCTCTAATAATTTAGTATTCAATGGGAAAAAAACTAAGTGCATAAGATTTTCTCTACCAAATGTCAAATGTAGTGACTGTGACATAATATTGAATCAAGAGAAACTTGAATTTGTCGACGAAACTGTTTTCTTGGGGATCACGCTCGACTCAAGGCTACAATGAGGTCCTCATTTAACATCTCTTGCAGGACGGCTAAGTTCAGCAGCATAATTATGCTGTCAGAAAAATCCGTCAATTTACTGATGTAGATACCGCGAGGATAGTGTATTTTAGTTATTTTCATAGTATTATGTCATACGGTATTTTACTATGGGGACGGGCTGCAGACATCGAGTCTATATTTATTCTGCAGAAAAGAGCCATCAGAGCCATATATTATCTACGTAGGCGCGATTCTCTAAGAGAACTGTTTAAGGAAATTAACGTCAAGACGGTACTTTGTCAATATATCTATGAAAACATCATGTACATTAGGAAAAATCTGCATTTATTTAGAAAAAGAGGTGACCGGCATCACTATAATACTAGAAACAGGGACCAACTAGTTCAGCCAGGTTTCAGGATAGCTAAAGTAGACTCATCTTTCATGGGGTATCTACAACTGAATGAAACGAAATTTAAATCTTGCATAAAACGCACACTATGTAGGCAAGCATATTATAAGTTGGGGGATTATATTGATGATAAAAATGCTTGGCACAATGCTGGTCCTGCTCCACAACCATAGGAGCAATCGGAATTCGGAATCATCTGAATTACCAAGTGAAGTTATTGTGAAAGCTGCAGAAGATTGTAAAAATATATTTGCATCGTATAGATTCAATCTCTTAGTATTATATTATTGCATAGCACATGTGTGAGTACTATGTACTGTAAAGCCACCATTTAATGAGTACCTACATCTTTCATTGACGCGAAATTACCCTGGTGGTTGAGTGAATGTCATGCTGATGGTGGCGGGTGTGTCGGGTCGTTTAGTTCCCTTCAAAATGGTTGAGTTGAATGTTGACTGACACATGCGTCATGTTCGTGAACGGGCGCTGTCAGTTGTGACTGGTCATCTCTTAGCTGCCACGGTTTATTTTAATAACTTTATTTTTTAATTACTGATTTATTCATTTACTCTGGACGCTCAAAACTTGCCCGTATTTCTACATCGTTCTCACATATTTGAAATTCTTAACATGAATGATGTAACCAAGATTTTGTAACATATTTTGATTTAAAAGAGTGTCCATGGAGTTTCTTGCCCATTCTTCTCCATAGTGATCTCATCTACGCTACGGAATGGGCAATTACAGTACTTTTTACAAGTTATTATGCATTGTGACTGGGACTGTAGCTTCGCGTTTTAATTTATTTTTGACTTTCAAAAGTGCTTGTAATGGTATAATTGAAATAAATGCGTTGAGTTGAGTCTGACTCCAAGTCTGTCTACGAGTCTGACAACGAGTCTGACTCCGAGTCTGACACTGACACCAAGTCTGACTACGACTCTGACTATATGTCAGACTACGACTCTGACTATATGTCAGACTACGAGTCTGACTCCGAGTCTGACTACGAATTTCGCTGAATAACATTATCTCTCAATTAGTGAAGGCAGACGTCTAGTCTCGTCCTAGGAACCCATTTATAGGTATCAAATTTTCGTGTCTGTATTATTATTGTATTTGTTCATCGAGTCCTTGTGCACTCGTCTGATAAGCTTATAATAAATTGAATAAACCTTAATGTTACAGACAGAGGGTCAAATTCGTTTGTGTTTAGGGTGGGTCAGATAATTTTGACAACAGACTGTACGTCAGGACTTCAGGACAGCGCGAGAGCACCCAAACATAGGTAGTACAATAACAAAAGTGCAATAAAAAGATCCGCGCATGACCGAGCTGCGGAACGCGGCGCGAGCGGCTAGTTGCGATGAGCGCGGATCGCGCTCTGCGCACGTAAAAATGAAGCGGGCGTGCGCGGTTAGCGCGGGGAGAACGTCCAGGTCCTCAAGGCCGTTTCACTGATACAGAGGATTCACTAACTGGTAAGTTGCATGACTACCAACATTTTTGTCTAAAAAACAAACGCAATTATTTGTTAAGTACCTGACTTCGAAGTTTATGTTTATCACTTGTACCTTTGTATGTAGAGGCATCCGGGAAAATGGCGCATCTAAAGCCTCGTATCTACTTAGCAACATTTTTTGAAAGTTATCGCGCAACTTTTGTTTAGCAACATTGTCTGTCTACGCATGATCGGTCGTCGAAAACAGGTCGATCGTTGCTTATTTCTAAGAATGCCCCCCCCCCTTCCCTGTACTCAACTGCATGTTGTGCGGCAACAACAAGCCGTCATGTCGCAAGCTGTTGTCAATTGTTGCCTAGTGGATACGAGGCTTAAAACCAAAGATGCAACATTTTTACATGGTCAAATCAACGTGATAATGTGACAGTAACCAGAAGATTATAAAAAAAAAGTCTTAGTCATGTGGTTTTAAAATTATGGCCTTAAAAAAAATTCGAGAAATATGACACCATTGATAATCTTTAAAGTACTGTGACTGCAAATATCTACCTACAGTACCACATTTTCAACCATGGCTTATTTTATATATATGTTCTATATGAAATTTTATGTGACTCTTTTGTTTATCAAACAAAAAGAAAATGAGCCGTTTTGATAACAACAACAATCTATAAAGTGAAAAACCTTCATCACTGCAACCACGAAAGTCAGCAAAACAATTTACATGGAGCTTGCTGCCCCAAGCAACATCAAGTTTCACAATCCAAGACGATCAAGCAGACACAAGATTTAAAAATTTTACTCAAGACTGACTGACTCAATACTCAAATAAATACACAACAAGACTGACTCAATACTCTAACAAATTCTACCTCAACTTCAATAAATGTACCAAATAAGAACAATTTCTACAAATACTTGTCTAATGTATCAAACATCAACTCATTAAGTTTGAGTGCTAGGGGATAATCCTATTTTTTTTTTCTTTGTCCGTCGGGTAGTTTATTGAAAAGTATTGGACACGTTTTTTTTTTTTTCTTTTTTCACGTGGTCATAAAATTACGGAGATATATTGAGTTGTAATGGCGCATGACGTCACATGTAGGTAAGTTTTATACCTACTTGTGACGTAGTAAGCCCCCACTCTCCAACTTTAATGAGTTTTAACTAAGTAATTTTTTGATATTTTGATAAAACAAAAAATACGTGTCTAATATTTTTGTATTAGCTGTCTGAGGGACAAAATAGAATGTCGTTTTCTTTACCCAGTCCGATCCCCTATTGTAACTCTCTTACTTTTAATCTTTTCAAAAGAGATGTGGAAAGTGGGTGCCTTTGGGTTAAATGTGCTTAATGCCCCTTGGTGAATAATCTTCTATTAGCATGTATGGGTACATGTCGCAAATATTAAAGGGTTCATCATCAGATTTAGATTTTAAGTCAGTTAAAGGACAACTACAAATACAGTAAAAGTTCAAAATAAATATCATTTCTCAAAAAGTCTGATGAATTCAATGATATATTTTTGTGAGTATCAAATTCGACATTGAACTACAAATAAATATAATAAGTAAATAAAATTAAATTTTACTAAGACAATAAATGGAGTAACAAAATCATGTGAAGCCTCTGAAACTCAAACTAGGTAGAACACATCCTGTATGTCATCATGATATCAGACTATATATATTGAAACATCAGGATTCAGCGTCTAACACAACACTAAAACTAATATACAATATATACGCCTAACTGCCACCAACTGATTAAGGTGTCTACCACACGTAAAACTAAATAGGTAATATTTAGAAGCTGATACTTTACATTTCCCAAACCTAACCTTCCTGATGAAAACATTTTTAGAATAAACTAAGAAATACTAAATCAGCACAAACACACAAACACAACACAATGAAAGTTATAATGTCTATCTTGCTCATTTTGTAATGCCAAAAAAGATAGAAATACTACTTGTTGAATCAAAGCATTTCTGAATATGGGGCAGAACACCACAATACTTAAAGTAGTCAACATTAAAGATAACTAAGGAGGTATACAGGTATGTAATTGTGAGTTTAAAAACAGTTATTGAAAACGCACTCAATAACAATCAGCAAATTGCTATTGTAATATAGATATGTTAATCTCCATTAGTCTTTTGTTGACCGTGCAAGCATGCATGTAGAGGGAAGAATGAGATCTAAAATGAATGTAAAAAAACTGTATTGATATTACAATAATTGTATTATCATACAATTATCATATAATTATTATTATAATTATTATACAATTATCATAATGTCTACATAACCACCATGTTTTAAAGGTATTAAAATATTTAAAATGTACATAATGTGTTAGTAAAGAGGTCAAGTAAATTGATAATGTTTGGTATATTAAAGAAATATATGTCTAGTTTACTTTTTTAGAGAGAGCAAAGTTAACAATAATTAAGAATAGATCAATTTTTTTTCTTTTTAAGTCAATGAATGGCATGTCAAGAATGACATGACTCATTTTATATTTATTTATTTTACTGGTTAAGGAAACCCTAAACAAAACATAAATACATTATGCAGAATCAGGTAAATGGAATGCTTTGATTTAAGACCCAATGATTTAATATATAAAACTAGCTGTCCCGCGCAACTTCGTCTGCGCCACATTTTCCCCGTTTTCGCATCATTTTTCATTACTGCTCCGCTCCTATTGGTCGTAGCGTGATGATATATAGCCTATGTCCTTCCCCAGATTGAAACCTATCTTCTTGCCAAATTTCATTAAGATCCAACCAGCCATTTAGTCTTGAAAAGGTAACAAACAAACAAACAGAGTGACTTTCACATTTATAATATTAGTATGGATGTGGCAAATAAGTATGTTGCTAGCGTGCGCCTTGTGAGCATTCGAAAACATTCCAAATGGGACATCTTGTCTTTAGTCTTAGTTGAGAAAATCATAAATGATGGCTTGACAAAACATTTGAAGCGCTTTAATTTTTTTGTTACTTATCCTGTCTTTTGTAAGTACTATTAATTTGTGGAACTTGACAACATGTGTGCACTATAGGTATGAACTGGCATGGACAGATTTTAAACTTTGTTAACTATGAAGGTAACATAAATGTTGTGTACAATATCATTGTTATGACTTAATTAGGTGAGAAGTAGTGCTCATAAAGTGTAATATGAGAGAAGAACTGTATTCTATTATGTGTGAGCAAATATTCACTACACCCAAATAATTTTAACTATGTTATCAACTCTTTAGAAACCTTACATGCATTGATATACATCAAATCATTAATACTTCCAATGTTTCTATCTTGCTTATAACCGCTACCTTGCAAACTACATCAATAAGTTGATTTATTCTATTTGTAACAGTTGAAAAAGTGTAGTTTTATTAAATAATCAATATTCTTGAATCTTCTGATAGGTAATGATTTGAGTTATCAATAATGATAAAGTATTCTTTGTTTATAAGTGATAAATTCATCATCATAAATATTGTAGGTACTCACCTGTGTGCTTAAGTTGCCACCCAGTTTATTTGTCTTCAAGACATCACTCTCAGAAGCCATCCGATTAAACATTTGCTTCCTCTCCTTCACTGATATTGTTTGTTCGCTGTCTACTAACATGCTCTCACTTCTAGATGATGTTAATGTTGGTGACATTGTGCTATCAAAGCTGGACCCTTCTTGGTTTGGTATAGATGATCTCTGGCCCTGGGCACCTTGAATGCTTGATCTTTTTTCAACATTTTTATCTGATGACCGTCTCCTTGGATGCACTTTTGGTGGTATGTCCTCACTTGGAATAGATGTTAAACTCTCTTTAGAATCACTTTCATGTTTGAGAGTAGTATTACTAATGAGTGGGTTTTCTTGAATAAGATTTGTTAAAATGCTGAAATCTTGATTAAGTTGTAATGGCAGTGGTGGCCGCTGTGGGAGTTCTTCCTCATTATTTGACTCCGTTTCTAAAGGTGTCTCAGTAGCAGTTATGTTGGATGAATCAGTAGCTTTTTCCATGACATCTTCGTTATCTTTACCGTTATTCGTCATATATTTCTTTTTGAGTATGAGCCATTTCTCATTGTTTTGATTTTTTATGATGGCTAGAGCATTCACGTGCTTTTTAAATGTACTTCTAGCTTCATCTACGAATAACAATTGCATAAGTTAAAGTACGGGAAATAAAGTAAAAGAATCAACAGTAGGTTAACTACTTACCTCTCATGTCGGGGTTCATCAGAAATACTTTGAAATGTTTAACTAACTCATGGTTTGTTACTTTGCCGTTATGCAACAACATAAATTTTTGTATTTCATCAAAACTTAATTCTGATGGTGGCGACATTATGCTTTGTGTCCTATAGTTTAAAACTTTGCAAGTTGTTCAAAAACACCAACTACAACAGGCCACAAATGAAATCAGTAAAACGTCAAGCGCGTACCATGAGTTTATTAAGTTTGACGTTTACGTTTCTTTTCACTTGCATGGCTCACGGCTGATCTTTTGTAAAAAATTAGAATATTCTTTTTCTTATACAGTTACACCCATTTATTTTACAATCTTTTGAATAACGCGAATGGTATGAGATGACAGGCTTGTGAAGAACCATTTATTCTTTAGCTACGTTTTTCAGTTCCAGAGCTGATCTGACATTGAAAGAGTCCTAGTAAAATATTTCAGAGAAATAGTTTCCGCTAAGATTTCTTTTTTATTTCCATCTGATTGACTCTATTTTAATACGTGCTACTAATAATTTGTGAGCTTTGATTATTTTTATAAAACAAAATATTTAGCGTAGCATAATAGGTGTGAAGCGTACAAATCGCGCCAGGAACATCACTCTGCATTCCATAACTCAAGTTGCACATGTCGGAGAAAAAACAGCCAAGCTAAAGTGGGAGTGGGCTGGCCACGTAGCGTGAATGCACCCGGAGAGGTGGGCAAAGATCATCACTCACTGGACGCCTGACAGAGGAAATCGCCGCCGAGGTAGGGTGTGACGATCTAATCTTGTTTGCTGGGCGATCATGGCCAGATATCGCCCAAGATAGAAAGGTTTGGAAGGAGAAAGGGGAGGCCTTTGCCCAGTAGTGGGACACATGAGAGGCTTACAAAAAAAAATCGATTATTTTTTGCCCAGGCAATCCAGAAGGGTCATCCTCTTTTAAAAACAAACCTTTCATTAGTCGCCTGACTTTATTGGACTAGGCTCCGTCTCCGTCAACTCTGTAGATAAGGGATCCACTGTTATGTTGCCTGTGGAAGCTGGGGAAGCCCATTGGGTCTTTGTCCTTTAACTCCCTTGGGCCTCTGGTTCTGATGACTTGTGCTCTGTCTGTAGTTTCTTTATTGACAGAATAGTTGTAAGGGACCCGTTTGTTTAGTACGGGCTTACGACGAAAAGAGTTGAAACTAAGGTACCACTATGAGGTAAGGTATGACTATGACAGCAAAATCGGATGGAATGGATTGCATTATTAGTGAAAGATAATGAGACTGATTATTTGCGGACAAGGTCGTGGCGACTGAAAGAGCAACTTCCTGTAAGGAATTAGAATTAGAATTTATTTATTTGGGAGACTGTAGTTTTACATAGTATGGTGTTAATATTTTGTTGAGTTCAATACATTCTACCACAAGATGTGGTGTAAAAATATTCAGATGTCATTCCTATAACTAGTACAATACATTTTAAGATTTATGATACAATTTACCTATGTACTTTACCTTGCAGCTTTGAAATCAAGGTTTGTACCTAATACCTAAGTGAAATTCAAGGCCGTCATCATTTAATCGATCGTTATTGGTTGGAGGCGTTTGGTTCTTCAAAGAACCTGGAATTTGATTCACATATTTACCACCTAAAAATTAAACAAAGTTTTTATAATTTTTTACCCTCCCTCAAGGTCTTTGACAACACGCATGACTTCTTGTGTACCTACCTTTGGAGCTAATATCTATTCGAAAGAATAGGATTAGAAATGCTTCAAAAAAAAAAATGATTTCTAAACCTTTTCTTTTGCTAACTACACGCCGTAATTCATAGGTCACGTGGAAAACTTAACTCTTTTTTTTATTTGCTAAAATATAGCTATGCTAGAAATATATCCTTAAATATATTTCTGAGCTTATTTTTGTATTGAAATCATCTTTTAGTTGGACAACAGGTAATCAGTTACAGCACTGAAAAATGTGTGTCTTCCATCGACCATTTTTTTTTTCTAAATCGATTTCGTCCTAACGTCCTAAGTACCTATACCAGTAATTTGATCTTCTCTTTATTTCACTCATCAGTTTCGCAAAAGGAAAGGATGCCCTTTTGCAAAAGGAGGATACATCAGCTCAATGCACTCGGAATCCCGTGATGTAGGTCACTATTTTAACATTTGCTGCGCAGTATCCTCTTCACAAAGCCGTCGTGTCATGTCTTATTTTTAGTTCAAGTTATACAGAAGCAATTGAACTGAACACGGAGAATATACCTCTTTAGCGGGCCCGTAAAACACATCAGAAAAGCTTCAGTTACACTTTTGTGCACATTTCCCGATTTTTTTTTGCCATTTACTATTTTGCGAGTTGTGGGCGCTCTGAGTTTCAAATGAGAATGGCGCGGATCCTGTAGCAGAATCTTGCACAAGACCACTAAAGGTACCACTGCGAGGATCGGCCGGAGGACACGGTGGAGCACACCGTGGAGCTCTGCCCCGCTTGGGCTGAGCACCGCCGTGTCCTCGTAGCGGCGTTTGGCGTTGACCTCTCGCGTCCGGCCCTGTTTCAATCCATGGTCCGGAGCGAGAGGGAATGGGATGCCGTCACCTCCTTCTGCGAAGCAGTCATGCTAGCGAAGGAGGTGGCGGAACGTGAGAGGGAGAGAACCTCATGCCCAGCCGCCGCGGGAGACGCCCCGGGCGTCGGGGGGCAACCAGTGGCCCCCGGCCACTGTAGGCGCGGGCCTGTGGACGGTGACTAATGGGCCAGCTCACCGTCCGTCCGTCTTATGAAGACAGGCCGTGCCGACGGCGCGTTTGTGTTCCACGCGCGCCTCAAGGAGATGTCAGCAAATCGGAAGGGGTCCGAGAAGGCCGATGCCTGCCAGGGCTGCGGGTTGTTCGCAAGAGATACCGCGTTTGGTTAGTTGTTTAAAAACTTGATTATGGAACCTCTATTACTAAACAACGAGTCATACTAAATTCATTAACTAATTACGTACGCACATACCTATATAAATTCACGCCTTTTTCCTATGCGGGTAGGCAGCAACTACAGAACGCCATCTGCTACGATCCGAGCTTACTTACACCTTTCGCGTCATACATCTAAACATACACGCGCATCAACTGTCCAAGTTTTGGTAAACTTTAAAAAAAAATCACATTCAAGAGTCTTCTGTGGTATTAATACAGGGACCTAAACTGTACTCAGAAACTTTGATGTTCGTGCTTTCGTTGGCTGCAGCTTCGTCTTCAATTTAATTGCTTATGGTACGATATTTATATTGCGTGGAAGCCGACCCCAACATACCTACGTACTTCTTGAGAAAAGGCTTGCCAGATGTCCTCATCTTAATAACATGATGTTACGATACTTATATTTGTGGCTAGATTATAAAAACCGTGAAAATCGACCAGTGCGGTTATACGTACGCTCTGATTTTCACGGTTAAGCAACTGTTGCCATGGTCGGTGTGTGGATTATTGACCATCCATTAAAGCACATTAAGCGGTTGGTCCCGGCTGTCATTTGTAGATCTTTAACAGTCAGTGGCCCGAAAGTCTGATAACTTTAGCGAGGGGTGTAGTGTAGTATATTTATATATATTACCCAGTACCAACTAGTTTGTGAAGGTCAGTCGCTCCACGTACAAATAACATCGCCAGTAAGGTATGTGTCTATACTCATCAACCGGGCACAAGTCCAGACCCCACCACTGCTACTCAGAAATGCCTGATAGAATACCCCCACACACACAATATTACCACAACCAATAATCGAACCCAGGCCTCATGCTCAGCAGTCGCGCTTGCGACTACTCGACTAATGAGGCAGTCCATGTAAAATACTGTTAGCTGCATCCGGATAGACTGGAAGCCAACCCCAACATAGTTCGCCCCCACCTCAACATACATAAACTAGGCAGATGATGGTCATACCTGCTGATTTGCAAAGAGTAGGTACTGTAATGTGCCGAGAATACTTTTTAAAAATGCTTCTTGCTGTACAAGCTAGCATAACAGTATACTCGTAAGAAAACGAAATGTTCGAATCATAACCTGAATGTTTTAATGATCGTTTTGGTTGCTGGGAGACTAGGACTTCCTTTCCTTCTTTCTACCGTTGTTCTGTGATACTTGGCGACTGTGCCAAAGTGTTCTGTTACATTCTCTCTTTCCTACCGTCACGGTATCATTCACTCCTTTTGTATTCATAATTATCATCCCTCACACAATAGTCTCAAATTTTCTTTTTCCTCTCTCTTAATTAATTAATTAATTCATCAACATCGCCCATAAAGTCTACCTGCTTTTGTTAGCAAAAGTAATTTAAGACCGAAAATCACACCACAAATGGACATATTTGATTTTAAACCCTGTTTATCGTTTGTCTCTTGATTGGAAATTTTACTACCAATCCTAATGCGGTGCGGTAAGTTTTAATTTGTTATAGTCCAAACTTTATCATTATCCTGATTAGATTTTCGTGTGGTCCATCACAACCGGAGCAGGTCCATGTCGTACCTATGCATAACATTGAAGAACTTTCGATTTAGTAGTATACCCACTAGTTGTGGACTTCCCGCTTCTAACAAGAATTAGACATTTAACTTTTAATTGGCCGCTTGTACGGTCTTCAGAAACTTTGTTCGCCGTAAGTGTTTAACTATGTTATAGGTACTCCACGGTTTTAATAACGACCAAAGTTGCTTTCTGCTCTGCAATAGTTTGGTTTCAGGCCCAAGCGTGATTAAAAATTAATGTGCGAATTTGATTTTTAGTTTTAGGTAGAAATAAATTGTTGGAAAGATATCATTGTAGTGCTCTTTTGCTAAACAAAAGAGGGCTGCCTCAATAGCCTACCCTGCCAGGTGTAAAGTAGTAGCGTTGAATCAGAACGGTACAGAAGTACCTGGTCTACGTTATTGTGTCACTGCTGCTGCTGGTGAAGAGTTTGAGTGCATTGTTGTTAAATATCGGGCGACAAAATCTTAAGTCAGACGCAAGACGGATAAAATCAACTTTTATTAGAATTTTGTCAACATTCCTGATATTTACATATTGCAATAATAATTCATAAGTCGCGATTCAAGGGTGTTATTTAAATATTTGGTTCTTGTTTAGAAGCACGGTCGTAAAGAAATGGGTTTAGACCAGACGAACATATTTAGAACCACAAAAGAAGCATTATCTTTTCGATATTCTTGTTCTTTCAGTGTAAACATCAATCTGTGCCATGCCATACCATGTCATACCTGATATACCGTATTAGGACGGAAACTCAGCGTAGCCTGGAAAATAAAAAAAAAACTTGCGTTTTTGTAATTTCCAGGCCAGTATCAAGTTTATGTTAATCAGTATTAAGATTTACGTAAACAAAATGCAGGTAGGTATTTATAACTATTCAAATTACAATTATCTAAGGCGTACTTTTCTACGTGTATAGTTGTGCGCTAACATGAAGTGCTGCCTAATCCGTGCTTTTTTATGTCTTTACCCCAAAGGAATATTGGTTGGTCTATATCAGTACCAAAGGTCCAAAAGTTTCCGGTTTCAAATACATAATTAAGGATTAATATCCTAAAATACTAAAAAACTTCAGTAATTTAGTGACATGATAGTTTTATATCTCTGATCTATGTAGGTAGGAAACTTTTGGACCATACCATGTAAAACACAGTGAAGGTTAGCACTTGGACACTGAAGGACGACAGATGTTAGCATGCCAGTGCCAGCGAGCCAGGTTTCATACAACATTCCTAGTAAAGCTATAGTCAATAAAATGCTTGCGAACATGTATATTATTAATAATAAACTTATAGCGGTGAAAGGATAATAGCTTATTTAACGAAGTCGGGAAGAAAAGAATGTGCATTCGCTCGTTAGAGAGGGAGAGCCCGTGACCGCTAGACCTACGTTATTTTATAAAATGTGGATTTCTTTTTGTGGAAGTACCTTACTATAGATAAGAACAATTGGATATCATGAATAGCCGGTCGTGGCTTGGCATATAAAAGGTAACAAAGGTGTACTAACTGTGTGTTTAGTACACATGTCGGCTGCCACATTGATGGAGTATGAGTCAATAACACAAGTTATGCAGACGATATGATGCTGCTCAGTCCACCGATAGGTGGGTTGAAGAAGTTGCTTTCGATCAGTGAAGCCATAGTCGGGGGAGCACTGCTTGATATACCTACAACTGTAAAAAGAGTGAACTTCTTGTTTTTAAAGCCCCTACGCAGCAGTCACACTGTGTTCTACCCATAGGTCTCAACGCCGTAGCACTAAACATTGTCGATAGTTTTAGGTATCTCGGTCACATTATCACGAGCGACCTAAGGGACAATGGAGGTATTGAGAGGGAGCGCAGGGCGTTGTCTGTTAGGAGCAATATGGTTGCCCGCAGGTTCGCTCGTTGTAGTACAGACGTCTAAGTAACTGTCTTTAAGGCGTACTGTCAATCGTTCTACTCGTGCGGCCTGTGGGTGTCATACACGCGACGAGCCTACAATGTCCTGCGCATCCAATTTAATAACGCCTTCAGGATGGCTTTGGTGTTGTAGCGCGTCAGGTATGTTCGCGGAGGATCGCACAGATGTCTTCCACGCTATCTTGCGACAGAAAGCGGCCTCCTGACTACAGCGTCTGCATGGTAGTGACAACAGCATTTTGAAGATGATTGCTGCCAAACCGGACTGTCCTTTCCAGAGACACTGGGTGGGGACAGTAATAGGTTTAATAAATAATAACTATTGTTAACACTAAAAATACTAAACTTATTAATATAGGAAACTTAAGCACCATTATTATTACTAGCTAACACTAAAATACTAACAAAGCTATGGACTGTAGTCTGAAATAATACTTTAATCAATTTATTTTATTTTAAATGGCTGCTAAGTCACGTCATACTATAAGTGTCATTTTTTTTTACATATGGTCTAGTTTGATAGTTTACCTCCTCCACTGCCTAACACTTTCTGTGGTGGAAACCCCCGCCAGACACCTTTAAAGTAAGTATGTTAAATTGTAAGAACTTACGAAATTTTACTATATCGCTTCATTTAGGTCTGACATAATTGTAGCATTAAATAATATGTAATTGTTCAATTAATTTCTAATGTAATACCATAATTATAATTTAAGATTTTCAAATATTTTAGTAAATAATTTGTAATCCTCAGCTAGATTTGCACACCATATTTGTACTCCTTCTGGCATAACATAGTGCTCTGTTCATCAAACATAAGATCTGTACTTTTTTACCTATATTAACAAATAAATTATTATTATGATTAGGATTCAAATTTAATAAATGTTACTTCGACAACAATTTGAAACGGTTTTATAAGCAGTTACCATGAATTTCATCGCATCTATAAAGCGCTCGGTTGCCGCGCTGTAGGGGCCTATATTCTATCTGTGTTAAATCGGTATATCAAAGTGAGCACTGAATATTTAAAGAAACGTTTTAAATTAAATAAATGGGAAATACCAAATGTCTTTGCATGGATGAAAGTGGATGGGGGGAAATAAATGCAAAGCGCTGGGCGAGGCACGTTGAAAAAAAAATGAAAAATTACCGTGCGGTAGCCGCGCGGTGGTCGTACAGTATGGTGATATGGAGGGAATTAAGTGCTGCTGCTTAGTAAAAACAGTTCACGCTAGTCATATATGTACCTTCATGAGCCGTTTTTAGCTTGGCTGTTTTTAAATGAAAATGAAAATAGCACGGGAACCATTTCATCTCAAGCTAATATACGTTGCAATCACAAATTGTTGGGCGTTTGGTGGTTATGGCAATGTTTCAGAGTAACCTCATCAATATACAACGTGTAACAGAATAAACCTGAAAAAAGATTGTACAGACTCGTCAATTGAATCGATATCGAAAAAAAAAAAGTGTTGTACTTAATTTAAACAAAACGAAGAAAGAAGAATATTCTAGCGAATGTACCTACGCGCAGATTTTTCAGCTTATACAATAAAGGGTTAGGTATTCAATAAAAACAGAGCAACACAGAGAAGTGAAAAGGAGATTGAATTAAATCCTGTAACCAGGATCTTCTCTCGAAGAAGATAATATTGTGTTTAAGCACACATTCACATTCTTCATATTTAACTAAATAATAAGTACTTTTTTTTGAGTTTCTTTCTGCACTTTTTTTTTGGGAATCTACGTGTTAATTTAATAGTTTTAGAAAGTCTTTAAGCAGGCGCGCTTCTAAAACCGTACACAAAGTATCTTAACTTATTTAACAGAATTATACCTACCTTCGTAATTTGTGCACTTGAATTCTATACCTCTCTGGATAAGTTCTGACTAACTTATCTGGTGGATCATCAAATTCTGATTTTATCAATATATTATTGAGCAAATACTGTTTTATATACCTAGTGCTTGCCTAGAGTCTGAGCTCTACAACTACAGTCCTAAACTTTTTGCTAGAACTTTTGGCAACTGATTACTGAAAGTTTCTGAAATCGTGTGAGTTTTTCTTTTTCTATAATCTACTCAAAGTGTTTTTAGAGTGGAATGCTATCTGGTTCTTTTTATAGATCCTGGGATGAACAGAGACCAAATTGGATGAAGGATGCTGCTCAAAGCTGGTAAGCAGAGGTCTGCAGAGTAGTACGGCCATGTTGCTGCCGCAGACGGACGGCGGGAAATCGCGGCCGCCCATGGGAGGCGTGCGGCGCCGAGCCAGGTGAGCGGGACGGCTAGATTCATGCGGAGGAGGCACGAGCGAGACGCGCGCGAGGCGGCGCGACGCAGAGGGCGTACGGAGTCGCGGACCGCCACGCACTCCTGTTCCGGTCGCGTCGACGGGCGGCCGGGAACCCGTGCCTCGCCACACTGACTCCGCACACGCTGCTAACACTGACTTTTCTCCTAGTACGTTTTTTGAATGCGCGCCGGTAACAGCGGGCACGTGATACGCCCGCGGCCACAGCTGTTTTTTTCTCTTTCGCTCGACTTGTGACAGCTGAGTGTCGCGTGCGATCTCGCCCATTTCCCGCCACTTCCAGTAGCTCTCGGAAAAGTAAAAAGTAAAACTGAGAAGTTTTTGGCGCGAAATGTGCGATTCAATGTCGCGCTCGCAGGGAATGCTGGATACCTGTGGTAATCGCTAAGACGAATACTCTGTTAGTTTGTGAAGATTGTTGAGCTGTGATTTCGGTTCGCGTTTTAATCTAACTGTTCAGGAAAAGTTTTATAATAATGGATGACTGGGAGCGGCACGTAACCCCGCTCCTTCAAGACATGGGGTGTGCAAACGAAGACGCCCAAGATGACTTCTTTAATCAGCAAGACGTAAGTGATAACCGTAAAGAATTAAATAGTAAACCAGCGTTTTAACAGCTAGGAAAACACTTATTACTATAATGTAACTTATTAATCCGCTATTGACAGTTATTGATGTCTCTTTAAAATAACTGTAACACAACAACTTACAATGTGCTACAAATGAAAGTATCCAATCCACACCAATGTTACACTTTATACCTTCATATTTTTGGAACGTGAAACTCACATATTAATGAATAAGTAAATTTAATTGCTCATTATTGGTTTAAAGATCAATCGTACCACAAAACATAATTAACGCTAACAAAATCTCACTAAGTAAGAAAACTTAAACTCGAAATTAACGAGAGATATTATTTAAGACCAACAGAGAGTTAGTTAAAAAATAATAATATTGTATTCATGGCTTGCAATAAACGTCATTTTCGTAATGATCTTTTAATCACATGACTTACAAATTGTTAGATTTGAATAATGGCTTTTCTTAGTATTATTATGTTTCCATAATGCGAAAACGAATCAATCTACTGTGTGAAAAATAAATGGTAGGCAATGACTAGAAAAAAGCTTAATTTCCATGTTTACACAATTTTGAGTTTAACTCCAGAAAAATGTAAAGAATGGTTTGATAAGAAATTGACAATAATTAACAGGCTTTGTTTTCTAATAATATTCGACAAAAATCAATGGTATATAGGACATCCATTTCATTTAAGCCAGAGGAATAGTTATACCTACAAAACTACTAGAAAAAGTAGAGAAAAGTTGCTGTACTAAATATTTAAGCCTGAATCACAATTCAGGCTTAAATACTTAGAATTACTAAATTGATGATAAGATGAATGAGGTGCCAGAGTAAGTTAAATTCTCTTTCATTGCCTAGTTACATACAAGAGAAAAATAGGTAAATCCTTCATACTCTGCTAAAACAAAACCTATTAGGTACTTGCACCGAAATAACGTTTAGATAGGTAAAATTATATGCATGGGCTTTGTAGTTACCTAAAATAACACATGCGATATTTTTTTTGCCACCGAACTTCTTTCTCGTACTTGACACAAAAACACAAGTACGAGTACACCCTATAATTTTCTAGTAAGTACCGTTCTTTTTTTAAAACAAATGCCCTTCATCGAAGTTTTTTAACACACAGCTAACCTGAGATTTAGGATGGTCACAATTATGGCTTCTTTATCACAACTGTCAGGATGTGTGCCTTAGCTAGAGTGAAAATATGATTTTATCTTGCTTCAAAGGTTTTCAAGTCACAAATGTCTATCAAACAAAATCAGTATATACACGGTGTAAATCACCTCATCACTAAGCCGTCAACCAAGCATTCTGTACATGAAACTAAGTAACTTTACGCAAAAATTATTGCTGGGAAACGAATTTTTTTTGGGGGGTGTAAAATCATGTTTTGTGCTAGAACTCAATGTAACGCACTCAAAACATTGTGCTGATGGACGGATTGAATAGTACGGGGGTCCTGGAGGTGTTTAAAGTAAAAATCTTAAAATAAAAACTTGTATTTAAAAAAATACTTGTCAAAAAGTTGGAACTTTGACCCCTATTATCTCCGTAACTAGAAGGTTCCCAGGTATGGTGTAGAACAAAAAAATGATCGCAACGATAGGGAGAACCAGTACCTTTCGGCTTCGTTAAGAGGTGTTTTACACCCTTTATAATATATAAATAATATTGCAGAAAAAGTAAAAGCAAAACGGTGAACATGGTCATCAAACCATGGTTTTGGAGTAGAGCCGAGGAACTTTTCAAACAAAAGACTAAGTCCTTTGTTTGGTTAGTATGTTTTAACGAATAAATAGATCAACGGTTTATTCTGATCACTTATTTCAAATTCTATCTAGAATCCACAGTCTTTTCATAATCCGAAGAATGCTTTTTCCGCATTATTGAAGTACTTTTGCCACTTATTTAATGATGATGATTTCCAGCGCTGATTCCTATTCCTATTGTTCTAAGGCTCGATATTCCAGTGACAGTGACTACTTGCAAAACCATAGTTTTGAATGAAATAGAAGAAACCCAATTTCTCTCTTTCGGACAAATCGTTGTTGTATAAGTCCAAACCTAAACTCCTTAACTTCATTATTTGACATCACGATTTTAACCCTCGATTGGCTAGGCAGAGCTGTATGTATAATAAACTCACATAAGTCCTAACTTCATGACAACATCTTCAATTAATATTATTTTTAAAACTAGATACTTAACTAAAATAACAACAAATTATAAAAGGGCGTCAAAAAACTCCTCCTCAACGCTGTCAACTGGTAACGTGCCCAAGAGACTGGCGGCGTTGCCACGTTGTATGGCAATACTTAGCCTCTGGCCAAAGTAAAACCCAGCCCTTGGGTCACGGGAAGTGTCAACTAGGCGTTTAGATATTTTCTTGAAAAGGCTGTGAGCACTCGGACCCCACGGCCCCAGAGTTTCAACCCCAAACGGCTCAAAAATATATACATATATATATATATATACAAATATATATACATCTTCAATTGATCACACTCCGTACAAAACTTGTGCCAAATTGGAAGTTGAAAAAAAAAACAACATTGGTTAAACCATAGGAGCTTGTCCGTTGGAGTGGTTGATACAGGCATCTACTACACCTGACAATTCCTTGACTAGATAAATCAATTCACATGATGATGATACCATCTAGCCGATTTCAGTCACGGCGACTGCGTTCGATGGATTCTAGGGTAGTAGTCGTCAGTCGAGAGCTTTGGTGTGCTGTATATCTACCTATGTGCTCTCAAGTGACTGTCATATTATCCAACTGGCAAAACTCCGAGCACAAAGCACACATGTCAGAGCACCATTGACGACAATTTGTAGCTGTTTAGGTAAAAATCAAATTCACATAAGCATTCACTGTCAAATCCTATGAGTTTTAGGCTTGCTTTAATCACTAAATGTGTTCTGCGCTAAATGTATTTAAAATCATTCTGTCTCTGAAAACTGAAGATGGACAATGAGACGATGTTTTAAACATGTTTAGCACTTAATGCATTTAAACGCGATCAGCACTTCTAATCGCGTTCAAGAGCTGTACTGTATCCATAATCCACAACAATGATGATATTTTCTAGTCTTGATAAAGACCTGAAATGGTCTCTTTATGATTTGTGGCGGTGGCCCACCACAAATCAGTAAGGCTTTTATTGTTTAGAAACGATTTAATATAAAATGAACGTGCTGAATTATTTAGACGTTTTTTTTAGATCCAATCTGCTATATTCACTGCCTTATAGCGATAAGAATGTATTTTAATGTAAACGTCTGTCTACACTAATACAATGAAGAGGTTAAGTTTAATTGTAAGAGGTAAACTTCGAAACATTTAAGATTTCAAAAAACGGATGGTACGAACTTATATCACCGTCACATTTTCATTATATTTTTATTTAAACTGTACTGTTCTCAACGAAGAGACTTCTCTTCGTTATGAACTGTACAGTAAAAAAAATGCCAGCTTGTTTATAACCACTATCTGATCATTCTATAGCCACAAAGCATTAATCGTTCCTTCTCATACTAATATACGAGTGGTGTATTTCGCCCAACTACCGGAGCTACGCTAGAGATATGTCTAACACCGCGGGTTAGACTAGTTTCAATATAAAACGAGATTCGAGTCTGCTGCCATGTGGCAAGGTGCCCGGGGCCTGGTACTGCTGTTATGCTTAATTGCCCGAGTAAGAGCGCCATTCACCGCAACATTCGCGTCTCTACAACGATGTCTTCGCTGAAACATGGAACTGTTATTGGTGTTTAAATCGGTTATTGGCCTTGTATTAGAATTGATATCCGGAAAATCCTTGTTCTTTATGATATAGCAACACCTTTATGGGAAATCTATAGCGCTATTCTGATCGCGTTTGTGTATATATACGCGGATATGATCATTTTAGGAGTTATGACTAATATGCCATATACATATGGATGCATATTTCATGTTGCGTTGACTTCTTACTTGTTAACAAGTAAACCCCATATTAAGGATTTTGTCAAACACAGTACCTAGGTTCATAGCTAGAGCTACCTAAGCCGTCAATTACAAGCCACTATCAACACAATCCTCGGTTAAGTAGCGGTTCGCAAAAGGCAATAAGTAGCAAACACTCAATAAGTCAATAGTAGATGGAGTAACATTTTTAATTTTCCTATTATTTTCTTTAATGTTCACCCTAGCATGATGTGATGAGAGATAATAGCTGAGCATCTAAAGACAACTGGTAAACATAGATTCCTCTAATCATTTTTCACATTGAAAATTTAATTTAAAATGTAACATATTATTGTATACTTAATGTTTCGTACACTGCTAAAACGTATACTACCGTTGGAAGAAATAAAGAGTTTCAATTAGGTACTTAAATGTTAAACACTATCTAACGAAGCGCTCACCGTTCCCGTGAGCGATATTTTTTTTTTTGCAAAAAAAACAAATGAGTAACTCTATTTATCAACGATTGTTGGCATTCTATTTATTTAAGAACATTACATTAAAAAGTACGCAATGTTCTAGTGTTAACAAAAAGTGAACAGAGAATATAATTTACATTATATCAATTTGGTATAAAATAAAATACTTATGTAAAATTCACTCGCTACGTGTTCACACGAGTTTCTGTCACGCAATATTGTCGAGTTGGTTTCACTCTCCCTAACGGGCGCGTGATTCAAGGTGATACACACTAAGTGAAACGCAACACTTCGAGGTGGCCGGGAGCTGAATTGAAACTTCTTCTTAAGATTTGTCAAGAACATTGTTACATAACTTAGGAATTCATAAAAATATACACGCAGGATCGGTTATTACTTTCATTATCGATCAAATAGGCCGTAGACAAACAAAAGGATTGAAAAATCCTTGAAATGTCACCTTTCCGTTCTATTTACTACAAACAGATGAAACCATAGATAAGTGAACCCCCCTACGAAGGTAATTATTGTACGTAGGTTATCATTTCAGCCCTCGTTAATGATAGGATTGGTCGTGGCACTCACATAATCAACGTCGTTTCGAAGGGAACGTGATTGCCAACTAAAAAGTACAGCTACCGATTTCAACATAATTAAGTATTTTCAGTATGAATCAATACGATGGCACGGTTGGAGCAGTGCTTGAGCGAATGACTGCTGAGCTGCGTGTCGCAGGTTCCCAGCACGGAACAAATATTTGTATGGCCTACAGATAGTTGTTCCGGGTCTAGCTTTTTGTGTATGTGAGTTTAAATGTTTGTAATCGCACCCACGATACAGGAGAAATTCCTAGTGTGGCAAAGAATAAAAAAAAAACAGTATTCTTTGCTTTGATTGTTCAAATTAATCTTTGTTCAGACGTATAAACAAATAAAAATTGTGGTGCGATACTGAAAGTGTGAAATCCATCAAGCTTTTGCATTAATTTTAGTAACGTCGACAACTTGTTTGATAAAAAAAATAGACATTCGATGTTGTATCGATTGCTCTTAAATATTTTTGAGAGCAGGGAAAGATATGTATGTTGATAAAAGTCGATACCGAAACTGTCGTCAGTAGAATGTGAATGGGACAGCAGCAAAGGAATAGTACCCTCATTTACATAATGTAATACAGAAGAGCATAATATCTGTATCTATAAACACGTTGTGAAAGGTGCAGGATTGCTCAGTGATTGTAATGTGTGCAATTCAGAGAGGTTTACGACTAGCAGTGCGTTGACTGTACAGGTATATGTCACTGTGTTGATTGATCAATTATTTACGCATATTATACGACTATACTTATAGCTCATGACCATTTGAAGACCTCTGAGCTGAGCATTATTTTACGATAAATATCAATCAACATGTCAGTATAATTATGAATTTATGAATGTGCTTGGTTTAGGAAAATTATTTAAAAACATTAGTTACTGGCCAATGTCCACGAAAGTCTTCGAAAGTCTAGCTTTCGGTTGTCTGGCTAAGGGAGTTTATTACATTCAGTTATGAGTATCTTTAAATAACGAGGCCTCTATCGATCTACAAAACTTGTTTTCTTTTCTCTCTGATTTTAAATATGTGATTAAAAACTGTTACTCAATACAAGAATACTAATACTCAGGCCAGTAAAAAGTTTCAGTTTCCACTAAAAACTTTATCATTCTTCAATTACAGTTCAAAATGCAAAAACTAGATTGAGAATTTCAGCTCGGGCCAGGAAGGTTGGAAATAGATCTCGTTTTATAATATAATAAGAATTGATTTAGATATTATTATGTCCATAAAAAAAAAACCAAAATTCCAACTTTATTTTTAACGCTTTTTCAATCTCTTTAGCACTTTGCTGCACACTCTAGAGTGATAACCGCACTTCACTTTTGGAGACACGTCAGAGGTTAGGTAGGGTGGATATCAACATCTCACCTTCCATCGTCCGTCTTACGTTGACAGGCCTTGTCGACAGCGCGTTCGTGTTCCACGCGCGCCTCAAGGAGATGTCAGCAAATCGGAAGGGGTCCGAGAGGGCCGATGCCTGCCGGGGCTGCGGGACTGTTCGAAAGAGATATATACCGTGGCCCAGGAACACAAAGGGCCAAAAAGGAACATGGATGGGTTTTAATCACTATAAGTATGACACCCTTCCGCTCCGCCCAGAGCGGGACTCATTTGATGATTACACTATCCGTAAAAAAAAAACTTTGTAATTTAAAAATAAACCAAAATAAATAACTCATAACGGTGTAGTACCAATTTTTTTTTTCAATAGAACCTGCTGAGCCAATAAGTCGGAAGTATAATCGATTATTTATCTGTTCAATCAATAAACAAAACCGCCCAAGATAGACCGATTACAGCCTTTCTGATTATAATGAAGCAACTTGTTTGATTTATTCTTTGTAGGTGGACAATCCTGTGAACGGTGAGCCCTCCCATTTGTGTGGAATTAATTGCATTTCTGTATAAATTAAATGTCGAGAACCTTACTGATTTCAAGTTTCATTTAAATAATATAATTAATGAAAATCGACAAATGAACTCAGTTGCAGAAGCTTTTGCTAATATTATTTAAAACGCTGTAAACGCTGAGAGTAGGTTACTCACCTGCGTTCCGCATCGACTTTTGATGTTGTCTGTACCTACAGACAGCATCAAAAGTCGATTATCTCTGTTGCTTTCAAACATACATAATGCCAAACTTTTAGTTCAGTTTGTTTTTTATATTTGTTTCTCTCAATGAAACTAAAACAAACTGAAATGTTATTCGATTGTTACTGTCAACCTTACCCACCTGTTTATTTGTGACAGCGAACAAGTTACATCATATAATCATACCTAATTTTAGATAACAGGCAAAGCATAAACACAGGAGGTTATATTGTGGAACTTTTGGAAAGAACCACCTTATCGTTTGTATCAAGAGTCACTTTTTTAAACTAGCCCTGAAAATCGTGAAACTGGAAGGTCCTAGTTTAGATTTTGAACACAAGATAGGATTTGGAATTTTTAATTTATTGCTAGTTTAGTTTAGTATACTTACATTTTTACCATTTACATAATACAAAATAAATGTTCGCGCCTGCCATGATCTTTTAACGAGAATATGATTTAAATTAGATTTCTTCAGCAAAAAACCTTTCTATAATCAAACAACGACTGCGACTATTTCATGAAAAAAACATTCAATGAGATTAAATGAATTTAGAGGGTTGTATTGATGATTTTAATGATCTTAACTCGGTAAAGCCATATTTGTTACGGTCGCAAATTATGTTTTAGCCGTCAATTTGCAAAAAAAAACTAAGCAATATTTGAATCATTAATGTCTGTAATAAATTAAACTAACTACTTTAGCGTTACTACACACACACCGACTGTAATAATCGTTTATAGGGAGCCTTAAAGTTAGCGTGACTCAAAAATGTCAGTTAATGTTTGTGAACACAGTGGCCGCATAATAAGCACATTCAAAAAAACTCGAAGAAAGCAAATTAACGAATGTATTACCACTGGTGTTCCGATATAAATCATTAAACACCAAATTGAAAGTAAAACGTGCAAGAAACACTTGTAGGTACAATGTTCGCAGCAAATCTCTTGGAAAGATCTTTACATTAATAATGTAGGATATGACGTGACGTCAAAAATACAAACAAAAATTATCAAAAATTACTGACTACTTGTGACACATACATGATGTTGCCGATACTGATGTCATCAATTAATTTTAGTTATTGGCAGGATTTTCACCTACTTGTAAAGAAACCCTTTGATGAATTTACTCACGCGCAAAAGTTAAGGAGTCTTGCTGTCGTTAGTTATTAATATTTCGTCGTTAGTCAATAGAATGATGGAGCTTAAGGCATTTTATATAGGTAGGTAGGTACTTAAAGTTTGTTTCAAACGTTAATCTTATTTATTGTATATTAACTATAGTACATTCTTAGGCCCCTATATTTGTCATCATTAGACCATTAAAGCGCCGGATTATTATGACGTAAGATGCTTTTTTTCAAATCATCGTAGCTAATAGATAATAATACCTAATATATTATGTTTACAACACTTTGACAGCTCTCTTAAGTGAACTTTCATAACATAGGGGTTAGTAGGCCGTAGGCCGTGGGAGACAGGATACTATGCTGGCTTGCATGCAGGCTTCAGTATTAGCTATTTCTACAACGCTGCATCACGTTTGATTCTTTGCTTTCGGTCGCGATTACAAAATTACACATTTTGACGTGATTCGTCGCTGCCTTGCATTTGGGGACTCGCTGCTTCAGATTTGGTCAGAATACCCAGGTTATTGCAAGTGTGAGTTTCCTCCGCGCCTCGGAAAGCACGTTAAAGCCGTTAATCCCGGCTGTAATTTGAAATTGTTTAAAAGTCGTTACAGGTGGTCAGTGATCCAAGTCTTACAGCCAGTCTCACCAAGGGGTATCGTATAACCCAGTACTAACTGGGTTGTGTAGGTCAGATAGGCAGTCGCTCCCTGTAAAATAATGGTATTCAGCTGCATCCGGTAAGACTGGAAGCCGACCCCAATAAAGTTGGGAAAAGGCTAGACAGATGATGATTTGGCGCGATCCAAAATGTAACGACAACATATTATAATCGTTATGTTTTGTATCGCCCCAAAAGATGGGATAAATTGAGTATGTGTTTCCAACTAGTAGCTCCGAAATAATGCAAGCTCGAGCACTAGCTAAATGAGATGATTAAAATGCATAGACATTAAAGGTAATATTAACTGCGTGAGCCTCGAACACTCGATCCAACAATTTGATAAATTTATTTTATAAATATATCAAGCACACGCATTTGCGACTTCTTTTTCTGTAGTTTTTATTATTACCATCCCGTGTAATTATTCTACCTAGCCCTAATAAATTAAATGGGTATACTATTTAATAACTATAGCTTCCATGTTCATTAATTCCACGACAACTAGATGTGCATTTTTTCCCTGATGTCGTGAAGGTCTGCGCATATGTTTTAGTAATTATTTTTATCGTTATATACGTAGGTATAATTATTATTCTACATTCAATGACAGAGGTTTCACATAGAAACACTTTTTTTTACTTAGCATCCTCGAACAGAGTGAAATCATCAGGCTTTATAGACAAACATGTTTTTGCAATTCTAATTAACGCTGTTCTGTGATTTCGACACCCACTTAAAATATAATTTGTCCACCTAAGCTTCGGTCATTCAACAATTGAAACTTGACACGGGCCACTTGGTCGCGGACTGCTAAGTGCTGTTACTAGTTTTTCCCATTGTTTTTTAATGCGTTATACCCTTTTACTGCTACACCGTGAGAAAATCCACTCGTTTAGCGTTCAGGTGGCCTTAGGTACTACTTCCTTGGACACGTGTGCCCGCCATTTGCCAACGGACCGTCTACCCGCATTATTTTACTTAAGAACCGGTAATTTTAATGAAATTCTATACTATAATGCAGCTGTGGCACACTCGGCTGGACTGTGCAAGTTCGAATAAATTTCATATTGGTACGCCAAAACGCATTTTGAATTTTAAAATACTGGCAGGCTGTTAATGTAGTTATTACGACTGAAATGTTAATTTTAAAAGATTTAATTTCTAACTCAGTATAAGAGAAGGTTAATATTCTGTAGGTTAATCTGCACACACACAAACCTACTTACTTTTAAATCTCCCGAACTGGTAATATTAGAGAAAACCTGAACCTGAAATCTTAGAAAAGCAATTTACTTCCAAGATTCACACTAAGCGTCTAGTTTTAAGAACCAATAACCAATATTAAAAAATATTAAAAAAAAACTTTTGATAGCTCAATATTTTAAGGTTTTGTAAAATCTCAATTATATAAACAATAATTAGACTGAAAATAAAATTTGCAGTCATGGTGGACCTAATTAAAAAAAACATTGACATTCGTGGACCAGTGAACGGTTTATAAAATTCAGTATCGAAATGAGATCGTCAAGTTCGACAAACGAGTACAAATTGTAAAAGAATTTATTCGTCGCGTGTAATAATATAAACAACAAGTTGCGACTACAGAATTAGCATTCGAGTGTGTGAGTGTGCCGATCGGTATAAACAAAACGCTCATTAAACGCTGACAGTGGACGTTATCTCCTTATCAAAATGTATAACCTTTCTGTGTGAGCGTTATTATAACATTTAATATAATAACCTAAATGATAATAAGGCAGACCGCTGGTGTATAATAATTACAATATTAAAAGTATAAATAATTCAATGGGCTATCGGCGATGGAAGCACGCGACGGACTTCCGGAGCGTCTAATGAATGCGTGCCTCATTCTCGAGGCGCTTGACGAACTACGAAAATTATATAATTATCGTGTAGTTGAGGTACACGAGTGGACATGAACTTAGAGATAATGGTCTTTGGAACTCTGCGTGCTAACGGTCTGATAACATACCTATGCAACTGATTACTGGGACCATAGGATTTATGAAATGTTGAACAAATGTATTTTTTTATTTACCGGGCCATATACGTTTATGCCGTTTTAATGTTATATACTATTATAGCTGTAAGTAACAAAATCTACGTTTCATTCGTATGACAGTTGGTCGGCATAATTTCCTGAATTTATTGCAAGTGAACTGTTAGTAATCCTTCGCCACAAATCGAGGTAGGTAAACCAAAGTTTATTTGTGCTTCGGAGAACTATTTGTTAAAAATCTTTGTGTTGTTTTACGTAAGAATGATAAGTTTTATAGAGGTAGGTAAATTATTTTAGTGTGAATAAAATTAAAACGGGATTTTCGGGATTGGCACCGCAGTCCCGGTTTCAATTCACCTATAGATAGGTACATAAATTATTTTTGAGTCTTATTTTGTCACCACAAATAAAATAAACAAAATTAAGTCTTAGGAAAGTACGGTCAACCAAAAAAAAAAAAGAAGTAAAAAATTAAACTATTTTTAATACGATAAAATATTTTTTTTTATTTCAAACATGGCAACCTTCTAATAGAATAAAATCTAAAAAAATAACAAAAAATACTCATTATGAAACAAAATTAGTGTAATTATTTAAAGATTTCATTTCGCTGGTCTCCGGACATTCCATGATGTGCCATGGTCCGGAGGCACGCACTAGTTGCACTAGTTACCGGTGCAACTGTGGGAAGGGAACACTGAAGTGATTTTTAGTCAGAGTCTGACAGACCCCACCGCTCACCCCAGGGCGGAGGACATCAATGAGGATTTTCCACCGCGAAACAAGAAAAGTGGGATAGGTAGTGCTGATCACAACTTGATAGTAGACAGATTTGTTTGATGTTTTGCTTTTCGCCATAAACATCTTGTAAAATATAAATAGCAACCTAGTATCTTCACTCCTGGGATACATTTTTGAAGTGCTAATATAGCGGATACTTTAGAATCCACGCTTATTTTCATTAGGTCCACTGAGGTACGCGAGTCTTGATTAAAGAAAAAGAATCCCACATGTCGCACGGATTTTGTCAGTTAAAGTATGTAGAGTATCGAGACCACATTGACTAATGAACTGTTGCTGCCAATATCTGCATGTTTTGTACACAGCTGATAAAAGTTTTTCTGACACAGTTTGAAAGTGCCATGAATGCAGAACTTCCTCATTACAAATAGCTAAATTCTTTGATTTTATATTCAGCGAAAAATTAGTTTTCATATCTTTTAGGACTATAAATATTTAATCAGTTTTTTTGTTAACTGTACTTTAACTTCTTTTTTCTTCATCTGCCTAGCCTTTTCCCAAACTATCTTGGGGTCGGCTTCCAGTTAAACCGGACGCAGCTGAGTTCCAGTTTTTTACACGAAGCGACTACCTATCAGACCTCCACAACCAAGTAACTGGGTAATACGATAACCCTTGGTAAGACTGGATGTCAGACTTATGGCTTCTGACTACTCGTAACGACTGTCAAAAAACCACAAAATATGACAGCCGGGACCACCGGCATAACCTGCTTTCCGAGACACGGAGGAAACTCGGTATGTAATTAAAGTCACCCATCCAAGGAGCAACCTCGGCAAGCACGGATTAACCTTAACTCTAACTTCTTTTTTTTGTGGTCCCAAATAACTACCTTCTCAAAAATAATTATTGTATTTAAAGGTGGAATCCCGGTCCCGAAAGTCCCACGACCCAATAAAACTCGCCACTAACGATCTTGTACAAAGAGCTATTATCACTGCCTTATCAGATCTGAGGGAAAACAATAAATTTTGGAGTCGGGTCTTTTTTGGGACAAGCCCGTCATACTATTCCCAAACCTAAACGTAGTCAGGGTCTGACGGAACTAGAAAAGGAGTTTTCGCAGATAGATAAGTTTTGCTGTAGCCATTAGTTGCCTAGAACCAAACAGAAACTGCCACCGAAAACGCATCGAAGAAGAAGCTAACTACGAGCAATAAAATTATGTGCAAACTCGCAGCTATCGGTTTTGATAATAACCAAAGAGCTAGTTTAATGATACAAGGTTTTTATAAGTTTGCGTTCATGATGAGGAAAACGAACTGGCCTAACTGTGTGGAGTATGGAGTTGTTGAAGACTTACACCACTTATTTATGGACAGTGTTCGGTATGAGTCTGGGAGAAATGATTTGTTTAGGGTCTTGAGGCTGAACAGACTTGAAGTAGGCACATTCCATAAAATCCTGGCTCAACCAAATGGCGATGATGCGAAGAGTCTGTTTAGGTTCATGGCCCAGATATGATAAACGTGTATTTAGGGTACGATGGGACTGACATACGCACTGCGATCATAAATGTTCCTAAATAAATAAAGAAAAAAAAAAAGGTTTTAGACGTTGATGACATTAGTCGTTATTTTCAGGACCAGGAAATATATAGGTACCTAAGAGCAATTAAATGTACATGTTACTGTAAGAGCCCGAACTTAAAATCCTAAGGTTTTCTAGCAAAACCTAAGATTTTTTAAAAGCCCTATCTATTCCGTTTTCATGGTTCATTCCGAAATCTTACCACCATACACTCTGTACAGGGTGTAACGGAAAGGGTATATACATCCTTAAGAGTGTGCTACAGACCATCAATCTGAACATGTTTCTCGTCATAAAACATGTTTTTCAGCAAAAAAAATATCTGCTGCCCCATAGAAAATTACAATACCTATTCGACCGAAATGTATAGGGAGCTGAAATTTTTTTTTGCTGCAAAAATTTTTTTATGTTGAGAAACATGTTCAGTTTGATGGTCTGTAGCACACCCTTAAGGATGTATATACCCTTTCCGTTACACCCTGTATATCTTAGGTTTCACCTCAAAGACATAGTTAATGATGTTGGTGAATGCATGTGAGCGACTGCAAATCGTGAAGATGGTAACACGAAAAAAACCGACCAAGTGCGAGTCGGACTCGTGCATGAAGGGTTCCATACTATTATTTGTAAAAACAAGCAAGAAATAGTTATTTTTTTATGGGAGCCCTCTTAAATATTTATTTTATTCTGTTTTTAGTATTTGTTGTTATAGCGGCAACAGAAATACATAATCTGTAGAAGTTTCAACAGGCTAACTATTACGCTTCATGAGATACAGCCTAGTGACAGACGGAGGGATGAAAGGACAGCGAAGGATCAGTAATAGGGTCACGTTTGACCCTTTGGGTACGGAACCCTAAAAACGCATCTAACTTGGATGAAGCCTTTGGTCACCGTTCTAAAGTAACCCATTAGGTCGGATGCGCTAGTTTAGTTACTGCAACAATCTGGACTCACATATTGTTGGTCTTGGTTCTACCTAACCCATTTGGGCGCTCAGTTGAATATTACGGTGTGTCACCATCACTCGCCAGATATACTCATGAATACCAACAGAGCTTCGAAACAGCTAGGCCCAGGGTGCTAGACCTCGTCAGGAACGTGTGACAAGGATGGCTTCGTGAAGGTGGAGAGGAACCTGTGCGGGACTGCGCCGACAGTACCAACGACGCCGCTCTATGTGTCCCGGCTACATCACATCATGAAGGTTGAGGAGATCGTGGAGTATGTACGAAAGACCAGCTAGATTTTGGGATATCGTTAAATAGGTCTTTGAAAAATATTAGGGGTTTGGGTAGACCGTTTTTTGATTAAGTAAACCGTTCGTGACTTATCAAGCTTTAAAGGACCAATTTATACTTGACTCTAAATATAATATATTTAGAGTCAGTATCCCCCCCCTCTACCAAATAAACGGTTGTAGTTAGAAATTCAAATGTCACGGCAGTAGTACCTATAAAGGGTATAAAACACCTCTTAACGAAGCCGAAAGGCACTGGTTCTCCCTTTCATTGCGATAATTTTTTTGTTCTACACCATACCTGGGAACCTTCTAGTTACCGAGAAATTAGGGGTCAAAGTTCCAACTTTTTGACAAGTATTTTTTTAAATACAAGTTTTTATTGTAAAATTTTTACTTTAAACACCTCCACGACCCTGTACTATTCAATCCGTCCATCAGCACAATGTTTTGAGCGCGTCACATTGAGTTCTACCACAAAACATGATTTTACACCCCCCAAAAAAAAGTCGTTTCCCAGCAATAATTTTTGCATAAAGTTACTTAGTTTCATGTACAGAATGCTTGGTTGACGGCTTCGTGATGAGGTGATTTACACGGTGTATATAACGAAGTTTAAAGTAAAACTATCAAACTTAAGTGGGCTTTACAAGTTTACGAGTAATAGTCGATCAATTGTATTTGACTCGAAAATTTCGAACAACTCCATACAAATGTCGATAGATGGCGCTAAGCGTCAGTTGAACTAAAAACTAGTCTCGTTTGCAGATCATATATGGCGGTTTTTATAAATATTGGTACGGAACCCTTCATGCGCGAGTCCGACTCGCACTTGGCCGGTTTTTTTATTGCACTCATTCGGTGGTTCTAATATCTAACAATATAAGGGCCAGACCCGAGATGAATCCTGTAATGGCAGAGAAATTTTACAGTTAAGATCACAAGCAAGAGAAGATTACTTCATGCAATTGATGGGACCTTTCAGACTAATTAATACATCGTCGCTCCTTCTTGATCATATGTGTGCATACGCTTGACATTCAGCTTCAGTACCAATGTTGAAGTAATGACCCGCAAACTCAGTCCATGTGCGGTTTAAATGTTTTTAAAAGGATTGGCATTTCAGCATATTTAGTTTCTATTATGTATTTTTGCAGCGCAGCGGTGGCCTAGTGGTGGCAGCCCCGACTTACGAGCTTATGGGTTCGAACCCAGGCAGGCGCATTACTTTGTGTAATTTATTTCATCACCACTGCTTTAAAAACGGTGAAGGTAAACATCGTGATGAAACCGGCATGTCTAACCGCAATGGGCCGGCGTGGTGGATTACAGCACACTCCCTCTCATCGAAAGCAGGCCTGTGTGCCAGCAGTGGGAACATTATAGGCTGATGATGATGATGTATTTTTATAACATTTAAGCTACAGAGCCGATTTAATAAATGAGGTTTCATTAGATACTTTACTACAGTCCGGGTGACATAGGCTACATTTTATGCGAACAAAACTAAATTGGTGGAAGCTACATGCCTCCACCAATTTAGTTAAGTACCAATAAGTGGGGGTGGATTAAATTGGTTTTAATATTCTATGATTATGACTAAGTCTGAAGTAATAATTTCTATTATTTCTATAATCAGTACATGTATATGTCGTAGTGAGGTGATTTTATTTCGATAGACTCGGTTATTATGTGGGCATAACATGGGTTTCGTGCTATGAAAACACACACTACAAAATCAAAAGTCATTTATTCAAACTAGGCTGATAATCATCACCTTTTGAATGTCAAAATTACAAGAGACAGTCCCCCAAAACGCCCGCCCTTCGCCACTTCCTAGTGTTTTAGCTGGGAAGAAGAAGTAGCGGAACAAACTCCCCAGCAACACATCTGTCTGTTAGGTTAGAAGAACCAGATTCTATACACAAAATACACTGCTTTTATCGAACCAACAAATTACTTGAAATTACAATCCAACACAGTAACACTAGGCACAATGAATGGGGTTACAGTTTCGGGACGTCTTGACTCCGCCGCGATCAGACACTGACTGTCCTCCTCGCCGCGAGCTCGAAACATCACGACTCTGTAGTAAGCGCGCTTAGGTGTGGGTAGACTGGTAAGTAGGTCGCTTTTGGCGCGCTTTCGATTCATGTCCGTACTAATGACCGTCTCCGACATATATATATTATTTGACTAACGTAAGTAATGTATGTCGTTTTCATTAGATAAAAAGTAGATAAAGGTAATATTTAATGTTTGCTACTGCCCTACTTTTAGGGGCATTTATTGTTTTTGGATTTTTCCCCCGGTAACTTCTCAGTAGCAGCCACGTAGTCTGCGATTTGTGCCCGGTTCATAGCAATAGTCTCGCTCCTTTTTACATGGGACTTGAACATAACTGTCAAAATGTAGTGTACTATAAGGTACTCTGCCTAACCCTTTGGGGATTACAGGCGTGATGTTGTGTTATGTTATGTTATGTAATATAGCCATATGGAGCGACCCAAGTTATGTTGTACCAAACTTTAATTATTCATATTTTTGTCGTAGTGAGGTGATTTTATTTCGTTAGACACGGTCTTCATGTGGGCAGAATATGGGTTTCGTGCTATGAAAACACACACTACACTGCTTTTAGCGAACTGACAAATAACTTGATTTTACAATCCAACACAATAACACTAGGCACCATGAATCGGGATACAGTTCCGGGACGTCTTGACTCCGCCGCGACCAGACACACTGACTCTGTCCTCCTTGCAGAGAACTCGAAACATTAAGACTCTGTAGAAGCGCGCTTAGGTGCTGGTAGACTGGTAAGTAGGTCGCCTTTGGCGCGCTTGCCGATTGATGCCATTTTCTGTCCGTAATCATGACTGGATCCGACATAATTATTCATTACAAATAATAGGCAAGATTGTTTTTCATATTTAATTTCGATACTTATTGACTATTGATCTGGATCGCGAAGGTGGCACTTAATTATGTACAGCTGAGTAGATATCTCAGCTTTGACAGTGACGTCAGGGCATCAATTTATTTCTCTACGGAATAGTCTTGCATTTAGCCGCAACTGAAGTGAAGGGATGGTGCGAAGTAGGGCCCAGCTTATTATTTAGAAGCCTCAGATCATTAGGTATTCGACAAGACGTTAAACTCTATAATAGCTTTATTTTAATACGTAACAATTAATTGCGGTTCTTCCGCTTAGTTATTTGTTTAAAACCAATATCAAGATGCAACAATAAAGTTATAATTAAATGCAAACGTTGGTGTGAATCGTCGGGCAACAAAATTCATATTTTTGTAACGAAGTATCTGGTGCGATAGTTGAGGCGAGATAACGTCCAATTAAAACAATTCCATCAAAACATTTTGTGTCAGGTCATTCCACCTGCCGCCAAGAAATAATTTATTCATAAAAGCCGCGCGCCAGTCGCGTAGTTGCCGTGGCCTGCGTGGCCAACGCGTATTTTATCGTCCACAAGTTGCGGTTGTCAAAAACTCGACGCAACTTCCTGTGCACTTATGGAATGATATTTAATCATGTTTTCGAGATTCATTAATTGCTTAGAAATTGGATTTAAACCTTTAGCCTAGATGTTTATGTTTTATCTCGATGTAAATCCTTAAAATTCGTTTTATTTTTTTATAAGTACGCGTGTAAATAAAACAATGAAAATATCTAGGTAGACATAGAAAAAAATAACCCCTTTATTTACTTCGAATATATTTATTTGATTTATTGCCATGGCGTGACAAAAATTGTCGAGGACTAATCCTAATTAGGTAAATCATGCTAATGATACCTAGTAAATGATCTTATAAATTAAAATATTTATTTAGATTTTAAGCACTTACTTAAAGAACAAAAAACTATTGACGTCGTGAGCTCCTTAACAAACAACTAGTTTTTTAATTAGATTTTTTAAATAAACCGACTGTTAGTGTGTCCCAAGGTGCTGACGCAATCATTCGTATCAAAAATTTAAATCAAATACATGGTGTCAGTCAGAACAAGATATAGTTTTTATCTAGAAAGCTTAGATCTCTCTGAAATAGGTTACTTACAAGTGAATTGGTATTATTTATAATTCAAAGTATAGGTAGGTACAGCATTTACTATAAACGAAAATAATAAAAAAAAAGTCGTGTGTGTGTATAATATGTGTTTTTGTCACAATAATTGATATGTTGTTAGATGCAAAAAAACGGTTTTAAATGTTTTGACGGTATCTGCTCCCTGCTTCGGATCTTCAGTTAACAACGATGAGTGTGATGACAAAGATATAACAATTTAGTTTGAAGTAAAGGACATGCTTTACATTATAGAGGGTATAATTAGTAGTTTCTAAGATTTGTTGATTGAGTAATATTAGTTTAACATTGTTTATTTTTATTTTATTTTTTAATATCGTTCCGTTCCTACAGACAAACTGTGAAAACAGTTTTGTGGGGCTTAGTTTTTAAATGAAAGTTTGTATAAAAATTGTTTAATAAATAAATAAATAATAATAATAACCAAATATATTTATTTTATGGTCTTGTTTAGTGTAACACCCTCTTTTCCTTAAAATCCATGTATCATCACATTCATCACGACCCAATAATGTGACTAAAATTAATGAAGTCCAATTTCCCAATTACCAATGAAACAACGCAATCAGCAGAAATAAATGTTTAATTTTAAGATTGCTAATTAATTTTGATATTGACAACTCTCAAACTATATGCTCATCGGGTTTGGTTCAATCAATGAGGAACTCGTCGTAAAATGATTATTTTCCTTTTTAATCGTTTGTCTAGGTTGGTCTGTGGATGGGTGGCTGCCCAATACATACCGACTTTCTTCCCTGCCTCGGAAAGCACGTTAAGCCGTCGGTCCCAGCTGGCATTTGTAGATCTTCGACAGTTGTCACAGGTAGTCAGTGGCCCCAAAGTCTGACAACCAGTCTTAACAAGGGGTATGGTATTACCCAGTACTAACTGGGTTGTCGAGGTCAGATAGGTAGTCACTCCATTAAAAACAGTGGTATTCAGCTGCATCCGGTTAGACTGGAAGCCGACCCCAAAATATATCCATGTTCCATCACTTATATTTGCCCTTAGTTTGCCATTAGCTACATAACTAAAAAGGTAAACAAAGTAACTTGCGCAATCAACGTAAACAGTCATTTATTTGCAAATCGATCGTTTCATGAATAGAAAAATAAATCGCCCTAATAATAACTCATGTTCATTATTTTTAAGCCCCGACCAAAAAAGAGGGGTGTTATAAGTTTGACGTGTGTATCTGTGTGTCTGTCTGTGGCATCATAGCTCCTAAACGGTTGAACCGATTTTGATAAAATTTGTAAAGGTATTTTAATCGAAAGCGTTCTTAGCTATGTTTCGAGAAAATCCGCTTAGCCGTTTGAACAACAACTTCCACAGTTCTAGTTAATTTGAAATCTGGTCACATGTCACGTCATAAGGGTGCACCCCCTCCTCCCATATGTTTTTAAATTTTGTAACTTTCCTTGATTTGTTTATTAGCGAGAAGAAGCGCAACACTGAGAAAATTGGAAGGAATGGGGGGAAGCCTATGCCCGGGAGTGGGACAGTTAAGGCTAAGAAAAAATACATAATATAAGTATAAGAAACATGAAATTAAAAATTTATGAAACCCCCGAAATCCAAGCGTCGTTGCGTAAGGGGACCGCTAAGTAGACCGCTTAGCACAAGCACAAAACGAAGCGGACCCCGACGCTACGACCGAAGCTTGGATTAACTTATTAAAGGTTTTTTAGAGGTTTTGGCTGAACGATGTATCAGTTTTACATAGGAACCAAACCACTGGAATAGCAAAATGAGAGGCAAAGTTCCCATAAATTATAGCTATCTAATGAGGGATTTTTGAAACAACCCCTTAGGGATCAATTCGACAACTCAAGGGACATCCTAATGTGCCTGTTTGGAATTCTATTTGACATTTAGGGCTAAAATATTCTGAATAAAAAGAATAACATGTTTGTTGCTTATCAGGAGAATTACTTTTCATAAATTAAAATGTATGAACCGGAGTTGTTTGATTCGCGAACTTGCCGCATGACTGATATAAGTCCAAGAAACAAGGTATCCCACAAGAAACTTGTTGGGCTCTTCCGATGGTTTGTTACGTCAGAAAAATATCAGATGAAATCGGATCGTTTTATTGTATAGAGAAGCAAATTTTAAAAAAACGACCACTATTTTAAAATTCTAGCTATTTTGCAAATATTAATATTTAAGCCGTTTTATTACTGTTAAGGTATTCCAGATTGACCCGCCGATCGAGTTTGGATTTAGAAGGAGATTTAGTAGTTAGAGTAAAACGCACGTAAGACGATACAATATAAGCACGAAGTGCGAATGTGTACCACGAAAGTCCGTATCCTAACATTTTTTGCGTTCACACGGCGGCGCTGTCCAGCACGATATTTAAAAAATCATGCGGTTAAAAACAAATGCAGTATGGATCTGCTATGTGATTCTAAAATAAGGTATACTGCAAAATACCCTTGCAAGTGCCGAACTTGTGTGATATTAAAATATAGTTTCCAGTACCGTGACACGCAGAAGACTGCAAAATATCGTAAAGATCAACTCCGTAGGAATGGGGTCTATATATTGGGTCTTATTTAATTGTCATAGCTGACTAGTAAAATTCTATGCATCAGCAAAGTGAAGACAACGCATGTATACCTGTGTACCAAACCTTGATCGGTTTCAAAAGCCTCTCTAAATCAAAATTAGACCAAATAGCACGTTGATAATTTGATTAACCTATGAAACTATAGTTGTTACGCTGGTTGCAGACAAACCTGGACACGACCATTGTTCTAGTTTTCGTTTCATTTTTGCCAGACTCTCAGACAGTTTAAAATAGATACAATGCATAGCGTGTTAAAATTAGTTAACCTAAATTGGGTACAAATGTTAGAGGTTCAAAAGTTTGAACAATCCGGAGGTTAGATATTATTTATTCAAGACCCTTTTAATTTATATAGAAGATATTTATAAATTGCATTAAACACACATAAAAAATAGTGTCTAGGTATACGTATTATACATTTATTAGAATAACTTTAAAAGTACTGAACATTTCAAAAAGATTTCTAAACGCGAATTTGTTCCTGGCACATTTATCATCTGTATTCAATTATTAAATAAAATAAACATATATTGCAAAATTCAGCCAACTTCATTACTAACCTAATTCTTACCTACCTACCTACCTTCTTACCTACGTGTGTTGAAGATTTCACGGTTTAAAAAAAAAAACATAAAAAATAATACCTTTTTTGATTAAGTCAGTACTGCAGAGTTCATCTAAACTCTGGAACGTCGACATTTAAGTAGAAAAGATGTTGAGAGCAATAAGCATGCTGGAAACAGGCGCGAGCCATTGTAATGTTGCTAATGCCATTGACACCAGTCAAAGCGTTATATTGACGGTTAAGAACCAATAGTGTCTATCTCAGTTTTTTACGTTTTTCACTTTTTAATGCAGGTAGATTTAAAGTTAAATTTGACGTGGCCTATTTAGGCAATTATTTCAAAATTATTGTAGTTATTCGCCATAAAATTCCATCAAAGTTAAGAGCGCGTCTATTTTTATGCTAATAGCGTATATCGCCTCTCTATTTTTAAAGACATAAACATTCCAAGTATCTTTCTATTCAAAGCAGAGAAATGTTTTTTTTTTATCTTCTGTTATGTTAACTTTATTGCAACAGACACTATTGATTCTTAACCGTCGATAACCAATTTGTGGTCTCACTATTGGGATACTGGTGAGGTAGCTGAGCGGCACGCTGAAAATATTCGGATAGCTACTGCTAGACAAGACCGATTTTTACAAATTACGACGAGAAGACAACCGAAAGGTAACTGTAAAATTAAATACAGTAAAATCGCCTGGTCTTCGTCAGCGACCAAACTAGCAGCTGGTCTCCACTACATGAAGTTAAGCGTATGTATCCGAGGTGCATTTACAGTTAGTTAAATTCTATTTAATACAAAATTTATTGTTTCTTTTAATTTAGTTTCGTGCTTTATTCACCAAAAACAGTAAATCTAATTTAAGAATTAAAAAAAAAAAAAACAAAATAAAGTACATAAGTATTCAAATAAAAAAGTTCATTTTTTGATTAAATTTTCTGTAAGAGCATTTTGCGCACGTTGACATAAGGATGCAATTTAAAAAATCCTTTATAGTTTTTTTAAATACGTGAATAATTAAAATAACCCTAAACACTTTTGTTGTGTATAAAATGATAATGTGAAACTAAATCAAATGGCCAATTGTTATCTTTTGCAAAATTCTCTTATCCTAGTGCTCATCAAAAAGATGAACCCTAACCATTATTACAATCTAGCCTTGTATATAAACTGATAAGTAATTTAATTAAAACCTAAACTGCTATATTATTGATTGTGAAAATTTTAACGCATTAAAAATCGACTATGTTTCGGAGTGAAATGTAATTAATCAGAGCTAATATGAAATAAAGTAAAAGAGAATGACAGAATTCTATTCATTGTTTAATTGGTTGGTCAGGTATATAAACCAAATAGCTAACTTCGGCCTATTATTCCAGTCTGGTCAACATATATGCTCGTCTGTGCTAAACCGTTGAACATAAGCTTTCCCACCAATAATCGGCAGCTTAAAATTTATTTTAGATGCGCATATATGAAGGACGCACAACAAACATTTGTAAGTGTTTGTTTAGCACATTACCACTGAACACGCGATACAATAACAAATAACAAGTAAAAAAACAATAACGCATTACATGACATTGAAAGACAAATAGCGCAATTATGTAGCGCAACAATACTGCTCGGCAGTGCAAAAAGTGACAGTAAAAAATGAAAACGAAACTGCTGTATTTTTTAAATTTTATTTGCAAACCGCTGTTGAATGTTGATTTATGACTCGAACGTTACTGTTGATAAATTGAAAATTCTAGTGTTTCTCGCTACTATAATTTTTCATTTGTCTTCAAAGACTGTAAATTAAACAAAATGTGCAGGCATTTTCCTTTGGTATTTGAATGTAAAGCACACAACACAATACATTTATCACACGCGCACACAGAGCTGAGCTCTCATGCCTAAATAATACGTATAAGGTGCGATTAATGCATGTCTTCCAGTCATCAAACGACTTAAAAATAAAGCGCCGCTAATCCAAATCAACTACTAATTTGAAATCAATTAAATCCTTACTGTGCCGTATAAACTCAGTTTCCATAACACACTATTATGAAGTCAAATATCCAATCGCATTGAAGTTAATCCAGTTTGCGGGTTCAGGACCAACTTGAGCATAAACGAACGACTACATTTCCAGGAACAATGCAAGACTCACGTCCGACATCGTTCGACCGGCATAAAACGCCTTTCCGACCCTCGGTAACATTTCCCTGTGCAAATCACTTGCTTGCAATTTATTTGCATCGAATATTTGATTGTGGTTGGTGCGTTACGTGCATGTATCTTTTGATAAAAACATATTTTTAAACTAAACATACGTGATGAACAATGTTATAGCTAAGTTTGTCTGAGTCTTCATGAAATAAAAGCACTATGAAAAATCAAACAATGTCCTTTTTCTGAAGGAATTTGAGGATTTCATTTCTTGTTCGTCCTAAAGTTTTGTCCCACTTTCGAAAAAAAATTCGTTTGTCCCATATCACTGAATTCCTGCTTCGTCCAAATTTTCAAGTAAGGTACTAATAAAAAAAAAACAATGGGGAAAGACTGATTTTACGTGGCATAAAGGGGGCGCAACACCATTTCACGTCACAGCACACGAGTTGGTTTTATTATCTAGGCGCGCATTTAGATGAATTACCAAAAACGCACCAATTGAAACATCTATTATATTATTAGAGTTATTCCACCCGTTTTAAATACTTTTCAGTGGCTTAGTGGTTTTTTTTTTTACTGAAGATAAGGCTTTACATTCCAAAGTTACAGTACTTTTTGTATGCACGCTTCATGAAGATCTATCAAAACGTAAAAATTGCCACTACTCTGGGGGTTTGGGTGTTGACCCCACATGTAGATTAATTTTATTGATAGAATTGAGCAAACTACTTTTGAATAAATCTATTTGAGTGACAACCTCAACTTAAACAAAAAAAAAAAAAAAACAATAATAGAATATTAAATAAAAAGGTTTTTACACATGATATTAAAAAATCGATTACCATAGGAGCTAACTCTACAATTACAAACATTGGCGTGACAACTTCTGAGTGTCATCAAAATCGGCTAGCTTCGCCCCTCTTACATTTGTGAAAGCACAAAGGGATCCTTCGTCACCCTGGACTAAAACACATTTCATCACAAGTTTAAGCTGGATTGGATCCTAGTGTCTCAGGTCAGTAATAATTCCGATCATTAAATCTGGCACTTTCTGATACCTACTAAAAATAGCCCACAGTCTTCAACCCATTTCTCAGACGTCAGTGGTATTAATATTATGGGCTAATTTCAAAGGTTTCTGTCGCAAATTTTCTAGCGCTCAAGTTTCAATGAAAACCCAACTGCACCAAACCAAGCCTAAACCAAATCAAATTATTAGTTCGCATAGAATGTAGGTATTGTACAATAAAGTTGTTATAGCATAAAGTGAGCCGGGTTCATTCTGCCTGAATTTTGGCATGAAAATTTTACAAATAATAGGAATATCAATTAGAGATAATTAGTAAACTTAAGAAATAATGGGAAAAATAACTACAATACTATTTTTTTTTCGCAAGTCTTGCACTCAAGTATTTAGCAAATAATGTCAATATTAAGTTGGAATTTTACTCATATGATTTTTCATCACACTTGCACGTAAACAGTGTCATAACATACAGGTTAACTTGGCTGTAATGCCCCATATAAAACCCTAGGGCGGTAAGTAATTTTTTTTTAATTTACAGCACAGCATGACAGCACACAGGTCATGCAAATTCAAGCAAGGAGTTTACACGCAATTGAAAAATTGTCTTATAATGTTATTTAAACAGGAATTTCATTCAATCTCGCTACATGTTATTTAATTACTCAACTAATGTTCTAAAATTTAAATAATCGATAGTTTTTTATATCAAAACGTCGTTTTTTTTTTTATACTCCGTCATGGCTGTATACCTAGGTAAGTATTTGCCTTTAACGTTTCTGAACAAAACATTTGTATAATCTGTGGTGTGGACAAACATCCGCAAATCAGTTCACGTATTTCGTAATAATATGTGCTGACTTGTGTATATTCATAATTATTAACTCGCGAGTGTGATGAAAAACATTGTATGTTTCACGGGCGGTACGGGAATTACGAACCTCGACTCAGAAAGCCCTCAGTCTTCGACTTCGGGCTTCTACTAGAGCCTCGATCGTAATTCCTTACTTACCGCCCTTAATACACAATATACTATTACACTTAATGAATAGTAGTATTCTCTATTAAAAAATCCTTGAGTTATTATTTTAAACATATCAATTTGGCATATTTTTAAGAGGTGGGTTTTCCTGATTGTAAGCTAAAAAGCGCTGCCAAAACAAAAATTTCAAGACAAAAATGTGTGACGCGAACATGGGGATTAAATTATTGACGCCAAAAAATTAGGACAGTTTGATTCAAATCTCAGGTGTTCACCTTACCACTTATATTTTCGTCTCGTGAACAATTGCCTCGTGTAAATAGAATTTTAATTTGTTTGTTAACACAAAACTAGACTGGCTGAATAACTAATGTTTCACAATTCGTTGCGCAATTTACAGCTCTTTGCTATGCGACGGTTTCTCGAGCTTTGACAATAGCCGTCAGCTAATATACATAGGTAATGAAAGAGTTTGTTTTCAATTGCTCACACCTAAGGATTTAAGGTTTGAAAAAAATTCACAATGTAGGGTACAATGTAGATTACTGTCTAGTAAATGCTTAGTATCTACGTGATAAATACAAGTGTAATACGTAGGCATTCATTATTTCTAACTGCGACGCTCACACACCCAAAGCTAAGAAATATCGAATAATTGAATGAATGAATAAAGCCTTTATTTTAGACGTTTACAGATAATCGCTTAATCTACACTGTTATCTTCTTCTTCTTTTCTTTGTATTCTTTTTGAAACTCACTTATCGTATTCGAATACAATTACTACTTTTAAGTCTAATAATGTTAAGTTAGCCCATGCGAAAAGTGAGCTTTTCTGAATATACAATTAATGAATGAGTAACTAAAGTGCACAAAAATTAGGTTGTGTTGCATAAAGGGTTAACAAGGTCAATTTATTGTTGCGAGGTGTCGATGCTGAAGGCCCCAAGAGGCCGGCGACGTGGCTGTCAAGATAAACATCGCGGCCCGGGCCCCGATAACGTGGTAACGAGCCTAACGTCCGTAGTAGCGTCGCGTACAAACATGTTCAACGTTATTGTTAGATAGTTTTTAACGCACAACTTGTAATATCTTCCTTAAAGACCACAAAAGCATTTTTTTTTTTAGAAAACTTTTTGGTTTTTTTAAATGCAATTATTGAGGAGTGTCAAAATGTGTTTTTTTTTTCAATGATTAAATTATAGTTTAGATTTTCACATTAAAACATTTTTTGTTACAATGAAAAGTATTCATTTATCAGCTGTGATTGTTTTTTTATTGTGCAGAAGACGTACTTATAAAATGGTGCAATAAACCTGTAAATTACAACCTCAAGGGTCAAAATATGACTGAAATAAAGTGTAAAGAAAAACATTGCTTCAGTATTCATTAGATAGTGTCTGCAGTTCAACAAATACCTCGTGTAGTCGACTATACCTCCACTTACGGTTGATTGTAAACAGCTTTTAAAAAACTCCGTTGTCCCTCCTTTATCTTTATAGCAGGTAGATACTAATTATATGTTATTATTTAATACGATGTTATTACCTAGTGTATGCCAGCGTTCCCTTATAAAATGAATAAGACACTGATAAACTGTTAAAACAACTTGAATAGGTACGTAGTGAAATGATATAATTTAACAAGTGAATCATTTCGTGCCGTTTCGAAAGTTTCGACGCAAACTGATATTTAAGTTTTCATTGTGGTTTGATTGTTCAACTGAGAATACTGTATTCATTATTCATGTATTCTAATTACGAGTATTCGACTGGCGACGCTATAATCATAATTAACTCACCTATTTAAGTAGTTGAAAAAGAATACGTTCATTGTTATTCAGATGTGGTATGATATCGTTTGCTTTATTGATCGTTTTCTTGTATCTATACCCATTTTTATTGTTGAACTAATTAAAATTACATTCAGAGGCTTTCCAAGTGGCAGTAAAATGTAAAGGTATCAATAAATAATTTTTATTTGCATAAAATAGTTAATAATTAAACACACATACTTAATTGGATAGGTAAACTATTAATAGTAGGTATACGAACTCAGCATAATACCCATTTGCGTTCGGTTTTATGGGTGATCATGATCAATTACAATTTCTGTGAATATTATTCGTATAACATGAGCGGTATAAAAGTCTAACATCTTCGATGTCATTTTTTTATGGTCACTCTGTACGTAACGTGCACTAAGAAATTCATTAAAACGATGCATTCAATTACTGTTATTAAAGATATCGGCAATACAGAAGCTAATCGGAATAGAGAAGATATTCTGTTCCATTATAGTGCGCCTCAGGCTCCGACGGTCAAAGACAATCCTTACCTCGAAGCCTGGCGGTCGCTGTTGGCAGTTTTTATTTGAGAATATTTTCCTAACTAATTAAAAGCGTTAAAATAAGAAGATAAAAACTGGCTTCGTTATCGAAGGCATCGACCCGCTTTGTGTAGCGGCCACCAGCGCGGCTGCGGAGGAGCGCCCGGCGCTTAGTCGCACTCTGTAATTAACTAAAACCGAGCGAATCGAGCCCGCCGATGTATCCGACGCACAACAAAGGATGCACAACTCTCGAAAAATGCACGTCCACGCATAAATTGCGGCCGACTTTGGCTTCTGTTACGTACCTACTGTTATTCCTATTTCTTCCTTTTTACAGCTAATTTTAGCAAACCATCTCTGCAAACTTTAATTTAATCACATTAATAAAGAATGTCGTCCATATACTACTATACTTATATATTTTGTTTTTGTTATAGAGGATATTTATTATAAATGTGTAAACCTACACCTCGACGACCTATTGTCACCATAATATCTATTGTATTGACAAATCAGTCGCCCATCAGCATCAGGAACAAGATCCACGCTGCAAGTGATCGAGGCTCAAGAAAGAGGAATCCCCTCACTATGCGTGCCGTATCTAGAAATACTGCATTTAGAATCAAGCCCTTGACCCAGCCGTGCAATAACAGCCTCCTAAGGTGTTGTTGAGGGTCTGTACTATTAGTTCTTTAACCGTGACGACTTTTGGTACAGTGACTGCAGAGTCCACGTTCTAAAAGTCGAGAACTTCGAGTGCTAAGTCAAGATTCGTAGGTAAGGCCCATAAGATGTTTTAGTTTTTTAGTCAAGAAAAACGTTAATGTATGTGCATCATAACTTGATTTAAGTGAGACTTGACTGTCATCATTTCAGCTCATCACGTGTCATCATACCGTAGGTTGTACCTTAAGATTTGACGGAGTGTCAACAGGATATGGTGTTCAATTTTGGCATAATTCGGAAGGTTATTTATTCTTTTAACTCGTTCTTAGGCACTTTACTTCACATTCGATCATAAATGACGACCTCTATCAATTTAATCCTCACCAGTTTATTTATTGTTGAAAACAGTCCGTTAGATACTATAACGCCTTTTACACAGACTCGCCTTTCCAGAGCTATGGCTAATCCTACGAATGCACACAGAGCGCCTTTCACGAACCAACGATAATAAAAGTTATGGAAATACGACTTTATTGGTTTAATTTTAATTAAATTAAAAAAAAAAGAAAATGTTACATTTGATTTTAAAACCGTTCGAATTTCATTCGGATCACATGTTACATTTGAACGACACATAAATGCTGCGTTGACGTTGCGTTGGCCCCGCGTAGTGGTCTCGTAGCGCTCTCGCGGGCATTTCGTAGCGGTTCCATCCCGAGTTTCGCAGAAGATTCGTAGTGGTCGCACTGACTTCTATTGGATGTCTATGGTTCTCGCGGACGCGACGTCTCTGTCACTTCTCGTAGAGATCTTGTATAGTTCTAGCAGGCGTTACTTGAAAAATTTTAGCAGACTAGTAGTAGTCCCGTAGGGCCTCGTAGCAGTCTCGTAGACGACTCGTTAGCGTCGTCGTAGCGCTCTAGTAGGTCTTTTGTAGAGGTCATTAAGGACGTATCTCACCTTGTTTAGCGTCTCCAAGTGGTTATTGTAGCGGTCTCGTTGACGTGTCGTAGTGACTGTAGGCCACGCTAACATCTCATAAGTGTCACCATATTTTGGCTCTGGAGTATAGAAATTTGTGGCCGCATAGCGTAATTAAAACATTGCTAATATTACGTCACGATAATACATGTTGGTAATTCCAGATTCTGCTCTTTACGTATTAGGCATAGTGCTGCGTATTCTTTAACGAACACCTACGCTGATCCTACGCCCAACGCGATTGTAATATCTACCTAGTTAATGGAATAAAAGTCCACACAGCCTTAATTTAACGCCAAAATGTTTTTGTAGTAAAAATTATTAAATTATCATAAGATTAAGTTAAGACACGTATATTATTAGGTGTGCGGTAGACCACGTAACATTCATTGATTCTTTTGTTCTATAGCTACGTGTTTAAATATTATCTATTACACCGAACAACACGTGGTCGCTGAGCTCATGTATGATGTATCAAGGCGCTCATTGTCCTGTCAGTTTGATCGACAACGATATCAATATTATATTCAAAGTAATGAAGTCAATAGCAATTTATCAAATAACTGCTTTTGCACATGTAAAATGACCTAGAATCCCATTGTTATATTCTACCTATTGACTTTGCCTAATGTAATGTCACCCACAATTTACAAGATTTATTAGAACTAGCTGTCCCGCGCAACTTCGTCTGCGTCTCATTTTCCCCGTTTTCGTAACATTTTTCATTGCTGCTCCGCTCCTATTGGTCGCAGCGTGATGATATATATATATATATATATATATATGATATATAGCCTATGTCCTTCCCCAGGTTGAAATCTATCTTTTTGCCAAATTTCATTAAGATCCGATCAGCCGTTTAGTCGTGAAAAGGTAACAAACAAACAGACAGATTGACTTTCGCATTTATAATATTAGTATGGATTTATCGTTTTAGCAGCACACCTCATAGAACATTACATCTTATTAAGGTATTAATTAATATTAGGTATTTAGTCTTTCAAATGGAATATTTGCCCCAACGGAATCTTTAGCCTCAACTAAGCTTTTATTATATGTTTTTTAAAGTACCTACTTACCAACAAATGCCATACAACAATCACTACGGAATGAAATATTCATTTATGTTATTCTAAAAATATATACTTTATCTGTAACGTCGATGCGTCGATTTTATCATGATATAAATCTAGATAATTAAGTGGTGTGACAAAAAATGGAGGCGTGATATGTTTTCGGGCCGTCGACTCTTATAAAACTAGATGGTAATGAATGAACACAGATAAGGCAAGATGAAGAGGATGGGTTCAGAGGACAGGGGACACGTTAGCCCTTTGTGAATGAACATTTTCGATGTCCCTGCATGTGCGTGTGTGAGTGAGAGTTACTTGTTTTGCGTGTAGCCAGGCGTGTGTGACAAAGGTCGTTGGTGTAGAATAGGTTTAAGATTTTTTGTTCATCGACACTTTAGAAGAGGCCTTTTAAAAGACTCTCGTGGCTGTATTACATTCAAAATTCTTTTATAAATTTGTGATCTGATTGAACACGTTTTTTAAAGTAAATAAAAAATAAAGCTTAATAAAGAAAGCATCTTCAAAAAGACAACTCAGCTTAATGAATCGTAAATTAAAAAGGTGTTACAAAAATACAAGTACCGCTCGAATATAAATATGCAAATAAAACAGAAATACAAACTATTTTTCACTTTCGTAATGAGCTGTATTTAGTTAAATTGCATGAAATTGTATGCAACGACCAATTAAACAAGTTGTATTAGCCTTAAATTATACATACAACTTGTACGTCGCTAATTAGTGGAGTTTTGCTACATTGTTAAGCGATACGTAATATCCCTTCTATTGCTTGGCGATAACAATTGGCTTCTCGTTATTTTAACTGCAATTTAAGTGGTCTATCATCACCTCATTTGGAAATTAATACGTATTAGCTATGATTAAAAGTAAATGTATCATTTACAAAGATATTATTGTTAGGGTGGAAAGTAGGAGGCATGTCTGCTACGGTTCAAAAAGTTATAGCGAATCGTTATATTAAAATACATACATACATACGTAACTCACGCCTTTTGCCATGGGGGTAGACAGAAACCACAGAACGCCACCTGCATCTGCGGTCATACATACACGCACACCGGTTGCGAGTAGATACTAACCACTAAGTTGCAAATTAACTTACCGATCAATTACAAAGGTTATACTAAAATGTATTGTCTCGCGGTAAAATCATGGAAACGAGTTATTTAAACTAGTCTGGATTTAAACACGCTTGTGTTTGTGTCTACTTTGTTTTATTAGGGGTCATAGTCAGGTGGAGCATATTTCAACTTGTAACTTTATTTATTAAATTCTTTTCGCGTTTACCTTTAATTTTTGGCATGTTCCAATTGCTTATCGTTTTGTCAATACAACGATGACCGATAGCCATTGTAAACAAACATAAATGGTGATAGGTGTGGAACTAGGCACATTATTCTAGTTAGACATTTTTTGATTCAAGGTTATATGACTCAATTTCTCATTTAAATAAAGGTTATTTGATGTCTATGACGTCACTAACATCTGAAAACTTTTATCCATAGACGGTTTTTTTTTATTACCAATTTTGTGTTTAGGAATGTGGGTAGATACACGTTATATCTCCAAAATGAGATCGTATAAAATGTTATCTTTAAAATCTGTTCCTATTTTTGTGACAAAGGTAAGGTTAAGGATAAGTCGCGATGTGGTTGGCGCTACATTTTATTTTATTTTTTTCCTTTTAAAAGCATGAAAGCAACTATCGTTGTTTTGAGGTTGAAATTCGAAGCCTCCTCTTCTTGGTATTTATAAGAACATACATGTACATTGCGCACTTAACAAACAATTTATTCAAAATTATAAATAGGTAGGTTAGTACCTAGTGCTGGTTCTAATTTCAAAACCAATTTCTCTGTTCAATTAGTTAAACTGTTGGTATCAACTTGTCGTCGTATTGTCGACCTGTTCGTGTTCAACTAAGTTATGTCGGTACATTATCTATATCCACTAATCTCCAATTATAATTCGTCAGTGTACAGTAACCAGGACATTTCCACAAATTCCCCGGTCCAAAACTGTGAAACGACGCTGTCTGCCCTCCTTAATATTATAATCTTATTCTAAACACAGAATACATTAAGAAGGAGTTAGCCCAAGTTGTTACTCTGACAGACTTGAGATGAAATATATTTGTAACATTTTTGGATAGAACTTGTTCAAATGTTCGACATTTCGGTGTAAACAAAAAAATGTGTAAGCAACATGTGCGTCAAGTTTTTTTTTTCGTATGTAGACATGTTGGATTACTTTAATTAACTTTAAAATTTACATGTAAACGGGTAATTCTAACTTGTTTATCGAAGGTAAAATAGTTTTTTAAAGGCAAGGCATTCTTCTTTCCCTCTTTTCACTGTCTAAATGAGTTCGCGTCTCACTGGTTACTTTCCTAAAGTCGTCAGTTTATTTAATTCGCCAGTTTTGTGAATAAGACAGTTGCGTCAATTCGACAGTTTCCAGTGTCTGCTAGTTTCCTTGAAACGCCAGTTTTATACAATTCCTCAGTCAAAGTACAGTCGATAGGACTCGTGTAAATTATAGTTTTAGAAATATACAGCAGGAATATAGGTACCTACTCTAACACAGTTCTATTCTTACAATCTGAAAAAAAATATGTCAAATAACTAGAAAGACTAGATCCAGGTGCTCACGGTACATCCTCGGGGTATATAGGGTGACTGGTAATTAGTGTCACTTTTATCACAATAATACAACAGCCGTATGAAATTCGCGCGCGCGCGCCTGTTGCCTACAGCTTGTGATTAAAGTGAATGAGTATATAAAAGTTCTGGAATGGCGACCGCGAACCGGGAGACGATGCGTTGGAAGGCCTCCCACTAGGTGGACCGACGACCTGGTGAAGGTTGCGGGGATCCGCTGGATGCGCGTCGCACGGGACCGGTCAATGTGGCGACACTTGGGGGAGGCCTATGTCCAGCAGTGGACGTCTTTCGGCTGAAATGATGATGATGATGAGTATATAAAAAAAAAAATTCTTTGGAAAAGTTGTTTGTTATCATGAGTATAATCACGTGTTTAAGTATTGATCACTAATTACCATAAAATATTGAGTATTGTTGAATGACATGAATGTTTAGTTTTTTCTAAAAGGCTTGTTTTCACGGACAGCAACGATAAAAGTTTGAATTGAATAATGTCTAACGGCTTTAATCTATAACTCCGATAATAAAACAGCTATAAACATTTACAGACCCTTACTAACAGATAAAAAGTTCAACACAGGATGTAATCAAACCATCCGCACTATTACATACTTCATTATACATTTAATTATTAGTTGAGCCTCTTGATCTAATCGCATAATGTAATCCAGATTGTTTTAATTTACTTTTCATTGAGTTTTTTTCAAACATATATTAATGTTTTATTTATGAAATTCTATACTAGCCACTCAAAAGCTATAAAAGGTTTCATTTGCCTCTAGATAAATCTAGACTTGATACCAAATACCAATCTAGAATCCGGAGTCCGAAGTTTAAATTAGGTAAAGTATAGTCTTACGGGAGGCAGAAAAGTATTTCGACCACTTCAAACTATAGCTGTCGGCGGTGGTTAGCGTTTTACTAAAATAGATGCATAGGTACGTTTATTGATTAAACTTCTTCCGTACCTGAGTAACTAGGTAAAAACGTAGTTTGGCTTCTATGTGCAATACCTATTTATTTTTCTACTGTACCTACCATTTAATCGCTTAGGACACGCAGATAGCATTGATAAACCGATGGTATCATAATCACAGCATTTTCGCCAACTCACTAGTAATATCATTTACAATGCTTAAAATTACCGCATCAGAGTTGATTCTGGCAACAAAAACTGCAAATAAATCGATCCTTGCTAACCACTTTAGCCCAAAGGCTACGAACGGTATTAATTCCACTAGAGAGCGGAAAGTGCACGTAACTACCACCCCTGTGGGCTTCATCCCTAACGTTACTCTGTAGCTACCCTCAGCGAAGTACAAAATCCATATACATTCTAAAATGAATGTACTAAATTATAGGTTATTATATATTTAGAGTCGGACCGAAACAAGATTTTCAGCCGAAACCAAAACATATTTAAACATACATATAAAATTGTTTTTGTTTTATGGCATATTAAGATCTATAAAATTTTTGCTCTAACAAAAAAAAAACGGAATATAAAGTAAAAAGAGTCATTAAATTAGATTTTTTGATTTATTGGCCGAAATTAGCCGAAACCTAACCTTATGTCGGCAATTTTTTACAAAACCGTTTTGTTTCACAATATATAGTACATATTGTGACATCCAAGGGAACTTTAGATATATATGTATTTGTGTTCTCTTCCGTTGTATTATATTAGATAGTCAAGAAGGTAATTTACCGAGCACCAGGTACCTTAGAAGAACCTATGTAAACATCGACTAGATTGCTTCCGAAATCTGTTACTTCCAAAATCTGTTTGCTTATTCACACCCCGGCAGTACGCGGAGCCTTCGTATTAAACAAATACAAGACTAATAAACCTCAGTTCATTGGGTGTCGTATCAAACGGGGCCTTTGTTTAGCGGGTTTGTTGATCACTAATGAAACGCAAATCGCGTTTGTAAAGGACAGGCACTTAGGCATACAGAGATTGTAACGGCGGTTCATAATATAACGTGCCGTTGTACAAATGAAGTGATTTACCAAACCAGTTTCAATAGTCGTATTAATTGGACAATTAAAAATAAGAACATCACAATTATTGTGCAGCATATTAATGGCAATTAACCAGAAATCCAAATAAGTTTGAAATCTTTGAAATACAGATATATTGCTGTTTCGTCGGCCTTCGATAAAAGAATTCAACTGACAATAACGCACCATAGAGTTGTGCCTCCCTGTATTCAAGCAATTGGTAAAAGCCACATTGCAGTGAATCAACCCTCCTTACAAACGCACCCATCCGCACTGTAATTGTATATAATGCTAAGTATCGACGAGTTAATAATACGATATCTACTACATGTGAGCAGGGCAGGTACAAGCGTACAATCAACGCCACGTGCAGATTTTCCCATAGGATCTCGTGACATGTAAATGCATTTCTGGGGAGTTCGTCTTGGAAAGCTCTAAGTGTTTCCCTAACATATCTATCTATATGGCGCCTACCTACACGCAAATCGTGAAACTTGCATTCTGAGTTCTATTTCAGTTTAAAATTCCATTTGTACCCGTTCGATTTGTTTGAAGAGTGATATTTTTCGCTAGGTAGTAGGGCCAATATTTTTTTTGTTTTTGTTTGTTGGGGCTGAATCCTTTTTGTTTTTATTCCGTGATAAATAACTGTTAGATTTGTCTGAAATCAATGTATTTTAAGAAAGTATTAAATGATGAATGCTCATTTGTAAATGTTATGTGTTTTTCGAAGTTTTAGTTTCTTCAAATGGAATCGGCCATCATTCTTAGTGTATTCTATGAATTTGCAACTACCTCACCATAATAAGCTAGATGATTAAAGAATTCATTTAAAGAAATTTTATTGATTTATAATTATTGTTCAATCATTTGTTTGATTTTAGTTTAATGAATTGTAAGAAACAATATGTATAAGATTAAATAGATTAATAGATAACCAGCGATTTACCTTTCTGTGATAGACGGTCAGGCTATCGACATAACATAACGCCTTATGCGGGAAAATAAAATGGAATACTGAAATCATTTACAAAAAAGGTGGAATTAAAGTACCAGCAATTTGAATGCTGCTTGATACTAATTTAATATTACGTCAGAACTAGCCCAAGAGGAAATATAGTGATAAATATTTCGTTTAAACACCTACCTAATACCTGACACTTGAGCTCAGTATCTACATAATATATTACATAGAAGTTTAGTATAAGGAGATATACATAGAACGTTTGCACACTGGATGTAGTTACGCAAGTTGCTAATCTGATCATGGCGTGAACTGTGAATGTATGCATCCTATTTCAAGGTCTTTTGACAACACGTCTTAAGTCTGTCCTCGAACTGGGCATAAAATGTGTTTTACCTTTATTATATTATATTAGAAACAAGAAACCATCTACTGTCAGGCGTGTAATAGCACAAAATGCTTTTCTTTTTCAAATAACATTGAAATGCTAATGAGGAACAATACAGAAATATTTTCGTATAAAAGTGACAGACTGTTTCCCTTCAAAATAATAAATTTAAAAACTTAAAGTTATATTTTTATTTAATGAAAGCTATTTCTAGAAAAAAATTGCTGCTCTAGAGCAAGTCAACTGCATACTTTATCACTGTTAGTAAGTCTCAAATTACTTTTAACTAGCACTTCAAACAGTCGAAACCTTCGCGTGCTCACCCATACTTGTACGGTTGGGTTAGTTAAAAAGGAGGCGATTAACTTACGAAAACGTCTGTAAACACATTTGACACGTGTATCGCAGATACAGGGTACAAGTGCCTTTGATAACACGTTTCCGCCATATCCGGACGCTTAGAGTAGTTTTTTCAAGTCATTTTAACTGATTAGTTCTCGAGTTCTTGAGTGAATCAAGTAGCTTGCAGATGTGTGGTGTTTTTATTTGTTTGTGTTCGACTATCGCGTGACGGACAAAAAACCTTTTAAGTGACGTTAAGTTTCTTAAAGTGAAACTTGAAAGATTTTTTCAAGTATTCTGACGGTGACTAAAAGTACTCAAATTTATAACTATTGTTTTTTGTCGATTTTTCTTTATACTCCTTGTGAATTTTAGGCTAATGTTGAAGCTGATTTGTAGTGTTACTTAGAGTTTATCTCGACAAATCATTGCCCCAAAACGTAGATAGCTGTTGGCAGTCGTGCCAGTGCACTATTCTAAGTCTGTATTTCTCCACTGAATAACCTAGACGATGGTAGATTTTGAAAACAAGACTAGTGTTTGAGCTATAGCAAACAAATAAAAATTGTCCATCACGTGAACTTAATACTGTCTCAGATAATGATAACACAAAATGATAGTGATCACACAAAATTTTAACTAATTTCTGAAATTAAGGCCTCAAATATATAAGTTTATTGGCTAACTACCAATCTCGCACATTAGGTAATCAAACTGAATCTACAGTCATTCAAATATACGATGAAATAACAATGATTACAAAACAAGATGATCTGATTATATTATTAAACAAATGTAGGTCGAATTCTGGCGCTAAACGTAGTGTACGCAGTGATTAATGACCGCTAGCTTTTTAACGATGAAAAAATAGTGTTTTGTTTTAAGATAATGAGCGTTAAGTTGATAAATAATTAATGGATTCGGGCCCAAGATGGAACGGCCAACACACGGGGTTTGATAAATTAATAACGAGTGTTGTTTATAATTTTGTTAAAAATTAATGAAAGCAGCATACGTAGCGTTGATTTTCGACAAAATTGCTTTTGTATTTCAAAAACATTCTTAAACAACAGTTGCTAGAAAATAGCACCTTTAATAATTAACACATAAAATCTATTTCGATCTATATTTGTAAAATAGATATCACCTACTTATAGAGTAAGTCTTGCGTTTAGGGTTCCGTAGCCAAATGGCTAAAACAGAACCATTGTAGATTCGACCTGTCCGTCCGTATGTCACAGCCAGTTAACTCCGAGACTGTTGTTAGCACCCTGCACCAGACGCATGAAATTTAGATAGTAGGTGTCTTCTATGACCGCTACACAAAAGTAACGTGGTATTATGAAAAAAAAATTAGGTTGGCTCTCCATACATGTAAGTTAGGGTCGTAAAAAAAGTTTCAATGTATACAGCTGTGCGGGGTGTTTATCGATAGCTCTTAAAAATGATATTGAGGCTCTCAAAACATATTTTGTCTTAAGGTCAATGTTTGATTAGATATTTGCTCCTAAAGCCGAAAAATGGTATGTGGGCCCTCTAATTTCTAAAAAAAATATATAGTTCTGAAAAAAATAAAAATAGGTTTTAAGACCGTACAAAAAACTTTCGACAGACAGACAATAAATGTAGTGACATTTCAAATGGAATCTTTGAATATATAAAATTCAGTTGGGTGTTGCGATTCTAAAATATCGACTAGTGTTCTCAATAAAAGTAGATGTATCTGGGTATAATTAATTGTATTGCTAGTTTTATTCATGCACAAAATTTTATTTCTATTAATTTAATATATAACATAATACGTATTGTGTCAACACTCAACCAACAGTGATGGATGACCATGAATGATAGGTGTAACTTAATATTTTATAAAACCATTGAATTGTCTTCTAAATATTTTAATAAAAATCATGAAATAATTTGAAATCTGCATCAAAATCTAATTAATACCAGTGTAAACGACAAGGTCTATTATCGACAAAAATGGCGTCGCTGTGCGTCGGACCACGCACTGGGAAGACACGATAAACGGTCGGCGGGCAATTCAGCTCGTGCCTATTCTACAGGCGAATTCAATTAACTGTACAAGGCACGGGAGTAATAAATTCTCTAAACAATCAGAATTCGAGCCCTGGTAATATGTCCGTCCGGTTGCATACGCATTGCGGCCGTGGATATGTTTAATCAACGAATAAACACGATGTACCAGCGACGGTTCCAAGCCGACACATGTATCTATGTGCGCGCACCCTTTTTTCTGACCGCCCGTAAAAAGGTTTATGTGCCCATTGTTGCTCGAAAGATTACTTTTTGGCATTTATTCAGGGAGAGTTAATTAATGCGAATTACAAATGGTTGGTTATAGCTTTTTTTTACGAATTATCTATCCCCGCTATAGATACGTAGTGGATAGGGGTCGTTATTGATATTTACGGCTTTTTTGTTTTATCTGTTTTTCTCTTTGTTACTTTGCGCAGTTTTTAAACTCGGTGTTTGTAAATCGGAGGCTCCAATTTAAATTTTATTTAAACTTAAGCTATTTTATAGAACAGCAATCACTGTACTGTAAAATAAGCGACTGTTAATTAACCTAATAAATAAACATAATACGCATCGCTAAGAAGCTACAAAGGGGTGGCGTGTTCATTACGGGGGTGGAACCTAAATCGCATCTTCACAAAAACGAAATATCTTAAAACAAACCGTATACGCAAGCAATACATTACCACTACACAGACCTCGGTATCTATATCTCCGTTAGTACATAACATCAAATTGTAACAAAAGGATTATTCACGTAAGCGGATTAAACCCGCTCTCCTAATTTATATCCGTGACTGGAACAGCAACAAAGCGATTTTCCTTGTTTTGACTAAGGAAACTAATCCGTTTTTTAAGTGCTTTCTATGGAAATGTGTATTGTGTGTGAGCGATGTTAACACTTGAGCGGCGGCGGACGTGGACGTGTGGCGGGCCATTGTTCGTGCGCGGCGGGACTGGCGGGGTCGCGAACCGCAGCCTCTCGTCGCCTTCCATGCTTAACGAATCGATCCGCGGAAAAACCTCCTTAGCCGCTAATTCAAGCTTAATTAACCTTTATACAAGTCGCAGCCGAGACGCCGCCGCCGCGACAAGCGTATCGCTCCACCGATTCCGTTATCTGATCCATCGTAAAAATTAATTACGTACACATGTTCATAAATATCTAAACTGTTAGCATTTACGGCCAACGTTCGCCTCGACGGTTCACGCGAACGCTCACGCACCTACTGTTGCGCCCGCGTAATTAGTGAGCCAGGGCAAAAACTAAACATGTCAACCACTACTTTATTTAGTGTTACTTTTTGTATTACTTCCTGCCGCTGAGAGCGAGACGCCTGGGCGCTCTTCGATATTCTAAAAATGCAAAATTGGCTCAAATTGCTTGTTATTAACGATGACAGATGTCTTGGCGCCAGCCCCTGCTGCGTTTTGATTTTAAATACAACCTTGCACCGTCGGCGTAGGGACGTGTTTGGAATAGAGTGGGCTCTTAAATCTCGAGGCGACTGATCGGATGTGTTGATACTAGAGCTATGGATATGCAATTAGTGACACAAACTTTAGTTTTTTGTTAAAGGCGAAGAAAAGTGAGATGTTTGGAAGTCGAACGTATTATAACGCCGGACATTTGGGCTGATAGGTATATTTTGTGGTATCCATCCATATGATATGCACAATTATTAATATTACCTTATTTATACCTTAAGTGCCTTACAACTAATTACATATTTATCCCTTATGAGTTTCGCTGGATATTTTATTCCTCCTAAACATATAGTAGAATATCTTCTTAATAATTATTTCGGTCTTGCTTCGTTGAATTTATGATTGATATGTTGTTAAAAATATGTTTTAGTTATCGTATCATTTGCTCGGCTAGTTTGGGCAGAATATAATTACTTAAATCAACACCATTCATAATAAATTCGTTTGTAGTTGGTTTTGGTATAGAATTTCGTTGTTTTTACTCCACATTTTCCGACCCAGCTTTCGCTACCGTATTTTTATTAATATTACTTCTCAATTTTCTAGCATTTTATTTCACTTACTAGGATTATATATTTGACAGGTGTTAAAGTTATTTTTAATTTTGTTCGATTATCCGTTTGTAATATTCCTCAAAAAGAAAATTAGATACTTAGACATGTCTTTCTTCACTATACTATATGTTACACGAGCCGTCAATTAAAACCTTTTTAGAAAAGAAACTATCATAACATTTATTCAATTTAGGCAAAGTTCAAATCTGAGCGGTAAAGGTAAACTAACTCACTAACAATTGCAATAGGTAAGTTACCAATTAGTTGGTTACTGAAGCAGAACGGCCACCTTTTATTGGCGCCTTCATGGACCAGCGACCCTTCAGACTTTTTGATGCGAGACGGCAATTTTTAATGCTAGATATTATCGAATGAGGTCTGTTAATTAACCCAGGTATTATTTTGGTTGTAGTTTTACAGTTTCGTGTCCAAAGTCTTTGATTTTTATTCTAAGTATTAAAGAAAAAACAAATGTTACCTAATTAGTATTTGATGTATATTAAACAAAATATACTACTACTATTACTACTACTAGAATGCAATATAACCGGCAAATTGTGAGTGTAATTTGTGTACCTATGTAGGTACCCACATGGTGTGCACCTGTGCCTACCCCTTCCAGGAAATCCAGGCATGATGTCACGCTATGATACAGCAGATTCCCTTAGCAAAGTGACATTTTACAACAATACCGAAAAAATATTAACGTGAATTGACAATGAGCTACCGAAAATATTATGTTGTTGAAAACCATTTTAGAAATACGAAAAATTTCTTCTGCTCAAAAGTCATTCGCATTTTTTCAAGCCAAGTGCAGAAATCCCTTTGAGTGTTGTGACTCTTTATAGAAGCAGTAAGTTTTTCTTTGTTATTTAACGCTCGATACGTTATTTTTCAGTTATTTAAAGGCGTACGAAGGAATATCGTAATTATGTAAGCGACATAAAAACATTATGTTGTGTGCCTCGCATTCAACCAGTCAAACTGTGTCTAACTTTTGTCCGACATTTACATCAATATCCCAAGATAGCGTTTAATAAGAGTTTACAGATCTTCAGAGAGTTTGAGTACTGTTACTTAAACTAATTTGAAAGATTTTCTCAAAGGTTTTTTGCTTGTCGTTACGAAATTAGTCATTTGGCATTCCTTGACTATAATAGTCTGACGTCTATAATAGTATATTTGAGTATCTTCTCTAACCGATTAGTTATGAGTAAGGGAGGACCAGCTACAGCTATTACGCTTTTTCCGATTTGCAATTTAATTTGTACAGAGTATACATAACGTATTTGAATAACACTGATGTAACTTTAAACCACTTAGGTACAGAATGCCTAAATCTGCCTACTTTTGGTTTGAATATCTTAGAATACTAGGATAAAAGTAACGTTTTGGTTTAAAATGACGTTATAAAGCTTAGCTTATTAACGATAGAGACCTTATCACCTATTAAATGAAATGTAAAATGTTATTGCATTTGTAAGTACTTCCATTATTTGTTAATTTCTACTTTAAATACATTAGGTAAGTGCACGTCTAACTTTTAAAAAGGTATCTTATAAACAAAACAATGTAAAAGTTTTAAAAACTGAACACCTTGCAGGAAACCAAGTTTTCACAAGGTTTTAATTTTTTACGACGTAATGGCAACGGTGTTAAGTTTAACACAAAATCTTCAGTAATTCTTTAAGTAGGTATTCATCACTGGTATTTTGAGCAGTAGGTAGATTACCCATAAGAAAGACCTACTGTCGATGTCGAACCATCAATACCAACCATTAGGAGCCGTACATAACTAGTTATTTAACTGCAAAGAGTGAAGTTTAAAATAGTAAAATAACTGATATAAACAACAAATCAATCTAAGATCTAATTAGTTTAATTAGTTATTTAATTATTCTTTAACTACTCTACTGAGCTTTTAACAAATACTGAAATAATAAGTAACTACAGTAAAATACACGGTAAAATCTAATCAAAATATTTACTACACATAGGATTATATTGTATTGATTTTACTGTAGGATTCTACACTGATGAAACTTTACAAGGATACCGGGTGCTCGGAAAAAAACTGGCAAGAAACTCCATGGTTACTCATTAAAACTACAGTGATTTTATTTCTGCTACAAGATATCTCTCTACCTGTGTAGACCTTCTTAGTATAAAAAACTCTTAGTAGTCGAGAAAATAAATAGAAAATTTACATTTCCAAACAATAGCCATACTCTAAAAACGTGGGTTTTGTGACAATGTCGTATTTTAAATTATTGTAGAAGGCCGTATAAAAAGGGCTCAACGACTGCTATAAGTTGTGTCGTTAACTTATGATATCCTTTAATGTAAACGAGCTGTTTATTAGTCTATTGAATCTACTCAATTATTCACTGCATAAAGAATATAATTATGAGTTAATTCGATTCTATTAACGGGTAGTAATTTCACGTAATACGGCTGTTTATTGTATATAGGAGTGTGTAGTGTGATGCTATTAACAATTGAAACTATTTTGTCGCGTCTGCTTAGTCTCTACGTAGGTACAGGTGAAAAAAATATAACGTGTGTTTTTACAGGTTGGACACTTAAAATTGAAATACAAGTAAAACGCAGAAAAATGTGTGTAAATTGGACCTCCAGATTACGCCATATACGCGAATGCGGCTGTCAAATTATCAGACATATAAAGCCAATTTTGTGAGTATTATTTCAATTACTCCGCCTCTCAATAAAAATGAATTAATACAATTTCAACGTCAGATTAACCAAACTTTTTCGTAATCATGGGGCCTTGAGTTTGATTTAGTGCTAGGTAAGTGTTATTGATTTTTTTACCAGGACTTTCTAAGTAACAAGTACTTAGTAACGCGGAGCAAAGATTTCTGTTTGTTTGATGGCAATAGACTCGTTCCTATCACACTGGACTTAAATATAACTGAGGAAATGTGGGTGCACTTTTCTGCACTCTACTTCGGAACATAAAGATGTGTATATATTCTATAGAACCTGCAGTGCTTTGCAGTTCCACTTAAATCCGTTCAGTCAGTGTTAGTAGATCAAATTTATCATTCATAGATATCTTCGAAAGTAGGCCAAATAAAAGCGGTAGCTGATCTCACGGGATTTCCTGGTACCTGTATAAGTATACTACCCTCTATCGAAAAGACTTATAGGTAATGATTGATTTGCCATTAATTAGTTTCGTTTCAGGCATCTTTAACAAAAGCTAATAAATACAACTTTACGACATATTGCATAACTTTCTATAATTCAAAATCTTCATATAATATGACATATTGACGTCTTGCCAAACAGCAAATTGTCAAATGTCTGATTAAGTGTATGAAGATTCTTCTTATTACTGTAAATAACAAATGATGTAGATGTAGGCTTTAAGATTAGGGTCGGTACAAACAAGCTGATTTATTGATGTGTCGAAAATAAAAAGCCAGGTTAATAAGTCTTTTACGCGTAGAAAATTAGCTCCAACAACAAAAAATCAAAATAAGAAAATTATCATTTGTGTCTTTACAACACGTTGATCCGACGTTGATAGCAATGAGATAACTGCATCTGTGATATCTAAATCGGAAAGTCTGACCTAAATGAGAGCAGTCAGCCCTGAACTCGTTTCATTTTGATCTATAGGGAGGGGGCTTCAGAACGAAGAGTATCATATAGCTCTTTACCGTATCATTAATGATAAACTATAAAGCAATAGCGCTACATGACTATTCAATTCATCTGGCATAGTATTTGCTCTAATGAGAGAGTTTGTACTGTCGACTCCACTTTGTTTATTTCTAAAAGAGGCAGATTTCTATGTGAATCTTATAGGAGATTCATTCTATGTGAAACCAATCTTTCAGGAACTAAACAGTAGGTATGAACAAGAATCAATATGTCATAGCTAGTCCCGTTAAATCTATTTTGGACGCTCTGTCTAGACGAATGACACATTTTTCACTCTTTTATAGAAACGTTATTGTTAGTTGCGCAGAACGAGGTTGGTGAGAGGCATCAGTATCACAACGCTTTTTATTTTAAAACAAAGTTAGTTCACTCGCAGGGGTTGCCAATCTATTTATACAGAAGAAGATAATTAAAAAAAACATAACAAATTGACATCCGAAACTAACAAGCAGAATTATGTGTTATTTTATTACCGTTTTTACTTTTTACTGGGTTTCCAGAATACTAATTAAATCTTTGAATACTCACTTTTGGCTCTTGCAACTACTTAGTATATTTTATCGTGTAACTATTATTTTACAACATAAGTGGCCCACTGTGAAGCATTTGAAATTCTTTCATAGGTATATGAAAGTAATGTATGTTATTCTTTCTGTTTTATCTGTTATACTAATAAAGAAAAATAAAGGTAATAAAGAAAAACCTACCTTCATTCTCTTATTAGATAACAGACACTTAGTTAGGCATTGGTTATTTATTAATAAAAGTATTCCGTATTTTTTCCGTACTTTTTATGATAATAATCGCATGAGAAACCGGTTTGGATAATTGCGATCATGTTTTACCGATGGATAATGAGAATGATTTAATTTTATATGAAGTATAACTTATTTATAGCAAATTAAGAAAGGAGGACGATGTGCTACGACCCAAATTGCTACTTTTACTCACTCAGTCTTTGAGTTTCAGGCTGAACTGCAGGTTGGTACTCAGATACCTAGGTGTGTGACGAATCTACGGGAAAAATTTATAAATATCTGGGTGAAGAATGGCCTAGTTTCCTTTATGTATTGGGTTACCTGAAATCCCTTATTGTGTAACTCTAAACCCTAAAATATAATTTAACCTATAGGTTGAACTTGTTATTTAGAACAACTAGACTATGCCCGCGGCTTCGCACGCATGGAGTTCGGTCACTGTCCCACGGGATTGTACTACCGGGATAAAAAGTATTCTATGTGTTAATCCAGGTTATAAACTACCCGTGTGCCAAATTTCATCCAAATCCATTCAGTAGTTTTTGCGTGAAAGAGTAACAAACATCCATCCATCCATACTTGCAAACTTTCGCGTTTATAATACTAGTAGGATTTAGTCCAAAGATAAACCCTACATAGGTACACCCAGTACTGTAAGGATAAAATAATTTTAAACTTTATTCAAGTGATTTCACTAAGGTTATTTGCATCCAGTTACCTATATAACTCTTGCCTTGATTCTCCTTTTAAATAATAAATAAACAATATTGTTGCGGAAGAATGGACATGAAACTCCATGGATTCTCTTTAATTTTGTTTTGAAGTTTGGTTTGCAAGCAGTGTTTAAAACGAATCCTCTTTTGCGAAACTAGCTATGAAGAGAAACCTAGTGTTATTATAGTCTAGATATCAAACATATAGCTTATTTCCTAAATCAGTAAATACTTAACACAATCGCTGTAGAAATTACTTTTTAAAGTAGTATTCAGAACAATTAATTGAGGAAATTTGAGATTACCGTTGATTTATTATAAAGAAAGGTCCTATACTAAGCTAGCAGTTACCTATTAAAACTACAAACTTTCAAAGTTTCCCAACGATCAGTTAAAATGAGCCATCTCTCGTCGGTTCACGGCACGAATAGCGCCACCTATGTAGCGACCTCTAAATCACTTTAACAACATCTCCGCAAAACCTCTCCTATTTCAGTTAGTACCGCAAAATTCCGGCTGTTCTTTCAGTAAATATATAGCTAGATATTCGACGAGCTTTTCAGTGTAGATAGGCTGTAGTTCTAATGTATGATAAGTGAGTTTTAGTGTTGCTCTACTTAGCCATTCGTTTTATCGACATTATTACGTAGGTATGTACAGTCAACTGTACAAAAAATACGTCAGACCTTAATAACATAAAAGGAAGTGTTTTAAACAAAATGGTGTTATCTATCTATCTATTATCTTATGGAAATCTTTGAATAAGTGGGTTAACCCTAATGCACTAATTTGACTATCAAATTAAAAAAGATTCTTATCAGAGTGGCTTGTTAAACTCTATTTTTAAATTCACTGTGTGTAACTACACACTTTTAAGCTTATCTTTATTTTTTTTCTGTCCATTCCTTTGATATTTTGAATTTATGATAAGTTTCGTTTAGGTTTACTAGGAACGAAACACTCTTTACGATGTAGTACCTAAAACATTTACGTATCTGAACTGAAGTACAGGTATGTACTCTGCCTGACCTACATCTTCTGCCATAGATAAAATCAATGGTTTCCCATGTTCCTAAAAAAAGGTTCATGTTAAAAATATTTTACTGCAAGTGATGAAGTTTTTTTTGCTAAATAGCGATATCATCTTATCTTGACCCAAAACTTGATGACGATGTCTCCAATTATACCTTTCTACCTTTTATCGGAGCGTCAAAGACAACAACATATAAAGCTGTACCCAATATCGACGCAGGTGGTAGTCTATAAAGTCGATTCTTAACTTCGCGTCGCCTTGTTCGTAAATCTGACGAGGTGAAACAACTTGTCCTCGGCCGAGCCATTTTTTGCCACTAGAGATTTGTTTGCCCGCGGTACAGAGCTGGCGGACTGTCTCGACGGAAACCCATAAACATGATCAAGTCGGGCCGACTCTGCCGCTTTTTTCCAGTGCCCCACCCGGACGTGGGCGTCAAATAACGTGTGGGCGGTTTGCTTCGCTGGAGGGGATAGTAAACGCCAATCCGACGCCGCATTTCCGTCCGATGTTTTGAAAAGGACAGAAAATTACGGCCGCGGTTGGCGGTCGATACGCAGAGCCGCCTTCAAGGAGGGGCCAAATTGGCCGTCTCCTACGGCGGAGGGGCGTCAGGCGTCGTACGCGCGCCAGTCGGTGTTGAACCTCGATCGCTAGAGGAAGGTATAGGCCGGTCGCACACGAGCACGACAGCCCGGCATGCGAAGCGCGCGCGCACCGGCCTGACGCGCAGGAATGGCAGCGCGCCGCGCAGTCGCCGCGCACACAACCAACTGTGATACAATTAATTAACTTAATTTCATACTAGCACTAGTAGAAATATTTATAGGAAACTAATACGTCCGTGCTAAAGACTTCGAGAGACAGTGTTTAGTGTGAAGCCGCCCATATGATCGTCCCGATGGCAGCGTATGCGCAATTTGGCTATTCATACCCGCCCGCCTCGCAGGTTAGTAAACAACTGTATTACCCACTTTTATATTTTGAATCCTTGCTTTAGATTTCCATTTTTTCTGCCCTTTGTTCAAATATTTGTGATAATATTAACACAGTGACAACATTCTTTGATGTAGCCTGATTTTAATTGTAAATAAGCGCTGTCTGTAAACAGCTCTACCTTCTCACATTGTAGAGACGTTTTCACTATGAAAATCTATTGAAACAAGAGCCCTAACTAAGTACATTTATAATACAAAGAATGTTTCGCTGAAGAACTACCTGTTATTCTTAGCATGGTAGCTAGCTACTTGGTTTCTGAACATATTTGTAACAAAACTGTCTTAAAAAAGTTCGTTTTATTATTATTACCATTTTATTGTTGTAATGCGTCCCTTTGTACACAAACACGGAAGTGCTTAGAGTTGTTTTCACCTATCATAACGCTTGTTAGGTAAAGTGCAATCTGATAGATCTATGATGTTAAAACAACTGATGTATGATAAAAATATTGTAGATCTATGTTCGATTAGGTCATACTCTATTATTACTATAATAATTGTGTTTACAAGGATATATGAAGTAAAACGATTTTTTTTATTTAAACAATTTTTAATGTTGTGTTGTTCCAACCCAAGAATTTGCAAAATAATAGAGAATTGGGCGTTGTAAATCATATATTTATGTATAATACTTTATGAAGGAATTTACACTTAAGTAGTACACCCTAATAATGCCTAATTGATTAGAAAATAATACAAATACCTAAATGTAAGTTTATTTTCTATGCTAACCTAACCTAACATTACTTTGTGTAATTCATACAATTGAATATTTAAATATGTTAGGTTGGTAGGAAAGATAGGAAATCTAAATGATATCTTGCAGTTTTGTCTTTTTTCACATCGGTTACAGTGTTCTTAAAACAATACAATGATTCGTTTTTTTTTCTTCCTGGTGTTTAATAATTCTTGATATCTCTTTACAAAAATAACTGTGTATGAAGTTTAGGCCTACGCGATTATTATCAAACCCACACCTTTGCTTAGTAAATATATTATATCATAAAAATTTGTTTTTTTGTTACTAACAGGTTTGTTTTTTTTGGATGGGTTTGACACATTCATAACACAAAATAACAAACAGTAATGTGAACAATTTTAGCATTCATTAATACAATCAAGAAAGCAATTAAAGATTTGTTTTTAACATCATGTTTACAGAAAACAATATTTATTGATCGGATACTCAATGAAGCGTAAGATTACTTACTTAATCCCAACTTAACTAAATGTAACTTTAACCATTTACGTAATCTTCGTTTAAATAAATTCATGGCCTCCTACTTTGTGGGATCCGCTTGTTAGTATTAATTATTTCATTGATTATCTATTTCAATGTTAACCCAAACTATTCAATTTTGTTTAGGAGTTTGTATTTCATTTAATGACTTTAGATGTTACCTACTTGATAATTACAAACATACTATTGATTTATATTATAATAATACGAATGTATTCGTACATAGATATGAGGTAAAACAAGCCATTAGTCGGTTATAGGTATATACAGACACACTTTTAGATGTTTGACTTATTAATATATGGAAGGCTTTACATGTCCATCTCGGTTCCACTTATCAGTGTTAACTCAGTATTGGCATTAAATTTATTATTATTGCTTGTTTTGCATGCTTTATTTACATATTGTTCAGTTCATGTAAATCGAATGCTGATCTTTGTTTCAGTTGCAATAAGAACTAAGATTGAAATTAGATAGGCCTCAAAATCAGTCGTTTGTCTCGTGTTGTACTAAGTACGTATGTCCTATTTCTTCTTATTATCGACTGCCTACACTTAATCTTATGATACAACAATGTTTGCATACATAAATAAATAAATAAATTTTATTCAGTTCTCATAACAAGTACAAAATTAAAAGCTAGTAACAAAAGACAATGATCCTTAAACGCTAGATTTTACATATTCCCCACATTGTAAGTAGTATATTTTTTCAGCATGTAAACTTTACAAACATCTAATAAGAAAAACGAGACAAGGAATATTAATTTATTAATATTGTATGTTTATTTTTATAAAATATTTAACATAGAAAATAAACAAAGGAACATATTTTTATATGTTGGCGAAGTTAGTGTTTACACCAGTGACTGAACAACATATGTATTTGTTTTTATGATTATAATCGTGATCATTTTCGTTAAAAATTGCATTATACAAAAAAATACTTAGTACTTATTATATATTCTACTAACCCTGCTCATAAAATTAACATAAAACTGAAATAAATGAAGCGGCATCCAATTTACAACACAATATTATTAAAATATCTTGGGTTTACAAAAAGTTTTTCGTTATGACTTCTTCCTGAAAACTTGAAAGGTATTATAACTGACATTAATACTACTTAATGTCAGTTATAATACCTTTCAGGTAACTTTCAATTTTACCTTCAATAATACCTTCCAATTTTTCGTATACCTATTTAATAGTTTAAATAGGTATACGAAAAATTTTAACAGGTTGCCCTATTAGTATAGGGCTTCATTAATATTACAAGTCAATAAATAACACGCGTTCCGTTATTATCTCCTGACATTTTCATCACCTGTTGACGGTATAAGCCGTCGGACGTCGGACACTTAAGTACTTAGCCCGAGTAGGCTCAATTAAAAGTATACTTAAAAAGAATATTATCTCTGAAATTAAACAGAGTACGTGTTGATAGTGCTTAAATTTCTGAAGCCAACTTAATGAAAAACGATTATATTAGGACGAGGTCGCATTATAAGTAGATGTGCCTAAACATCAACAGTTTTATGCGTAGGAGTAACAGAAATTACTGTTTAGTGGAAAAAAACAACAAGAACAAAGGTACAAAATGTTGCTTACAGACTTACACCGGTTTGCATTTCTGATACATAAACAGCGAATCGATATATAATTTTACTATAATATTATTATTTTGACACGTTACGATTGCTAAATCATTGTTATTTATAACAATGTAACCACAATTGCAGAACCTAGTGAATTGTAAAGCAGCTGGGTATTAAATAAATATTAAAGAAACTTCGTAAGGAAACATTGTTTGCATAGTAACGTTCTTAGTTTTCTGTAAAAAAGTATCGCAGTGAGTGTAACCCTCACTACAAGACTTTTTAGCTATAACCTACTTTAAAAATAATTCACTAAAAACATTTAGTTGTGTTATGCTGGATGAATTTGTTGTTGGTTGGTCCTGAGTGGGAATTTTCAGCAGCATCTGTAATCATACAGGTACCCATTTGAATTTTGCCATGTAAGTAGTGAATATTCTTTGCACTGTGCCTAATTACTGGAGAATCGCTACTAAGATATAGGTAAGAAAAAGAAAGCCTTTAAAATGTGTGTGTCACAAAACATCTGTTTTGAAGAATTGTGTTACAATTATTTTTTTGAAGTTATCATATTGTAGTTTAGAGATAAGTCAATTTTAAAATGCATAATGTGCCATATTGTCGCGGCATACAATAAAGGAAAATATCTCTAATCTTAATATCTGTATCGAACAAAATTAATAATCTTTAAGTATAAATATGTAAAGAAATATTTATCAGCTATACCTAAATTAAAGTATTAAGTTTTGTGAAAGATTTTTATCAGTTTGTTCTGAAAACAATAAATACTGATATTACCTAATGAGTAGGAAATATGTACAGTGATTTAGAGGCGAAAAGTGGGTAAAACACATTAAAAAAACTAAAAGGACCCAACCCGGAATGTTTAAAGTTAAAACTGGTACTTATTACTGGACAAAGCAGTGATTAAATACGTGTAAAATAATATCAAACAAATCAGACATTATTCTATAACTCTCACTTTGTTCTGTTAAAAATACATTCACCATTAAATCAAAATAAAATTGTAGATCTACAAAAAAAACCTTTATAAAAATACTGTACCGTATAGGCTTCTTCACTCTGTATTTGGCCATTACCCATATTTTTAAAAGCTTTCTTTTGTTTAAATATCATCGGAACTGTACCTACTAATATTCATTATTTACGGAAATCTATCTATTTGATTAAAATACAATAAATGCTTACCCTATTTTTCGTAAATCCAATTTATTTTCCTTTCTGAATGTTATCATTAATTAATGCATGTTAACAGCTAATAACCTGTATTTCTTATTGTAGGTAGATCAAGTAAGTACGTAGGCACCTAACTACTTGTCAGATAGCCTATTAATAAAATGTAAGTACAATTACTAAACAAAATTATGTGCAGTATGTTTAATAGGTATCTGCAGGTTATTGGTTTTATCTATTGTCAGAAAGGTACCACAAACTAACAATTATGCTCGATACTTGATCATAAGGGACACGTGTTTTATGAAGCTAACAGAAACTTCAGCAGAATGCAGAATTTAAAAAGTTCGAAACCTTCTAAGTTGCGCTGGGGTGTATAACACCCCATGCGGCCAATTAAGGGTTAAAAGGTAATTAAAAAGTTGCTCTCCTTGAAATAACACAACAAGATACAATCTTAGGCCGTAGACTCGACAGACATATTGACGTTAATAGAAAATGGTAAATATTAAACTAATAATTAATTACAACAATCCCAAAAAGGTGGTGACTTCGATCGCCTAGTTAGATAGGATTAAAGGCTATTAACATCTGTTTTATGGTGCACACGATTCTCACCTTAAACTCCCATGTGGTATTGTGTATAATGGCATGAGTTTTTAACTTATATTATTTAATAAGATTCTAGAGCAAATACTTTACTACGTTTAAGTAACGAAACGTTATATTTGACACCCGCATGAACTGATAGAAATAAAACATCAAGCTGAAATATTTATAAGTATGCAAGGTTCTGTATTAATTTTAAAACATTCATGGTGCCATTAATTATAAATGTAGACCTATGATCTTTCTAAGGTCAACTCTTTAAATTGCAAACAAAAATATTTCTAAAATAATGGTTTAACATTTTTCTTGCAAACAGCTTCATTCCGCTTTACCACAAGGCAACCCTACAAACCCAACTTAAAGATTACTAAACAAGATACTAAAATAATTAAACATGAACGAAAAAGGAAATACGACAATAAAAAAACCTCCCAATTGTAAATAGATGACTGGGTGACAGATGAATGGCCGGACGGGTTGATCAACGAGTTATCCCTTACGAGGTTCCGTTGTTACCTTTACGGGACTCCAAATAATATCAAGATGGCGCCTCTGTGAACAAATACGATCTGATAATATTTAGGAGCAGGTAAACTTGACCCTTGCGTTAAATTTGGGGTTTATATTCCTCACACATTTAGAAAAAAATACCCTAATAAAAAATCAATTTTAAGTGCTACGTATTTAGCGCTTTGGCAACAATTTACATGTGCTCGGCGCGACTGCGGTCTTAACTCTCTACCGACTATGGATTAAATAAGTATTTAATCCGTTTATCTTTGAGGGCGATCCGTGTGCCACTCAGCTGTTACATGCGTTTCCCCATTGCGATCTGTTGATAGGCATATCACACGACGGCAAAGTATATTTTCGTTGTGATTTTTCTGATAAGTTGCGCGTCGATGACTGCTGTTCTATTTTTATAAATCACAAGAATATGAGGCTAGAATACTAGAAGCCGTATAAGTTGACGAAACAGCAACGAGGTATTGCCGATGTAGTTTGTAGTCAATGCTTATTAAATAAGTCGTTTTCATAAGCCGTTACTGTTATTCATAAATAACACACACTGTATTTATTTTCAGGCACGTCGAGAATACGGTCTATCAAGCAAGCTACGATCTATAAGAACAAACGGGCATTATCAAATTGACTATTATACATATAACTTTGCCTATATCTCCATTCAATTATTTACAGTTACAATGAATTAAAAGCGGATTTGTTCGCAGGTAGAAAGCACCAAGGACCTGTTTGTGTCGCTCGTCACGAGAGCAGAAAGGCACATGTGCAATCCCCACAACAATTTTCCGTCTAATTGACCGAGTGCAATTGAGCATTCAAGTTGATTCGATAGCAGTTAATAGTTAATAGCCTTCTGATACGGGTCCTTTGCTAGAAAATCAAACAAACTCGAAAGAAAATTGCATTGGGTAACCTGCCCTTTGTAAACACTTTAGCTTTTTAAAACACGCACGGGTTGCTACTTTACTTTTTGTGATCCCTTGCATTTAATTAAATCTGTGCTGTTTCATTTCTTTAAATCAAAATGTTCTTTATTGAGACGTTTGAGCCATGGGATCTTTTTTAAACAGCTACTGAGACTTATGTTCATTACTATCTGTTTTGTTGCCACTGTTTGCTCGCATTGAATAAGCATGCATTGAAAATGATTACGGAAATGTCTTTCTCTATCAAAAAACCACACAAATTTTGCTTCAAACCTCAATACATTTATAGAAACGGAACAGATTTTTATACGAACCTGAGTATATCCGCCTTATAGTCTTTTCTATGGATGTAATAAAATAAAATAAATAATTAAACATTTGTATTATTTTTGCTAGAATAACCCTCGTTACGAGATTTAAGTTGAAGTTGACTTCTAGAATAGTGTTCCTGCATTAGCATTGAGCCATTCTGTTTTATTTTATTCCGTTTATATGAAAATGAGTATTTCCATTTATTTAGATGAAAATGTGTTTATTTAGTGAATGTGTGTTTTAGTGTAAATAAAATATTAAAAAAAAAACTTACATAAATATTCTGCCCTGTTAGGAAATCCTGTTCAGTTAAAGTAATTTAATTTGAGTGTTGTTTTATTTAGGCTTATGTGACTATCAAGTATCATGGCGATCTAAATTGTGCAATCAAACCAATAATATCCATTTTGTCGAACAAAGAAAACATGGAGAAACATTTTACTGCCATGATTATCTTTATTTTCTAATATTTTGGTATTAATTAAAATTCAGTGGTTCGATTGCACACATTTTACTGATTCAACGAGCAACTTGAAAAAACATATTTTCTAAACATGCTTTAGTGAAAAGAATGATAATTTTTATATTTACTTTTTATCTTAATTGGATATTTAATTTGTGGGGGGAAAAAATCAGGTGCAACTACAGATTTTAAGTAAATAAAAAACATATCGATTTACTTAAGGCACTCCAGCCAGTCCTACTCAATAGAAAATCAGGTGTGGTTAAAAATAAATTACTTATTAGATTCTTGTAAGTACCTAGCATACAAATGTGAACCTAACCTAACCTAAAATATTTTCATTTTAATTCAATGACACCTAACTTGGAACTATAAAATAAACGAAAGCAATAAATTAAAAGAAAATACTCAAAATATCCACAAAAACATAAGTCGGTTTTCTTAAAAGGCATAGTTTTGACAAATTTTGAGTGATCGAACTGACTTGTGCGAGTGTGAGAGTGTTGCGACGAACGGCCGATAACAAGGGATCACGCGTTGTATCAATCATATGAATCTGAGAGAGATATGGTACGGATATAATATATATATTCTTATTTGTAAAAGCCTCTGGTGTCCCACTGCAGTGTAAAGGCCTCTCTTGGAACGTTAAGTATGACCGTTGACATTCACACGAAAAACTAACGTTTTAATTTACCAGAGCTACTGCATCGATCTTCACACGAATATAAGGCATTAGAATCTAATAAAAAACAGGAACATGAAAAAAATCTGTTGCATTTAAAATTATGTTTCAGAATTTGTTTTTTGTTGAAGCTGTATTTGGCGTGCATCAGGGTTCACCCTGCTGCACGCCAAATTCAACTTGGAGATTTATAAATAGTAACATTCATATTTCAGTGGCCTTTGTTCAAATCAAAGCTTGTCATAAGTCAGTTAGCATAGCTAACTTTAATGCTATCTTTTTATTTATTCAAGTTTGTAGTGAAAATTAAATTCGTACATAGGTAGTTGGCCATTTCATTCGTTTTTTCAACTACGGGGAGATATAGCAGGTCATTTTCGCTCTCTAGGTAGGCACCTATTGTAATCTTCATTACCCGAAAGACGGTTATGATTATTTAATTTAAAAGTAGGTTGTACTTACTTATAATATTATAAGTAATGCTCTAAAGTTCAGTTTTTTGGGTCAAAATTCACCTTCTCTTCATGCCATTCTGATGCCTACCGTTAACCAGCATTTAATATGTTTTTGCCATTAGCCCACCCCGTGTGTTCTAGGTGTTGGTTTTACCACCTGTATAAGGTATTTTGCTAGCAAATTTCCCATTTAGCAATTCCCTTAATAAGCATTTTGTCCCATATAGCTACGCAAAATATGTCTACACTTTTTTTGCTTACGATGAATGCGGTATTGAATTATTTATGTGTAATTACTGCACACTTCGTACAAGGAATATACAACATGAGCTACATATTTTTTACTATTTTTACTTTAAATACAGATGGAACAAATTGCTAATTGTTTAAGACAGTCCTTGTGTAACATTCATCTTTATATGCTGGTAATTAATCATGATACGGGTAATAAATTATGGCGCTTGAGTACAACAATGGGTTTTTTATTCTTCAATTCCTAGACTTAGCTAGCTGAAAGAAATTTTCAAAGGGCCGGTCCCTTTAACTTTCATTAGCCCAAAGTGGGATGGCGTTCATCATCAGAGCTACCTAAGTATTCATTTCAAAGTATAAGTAGGCATCTTGCTTAACATTTGGAGCGACCTCGACCACACAGTGTATTCACAAAACATCGTAACATCTATCTAGTAGGGGTCACACGCGGCACGGTTGTGGTGAAATCATAATCATTAATTCACAGGAATTTTGTGCGAACGCCATAAAGTGGATCCATTTATTTGGAAATCCGGTGGGAGGTCACTGCAAAAGTCCACAATAAAAGCCGGGTCCGGTAGCACAGTTTAATTGACTCCTCCGACCTCTTAATCCGCGCTTCGCCCCACCCGCTAAATGTTATTTATAAGCGGAACTCCAAACAGCCGCCGGCCGCCGCACCTACGCCGTGTATACATTTTAGCCTATTGCACCCCTTACTGGCCGCTTGCCACTGGCGTGCTTCAGCAACGCGTCATTACTTTTACTGTTTTTCTTCGCGCTCGCTCTAAGCTGGTAATTAATTTGCAGCGATTATTGCTATTGCCTTTACGCTTGTTATTAAACTTGTCGATAATTTAAGATGGAACAAGAATCTCAAATTGTGGCGTCGCGGCCGATGGCCCTTTCGCATACGCTTAGATTGTGTTTTATCGGGAATAATTAGGTACTCGACGCGTTTCCATTCGATTTGTTAGCGATGTACAGTGCGCACAACGAACACCCGCGTGTCCATATCCGTGTGAGTTGTTCACTTTTTATATTAAAAAGGTACTCTTGTAATTTACCTCAAAATATTGATCCTGGTTTTTCACTTACGCTTACGATTTCACCATAAAATTAGGATTAACGTAATTTTTTAAAATTACTTTTTAAATATTTATCCAAGGTGAAAATTTGGTGTCTCTATGTTATTATTATACTAATAATATATTATGCTAGTGGCGTTGTTTGCCCACCGGTTTGAAGTTATTTCGTAAAGGTTAATTTGTGCAAAACTATTTTGTCCAGTAATTGCTGCCGGCTATAAAATAACTAATAACAGACCTGATGTTATTATTTATTTTTGTAACAAATTACCTAGGCCTTTTTATTATTTGGCTATTAATCGTAGTGTTATCGCAATTTCATCAGGTGGAAGGGCAATTAAACGAAATACTTACCTAGCAGATGACATTTTTATCCGTTACTTTAAGCTGTAAAGTTACATTAACATACTTTTACGCTCTGTCGGTTTCGAACGTTGCAGAATTAATGCCCAATGGACGCCGATTGAACATGTGGCGAGTCCATTGCTCGCATGGCAAGAGCCATAAATGAAGTACCCGCCGAGTATTAACTACTGGGAATTTGGCCATCGGAATTATCGGCGCAATCCGCTTGACGATAATTGAATGGAAGCGCGTTAAATAACCATTAATTGTTGTCGCGAGCGCGATTGATATTTATCGGCGGTGCGATCTGTGGGCCCCAAGGTGCGGCCGGTGCATCTCTAATGGCGGCGCGCACACGTCCGCGCGTGTGTCACAGCCGACGCGTCACTTCGTCGTGTTCCGATAGCCACGCACGCCGCGAACCCGTTTTTCGTGACAACGTGCGTCACGCACACACCTCATTTCAATTTTACTACAAGAATCGAGCCGTTTTATCGCGCCCTAGTAATATCATTGTTTTCGCGAACGCTCATATTCCAACTAAGTATACTTCGCTCGACATTTCGACGCCTCGTGTGACACTAGACATTAATACCCACATGACATATTGTATATTACAATGTAGACACATTATACGACGCTATGCTCCGCACAGCGCACGGAGCTCTGGTACATAATAATATTATGTCGGTGCATTGTAATGTAAGTACTCGCGACGACACATTATCGTGATGTAGAAAGGTGTGTCTTAAAATAACATTTCTGTGGAACTATTACTTTGGAGTCTGCTCGACTTGTTGGTGTTCCATACGAGCAGAAACAAAGAATGAATTTGTGGATATCATTACTATTCTGAAAGATGAACTTTGTGTTCGACTGTAAGGCAGACGGACGCTCAGTGTGAGACAATTTTTCCGAAGCAGCGCTGCAAAGCGCCACATAATATTTCCAAGGAATGGCGCTTGAAGATTTATGTTTATGATACGCATAATAGTGGCGTCAATTGAAAGCTGGCGGCGAAGGAGACGACCCCTTTTATGTTCCGTCTCGATGCGTGGATGTTTTGTGATGTCTCCACCCATTACTGTGATATTTAAATAGTACTTAAGGGCTATTATGACTGACCACTCAGTAAAAAATATGTTTCGAAACGTTATGGTTATACGAAGCTACTGCCTTTACGCTTTACGAGCGGAATAAGATAAGTATATTATATATATAAGCATATTTAATTATCATGTTAGAGGCGTACGAAGAGGAGAAAGTAATTCCTACTCGAGTAGCGACTTAAAAATGAGAAAATTTGTTGTTTAATGGTTCGACCTCGCCGAGTGGTCAGGTGGAGTGAGCACGCATGGAGTGCGAGCCCGCGCATCCCGCGGAACCCCCTCTCGCGCCCTTGCTCAAATTAAAATACGACTCCCGTTCGTCAAGCGTCTCAAAAGAAACAAGAGTGGCGTTTACAGCCCAATCATTATAATGATCGGTTATCGATTTGCTGTATGGCGTGTTTTTCTAAAGGACCAAAATTTAGTGCGTCCGATTACGCGCCGCTGCGCTGCCCGCCGGCTATTCCGTAATCTATTCCTACCGTCGTCACGATATCGTCGACTTATCTTCGTCGTTCACTCTTATAATTTTGGAAAATTCATATAATAACATCTGATAACAATCTAATTATTATAATGTCCTCTTTAACATATCCCGTTGGTCGGGGCGAAATTGGAACGAGAGACGAACCTTCGGGACGAGGTAATGCCTTCGCTAATGTAATGGAAATTATGAGATCATCTTTATGCCTTTCAACTGTGCTTTTAAAATAAACACATTACTTCGACTTTAGCGTCGGTCCGGCGAGTTTATAGCGGGGCATTCGTGTGAACCAAGCTTTATATTCAAATGCACTGTCCGCACAGGTAGTTAATGATTTTCAATTAAAATAATTTGAAAATGATGTAGATAGCTTTTATTAGTCGTTATTAGTCCATGAACATACTAAGGACTGTATGGAAATCCGATAGTTGTTTCCAGGTAATAAAGTTAACAAAATTGAATAACTAATCAGGAAAATAGAGGTTTTCGTTTCGAATATTTACAACTAGTATTGTGCACAAAGTGGGTAAATATGTTGGTCGTCTGGAGTCACGGTACCAGCTTGTATCGGAACGTCCTGACCCGTGCTTACTAACTCACACCCGTATTTTATTTTTATAACAACACGGCAACGCGGCCATCGCATTGAAAGCATTAGGGAAGGTATCCTTACCTACACTCGGATATCTTGGTAACACTATTCTGTTACGACAGCTCTAAAGTTGGAGCAGTACTACAGTACAGCACAGATCGGAAAAATCCTTTGTGCTTTTTTATCGTTACGCCACCGCTATTTTTAATTCGTTTTTGTTTTTATATATTTACTCAAAAGACTAAATCAAATAACCGGTTCTTGGAAGCCTACAGAATAAACAACTGTCAATATTAATACATTCCTAATACGAGTAAGTTACTGTTTGACCTTTTAAATTAAGTTTTTTTTTTTCCCAAAAAAGAACCAGTAAACCAGTGCCGCAGTGTGGTTGATCTTCTTAAAGCAGTCCGAGTTGCATTTAATCTGATTTAAATAGTGAATGATTGAAGTGATGGTGACAATAAAAACTTATTAAAATATCGTAATAATTAACTTGTGTATTGGTAATGGCATATTTCCAAATAGGCTCAAAAAAGTTGTAATAAAACCCATATACAAAAAAGATGACAGAACAGATTTAAAAAATTATAGACCCATAGCGAAAATACCAATTTTTTCCAAAATTTTCGAGAAAGTAATCTATAATTCTCTTTATGCTTATTTCGAAAAATATCAATTATTTTGTCAAGAACAAAAGGGATTCCGTAAGAATACCACAATTAATATGGCACTGTTCGACCTATTAACAAACATCATGTCATCTGTAGATAGGAGAAATCCAGTCTGTGCTATTTATACTGACATGACCAAGGCTTTCGACTATGTGGACCATAATATTCTGTTACACAAGCTACATAGTTACGGTATAAGAGGGAACATTCTTCAATTATTGGAATCGTAGTACCTAAGTAATAGACTGCAATACACAGAAATTTCTAGAATCTGTCCAAAAAGTAAAATAGAAACCATATACACATCAAAACCAAGGCGTGTAAAATATGGTGTTCCACAACGTAGCGTACTGGGGCCGCCACTTTTTTTAATATATATTAACGATATCCCGAAAGTAACAAAAAACAAAATGGTACTCTTTGCGGATGACAGCACGGCTGTAATTAAATGTGCAAATAATAATACTTACGAGCAGGACATAAATACTTGTTTGCATGATATAATAAACTGGTTAAGTAATAATAATTTGGTAATAAACCTAAGTAAGACGAAAATAATGCAATTTCATCAACGTAGTGAAAAACCAAGTGTTTGTGTTGCTTACCAAGGCTGTTATATAGAGGAAGAAAGTCAGGCGAAGTTTTTAAGTATAGTGATTGACAGCAAACTCACGTGGAAACCTCATATTGAAGTAGTGTGCAAAAAGCTAAGCAAATCCGCGTATGCTCTCCATCAGCTTTCAAAAAAAGTCAACCGTCAGGCTCTTTTATCAGCGTACCATGGACTGGTTGCTTCTGTTTTGCGGTATGGCATTATTTTCTGGGGGCAGTCGACCGATAAGGAATGGCGATGCATAAGGTCAATGTGCAATCTTAAAACAACAGATAGCTGTCTTCCCTATTTTCAGTCTTTAAAAATTTTAACTTTTCCATCTTTGTTCATTTTGGAAACCACTCTGTTTGTAAAAAATAATCCACAATTATTTGAAAAACTGTCAGCAGTCAGAAAAAATCCGATACGAACTCAATATGTTAACAAACTGTGTCAAGTCAAATGTAAAACCGCACTTATGCAGAAAAGTTTTTTTGGTATTGCCCCACGCATTTATAATAAAGTACCTGATGTAATAAAAAATATGACTGTGATAAAATTTAAAAGGGCACTAAACCAAATATTCATTGACAAAACCTATTACACAATTGACGACTTCCTTAATGATAAATCTCTGCACTGATTGACTAACTATCAATGTCATTGACATAATTGTTCCTATTCTGACATTTTTTCCTGATTGACATACATTATTATTCCTTTTGACATCACTGTTAAAATTTCACAACTGTTATTAGTCTGATAATTATTTGTTTCTTTTTTGTAATTCTAATGATCTGAAATTTAAATGTATCTGGTATTACAATTTTATACCATTACTATTTAATTTATGAATTTTATATTATTTGCATGCCCTTTTGACGGTAGAATATGGAGGACTATAGTAAATAATAACACATCTATGTACAAATTACCCATGTTTGCAAAGAAATAAATGATTTGATTTGATTTGATTTGATTTGATCGACAAATAATGAAAAGAAAATAAATGGAGTTACCCAATTCAATTCCTTATTCTAAGCGCTTTGAATTTTCCTAGATGTTGGAATATTCGGAAATAATCGGTATAATTCAACAGAAGTTAAGAAAATTTATATTTTAGTTCCTGCAGCTATCTAAATAACTTCCGTCGTGCTTGAATTATCCTCTCCAGCCATAATCAATATGTATGAAAGCTGACAACGAATCGCTATGAAGGACAAGCAGTCGCACGGACACTGTCGAATCCGCCCTCGTCCGAATCTCATCAAATATTGACGGGAGACTGAAAGCTTCCCATCGGCTATATAGATATATACCTACTTACGCATCTATATACCTTCATCTCTAGGTCTGCGTACTACATGACGAGGCGCATACAAAATGAGACCACGCCTCAGTCCGATTATATTTAGATTTAAACATATTATTCAATGTATTCTGATTACAGTGACCATCATTTCTATTAGGGATCAAGTGTTGCCAAAATAATCAACAATATAAATGAAAGGGTCAATCAGCCTATGAATGCATAAAATTTTGAACGGATTTTCCCTCATCGGGTTTAATTCATTTGACCAAATTGACAAATGACAGTTTATTATGTGTCCGTTTCATAGTTTGGGTAATGGACGAAAGGACAAAGTTTGAAGTGATGGAGGTTCGTGTAGATACAATGATGTAGGTTTGTAGATCGATCGACTGATGCTGATTTGCTTTTAGGTAATAACAATGATTTATTAAAAAGGCCAGAAAAAGTTATCTGATCTGAAACGTATCTAGATCATCCTTATTTTTTTGGCGAACATAAGCATTACTAACATCTAAAAGACAGGTAAAGTCTTAAGTGGTTATGTTTAATACTAACAGGTTAAGGGCTTTAAGCTAGCATTTAAATGAAGATTTAAAGGGTAAACCTTTTATTACGATTAAATCTGAAATACAAAGACTATTAATCGGATGCGTTTTGCGTGGATAGATTCAATAAAACTGGCAAAGACGAAAATACGTTTAAATTTACATTAATAGACTACAAGCGCTATATTCATTCTAGCGTTTCAAATGACGATAAAAATAATTTAAACGGCAAACTCGTATTAATCCGGAAAATCAATAATTTATCACAACATTAACGTGCTTACGCATGTAGGTACTCGATTCAATATAATATTATATAAGTGAACCGTGCATTCTAATCACGAACTTCAATTGCTAGAATACCCAACTGGTTTTGTTTTAATATGAGATATGAGCCCTTAGAAATTTAATGGGGGACCTATTAGCTTTATAAAATTTCTTAACGTTAAATTCAAACTATGGAACTTACCGACAGGCACGCGATCGCTGACGAGTTTGCAATGGGTCTTTAGTCTAGTTCGCTATGTTAGCCTTGTGATACATGTAACTGCTGAGTCTTTCGTCTGTTCTAGGGCTAGAGTTATAGGGTCTCTACTTAAATTACTAGAACTTATAACGGTCATTGACGGCAGTCAAGGAGGCATCCTTGGTCGTTGGTCGAGTGGTCGCAAGCGTGACACTGCTGAGCTTGAGGTCCTGGGTTCGATTCCCGGGTGGACCAAAGTCTTATTGCGTTTTTCAATTATGAATTTCTCAGTAGCAGCGCCGGAGGCTGGATTTATGCCCGGTTGATGGCAATAGGCTCGCCCTCTATTATATTGGAGATAACACATTTTTAACTATTGCAAAGATTATTGAAGTCCCTTTCCACATTTTATTCTGACCCAAAAACACGTATACAGATTTATTAAATAGGTAAAATACAAGTTGTTTTGACAGTAAACGATATTTAATAAAAATGCAATACGAATGTGCAATTTACAATAAAATTGAAAATGACGCATCATACTTCATTTAAGTCAAAGCTTAGATGTAAATACGCATGGAACCCACAACGAATGAGACCGACTTGAACTTGGCCGGATTTTGTATTGCTCTGACTCGTTAAATCATAAAAACCCTTCATGATCAAGTAGGTAGCTACCGTTTCTTAAAATATAAACAATAGCAGTAACTGAGTTAAAAATAAATAAATTTAAATGACGTATTCCCAAAATAAAACACCAATAAGTGAATAAAAATAATAATCAAAACATTAATAGGCATTGCCATTACGCTGTATCATAACAGCACTTCGCTTATAAATCCCCTTAATTGTTTTTCAGCATGTAAGTAGTGTAAAGTGTATAAGATAACCGATGTCAAGCCGAGCCATATTAACAACTGGCTACGTTACTTTCACCCCCCTCTTGAAACCATCTGATATCGCCCACATAAAACATTAATCCAAAACCCTCTCTTTGCTCAACACTCTTCATTTGACAGATTGGACTAAATTACTGAAGCTTTTTTATTTAATTTAAGGGTAACAGCAATCGTAGGAGTATTTGAAAGCTTGTTTGTTCTGTCTCGCTGAGATCGCTCTCCGTCCAAGTAGTTTTTATTGGAACTTTTGTTGACCGAAGCAGTCAAGCGTCGGCGGAGATTTGCCCCCTTTGTACACAGTGACATAATATTGCTTATATTTGATTTGATCAGCCCTCCACGGACGGCACAGGAAGCCCCGTTATTGCTCTTGCTCTCGAGTTTTTATTAGCTTATAAACGCTCGTTACTTTTCTTAACAAGTGTCTTATTTATTGCTAGATTTAATTAGTGATGCTCGTCGAAATTCAATGAAATTGTTGCAAAAAGAGTAATGTTCCAGTACATACTGAATATTGCTGCTTAACCAAGAATTAAGTGCTATCTATCTAGTAATTTATAATTTAAATATTCTATGAACATAACTTTTCGCTTTATATACTTTTGTAGGATATTGCGGCCAGCTATTTTCTGGATTAGGTAATTTTTTAAAACATTATTTTAAAGAAAAAGAAATTAACATCAGTGTATGTTATACAATCATGTTATCACAACGAGAGAATATTTTTCTATGGGGCGGTAAAGGCACATGTAGGTACATCAAATAATGATACTATTTACATTGTTAAAACATATTCAAACACTGACACATACAAACGTTCAATTACGCGCAACTATTCTCTCTAACACACCAATAGGTGCATGACTAAATGTTTTGTAATTCATAGTACTGACAGGTACAATAATTATATTCCAAATTTACCGGCAATTTATATTATATTCAGGTATTCTATAGAATACCTCGGTATTCTGTAGAATGCCCAAAATGTTCAGGCAACGATTGAAATGGAATGCCTAGACAAACTAGGCATTCTATACAATACCGAGCGTTCAGTCGGCAATGTGTTGAATACGCAGTAATTGGCGGGATGGCGCGAGTGTCATTGGTAACTTGGTAAGCCATTTGATGCAACCATCTTGGATTTAACGCTCGCCAGTCTCTGCCGCCTCAACACTAGGTACGCTAGCTCGGCTCGCGCGCGTTTTTTCACAGTTCCAACCTAATCCATCATTAGGTTGGGGTGCCCTTGCAATGTTTTTGCGACCATTTGCAATCGCTAAGGGTCAGTTCACACCGAGACGCGACGATACTTGAAGAGGCCAGTGATTTCGCGCTGCGTCGCTACGCCGCAAGGCGCAGCGCGGCGCCGCGCGGCGCAGCGCTGCATGGCGCAACGTATTCTGATTTCTATTGAAATCTACCTCACGAGGCCGCTCAACGCAGCGCGACGCCGCGCTGCGTCGCTCTACGCTGCGAGGCGTCGCGCGTATTACGTATTAACGTATTCTGAATTCTCACAACGAAATGTGTATCTTTTCGTGTAGAAAATAAAGTTATATTTTGAATCGCTCTTTAAAAGTGTGCGCGCAGCGTCACGTCGCGTCGCGTCTCGGTGTGAACTGACCCTAACACTCGTTTGCCCGTAGTATGTCAGTACCCACACTCGTTTTATTTTTAATTTAAATTCGATGGAACCTTGAGGTAGATATTGAAGAAAATGTCGCGAGGAAAGTTTTTAATATGAATGTGTTACATGGGTATAAGAGTGGAAGAAGAACAAAAAACGATGGATGGACTGAGTGAAGGATGATATGCCAAGAAAGGATGTATCTAAGAAGATGACAAGTAATAGAGGAGTATTGAAGAAGAAACCTGCTGCGGCGACCCCAAATAAATCGGGATAGGGGCAGGAGAATGAAATTCGATAGATCCGTCATTTTATATTCACCCTGAACTCCTAATGGCATTCTACACAATGCCTAGGCAGGGCAAACAATAGATAACATATTTTGTACATTGCTCAGACGAGCTAAACATGCTTATAAAGACTAGGTATTCTATAGAATGACTGATATACATATATGCTTTGGCGGTTGCATATGTATATACAAGGTGTTGTTTTGCATTCTCGTTAAAATTCAGGAGGTTGTCCCAAAAGACATAAATAATCAATTTAAATTAAAGTACCTAGTTTATTATTAATAAACGCAATTTATTTTGGTTGTTTAAGTTTGTCAGTATATCAGAATAACCCCCTTAGCGTGGTTTAGGGAATAAGAAATATAGAATCAAAGTTTGAGATTATTTGTATATGTGAAAGCGCGGTTATAGGGCGAGAATCAGACGGGCCGCGTTTAAAACGCAGTTACCCGGTTCACACTTACCGATTTCCATTTTATTATTGATTCGGGTCGAGAATCATTAGCATAGTACACCTCCTCCTCCTCCATATATGTGCAGGTTAATATTGTTCATAATCAATCGAGGTAGGTAGTGCGCGGCGCGATTATCGAGCGGCGTGCGATTGATATCAAAATCACAATATCATACCTAAATATCGTCGTTATCCATAATGACATAGTGTGTACGTGTGTTATCTTGGACTATTACTAATTACACGTGTGCACGCAAGCAGTGATAGCGCTGTTTATACAAATATGGCGGTCCAATAAGCGGCTGGCTCTTTGTAATTGTAGCTCAGATTTATCGCGACGTGTTCGCCCCGACAACAGCTTACTCTAATTTCACGTGTTCATAAAGTCCACGAGGATGCTACTTTTATTATTCTCTCTTTCAAACTCTTTTGATTATCGATTATTTTAACGTAAGTATTACGACCGCCAAAAAAGATATTGCTACCGCAAAACAATAAACAGCAACAAGGCAACCAGTGACGATGCCCCGAGTTTAATAATTATTGGATGAATATTGATTAGGATAGTTAAAGTTATACATATTCATCATCATTATTATCAGCAATTTGACTGGCTTTTATTATACCATACTTTATTTAAACAACCTTTTAAATGATAGTTAACAGTTTACACGCATGAGTCAGAGCTTTCAGCTTGCAACCCACAATTCCCATGTAAAATTGAAGGCCAACAAAGGTACAAGACTTGTCTCTTTGAAGACCTCGCTCTGTTTAAAGAAAACAAGTTGGTGCACTCAAACGGAGCGTCATAGGTGAAGTGGGGTCCAGTGTGTGCACAGTATCTTATGCTATTATTTCTAAGTCAACCCGGCCCCAATGTTTAACCAAATCTGTTTACGTCCCCGTTCCCTTTAGTCTTTCACCGCCTAAACTACACTCATATTTATTAAATAAAGAAATTCATATTTGTTATATCAAGGAGGCTGAAGTGCCTTGTCTGAACCCACTCTTTCATCTCTATTCAATGGGCCTACGTCGTGTTTGCTCTTTATACGAGTATAAGTATGCATAGTGCTCACATTTGCGTACGGATCATTGTTTATTATTCCGAATGGATGAAGTTTCAATGAAGTAATTATGGCTGCGGGGTTAATGGCAATCAGTAAGATTTTAATTTGAGTAGGAACCGACTTAAACTGAAATCCAGGTAAGAATTGAATTCAAACACATATATTTAGATATCAGATAATGATTTAGAAATCACCACTGCATTTTTATATTTAAATTAGTTATAGTATAGTTTTTTAACTTTATCTATTATACTAGCTGTCCCGCGCAACTTCGTCTGCGTCACATTTTCCCCGTTTTCGCAACATTTTTCATTGCTGCTCCGCTCCTTTTGGTCGTAGCGTGATAATATATAGCTTATGTCCTTCCCCAGGTTGAAATATATCTTTTTGCCAAATTTCATTAAGATCCGATCAGCCGTTTAGTCGTGAAAAGGTAACAAACAAACATACAAACAAACAGAGTGACTTTCGCATTTATAACATTAGTATGGAAGTATGGATGTATTACGTTAAAATCAGCAAAAGTAAAATAGGCACTCTAATAATTTATCACTTAACTCTGCTTTGAATAAAGGAGCTGCTTTAAAAATGAAGCAATAATTTGAGCCTTTTATTTTGTAGATACAATTACACATCTTTATCGCTAATTAAAGGTAATAAATATCTGGAATTAAAATACAGGAAGTGAACGAGACCCTTCTATTTGTAATATCAACACAAAATAACGATGAGTTAAACAAGACGTTACGATTAACAAATTGTGCCGATCACGTCGTTACTTTGATCAACGGAGCGTTAACTCGACTCTTCATATTATGTTTACTAATTATTTCCACGAAGTAATTCGAGAGTATCTCCAGTCGGACGGGACGATGGGCGCGTCACAGAGATGCTTAGATTAAGCGGATGCCCCTGATATTATCTTACCGCTCTGCCCTAGAAATGGAATTAATTTGCATTCGTTTAAAAATAAACGCACAAGAAAGCGCTCCACTTGTTAGGTGTGCTCTCAAATCGACCGAGTAACTATCTTTTTAACTGTTAATTAGCTTGTGGTTGTCGTTGAGTTTCTCAATTCTTAAGAACATTTTAATATTGAGATTTTTACCATGACCAGATATCACTATCTTCCTAGCCTTTTCTCAACGAATGTTGGGATCGGCGTCGAGTCTACCGGATATAGCTGAATATCAGCATTTTTTTTTTATGCAGAATTGGTACCGTAAACAAATGATATGTTGACCACAAAATAGAAGGTCCCTATGTCAAACGAAGCCAGTGACGTGTAAGCAACTGAAGTTTATTCAATTTCTTGATGAGTATTCATGTTTTTTCTACTTAATCGTAAAAATAACAGTATATTACATAATTAAGAAATACTTTCATAAGTTTGGCAGAAACAAATCTTTTCAGCAAGTTGTAAGAAATCATAGTGATTTGAGTAGATATCAACGTGGGTAAAGTTAGATTCAACCAGAGCTACATAATTATGAGAATGGGCCTTAAAAAAATAGTTTTTGCGCTGAAATCAGACAATCATCGGCCGTAGAAGAGTCACTTACTGTCTAGTAAGAGGACATACATATCTGTTCCACAAACGATGGTACACTTACTATTACTATACAGGGAGAATGGCCAAATCCGAACTATGAGGAATAGCAAAAAATTCTCAAAGGAGTCTCGGGCCCGATTTTGATGAAAACTAAAAGAACATCATTGGATTTTTGAAAAATCTATTAGTCTAGCCAGGAATCGAACTCGTAGATTTTGAAAAAAAAACAACATATCCGGTATTATTCCACCATTCGATAGTGTCGCTGCTAAAAATCAAATTCTGGAGAGTGTCCTGTATTTTTCGCCAAATTCATTGCCAAGTTCCGGCACGATTAAATTTATATTGATTTAGAAGAAAGAATAAGAGGAAATGTTGTTGTTGTAGTTGCTCGTGGGCAGCAGCGGGGCGGGCACCGGCGGCGCGGCCACCTCGCCGGACGGCGGGTCGAGCTCGGCGCCGCCGCTGTCGCCGGGCGGCTCGGCCGTGGCCGGCGCGCTCTCGCCCGGCGCCGGCAGCCACGCCAGCACTCCCGCCGCCTCCTGCTGCGACACGCCGCGCCCCATCATCACAGACCCCGTCTCCGGCCAGACCGTCTGCTCCTGCCAGTACGACGGCGCCAGACTCGCCCTCACCTCCTATCCACGCCTCTCCAGCGCCGCAGTCGGCGTCTATGGATCACCCTACCCTTCGACAGATCAAAACCCCTACCCCAGCATCGGTGTCGACAGCTCAGCGTTCTACTCACCGCTGGTATGTATTTTATTTTCCTCACTAAAACACCTAAAATGTCATTACAGCCTTTATTCTGAAAATAACCTACGAGTTACGACAGACAAAAGTTGACATTCTAGGATGTTTTTAGATAATCATAATTTAATCTTAAGTCATGTCACGCAGAACAAGTATTAAGATTCAATATTTAATGTTATTTTATCTAGCGAACAAATTGCTGTCGATGTTTATCTTAGCTAATTGAGAAATATAAGGCGCTGTTCTTCGTGATAATCCTACTTCAAACGTCACAGTCGGATATATTAGTACTTATGATACAGTTTATTTCATAGTCGCCATTACTTGACTCAAGCTGTTTACCTCCTAAAACAGAATGAACAGACTGCAAATTGGTACGAATAGGTCGTTTGCCGTTTGCCCGTATACGAAGCAAGGTTTATCGCTCTCGACTGCGATACAACGTGTTTGGCTGTTCTGCTGTGGCGTGCGAGCCACCGGCGAACCGGTCCGGGCGCGCTGGGCCAGAAAACCACCGACACCTCGCAGACCTCGCCGCCGCCGCTGCCCTGTCACGAAACATTAATATTTAAGCTTAAAAAATAAATTCAAAAAACGACCGCCATTATTATACCAATTACACTCTATCTCAGTTCAGTTCTTACTTTTACGTTGTTTGAAATGACATGAAATTTTTCGTTCTGTACGTTCCATACTGCCATTTTAAAAATTATGACAGTTGGCGAATGCGTTTTTCATAAATTGCAATAAGTATCCAATTTGTGGTCAGCCGAAGAATGGTTGGAACTGCTACTCGGTTAACACCTTGTCTGAGCAAAGGGGACAAATGGGCGGTCGGTTTATGCGGCACCCATTCCCTTATAAGGTACTATAGTCGCCAAAGAATTGAACATATCCGAGCTACTGCATGCTTGAAACTGGCTTTAGCGGCGTAAAGCTTTCAGAATAATCACTATACGTAAAGCATTAATTTGTTTTAACTATTTTATTTCTTTCACTGCGATAACTTTTACCAATTCTTCGTTTTATTAAACAATTCCCGTGAAACACATGTGAAATCCGCTAAGCCCGGAAAATCCTATTGAACGTATCATCCGTTCTTTTTTCGTTTTTCGAGAGGAAGTGAAAGGGCTTAATCGCGAACCGCTAAAACATTCATAACGGAAGTTTTCACTAAAGATATGAGTGACGCTTGCCAAGATTATGACATTACCTATAATGTCTTTTGAATGTTTTTCGTCACGGCTGTTCATCTAATATGAGTTTTTTGTAAAGCATCTCATCCAAAACGTGAAATGGCGTTGATATCTTTAGTTTCCGTTTTTTGAAGTTATATTAAACTTTTTTTATTAAAAAAAATATATATATTTAAATCATGTTTCTCAAGTATCTAAATAATTGAGTATTTTTGTCAGGCCATAAAATTTTGCATAATATTAAAATTATCGTTTCGGGTTCGCTTAGTTAAAATCAAATTACTTAACTAGTCGCATTAAATAACTCCAACTTCATAAATCTTCTTAGTGGAGCTTTATTCGTTAGCATAACACAGTGTTGAACGATAATTCGCTCATATTATTACTCAAACATTATTGAAATTACTTTTGAGTACGATGCGAAAATCTAAAAAGTTGAGTTCATTCAACTCATAATTATAACATAATGTGGTAACTTTGTTGTTTGCTGGTAATTGTGGATGCATCCTAAACCGCCGGCAGTGAGATCTCTATCTGTCATATATTTAACGAAGCTGGTACGTAGGTACGCTCTGTGACCCTGCATGTTTAATAACAGGTGTTTAAATGTATGTATACTGTCATTGTGTGTCCCTGTTCATACCTAACTCACGACAAGCCCGGCGCGGCCGGTTCCGTGCAAGCGACGATTTAGCGAACAATGACGACGCTCCACCGCAAATATACTTGTGTCTGTTTCTGGCTATGTAAGTCTTCACCTACCCACAGACCAAATACAGCTGTAAGTACAGCCTAACAGGGTATGATATCGTTTGAAACTCTTTCAAACCGTTGCGGGGGAAAATATTCAACTGCCATTTTTGTACACGAGCAACTCCGGTGGCGGCGTCTGTTCGAGTTGCGACTTACAATACGAGCAGCGCCATCTATTGTATGACTTTGATAATCAATAAAGGGGTTTGTTTGTTTAACTAGATTCACACACCGACACACCGTAATTCTTTATTACGATTCTGTAGTTTCACGGTGAAAAATTTTCAGCATGATGTTTAATGTTTAAATGTAAACAAAACAAACTGCAAAAACCACACTGGCTTTCTAGATTGAGAGTTAAGCTTTTTTTATTTTTTGCCAGAGATAGAGAAGTTTTAAAATTGCTTTTGCAGAATTTTGTATTTAGTTAAAGAAATATGAATCATTAGTGATTATAATAAATTATGAGCATAACGTTAAGCACTGCCATAGACACCTACCAATCTCAGGCACTGATCATATCATTCGATTAATTCACTGTGCTAATTTTATGTAAAATTGGGTCCGGGCATCAGGAATCAGTAAAAAAAAAATAGGTTAATTGAATAAGCTTCAGGGTGGCTTAATAGTGCTATCTGGGGGCACGGTAGTGCCCCCGCTAAGACGAGCCAAGCGAAGCGCAAGGGCACTACCTACCTTTTCTCGAAGTGTTTCGTTGTTTTTTGAACCCTCATAGAGTTGGTTTCCGATGTACCAGATAGTTCATATTCTCAGGATATGGTTTCAATAATAGACTAATTAAACATACCAAGTCTCAATTGAATAGCTTGAATACTTTAGATTTTATTGATATCTAAATTACACCGATTTCGTCAGTGACACACTCACTGACACACTAATGATCATCAAAATGTTTGGCTACTTCCTGAAGAGCTGAAATTTGGTATGTAATCTAAGTTTAGTATACAACCAACAAAAATATTCATAAACTTACAACTTTCGCCCCTCATCCCCTAAAATGGGGGGGTGGAAGTTTGTATGAGACTTCAAAATGTTAGGGTACTTCCTGAAGTGCTAGAAAGCCGAAATTTGGTATGTAAAAAAGAAGATAAAAATAAACACTCAAAAGACTGCCTAGCAACTTACAAAAGGAACTGAAAGCCACCAAAAACATTTCATGTAAAATGTTGCCAAGATGACCACGTAAGGTTTGCCCTGTGAAAAAGATATCAGATCTCATGTAGAGTTTTACTGATATGTAGAATTTGTGAAGTTAGGGTCGGTAGAGTTAGGCCGTGTAGATTCAGAAGCCTGGCTCTAGATGAGATCTGATATCTTTTTCACAGGGCAAACCTTATGTGGTCGTCTTGGCAACATTTTACATGAAATGTTTTTGATGGGATTTAACATTTTAATAATTTCTACCAGTTATTTCAAAAGCAGGTTAACATAAATGTTGTTTTATTACTAGATTATTGGCATCGGGCGCTACGCAATTATTTTTTATGTAGACACAATAAAACGAATAGTATTTCTCCTTTGAAGATAAACGCATAAATACTTCATAAAACGTGATAAAAATGTAAATTAATATTTAAGAAACTGATGGCGAATCGTGAAAGCAGGCAATAAAATCTCTCATCAGTCGTTCGAGAGCATATGCAGCAGCATGTGTCCTGCTACATATACGTTTATCACTCGTTTATTGCAAACGGAAACCTCTGGCGACCCCTTCTTCCATACAGCATTATAGCCCATTGATGGACATATGATGCGACGACCTAAATTAACGAGCGGGGAGCGAGCAAACCGCGTCACATCAATAACAGCTATATCAAACAGTCAAGCCAACTTCTTAGTTCATAATAACAGTTCAAACAGATTAAAGTAGCGATAAGTAAACAGAATAAACGTAAAACGACGAAACGCGCCTTCGCCGTGCCAGGTTATAAAAACGTAACAAAACGCCAATTTAAATACATCACTAATCTTAAGTCAAAGAGAATAAGTTTAGAAAAAGAGACCAGAAATTCAATTAAAGGAGGGTATCGGAGCAGGATGCAAGATGCGCAGGAACTGTGTGAGACAGAGAGGGAAAAAATAAATAAAAGTCAAGAGAAATCAGGCGAATTGAGAATAGCCATTAAGGTGTTAATGAGGGTCTTATTAAGCCGTCTCCTCCCCGTGGGTGGTCTGCCTGTAGTGGTCGCTTTGTTCATTAATCACTGCAGATTAAATTTCGACTTAATTATCAAATGTGTATCACGAGCAACAATGGACGATGAAGTTTTGATAATGACATCTTTTTTGTTCGTGAGTAAGCTTGTTCGTATCGATGTGCAATTTGAGTCACAGTATGCACTAATCTGTAGTGTTCGAACGAAGGTAGATTTCTGGCCTTAGCCGAAGCCGCAGGATAAATATTAACCTTATAAAATTCAGTTAAAGACTGTCTAAAACTAATTTTTATTTCGTAGCTCTATAGCTGGATGGGACGATCTTCAAGGTTAAGCCGTGCTTGCCTAGGTCGGTCCGTGACATTCATCCATGGACCGACCTAGGCAAGCACAACCATCCATTTCATGTTTCGTCGAAGTCTTTGAAGGCACGTTAAGCCGTAGGCCCTGGTTGTAATTTGTAAATTTTTGACAGTCGTTACAGGTAGTTACTGTAGTTAGTGGGTCGAAAGTCGGTCCAGTCTTTCCAAAGGGTATCGTATTATTGAGTACTAACTGATTGTGGAGGTCAGATAGGCTCGCTCCATGCAAAAAACTGGTATTCAGCTTCATCCAATTAGACTAGAAGCCCAATGTAGGAAAAGGCAATGCTGATGTTAATTTTATAACTTTTAATTAAAAGTACATGTTGACTGGATTGTAATATAAAGAGATCAATTTAACAACTTGCGAATATAATAACACTTATAAGTAGCTGAAAACGAACCCGAAGCTTTGATCGGACACTAGTAATTTTATAAAATAAGGATGTAAGAATAAATTGGAAGATCTGATATGACTGATGTTATATAAATCGATGTTATATTGATCTGATAAGACTGGCCTCAATCGTCATGATCATCGTGTTGCGAAAATATAAATATTCTACGGATATTTTAACAACCTCTGTTTTTGGACCTTATCCTTGACGTAAGCATACTTTATGATTAAAATATTTGTGACGAAACCTCGTTACCAAGTAATATAAATAACTAAATAATATCAGGTGCGAGTGCTATTTAAATACTGTCACTTTTTTTTTTCACACAATTTGTCACTTTATTTCAATGCAGCGTCATTGAAATAAAGTGACAAATCAGATACATCCAATTCCTATCGAATAATAAGCTTTCCTATGGCAAATTAAGTACAAGCAGTAGCAACCCACGATGGTTTGTGTGGTATGTTTACGATTAGTCAATAAGTATAAAAGTGTTTCTTTGAATAATAATAATAAAAAAAAAAAAAAAAAAAAAAGTAGTTAATAGAATTGTGTAAATCTTGAATCCTTAAGGACACTTTGATTAAGTTAAACTATGTTTCCAATAGTGTATTCTCAGAATTAGTAGTGTCGGATGAATGTGACATGGAACAATAAAACGCGGCTGAAAATGGCCACTTAATCTGAATGTGGGCGATTATTCTCAATGTAGATCGTTTGAATATCTAATTGAGTTTTCCCATTGGTCTGAAAATACTGCTTTAGAATCTAATAATGTTAGGTTGTGCGAAGATTAGTTTAACTAGTTTTTAAGCAATTTTGTGAGTTAGCTAACTTATCAAATCGTTAACATCGCTCTTTTAAATGTGTCATAACCGTGACTGTCATAGGCTTAATAAATTATCAAACTGACACTTGACATTTTAATGCAAAAAATAATATTTTAGACAGATTAGTGTTCGTTTATTTGGATACATTATTAATTCTTTCTAATAACCTTTGTACTTACTTATAAATCCAATTGTAAGATATCAGTTTCATGAGCTACAGCTTTAGTAACATATCTAAACTCTTCAGAAATTTTTCAAGCACTGTCTTTTTCTTGAGCACAAGACTCAATCAAATCTTTAACTTAAATGGGTGATGTACTCAGAGATGTCGTAGTAACCTTTCCCGTACTCAAAGACGGTAAAGAAAGTCAGTCAGCTTAACCTATAGGCTGACGAAATATGCCTATATTGAATGCTATAGCTTTAATCAAATTATACTCAGTTTGGTACTCTAGGTATATCATAAATATCTTACTCGACGTCTATTACTACCATTACTCTTTCGCCAATTAATTAGTCACAAGCGACCTTGCTTCTGAGTAATGACCACACTTCATTTTATTTTCTTTTTAATTAGCTTCAGCGGGAAAAGAGCATTCGGCAACAGCCCAAATAAAATTACACTGTAAGTCATCGCAATAAGGCTCCAAATCATTTGTTTTTAAACATTCAAACATATGTGATTTTGTAAACATGTGTGCGTCAATCTGTACACAAGTAGGAGTATTCTGTAAATGGATAAGCTATCTTTAGATTGGGCGGTGTACTTAGATAGATAATATGAAGCATAATGGCTGTTTTATTTTGATGGAAGAGCGGCATACATTCATATTTTTGGGTATGTCCCGATTGGTAACTTTCCCATTTGGACAACTAAACAAAAGACGTGAAAAACAGTGCCATTTCTTAAATATTTTAATCTTCGTAAATTGAGTCCCGTTTCGTAACCCGTAAATTTCAACTGTGTTTTGACTGATTTAGTCAGCTCTCAAAGTTACAAAGATACTGCTTTTTGATGTTGCTATTTTTTGTCTCTCTTTGGCACACTATGGTTTGTAACGAAAAAACTCAATTTGGAATTTTAACAGAAAGTACTAGCAGAGCAGAATCATGAAGAAGATGTTGGTGCCGCTAAAATCGTCATATTAGTGAATACCCTTTAAGAAGTACTAGGTCTGCATGAATTAAGTTCTAATTTTAACAAAATCTGGGTAGGGTCCTGCCCAGATTTTGTTAAAACTGTTACTTATGATCAAAGCACTAGGCTTGTAATCCATACATTTAAGGTGGCTGTTCTGTTACAATTTCTGACTGTTTATTTCAATGTTATTAAGTGTAGTTTAAATATTATTAGGTTACGAATCGAGACTCAATGCGAGAATATCAAAATATTTACGAATCGACACTTTTGTGATGGTATTTTGTATAGTTGTCGAAATCGGAAAGTAACCACATGAGATGTACCCTCATTTGGGTTTATCGCAAATCGTACGTTCCTGTTTATTAATTATTATTATTTTAGTGCACTAGGAAACGAAATAACGAAGAATGATAACTGTATAAATCTAAAGTTTTACTTACATGCAGCAATCAGTGAAACTTAGGTCCAGTAAAACTTATTTCTAGTTACACTGAAAATGTTCAAATAAAGTAACACAATATTTTCAATGTTAAAGAAGATAAAAATAGCCCTAGCTCTCTGTTCAGCTTCTTTGATAGCCAAAACAGTACCTATAAGGTCATCGCTGACTTTCTTGGGTCCTAACAGACGTCGAATTGAACTAAATATTTCTGCAACTAAAACAGCGATTTAAAGAGGGTAGCATGGAAGAAGTTTTTTAGAGGAAATCGTGGCTAAATAATAACAGCCGCACGGGTCGATCTTTATGGTTAAGCCGTGCTTGCGGAGGTAGGTCCGTGGATGGGTTACCATTATTACATACCAAGTTTTCTCCGTGCCTCGGAAAGAACGTTAAGCCCCAACGGCTTAACGTTGTCCCGGTTGTCATTTGTAGATCTTTGACAGTCGTTACGAGTAGACAGAAGCCAAAAGTCTGCCATCCAGTCTTAGTCTTTACTAAGGGATATCGTATTACCCAATTACTTGGTTGTGGAGGTCAGATAGGCAGTCGCTCCATGTAAAATACTGGTACTCAGTTGCATCCAGTTAGACTGGAAGCCGACCCCAAGAAAGTTTGGGAAAAGGCTTGGCAGCTGATGAGCATCGAAGAAGTTTTGTATATAGAAAATGATTATTAACAACTAGCTGACTCGTAAAAAATCGTCTGCCCGAAATTTTCCGCTTCTCTTCTATTGGTCATAGCGTAGTGTTATGCCTATAGCCTTCCTCGATGTATGGGCTATCCAACACAAAAATATTTTTTTCCATTCGAGCCTGTAAGTTCCTGAGATTTCGTTCGGTTCCTGCGTTCAACCAAACAAGCAATCAAACTCTTCTACTTTATAATATTAGTATAGATACAAAATAATGACTACATTGAAATGTTTTAATGTTTACCAGTCATTCTGTTTGCAATATACACAAAACTACAACAAAAAGTCAGTCATGAGTAGCTGTAGACTCATAAATTATCCACAAAAACAGTTTGTGTCAACTTTAATAACTGCAGCAACATGTTCTACGAGCAAATTAGAAATTTTAAAATTTTCTTCACCTGTAGGACATATCACCAATATATTCATGCAGGCGCGATAAGTAACATATGTCATTTTTTGTATTCGTAATGACGACGTGTCTGTATAAGTGTTACAGTACATAACATCAACCGCCATTGCTTTAATGATGCAATAGAGAGCCGGCGAAACGTGGGTGGGCTTATCAATAGGTACATCGGCGATTTGACATAAATGCGTTATACTTAGATTACCTATGTGACAACCGATAAAATGTTGTAAAGCGCCGCCTAGCAGTGATTGACACCGCGCATGTTTACACTGCGATATCCTGACGTAGATACACCTTCTGTATCAGCCGCCTTATCTAGCAGACACATAAGCGTTTTAACGATACCGTACAAACGAAAGATGGTCGAAACGGCGTCTAAAAAATACATAATATTCGGATATGATTCGATAACTGTTCCGTCCTGGCCGTGGCTATTAATCCGTTCATAATAATTCACAAATAATGAACGTTAACCACCCTGCAACCCTCGTCTCACCTCAAACGCGTTAATTGCTCCGCAAATATACTCATCTTTGCACTAAGTGTTTACTTGCCGACTTTAATGACTGGTCAAACAGAGCGAGAGCGCGGTGGCGCGGTCAGCCACAGCGCGGCGCTACCGCTAATAAATCTTCGGATTTTCCCCGATTTCCCGGCGTCCCGCGGCGGCCGGCGCCCTACGTCCACTCTCGTGCCACTCTTATAAATTACCTACACGCTTTCGCTATAAATCACACAATGGTCGGGCTAAATGCATTTACTATTGTTTGAATACACGTCGAACACCACTATCGTGACCGATGTCCGTGTGTGTTGATGCATATTTCATTCGGCGATCATTTTCGGTTTGCGTACCTACATGTAGCAGACGTTAGTCAGCAATCTTGGACGGCACAGGAAATTTGTAACATCCCTTTGTTAGGTCCGGAACTGAAGGATATTATGACCGTTCCGTGTGAAGGCGCCCGCGATTAATCTTGAGCGAAAAGTTTGGCCGGTCGCTTGACCTAAGGAAACAGCCTAATGCGTGATAATTGAAAGTTATACGAGGAATCGACGAGGGTTGGGATTAGCTTGAAAATAAACAATTATATTGTATGTGCCGTTTACTAAGCGATCTGTGACCACTTAACAATATAAAGGTGCTTATTTTGACCGTTATCTCGGCCGGAAGTAAAAAAACGTGATCCAAGCGTAATTTTTGTCCGCGCCGCTTGCCTCGCCCAACGCGCTAAGCATTAGTCGAATAAAAAACAAGGTGTCGATTAAACTTGAGATAGCTTTTAACTACGTTATTATTTAATTTAAAGTTTGTTTTAGGATTCCAAGGTTTCGTGTTTTTTAAGTCATTTGCATAATATGAAAGTTTATAAAAGCAAATTATACATGACGTTTAAGTAAAATGTAGCTCTAAGAACAATATGTTAATTCGCTTTAAACATTATTTGAAAACACCTAATTGCTATTTTTATGTTTAAACGTTAAGCACAGTCAAGTAATTAACTTTCAAATTTTGTTTAAAAAAAAGCGTCTACGTTTGAATTCTTCCCAAGATGTGCTGTAAAAACTAAGTACAATAATGTCACTCTACGTAATACGATTATCTCATAATTCAACTGAACATATTTGACACTTTATCTTTTGTTATAATTTTGCACAAAAAATAACAATAATACTGAAAAGACAAAATTTACGCCATTTATAATATTGTGACACGATAGCGTATCCTACTTTGATCGATTTAGGACCACCGAAGTATCCCGAGCCACTAATTCAAAATGGAATAAATGATACGTCACCGACAACAATGGCTCAATGAAGACATCTCGGCGTGCAGGCGAAGCTACGATAGGTACATTGTATATTCAGCGGAAAATAATCGCAGAGAAGCGCTTTACAGTTGGTAAATTTGGAGTGAGTTTTTTGCGAGTTATTGTAGCGATTCGGACAGATGTCACGGGCAGGGAATCCGCGACAACAAAAGCGCCCCGGGGGCGCATTGTCCTCTCCTCCCCGACCTCCCCGAGTCAACCATTAACGCTGACACCTCTAACATTCATTCCTGTATCAAAATAATAAGTGTAATTTATTCAATTTATTTATAGCTATATTCAGTGTATAATAGTTATTGCTCTAAATGGTTTTTAATGTCCTTATTTTATAAGTAATGGTTAGGTACGTACAGTCGGGCCTTTACAGCTGCGTTGCACCCTTCAATAGCGGCTATTAGCAAGACATCAGATAAATACGATAAACTTGGGGCCCCGGAAACTCTTATAAACCGACGTAGTCTGTTTCATTGTAATTTAATGCTCACTCAGTTATCATTGAATTAGATGTTTCGAGTTTTAATTTTCAATAAGTAAAAGCTTTTGTGTTAGGAATCTTTGAAGGGCTGTAACCGAGCATTACTTTAGAGTTGTTTTGCGGTTTGAACATGCGCCGTAATGGAGACAGTTTTAGAGGAGTTAGAAGTCGAGGCAAGCAAGGATTAAGAGTGAGGTGTTGCGGAGGTGGCGGTGGCTGCGGAGTGCGCGGTGGACCGCGGCGGGCGCGGGGCTCCGGCGTGCCCAAATCAATCACGGAGGCTCAATAATTGATCGCCCTCGGCGGCACCGCGCCAGGCTCCCCCGACCTAATTACCTCTCTCGCCCTCCACACGCGCACGGCTCATTAAGAACCGTCTGTTGTTTGTTCTCCTAATTAAAGTGGAGCTTTATCGGTCTCGGGGCCCCGTCTAATTGATATCATTGCGAGCGTTTACGATCATTGAATTACGCCGGCCGCGATCGGTTACCGTCGGGTTCGGCAGTTAAACGTGACCGCACATTGTCTGTGTCTGAGCTCCAATTGACTTGTTTAATCCCGGTTTATTGTTTATTTATTTATGGGTACGCTTTTCAAGCGGCGTTGCTCAATTCTTTTAACAGACAACACTTATGCACGAAGGTCTGAGTAAGGTAGTCATCTACTACCTACCTAAAGGTCTTTAGCTATCTAATTAAAAGATTTAATAAAACATTTACTAACCCGAGTCAGTCGTAAGCCTCATTAATAAGCTTGCAAACCTCCACCAACGAGGTTTTAATAACAGCGTACAACTCAATTCAAAATTACGAGCGGTCGCTCAATTTTCAATAATAAAGTGTTGTAAAAAGAAATGTTTCTGATTAAGAACACAATATCATGCATAATAAAATAATATTAACTCGATACCAAAAGAAATAACTTTCGGTTCTCGAAGTGGAAAATAACCAATTTCGATTAAATCACAATCTAGCAATTCTTTGATACCCGTGAAATTGCCGTAACGAAATAAATGTTAAATAAAACGTAAAATAAAATTATTGTGCCTCCACAAACAAATAATTGGAACGGGAACGTACCTAAAACGCCCGCGCCCGTCGCCGCTCGTTTTATGGCTTATTTGGGGGAAAGCTTTATTGAAGTTAGCCACGTTGTCTTCGCGACTTACAAATACCGCCCTTAACTCGCTCGGCCACGACTCACTGTAGAATACCGCGCACCGTTGCGTCACTGCCGTGCGCCATGAAATGACTTTTTCGTTTGTATTCGCTCTTTATCCACTTAGACTCATTCTTTTTTCCACTCGCTACAATTCACTTTTAGATTCTGCTAGTAGTGTTTCCTACCGGTATTATTTTATAGCATGAATAATTTTATTTCTTTTTTGTAGTTACGGTCCAAGGACTTTGTATATTAAACCATCGATGATATATTGAAATGCGGATTCGTAATCCAACATAATATTTTGCTTAGACGCACGTACTTGGTGTACAAGACGTATTATAATGCAGTTTATGATGCAGAAAATGTTATCACTGTACACGATACCGAAGTAAAATCATGCCTTTAACTGGCGCACAGTAGCCAGAAAGCTGAGTCGCGGTATGATGGAGTGTCGTCGATTTGGCAAGGCGGCGGGTCGGCGCGGCGCCTCGGGCGGTGCCGGGGCGCGCGCTAGCTCAATAAGCGGCTCCAACCACCGATGGGGTACGAATTTATGAACCGTCAAATAACTTATCACCAGTTTAATGCAATGAAATAAACGAGCCTTATTTATGAACCGCACAGATCAGTCGAACGTGAACTTTGTCTTTTTTGTTTCTAGGGTCGTGGTCGTAGTTGGCTCTTATTTATGGATCTAGCGGCGCGTGTGAATAACGTTAATAGTGGGGCCGGCCCCTTTTCGCTACTGTTTATATTTATTTGGGGTTGGTGTAATGAGTCTATCTGGCGCGCTGACTCGCGGAGTCTGTGGAGAATTGATTAAAATGTTGTTAGACCCAGTCTTACGGAAAAGGGGGATGAATTGGTGCGGATAAGATTTTTCGAGAGTTAATAAATGAGTTTTATCACCCTACTAAAAATAAACCCGTTAGAGATTTACGAACTGAAGCATGTATATTCAATACGTAGGATTTGTATTCAAAAATATAATTATTGGATTTCTGTCATAAAAATAGCTAATAGCAAGTCATTTCAGTCAGATCTATTCATAATACAAAGACTATAAACAGTCCCTTAGGTCACAGGAATTCCTTATTTTTTAAAACCAAAGTTACCCACAATTTAAGCCGAATCTTTGAAACACATTCAAGCCATATCTGATCTAAAACGAACATGTATTTAATAATGAAATACTGTAGAAATAGATGGTAATTTCTGTCATATATAATAAAAAATGGCAAGCTTAAAATATTTTATAGCTCCCTTGTAATGTGCTCAGAACAAAAAAGTTCATAAATCCCTAGCAGAAAGTCGAATGCATAGTGGTACAAGTAATAATAGCATAATCATTAATGTTCGGGCAGGCACGTGCGTTCTCGAGTTTTCCGTTAATGTCGGGGGCGAGACAATCATCACTCATAGTTAGCGAGCCCCCGACCTCAGAGGGAACCTCACTGCCCTGTCACCGCCAGGGAAAGAAGCAATCTTTATCACAGTCCCACAAAAGAGTTGCGGTCGCGAATTTGTCACTGGCTTATTTGCTGGGGAACGTCGAAAAAGTGTAATGTTTACTTATACAATGATAGATATTAATGATACGGTAATCATTTACAGTTGCTCTCTGGCTCTTTGACTCTCCCTAGTGACTTTGAAGGTCTAATCTTATTGTATGTACCAATGTAAGGCCCGCGCGCCTTTCCTAATGGGATTAGTGCAGAAACAATGACGCATAAGTACACAATATAATGTAAGTGCCCTTTTGCCATAAAACTAAGTAGGTAGGTAAAGGGTAACTGCAATAGTATGATGCTGGAGTGATATCTAATCGTTTTAACTATGATCAAGAGATGGATCTATATTAACATGTTTTTACACCTTTGATAATTTATAAACATACCTAGTTTTTTTTAATGTAAAAGGAAAACTATTTCAAATGTTATAAATAAGTGAAAAATAACAGCATCTAAGCATCAGCTAATACCTAGGAACAACATGTTATAATGGGAATTCCCAAATACATTAAGTAAATGTTCTGCTAAATCACACTATAATTGCTATGACAGCCTATAATGACTGAAGATTACAATCTTGACCGTTATCACACATTTCAGGTAGATAACAAAATAAAAACGAAACTTATCTTGAGATCGAAATTCTCAGAAAGCCATTGGGCAAACCAGATCATCGTAATGTCTTCCTATCAAGCGGAGATTGATAAACGATTGAACGTGTATTGCCAATTATAATTATCGAATTCAATTATGGTATCAGTGTTGATCTTGTACCGAAAACAATGTTCATTGATATAATTATATTATGTCCGAATTATAAAATACATTAAATAGATATTAAACAATTAATTTAATATCTTCAATTGTCAAACGTAGTTTTTAACATAAAACACAGAACAATAAACAGACTTATAGGTAGAACATTACAATAAATATCTTTGTACTTTGGGAGTCAAATATCTTTCTTTGTACTTTGGGCCTATAATACTATTTTGCGAATTTGAAAGAAAAAAGTGTTGGAAATCGTATTGCAGCTTCAAAAACCACATTTCCAAAACTTTATATAACTAGACTTTCTGCTGGCTGCTAATCAATAAGAATGTATGTAAATAAGTCCTGAGATACGCCCATATTTCATTGCTCATTTAGACTTTGCATCGATTTATTAATGGCCAGCTGCTAAGGGACGGATAATAAGGATTTTGTAATCAAAAGGTTTGGGACCCCCCAAACTTTTGGTTAACCTAATAGAGAGAATAAAATTGACAATAATCCTAAAAAAAATGATAAAATGCTTAACACTATAACGCTTCTAAAGGATCGAGTTCAGACCCATAAGATGATGAAAGCTGGGCTTGTGCCCAACATTAGCAAAATATTTTAAGTAATACCAGTCTGTAGACGGTGCAACAAGTGACCGCTTCGTTTGTGAAATAAGATTATTTGGGTTTGCGTATGCTCTGTAAAGGACGCAAACCTTAGAATAAAAAAAGGTGTTATTGTATAACAACATGGCTGATGCAGGGAGTGTTGTTCAGGCCCTTGGTATAAGAATCTGTTATTTTAGATCTTACAAATAAAACTTCCGAACTGGAATGTTTTTGATTAATTTATGTGGTTTTTTTATCCAACGCATTTTTAATTTTTGCTACTTGATCGCCGATTACTAAATTAATAAATATTTATGTCTCACATGCGTTATAATAAATTCTGATGACTGAAAAATTTAACACTTATCGACCTTAATTATTTCTCACGCATTTGAGAACAAAAGTTATAAATATTGTATACATATATATTATAAGCATTTAATTAATTGCATTTAATATATCATAAACATTTAATTAAAAATGGCTATTTGTTTGTGTTATTAAACCCGAGATGCATATTTTCTTTGGTACAGATAGCATGTAGCCGTTTAAATCAATGTAGCCAATATCTGCTTAGAGGATTTGGTGAAGCCCTATGAACGCACCAATTATTAACTATACCTATAATATAACTATTGGCTCGCTGTCGTTTAGTTTTTGTGCTTTCCGTAGTAGTAAAATAAAAAATAATGAACGAATTAGAGCAAGGAGCTCGTTGTTAATACGTGAAGCCGCGATTGATTAGGTTGGTCTCTGGATGGTTGGCCACCCATTAAATACCGAGTTTCTTCTGTCCCTCGGAAAGCATGTTAAAAGCCGTTGGTGCCGACTGTCATTTGTTGATCTTTGACAGTCGTTACTCCTGTAACTAGACTGGTTCCTACCAGTCTTAACAAGAGATACCTTTTTACCCAGTACTAACTGGTTTGTGGAAGTCAGATAGGCAATCTATCCACGTAAAGTACTGTACTCAGCTGCATTCGGTTAGAGTGGAAGCCGACCGCAAAATAGTTGGAAAGGTGCTAGTCAAATGATGAATTAGAGCAATAAGTATACCAAGAGGATGAGAACTGGGAACTACTAACTGTCATTTGCAGAACTTATTATATAAGTCATGACTACTAATTTGTATTTATGCGTGGTGGTAATGACAATGCATTTAAGTCAATACTCATCTGTTATTGTTTAATTTACTTACCATTTAACAAATGTTCTGAAGGTAAAAGTTAGTTGTAGTGATCATCGTATTTGCGTAGGAGTTCCTAATATTTCCAAACAACCAAATTCTATAGATCTCTTTGTCTCGACACGATCCGAGTTTGACGTTAACGAGAAACGTGACATCCAACATGCAATAAGGATTTGTAAGTCAGTACTGTCGTGTCGGACATAAATCGAATGACGTCACCAATGACAATAATTACTAATGCAAACAGGTAACTAAGCCGAACAATTTGTCTGCGCAATGAACAAACGAGCTGTTTACTTAGTACAACTATTTAGCTCAACTCTTGAACAATAATTATGCTATTATCTCACAGATACTCGTTACCATTCTAATAAGGCAGGTACGAGGCAGTTGTTTTTATCATTTTTTTTTCTCTGTAATTGCTTGTGTTTCTTTTTATTGCCTATAATGTTACCGTCGCGTACATCATTTCGCTTATCTACGTATGCATACATTTTTAAGTTTTTATTGCTTACTGTTAACTTTATGACAAGTACTTTATTTAAAAGAAAAATGTTCGGTATATTATAATGTCGTGTTCAACAAAACTAAGAGCACGTTTTTAAAAAAAAAAAAAAATGACACAAATTGATGATTTTCTTTTGCGTTCTTTCACGGAAATCGCACTATTAACCATTCCGTCTTTTCCATTTCCTCATGCCTAGATACATAGGTACTTGTTTTGGTATGTAATTAGTACAATCCCAGCTGTACTTATCAACATTCCACGAATTGTTAAGATTGTTTTGCACTTGTGAAAACACAACAGTCAATCGGTAAAGTTTATTATCCTATTAGCCCAGATATAATTCGTAGTAGGTACTGGACATCAGCCTCCCCTAAGAAACACCACAACGCGTGGTTCTGAGCTCTGATGATGATCTGCTGTTTACCGTCGAACTTATACTATATATAGTGCAGCATGATTATTTTAGCTTGTGATCATGGTTGTAACAAGCGCTGCCATTTTGTTTTTTCAATTCAATTTCCACATACTCGTACATTTTCACAAAGGTTTACCAACAGCATTCTCCTGACAATTCATACAAGCGCCACTCGATGTGTACTGTAGTTGATACTGTAACTGCATTTACTATGACATTCCTCTGGCACTCTTGGATCTGTGATAATCTCATAATTTCGATCATTCTTAAGGTTGGAGTACTCTTTACAGCTGCTTACGTCCTGTTGCGTTAGTAGTTCCGATTAAATGAGTCAATACTTGCCCACAGCATCAGATTAGAAATTAGGAAGCAAAGTATAGTTATACAGACATTCTATGGCAGTTACTCATTTAATACGGAATCACCCCCGGCGGGGGCGAAACGCGAACGCAGCTGGATGCTACTGGTAATCAATAACAGCAACAGAAGTGGCTGCGTCAATAGGTGATCTCTAGAAAACGCTTTTCTCCTATAATTTGATTTTTACTTAACAAGATAATATTTTAGAAACTTTTTGGGGCCAACTCTTTGCTAACTCAGCTTGTCTAGTTCTTGACATCCATTAGTAACTTAGACGCCAATTTCAGAAATATTTGTATGAAAAGAATTGACAGGGTACTTTCTATCTTCTCTGTATGGTGCGAACGACTATCCCTGGACAGATTGAATGTTAGTGGTGCGCATGATGTTGTATTTTACTGAGTAATTTGTATTTAACCAGAAAATAATGTCTGAATTTAAACACGATCGCGACTTGTAGCAGATTCGTATTTCGCAAGAAAGTTAACACTATTGCGTAGCGCCTACGCCGCGTAGATGGTGCTACGCGGCCTCTATGCGATTGCTACTCTACCCAAATGTCTGAATAACTAAGGGTAAGGGTTATTCATATAAAGAGAGAGAGATTTTTTTCAAAATAGGAATTGATTAATGCCTTTTGGTCAGCATGTTACATTATTTTGGCAACTTACATGACAATGAAGAAAATATACGAACCAGTGTTCGTAGTAATCTCGAATGTCGAAACAGAGCCAGTACGAGTGAGTTCGAGTCGGTTTTTTTATGACTTTTTTGGAACTATGTGGCGTTTCCGCGACGTCTGCACAACATTAGCCCAGTATAAAGAACCTAGTACGACGTGTGCGTAGCACCTACGCTGCGTAGGCGCGTCGTAGTTGATGCTACGCGGGCGCTACGAGGTTGCTACTCTGTAAAAGATCCGAATGACACTGGACAACTACTAAGAAGGGAACTTGGTCTTATTTTTTTTTCTATTGAAGTATGATCAATTTATCATATTAGTGAACATTGAGATAAATTGAGCATTTGTATAAATATAGTCTTTAATTTTGAAAATATTCAGGGCATTTCTGTAGAAATTACTAAAGAAAAAGAAATGAATGTCAGAATCTTTCTACCAAAAAAGTTCATCGTACATTACTATTTTTATGAATCAACAAGAAACAACAGATGTGGAAGCATAGTCACCCTACGGTAGTAGATACAATGCCATTTGTCACCAGGCATCTGTCACTGCGACGAAGTGACGAACACTCCGGAACTGCCTCCCTGGCTTCGCACTCCATGCTTTAGAGTCCGCCGCTTGCGGTTAACAATGAAATGAACTTAAGTGTTACTTGTAATTTTATGGTTTCTTGTACTTTCTACAAAAGTTACTAACTCTAGTTGACAATGTTCACCGAAGTTAGATAAATTTCAAGTCAATACTTGAAATTTTTAATGTTAGTTTGGTTTCTAAGTTTACACCTACTACCTACGAATATTTGAGCAGATGTCTCAAAACCAGGATTTTTAAGCAATATTATGTAACTTTCATATACACAATAAAATGGCCTATGAATCCGCACATGCACAGGTATATATCCTATAAGCATAACAGTAACATCTTAGTGTTGTCACAAAATGAAAACAAATTACGAAACACAACGATACACACTTTTCTTACTTAAGGCGGGGGGACAAATAAGCTTGCTCTTTTTATTCAGTTATCGCGTCACAACCAGTGCCATACGTATCATAATGCTTTTCATTTTATTATCAGAGCAGCGGGCTAGGGTGAGACAAGGGACGAGATCCCGAGGCGCGCTCGAATCGTTCACACTTTTAATTTAGTTGCTCCTAATGTATGCGAATAACTGAGTAAGGAGGGTAGCATCCCCGGTCGCTACCTCACTGTTAAACAACTATTACGCGTAGGGTGCGTTAGGCCTTAATAGTTTTCCCCTCTGCTTCCATACATTATGCAAATACGCCAGTGATATGTCAGCCAGTACACTTGGGAGTTTTATTGTTGTTCGTGAGTTTATTCCCTTTTATTAAGTTAACTTTAATTAAATTCAAGCCGACGTATTTGTAAGGCCGATTGACTGAAAGGTATTAAGCGCCGAGATTTATCCGCTTACATGTGGGCTTAGCGATGCGGAGTGCCAGCGTTAATGGCTAACGGATTTGAAATAATTGGATAACGATATCGCTTTATAACGCGCTCTAAACCGTGTGAATGTTGCCGATCGACTGATTGTTTAGTCTAGCTAGGTTCTAAGCTCTGGAGAGTGCTATGCTCCTCTCGAAAGTTACCCATAATTTATTTTTATTCCAAGTTTTATATTTTATTCTATGTTGCCTTCATACGTTAAACTAATTTATTGTTTTTCAGCATGTTAAGTTGTTACCCCAAATTGCGCAAGAATAATAATGTTATGTTTGTGATAAAGATAGCACGAAAAAAGGAAATATTTTGATAAAGTGCTATTCACTCCATCAAAAAAAAACTTGTTTTAGTTATTGTTTGATAAAATATTAGGTCGCTTAGTTACTTTATTGATGTGTACCAGTTGAAAGCTTACTAGTTAATTAAACAATATGTCGACTGAAGTAAACTGTATCTGTATCTAACGACGTTCCGACAACATGATCATTTGGCCAGTAGCAAGTTTGTTTATTGTGTCGTGCGGTATTTCAGAGCAACCCTTACGCGCTCAAGGAGAGCGGCGGCGAGATGTCTGCGTGGACGTCGGCCGGCCTTCAACCCTCCGGCGGCTACTACCCCTACGACCCCACACTCGCAGCCTACGGGTAAGTCCCCTGGGTCCAGGAGACCCCAGAGGTCCACAACGCCCGCGCCACTTTAGATAAAGCCCGTGCCGCGCCGCACCCGGATTAACATAATACCTCCCTATCGAGACTTATCTCTCTAATAGATTGCAATGCGAAAGGCTCATGTTTGTATTTGGCGACTCGTTTTGACTTTAATAAATTCTGTTATGTTGTGCATATGTACCCCCTAACATGTTTAGGGTTATTGGATTCGGACGCGTTTTACTGAGTGATCGTTTTAAACAAACAATGCCCCTTCTGAATACATTAACATACATGTAGCCAAATTAAAACATTGTCTCCACGATGCCGATGTTCCCCGTGTCAGCTTTCTCGTTAAGTTGATGTGTTTGTAAGGTTTGTTTGATTAGTTTGTCCCCAATAATATTTGCTCGTGAAATCGTCATAAAATAGTCGTCATTACGATCTGTCATTGTGTTCAGCTGGTTATTAGACCGATTTGTGTGTATACAAGCGTCGGTTTCGTATTACTCATTTGACGTTGTCAAATCACATGTCATAATTAACTTGTTGACATTTTATACGTGATCGTTAAAAGCCAGTAACTATACCTCGACATACGATTTACTAAGATTGGTTAAATATAGATAATGTACGGCCGGCGCCGTGTTAAAAAGATCATACAGTTAGTATTATACAGGTTCCTTTAAAATATGCGATAAACACATCCATTAAATAGTTAATACATATGTTGTTTGAGGATTATAGGAATGTGGATAATAATCAAGTATTCCCTCTCGCTCTCTCTCTCGGAAAATTTGATACCCATTTAATAAACGCGGTAACAAAAAACTGCGTAGGACATATTGTCTCATTTAGCATTGTAATAGTGTCGACGATTCGCTCGGCATCCTTTGGCATTACTATGACAAAGAATGTCACTCTTTAATGTAACGACTTATAGATAGTGTTATTTTAACCTTAAAAAATTCAAGTGCACCGATAAAGGCATACACACACGTAGTTGTGCGCTAGGCAGTGCGTGTCGGCCGCAAGGGACAAATGACCGAGTAACCACTCCCGGTTGTTCGCCGTCCCGTTTCGACGCGTACACACCAGCGCCTCTGACAGAGACGGATGACGCCACATCCATTCGCACTAGTGCTTGATTAATTCACAGTTTTTCTTTGAAACGCGATCGCACGACGCGTTGCGTTGACGTTTTCGGCAAACTTATCAACCCGTCAGACTTGTCGACGAAAAAGGGTGGCCTCTTATTCCATTTTATTTATATCGTCTACACAGTCTTGTCGTCTACATATAAATCGACAACGGTCGTCATAGGAGTGTCATAACAACGTATTATACGGACGCATCAATTAAATATACGTTTCACGGCGCACTTGAAATTTATCCGGCTATGAATCACATTGAAACTGCCTGAAAATAAAAACAAATCATGATACATCAAAGCGGAGTTATGCTGACAATTCGGCTGCGCTCGACTTAATATATAGCAGGCGGTGCGTTATAATCTAAAAATAATTAGAAGCGACATTAGTTTTTATGCGTAAAAAAGACGCGACGTTACGGTATCGTGGCGGGACGAGCACGGAAATACACCGTGATATATAGCGCCCCCGATGTTCCAACACAATTGTTCACTACGGCGACTCACGCATAGGATGATCACTTTACATTTTTCTAATCATTAGACTTTCCAACAACATAATTAATTACAATCTCTAAATGTGTTCTAATTAAACATTTTCTCTAAGCTCTGTTTGCAAGTGTAATCACTAAAAGTTGCCAACGAAATTGTTGTGTATTTATTTCAAAAGAAAAAACTTCATAAGAGGTTCATAAAACGTTCCGGGAGACGCAATAAGTTAGCCGGACCGAATAAATAGCCTCACAAAGAAACAACTACGGTGAAAAGCGTACATAAGCAACAAAATTTGGCCGCGAGTGTAGGCGCTCTCGAGTTAAGTACCGTTGGCGTATTATTTGGAACAGCCTGTAATCTGCCACGCCCGCCGCGCGCCGAAATGAAAAATTACTCAGCTATTTTTAACAAAAGTCTCGAGCACAGAAAACGTACAAAAATTAGAGAAAAGAGACGAGGGAGCACTTGTACCGCACCATTGAGATCAAAATGCGCAGGAAATTACCGCGCCCCGAGCACGGAGCTCTGAGGGAATTATTTGTGTGCCAACGATTTGGGTTGTTACTTTTTAAATAACCCAAGTAAGGGCGCTTGTTAACGAGACACGAAGCTCGAGCGACATTTATGAGCGTTTAGCAAACGCTTAGATTTACGAACTCTGTCATTAGTATTGATTTCATCTTCGAATCAGATGATCTAAGTTATCATTGGCTTGAAGTACTTTCGTAAAATACGTAGGTACTACGAAAACATTATTTTAAAAAAAGATGATTGTTCGTTAGTTTACTACAAATGACTGACACGGCAAGTACTGGACCAGTCTAGAAAATTAAAAAAATAACTGTCTTGTAATATCTGCAGCTGCAATTCAAAATAATTTCTCATTACGCCGGTCGATGTAAACCTAGAATTATTAATTATTTCGTTGCTGTCAAAACCTACAAAAACCGTATGTTATCGGAAGAGAATTACCGGTGCGTGTATTGATCATAATTAATACGTCATACAGCGCGTTCCAATCAGGTGTAAGTTAATAATAAATGTATCAGATAATTGTGTTGGTGCGGGGCTCGACAGGAGGAAGCCAACTTAATTAACTAATTACAACAGAATTAAAATATGATTGACACTTGCACATCCTTTCAAATATTCGCTCGTTACACACACAATAATACACCAAGTATGTCGGCTATATTTTAATTCCAAGTAATGTTGATAGCCTCCATTATTCAAGGTGTTGTTTTGCATCCTCGTCAAATTCAAGGAGGTAACAATGCTAATGATTGTTGACCTGAATCAATAATAAAGTCGGTAGGTAATTTTTGTCTTATTTACGGAAATCGGTTAGTGTGAATTGCCTGTGTTTAAAACGCGACTCGTTTGATCCTAGCTCTATAACCACGCTTTCACACACACAAACAATCTCAAACGTATATTCGATCATTTCTTATTCCCTAAATCACGTTAAGGGGGTTATTCTGAAATACACTTTAAACACCAAAAAAAAAAGCAACTTTATTTGATAATTAACTAGGTGCCGTAATTTAAATTGATTATTTATGTCCATTGTGACAACCTCCTGAATTTTGACTAGGACGCAAAACAACACCTTGTAAGTAGAAATTAATTAATACGGGCAAGGTATCGGGGCAACTAAGCTCATTTTCACAATATCCAGTAACAACAGTATAACTAGGTCTAGGTGGGTCTAGGTTTTTCCATCTGGAATTTCTTAGTAGCAGCCACGAAGTCTGAATTTATTCCCGATTGATGGCAGTAGGCCCTATTTCATGGGGCTTTAACATAACTGGCGCAATGTGTTTGTACTATTACATACACCTCTGCCAAACCCTTTCGGGATTACAGGCATAATGTCATGTTGTAACTAAGATTGTAAATCATCATCTTTGAAAGTAGTAGTAAGTTCTATTTAGTTGTATTTCAATAATGCTTTTGTTTTGGATGGTAGGTGATAGGAGTAGTAGGTAGTAGTAGTATTTTCTTTCGTCGTTTATCTTTCCGGTTTAAGACTTATTTTTCTTGGCAAACTTTGCAATCAAACATAATGAGTATAGCCTTTGTAAGTATTATCGTGCGATATGATCGATCAACTTTAAATTATATCGTGCCATCTACATGATCTACATGATATTGTTATTTACATATCAGAAGTATACTAAGACTTTCGCTAAATAATATTATATGATTATCTATAAGGAAATGAACCAGAGATTGTAGATAGATAAAGAAACAAATGAATACGAGTCGGGCGGGTGGCGGCTATACTTTTTATATGCATTTATTTATAGGCATTTTTTTATAATTCTGAAACCTTACATTTTCTATTGCCACGAAACGGTACATGGATTTTTTTTACCGACTTCAAAAAAGAAGGAGGTTATCAATACGACTGTATGTTTTTTTTTTATGTTTGTTACCTCATAACTCCGTCATCTATCATTCGATTTGAAAAATTCTTTTTTTTTTATAAATAGCTGGAATAAATATGAAACAGTATATCATCCAAGTAAACGAAATGCGTATTTTGTTCGAGTTATGCCTGACTCGTCACTGTTCCAATTCGTCACCAAGTTTTTTTTTTTTCATACAAGATGTCCCGTTTTGTCACCATAAGAAAACAAATGAATTTTTATTTTATATAGCTATGTTCCCGACTCGTCAGTGTAAATTTGCATGTCAAAAAGTACAGCTAGTAATCAAAACATTGCTGGTTTTCTATATTACTTATATCAATTTATTTTGGGTACAGTAAACTCAATTTAAAAAATAATTAACTGATTGTCTTTAATAAGAAAACAAAAAAAAAAAACAAAAACTGTGTCATTAATAACTAGGAGCTAACCTCATACATCTAACATTACTTCAAGTAAACTACTCAAGTCTATGAATACCAGGTTGTCGCACATTACTTGAGAAGAGAACAGTGGACCAGTTTATCCAGAATAAAATTTATAGAGAAGAAAAATTCATCGAAGAGTTGATCGGAAAAATGAAAACCCACTTCAAACCATATCATCATCCCTCCAGCCTACAGTAGTCTACAGCTGGATATAGGCCTCTTCAATCACACTCCACTTAACTCGATTCTCGGTAACTGTCATCGAGTTGCTACCAGCAACCCTGCAAAGATCATCGCTCCACCCAGCCTGATGGCATCCCACCTTACGCGTGCCGACATGCAATCTTCACAGGTACTCCGTACCAAACGTACCGTGAGTGTCCACGTTTCGGTCCCGTAAATCCGACCACCTTTGTCTTTAGGCTATGTGGAATACGCGACGAGAAGACCCAAGAAAAAGCTTCCTAAATTGCTCAATTCTTCTATTAGCCTCCCTCTAAAAGTTGCTTTTACCAAACTGCAGACTTCGCCCGAGGTAAACATTTCTCTAACAACCTCGAGAGAACCGCCATTGACCACAATAGCTCCTGGGGTGATAGAACGTGGGTTTTATCACCCAAGCACGCACATAATACCCACTGTAGGAACGAGTTATGTCTTCGGAAGAATCGACTTAATGACAGATGGACAATGACAATGTCTCAGTTTGTCGATTCTTCTGTCGACATAGTCCGTTTCTACGGCGGTCATTCTACGCGTGCTGGACAACGAACATAATGAACCAATATCTGCTTGTGCGATCCGATTTTTTAAAAGTTTTATTCCAGAATAATTAAAATACCATCTTGCTTTCATGCAAACCTAGTAGTTTTATTTATCAAAAAAGCAATCATTTAAGTAGTAGCTCAAATAGTTTAAACAATAGGAGTCATCTATTTTGATAGTGTCGTTTTTGGCATGATGTTTAAGATCTATGCTTCTTACCTACCAAACTTATTGGTAAAACGAATTGTAAGCTTGTTCTTTTGACGATACTTTAGCATTGATGACGAATCGGAACTATGAAAACAAAAATCTTTGAAACAGTTGTGAATCGTGATCTTTTGTTTTCGATGACGAGTAGGAACAGTGACGAGTCGGGCAGAACGGGTCGGTAGTCGGGTACGTGTATGTTCATCGATTTCTCTGCCAATACTGGTCCGATTTCATTTGCGAAGTGTAAACAGATTTTCCTTTTTAAATTTTCTCATGCCATAAATGTATCTCTACAAGTTCTGCTCATAAACGTATAGAAATCCTAAGTCATGCATTCATGTATTTGAGTGACTCTCTTTGGTGTGATAGATTAACACCTAGTAGTCAGGGAACTCACTGCTTGCAGATAGCAAGCGGTTTTAAGATATGAATGAAAGAAGATGAGAAATTAATAACATTGCCAATCATTTATTTCCCTGGCACGTTATTTAGATGTGACATGTCAATCCAATTGATCGCAAACACAATTGTTTTCTTCTGACGAAACACGATTTTCTGGTTTACCTTGTATAACAATACCGGTTGTTATGAAAATCAGACCCTAACTAATAATGGGTCTTAAAACCAGACAGACATTGTGAATACTAGATACTGACTCAGCAAGCTACGAACAGTTCTTAAAACGCCAGAAGTACTCGCACTTGAGTTACGAATCCTAATTCTAATACGAGCCCAACCTCCCCTATAGCGGGGGTATTACTTATGTACATTCGTTTTCGTATATAGCTGTACGGTTTACGGGGGAGGGCACGTAGAGGCCGCAATTCCCCCAAGCGGGTAGATCGTAAACCTTCGATACCGCGAATTGAATACTCGGCAAGCGCAAATATGTAGCAGCGCGGTAGTAAGCTCCCGCCCAACACTGCGCCGCTCTTCACGAGGATTCGGGGTGACCTAACATACACGTACAGTTTATTTGAAAATGTTAACTATTCCCTACATGTGATTTACAATTAAACATAATACAGTGCCTAGGTAATTTTTTTGGGGTTTAAAGTAAGGTAATTTATGTTCACAACATACAGTTAAAACCTATAATCCTTGATTGTTATAAGAGTGATTGATGCTTTTCCATTGCAACTAATCTATTAAAGTACCTAAATAACAGTTAAATCCAACGCAGGAAATGTCACAGAGAATTAATCCAGACATTTGTTCGGTGCACAAATATGGAACATTATTCAAAGCTCGCCGTAGGTTTTATGCTTTCGTCCCCAAATTAACAAAGATACAAAGTATTTCCGCCCATGAAAGTATTAACATTCTCTGAGCAGTGTGCATGTGTTCTCACAGGGCGGGCGCGCCGAGTAAGTGGACTGTCTAAATTAATTAACAAGGCTTAAAGGATTCAACCCACGCAGCAGCTTCAGGGCTGTAAACCAAACCGTGCGAGACCGAATCAATATAACGTAAAGCAATAAAGCGCTGTTTTTCCTAACCAGCGCTGTCTTCACTAACCACCGTAGATTTCTGAAGAGCTTATTCGTGTTCAAACTAATGCGGTTTGGTTTCCAAGGCTTTGTATAGATGCGCGTTTGACACGTGTATTAATATGGCACGTCTTTTATATGGGAATACATATGAGTACGTTCCGATATGGCGCGTAGGTACTTTAACGGCAGCATGAATTTTCACCAAAAAAAATCGAATTCGAATTTCAAATTATGGGTCCCTTCGCTGTTTTTACAATAAAACCACCGGCTCGGTAGTTGCGTGAGGCCGGTGTCGCCGGCCGGCGGTCGTTCGTCGACTAGCAAGACCGGTGATGTCCGGTGAACAACATGGCGTCGCGATCGATTGCTGGTGAGTACGCCCACGATGCCCACGCCTGCACTGCACCGCCCTGCAATTGCAACCGCGATGCAACGGTCCGCCCTCTACTTTGACAAAGACTTTCTCACAAGAAAGAAGTTTTTATATAGTAAAGACCTACTTTCTTATGGATTGTGAAGTTCCGATCCAATCTAGAGGTAAAAAAGGTATTTTTTTTAAACAATCTTCTTGTCAATCATTTTTGTAAAATTTAAATGATTACAAAAAATCTAAATTGTGAAACAGGCAACCTAAATGAAATCGAGCAATACCGTAACAAGAGAACACAAGACAAATGTTGTCAATTTTACAAATCTTATTCGCGTCATGCACAACACGTAGGCGGAAATCTCGACAACCTCCTCGAAACTAGACCCTAAGCGAAACGCTCAACATCGCAATTTGCGTGAATATCAATCGACTCGGGACCATTTTTTAACTATTTTCACGCGCGAAACCTATTTATTGGGCCCCTTAGACCGCGCCTTTGTCATGTCGGCAGGAAAATCGAAGTCAGGTACGAATACTGACATCGCCGGGGGAAGCCACAATTACGCTCAGAATGCGGATGCAAATGGGACCGTAGGCCCTAAAAAGTGTACCGAATGTCGCTCTGTGCCGCGATAGCTTTATTTTTGCTGCCGTTACGAGAAATCTATTGCCTCAAATAAAACGCCTATCTGCTACGAATTTAAAAGGCACTTTATTGCTCGCTGTAAACGATTCGACGCATGGACGGTGTAACCAACTGAAATATGTTATAGTGAGACTTCTCGTTATATTACGGATTTATTGGTTCACATTTATTATGGAGACTATCCGAATGTCGATGTCATTCTCATCATTTATAAACCTTGCATTTAAAAACGATACGTGAATATAATAGTCAGATGTTATTGAATCCGTCTTGTTTCAACATTATAAATATTATACAAATACCTAAATTTTACTCTGACTCTGTAATGCAGACAGGCCTATATTAAACATAAAAACCAAAAATAAATCTATCACTCACTAAAACGTAGTCTGAATCCATTTGCATGCGAAATTTTTGTAGCTCTGCTAAGGTCGGAAGCGTAAATTACCCATTAGGCATATGTAAGTATAAACATGTTTGTCGACAGATACGGAGCCGGGTACGATTTAGCTGCGAGACGGAAAAACGCAACACGGGAGTCAACAGCGACGCTGAAGGCATGGCTGAACGAGCACAAGAAGAATCCGTACCCAACGAAGGGTGAGAAGATTATGTTGGCGATCATAACGAAGATGACGCTGACACAGGTGTCAACGTGGTTCGCGAATGCACGCCGGCGTCTCAAGAAGGAGAACAAGATGACTTGGGAGCCCAAGAATAAGACGGACGACGATGACGACACGATGCTTTCCGACGAGGAGAAGGAGAAAGACGAGCAGGAGGAGAAAATTAAAACACATAAAGGTTCGTTGATTAACATTAAATACAATGTCGAATTGTCAACTGAATGAAATTATTATGACGCAGTTTTCCATATGAAAATTAAAAACAAATGTTGACTGTTGGACGTTGATTTTAATTTTAGAGCTTTCACATCTGTCTATGTTGCAATATATGTTTTTTATTTCCGATTGCGATGCGAATGTTGTGATTCTTGTATTATGTTGTGATTGTCCTTGATAAGCGCGCCTGCGATTGTTTGATTTACCAATAATTAGTGCACTAATTACCCTTGCCCCGTCAGTAGTGCGTGTTGTTTTATGTACGGATTCTGACGGTATTGTTAACCGTTTAAAATTGCTTTAATTTTGTCGGTGTATAAATCGTCGAGTGAATTGGCATAACACGAGGAGGGAGTGCGGCTCTGCGAGGAGGCAAGGGGTCAGAGAGGCGTGCGGCGGCCGGGGGAGGTCTCAGGCGTGTAACTGTGCGTAACCGCTCCTCGCTACCGGATTTCCTATTCGTAGTAAAGTGGGCGGCGCCCGGGCCCAAATTTCATATAACGCGTCTTCCGTTCGTCGCTACAACGGGCCGACGACGCGACGCTTGGAGGTCGCGCTCAGCTTGTCTGACGATCTGCCCTACTTCATGTTCTTGCCAAAGGATTTGTCGAGTTCGTGGATCGTTTCTTTTATGAGGATATTTCGCTGGAACGTAAGTAAGTACGGTTTTGGGGATTTATAATGTAGGTCCCCATAGGTACCTACTGATCGAATTTTGGTCCTGGATACATGTAACATCGTGTTTCTTTTGATCTTATTGTTTATTTAAAAGTGATTTTCAGATTAAGTAGGCACCGTGGAATTTATATTCCTGTTCTAATATCTAGCTAGATCAAATACGAACGACCAAAAACATGTAGGTACAGAAGTTGAAAAGCATGTTTGAAAAGCGTAAGTGCAATTATAATAAAATCCAGATATGTATTCGACACGCTACGTGAGAACTGCTAGGGCGGCAGTTAGGCCCTCTTGTCAACAACATAAATTATAAGTAGGCATTGTTACAATAAAGATGGCTTCTAACAGAGTGTTTTCATAGCGAAGTTCGCGTCGCTAATGGAGGCGCGAGGGCGTCACGCATAACGCCCGGCATACGCTCGTGTAATGAAGCCCACTATTGTTGCGACAGAAGTGTACTTAATTCGCTGTGTATAACACTTCTGAATGGGCCACTCGCAGCCATCTCACACGATGCATAAAAACAAAGATGCATGGCAGGAGCGTGCGTACGGATCTGAAACTGAGGGAACGAATTTCAAATTTGTGGGTTACTGTCAAAATATCATGTTTTTGATACAACAGCAACAACACAGAGTAATATAATAGCTCATTCCATGTTGTTGCAATCCAATCAAATATTAATACCCTGTTCCAAAAACGTTTCATTAAAATAAACAATGGCCATTTACAAATTTGAGTACTTCAATTTGAATATTAACTATGTGCCGATATTGTTTTTTAAGTCAAATATTTTTTTCTTTTGACAATTGAGATAATTTTGTTAAAGATTTTCGACCGTCAACGTCAGTTTGCCGCGTCGCGTGTAGTCATGGATGTAATCTAAGCCCTCTTGTAGCGAGTGCGAGAAAAACACCCAAGACGGTGCGCATTGTCTGCCGGATTATAGACACGCGCCCCCAGCGACTGGCGCGACGTCGCCAAAGGCGGGGTGTTACCACTTTATGTTTTTCTTTCGACTCAACTAAATTTCATTTCAATAGTGAACCTCGCCATTTTAATTTAAGTGATACTTGGTAAGTAAATTGTAGGGTAGCTTATACCGTTATAATGCCTTCAAAATTATGGAAATTGGAAATGTCTTATAGTATGTTTAGAAAGAAGTTGTAGTAAAACTCTCCTAAAAATGGCCCTAAATACCAAAAATCGCGTGACTGATGCTGCATTCAAAAACGCATCACCATAAATACCTATGTAAAACTTTCGTGACCACGAAGCAAACTCGTGAGAATGAATCTGTAATCAATAGTTGGGCATCATCAGATTAAACTTAACCAAACAACTTTCCGATTAAACTAATCCCGGGGACAGATCGCAAACAAACCATAACATTTCTCACTAACGTGCATAACCATTCTTTTACAAAAATGTCAATGTTAGTGACGTGTAATATATCATTTTAAGTAACGGCAAACAAAGCCAATATAAAAGCTTTCACACGCGATCCCTAGACCGTCGTCGGCAAACAAACACACAGAACTATCCGGAGCTAAGCCACTCATGAATAAAAGCTTCATTTTCGGACCCTACCAATAAATGTTAATTTTTGTCGTGAGCGCACGCATTGCAAACAAAATATTAATCCGGCGCGCGTTAATGGAAAACGAGTAGAAGCAACACAAACAAGTGAACGACGTTCGCTCCGGGGACAGAGCTAGCCGGGGAGGACCGGGGAGGACCGCCACGACCAATAAATCGCACTGACCTCAGCTGTTAAGTGCAAGCCTGCAACGGGGGTGCAACCACTTAACGCCAACCGCTCTTACACACTTCAAATGATACACTGCATACTTTTATAATGCATCATCCGCGTCATTTGCATAAAACGCCAAGTTGAGAGGACCTAAAATCGTTGGTATCTTCAAGCAGAGAGCAGAAACATCTTGACGATCCAATCATAGTTTCCAAAATGTCTGATTGAATTATGAAAACACAAACAAATCCTAGACGATTTTTTTCACCCCAAACAAGAGGTTTTCATAAAGTGGATACAGAACGGAGAGTGGGGCTGCGAAGATCGGAGAGTGGGGCTGCGAGGCGCCCACAGCGACCGAGACTGTTCTCTATTATGTCTCACTTTTGCGCGGCTTGTGACTAAACCATACTGAAGGGAAAACCACTCAATTCGGAGTGTGAGCGTTGCTACTTTCCACACGCTCGCCGCTTTCCGCCCGGCTCGTCTGACGCGAGTACGCGACACGACGAACGCAGGTAAACATTGTAGTTTTAGGACAATTTTGTACATCTGATATTAATGTTAATGACAATTTTGTACATCTAATATTAATTAATAAACAGCTATGTGTGGGAAATAGATCACACTTTATTAAATTTTAGTCAGATTATCTTATTTAGTGAACTTCTCATGATTCGGCAAGTAATTAATTAATGTCTGATTGTGTGTTAATTTGTTGAAGTAATTGACAATATTTCTAGTTGATAAAATATCCTTTTAAGTTAATTTTCTCAATAATCCTGTAAAGCACAGCTGTAGTAGGTAATGCCACAGCACTACGCAAGTGTTTATCCTTATAAACAAACAAGCCTCTTGCAGTAAATGTAAGTGGCGGATTTCCTTCGGTACATTAATTAAATTACTCCTTGTTTATGGTTTAGCTATTTAATTAGAGCAGCTAACGTACATTCAATTACATAAATTTCGAGGTTAAAAGCGCAGTTAATGAAATAAGCCATTATTTATTAAACACTTCCACCTGTTTGTCAGTAAAATTTTACGAAGTTGGATAGTTGACGCAAATAAGCATTTATTATGTAAACGACTTCAAAACGAGTTTTATAGCAACTAAAATGGTAAAAAAATCCAACTGTATTAACCCATATTTACTAACCACCCGTAATTTGTAAAGAAATTAATCTGATGGATACCTTAAATGTATTACCAAAATAAAACATTACTGAATCGCCTATAGCACGCTTATCTCCCGCTGTTGTGGGCCTTTATTAGATTAATACAATGAAAATTAAAACAATTTGCCGGATAAATATCTTCGCGCGGAGTATCAGTGGCGTCCCTATTTATCCCTAGTGAAGGGCAACGCGGATATCCCCTCTTAAAAGCTAGGAGCAGTCAGCATTAAATGGAATAAAGAGAATGAAGTCGAGCGGTCGCGTCTCCCCGCGCCGCGCCTCGCCCCCGCGCTCGTCCTCGCCGCGATCGCGGGGCCTCTGAATTTCATTAGCGGGCCCGGGCCCGCCTCCGCACCCACCGAAAGCCACTTTACAACGGAAAATGGCATTATGATAATACTTAGAGCCTTATAAAATTCTCTGAATAAACATTTTTGTGTAATTGTACAATAACATCAAATTTTTTCAAGCGAGATACACTTTGAGATTTAAGTATTTCATTGCACTTTTACCATCTCGTGATTTTTATGGATGAAACAGGAATAAGCGGTTTATTATACGAAATCATTCCGTATTCACCTCAAAAAAGATGTGAAAATAAAACAAATAATTCTGAATAAGTGAAAATTTAAAGAAATTAAGAAAAGATTAAGAAAAACGGTCACCGTGGTTGACCGTTAATTGTATCGCTCGCACATTCCGCGGTGGAGAGTGCGGTGCCGCGGGGCACGGGGCGCGCCGGGAAATGCGAAATAAATGCTCGGCTTAATACGAAAGGGATCGGTAGCAGCGCCCGCGGCGGGGGGATCGCGCCCCAAAGTGGTATTTTCACTTCGCTAATCGGATAACCACTTAACGAATGGGTCACTGCACGCCTAACGTATTTTCACACGACTTTTCTAGAGGGGCCTACGAAATCCCACTTCTTACTAGCTAAAACTTACGTACCGCTTGTAACGGTCACGTCGACGATTCAATCCGCAACGTATCGATTTTTAGGAACATTTTAAGCCCTCTTTATTGTTGTCGCGTTAGTTATGGCCTCGGCTATGGCGACTAATCTGATTGCTCGCGCGTTTATTGCGAGTTGGACGTAATATATATGATCAATGAATGTTATTATCTTTACAGATGAGGAGCGGAAGGGAGACGAGATGCTGCAAGGCATGCACCACCAGATGCTGGGCTACGGAATAAAGGAAGAGACGAAACGGGGCACGTCTGATTGTGGCGTGCCGATTCCCGCTTCTAAACCGAAAATATGGTCCCTAGCTGACACGGCGGCATGCAAAACTCCACCGCCAGCAGCGCAACCGTGGCCTCAGCACGCTTACGGGCCGCCAGAACGAGCGGCGCCCTCTGATGGAGGTTCCAATGGCTTTGCTTTGCCGGCGACAGCCGCTGCAAGTCCAGCCAGCGGCTCATACGGGCGGTACGGCGGCTTCGCTGGCGGGCAGTACGGCGGCCAGCACCCCTGCGTGCACCCGGCGGCGTTCCCCGACGTGCAGACCGACACGCCGCCGCAGACGCCTCCTAACATGAAGGTGCCCAGCGTCGCCAACCCACTCGGCAGCGGCGGCGGCTCCGGCTACTGCTTCCCTCGACATCAGCAGTCACCTCAGCGCGATCCCTACCACAACCCTCACCACGCCGCCAACAGTCACCAGCCCAATCAACCGCATCACAACGAGGGATCTGCGGCCTTTAAGCCTTTCTATAAAAGGTAGTTATAACTGCTTTTCTATTTTAAACTGCATGGTTTTAGGAACAAACAAAATATCCCGCGCTTTCGACATAGGCTATTTCATATCAGATATTGCTAACGTCACGTGAAAAGAGTGAATGTTTCCTATTCCAGCTCGCTCCAACACACCAACGGTTTCGTGTCGGCCGTCTGAAAGCGGACCGCGCACCAATAGCGGTGAGTTACAGATTGATTCAGATTGACGAGCTTGAGCATAATCGCGACGCGCACATGTAAATGAGAGCTCCGCGCGTAATGGACGATCGTGGTGAAGATATCGGAGGGCCATAAACTGAGTTGCGGTTTAGTAGCGGAGCTCGCGCCGGGGTGTCATGTCGGTAATTGAAAACAATGGAGTTGAGTCGAGGCGGAAGGGCGACGCGCGACTCGAGGGCGGCGAGATTGCAATCTTGTGTCATTTGTCATTGTCAGAGCGACGCGTTCCTTGCGCCTACACTCGTACCGCTGACCTGCCTAAATTAGCTCATTCTACGGGTATGTCAACTCGTCGGTGACGTGGATATTAAAATCGAGTAGAAACACAAAGTTACTTAATACTTTATTAGCTTGGTCACATTGTGAAAGTCACTTATATTAAAGTTCAGGTCGATTCAATTAACAAGGACACAATAATGACAGCTGAAATAGGGGTGTGCGAATGCAGTGCCCGCAGTTTCCTGTTTCACATATTTCTTAGAGTCATCAAAGATTTTCTAAGAAGAAGTAGCGGCATCCCAGTCTCATTACAATAAATCGCGTCACCGCTGTCGCCGCACAGGACGGCACCGCCAAGAATTTTGTTTTAGCCAAACGCTCACAAATTCACTTCTATAAACCTTTTGTATTATTTGGGTTTTCACGCCTTTTTGTCCCTCGAATTCCATGACGCGAAAATAACTCCTTATCGCGGCATTCCTTTAAAGTAGCCCTAAAAAGAACGGATTTAAATTGTCAGTTTTTGTTATCGCTTTAAATAACATACCTACATCGTTTTAACTTATTATTTTCCTAAATTATATTGCTACTAAATTGGAGTCCAATTCTATTTATCATTATCTTCAGTTTGTCTCGTAACACGACGCATATGGCCGCACTATACGGTCAACGGCGGTGTTGTCTGTTCTTAGCTCTATCCATTCACTAGGGCTACTTTAAATAGCTGGGCAGGGTCGATAGTAATACAAAAAAGTAAATATGCGTTTGTACAATGCGTATTGTTCGTGGTGGAGGGTGCGTGGTGGTGCTGCGCCGGCGCGGACGGCAGCCGGGCGGTCCAACGCGCGCCGATAACGCGCGTACCACGAGCGTGCGTGGGCGCGGAATCTCAATGGATCCTCTTCATTCACAACACTACCTCCGCATTAAAAGCTGCTTTACTTTTTTTCGACGCCCTAATCTTTTCTCTTATCTCCCGATCCTGACTCGGGTCCTTCTCCGTTTCATTCAGTCGCAGGTCGCTCGGACAACCAGTTTGACTTCTTTTTTCATTGACGCCGTACAAACTTTAGATGACCGCGGCCGAGGTCGAGTTTTTATTTCTTTCACATTTTGGTTTTCCGGTCCAAACGATTCGTTAATAAATTCTCAGATAATGAGACTGAACGTTTCGTCACCTCATCTCGATTGGTTTAGATTTTTTCTTTTTCGGTTTATATGTGTGAACGCGGCGGCGGGCTCGCTCCGTCGACGATGCGATAGAATCGGAACAGCTATCGAAATGGACCTTCTTTTTTGTTAATTTAAATACCGCTATAGATTCTTTTTAAGGGATATTTTTATTGTTTTAAAATAAACCGAAATGACGCGGCCGTTAAGAATGAGACCCTTTGAATGAATTTAATTCAATGCCAGAAATGGACCTTAAAATGTAATCTTGTTATCCTTTGTTCCAGGTAAAGCACGTGAAACCTGGGTCGCTGCACTACCCGTCAACTACTAGGGACTGTCAGATTAGCACAGTGGCACAGTGTTTCAGTTCTACGTTAAGATCAACGACACGACTATACTTTAGTTAAATGGCCTCGGGCCGGGTATACCTACAACTAGGTCTATAGACCCTTTGTAAAATTATATAATTTGGTACATACATTTATTTGTATATCACATAGTGTTATTTTAAATTCTTGGACTATATGCACAGATCATAACGATGTATAAAGTGTTCCGTTAAATAAGTACATAACATAAGTTTGATGTGGTTATGTCTATGGTTGTCACTTGTCACTAAGTACTTATCGAATGAATCATTGTATGAAATCGACATTGCTCAGTATTTTTATAGACTTAAGAATATTACGGAAATATTATCTAAACTATTTATAGATACACGGAAAGCGCAATTATGTGTAAAAAAAATATAAACTAGCCTAAATTGGTTTTAGTGAATTATTATAAAATTATTACCAATTCCACGAATTGAATGTTCTACACAATAAGGAATATTTGTATTTTCGCGTGGTTCTTCCAATCTTATGTTTATGGTTTAAATTACTCGTTGAGCAATAAGTTATTCGTGAGTACAGGTGCCAGACTTAACTTTGATTAGATTTAAGTGTAACTGTACATTGAGAGAGTAGACAATGAGAAGTGGTTAGGTTTGGTATCACGCCCTACTACACAAACTATTGTTTAATTTTGTTAATAACTAGATAAATAGTCGATAAACAATCATCGATTTGGTTATTGTTGTTGTCCTTGTACATATAAAATGTTTTGTAGATTTTCTATTTTAGTTTGACGAGTTGTGTACAAAGTAATTAGTATGATTTCACCACGTTCTATGTTGTCGATGAATATTTCGATGATGAAACTTATAAATATTGTTTAAAAGTATTATTAGTATACATGTAAATAAAAATATTCAGAATATTTTTTATTTTAAAACGGTCGCAGTAACTTTTCTGAAGCAGCGTGTTAATAACATTCTTTGGAGATCATTTCATTTCAACTTAAATGATAGCCATGTGGGTAACTTAAGAATTAAAATGGATATGCTACTGGAAATGAAATTCTAACTTTGTTTGATGCCGATATTTGTGATTTGGAAAATTCGAGGCCACAAATATGTGTTTGGATGTAAAACTGATATGGCGAGTGAGTAGACTCTATTAGATTTGACGTTTGATGTATATTTTGTTTTTATAATGAGTGCTAAGTGCAGGCAGTGAGCATACTTCACGCCTATGACGACACAGAAGGGCACAGCACTGCCGTGTCTGCGCCTAGCGTTCATTGATCGGAGCTGTGAATATCTAAGACGTGTTTCTAAAGATTTTGTAACGAAGGCATACATACATCGATCATACATATAAGATAATTTATTAAGAATTTTACATAGAGTTAAACTTGATTTCCCACATTATAACAAAAGTCAACGATTTTTTCTCAGGTCACAAGATTTAAAGCAATAGTTTTGAGGCTTGTTATTATAAAAGTTCATCTAACGTAAAAACATAGATGAAGAAAATTTCAATGTGACCAAATCGAATACATTCGCTTAATATTAAATGTTCTATATAGATATTTATAGAATATATACCTATTAATTATTATTATTATGAGTAAAATTATGTAACGATTGTAATTAAATCTTTATTTCAAAGGTGTCGATTTTATTCTGCAGTCAATCCCTAAGTAGTACCTGTGTTTACCGGCTAATATGTCTTTTTTTTTGGCAAATAGGTCTTTTGTTGGACATAAACAACAAAATGTTAATGTTTCTAAATGAGAAAAACCAGTTGTTAACGACACATCTAAAAAGATTCACGAGAAGATAAAGGCTGCCTACCTGAGTATTTTAAAACAAACTAAGTAAATTATCAGGACCGTTTCATTAAAATTCAACTTGGCCCAAACCTTTTTCCATTTGCTCACAATTAATCCTTAATCAGAGGAAGCAGCTATTGATAGTCTACCCTTTTCTTAAGTATTTAATCGGAACTAAATTAAAAGAATTGGACTTTCAAATGGTTCGACTTTGAGGTAGGTAAGTACATACCTCCAAACAAAATGGGAAAAAAGTCTATAATGAGCCGCTAAAGTCGTACACCCTACCCTCCGAGGGGTCCCTCCCTTTTACTCTCTACACTTAAAAATGCTTAAAAGCTAATAAAACGAACCTTTTTAAACTTGCTTAGATAAAATTATGGCTCCTATTTCCGGTTTATCGAGGATTATATTAATTAAAAGCTTTGTTATATAAATATACTATTTAACGTTTCGTTTATATACGAAGTATGAAGGTACTACAATCATTTTATTACGGAGGTTGCTTTACAGACGCATATATGCAGGTACATTCCGATGTTAAAATAAGGAGTGAAACAGACAAGCGAATTGAAAATATTAAAGCAGGTGTAGGTACCTTGAAATAATAAGTTAATTATTAATTATATGAATGGACCAATAACTGGAGGATAGTTGACAAATATTAGCTTCCATCACTATTTTTTAGTCTCCCTTTTGACAAAAGAAATTCGATGACATCCCCTACATCCATATTATAAGCTTACAGTAAGTATTTAATATTGTGATTCTCTCCTTTAAGTCAAGCCAAAAGTACAGAGGTATACGCATATGTATACATATATATTATAGATTGATCTGGCATAGCTGATGGAGTGCGTCTTGAATGAAATGGTGAGTAGGAAGAGGAGAGCCTGTGAGAGGTGACTGCTTTACAAGGCTAGACATGTATTTTATATTATTCATGTTGATGAGATTGTACCTTATACAGTTGATTCTTGAGCGGTAAGCAAAATAAACAAACAATTACATTGTAACAGAAAATATCAATAAGAAACTTCTTTACGTAAAATATGTTGACGTTGAGAACTGCAATAAACCAAAAACCAATCAGCAAAATAAAACGGACATCTAGACAGTAAAATGTGCTCATTTAATAACAAACAAAACGCAACGATTGCTTTACTTAATCAAATCCGTTGCTATAACAATTGAATCTGCAATAAAACCAGCATTGCTAATAAAATGGTCATAAACATTGACAACACAAATAGCAGCTAATATCCAACGGAGCCAATCAGATCGAACGCGTGTGACACCAATATATTTTATATGTTACCTTTATAGAGATCGAGGCTTGCAGATGATTGCCGCAATAAAATTGTTTGCTGTCCGCGCTTTTAGTTAATTAGGTTCCCATTACACTTACGGTGGAAAAAGAATATATACTATAATATTGTACAAATAAGCCATACGTTACTACAAATAAAAACTATCTATCGTCTTCAATAGGAAGTACCACGATATTCACTTTAAGAGTGTACTTTAAGATTAAGAGGGACAATATCTTCGATAGGGGTTTTAAGCCATACATACCGAAGGGTAGCGCCACTGAACAAAGGATTAGGGCTAGAAAGCCATACCAAGATTAATGATATTTAATTAATTAATAAAAGATAGATTATTTTTCATTGTTGATACTAAAATCTAGCACAGACATTCCAAAATCTTCGACACCACATTGAATGCGGGCGAACTAGTGGTCTCGTTTGGTTTAATTCATGCAAACTACAGTGCCGTAACCAGGAAGTCGGGTTATCGTTAAACGAGCTTCCAGCGTTGTGCGACAGATGGCACACCTGGTACTACAGCGCTCTACCTCGCCTATTACCTACGTACTTAACAGCAGCTATACAGTATCAGACCGATCCGGTTTTCATAGAAATACGATTCAAGTATTAATTAATTATAATGGACGCATCAATCTAACAAATTATTTTAACAAGCTTGTGCGTTTAGTTTGGAACGACCAAATTGATTGAATAGATAGAGTGCGTTGTTTATTTATAATTAATGTTTAAAGGCATAAGTTTCCAACTAGAAGATACGAGTGGAAAGCAGTTTAAATCATAATTGTGAATTAATTAAAGAAGAGAATCCATTGATCTCATATTTTTCTACCATCTTATTAGATAAGCGTCATTTGCATCCAAACAAATGTAAGTAAGTATACGTACATATAGTTAAAGACAGAAAGCCTACTGAGCGCTTCGAATGTCTAAATCAACTTCTAACTTGATGGAAAGAAGCTTTTCGCAATTAAAAATACTTTTAGACATTACTAACTTCGTTGTCACTGATGTAATTTCACTATGCCTAACTAAACCTTATGGATAAGCCTTAAAAAATCTTGCAACGAAGGAATGAACTGTCTTTAATAAGCTATTATCAGTGTTGTTAGCAAATAAAACAAACAAAGACAGTTGTAGCATGATGATTGTTCCCAATAATGTTCCCGCGAGGATCACAGCGGAGGTCTGTCACCGTAACCTCGGCCGGCGTCCCACAGCATATCGATTCCTTAAAGAGAACTTTTATCGCACAAACGCGTTTACGTTTGGTATCTTCATAAATATTTTAGTCTCGTCTTGGGTTAACCCCGAGTGTGCAACGCAGTCCAGTTTGCGGTCCGCGGTCGGAACTTAGCGTCGGCGGCGCGGCCGTCAACCGCGCCCCGTGCCGCCCGCTCACAGTAATTCAAATAAATATTTAGATTTCCAACGTCGTTTACTGCTTCGTGAATGTTATTCTACTATTGTTCGCCGAGAATGGCTCTTATTGCGAACGCGCCCCGAGTTAGCTTTTTTGAGCTTGTAAAATTTATTAGGTGTACAAATGGAATTGGAAAACAATAAAAACAAACCGCATAGGTACGCCCGGCCTCACGTGCGGTCTGTGATTTAATAATATGACTGTCCATTATGACATCCGCAATTACAATCGTAAACAATGAAAAAACACAGGTGGCGTCGGTTCACCTGCTCACGTCGAAAGTGTCGAATCTAATCACTTCAGATTTGGTTGCGAAGGGGCAAATTTATTCATAACCTCACATTTATCACCGCGGGCCGCTCCGAATAGTTTTTCGCATGTATGAGAAAATTGCCGAGGCGAAATTCTATCACGCCGCGTCCCAAGGAGGGCGCGAGCCGTTAGAATTTTGTGCACCTTGCCGAAACCAATAAATCAAACGATTGCGTAATCCTGCCCCTATATGCATGGAGATCTGTGCGGACCTTCAGCTTTATTTATTGCATCTAAACAGATTTTTATGAACGATTTATGAGACTCGGAAGTTTTTGGCTTGTTTAGAATTTTAATCTTGATTCAAACATTCCGAAATTTAAAATAATAGTTAAACACCCCACAAACATTGCTTGAAATTCTATCCATTGATTGGCAATCTTCATTTTAGATTAAAATGATGATAATTTTAAGTTCATCCGCATGCAAAAAGAATATTCTGCAGAGCAAGAAAACATGTGGTATCAAAAGAACATTAATAAATTATGGGTATTTGTGCGGAACAAGATATATCTAATTATTTATTGTGACATAATGTGTTAGACGTCATGTTATTAACTAAAATAGCCATCAATAAATCTCTATGACTTCGATAAATAGGTTTGGCCGACGGTTCACGCCGATAACAAACTAGTGGCTACCAGATGTGTGCCGGGCGCGTATCGCAGCATCGATCGCTCCCTGCGTCCGAGATGTGATCGTCGGCATTCCACCATCCCGACATCGGAGATAACTGAAAACATTACGTTTAATAATTTATCTACAGCAATTCGTCTGCGCTCGGCTCCCTGTGTCTTGTATCGGATGCCCTGGCCGGCCGCTCGGTACCATCCTACACTGAGCCACTAGATAGTACCCTTACTAATATTAATGCCGTTACAGATAAGCCAGATAATATTACTTAAATTTACTGCAGATACTTAACTGATTAAAAAGGATAATTTTCTCATATCAGTTAAAAGCTACCTATCTGCTTTAATGGAGTTGCTTCGTCCTTAACGACTATAAGTACCACAAACGTATCAACCATGTCAGGGGCAAGGCTTTAAACACAAACACACAGATATACAATAGGTATGAGTAACATAGAAAAAGACTTTAGCGGAAAACACTTTTCCAAAACCAAATATGGCTGATAAATGAACCATGTAAAACAATAAAAAAATCTTGAGAAAGCGAGAGGCGAGGGAATTACTTCATTAATATTTCTATCGAAATCAAATACCTAACTTGGGAATACTTTCACGGAGCAGTCGACGCATAATCCAGAGGAAAATCAATGAGACATTCCTTCACGACTGTCGAGGATTCGCGATTGAGAGGAACTTTGGAGTTTAAATGAGTTCACCTTCAGACGTGATTGTGCCACGCTGTACCCACGTACGCACGCAGATTATTCATAACGACTCGTGGATTAGGTATAGAGATCGAAATTATCTCTGCCTGCGTTTCACTCTAAGTTGACTTACTATAGAGAGTGCCTAACATTCGTGTAGATACTACATGTTCGATTGCATAAAAGTAAAATAAATAAATAAAAATATGAAACAATGGCAAAACGTTTCTGTCCTGTTGAAATTTGCAACCACGTTAAAAAAGTATAACACCAGACTCTTCAGGTGTACATTTTATTTAACCAAATAACTAAAACCGACGCCTGGTGTTAGCACCAATGAAACACATTCAAATAAGCAAATGATATTACAAAAAACACACGCTGATTTAGATTTCACATTAACAAAAGCGGACAAGACGATATAAAACTACATAAATCGGATCCCGCCGCGTGAACTGCGGACTTGGCTTCACTCATGCGCCGAGAACATGAACAAATACTTTATTGCGCTCATCGAAACATCCCTGGGAACACGTTGCGCGATCGATAAGTTACGGTACAGCGTGCCTGTCAATTTCGCGGTATAAAATTCCTCTTCGGACACGACAAAGGCAGCTGTCATCGTGGCTTGAAGGGTCGCGGCATCCCTCGAGGCTAAGCCCCCGCCGTCCGCCGGAGACACGCACGTCGTCCGAAACTCGCCTAATCCGCACCTACTCCACACATAAACCCACCTAATTGTTAATAAAAGGAGGAATTGGGAAACGTGCGGTTACATCACTTGGATAGACTCTCTAATTGATTTTTACTGCCCTTCTAATTTAATGCGAGTTTATGGAGTTAATCGGCGCTAAATATTGTTTAGCGCTAATTATGTGCAGCCTGCTTTTGCGATCGTTAAGGGTCTCTGCGGGGGAGGCAATTTTGTAAAGGCTTTGTTTGAGCTGCTATCGAGAATCTGAACAACTCTGTTTTCGTTCGAGCTACAGTTTCACTTTAAAAATTTGCTTTGTGAGGGTATAGTTAATAGCATATTTCATTTCATAAGTCAAGAAACAACAAATATTCACTCACACATTGTTCTACAAATGACAAGACATGAATCACAACAACATGCTCTAATGTATCACGTGGATTATATCAAGGCCTAGTCGTCAATTAATGTTCTTTGAATAATATTTTTTATCACCTCGTTTGCAAATTAAACAGCAGATTTGTGTGCAATTTTTAATAAAATAATAATGTATCTTAATTAAAATAAACTTTAGTATCTCACAACTAAATGTGTCAACTCACTGATTCGAAATTTCTCGAATGTGAAGATCCATTGAATTCACGATGACGTGACGGTTCAATCTGTTTACCCCAAATAACAAATAATAAATATACAAAGCTAGTTACGTGAGCAATAAACAACAAAAAGGCAGTGTACGCTGCTCAACAGCGGGGTGACATATAGAAACATTCCAACATTTTATTCTATTTCGAACTCATCTTAATAACTCGGACAATATTTTTTGTGAAACGTCTTATTTTCTAGTGAATAAGAATTTGTTGGGACTCCTTGAACGTGTACAACATAATGTTATTATAATTTATGTCATACTAAGCAGGTGAAGATATACGAGGGGGTCATTCATTTTATTAAACATGTTTGCTAAGTCGATTTTGTTATTTTTTTGTCGCTCGCTCGTGGGGCATCTATCACGCAGCGTGCGGGCGCTTTCTCGCGCAGCTCTTTATTACAGCACCAATGATTTCCGGAGGTCGCCTGGCCACTCGGCGCACTCCTCGCGCCCTCCTCACACTGCCACAGTTCACCACATGATGCTGCATTTGCATAAAAACAGATAAACTCCGATGTTGTTTTTATGATAGGTACTAAAGGTACGGGCATTTTGTATTGTGCTGGCAATCATTTTGCTTATGACTTACTTGTAAATCATGTGCAATACATGCAAAAAGAGCAAACAAACAGAAGGTGGATACTAACGAACTTATAATTTTATATATCACTAAATTGGTATTCAAATCAAGACAGAAACACTGTGTGCTGACGTTTACTACGTTTTAAAACCTCCATATTGCAATATAATAACTCATTTCCCAATTAATTGACTGGATTCCACCTAAGGATACTAGATTATAATCTTTAGAAAAACCCTTAGCAAACAGGCCCAGACGATCTTAGAGCAAACATCGAGAGAGGCAACAAAACCATCGATTCCACTCACCAAGATATATTTTGTGATATTATAAGAGAAACATTTGCGCAAAATACGAACATCGGGACCATCCATTATGCGACGTCGCCGACAGACCGACCACCTCTCGCAAAAGCACTTTGTATTAAGTCAACAAATCCAAAAACCATTCAAAGGACATTTGTTTCCATGAATAATAATATGTAAATACATTATTATAAACTGTTTCACGAAGTAGTGGAGAGCTCTCGACTACTTCGTGAGACAGTAGTGTGCTAAACTATGCAATTAAACTAAATTGTTGTAAGTACTTGCATTGGTCTCTTTTGTTTTATTAGTTTGAATTAATTAAGTGTAGGTACACTATGTTTATTCACTTTTGTCCAGTGCTTACATGAAGTGATTTAGATCTTCTGCAACTTTGGCAATTGACTCTGAAGAATTAGTGATTATTGCTATTTAGTATCTCATTACAACGATGCTCTTAAACAACACAGTTATTCACAACATCTGCTATGTATCGAAAATGTTTCAGAAATCTTATGGTAGATATAATTAATAATTAAATATAAGTTTTAACCGGAATTCTTCCGGGGGTGAAGAAACAATCTACTTTATATTGGTATTGGTAGTACACTGATTGAATAAAAGAAAGCCTTTTCTACATTATTCGAATTCGCGTAACTTGCCAACAAATTCAATTACCCAAATAATTTGGAGTGTAGCTGGATGTCAGCGTAAGGTACAAGAACGCGAGGTCCGTCCCGTGAGTTTTACAGATTTTAATTTTCCTTTTGTCTTTATGGATCACGAAATGTTTTGTGTAGTGGTGCCCCGGGAGGCCGGGCCGGGACCCCCCGCCGCGGCTTCCTTCCTACATCGCCTCACTACAAAAACGCTTGTTATAAAAATGCACGAGGAACAAAAACGCTTACGTCGGGTGACAAGTGGCCTTTGTTTATAATATTTGTTGATTTGTTCAACTTGTTTATGAATGTCCATAACACCTGATGACTGTGCTCTTTTGCAGCTTATAGGCTAGCAGTGATGGGATGTGTAAATAGACACCCGATATCTTCGTGGTTGTGATAGGTTAGGGTGGTGAACTCTCAACACTGAGTAATGAACTTGATTACGATAGGTAAAAACTAGTATTTCCAAACTCAAACAACAATTACTACTTCAATGGTGTCGTAAATCTTAATTATTAGCAAATAAATCATCTAAAACTGCGAAAAGTCGCTGTGACTTTAACATGATCACGATTTTATTGAAGACATAACACTATTTCATTTACATTAAAACTACCTACTTTTGTAAACACGAGTTGGCATTAAAAAGCGTGATGCCCATTAATTTAGTTTTATTATATTCGCAAGTAAATTAAAACTATTTTGTAAAATATAGGCAGTGTCATAACATGCGTGCAAACAAGTTGTAAAACACCTACATTCGGCGAGCGACCGAAACCGGAGAACTTTATTAGCTGACACCTCTGTATAAAACGGCGTCATTATCGAGATATCATACTAATATAGAATGTTAAATTTATCAAATATTCGGTATTTGGATGAAAACATACAAGTTGACAACACGTGTAGTCGCTATCTACGCGAACGGATCGGACGCCCCGGGGTGCGGGCCCGACTTGCCTGCATTACTCACCGTGACCTAATGGGCGGGGATAAATCATGCCTATATGTAAAAAAACATACAAAACAAACCCAGAAACGGGCCAATGTTGAATAAACAAAATTCATGGAAATGGGGACAAATCTGACAATACCAAGTCCGGTGGTCCGCGGATTCACCTTGTGAGCCATTTGCGAATCCCGGAATAATGACGTCATGACCGCGGATGCTTCACTACGACCACATGTCGAAGAATAGACCCCGTCCGATAGTTCCCCGTTGACACACAGCTTCCTGTGTTGAGAGTTTTAGTAGGAACATGACTTAAGAAAGTAGACCCATCATAATAATTCCCTATGAACACTTGCTCCAACTGCTTAGTCCAATCAATCGTGGTATAACCTAATGTCATCTCAAAGGGATCCAGTGTACATTTGTTGTTCTCCTTTCTGTACTGGATCTACAATCATATCCTCTTAGTTTAAATAATATTAAATTACAATGTCACTCAACGTCTATGCAAACCAACGATAAGGCGTGGTTGATTCGACAAAATAAAGATATGAATACCCTCTAATGCGATTAAACGAAAAGTGCAACAAATTAAATTCTCCCACGCGAAACGTCCCTCGTATAAAGAAAGACATTACGTCGGGGCCCAAATAGGAGCAATTCATAAAACTGAGCGAGTCCTTTGATATGAAAATACAGCTAATCCGGGGCACGCGCTTGGAGCTCCGGGAGGCGACCTGTGTTTGTTTGTTTGTTCCACGATATCATGTTGTTATTTATTTATCATAACTCCGGACTTTTCAATACTCTCGTCCAAATTTATTAATGCTCCGCTTGTACGCCATTATAAATTATAATTTATCCCGAGATTAATGAATATAACTGTGTTATAATCGTTATGTGGTATTCCTTTAAATATATCTCTTGAATTTCTGGAATGCTTGTACGTATTATGCTTTATTGGTTAAATATTTGGTATCGAATTATGACAACGCGCAATGCTTCCATAAAAGAACTTTGTCAAGTCAGAGTTGGATTCTTTAAATCTTTGAAAAATAATTTTCGGTTTCTTTGACTTTAGCTCTAGCGTAGCAAGGCTCGTTTTTATGGTCCTTCGAGCCGGATGTACCAAAAAAAACATCGTTGATGGTCTTTGAGTTTTATCTCCAAAGATTAATGAGGAATCGAATGCCTATGTTTATTTGTTGTAGTAAAAGACATTAACGCGTGTTATAGTTTCGTTCATAAGCCTTTTGCGTAAGAGGCATTCAGTCTGTAAAATAGGTACTTACGCAAGGTACATGACAATTTATTACCTTCGTTAGGCACAACGATAATAATCGTTACTAAACATATATTATTATTATAACAGTGAAAGGGCCGGGCTATTCTTTTAAAAGGGTATTATTAAAAGTCATTTGGAGCACAATATTACGAGAAATAATAAACACCATAACGATTGTTTGTTCTTTTTAAAGGTTTTGATATACATAAGCACCAGATGATTGAGCGTTGCGGTCGCCCTGAACGGTTTTATTAATTTTAAATTGATTTCGATTGTAAAACCCTTTTTTGTGTACCGATGTAGATCGACAAAGGATGAATGAAGTTATTATTGCTACCGCCGAACATTTTTTTATGGCTGTTTCTCGACACGAATCGTAAAAAACTATTTTTGTTTACAATTACTATAATTTACTTTATGTGATATTGTGATTGTTGCTTTGATTCAATATTCTTTTTGAGTTGGTCCTTATTGGTATTAAAATACGTACCTATATACTTATAGATCGACTTTTGGCAAGCATATTCTTCGGAGTTCTAAGTGTTAAAGTACCCAGTTAATTAGTAAGAAATTGAAGTAAGCATTTTTAAAACTCGAGTAGGGTTAATGGTTCCAAAATAAAATTGAATGTGTTCAATTTTATTTTCTCCCCAATCAATTTAACTTTATTTGACCCTCAGAGAACAGTATTTAGAAGGCCTTTGAATTCTACTGTTTTCCACCAACATGTTCAGACATCAAACAAAATCAGTGATGCACGTGGGAAATTAGGACCTAAATAAATTATGTGGTTCCGTTGACAACTTTCTTTTGTGTCTAATGCTATCTAGAGTACTTAAAGAAAGTCTAAAAAACTGTTGATTTTAGAATGTGGCTCAACGTGTTCAAGGGTTACTGCCAGAGTCCAGTTCACAAAGATCCAAAGATCGCTAGATGTCGTGCGCGTCCAGTATATAATGCGTTCAGGATGTTGTTGAGACTGCCACGATACTGCAGTGCGTCGGAGGTGTTGGCGCAAACTCTTACCGGTAGGCAAGAAAGGAAGGTAGGTAGAAAAACTGCTTCGCTACTCAGGAGAGTGAGATAGAGTCGCAACCACATCCAGAGGCTAGTTATAGCGGAGGACTTTAGCTCTCCAATTACAAAGACGACACGGTTGGCGCAGTGGTTGAGCAATCGACTGCTGCGCTGCGTGTCGCGGGTTCGATCCCCGCACGTAACAAATATTTGTATGGCCTACGGATAGTTGTTCCGTGTCTGGCTGTTTGTGTATGTGAGTTTAAATGTTTATAAATGCACCCACGATACAGGAAAAATTCCTAGTGCGGGGCGTCACAAAAAAAAAAAAGTTTTAAAAAGAAAAATAATTGTGAAGTATTGTACGGAGCGTAATTGTTACTCATAATTCTCCTACTATTTTTTTTTTTTTGCCGGTGGGAAATATGACTTCTCCCGCTCTGGGCGGAGCGGGAGGGAGTGTCAGACTTGACTGACTAAAACCCACCCATGTTCCTTCTTAGCCCTTTGTGTTCCAGGGCCGCGGTATCTCTTTCGAACAACCCGCAGCTCTGGATGATTATTATTCTCCTACCCTTACCCTAATTTATTTGGGGTCAGCGCAGCATGTCTTCTTCCATACTTCTCTATTACTCGTCATCTCAGCATTCACCTCCTTTCTTGCCGTACCGTCCTTCACACAGTCCATTCATCGAGAAGCGCCATTATTACTAACATTCGACAGTAAGTTGTATTAATTAAGTCACTTACACTTATGGATCTTCGTTGGTTTCAAAAATAAATCTCATTAATTAATTCATAACAATTGACTCTATAGAAGGTAGAAACACTGAGTAGCTAGATGTCCTATTGATTTTAAAGTTTTGAGCTAGTGAAATCACTGCAAAGGTCCTCATGACAATCATCATTAATTCCGGTAATGAGAGTTGAAACTACACGGGGCGTTCATGTCAGATCTAGTAAACATGACGTGGGCATCGCTATCGCGCCACGATCAATGATGTATCGATATGTGTATTTCATTAAGCACGTAAGCCGAACAAGGATACTTAACTAAAAGATGCGGCAACCGACGACGACGATGGTGATACATTTTATAAAACGGGTTTGGTTATGGAGCCTTAGTATAAAAATAGCAGCCACGCATTAAACCTGTATTAATCAATAGAATTAATACAAACAAGTATTGTATGAGACAAAATCTTCTAAAACGTCACGTTTCGGAAATATAAGCTATCAAAGCTGTAGGCCTGTTGTAGACCTGTTGGCGCTATCGGTGAATAGTTTCTTATACTTTCATAATATATAAGTACTTGAAATTTATTCTGTATCACGTTTAAATGAGTTATGCGGTATGCCCGTCACGTCACTGTTCCTTCTCGTCATCGTAAAACCAAAGATCATGACGATTCACAACTGTTTCAAATATTTTTGTTTTCATAGTTCCGATTCGTCATCAATGCTATAGTATCGACAAAAGAACAAACTTAAAATTTATTGTTATACCTGTAAGGTTGGTAAGTAAGAAGCATATATTTTAATCATCACCATCCCGAACAACGACTCTACCAAAATGTATGACTCTAAATTATTGTTTTTTTTTATGAACAGTTTCATTTTACAAAAAGTACTAGGCTTGCATACAATGCAAGATGGTATTTTAATTATTCTAGAAAAAACTTAAAAAACATCGGATAAAACAAGAAGAAATTGGTTCATTCTGTTCGTTGTCCCGGGGTGATAAAACCCACGTTACGTCACCCCAGGTGCTATTGTTGTCAAAGGCGGTCCTCTCGATGTTGTACGAGAATATGATCTCCTCGGGCAAACTCTGCAAAGCTGTTGTAAGAACAACTTGAGAGGCTAACAGGAGAATTCAGCTGGGCTGGGCAGCATTTGGGAAGCCTTATCTTTGGTCTTCTCGTCGCGTATTCTACAGAGCGTAAAGACTAAGGTAAATATTCCATGTGATTGACATTGAATAATGTGTGACTTTTTAATTATTATATGCCTCTCAAAAGCAAGAGAGCAGCGGTGGCCCAGTGGTGGCATCCCCGACTTACGAGCAGTAAGCCGTGGGTTCAAGCCCAAGCAGGCGAATTACTTTGTGTAATTTATTTCGTCACCGCTGGTCTCAAAAACGCTGATGGAAACCATCGTAAGGAAACCGGCATGTCCAAGAACTAAAAGTTCGAAGACATGTGTCATCTACCAACCCGCACTGGGCCCGCGTGGTGGATTACAGCCAACTCCCTCTCACAGAGAGAAGGCCTGTGTCCCAGCAGTGGGAACATTATAGGCTGATGACGATGCCTGTCAAAAAAGCAAATATTGTAAATGTATTGTGAGCCCATACTAGTTATATTAAGTAACCTACCAGCCATCAAATTCCTGGAAAGAAATACCTTAATTTAATTTATCAATTGATTAAAAGGACCTTTAGTAAAAAAGAAAGAAAACTGAAACTGCATATGATACAGATTTACAGTAGAAATTAGATCACAATATCTTCTTATATTAACAATATTTCCATCTCACAAGAAACACAAAAGAAATGGGATATCGACTACTTACAGTTTTTTTATGATGATTAATAAACGAATAACAATACATTTTCAGGAACTACCATTGAATACACGGTGTAAATCACCTTATCACGAAGCCGTCAATCAAGCAATCTGTACATGAAACTAAGTAACTTTACGCAAAAATTATTGCTGGGAAACGACTTTTTTTTTGGGGGTGTAAAATCATGTTTTGTGGTAGAACTCAATGTAACGCACTCAAAACATTGTGCTGATGGACGGATTGAATAGTTCGGGGGTCGTGGAGGTGTTTAAAGTAAAAATCTTACATTAAAAACTTGTATTTAAAAAAATACTTGTCAAAAAGTTGGAACTTTGACCCCTAATATCTCCGTAACTAGAAGGTTCCCAGGTATGGTGTAGAACAAAAAAATTATCGCAATGACAGGGAGAGCAAGTGCCTTTCTGCTTCGTTAAGAGGTGTTTTACACCCTTTATAATGGGTATAATCGTTGGCATATAATATTCTTTACAAGATTTATTGGGTTCCGTACCCAAACGGTACTAATGGAACCCTATTACTAAGGTTCTGTTGTCTGTTCGTCTGTCACAGGCCTGTATCGTTTGTACCGTAGTAGTTGGACACCGAAATTTATAGAGTACAGCCCTTTTGATAACTTTCCCATTTCAACAAAATACCATCACAAAAGTGCCGATTTGTAACTTTTTTGATCTTCATACGTTGAGTCTCGTTTCGTAACCTTTTGAATATGCGTGTATTAATTCCCGTTTGGAAACCTTTTTGTTTGCAAGTACTGTTAGGTCTCAGGGAAACGACATAAAAATACCACACATAATATGCAGTGCTGTCTTTAACCAACAAGAGATCATGGGCACTCTAAAATAATGGAGCCCGTGTAGGATGCAAGAGCGAGCGAAGCGAGCTCAAACTTTTTTGCACCCCGACTCTGAACGGTTAGTTATTCTTATTTATATTTTTTTATATTCTGTTATTCTTGTGGCAAGTTCATAACTTCATACGGAAATATAAGTAGCATGTTAAAGCACAAGTGTGTTTACGGAGGGCCCATTTTTGAACAACCATCTTAAATGTATGCAAGCCACTTTGGTCATAAATAAGTGTACAGTACAGACGGAACTGTTACAATAAATAGGTACCTCATGAAATTCATACAGGTCGAGTACTTTTTGAAGGATATTCACTAAAAAGATAATTTTAGCGGCACCAACATCTTTTTCATGACTCTGCTGTCCTATTACTTTCTACTTTCTTTCCTTTTTTGTTGTGAGATTGAGAACTTTCCACGAAACCTCCCGTGTTCGAGTCTGACTAGCACTTGGCCGGTTTCTTTTTAAAATCAGTCGGATACAAAACACACTTGTCGAAATAGACACTTCTAGTGAAAGTTTTTAAGTCTTCAAGGGGCGCATGGGTGGCTGTCCTTGACTCCTCCAGTCATCGATCATATCCGAGATGCGCTTAGTATGGATGCTCACTAAACATAACACCGCATTTTAGATTCACTATGGTGGTTTATAAAACATGTTAATATTCTTAAAAAAATAAAAAAATAACTAAGCATAGTTTAATTAGGCTAGGATTTTTATTAGAACATAGAACTGATACCGTTTAGAGTTACTAGAGAGGTAGACTGATGAATACTCGTGATAGGTAGACTAACAATTAATAGAACTCAGATTAAATATCCCAAACAGTGCTTCAGCCGAAGCTCAAGGCCATGGGTGCCTCATGGAACCGATAAGCATCCAACTAGAAATATTCCACAGCACTTTTACAAAGCTTTTTTTTGAGGTATGACTATAAGTGATAGAATCCTGTAAATAAAATAAAGGCAGTTCAAGATATTCTTAAAAGAATGGAGGAAGACTGGAATGGAGTTGAGTGTGAATTTCTATAAAAGTACCAATTTAACTGCGGAGTTAGGAACCTACCTTCGACAAAGGCTTCTTCTCATATGGAGAAGATGTTAGCATTATTAATTCGATATGCTTCCTTTTCGTTTAAAAAAACGCCACGCGTTGGAAGCGCCAGGGTAGAGCGCGAAATTATTTATATTTTTCATGAAATAGTTTTTCGATGGGATAAAATGAACTCTGGGGTTGTATTGATAATTTAATTATTATAAATCTATAAACAAATATGTGTTATGGTTGCGAGCCATATTTTAATCAACATACAACTTGAAACTGACCTGCAATTTGCAAAAATCGTAAGAAAAATTTAATTTCGAGGGCTCCCTTTGATGGATCTTCCATCACCATTCTTGCCCTAATCCCAATTCATTTGGGGTCGGCACAGCATGTCTTCTTCTTCCATTCTTCTCTATTACTCGACATCTCATCAGACACTAAAGTTACATTAATATTTTATTGAAGTTACTTGTATCTCACTATCCCAATTAAAAACTATGCTACACACCTAAGTAGAACATAACTAGGACCTTTGCGAATGTAGGTACGTACCTTGTAGCGGTTAATAATAGTTCGTAACTTTGAGTCACTCTTCTTTAAGTTTTATCGAAAACTAGTGAACCGCCCCGGTTTCGTACCAGTGTCGGTGCAATTTACTAAAACAAATAAAAAACATATTCAATTAAAATTTTGTTTCATAAAAACTGTGTCCTGACAATTACGAACACAAAAAATAGAGAACGGTATGATGATCTTTCACCTATGCGGCAATTGTTTTATATTAGCTAGTATTTTTTTCTCTTACTTTAGTTATTTATCATACTTATCTATAGCCGCTGAATTGGTATTGGTGCCATACCGATTCAGGCACTAACATGAGTGGTCGACGCTTTGTGTCCTGATTCTGGAGTAATAGTTTGTATATTGGTCAACATTAAAGTCCAAAACAGTAGTTCTAGTACAAGACAATAATAATAATAATCATCATCTTCCTGCACTTCAACAATACAAAAACAACAACAACGATGTAAATGTTTCCAATATAACTATTTGGAGGATAAGCAGCAATAATCCTTGTTTATCAGCATCATAAGGTACTGGAACTGCTTATGACTTCTTCAGGCTGTATCGCTTCCTTGCAGTCATGAGGAGGTCCTAAGATTATTCAAGTAGGTACTTAAATTACTATTGTTATTCCTTTTTTCATTTATTTTATTTCTTTATTAAATAACTAATATTTTAATACTAATTACGAATATGAAAGGTTATTGATCTGTTAAAAACAAAAAGAAAATGGGATTATTAGGCCTTCATGTAGACTCAACAAAAATCCTCCACTACATAAAAAATATAAACAAAAAAAATATCAATATTAATTCATTAAAATTACTTAAAATCATTATTCTTCCCGTAAAATGATACAAAAGTGTATGTTTGTCGTGAAGCGCCTGCGCTTGCGTATACGGCAATGTTAAAACGTTGTAGGAGCCACTTCTCTTTTTCTATAAGGCGTTATGCGCGTGAGTCATTCTTGGACCCGCATTCAATATAATTTAAAGCCCAACGAAGATCAAGTTTTATCTTTACAGTTCTTTTAAAGCTTCGTTTAGCTTGTTAGCTTTTTAATTTCGATAAGAGCAACCCTAAGTTCCTATCTGTGGTTTCATGTATGAAAGTAAAAACAAAAGATCTGAAATAAAATGGAGGTGTATAAGTACCGATTGAGAAGGATTGCTGTGACCATTATATTACTATTACTTATGATTTTATTGAATAAGTACTATATGAGATAATGTTAAGGCCAAAACTGATATTTCCTTCTCAACTTACATTATCTGTTCTCTTATGTTTCTTATCAACCAAACACAATAATTTAGTTGTAAGTAATTGAAGAACAAGTTCCAAGATCAAATTCTTGACTTACACCGCTTTTTGAAAGACCCATCAATGCTTATTAACTTCCTATTAGAATGTGGAGAAGTTCTGAAGCTCTGAAGAAGCTCTCTAGAAATGTCTACCTAGCCTTTTCGCAATTTTATTAGGGTCGACTTCCATAAATATGTTATGTAATTTAACTAAATAAATAATGAAATGCAAGACGTCACTAACGTCAGACTAGATAGAATTAGTAGCAGTAAGTATAAAAAACATAGAATATACTTGCATTTAAAATATCAATGTAGTATAAGCCTTAATTGGTTTGGTTTGGTAAGGTGTTTACAAACAATGAAAACTTGAAAGCATTTAGGTTTTATGCTCCTTAACATAAACAATGAAATAATTCCCTGCACATTATGATTTACATCTGAAAGTGGCATTGTGCTCCCTGCCTACATGGCAAAAATATTGGCCCAATTCAAACTTGATATCTTACTTTTACTGCCATCCTATTGTCCAAGCTTTGGTTATTTGGTGGCATAAAGAGTCCTCCCAGTGGTGCAGATATCCCAAAAGAATGGCTGAACTAAATTTGCAATGATTCACGTTCACAGCAGTGCCCTTGACACCTACCGCGTGGGTAACTTGCAACGCAACTGTGTGCACTGAGATTATTTTACCTCGCTGCGTCATCCCATACATCTTCACTGACAATATTTTACCACCGACCCTTATTTCACGGAATCCGACCATATTACGGCGGACAACATTTGGACATGTAAGCAAACATCTTAATGTTTACTAATGAAACATTTCTAAATACATTGATTGATGATGTTCTCCTCGCACGGGTTTTGTGTAGGCTCGCATTATTCTATTCATAAGTCGCGCTGCGGGATGCTGAGCGTCAGCGTTGGTGGCTTCGCTATTGTTCACTGCGGACACAATTCGGCAAACATTCTCGTGCTATTTTTTTTTCACCGTTTTTCTTTTCGAGTGGGTCATTTAAATTTCATGCGTATTTTAGCGAGATAGACGTCGCTGATGGATTTCCATTAGGAGTGAATGATTAAGAGGTCGAGCCTCGAAGCGAGGGAGTGACAACGTCGTGAGAGGGCCTGCGTCTCAAGGGAGTGTGTGGAACCCCTGGCACCAGAGTGTGGTGCTGTGCTTGCAATTAACTCCTCGGGCGGGCATTATCTCGGCATTAGAGTATCGTCGCGATACCAGAGCACCCTCCCCTAAACATTTATATATATTAAAAGACACGTCAACCCTAGCAACTCTAAATGCTCAACAAAATTCATATGTATACACAGACTATTGTGCAAACTTTGTTCAGAACTAAAGTAACTATTATGTGTGTTCCTGTCGAGTGTCGCCATTTTAAACAAAACAAAAACGTAGGAATGTGTACACGTATTTTATAACTAACTTTGGCAGATGATTCCATCAACAAATTATAAACTCGTGTGGGATAACTACCTATGTCTGCGATGTGAAAGCTAACAAATAACACATTGTAGTGGCGTTTGTAGAGAACAAAACCCCGAAACGTCAACGGTTGTGATTGCCAATATAAAAGTTAATCATGTTAGTGCGCCGGGGTGGGCCGGGTGTCGCGATATCATTGTCCCAGGTTCGAGCTCGGCCACCCCCCGCAAGGATTCGTTGCTTATTTAATGCAACGATGCACACGTAAACATCTAAATAACTTTTGTGTGACACTTCTCCCCTACCCTCTAATTTTACTAAGTAGCCGTATCTTTACAAATGTATTGGGGAAAAAACATTCAAACCAAATGTGTTTTTGGAACAGATTTGTTGTCTCGTCTTAATTGAAGTGAACAGAGAACAAAAAAATTTTGATTTTACCAATCAAAAAGGTGCTTCTTCAAACAGCGGTATATTTGGGTCATCAAATAAATATTCAAAACGAGTACAGAAATGTAGTACTAATAGTGTTGATTTATACAAAACCAAAATGTATTTCAATACAAAAATACTCTATGAATTAAAACAATTGGATTCTTTCCGTCATCTTATTTGCACTAAACAGAAACCTCTTGTTGGGATAAAGTTTCATGGCAGAATTTTTGTTTGTTTGTTTAAACGAAAGCTGTGCAAGTGTGCATACGATAGTGTTTTAAGCAGTGCTTTGACTAAACTGTTGGATAACGCTATCCGACAGGCGCATGATGCACAGGGCCGCGCTGAGCGCAGGCCGGCGCTGGGTGCCATGCCCTAAACCTCGCACCCCACGGCTGCTGCCACTCTCCTGTCACAGCTTACGCAAACCGACTGACAGCCTCCCAATAATTCGTTACGAAAATGTGTTAATCGCGCGCCGAACACTTTCACGGTTCGCGACTCCGTATTAGATTAGCGCGATGACAATAACTACATCTGTTGCTGAATGAGACTCGTCATATTTTGACAGGTATCGTCACATGCCCGTACCTTCGTCGGCCCACATACACGTGTTCGGGCGTCCCACGCGGACTCGTCGTAACGTTCGATGTCAGCCTTTTTTCCTCACAAAAGTCGTGATTTCACGCGGCGCGAACATTCATCCGATTGTCGTGAATTTCGTTATCTTGTATTAGCGAGCGTGTGAGGTGATATTAAAAAAATAATACGTTTGGGATTTGACGGCTCCCCATGTGTGCACGGCAGCTTCCTTTTCACTGCAACGCTCCTATAAATGAAACGGGATGATAAATTTATTTAATGTATACAAATGTTTGGACATTTTTATTTTGCTGTCGTTTAGACGTAGGTAACATAATTTAGTTCACCATATGTTAAGTCGTTACAACGTTTTGAGTAGGAAGTGAAAAAAATGTTTTACGACTTGTGAGAGATAGTATGACAAACCGGCCTTTTTCCGTGTATCATCCCAGCTCCGTCGATAAACTAACTTTTTTTATAATAGAAGCAAAAAGGTAATAGACGACCCATTTGGATTGTCGCGGCACCGGAATTAAGTCAATTACGATACTTATAATTATTTCAGCAATGTATTTAGTCAGAGTGTTACTACACAGAGTGATGTTAATAAAATGTATAATTGTCGGTTTACTAACGGTAGAGCATTTGGTCGATTTAAGTTCGAATATAGCCGAAATAAAAATTTGCCGGCTCATTAAGGAGGGGTTTAATTCGGGGTTTCCGTCTAATTGATCTCTGGCCGGGGTAATTATTCACAGGGGGTATATAAAGTAATTATTACTGGGTAGCCCTTTTTCCTTGTCGCCATGGTGCCCCCCAGTCCCCCTCAGCTAATCACCGCCCGCGCCCGGTGCCAATGACGGCTCGCAACTGTATCTTGGATCGCGATGACAGAATTTTAATATATTTTGTTGTCGTATGTAAATGGCGGTGCAGCTGGCGCCACATCGAGTGGCGGATGATACACATAACTCCCCACATCGTTTGTCAAGTTTCCAGCCAGCAGAGAAAACGTCTTATATTACATACGTAGCTTTGAAAAATTAAATGTTCAATTGTTTAACATTGTTAATACACAATAAAGTATCCGGATATACCTACTTATAAAACCCAAAATAATTAACTAAATAAACCTCGAGTACATAATCAGAATCAGAAGGTACTCTACCGACGAGGTTAACAGCAAACAATTACACACCATAAATTAACATTACCCTTAACTACCTCAAAAAACCTACGCGGGATGAAAAGGAGATTTATATTTGTTAAGGCGAAGTTGTTCGTCTTCATAAGGCTTGACGTTTCATTTCTGTCTAGGCAGGCCGACAAGTGCTAACCCTCCTCGCGCCTGTCCCGCGCGCCCCCTGCCCACCCCGTCTCGAAGGGCTCCCGTTGTTATGCATAAAATTTTGTCTTATTACTTCCAACTTTGCTATTATATTTGACGAGACGGAGTTGGCAAGTTATTTTGTTATTAAAATTTTTGGCCGAAGACGGCGGCGAGATGAATCTAGTTCGAATGTAAATGCGAATGCTTAAATTATAAAGCAAGAACTTATTTGATTTAACAAACCTTACGATCTGGGGATTAATGTCGGAAATTGGAGGAGGAGGCGACGTTGTGATTCGCGAGTTGTCGCTAGCGGCGCGGCGCGCGGTGCGAGTAAAGGACGAGAGACTGGGATTGAGTAACATCGCTACACCAACTTTGAGAGAGTATTGGTTCTTGAAACTTATCAGCCGCCTTTGTTTTACATTTGTACCTTTACATAATATCTGTTTTAAAGTAAATACCGACTGCATGTCAGATTTGAAGAAGTTAAGTATCTGTTTACTAATAGTTTTGTGCTCTTTTTTTTCTAACATCACATCCTGTAGCTACACTAGCTGTCTTATACTTATTTGTGCAATGTGAGTTTGGTGCCCACCAACTCACATTGCACAAATAACTATAATCTATTCTCAATTACTATTTCCACTGCAGTGAGAACATATATAATTATTCTTTCATTGCGAAACATTTTATGCAAATTTTAAATTTTAATTATTTCATTTTTTTTATTTTTTGCAGTTGTGGTAAAACTTATGGTGTACCTTTTCGGCACTTTTTCGTACTGTCCTGACAGTACGGGTATGTGCCGAAAAGAATCAGTCAGGAGACCAAGAATCGTTTTGTGTTGGTAAGTATGATAAAATATAGAGCAACTTCGTACGTAGCATATGACTGTATGTCCAGGGTAGAAGTTAGTAAGACTATGTATACATCGGAGTGTGGGCGGCGCCAGAACGTGACGGACACAGCCCTTAGGTGTTACGTAGATTTCGCATAGGACGAGCGTAATGGTGACAAAGATGCGTAACACGCGTGGAGCAAGTGCAACGGCTAAGAAGTGTGTAGCACCCGTGTAGCGGTACCTAAGGCGCGCGTAGCACGGGCGTAGCAGCGCGTAGGACGCTTGTAGCACCAGCGTAACCCGGGCGTAGCAGCACGGAGAACGCACTTAGTAGGTACGTGTCTGGCGATAGCGGTAAGTACGTAGCACGCTCACGCTCGCGCTTTATAACTTTTATGTAAAAGTATTATTTGAATATACGGACGTTACGTATATTTGTCGCACAAAATGTAAGTCAAGTCACGGCACTGGTCACGAGTTTGTTCAAGTTGTCACAGGCGCTATTGATGAACTTGAGTATTCGTGTTTGATTCCCAGGTAAAGCAAAATGTGAAGGACTTTTGCCACAGGAATTTTCAGTAGCTGTCCGGTCTGGATTAGAGACATTATTAAATTGACTCGACACTACATTGGTTTTAAACAGTCAGAACTATCGAAACACAGTGTAAGAAACACGAATGCTTATCCCTTTGGACAATACAGAAGTGATTTTACTATATTACGTTATAGATGCTGTCCGCGACTTCGTTCGCTTGGAAAATTTGACGTGTTTTTCAGGGATAAATTATACATATAAACCTTCCTCTTGAATCATTATGTCTATTGCTGAAAACCGCATAAAAACCGTTACGAATTTTAAAAGGTCTAAGCGTACAGACGGCGGGATGCGACTTCGTTTATGTAGAGATTTATGATTAATTGATTGATTTATATGATAACGAATACATATAACATTGTATCTTTTTATACATCTGATTATACAATTATTATAACAATACACGTATTTTAATCTATTTTAATTTGAATCTATACAAGGTGTTGTTTTGCATCCTCGTCAAAATTCAGGAGGTTGTCACACAATAGGTACATAAATAATCAATTAAAATTACGGCACCTAGTTAATTATTAATAGACGCTGATTTTTTTGGTTGTTTATGTTTGTCAGTGTTTCAGAATAACCCCTTAACGTGGTTTAGGGAATAAGAAATTATCCAATAAACGGTTGAGATTGTTTGTATTTGTGGAAGCGCGGTTATAGGGGAAGAATCAAACTGCCCGCGTTTAAAACACGAGTGTTTCACACTTACCGATTTCCGTAAATAAGAAAAAAAAATAAGAATTACCTACCCATTTTATTATTGCTCCGGGACGAGAATCATTAGCATAGTTGCCTCCTTGAATTTGACGAGGATGCAAAACAACACCTCGTTTGATCATTTTCTAAAATAAATGTTACTAAATCATTACACATTTACGGTCCAGAAAGGGTAGCTTATCAATGTGGGCCTAAGCTCAAACTTGCTGCCAGTACCACTGAATGTGGTTTATATTAACTTCTGTTATAAAAAGTTTGTCTATGGAATTGCAAAACATATCCGTTTTTACTCACTTGTAAAAAAAACAACGCAGTGTGTATGTTTTGCATTGACTTACTTTTTTCATATTTGTCGTGCATTATAGTGTCAATGAAGACCATTTCAAATAAATGGTTTATTCTCAAAACTTGCTGGCAGTACTAGTTGGGCTTGGGTAAAGTAACTAACAGGACCCTATTTCATAGTATGTCTAGCTTATGTGTTGATTAGGAGATAGATTAATCAGAGCGGTGTAAAGCTCTCTTGAAATGAGAGACTATTGTAAATTACGTCTTACATGTTTCATTTGCATCGAGTCAGGAGTGTGGGGAGTTGTGTGTAAGTGTGATGAGGCGTAGCGGCAAGACGGCGCGGCGGAGGTGTGGTGCGGCGGCGGTGAGCGTAGCGGCGCGGAGACGCCGTACGTAACATCTGTTCCTTTTGTAGCGACAAATTAACACCGACTCCAGCAAACTGAGGCAATGCAACGACCCATTCCCAGCTCGGAACGAGCCCTAAAGCTTCCCTTAAGCGCGACGCCAGCTGCTCGCCGCACTAAATTCCACGTTACAATGCTTTGTTTTAAAATTTGTAATCATTCTCACATTTTACGACGGTGAACGGTCCGTTTCGGAAAATTTGATACGACTATAAAGCCTGTAATTGTGTTAGCATTCCAGTTAATTAAAAGTTATGAATTTAAAGTCGCACAGTTTTAGTGCTCTTTGACGCTCGCCGTCTGAATAAAACGGTCATATAAAACGTGATGAATTTCTTTTTACTGCTCGAAAGAGAGTTTAGACAGCATTTAGCTACTGTTAATGAGCAAACAAAAAACATTATGAATCTTTTGTCTATCAGTTTATATCTTCAATTGTTATGGCACGCTATTTAACGTACAATGAACGCGCTCTACTCACTGTTGAAACGAGCGTCGTAATGTAAATTGTGTGTTTTAAATCACTAACCAAATATAAAGCTTTCTCTCGTAAGCATCTGCTTACGTCATAAAAGTCTATTAAGTCAATAAATTTAAAAAAAAATGCAAAGTCAAAACATTAGTTTCCCACAGCGATTAAACGGCGACGAATAAAGGGCAAACTGAAAACACTATAGAGCAGTGAGTTATGAAAACAAATACACATTACGAGTACGTACGAAATCTCGTACAACTAATGACGTTAAAAGCGAGGGGTAAGAGTAACAATGTTAACAGTCATAGTTCGGGTGTGTGTGCGCCAAAACTTGGGTACTGCGGCCATAAATACCGCCGCGGGGGGCCGCGCCGGGCGTCGGTAACAATAACCACGACGTATGCCGTGTTAACATTAGCTCCGTACTTAATTCCTTGTAGCCCTAAACTCGCTTAAGAGGGTAAGACTCAGTGACACGGTGTTAATTAAATAATTACTTTAAATAATAACTCCTTGGCCCCGAGCCCCGACCCGACCAAGCCACGTTATGTTACACGCCGTCCCTTGCTTTTGCCATGTTTACTCTCGCAGTGTATTAGATTGTTTAGTAACAGTGTTTAATACCGTGTCATTTAAGCTTTTCCGGAGTTTTCCAGGTCGCTGTCATGTTGCTGCTAGTAATGTACTTTGTGCATATTGACTCATATCATAGACATGTTTATACCTTATACCTTACCTTACCTTACCTTGTAACGTCAAGCTCTTTATGTGTGCCCAATACCCACACAAATATTTGTCGATTTATATTGTAAGATAAAAATAAAAATGACAAATAATAAAATCTTATTAGTGACTAATTTACATATATCTAAAAAGAGAACATAATAAAGCTACTTACTACATTTGAAGTAAACATACTAAAAGTTTATTTCAAAAGAATCAACTGAACAAAAGGGGAACACAAGTTCACAGAATGTAATGTTCCCGGTTGATATCAAAGGCAGAATTTAATGGGTGCAGTTATTGCCCAGAGGTTGACTGTCTAAACTCATAATAAAAACCCGAGGCTATGTTCAAGTGTCTCTTTTAGTTAAACAATGTTTTCACGAATTCCTTTAGGCATATTTTTCATGTTTTTGTTCTCTGCTCAATTATTGAAGATAGAGCAGAAAGCTAAATTCGATAGAAATGTTTAGTGATTGGTCCAAACCCTTGGGTAGACGTGTTGAATGCAGGTGAAGCTGACATAAAAGCAAACTAGATATATCTTATAGACTTGCAACGTCAGATCTGCTGCAAAACGCGCTAAGCGTCCTCAATAGCTCAGTCTCTTTCACACACTGTAATAACATTAAAACAATACTGCTTTAAGACGTAATGGTAACCCTCCTGATCTATTCAAAATATTACCGTCATTGACTGCTTTTATTCGGAAATAACAATTAATGAAATGTTACACTAATCAGACTGCGGCAGGTGAACATTGAGGCATACGTTTTTTCAGTCAGAAGTGTAGGCCCAACTTCAGCTATCAAGTCAGCCTATCGCAATCCACGTCTGGAGATAGGCCTTTCCATACTGTGCTACAACATCTTCCCCTCTGCCTTTCGTATCCAGTCTTTCACAGGCACCTTTTTCGTCCATATCAGTCGATGTACCCGGGGATACGTCACGCTAGGTTCGCCAATAGCGATTGGTGGCTGCAATCGTCACCTGGTCTATGTTATGTTGGAGGCGTTGGTGTCCTAAAAACCACTCATGGCGGGATCAATGTCGTTCTGAGGCCTGATGGTCCTGATGGTTCTTGAGGTTCTGAGGGGAACTGGAAGGTAAACCAGAGGATGTAGAAAGCTGTGTCAGTTGTTTTGCTGTATCAGCTCATGGTGGAAACTGAAAACAGTCTGTTATGGTGGTACCATTGTGATAATGTGATAACATCTCCGGACTACTTGGAGTCCTTATAATATGATATTAGATATACATAGCATAAAATCTCTGTATTACAATATAAATGAATATACGAGTTTATTTTTTATGGACTTTTAAAATCAGATAATAAAGTGGTTTAGTGAACTTTTTATTATGTAGTTTCAGCTCTTAAAATTAACTGCTGTGGGGCGTCCTAATAACTGCTAAAAGGCTCAAGTCTCAATAATGTTGATGGTAGGCAAAGCACTAATTAGGATGGACGGATGGCCGATCGCAGTTTAAGCAGGAGGTAATCGTCTTTTAACTCTTGTAAACACTAGAGGTGGTGGTGGAACCATATCTTTTTTGCTTCACATTGGATATTGATTATAGTTCGGACATAAAATGAATAAACATCATTCAGATTTACACTTCAGTATGTAGCTATTTATTTATTATATTTGTTTTAAAACCAACCAGTACATAAATCCGGTTTTCAGATTCAATTTAACTTAATCTAGTCAAATAATTTTAATGAATTAATATTTAACATAATGTCTATCTATTATTTTGTGTAATAAAAACATTATAATACCTACCACTTTATGGCACGGTACCATATACAGAGTCGCAAAAAGCTAATGTAACATGTTTCATATAAATAGCCTAATTAACTTCATTGTTGACTTCTAAGAGCGCAGTTTAATCGATCGTTGACATAAAAAAGCGCGTAATAACACTTTATTTTTATGAAAACAGAGAATAATTAGAATGGTCCCGACGCACACAGTCGGCTCTTATTTGTTGATTAAGGCGGGGCAAACGAGCGCCAGCGCTGTGTAAAGCCTACCCTCAAGCACCTTCTCTATTGACTTTCTTCCGTCACTTTCTTATCGAGTTATGATAAATGGTGTCGACCCCGCCATGAACACGACCCTGTTCTCAACGCCCAAGCGTACATTTTCCAACAACACTGTCAAGTGAGCATAATTCGTTTCACCGCATCGACGTTACTTCTTAAATAATAAAAGCTCTTTGTAAAACTTTCCCTCCTTGAGCGTTCTAAAGCTTTTCGGTATCCAGTAATTAATATTCATGGAGGCTCGTGCCGGAGGGGCCGTGTAATTAATAAACTTATATGATACTTTTGTTAACAGTGTCATTCCTGAAACGCAGGGGAGCTTTGGGAACGCCTGTTTGTCTCAATGTTCAGTCGATTCGAGTCCCCTTACTTTATGTACTTATGTATTTTTGATACAGTCCGCCGCGCATAGAAGGAAATTCTTATTCAGAAAGTCGGTGAAAACATAAGCCCGTCTCTATCAGAGAAGACGGTATAAAACGAGGTTCTAAAATAAATTAATGCGTCATATCAACGAGAGACAAGTATCGTTTAATTTAATTTGAAGGCTCAAGTAATTCGACAAAACTTCTGTAATAAAATTATCGAGCATTGACCGTAGTGTGTGATAAGGCAGCGAGTGGGTGTGGAGGCTGTGGAGGCGAGACGCGCGACCGGACACAGCTCCGCATGTTAATACACGTAAACTAAGATAATCCATAAAACTCACAAAAGGTGCCGAGTTGTCTTCACGACCCGGGCCTGACTACACAGAAGCGCTTAACCGCAGCTTAACTACGTTTAGTTACTGATTACCCACGAATTAATGTTTTTGTTGGGCTGCACTAAAATACGCTTTCGTATTTTTTTACCAATACCATTTTGAGGTTTTGCAACAACAAAAAGCGCGTAGGTCTATGATTAAGTATCAGTAAAAATATGTATTTTAGGTTTTATTTTCTACTTAAACAATACAAGAATGTTGCATCGAATTGAGAAATCGCCCAATGTTAAATAGCATGCATTGCTTATTCATCAGTGAAACGCAATCCCCTCAAAGCACTTAAGCACTTAGCGCAAACATATCGATTCTCAATATGCGACGCTAACGCCCCGGGGACACTGTGACAATGTAAAAACGCGAATACGCAGCGCACCACGTGATTCACTTATTTGTCCTCTTGTGTAACATTACCAAAACGAGAGTTAAACTAGGGTTAAAAGTGTGGAGGGTCAACCCCGACCTCGTAATATTATAACGTGTAAGGAGTAAAAGAGTCGGCGTTATCTTCTACACAGGCCCGATTCCTGACCACTTTAATGGGAAAAGCATGTTAGAATTAAACTAAACAAAGACGACGCATCAATTAGGGCCTCTTCTTGTGTTTTTTCTCTTTTTTGAAAAAGGGCTTGACTTTTTAAACTTGTGCCTTGACCAGCCGGCTTGGTGTTGTTCGTTATTTTTTACTGACTTATTTGATTAGATCAATCTCGATGATTCTTGTATGGATTTCAGTTAAGGCGATAAACAGATAAGTGGATGCAAACATTACCTTTCGTTTATCCTTTAGGTAACCGATACAGATAATGCGATGGAATCATGGCGTTGGTGCTTCACAGTTTTATGTAGATAGACTATTATTATTTTATATTTTATGTAAGTAAAGGTTTCAATGAATTAACTGTCTACAACAATACCGATAAATGCGTGACCAGTGCACAAATTATTCCCGTTAGAAGTGTACTAAAAATCTATTAGAAGTTCAATGGTCAAAATTAAAACACAAGTCAATTCATCTTTAATTATACACATAGAAATATTTGTAGGGGGTAGGCAGAAGCCAAATAACTCCACCTACAGCGATCCGTAGGTAACATTGTATAATTTAACTCTCAGGTACAAGTTATATTCTTATTTAATTATATTGATAAATCGTTTCAATTACAATTGTCACTTAATGCAATATCGTCTCAATTTAATTACATTAATGGCACTCTAAAACTCTATATTGCATGGCAAACATCAAGGTAATTGTGGTACCACTAAACAGGACTTTGATTATACTAAAATTGAAGTGCAATAAAACTGAGAGGATAACTCCACGGTAATTAAGACGAGGTAAATATATGGAACGCATTGACGGATCGTAAAGCTAAAGGATTCAAAACAACAAACTGCAAGCCAGTGTTTACGACAACGACCGAACCGCTTTTATTGTTGTTGTAAAATTCACGATCCATTATTAATTATTACAGACATCATTAATCTACTAATCTATTTAAGGGCGTGCGATAAGAATCTCATTTAAAGTATTGAATGAAGAGTGTCCGTAGTGGACTTGAGATAGGCTTAAATTAGCTCTTAGTATTATACCACAAGTCACGGTATTTCCCCAATCGAAACAGGTTCTTAACGTTATACATTTACAGTTTATTTTGTGCGGTTCTTGTTTCGTGTTAGTTCATTTGGTAATATTTGAAATGGTGGCTGATTTATTACAGGTCGGTGTTTAAACGACAAATGCATCGAAACAGATAGGAGCGACATGTCCGACATTGGAGGACCGATGTTGACCACTATACACGGGACATACACGGCGTTATTGGACAAAGACACGTCACGAGATATGAGCTAAACTTGCTTTGACAATGCGACATAATTTATTATGAGACTAAATTTTCATTAAAACTAATCAAAATATTTTACCTTTTTTGGAATAATATAGAAGAATTTAATTAACTGTGGATTTTTATAGGATAGGATTGCCTTTACACTAAAACGACCCTCCACTATTTTATCCCACTTAATTCACGTTGAAACCAGTGCTATTGCATTTCAGAACGTGCTCCTGAAAAAATCAATCGTTTAGTGTTCCCATAAAGTGAACTGCTAAACCATTGGAACCGAACTGCCCGAATGCTAAATTCAGAGACCCGTATGAATGATGATATGATAATTATGGTCGATTTTAAGCCACATCCTTGATAATTTAACTTTACGAGTGTCTCAAATCTATTCATACACAGTTTGTTAAAGTAATAATATATTTAAAATTACTTTAATATAATTCAAACTCATTATAAGAAGATATCCGTTCATTTGTGTGAAACAGTACTTCGTACGTTACAAAACTCAATTAAATTGAGGAGATAATTTCTTAATCTCACGTATAGCGCTCCCACCCGAAGACCGGATGGGAGTTTCTTTAAGACATAATCTTTACAACAAACTGTGATCGGATCACATACTAACGAAGCACCAGGAACACAAGAGATAGATTTAAGTAGCACCGATTATAATGGAATGAATCTTCGAATCAACAATCAGTATTCTTTACAGAGCTTTGTTATGACTTGAAACGTTTGTGGGTCCCAGCATCTTTAGTTAAAATTGATGAACCGATTCTGTTCTCATATCAAAGAAAAACTTTCTAGATTCAATTACGAATCGAATGAGGCTACCTATATTGAAGTTTTCGGATTTCAGGTTTTTTCAGTCAAAACTTTAACAAGTGAACACTAATGTGTAAAACATTTTGTTGCTATGGGTACTGGTTATAATAAAAACATAAGTCTCTCTTAAGAGTGGTCAAAGGGCAATGAGTCATTTGGAACACTTAACTACACTCACCGGCACGGAAACTTGGCCACCAATAACATGCCGATAATTTCTATTTAAATATTTAATTTTCACTATATTATGGGTTTATGCACTAAATTAGGGTTTTTTTATGGTTTTGTAACTCAGTTATTGAAAAAATGATGCACCAGCAGTAATCTTTTAAAAAATAAGCAGTTTCACAAAAATATTGATTTTAACACTGTCAATTTAAAAAGAACACAAAATGAAAAATAACCACAAAGTCTTCGTTGTGTTTGCTTTTTAATATCGGGTGTTTCCTCCCCTAGCCCCGATAACAGCTTGCATTCGTTCTGGCATACTTTGGATGATGTTTCTGATCTCAACTTGTGGTATGCTTTCCCAAGCGGTTAGTGCTGCATTTCGAAGCTGGTTCAGAGTTTCAGGCGGGTTGGAGGAGGACTTTATTTTTCTTTTAAGCATGTCCCAGATATGCTCTATTGGATTTAAGTCTGGACTACGAGCTGGCCACTGCAATTTTTGAATACCAACCTCTGTAAGGTATTCCTCCACGCAATGTGCAACGTGTGGGCGCGCGTTATCGTGCATTAGGAGGAATTCGTCAAACCCAATAAACCCTGAATATGGTAACACGTGTTCCTGAAGAATTTCCTCGATGTATCGTGTTGCCGTTAATCGGTTATCGACGATAACTAACTCCGTACGTGCATCGGAACTTATTCCTCCCCAAACCATTATAGAGCCTCCATGAAAACTAACAGTTTGTGTGGTGGTAATGGGTAAAAACCGCTCTCCTCTTCTTCTCCACACTCGCTCCCGACCATCTGGAGCTCGTAAAGCGATTCGACACTCATCTGTGAACAGTACTCGAGCCCACTGCTCATGGGTCCAGTTGACGTGTTCTCGTGCGAATCGAAGTCGAGCTACTCGGTGACTTCTGAGAAGTTCTGGGCCGCGTGCTGGTCTACGAGCTTTTAAATTCACTTCCTCCATTCGTCTTCTCACTGTACGTTCACTAACATTGACACCTCTTGTGAACTGGAGTCGCTGGCGTATCTCAACAGCGGTGAGGTAGCGGTTTCTCAAAATTTCCAGGACAATAAAGCGGTCATCCCGGGCTGATGTGCATCTGACGCCTCCGCTGCCTGGTCTGCGGGAGTAGCGGCCTGTCTCCTGGTATCGTTTCAGCGCATACTGCATCGATGAACGTGGTACATTCAGTATAACAGCAATTTCTCGCTGTGTCAGCCCTTGTTCGATCAATGCTACAGCTTGTGCAACCTGTGATGGTGTTAATGGCATTTTTATTGGAATTAAATCACTTTTACTTATTGAATTAACAGTACGATATCACAATAATTGCATAACCTAACAATAAACTTTCACAAAACACAAATTTAAAACAGCAACTTAGTCGCTCAGATGACCGGGTTCAACTAAAACTTAAAAATAACGTCATATTGCACTCAAACATGATAAATTACCCTCTTGAACTAAAGGTAAACATTTTTTAGACCAACCTTCATAATAAATAATCATAGGAAACACTTAAAGCTCTTGTTATCGCGAAATACGCGCTTGGCCAAGATTCCGTGCCGGTGAGTGTATGTTGATAAAATGTATTTGTAGTCACAAGTAGCAGGAAAGTGTTGATATAAATATCGCTGCAACGCGTAGGTGGTAAAAGCTGAGAACTTTGAGTGGTACTCGCATACTAATAAGCTACTTTTACAATCTTTTTAATCTGACTCCTACAGACTTAGTGTATATTAGTTATATTAAGAGTTATCGTCCAATCTGGGGGCACGGTAGTGCCCCCGCCAAGACGAGCCAAGCGAAGCGCAAGGGCACTACCTACCTTTCCTCGAAGTGTATCGTCGTTTTTTGAACCGTCATAGATTTGGTTTCCGATGTACCAAATAGTTCATATTCTCAGGATACAATGTCAATAATAGAGTAGCTCTAATACTTTAGATTTTATTGATATCTAAAATACACCGATTTCGTCACTGACACACTCACTGACACACTGATGATCATCAAAATGTTTGGCTACTTCCTGAAGTGCAAGAAAACTGAAATTTGGTATGTTATCTAAGTTTAGTATACTACCAACAAAATAAATCATATTTTCCCCTAAAATGGGGGGATGGAAGTTTGTATGAGACTTCAAAATGTCAAAAATATATCAGATCTCATGTAGAGCCAAGCTTCTGAATCTACACGGCCTAACTCTACCGACCCTATTTAAATTCACAAATTCTACATATCGGTAAAAATGTATGGCTTGGCTGTTTCGTTACTTACTTCAGAAACTAAATATTTGCATCACCTCCACGACGGTAGCGAAATGGCGAAGCCATACATTTTTACTGATATGTATAATAATTTGTGAAGTTAGGGTCGGTAGAGTTAGGCCGTGTAGATTCAGAAGCTTGGCTCTACATGAGATCTGATATCTTTTTCACAGGGCAAACCTTATTTGTTCGTCTTAGCAACATTTTACATGAAATTCTTTTGGTGGGATCACATTTTCAATATGGCATAAGGAACAAAATAAGTTAAGTAACTCGAAACGATACATTTAGGTATTGTGAAGCTACTTTAGTGTAAAAAACATAGTTGTAAAGGGAAAATCTACATTCAATAAAGATTTGCCTCACCTGTAAAAACTACCCATCTTATTGATAAGGATAACCAACAAGGTTATGACGACCAGCTGATAGCATTAAAGTAAAGACAAAGAAACTTATAGTAAAATAAAATAAAAACGCATCCGAATTCTTGATGTACTAAAGAACTAGTATGATAAAACAAAATGTATCTATTGAATTCCTTTTAGTTTGGCGTGCCAGTCAACGTATTACCTATTTCTATTATAAATGCGCATCTAAGTATATTTAGTTATTTTGAAGGGTCCTGTCTCCTTATGTACCAGATGAATTACTAATGGGAAAACTGGTATTGGTGTTAGCTAATCATACTTGGCCTCTATAAACAAAAGTGAATACAAAAACGCAGTCATCTAGGCTCTGTCTTTACTCATGGGTCATAATCAATAAAACAGATAAAAAAAAGCTGCATTAAACCTTATTTCTTTTCTCAAAGGATGGCTTAATGCAAAAAAATAACTACTCATCAATTGAATACATACGTAGCGTAGGTACAACGGATGAATATCCAACGAATTACTACTACTGTCAACCTTAAATATAAGCATGAAAACATGTTTTGTCGACAAAAACGCAAGTCGCAGGCCGTTTCATAAATAAAAAGTTAATTCTCACGTTCGAACGTAACCGCTCACCTACAAGCGGCGCGAGTTGGCTAGACTCGCAGAAACTATTGTGTTGTGAACTATCTACAGAGTATTGTACGGACGAGATTGCTGTTCACCTCTGTGTGTACCTGGGGGGCCGGCGGTGGCTGGGGGAGGGGGGGGGGAGGAGGCGGCTGCATTGCTTGCTTCGCTATTCCGCGCCACCACATAGTTTTGTTCGCAAGCTCTCATCGGCCTCGAGCTTGTGCTTAAGGCTCAGTCAGCCCTTGCTAATTGGACGTTTTCAAGTGTCTGTTACCGGTACTAGAGTGAACAATAGCACGAAACGCGCTTGTTACAAAGCCGGCTGGACGAAAATCTTTGTATGTGCATGTACCAAATTATTTTCAATGAGATTCGTTAGCCACTAATTATTTTGGCCTGCGGCGGTTCCAATGTTAGAAATGTAAGTAGGTATTTAGTCCAACAATGTTCATTAAATAAGGTCATATTCGTAATAAGTACCTACCTTACTTTATTTTCTAATGAAACTAGGGCCTCGTTTTCATAACTAGAATTCCTCATGAGACATTTTAAGGAAAATCCTAAGACAGTAGAGCCTTATTATGGCAGAGGCAAAAAGGCAGGCTAGGTTTATTCGAATTTTGAGTGCCTCTTAGTACCAATACATTTGGCAACTAACTGCTGCGTTCTTTTCTAAACAGGCATTCCACACTAACAGGCATTACCTATTTAAAAAAAATATTTCTTCTAAATGGACCCTGGTCTGAACAACCCTGTGTGCGGGGCGGGAAAGATTCTGGACTTAAATAACCGTAATTTGTTTAATAAATAAATATTTATTTCTTCTCAAACATTGTGTCTCACATAAACTGGGGCAGCCCCAGTAAGTTACAATAGTACTTGTGTTGGGGCTGTCTCGCTCTTCCCTTAAATGGTATCTTAACAACAATGAAAGTGAAGAGAAAGAACGAAACAAAATATAATAGAAAAATATTTAAACAGTTAAAGTTTTAAATCTAATTACAAGAATTTTACTTTTTAACTGTCCTGTTTTCAAGTGTCAACAGGACACTTCAAACAAGAAAAAACGGTTTCTTAGCTTTTTAAATGGAATTCATTAATTTCAGTTTACTTGAACTGGATTACTTAACGTTTCTTTGTTCATTACCTAGTATTTTTTTTTGTTTTATTTTCTTTTTTTTTGTGAAACATCAGTGCATCTTCGCCTTAAAACGGAACTCGGCGGAACTTCGGTCGCGCAGGTTCTTGTTAAACGCCGCCGCCCTGCAGCTTAAAGCAATTTGCAAGAGTTCATACCATAGCGGAGCTGTTTGTTCCACGGTTTTATTAAAAGCTCTCGCAGTTTGCGCAAATGCAAATTGTTTGTGATATTAAAATTTCCAACTGTTCATATTAAAACGGCCACTACAAAACTAATTATCTAATGTAACTGAAGAAACAGGTCTCTGATTTACTCTATATTTTAATCAAAACTAAATCAAAACCTCCACTTTGGTTTGGGTATAAAATTTTAGAAGTAAGTACCTACTTTAAACATCATTAATATAATTAATGTTTTTACGTTTTGCCAATATTTTTATAGATATCCTCCCTAACAACTGAGTGCACAGAGGTATTATAATTATGTACATAATTAGTACGTATAGCTTTTTTTGTCAGGTTTTGATCTTTTTATTATAAATTCGGATCTACAACTTCACAATAACCCAATATTAGTTCAAAGCCAATTTTTTATAATGATAATAATGGCAGTTAATAAAATACGCGTTGCTCAACAAGACGTGAATATTTTGCTGCAACAAAGGAAATAGCTAAGTTGTTTATTTTTTATAATTCCGAAGCCGATCCAGTTGAATCGACGTGCCAACATAACAGTTTCAGTACCAAATACGTTTCAGCCCTTAGACCTCTGAAAATGTAACAACGTAAGTTCAAAAACTTGAACAAAGAACACGTTTACAGTTAAGAACTAATCCGCAGTGAGCTGAAGTGGGAGACATGAGTGTGAACCGATAGTTCATGCTTGACAGAGTGGCGATAATGGATACAAGTGATAATACACCTTATGCTAAACGTTGTATAAACTACTTTCGTTTAAGAGGTTCGCACTGGCGCCACATGCGGGATTCGAGACAAGCCAGACTGGAACTTTTCAGATTCGCAATCACGCCGCGTGAAAGTTTCAAGTAAGTATTAAGTTTAACGTACCCCGTGGTAAGGTAGTTCCACATTGTACATTCTGTAGTGAACAACTGTGTCAGGTTTTGTTAATGTATGAATTACTGTTATAGGGATCTATGTCATGAGCTTTTTGGAATGTAAAAAACGAGGGGTTTAGTTCGTTTTGAATGGTTTTATAATTTAGTATTTATAACTAGGTTTAGACCGATATTACAAAACCTATGAGCCGCTTCTACCCCTTCGGGGAATACACACGTGATTTATGGATAATTGTGTGTTTTTGAGTATGGCGTAAAAAGGAAATAAACTAAACTTTTGCAAAGAGGCACGACCTCTGTAATCTTTTGTGCACAAGATATACGTACTATAATAACAGCTGATTTTACAACTGCAAATACCGTGATAATTCAGGAGGTATCACTCACTTCAGCAGCTAATAACACTTTGGTAACATACCGTTTCGCAAACTTTCCCTAGCTACGTATGCAAGCTTAGTCTCGATTAACTTGGGGTTTGTACACGCCGCCACCTCTGTCTCTCTAAACTTTCCGATTGTTCACTGCAATATGAACCGCGCTCTTATTACACTTCCCCTCTGTTTTTGTTTCAACTGCGGGTGAAATGAAAAAAGTGAAGAGATTGATAAAAAAAAACAAATGACAAGGAATTTTTAAACTCACTTTTGTTGCTGCTAAATAACGATATGAAAATAGATTCTGAACAAATACTTGTCGACCATTAACTCTAATGTTTTTCTTATAAATTCCAAAAGCTCTTGTTATCGGTTAGAGTTGGATGTACCTAATTCTGTAAACATTGTATTATCTTTGACTAAGGGAATTTTAATATTTCCATAAACTATCAGTTTTAAATGGAAAGATACACAATGTGTGGTTTTAAATTGGTCTTAGGCAATATTTCCAAGGAACGTTACTTGAACTAAATAAACAACCCTCGATAAGGCAGTTGTATTATACTTAAAAAGATCTTATCTTTAAAATTTCGTATTAACGCTTATTTAGGCACAATGTGGCTAGTATTCTGGGTGTAAATAAAAATTTATCAATTAATTCAGAGACAGCGACGGTCTCACCCTTACCAAAATATCATCAGTAACGTAACGAACTACTGCTTAAATGTAGAAGATTTCCGAAGTCCTTAATTGTATTCCCTTAAAGTTGGATATACCACAGGGTCCGTTCATAACGGGAAACGTATATTTACCGACCATAATTTCCATATATAATTGCCGATCAGCCGTTGCATGGGGAATTATTTACGTAAGAGTCGGACAATACCTCATGCTATACCGCCAATTACGCCATTAAACAACGCCGGTGCAAATTTTAAAGACGGCGGCGGCGTAGTTTAGAAGATGCTTGATAGGAGACCGCACCCTGCTGTGAACTGTTGATTAAGGAGCACTTACCTCTTTATTCGATGTGTTTTTAAAGGCGTTAGAATTTTAATGAAAATGCGCCATGAAATGTTTTCCGTGTAGTCATTTTTAAACCTTTCTCAAATTAACTACTAGCTGTGTGTTGTTAGTACTAGTAGCTTTTGTTAGGTAAATCTATCACTGACTGACAGGTTTGTTGAAAGTCAATGAAAAATATATCGAATCATGTTACGGAGGTTCAAATGAAAGTTTTTTATTTAAATATTACTTTTTCTTAATTTCAACAATGATTACTTACGCTTAATGTCACCATCCCAAAAAAGGGGCAACTTGGTTATCCAGCTATAAGAAAATATAGTAAACAAATAAACGAATTGTGTTAAAGGATTGTATTTCGAAAGCTGTAAAAATGTGTATCATGGCAAAATATTTGTTTTTGTTTTAACTATTAACTATAAGTAAACGCTCTAGCTCGATGAAAAAGCCGTTGTTGCCACTTTTCATTCCATTCCAAATAGCAATAAAAATCCAATTTAAAAATTAAACTTGCATTTGACGGCGTGTGTGTGACGAATGGAAATCGGACAAAAGGGGTCGTCAACCCCTTCCTTTAAACTTAACGCATTAGTGCAACAATCTGTGTCCAAAATTATGGTGACAGACACTTTTTATAGCAGCCTCGTAATATTATATTATGAAAGTAAATTAATTTATTGCCACGTTAATAAAGAGAGACATAATTTTTAAATTGGTTAGTTACGTGTTGAGTTTCGTCAATAAAGTGTGACGGGGCTAAAAATGTCTATTAGGCCAATAAGAAGACTAGGATTGATGGCATGATTTATAATTAGACACGCACTGTCGTATCACCGTATAACTCTCGTCCAGCTCGTTGATGAGGACTTTGTAAACATAAAGTTTATAATCTATTCAATAAATAGCATTAATAATTGATATTATGACGGAAAATAAACTTTAATTGAAAGGAATAAATAATATAGTCATATTACTAAATTGTTCGTTTTATGTGTAAATGATTACTGTGCATGCTGTTTTATTCTTGTTGAAGGCATATAAAGGTGAGCTAACTAGTTATTATAATAGCTATCATAATTAACATCATAAAATGTCTTTAAAGGAACAATAGCATGTTTCCACGTCGCATAGTAAACATTATTTCTGCATCGTTAGTAGTCAGTGTAAACAATTCATTTGGTTGAGGTTATTTCTTTCTACTTAATATACGTAATTCATTATAATTTCATATTTACTTAAGGAAACAATAAGCCGTAATGTTTATCAAGCCTGTAAATCAAAACGCAGTAAATGTAAAGAGATACACTCTAAGATTACGTATAACTGTAAGCCGGCGCCCTCTGCCGCTATAAACAACCGCATTGGCAAATAAAACTTCTCTCCTAATTCTCACACGAGCGTAAAGCAATTGGATCGAAGTAATTTACGAGTTAAATCTAAAAATATGTCTTTTCTATGGCGTCCCGGTCTCGTCACAGATGGCTACACAATAATATCGGCAGTGAGACCCCTTCAGAGGGGAGCACCACTTATTTTATAAAGTTTGAATAAGATTTTAAAAAGCTGAGTGAGGCTTATAGAAAGATTCGGGCGGAAAACGCTGGGGATATTGTTTCGGGAAGTTTGTGAAAATTCTGTTACCGCCGCCCCCTGACTCCGTTCGACGTATAATGCTACGAGGATTTAGTTTTATGTTGTTTCATTTAAATGACGCTTCAGAGGCGATTTGAAAAACCTGTTGTTTGAAATTTTATTTATAAAGGTTCTTACATAATGCAATGTTTTCTTGTTTTGAAAAACGTTGTACGAATCTGACATTTTTGCTTAAAGTTGGGCTGTTTCAAAGGGTGATTGGTCTAAGAATGTATAAACTGCAAATCAATGTACCACTGAATAAACCGAGATAAGACGATTAGGGCAATCAATACTTTGTATTAGATGAAATGATCAGTCTTTGATCATCTATCCTAAAACACATTGCGACAAGCGACGACCATATCAATCCTCTTAAAGCCCTTTCCAAAATATTCGTACCATAAGCCATCGTATTGGGGACATGACTCGTGGATACGTATCTAAGTATGCTATTAAACATCCCACCGGCCTGTCCACTCGTATATAGCCAATGATCACTGTTCTGGGGGATCAGTGCAGCTTCGTACCATGACGCAATAAAACTTTATTTGTTAGACGTATGTAGGTTGGTACTTTTTATTTCCTTACCGCATATTTCCCTGGGTACGCCAAAGATCAGTTTGCGAGCGAGTAATTCGGTATCGTTACGTTACGTGACTCTGAAACGATGTTCGCGACGTGTTTTTACTATTGCCTTAGGCCTCCCCTTCTTCACCGTGCCTCTAAGAAGTATCACTACGATTTTATATGATAAAGATTTAAGTAGCGGTAGATATTCCAAGTTGGAAAAAATATATATTTCGGTTTTCAATGCCTTGGATTGTTTGTTGACGTATTGATCAGAGAAAGGTGAAAGTTTAATCTTCTAGTCTATTTTTTAGAATTCTACCTCCCCGCTAGTTCGCTACTGATTATCCGAATAAACGATGTCGTGATTAGGTAAAATTATGAGTTCAAAGAAACTGATTGCGGTCGATGCGCAAAATCCTTTTCAGCTATTTGCTGTAGCGACGAAAGGTAACTAAGGTACCACACTCAAAGGATTAGGCTGTATGGCGTCACTTAATTCTGAACATAAATTCTTAGGTGTTAACAATTATAGTAGGTCCTTAATATCAGATAAGTATTAGGTACAGGTGCGTAGACATTTCGTTTACCAAGCTTATTTACGTTGGATTCGGTCAAATTGGAAAATAATAGAAACTTTTTTTCAACTTAATGTAAGGATCATTTTCGCATCTTGAACATAAGCTAAAAACGATGCTTACTAATACTAATTACGATTCCTTATAATAAAATGGTAAACGTCTTTCAGTTCCTAATTAAACAGTAAATTGTACCTACTTAGTTAATAGTTTTTCCCATCATTATTTCTAAAAACACAAATTTTTCACAGGATATATATTATATAGAATTTTTTTTTCATTAATTACATTATAGTCATTAAGCCGCCCGGGTCGATCTTTAAGGTTAAGCGGTGCTTGCCGAGGTTGGTCCGTGGATGGGTGACCATAATTAGGTACATACCGAGTTTCCTCCGTGCCTCGGAAAGCACGTTAAGCCGTTGGTCCCGGCTGTCATTTGTAGATCTTTGACATTCGTTACGAGTAGTCAGAAGCCAAAAATTCTGACCCAGTTACTGGGTTGTGGAGGTCAGATAGGCAGTCGCTTCATGAAAAATACTGGTACTCAGCTGCATCCGGTTAGACTGGAAGCCGACCCCAAGATAGTTTGGGAAAAGGCTAGGCAGATGATGATGATGACATATTATAGTCATTATTTATTTATAAATCACAATACTCCAACCGTAACGTTATATTAGTAACTTACTTTGACGCTCTTTTACTTCAGCGATGGCTATCTTTTTATAGCAACACTCGGTAAAAATTGAAGCTCGCTAATATCACAGCGAACTGACTTAGTATAAATATTTCAAAAGCGGAAATCCAGACAGCCAGATGCCTAGAATAATCCAAATCGGAATCGATCATCGGACGTCGCTGCTAGTCTTTTAATATTTAAACCCAAAGATGTTTTAGGAAGGCCAGTCTGCAAGATTCTGCCGTCTATGCGTTGAGCATTTGTTATTCTGAGCGCGTTCGCTGGCGGGGCTTCATCCCGCGCCCTTTGCGCCGATGGTCTCAGTCATTATCATCGCTTTTTGCCTCACATAACTGGCCGCAACCTCGAGAGATGTCCGTATTGTGCGGCCGCACCTACGCACCAATCGTGTGTACTAACACATACGTATATGAGTAAAAATGAGCTTTTTAGAGGCGAGACGATGGCCATTCCAGGATAATGTAGCTAGTAGATGTCAGCGATAAAACCTCGTTTTGTCATATAGTTAAATATACGGGGTTTATTTGTCTTTACAAAATTTTCAATAATATTGAAAAACATTTTAGTAAAACAAGAGTTGAACTGATATTTTTACAACAAATAAAAAAAGCAACTGTTGAATGATAATTTTTTGTTAACATTTAACGTTTTTGCGTTAAATATAGCTTCACCTAGATAGCCTATTACTCGTAACACTATTGAGCATTACGTTGAGCAATTTTTATTGACTTTGTCATTTTTGATATATTTTACAATGACCACATAATTCAATATATTTACTAGGTACTAAACGACGAATCGAGCTTACACGTGAAAAGATAATATAATTTTTATGTTTCCTCCACTGTTAGTGTGCGTAATGATAGTATTTTATAGCAAACTGTAACTATAAATTAGACTTTTGATTTATTAGTAGTTACCGTAACTAAAATAAAAGTATTGCATGAAGGAATGGCAGTATGGCGCATTCCGGTATTATATGTGAGTAAAACGGAAAGTATTTTGAGAAGGCTTAGAATACATACGTACTCGCCAAGTCAGGCAGACTTGGAGTTGAATTTGATGGAGACTCCGCATTGCAAAAATGGTGATGATATTTGTGTTGTGGGCGGGTGGCCTATTCGGATATGCGAAACGCTAAGCAAGTCACTTCGTACTTGTGTTTCAGCTCCAGTAGTCCCTTCGAGACAACATACTTCATCATCTTCATCCACAGCCTGAAATCACCTACTGCTGGGTAAAGGCCTCTATTTTCTCGTACCAATCTCCACAGTACTATGCGAGCCTCATCCACAGCATACTTAATCACTTTGAATTCCGGTTTTCGCTTTGTAACCAAGCTTAACTATATCGAACCTATCCCTCTGGGGCTTATAGGAAACGTTACGTCAATCAGCAGCTTCGAGAATCCTCACGAGTGCGAATATAAATCAATTCTGTTATAGTTTATTCAACAAATAACAAGTTAGTCCCGAATTAATCATTAATATGAGCGGGCACCGTACATCGCTGTCAGCAGTGGGATCGCAACCGATACAGTTTATAGTCACAAGACCACTATTCATGTAAAACGTATTCCCAATAGTGTGACATGTTTATTTTCCGGCACTGAAAGCCTTACTGGGGAAAGGAGTAAAATGAAAAGTAGACACGGGTCCGATAAATAATTGAAGGCTTTGATAGAGCATCGGGAATTCCAGGTCGGAGTACGCCGGCTGGATCTAGAGGGAGCCATCATTCAACACACCCTCCGCCGCTACTGAATTATTCCGCAATAACACACTTGTTATAGACATTTCTCGAGGAGTGATACTTTTATGATTTACTCCAACTTTTATTGGCACTTAAAGGAAGTATACGATTTATTTCCCGTTCAATATAAGGTATGGAGTATATCATTTTTTGAGTTGGTACCGAATCTCTAAGGGCCTTCGGAATGGTTGGGCGTCACACGCCATTTATATTTGGGGTGTTATGATGTTTCGACGCGTTTTACAGCTATGAATTAAGTTTAAAACAATAATATCGATAAATTGAATTGAATACTTTTATGTCTAGTAATCATGCATAATCGTTCACTGTTAAGTCACACAATGATACTTTGAACAGCTATTTATTTAAAAAGAATTACTGTTTACATAATTATCTAAATGAAAATAAATTTATAATAACTGTGCTGGGCTAATGAATGGTATATAAATAGTACGTATTTTCTGGTACTGGTTAAGGAGAGCACTTTAAATATATGCACACCTGTTCATTTTTATTCATAATTTATGTATGCTCGTCATTCTGTTTGAGTATTAAACGGTCTAAATTAATTCATTCAATCATTCTAGGAAAACTGAAGTAGGTAACTGAGTGAAGTGTTTGTACGTTTTTTAAGTCGAGAGGGTAATACTAAAAAGTAGGCAAGTACTTAAAAGATTTTAAGAACAAAATCTTGTAATGGTGAAGTGCGTCAGACGGCACTAAGAAGGTATACCACATGATGTTTGTCAACGAGCACGTGTGCCCAGTGCCACGTACCGTGTCAGAGCGTGATGCATATCGTGAACGGAGCCGATCAAAAATTATTATACGAGAACATTAAACTGCTGTACATTGTGCTTTATTGACGTCACTTCCGCAGCAATAAAATCGGCTTGTCTCGAAAATGCATAATTTGTACGACAGTCACGCGCATTACGCTACTAAACGGTGTCTTTGAGAACACATTTCACACTAAACTCTCTAGGGGCTGCCTTTCGATCATAGATAAACCTTTGTTTTATGCGTTCGAATTATTTTCGTCAAACGCTTGTTTATAGCCAAGGGAATATTAATATTTCTTTATATCGAACACGCACGCACCTATTCCGCCCGCCAATATACGGCGAATAATTCTAATGAATACTAATTCTAGTTTGTGTGTCTTCTTGTGCTCCACATTGCCCCATAAACTACACATGCTCTAGAAACCGAAAAAGGGTTATTATTGTATATCTGAATACAAAAACGTTTCGATCTTTTGTGACAAAAACATTTCTAGCGAATCCATTAATTAGTGAGATATACGACACACCCGCAACCTTTGGCGCTCAATTATAGCCAGACCTTTGACGGTTGATTAATTCCAACACAAAACTGACCTATTACAGTATATTGATTACGATCTCTAAATCGATTCAAAGGGCCGCGCTTCCCATATGCTGGTTTGAATAAAAGCTTAAAATTCCTCGAATGCCAACCGAGAAAAACAATAACTGAGGAGTATAAGGAAGGAACGGGGACAGTGTCACGTAATAGGTCCAGCTTCCGGTGCGTTTATCAAAAAATTTATTTGGACATTCCTGGCGCGCCTCCGCTGCGCTTGCCCGACTGGATGTGTTGGCATTTAATTTATCTATAACGCTGAAAATGCCGGAGACGGCCGCGCAACCGTTATTGCTGGGGTTCTCTCACCACTGGCAGGCTACGCACTTCCGCTATGTCAATGATTTATAGCCGCTTACGGCATTTGCGGCGTTTAACTGTGTGTTGTCCGAGCCATTGTCCGAGGATCGTCGAATATGGACGAGAATGATTCTTGAATTATGAGCAGGGGTTGGCTACCCTATCATTTTTGATTTCGCGTCCTAATGCAAAAGGTCAATGCGTGCTTTGTCCAAGTTTAATCTGTTTGCGTCGCCTAAATGTGACGTGGATTTGTTTGCGTTTCGATTCGTGTCGCTATTGTCATGGGCGTTTTAAAAAACATATGAATGGATTTATATTCGATTGTTAGTACCGGAAGTTTTTAGAGATAAATTTTAACAACGTTCTTTGTTGCTAGCGTTGACCCTGGATAAATAACCGGATATTAGTGGTAGCTACATTGTCAATTTTATTGACAAACCTTTTTGACGTATCCTTGTGAATAAGTCTTTGACTTATTAATACTTATACGAAATATTTTAAGAATTAAGAGATTAGTCATAATTTTTTCAGATGCGCTTTGAATTCCAATCGAAGTTATTGAACAGATTTTTTTTTGTTAATTTATAATTCCAAGTTGTTCTTTCGACTGCTGGTATATTAAAATCATAAGTGGTTTATGCGAGTATTGTTGACATTTATGAAAATTACAAGCGGCATAACGTGTAGCCACATTGTCAAGCGCGGTTCTCACGCTCCTACTCTGTCAACGACTCACTCAATCTATCAGCACTAGACTAGATTAAATATTACACGTTTCTCAATTGTACAGTAATATATACAAATATGTATAAAGAAAATACAGAACCTTTTTTTCAGAATGAAATCACAGACGTAAGTATGAACCTACGTAGGCTCCTATTTAAAGCGAGCAAACGTGAACAGACCATCTATTAGCGTCAATTAACTCTTCTGCAGCAACTTGGAATTACAGGACAGGTTTTAATTGAACTGCGGTTACGTACCTAGCTACTCGTGATAGTAAATTAGATAGTGGTTAGGACGCCACTAAAACTTACTTCAACTTGATGAATGCAGTTTCGTTCTCAATTATTCCTGTCCATAACAAAAGCTGTCGAAGCCAGGAAGTTTGACAACCTCCCTTACCACGGAGTATCGTATTACCCATTACCTAGGTTTTGGAGTTCCGTTAAGAGGCAGTTGTTCTGTGAAAAATATTAGAATACCAGTAAGAAGGGGACAGGCGTTTTGAGAGACTATTGTAAGCTTTGAAGTCCAAAAAGTGGGGAGCCTAATTGAATTAATGTTCTGCTTTCCTTGTTTTATTTTTTGAGTGAGAATTTAGCTGCTACCGTTTTGATCAAAAACCAGCCCCAACACAGTTGGCCGAAGGCTAGGCAGATGATGACATATTAGTATAGAATCAAACATCAAAATTAAAATATGGAGTGTGAATTTGAACCCATTCAAAGCGTACGAAACGATTAACTAGTCATGATTTTACACATCTAGCTAAACATTTCCAGTATAATATGGCATCGCTTTATATAAATTTCTGGTATATTGAGAGATCCGCATAAACCGGTTTTTTATGGCTAGATGGGTCACCCTGAATACCCGGCATTATAGTTTCATAATTATTTTCTTCACTTAAATTGTATGGTAAAAGCGCGATGATTAACGTTTTCCTAAGGGTAGTATACCATCTATCTGTGGGTATCACCTAGAACCATCATCATCTTCCTGAACTGGTCCCATGTTACTTAGGGTCGGCGCAAAGCCTTTTTTTCTTACATTCTCCTCTGTCATCCGCCACGCTATCATATTTTACTCCTTCTTCTTTCATATCAATCCTCACACAATCCATCCATCGTTTCCTTGGTCTTCCTTTCACTCTCCATCCATCAACAATTATATTCATCACTTTTTTGCCAGCTGCGATTCGTCCTTCCTCATCACAATGCCCATACCATGACAACAATGCCCATACATGAAATGGTTATCGACTTTTCCCTTTCAATATTTCTATAACTGGCGCTGCTTTCAAACTTCCTCTAATGTACTCAATCCTTACTTTGTATCCATTTTTGTCACACCGCACCTCAACATCCTTATCCCCGCTACAAGCAATCTTATTTCATCCATCTTCTTCACAAGCCAGCATTCCGATACATACAGTACAACAGTTCTAATCACGGACTTGTATATTATTCCCTTTAACTTGAAGGGGCATCCGTGGGTCGCAAGTTATTCCAGTGACCTGCCGCCATTTCATCCATGCTTATTTGATCCGGTGCGTTAAGTCTCGATATATATATTGGTATAGTTTTAATTTAAGCGATGTATAAGCATCGCTTAAATTAAAACTCTCGTTTTCTAACATCAATTATTTTCAAGAATATAACTCAATCTTTACAGAGAGATAAGGTAGTCACAACCAACTGTAATATAACTACATTTGCGCAATTTATTAGACAAGTTCGATAAAACCGCAAACAGATGCTTGGCCGCGGCGAAGTTAAAAGCTTTGTTCTACTCGTTGAATGACTTATTTAAACCTAGTGAGTATCGTATGATATGGATTAAGATTGGACAGATTTTGTGCAGCGAGACCGCAAAAATAATGAGGCTGATGAAAGATTTAAGTAGGTACTAACCACATTATAAAAGTATGGCTAACCCAAAAAAATATTTGATGTAAAAAAAAACATACTGAGTTTTAAGAATGTTTTCATTATTACTTCATATCAATATAAAAATCAATTGAATTTGACGATTTGTCCATTAAAAGTGATACAAATTTAAAAATATTATGGGAGTAAAAAAACTCTTAACGTAAAAGAAAGGCACTTTTTCGCCCCGTCCGCGAAATTGCGATATTTTATTTTGTTCTAGTCTATATTGGGGGTCAAAGCTCCAACTTATGTACACAAGTTTTGGTTTTTAAATACAAATTTTTAATTTTCTATTTTCACGTTATATACTTCAACGACAACTGTAATATTCAATGCATCCATCAGCACCATGTTTTTAGACCCCAAAAAAAAAAAATTGTTTCCTAGCAATAATCATGACATACTGTACTTGTTTGAAGACCTTAGTTTTCAAACGTCTTGGATAGGCGATGAGAAGTCTTGACACCGTTTTCCAATGCTTGCCAACGCCAACTGGATTCTAGTGATTCAACTGGATCCTGTCGCTTCTTTTGCAAAATTGTGGTTATCTAGCTAACTAACTTGCAAAAATTTTGAAAACGGACCCTTCTATATAAAGCTATTATATCATCATCATCTGCTTAGCCTTTTCTCCAACCCAACTATGTTGGGGTCAGCTTCCAATCTAACTGGATGCAGCTGAATCCAGTATTTTACATGGAGCGACTGCCTATCTGACCTCTACAACCCAGTTAGTATTGGGTTACAGGATCCCCCTTGGCAAGACTGGCTGTCAGACTTTTTGGGCCACTGACTACCTGTAACGAACTGTCAAAGATCTACAGATGAAAGCCGGGACCAAGAGGCACGGGATTATGATTATATTTTATATAAATTTAGATGATGTGTAGAGCTTCACTCATTTTTGTCGCAGACTGTACCGAAAATTAACATTTGCATTAATATTAGTTAGTAAATAAAAAATAAAGGCCTTTCACTACTTACTTTGTTTGCATACTTAGAACAGATTAAAAAAATGTATAGAGCGAAAACCAGACCACGAACACTGGTGACTTAAGAAGGTATCTACGCTAGTTGTACACAAAGAGTATCAGAGCATATTCATACTCTGCAGCATCATTGCTACGGATAACCTCAGTGAGGTTAACTATAAAAGCAAGCAAATGGAGCAAGTTTTTTTTTTCATTTTTTGCTATTCTGTCGGGTGTCCGACTGATGGGCAAAGGCATAAAGGCAAATCTTGAGTTTGGACTTCTGTTGTTCAGTAAGTGGCCAACCTCAAGACTTGATGTGATCAGATTTTGGAGCATTTTCTCAAGTTCATTTTCTGAAGTAGATGTGGAACACAAAGTCATCAGCAAAACGGAGGTTTGTTAGTTGGTGACCGCTAACATTTATGCCTCGTGGTTGACACGAGTCAGGCAGCGTTATAAAAACCTCCTGCAGACCGCTTGTGAACAGCTTTGGTTAGAGTAGGTCGCCTTGTTTGACTCCCTTTTCAGTATTGCAATTTAACCGGAAAATATGTGAACTCGATCTTCGCAGAGCTACTACTACATACATTGACCTGATCTACACCATATACCGATATATGGTGTAGATCAGGTCAATGTAGGTGAGCAAGTCTGCACTAGGCTTTTACATATTTTTTCCCTTTTGATACCTTTTGTCTATGTTTTTGATAGCTATTGTTTATGATTTTTGATTGACTGATTAACACTTTGGTTTTACTCCACCAAAAATCAGCGCATTTTTATTTGGTAGTTAATATTAGGTATAAAATCATAATTAGATTTAAACACTATCAAAAATTGCGGCTGCACCCGACCACATTGTGGTCCACTTGCTACAGTCCAAAGTTTCATCAGCACTTGAAACAACTTTCAGACGCCGCGATACCGTCATCATCATCATCATTAGCCTATAATGTTCCCACTGCTGGGACACAGGCCTCCTCTCTATGAGAGGGAGAGGGCTATAATCCACCACGAAGGCCCAGTGCGGGTTGGTAGATGTCACATGTCTTGGAATTTTTAGTTCTAGGACATGCCGGTTTCCTCACGATGTTTTCCTTCACCGTTTTTGAGGGCAGCGGTGATGAAATAAATTACACAAAGTAATGCGCCTGCCTGGGTTCGCACCCACGGCTTACTGCTCGTAAGTCGGGGCTGCCACCACTGGGCCACCGCTGCTCTTACCCGCGATACCGTACCTGTCTACCAATCAAGCAATATAAGACCAGTTTATGCGGATCCCTCATTGTACGGGAAATTTATAAAAAGCGAGGCCATGTTATATTGGAAAAGTATAACTTTATACACCGTGTTTTGCATCGAAACGAAAGGAGAAGAAGAATGAAAACTTCTGCAAAACTCATCATCATGCCTAGCCTTGTCCCAACTATGGTGGGGTCAGCTTCCAGTCTAACCGGATGCAGCTGAAAACCAGTGTTTTACATGAAGCGACTAGAATAGAGATAGTAACCTCCACCACCGAGTTAGTACTGGGTTATACGGTACTACTTGGAAAGACTGGATTTTAGACCTGATGATTCTTGATGACTGAGTCCAAAATATGTAGCAAAAATGACCTATGCGCTACCAGCCTGCGACGACGCTGTGAAAATGGTGAGGTTTTGGTTGAACAAAAAAATATGAAACTACTACTACCCTACTGTACCTACTACTATACTGTCCTACATGGCGATCACTTAAATGACATTCTGAAATGTTTATTAGTTACCTGATGCAAGTGTGCATAGTTTTTCATTGCATCATCGCATTGTAGGCGAGATTTATCGTACTTCGTTACTTCCTGTAGTGTCTTTGTATTTGAAGGAACGGCAATCATGATTCGAAGTCGCCAAATACCCGCATATTAAAATGAATAATTTTATATTTATAGGACATTACATCAGAATTCTTTCAGAGGACCTCAACCTTAACTACGAATACTTAGGTATAGTTAAGGTTATTTGTTGATAAGAATATTAAACGGTTTACCGAAGTCATCCCGTCCCACCAACCACGTATTCGCGTATTGAACGTTCGGTATTGTATAGAATGTCTACGCATTAAATAAAATACCGGATTATATAGATTGTGTTGTTGGCGAGCAAAAACTCACCTTTGAGGAATAACTCGCTCGAAGCATGTCTCAGCTGTCGGCCGCACTCACAGAGGACCCAGGTGATTTGAATTATCCACCACCACACATTTGAGCAGCAACTCCATACTGACTATCTTAGATACCAAACAAGATGGAAGCGAACACAGAACATTCTCGAAGATTTTTGAAAGAGGTGGCAATCCAGTATCTCGCGACTCTAACACATAATTCCACATGTTATTCTTAGGTGGTTTTCGTTGTCGGTACACTGCAACGTCAGAGCCGTGACGCTGCTGATGGCTGGATGACACACGATGCCTTTCAACGGCATGCGACGACGTAACGCCTGCGCGACGCGCACGCGTTTTGTAAGACGATGTGGCGTGACGCCGGAGCTGCAACGTAGCGGCAAAGTCTGATTTCTCATAGGTTTATAAAATGGAAACATTGTACAATAAATGGACCTTAGTAAATTAAAAAGTTTAACATTATTAATAGTTTTTCAGAGTCACGTCGAATGGTGATTTATTTTAAGGTAAAGTGACTAAGTATGGAAGAAGTAACAATAAAGTTGGTAGGGAAGAACTTTAACGCGCCGTCCGAGAAATTTAAAACTCGATATTTACCATAGATACAAAAAAAAAAAAAATTAAGTACCTACTTATGTGGTTATTTTTTCGTTTACGCCTCCGACACGCTAGTTTTGCAAAAATCTATAGCCTTTATGAATAGCAGCTGACTTATGTTACTTCACATAGCGTAAAGATTTTATTTAATTTTGGCAGTGCGTTATATTTACATACATTTCTAGTAAAAATCGTTAGTCTAACAATAAATCACTTAGCGCACGGCCAGATAATTTTAATCACGTCATATCATGGGACAAGGGAGGAAGATGATGATGATGTCATTATTAACTTAGGAAAATCGATTTCTATCAGAATTTTAGATTTCAGAGCCGAGGAGTGAAGTTCATCATACATTGGATATTTCCTTTGACTTTTCTACTACAAGAATAAAGTCCTAGCCGTCACATATTTGTGATTGTCCTGAGTTATTATTACAATTCAGCTGTAAATTAAGTTTTCTTTGTATTTCGTTCAGATTCGTAAAGAACAAACCAAACAATAACATTTTCAAGAGGTGTACGAGGTAACATTTCCAATTCTGCGATTGTTCAGAATCTGTAAAGGAGGATGCCCAATTTTGTATGAGATTTTGGCTGTTCTTGCGTCTCGACTGAATCATCGGTAAAATATAGGAAATGTAAGTAGAATATGTAAAGGAAAAATCATTAATATGGATGGCAGTTTTTATAAATTGGACTTTTAATCATCTAATTAAGTCGCGATCAACGGCGAAAGAGTACGTATACTACTCTGTCAAGAAAGAACCGGGAAACGATCAATAATATACAAAATGTTAGTTATTCATCCAAACATTATTCCCACAGACAAACTGTGAAAACAGTTTTGTAGGGCTTAGTTTTTACATGAAAGTTTGTATAAAAATTGTTTAATAAATAAATAAAATAATAATAAATAAAATTAAAGCTGTATTTAGATTTTTGTGTTACTACCCTATAATAAGTCCTTTTTAACCCCCCACCAAAAAAGAGGGGTGTTATAAGTTTGACGTGTGTATCTGTGTGTCTGTCTGTGGCATCGTAGCTCCCAAACGGATAAACCGATTTTGATAAAATTGGTGTCATTTGAAAGGTATTTTAATCGAGAGTGTTTTTAGCTATGTTTCGAGAAAATCTGCTCAACCGTTTGAAGCTCATCACCTCTTTTCTAGTTGATGAAGAGATATAAGAAACTTTACGGATCTAGTTGATTGGAAATTTGAATTATTGTCACTTGTCACCACGGGCATCGCCAGGGGGGTAGGCTGCACACTCCCCATCCCCCTAAAAAAACTCTTTTTTTATTATTCATGTCTTTCCTTGTTTTCGTTAATTAGCAAGAAGAGGCGCAACACCGAGAAAAGTGGAAGGAATGGGAGGTGACCTATGCCCAGGAGTGGGACAGTCAAGTCTAAGAAATAATAATTTAAGTTTAAAAAGCATGAAATAAAAATTAAATTAAATAAAATTAAGTTAAAAAACCTTTTAAAAAAAAGCTTTTATTTAAATGCTCATGATAGAATTTATGTTTATCCATCAAATATGAACGTGTATACAAATTTTCGTGTCTGTGCTATTAACCGTTGAGGAGTTCCCTCGTGAGAAGACGATCCTGGCTGCAGGATGAGTTCATGATAGAATTCATGTTTATCCATCAAATTTGAACGTGCATACAAATTTTCGTGTCTGTGCTATTAACCGTTGAGGAGTTCCCTCGTGAGAAGACGATCCTGGCTGCAGGATAAGTGCATGATACAAATCGTGATTATCCATCAAATATGAACTCTTTGGCAAAGTTTCGAGTCTGTGCTATTAAACGTTGAGCAGTTCCCTCGCGAGAAGACGATCCTGGCTTGCAGGATGAGATCATGCTAGAATTCATTTTTATCCATCAAATATGAACGTGTATACAAATTTTCGTGTCTGTGCTATTAACCGTTGAGGAGTTCCCTCGTGAGAAGACGATCCTGGCTGCAGGATTAAGTTATGTCTGTCATAAAAACATATTGTCACCAGAACCAAAGGTGTGTGCAAAATTTCAGCTCAATCGGACATCGGGAAGTGGTTCTAATTTAGCTTCCAAGAATCCACCGTAACAAACATACATACATACATTGCAAGTTAAATAAAAGCTTTTAAAAGTAGACAGCTTAGTACAAACACTAACCAAAGCGGACCCCCGACGCTACGACGCTTGGATTAATGCATTTTATTTTTGGTTTTTTAGTGTTTTTTTCTGTCGGGGGTGTTTTAAATTTTAAATTTAATTTTTGGTTTTGTAGTGGTTTTTTGTGGCGGGGGTTTTTTAAATTTTAAATTTAATTTTTTATCCCATTAACATGGAAATTACAATCTTTTATTAAGTAATGTTTTCTTGTTCAGTGTAAGTATGGAAATATTGTTGCACTTTTAAAAAAAAGATTTTGCCTACTAGCAAGTAACTGTCCTACTTTTCTCGCTGTGGGAAAAAATCTACTTAGGAGGCCTCTACACTAACGTACTTGACAAGAGCAGTACGAGTCTTGATTACAAATTACTATGAATCACCGATTGCAGTTCAAAATTCCTGAAGTTTTTAAACTAGGAAAAGTAATAAAAAACGAACTACAGCTTCACAATGTTTTTTGCATATTTTTGTTTTCCCAATTTAGGGTCGGCTTCCAGTGTAACTGGATGCAGCTTAAAACCACTATTTTACATGGAGCGTCAGACGATTTGTCCTCCACGACCTGAGAAATATGATATAGTAATACGATACCTTTTGGGAGGACTGGTTGGCAGACTGAAGCTTGTAGCTTCTGACTACCAGGGACCAAGGACTTAAGGAGTGTTTGCACATAATTTTGACTTTATGTCTGGAATGTTCAATCGACTTCATTTTGTACTAAACTGACATAGCCCTCAAGAAATGTTTTGTGGAACCATAAATCTATTCAATTCTACTAGCTTCGAACGAAATTCGGACAAGATAGTCTTCTATCTCGACATCTTCACCCCTCTCGTCACTGTTTCTAATTTACAGGGCAGATTATAGTGCCAATCACCACAAAGGCACACAAGAACCTACATTTTAGTATTGTGTTTAGTAATCTGTCATTATAACAACGAGAAACAATCTTCTCTTTTAATTTGCTGTTTATTTCCTTTTTTTATGAAAAAAATCTCACGTTATAAATAATGCAGAAGGTATTTCAGTGAAGATGATCTTAAAACCTACATATACTGTTGTTACTCTACATATACTTATACCTAAATAGTATTATCGACTTGGGCTTATCCGAAACATTTACACACGTATTTAGGTATGTAGTAACTATAGTTGAACGTGGAATTAAATTGAGGAAACTGCAAACTAAGATGGTTGTAACTGATGACAGGCAACGATATCAAACAAGAACAAATTAACTCTTGCCTTCACAAGAATTAAAGATTCAAAAATGTTGTTGTCTTGTCTTTACTACTTTAATAAGAAGCTGTAATTGCTTTTTTAATGTTTCCAAAACTCATTTTGGTTTAATTGAATGGCTTTACCGCAATACAATATAAAAGTCATTGAAACCATACCTACTTAATACATTGCAAGTATGTTCTTCATTACAGGTAATATTTTTAGTTTAAAAAAAATTATCTATTCAAAATCGGGTTATGCATTAATTATTAGAGAGGAAAATTGATTCATTTCGGTATTTGCATTTGTGTGTCACAAAGTTCGGCTTACAAACTCGAGCGTAATTAACTCATGAATAAAGCGCCTATTTGATTCCGAAACACATCTACATAAATAACCGCGATAGTAAAAACTTTAACAATAATAATTCGGCCATTAAAAGGTTTTGTTTTAGCAACTTATGCTTAGGTTTTTCTTTAACTGTTAAATTTTCCGCTCATATAGATGCAATCTCGGAAAATTCAGCAAATTCTGATATAAATGTAAAGAAAATTGAACGTCTTGTTTGACTCGTCGTTCTACGAGTATATACCTAGGTACAAATACATTATTAAATTGATAGTAAACAACCTACAAATCGTGAAAAAAATAATAGTAATAATTTGCCTGGAATTTTTGCATTGTTAAATTACCTTATCGATGCCCAAGCTGCTATGATCCCAAAACTAAAAACGTGTGATTCTTTTTGCTTTGAGATAAATGTATATAACTCGTTATTTGTTATACGAAAGCATTACTGTGAATAAATTATGTTTTTTTTTTTATAATATTGAATTATAACTCAAGTTTAACTAACATCGATCCTGGAACAAATTAATTAAGAAATAATTTGTGCAACTAAATGCGAAGCTTCGTACTTTTTTTACTACACGCGTGACATATTACTGGTAACATACACCTAGATAGGCTACTCATCAGCAGTCGAGTCATGCAAGGGACAGTATATTGCACATAACTATGTCCATTTCTCGTTAGCCTGCAATAAAAGGCAGGCGCAAAAACGTCGAAGCATTTCGAGTGCCAATTAAATCGCCACAAACATCCTGTAAGCCGAGATTATCGTATCGTAACAAGCATCGGAAACCTGCCCACTTCTCTCACACTGAATAAATTAAATAAAAACCCAATATAAAATAAATTAGAAATTGTTACACCAACGGTTGAGCACTGTTCTGTCTTGGGTTGGCTCATTAACTTTGCGCATAAGCGGAACTTAACGAGACGAAACCGAGTGGGGAAATATTTATATTTTATTCATAATTCATGTTGTCTTCGAGATAATTTTAAAGCGCACAATTTGGCTTCCACAGCACTTATTTGTTTCATTTAATGATGTAGGTACTTTCCCAATAGATGGCTCTGTGCGGCGCTTAATTTCCACTCCACGCACGTGCGCTTGCCGTCTATAGATATTTTATGTCGATTCAATTCCGTTACCTAAGCTTTTCTGAGTAATTACGAAAACGTACGTATGACAGTTTCAGCTAAAATATAAGATAAAATTAAATATTGATTTACATTTCATTGTACAAAAAATGTGATTTAAGTCCGTTTGTAGTTTTGATTTTAATAGTACATTTTATTAGTTATAGTGATTTATACTGTTATAAGACAACAGTTCGTATGAATTAGGAACTAAGTACTTTTGATTTCATTACGGTGAAGAAGACGAAAGATTATTTCATAGTTACTCCATGATAACAATTTCCTCTAAGAATAGTCCAATATCGTTCGAATGTATTTTGAGGTTTTATACTATACACGATGGATGAACAAAGACTGGATTGGCTCTTTGTTACTCTGCAGCAGCTATTGTGCTCGTACAATCGGCCGGTAGATACAGCCTTGAATCAAAACTGGCTGCCTTAAACCACACTCTCTTGCTGCACTTGCCTTTTGTCTTAAAACGATTCAAAGTTCTATGAATAAAGCCAAACCGGATTTATACAATATCTTGCTAGCAATAAGACCACTATTACTATACCAGTGGCTCAGGAATCAGAACAGCTCCATGGATGCTTTCTCAAGGTTCTGCAAAGTGACGTTCCTGGATTTGTTTAGTATTCCGCAAAGTTGGATCCTGGACACAGTCTACCGAAGCCCACAACTGGGGGTTGTAGGCTTCGGTAGACTGTGTCAGATCTATCTCAGATTGCAAAAAAATAACAATTCCTAGCGGTTATCGCCTGGTGAGACACTGGGTTATTTCTTATGAGGTAAGTAGTAGTAGTTTTCTATCCGGAGGAAGTCTGATAGTGGCGCCGGTGACTGAAAAGTTTTGTGGTAATCGGTTATCGTGGCCTGGTACGCAAATTATAAAATATATACATACTTATTTAACCTTTGACTATATTCAAACATATTTACGGTATGTAGGGATTGTATAACAAGCACATCTCCGTGTTTTCTTTTCTTTGATTCAAGTTTCCGTCAGTAAATTTCGTTGGGTACACTCCGTTCAGAAATAAAGTGGATGTGTAGCCGACTTGGCTGCCAAGTAGCGAATATTCTACAATTGAGTAAAGTCAACCGCACGTGGATGTTAACAATTTGACTTTGACAACGCCTAAAATTGGCAAACAGTAAGTGCAAATGTAGGTCATGAATATGTGACGTGCATCTGTTCGTACAAGAAATAAAGCTATTTGATTTGAACCCTAGTATCGAGTTTCAGAATACTACTGAAACAACACCCGCCATTAGCACCTTACCGTCGGTTTATTAATTTGAATAGCAGTTTATACATAAACGCAGAACGTTGTAGCTGGCAGTTTGTGTGTGTTCCAGTTTGTTTTGATGGCGCGAGGATGCAGGGTAAGACAATGATCGAACAAATAGGGGTTTGTCACGCGACGCACGCCTAATCAAGGATCGAGGATGTACCAGAGCGCTACCCGACAACGCTTATTTATGCCTTGCCGATATCGAACGACAGTTTTTATTACCAGTCGATGCCCGTTATAATTCATACTACACAGTGTAGTGTAGTACGTTTTTAACGAGTGCCTTTAAATAAAATATGTTATTTTCCCGTCCAATTAAAATTTTCGATGGATATGTCGTTGGGGTTTTCTATTAGGGGGGCAACTAAGGTAGTAACATAAACTACGAGATAATCGAAATATCTATGGTAATTTTAATTCAATAAATTATTGTGTATTTCTGCTGAAATGAGTCGATTGTATCTATGTTTTATATATGTATGTTTTATTCGAAAATATTTATTAGATTGACGAAGTCCATGTTCAAAATGTAAATGCTTCCATTAGGCTCGTTGTTCACTAGTCCCCACGTTACCTGGCAGATTGCACAATAAGCTTTTGTTAGTTTTAACTTTGTTTAAATAATAAAAGAATTGCATAATTGAATTGATTTTGCTTAGATGCAACCGCGTTAGGATATGTAACAAGATTTTAAAATGTATCCAGTGTTTGCATTTAATAACTTTTTGAAATTCTGGTTATTTCCAGATTAATATTACTCTAAAACCTACCCATAAGACACATATTTTAGTTCCTCGGTGTTACTTTAAAAAAGAAGAAGAGAACAAGTTAAGTAGAATAACAATCCAGAAGTGTTAAAACTACTAGAACCTAAACTAGGGAATAATGTTCCGACCATGTTAAGGTGGAAGCGACAGGGTAGCCCGCGATATTTCTTATCCTTTTTAGTAATGTAATGTGATTTTGGAAGTGAATTTAAAGTGTCAGGCTGTATGTTGAACAAAATATGACTTTCGGCCGTAATACGCATATAATTGCAGAATTATAATCATTAAATTCATCAATCCAACCCTATAAGTTTATTTAATCCCATTTAATGAATTCTTCATGAAATAATCATTCAGTGAGATTAAATGGATTTAAAAGGGTTGTATTGATAAGTTTATAACTCTTTAAAGCCATATTTGTTACGGCCGCTAATCATATTTTAATCAAAATACAACCTGACACTTACTTGCTTATTGCAATATACTTAAGAAATTTTGAATTCCGCGGAATCCAAAATGTCCTTAATCTAGACTCAAACGCGACAAGTACCGCGGGAAACGTGGCATTTAACGTCATAAGAGGCTAAGCTTGTCATCACCTACAGTAGTTTAGCATCGTTTTAAAACTAAAAATAGCGGTGCTTGCTTAGTTAATTTTTACTAATGAATAATTAAAACGGAAAACCTTAATTTAAATGTGTGTAATTAAGATTATTAAGGCTCTTACCTGACGCACTATTACTGAGATAAACTTTCGGGTAATGTTTCGCTTACTTGCTCACTGTTAGTAAAATTGTAAATGATCTGAAACGAACTACGATAACTTGAATAACGAATGAGAAGGTAGAAGATTTGTTTGCCAACAATTTTTAGCAGCTACTCTGAATATTTATGTTAAAACCATTTATAGTATTGTAAAAATGCTTTTTGGGCATGTGAGAACATATGAGAGAGAAATGTGAGCCACCAAATAAGACTAAAGAATCCACTATAGATGCCTTTAACAGGTTCATCAAAAATTTATCAGCTGTATCTTCGCACCACTGTTGTCAAGACTCAAGCAAAGTTTACCTTCCTCAAGAATACAAAAATGTCACCAACTTGTATAAACTTCACAAGCAACATGTGGATCAGGGTGTGGACGTAGTAAGTGATAGAAATCGTAAAATATTTCAAGATAATTTTAACATTGGATTCCATGTACCTAAAAAAGATAATTGCCATAAGTGTCTTCAATACGAAAAAATCCCGAAAAGCATCATTCATAATAATGATCCTTCAACTCTTTGTGCAAGTTTTGATCTCGAAAAAGTTGTTAACACACCCTATGCATAGTCTATGCTTTTGTACTACAGTAGCAAACTAGCTCTCTACAATTGGTGTTTATGAAAATGGAACTCGTAAAGTTTTCTCTTAGTGTTTGGAGGAGAGCAATGGTAATTGTAGCGCTAACGATCTTGCATCTATATTGCACAAATATATTCAATCGGTAGACCAGGCCAGATGGCGGTGACCTCTCGCGACCGGCCCTGGTTCAATCCATGGTCCGGAGCGAGAGGGAATGGGAAGCCGTCGCCTCCTTCTGCGAAGCAGTCATGCTAGCGAAGGAGGTGGCGGAACGTGAGAGGGAGAGAACCTCACGTCCCAGCCGCCGCGGGAGACGCCCCGGGCGTCGGGGGGCAACCAGTGGCCCCCGGCCACCGTAGGCGCGAGCCTGTGGACGGTGAGTAATGGGCTAGCTCACCGTCCGTCCGTCTTATGACGACAGGCCGTGTCGACGGCGCGTACGTGTTCCACGCGCGCCTCAAGGAGATGTCAGCAAACCGGAAGGGGCCCGAGAGGGCCGATGCCTGCCAGGGCTGCGGGTTGTTCGAAAGAGATACCGCGGCCCTGGAACAAAAAGGGCGAAGAAGGAACATGGGTGGGTTTTAGTCAGTACAAGTCTGACACTCCCTCCCGCTCCGCCCAGAGCGGGAGAAGTTATTTGATGATTTCCCATCCCGAAAAAAAAAAAAAAAAAAAAAAAAGACCAGGCCAGAGGAAACGTCACACGATTACTTCTGTATTGTGGATGCTGTCTGGCCCAAAACCGCAACCGTACTGTGATGACAATGTCGCATTCATCATTATAAGAGTTTAAAAATTTCGTCACCTTTCAGATAAACTTCCTCTTGACTGGGCACACTTACATGCCCGTAGATACAGTGCATGCTATTATAGAAAACAGATTCAAGAATACAACTGTTTACGCACCCCACAATGGTTTACAGTTTTTGCAATTGCTACACAAGAACCAGCGCCGTTTGAGGTAGAAATACTGAGTTATGAAGATTTTAATAGATCTATGGGATAGTATTAGTGACAAACATTATGGACGCAACTTAATTGGAAAGATAAGCAAGATCCGTATTATGACTTTCAGAAAAGACAAATAACGCGTTTCCTACTGCGGCATCCTTTGATGTTGATGTTCAGTTTAAAACCCAGGTATCTCTTTTACCTTGTTATCGATCGCAGCTTCCCATATCAAAATCTGAATATGACGTGGACAAAAGTTAAGTATTCCTAATTCCTTCAAACATGAATTTGTGAACATTCCACGCGTAACAAATGTCAAAGATTGTCTACCCGAATCAGATATTGAAGATTGTGATATAAAAATTTAGATTGAGCTACTAACAAGATCTCACCTTGCAATTCGTACATAAGGTTTTATTTTGTATATCTTCGAATACTTTTAAAAAGTTCTCTACTCTTTCCCCTTTCCAACGGTATGCAATATGCCCAAAAAAACGTTTAATACCTTTTCATTTTTAACTAAATGTGTAATCGAGACACTAGGCTGATATTCGACATTACAGTAAGAACAGTAGTTTTACTCGTAGCATAAATAACATGCCTCAAGTAAGTAGATAGATACTGTTATGTCACTAGTGCGTAGTATCCTATCTCTTTCTTAAACAGGGTACTAACTTTTTGATAGTCACGAAAGCCACATCAATGTGTTGGACTAAATCCTCCCTAGTCTCGATTTCCAAGGCGTAGACAATTTATTTGGCTCGCCACTAGACGTAAAAATACTGTTCTTACTGTAATGTCGAATATCAACCTCGTGTTTCGATTACACATTTAGTTAAAAATTAAAAGGTATTAAAGGTTTTTTTGGGCATATTGCATACCGTTGGAAAGGGGACAGACTAGAGAACTTTTTAAAAGTATTCGAAGATCCAAAACGGTTTGAGTTTTTTTTATATCCATTTAAAGTTGAGTTTTAAGTTTATTTTTCTTTTACAAAAACTTTACGAACTATTAAAAAAAAGTAATTGTTACTAGCAAGTAATTTTGAATTTGATAGAATCATACAAAAGTACCTACACATCAAAATTAAATCGATATTTTAAGTCTACCTAAACAATTTTTTTATATTTTCATTTTGACCTTAAATGTTGAATTTTGGCATTTTTCAAAATTTAAATTAAAAAGTTGCTATAAAAAAACGGTATGGCCAGGAATGAGTTATAGGGCGTCAAGAGATAGCAAATAACCTATCCTTTCGGCCTATTCGATTTGGCAAACGATGCACCAAACACCCTGTATATCTGATCTATCAGAGTTCATGACCCAAAACCACGAAAACAAAAAAAAATCTTCTTCTTAGCGTGTCGCTGGCAACCTAAATTCTGTAGGCCCAGTACTGAGCCACTAGTTTGGTACCCTCTGTAGCAGCTGTAATGTACAAAACTGCAGTACACGCAGGACACGATATTAAAAGCCCCATTGTTTGTAGAACCACACCACATTTACATTCTAGGGCAGAGTCAGTAATGAATCTCCACCTAAGCAGGTTTTTCTTGCTGCGACCAACCTGGGTCTGAAGTCTTTATAAAGATTTCCAGGCCAGCCATGACAATTCTTGACTAGGTGGACGACTTTCAGAAGGTGGAAAACTTAGATTGTGACTTTGGTGAACGCAATTTTATCAAAAAGTGGAGCTGGGACATGCCTTTCGACTTGAATTTTAAAGCCTTTTTTTTTTTGGTTTTTATAACTAAGTGACGTAGTTCACTATATAAAGAAATAAAAAATATCCTATCATTTTACGTCTCGATTCTCAACGTGGACAAGTAAAATTGGCCGTGGGGATATTCACCCATATCAGTAGCCTAAACGCAGCAAAATGGAAAACTATTTGTACAATAAGCCTGCGGGTATCTCGGTGACACTTAATAGTACATTATGGTACTAGTGTGTAATGTTGGTGATTACCGCTGAGGCGCTTAAGAGAGCCGAGGACGGTAATCACCAATACACACGTGTATCATACGACGTTTTTCAACACACTTGTGAATAAAATAACAATAAAAACTCATTTTATTTAGTAGATAATAGATATTTTTCCCTGGAGTTTTCAGGTAGTAAACTTTCCATAACGTTAAGGGCTTCACATATCGGGTTTATTTCGGGCGGTGTACAACATAAATCATTTTCTTCGTTACTAGCTACTAGTTACTTGTAGACATTTTAATTAATAAATAACTATAATTTCAACAGTGAAAACGAGTTTTGAAAAATTATTCGCTATGGTGGGAAAAAATAATCAGTTTTCCTTTCCTATGCGCGCGCATTGCGATCAGCCACAAACTAAAGGAAAGTGGTTTTTTTTTTTTCCGCGCATACGGTTGTGCTTATTCTGCCACGTACAAAATGGGGAATTTAAAGTTTTCTTTTATTACAGAGAAAATAAAAGTTATATTTGAGTGAAAGTTTTATTTATTAAACACGAACTAGTTAAAATTATCTATTTAAATAAGAAGTTGCATGAAATGAGCAAGCAATAGATTGAACACGATCTTTAAATAAAAACTTTTTTAAGAACAAAGTACCTCAATCAAAAAAAAAAAAAAAAAAAAACTATAACTCACTAGTGAGTTATAGCAATGAAAAAGTCACAGTTTGATTATGGGTGTCATTCTGTGCCTAATTGCGGTGACCATAAAGACACTTTATGAGCAAGTGTGTTGAAATAGTTATTTATCCAACATGTGAGGAAAGTTCGTTTTTCCTATGAGTTTTGATTTTGAGTCTTGAGCGAACGAAGGATTGAAAAATAGAATCACGAGCGCAGCGAGTGATTATAAATTTCAATCCTGAGTAAGCGAAAGACTCAACAAAACGAATAGCAAATGAACTTGCTCACAAGTTGCATACAAAACTTTTCACCACTCCCAGCAAGAAAGTATTCAGTCATCATAGGTAAATAAATTAAATAGTCACAAAGCAAATCAAAATAATTCTTTTTTCGAATTTTTGCTTCTAATGTCCTTCTTTCACAGGCTTCTTTCTTTGAGTGCGTTCAAAAATTATAATCCTAAATTTCAATATTTTATCAAACTTTTTTAATGTTTCTGAACTTATACACTTACAATAATTTGATAAATTTTATAAAAAACATTAATCTTAACTTATAAATATTTCTATTCTAAGCATAAAATTATTTATTTTTGAAAATATCTTTAAAACTTAACATAAAAAAATCAAGCAAAGTTAATTTCTGAACGGGATCATTACTTTCCTCACTGTTCAAACAGTGAGGAAAAACCAATTTTCCTCACTGCTTTCGTAGAGGAAAGACACTTCTTTCGTGCGGGAGTGGTGAAAACTCATTTGCAACTTTGAGGAACTAAACTAATATATAAATAAAAAAAGATTTTTCGTCTTCTTCTTCGGCAAATAGAAAGATAAATTAAATCCACATCGCTGCAGTTCATCGAATGCCAATACAGAATTTTGGGTTAGTATGCATATAGTATTATAGCTTCAATTTATTTTAAAATCAAATCGGTTTTGTCTGGCTGAAACAAACTTGCACATAATGTCTCTATAAAGCTTTGGCGCAATACTACAAAAACCATATCTACCCACTGAAAACAAGTACGATAACTTGAACAACACGGTAAAATGCATACAAAGTGGATAGCACTTTGGATGTAATATCGTAAATATGCATTTTTAAGACACGGCCGCTGTTTGTAAAGGTACGAAAGAATATGGAGATATATCAACGTGTATGTATGTGTTATTTTTCGTTAATATAATAAGCAATCGTTTGTTTAAAGTCATCTTTAAACAAACGATTGTGTTTGCCCCGATAATATAGCCCGCGAAATACTTTTCCCTCTAAATAATTCCTCTTGCATGAAATCATAACATTATAGATAAGCAGTAACATAAAGCATTTTACTGGTGATTCTAATGGTTATGGTTATGCCAATCAATCACCAACATGAAATTTAACTGCATATAATAATAACATTTGAAACCCTTGGGACTCTGGATTTAACTGAAAGTAATCAGCTTGATTTTTATTAATCTTGGCTACACCATTAATATTTTTTAGGTCCTGTAACGTATCGTGCGAGATCTCCTAAAAATATTGATGGTGTAGCCAAGATTAATAAGTTAACTAAGTGCCAAAGAAGTTTTATAGGCGCACGCATGATCGCCGCGCAGAAGACTCGCAGTCTATCAGCAACCGGTGCGGAAACGCTGCGGGCATTCCATTTTTTTATCGTATTTAATACGTTTGGCTTTATTTTTATATTGATTATGATCCTGATCCTGTTAATCGAACTTTAACTGTCAGGACAGTTGCTTAAGCTAAGTTCGATTAAAATAAGGTACCTATTTAATGCAGCAGCGGTGACCCAATGGTGATGGCGTCGACTAACGAGCAGTAAGCCGTGGGTTCGAACTCAAGCAGGCGTATTACTTTGTGTAATTTATGTCATCACCGCTGCTCTCAAAAACGGTGAAGTTTTCCTTCACCGTTTCTGAGAGCAATCGTGAGGAAACCGGTATGTTCTAGAACTAAAAATTCGAAGACATTTGACATCTACCAACCCGCACTGGGCCCGCGTGGTGGATTATATCCCACTCCCTCTCTTAGAAAGGAGGCCTGTGTCCCAGCAGTGGGAACATTATAGGCTGATGATGATGATTTAATGCAGTGTTACCACACTTTTACTAGGGTATTACAAAGTTTTATCATATTTGGTAGTTAGTAATTTAGGATTATTCAATAATTTAATGAATTACTATTTAAATTTAAGGATCCTTGACTACATGTAGGGTTGCAAGACAGTGGGGTAGAGTTAGCAAGCATGCATTGTAACGGTATATGAACTATTACAAAATTATTTATGTAACGTGGTTAAATCCTTTTTTTTGTGGGTAATGAGTCCCTTAATCATGTAAGTAAAATTCAAAAAGCTATAGCAAAGCTATTGACAGTTCATAAAAAAAATATAATCATTTTTCTAAATGTGTCTCAGAAATTACGACCCTAAATAACATGTGCCAAGTTCATTTTACAAATGAAATTAGCCTACATGCCGATTCGTATGCACAAAATAAAGATATAATAACGTCTCCATTACCAGACTGGTTTCCTTGCTTGTCTTTCACAAACTGAAGGATACTTTGAAGATTCTTAATAAACAAAATATTTATAATGAATCGTAAAGCTGTTACCGCGAGGTGAATCTCCTCGACGTGGCTCGTTCCTCCCACCGCGCCGAACGGCTGTCATTGGCTCTCACCGACCAGACGCCGCCTCCACTCCTGCGCACACTCTACTTCAAAACAACTCCATCCACTCAATAAACTAGTCTTGAAGTCCATTGTCTCCGCACCATTATGCCGTCACATGGACATGTTATGCAGCCCCGTCATAGATCTGTTAGAAATAAATAACAAAAAACATCGGGCACTCCGGCATGGCTACTCATTAGCTTCACTTCTTTAATAAATAACACTTGGAAACGTGACTGGATATCTCACAACAAGTTATGATTTGACACCTGTTTGTATGACTTATTAACAATTGAAACAACTCTTGACAGTTTTGGGATGGAATAAATAACCACGGATTGCACAGTCATCAATAAAAAAATTGGGTGATCTGATATCAAAAGGATAGTGTTTTATTTTGCTGCAGAACAGTTGAAAGCTCATGTCGTTAGTTAATCAGGTGATGCTGCAGTCTGAAGCATCAAGGGCATGTTCAGGCTCAGTGCGGCGAGCGTCAGGAGCGTGAAATGTGGCGCCGGCGAATGGGAGTCGCAGGGGAGCTGCAAACACGGCGGGGCGGGGAAATAGCGCCTCCGCGGGAATAAAACCACCGTTTGCCTCTGACGCCCGCGCTTCCCTTATAGCAAAAAGTCGAAGACGGAACGAGGCGACAACCACAGAGGCTCGCCTCCACGCTGCCGCGGATAAAATCGACATAGAATTAAAGAAAAATACAAAAATCACTCATTGTTCTCATAAAATGAATGTGCTGGGAGTTGAATGTGAGGCTTTTTGTGAAAATATTCTCATACTTTTAAATGGGATCTCGTGTGGCGCCTCCTAATGATTCGTCCTTTTTGCGGCGGCGATGCGCGCGCCGGCCGGACGCTCTCAACATCTCTAGGCTTTTGGTGTGTCGGCGCATGTCACCACTTTTTTGTTTTACTGTTTCGGATGTAAATTAAACAGTTTAGGCGGCATTGTTCTCAAGAACGTCGGGATAAGAAAAGGGAAATTTTCATTTTTGGTTTTCGTTTTTTATTTACTTTAATGATTCAGTTTTTCCTTCCGAGTCTGCATGCAGTCTGCATCGTCATGCAGACTCGGAACTCAACTAAACTCGACTTACTTAGCGATGCACTTAATCAAAAATAAAGTTTCTGACTGTTTCATTGCACCTTCTTATTGCTTACTTTAATTAATGTCATATCCCAAACCTTGCACCGAAGAATTTATAGCGAAAACTTAACAATAGCTTTATTTAGTTATTTAAAGTATCCCTAGTTATGAAAACCTTTCTGGATGACTGTATTTTTTCACTAGGATTTTTTAATACACACAGTCAGTTGTCAGTTCGAAAGTACCGCGTTATAAAAAGAACCATTCCAAGCTATCAGTCCTGAATAAAAATACATTACTCTAAAACAAACCTGAAATAAACAAAAAACAGCAGCAACATGCAAGTGATACCTATCCACAAACAACCAATCAGGCACAGAAACTTCCACATTTTCATCCACAAAAGCTGCAGTGGTTTTAGTGTAATCACCGTGGGTTGTCACAAAATTCCAGTCCGACGGTTTATTCATTGTGCATAAACGTTCATTTGTTTGTCTACAGACCGACGGCGTGGCGGTGCGGTTACGAAACTGGGAATAAATAATAAAAGCCGTGCGAGCCCGAGTCGTGACACCAACTCTTTCACTAATGGAGCGTCGACGCTAAGTTCGTATTGTGTATTCCAATCAAGATGCTTCGTTAGCTTTTCCTCCGCCTTTTTACTGATCATAATGATGTACACAAATATCACATTTACTAGAAATAGACCTCTCAGCTCTTAAGTAGATAATTGACAGAGAAACGCTAACTTGCGATAGCGGCTCTTAGAAATTTACGAAACCTTTCCTGATTTCATTAACTGGGTTAGCGGAGGTTCTATTCTTAATTTCGGGGAGGACGATTAGCGTCACTGTATTTTTGTTCCTTTTTGTGAGGCCACACAAGAAAACAGAAGGCGCAGTTATCTCGAATTGATGGGGTTAATCTTAAAGCGATGCTTTGTCGTTTGTCTTTGGACACCGGCTTTAGTTGAGCCAGATAGTAGATACAGAGAGCCATTACGTGTATTTGGGATGATGATTGGTTGGTTTCCATTTTTTTATTTGGATTATAATACAAACTACTAAATCGTATGTAATTTTGTAGCTACTGAATTAACTGCTTAGTTATTTATTAATTATGTTGTATAAAATTGTTTCAAATATATACTGTTTTTATTTAAGTATTTAACTACCCTATTTGGCTCTGACATTATGTTTCGATGTCATTTTCTGTTGCGTGACACGGCAAAGTAAGTCAAGCAAAAGTTTGACTTGTTGCCCTAATTTCATTTCAGTGGTAATTTTTTTTTATTTGAAGTTTTATGTGAATGGTGTTTTTGATTTATTTTGGTCTCCACCGCCCCTTGAATAAATTATCCAATAATTTAGTTCTTTCGTATCGTCGTAAACACGACTTCGTCATCAACTGATATAGTCAAGTTGTCTTTAATAATACCAGAAGAAATAGACTACAAATAATTAAGGTTACCTACTAAGACGTCAAAACAATTTAAGAGTAATGATAATCACAATCATTATTAAATATATATTTTTTAGAGGATCCATTCATACTAAATATGCTTTTTAAGAACTTTTTCCTTCTTATGACTGTTTGCATTATCATTGTTAAACACGGTGTTTATAATAATTTTAAAATCTTGGGATTTATTTGAAATAAAGAAGCCAAACATTAATGTAATAATAAAGTAGAGGATTCTGCCCAAAGTGGCTGTTAAATTTCTTACAGTTGCCATTTTATTACACTGCCAACTCTTCGTTTAATATGCGTCCAAAAAATGTTAGCAAAAAATAGGCGCCACCAAGGAGAATCCCAAGTCGATGTACAGCAGGCAGGTCCTTATAATATCGTGTAGTGGATTTTTTACGTGTACCTTTTGGAGGCCCGGATTTTGTGTTAAAATAGACACCTAAGTATCATTAGCTATAAACACAGTTCTTTGTGTCTACCTTTGGAAGAAATAAGGGCAATAAAATGTGGAGATTGAGGTGAACGGATATAGGCCAAGTATGGAATAGGCTCCTGTCATGGACTTTTAGAAGAAACTTAGTACCTGACAGTTTAAAAAAATAAAATAAAAAATGTAATGATGAATGTTGATTAAGATACACATAGTAAAATAATAACAGTTTATAATTATAGCATGCCACCATTTTGTTTTCGTATTTGTTGTTATCTATATAACTGATAGGTTACTCTAATCAAAATACCGATCATATCGATGTTTCGTTGTTTAGATAAAACAATAGCCTATTCCTCATAATGTTACCTTATAAATCCTTTGAGCGACAAAGGAGTTGCGCCTACGCAAGTCGCCAGTGCCAGTGACCCCCTCCCCGCCGCGGAGATCCGCACCCCACCCCCCTCGCGCCCCTTTGCCGACCGAGTTCACTGTGGCGCCTTATTATGTTACCTTTGTTTTCAAATTTAATTGGCTTCTCAAAGATAACTTATCTTGATAATAAACGACGACCAATAAACCGGGGGTCGAGAACAACTGACTGTTCTTCAAGATAAGATTGCGCCTTGAATGACGTCTAATAGTAGCTAACACTATATGTACTTATATAGTAATATTATGTACTAGAAGTACGCTAGATGACACAATATGAGATGCAATCGATTTCAGTCATTTTTAACACGATGTAAAGATTAAGGTCGTAATATAATATCTGATATGTGATGAGGGTCTCGTTAGGCAGCTGGATCAAGGGCTTGATTCAGACAGCGTTACTCCTGGACTCTGGCCCGTATGTTAGGACGATCCTTTTTATGGAGTCCTGACCGGTAGCTTGGACCCTGTTCCCGACACCGGTGGGCTGCAATTTTTTTCATTTAAATGTTTTTTTCAATTATTTTTTGTAAGAAATATTTAAAAATGTAATCAATTTGTGAAGAAATAAATAAAGGAATAATAAGGTCGTAAAAAGTAAGAGCCAGCCTATTAGTTAAATAGAATAAAATAATTTGTTTTAAATTCTGTTTTTAGTTTAATTAATAAACTATTTATTTCAAAACCAGATTAGAATTATAACTTAGTTTAACATGCATAGAGTTAACACATTTTCCTTTCTATTAAATGCGTATAGGTACGATCTCATTATAAAATAACATCACGCCTGTAATCTCAGAAGGGTTAGTCAGAGTTGTAGTACCTAGTAAACAAGTTCATAATCCGTGGCTGCTACTCCAATAGGATTTGTCACTTGCGTTCACTTGACCAACGAGTCAGTCTATAAAATATGAAAGGTGAAAATTTTATGTTCAGTTAAAGAAATAAATAGGTACCTAACATTTTATTTTATAAAAACGGTACAAATGTAATTCAAAATTAGTAGTCATAACTTCTTACTCCAAAGTTCAACATACACCAGAATATTTACTCCACACTGAATAACAAATGCATTATTATCGATTACACGAAGGAAATTCTGAGGTCAAGTTACTATACGAGGAATATTTAACATATACATAAGTAGCCTGTTAGTATCATGTTTCCTTTTTCATTATCATAGGGCAAATGTCGCTTTTTTAACAAGCATTTTGTAATCGTAGTGCTTAAACATTGTTTCAAAATTACTTAATACAAATTCAGAATGTCTTCCCGAAGGGGGAAGCGTAATATGCAGAGTAATAATACATAATAATAGTTGACCCATATTTTGCCAGTTATGTTTAAGTCTCATGTAATAGGGGGCGACCCTATTGCCACCAGGCAGGCACAAATCCAGACTCCGTGGCTGCTACTGAGAAATTGCTGATGGAAAATCCCAATAAAAAGTTGCCCGACCCAGGAATCAAAACCAGGACCTAGTGCTCAGTAGTCGCTACTGCTGAGCTCTACTAGACCGACGAGACAGTCCACTACATTCTTCTTGAATTATTTTCGCAATGATAAGTCTGAAGATAAATTTATTAGAAAACTAGCTGTCCCGCGCAACTTCGTCTGCGTCACATTTTCCGTTTTCGCAACATTTTTCATTGCTACTCCGCTCCTATTGGTCGTAGCGTGATGATATATAGCCTATGTCCTTCCCTAGGTTGAAATCTATCTTCTTACCAAATTTCATTAAGATCCGATCAGCCGTTTAGTCGTGAAAAGGTAACAAACAAACAAACAAACAAACAAACAGAGTGACATTCGCATTTGTAATATTAGTATAGATTTTTGGCAAAGATAAGTCTGAAAATAAATTTATTAGAAAATAACATAAGTACTGTGAACTTTATTACGCATAATTCCGTAGAAGGACTCAATATGGATCGACATTGTACTAGGTGCTATTGGAGTTGTTTTATTTAAGAACGTTATTTTGTAACATAACTAGGATGACCTTTTAGCTTTTAGCACTTTTTCACTGCATTAGTTTGTACTGGTTGTCCACTTTCTTAGTTTTTAAAGAATGGTTACTTTGCCTTTTAAAGTAGCGTTGACAGGATGTTTAACGCAATCAGATCGGTAAAAGCATAGATAAAGTTTAAGTATTATTAACTACACTAATATCTACGCAATACGTATTATCATTACAATAACAAAATGGTACGATTTTAACAGAACTTACTGATATTATAGTTATTTAGATATCAGAATTATATTCAATGTTAACGAAACCAGGTCATATCTTTTTGATTTTTCCGATTTTTAAGTGCAAAATATTGTAAAAACAAGTAGATAGATTGAAATATGTGGATGTCTAAGATTACATTGAATAAATACATAGGTTCATACATACATGCTTATCCTTTAGTAAGTAGAATAAATATTGTATTTGTTAAAATTACTCAGTTTTACTGTCAATGCTACAAATGCTTCTTGTTTTTTTTCTACACTTTTCTGCCCCATTCCTGGACAAATACCTTTTTCATAATTTTATATTCAAACGGGTCTCGCCTGCTTCCAACTTTAAATTAATTTTAAACGTATTTTTATAAAAAAAAAAAATATTTTTATTTTTAGTTTAGTAGAACTATATCGTATAGTAAGTAGTATCGAACTCTGCAAACAATATGGCGCCCAAAATCCGCATTGTTTGTATGACACTGACACTCACTCTACCAAGATGAATCTAACGACGTATAATTTATCCAAATCCATTCATCCATTTAGGAGTTACAATAAAATGGACATACGTGCACACACACATGTGCGCGAAAAACATTAGCCTCTTTCTGGGTCAGTCAGGTAAATAGAAAAAAACTCACTTTTGTTAAATCTTGTCTGTTATGATTTATGATGATCGAATTTAAACATCGAGGAAAAGGGGTGGTTTCTATTAACCTTTTCTTCATTGTTTTCTGTTAAATTAGTAATTCCATTACACACTCCATATTCATGATAGTCATTCAATGTTGTTAAAATTTTAAGCAATCCCACACAGTTGACATTATTTGTATTTAATAATTTATTTTGTTATTCATTTAAGTTATACTATATCTTTATAATCACAGGTAGAAAATAATAAGAAAGCATAAGATTGGAGAATACAGATGTTGATAATAATTTAACCCTGATGGCAAAATAAATAAAAAACCTGAAATATGTAGATAAGTACTTACTTATGGGAATGGGGGGATACAGGATAGGGGGTGAAACCAGATAGTTGCTATTTCATTACTCCGCGTACAGCTGTCTCGTTCTAGCTAGCGATGAAATAGGCGCGAACGCTTACTTTTTGCAGTTGTAAATGGCGGCGACGGTAACATCTGAGCGCGTGCGTATAAACGAAAATTGTAATCAAAAGGTAAGTTACCTAATATTTTTACTTTTTGAAGTGTTACCATTAAGTTTAATGTGCGTGTGAGCTGAGAAACCAACTGGAATTTCACAAAATAAAAATTTAACAATTTAGTAGTAGATTTAAAACAATTGTAAAACAAATCTGGGAATTTGTAAACAAATGTGTTAAAAACTACAGCCCTTAAAGTGTGGTCTTTCAGTCCTCACAGACCATCAGCCAGATGTTGGGAAGTATCGGAAAAATTAAGGTATAGTGACTACAGACATTTAGTAAAGAATTTGTAAAGATATTTAATGAAAAACAGACCACAAAGCATCAAAGATAAAAAAATATATTACGATTTTAGTGAATATTACCGAATCAAATAAATAAAATCATTCATTTGCTACATAAAGTTTTAATAAGAGACTTAACACATATTGTAAAAAGAAATGGGAAAAAAATATCGACGCAATTTGAAAATAGCTATAGGTAGTTAAAACTGGTCTCCTTAATCCTCTTCTTCACTGACGTAATATGAGCTTGTACTAGTTGCTAGACGAGAGGAATATCAGGAAGTCTGGTGTACTTATTTTTTAGCAAAAAGTTTTTTTTTTTTTTAATGCTATGAATACAAAGATAAAGTAGTGTGACCACACAATGAAACAAAATGTAGACAGTACTAATTATACTTCATTTAATATACCTAGTATTAGATCAAACAAAAACATTGCTGTACGGTTAATATAATGTTAGATTAAATAGTATGTGTATTTAATTAAAAAGTAGATTCCAAAATTAACTAATCACTTATTATGATACTTTTGTCACTACTTACAATAATTTTGTTCATTGAACAGAGTGCGAGCGTCAACATGCCACGAACATAATGTGAGAAAGTCAAATAGGCTGTAGTAGTCGGAGCCAGACATGCTTTAAGCCATAAATTCAGTGCTGGAATGCAAAATGGAAAATCTTTTAGCGTCACACACACATAGTGTACCCAAAAGTTCTTTAGAAGATCGTGAAAAGAAAATCACACCTGGAAAATCCAAAGACGAAGTGTTTCGAAAGTGCCCTACTACTGCAAAATGCGTCTTCACTGATGAGCTGGAAGGTATACTAGTTGAATTGAACATATCAAAACTATTGAATCTCTACCATTTGGACGGACTAAAACAGATCTGCTACTATTGGCATTCCAATTGGCTGAAAGAAATAATGTGAACCATTCTTTTCATAAGGAAACTGGACTCGCTGGCTTAAACGACATTCTGAATTGTCACTAAGATCACCTGAAGCTACATCAGCTGCAAGAGCAATGGGCTTTAATAGAGCTGTAATGTCATCGTTTTTTTTATCTTTATTCACACTTTCAATTCCACGCGGATTTATAACATTGACGAGACAGGACTGACCTCTGTACCAAATAATAATAATATAATATAAAATAGTTTAAATTATATCGCTCAAAGGTACAAAAACTAGTTAGTGCCCTAATTTCAGCTGAACGGGGACAGTTGGTACGGCAGTGTTTTACTTTTCTGCAACAAGAATAATGTAAGAATATTTTTGAACATTATGTTCAAAAATATTCTTATGATTTTTCCTCGCGTACGCATAATTGTTATAACCCTTTTTACAAGGCAATAAAGCCTAAGTCAGCTTTTACTTATAACAGTGTACTTTTCCTATCCTAAAGTACTGATGTTGCATTTTTAACCAATGCACAGAAATAATATGTTTAATTCAATTAGTTTAGTTAATTCAATTCTGGGCGCTGTCGCGTAACCTAGTGTGCCCAAATTAAGGGAGCAATTAAGAGGGATATTGCCAAATTATAAGTTCCCAACAATTTGTGGGAATCACTTTAATCCACTATACTACAAAACACAGACTGTTTTGTAGTATAGTGGATTAAAGTGATTCCAGTAGAATTATTGTTTTTTTTTTTTAAGACAAACGGTTTCGCTCTGGTATCAGAATGAAGAGTGAGCTTTTGGATGGTGCTCCACCAGGCACAGTACCTCCAAGTGGTTAGATGCAACAACATATTTTCACTGAATGGATGCGTCACTTTATCGACCATGACAAGCAAGGAAGATCCTATACTTCTTGTCTTAGATGGTCACGCCACTGACACTAAGAACTTAGAAGCAATTGAGTTAACTCGTGCTCATAGTGTCATAATGCTCTTGCTTGCCACCTCTTTGCACGCATCGATTACCACTCGATGTTGGTTTTATGGGGCCTATGAGCACGATTTACTCGCATGAAATCCAATTATGGCTATGTAATCATCCAGGGCGTGTTAGCACCCTATTTCAAACCTGGCATCTTTGTTTGGAACTGCTTATAATCGTGCCACTACTATGCAAAATACAGGGTCTACTTTTACAAAACCGGAATTTGCCCTCTGAATCTCACACATTTACAGATGTAGATTTTACATAATCACAGACTACAGAAATATCATTTATACCACCAACCACAAATGAATTCTCTCGGGATCCGTTGTCTCGTGAAAGAACTCCTTCCCCGCAAGCAGGACCACTACAGAAGGACAAATGCTTTCAGATTCTTTAAGTCTTGTACCACCGAAAGATATCATGCCGATTCCATATTTTAAAAAGAACATGCGGCCAACAGCGCGTCGAGGAAAAACCGCAATTTTGACTGAATCACCGTATACAAATGAACGGGCAGATAAGGCTATGTCATCAGTAATTAAAACAAAAAAAAAGCAAAGATAAAGGTATCGTTAAAAAGACTCATGAAGAAAACTAGAAGGAGGATTCGGAGTGTTTGGTTGGTGGCGAAAAGTACAGTCAAACTATTTGGTTTGACAAGCAGTGCATCGGTACCATTCATCTGTGGAAATCCACACTGTCTTAAATGGGCTCACGAAAGTTGATCAGTCGTTCTGAGCAAGAATTATTATTTTATGTATGCAAAAACTGCGAATAATTTGATTATTTAGTTTTATTGTTAGTACCTGTATTTACCCCTTTAATAAAAAATGCCTATCCGGTTTGACCCATAGGTATAGGGTGAATTCGGATTTGTAATTTTTACAATAATAAAATTATAAACTTATTAATTTATTGACTACATTTGGTTAAGCAATCGATATCTGTAGTAAATCTTCAGTTTTGCTATAGTTCAATGTCAACAGCCACTTTATGACCCTGGTTTTGCATTAATTTAGACACATAGAATGGTGCAGAGTTTATTTATTTTATTATATAAATGGTTTGATAGTATACCTTGACGGCACGGTTGGCGCAGTGGTTGAGCGATCGACTGCTGCGCTGCGTGTCGCGGGTTCGATCCCCGCACGGAACAAATATTTGTATGGCCTACAGATAGTTGTTCCGGGTCTGGCTGTTTGTGTATGTCAGTTTATATTTTTGTAAACGCACCCACGATACAGGAGAAATCCTAGTGTGGGGCAACGTTTTTTTATAAAGAAAAAAAAAAAGAAAAAAAAAATACCAAAGTGACGCTGAGCAAGGGCCGTTCTTTATCCATGAGTTGAGCATACTTCAAAGTGTCTACGCTTTTTGGTAGCGTTCGGATCGTATACCACAAAGGGATGTTTGCGCAGAATAGTACCAAGGACGAAGAGCTGTCTCACAGTGAGAACCTGACATGAAGTTTAGAGAACCGTGGTGGAAAATCTAAAAGGCTTCGAGGTCATAACCTTGAGAATAGCTCTCTGGGCTCGTTCCAGAAGCAGGAAGAGTGTCTTAGGAGCGCCACCCCATACTGTGATGCAGTAGTTTATTATGCTTTGACACAGGGCATAATAAACAGTTTTAATTGTAAGACGGTCCGCGTAGTGCCTTAGTTAAAAAAAAAAATACATAGACTCCGAGGTACTTGACAGACTCACACGTTTTGAGTTGAGGACAGCCACATTGTGAAGATGAAAGACCGAGTGAGCAAGTGTGAGCTCTGAGCACCATTTGGAGGGGGGAGGTTGGTGGATAGTAAGGAGAAAGGTAAGTACATATCGTTTTATTTTAATTTCAGGTTAGGATATTATTTGACAGCCATCACTGAGTTTAGAGCAAGTTCAGCGTAGTTTATTGTTTCAGGCCAGTCACTACCTTGAATTAATAGAGCCGTATGATCTGCGTAAGTGAAGATTGAGCAATTCATTAGAGACATTTTGCATAAGTTGTTGATATAAATAAGAAACAGTGTAGGACCCAAGATTGAACCCTAGGGAACGCCAAAACTCAATATTTCATTGAGTTTTTGAGGGTGTCACTAATAACATTATTTATTTTAACACATTGAGTTCTATCACTCAGGTAATCCTGGAAAATTTTTAAAGTATGTTCGCGAATGCCTGTAGCTTCCAGCTTAGATAAGAGGTGGGGAATGGACACAGTATCGAATGCCTAAATGCCTAGGAGGTGGCCGTCTAGTTATGCGGACTATCCTGTGGGTGTCTTGAGTTTAAGACCTCCAGCTCCAGCCAGGGGTAATGATTTTGGTCGTCAGCTCCTGTATATAGGTATACAATACAAAAGTTATCTGAATAAAAAACAGTACCATAAGTTAAACAAATACCTTTTCTAAAACACCAGAAAGGGAGCACTTATCGATTTTATTGCTTAACATCTACAATCAAAAAAATGTTTTTAACGACAAAAATCTGTAGTTGATAAAAGCAGCACCTATAAAAAATAGGCGAGCAGAAAAGTGATAAAACACTAACAAAAAATAAGTATACTAAAAAATCGCCGGACCCACAATTTATTACCGCTTTTAGCAAAAGGTTTGTTGTTTACAAGACATCTTTTATTTAAATCTTAATTTACGATTTCTCATTCAACAACGTAAAGATAAGCTGGATTTAGAAGGTTAATAGTTTTAAAAAAAAAAATGTCATCCATAAAATGTCTTCGTAAGCGGAAATTGAAATTCTTGCTATAAATCGTAAAGTAAAAGTATCTGATTAAGATACAATGATTTTTTAAGGAAACATAATTACCTATGTATTTATTAATATTTGCTAATGATAGTAGAAAGTATGTTACTGAAAATGTAGGAGTTGGTATCAATCTAGGCGGGATACTCGGCTCAGGAATGTACTTTCGAGTTCACTGACGGTCTACCACTTTTGACCCTAATTAATGGCCCTAAGTAATAAGATCTATCTTCGGTGATATACAATTGAACTCTTCAATAATAGACGGTAAATCTTTCGCAATTGCTGAAATCGCTTAGATATTTATTGATTACACAATTTTATAACATCACGCCTGTATGCTCTGAAGGGGTGCGCAGACATGTGTGTACAGTACCCACATTTCACCAGTTATGATATGTTCAGCGATATCCTCGGCATTTGTTAACATTTTTTTTTGCGGTGGTCTCGTTTGATTTTGTTGAAAATATTCGGAGATAGACAATGGGACTCTTCAATAAACCATAGCAAAACTCCCGCTATTGCTAGCGGGAGATTTGCTATAGTTTATTGCGATTGCTTGGTTATGTATTGTTGACACTTTTCAATAACGTAACATCACTTAATTTATATTTCCAGTTACACAAGGATATTTACATCGTTGTCGTTGCGATTTTTTTAAATTATGAAACACTCTTCATCTATCTAGCCTTTTCCCAATTATATTGGGGTCTGCTTTGAGTCTAACCGGATGCAGCTGAATACCAGTATTTTACCTCCACAACCAAACAAAATTATGAAAAACTAAAAGGCAACAATAAAATAATAACCTTCAAAAACTTACTTTTATCTAGACTAAAAAGTTGAGATTAATGTTAAAAAAAATGTATAAATATTATTTGAATATTGGTTGTCACTAACTACCAAAAAAAAACTGATTTATGTTAATAATCAGTTTCAGCTAGAAAACTTAAAAATACTATAATAATGAAAGCGATATACAACCACAGAAAGCTATATACTACCTGATTACCAATTTTAATTGGTTTTAGATATGAATACAGGTCAGAGCAAATTACCTACTCGGAAAAATGTTTAAAATTAACCACTATACAATAAGTTATTGAACTTAAGAATAAGTACAACCCGACCCTACAATTAATTTAATTAAACAAATTAAAATATAACTAAAAGGTAAAATTAAACTCTGACACCAAAACCGCTGGCACCGATTCCATAAAAAAACTGACGGTAATCCGGCCGGATACATCGGATTATTACACCGGATTAAAAAAAAAAACGTAATGTTAAGTACTTTATTTATGTCAATTAACAAAAATATAAACAGAAATCACAAAATATTCACTTTAAAATATAGAAAATTAGTGCTCGTCCTACACTAACGGCAAAATATGTTGAATAAATACTAATTCTCTGCACTGAGAGGTAACAACCAGTTTCTCTTATTTTCATAAACAACGCCAGTTTCAGAAAAAAGTCTTTCGCTGTCCACACTGCTGCAGGATTCTGAAACATACCAGTGCCACCTTAGTGAGTTTGCTTCTTGCGATGCACAAAACGGCAATGTTTGGCTAGATATACGGCTATCCGGTTATAAGGTAGGCCGAATATCTGATATCCGGTATCCGGCCAAACAGCTATCCGTTTCATCTCTCATCATCTGCCTAGACTTTTTCCAAACTTTGTCGGGGTCGGCTTCCAGTCTAACCAGATGTAGCTGAGTAAAGTATTTAACATGAAGCGACTGCCTATCTATCTGACCTCCACAACCCAGTAACTGGGAAATACAATACCCCTTGGTAAGACTGGATGTCAGACTTATGTACTCTCTAATGTCATATATTACTAGGTGCCTAATCACTTTCATCTTTGAGGTAAGCCATTTAATTACTGCACGTGTATATAATTTCACGCATTTTAAAATACCTGTTACTTATTATTGTATTACCTAACATGAAAATCTAGAATAGGTAATTTAAGATCCAGCTGAATGTCTCATTAAATGCGAATAAGGTCGTTCAGTTCAAACCGACTTCCGGCTTTTACATAATACAATGGGGGCATTGTCACTTCGTCTGGCTTTTAGAACTAATTTTATTTTGTGTTATTTACAAATGTGGCGACCCAAAGTAATGCAAGACATACTGACCTAAATAAATCGGTATAAATAAATATCCTTTAATATTATAAACACGAAAGTTTGCAAGAATGTATGTTTTTTAGTCTTTCACGCAAAAACTACTGAATGGATTTGGATGAAATTTGGCACACGGGTAGTTTATAACCTGGATTAACACATAAGATACTTTTTTAGTACAATGCCGTGGGACAGTGACCGAACACCACGCGTGCGAAGCCGCGGGCATAGGCTAGTATATAATAATCGATCTAAATGAGCTCGTGGCTTAATAATAACAGCTGCTCGGGTCGATCTTTGTATTAAGCTGTGCTTGCCTAGGTTGGTCCGTGTATGGGTGCCCGCCCATCACATATCGGTTCCCTCCATGCCTCTGAAAGCACGCTAAGCCGTTGTTCCCGGTGACAGTGTTAGATCTTTGACAGTCGTTACAGGTAGTCAGTGGCCTGAAAGTCTGAGAAGCAGTCTTGCCAAGGGGTATCGTATTACGCAGTACTAACTGGGTTGTGGAGGTCAGATAGGCAGTCGCACTATGTAAAATACTGGTATTCAGCTGCATCCGGATCGACTGGAAGCCGACCCAACGTTGTTGAGAAAAGGCTAGGCAGAACGTGAGGCTACATGTATAGAACACCCACATTTTGTCGTTATGTTTCAGTCCATTGTAACGCAAGGGCGAGCCCTATATCTAGCCCTCAACCGGGCATAAATAGACCTTAGGGCTGCTACTGACAAATTTCTAATGGAAACATTTTGCCATACCTGGGAATCGAACCGAAGACCTCATGTTCAGTAGCAGCACTTGGGGCCTCTGACGTGTCTCTTATCGCGGCTGTCTCCAAGGTTGTACGTATGTACTTAAGTACATACATACAATTAAGGCACGAAGAAGGACCACAAAAAATTAAAGTTTACAGGTTTATTTCTAAATCAATCTCTTTCAGCATGATTATTTGATAAGTTATTACAACAAGTGCACTTTTTGGTATCCAGAGGAAAGAGAGTTTTACTATTCTGCTCTTTATGACTAAAATGACATTCCAAAAGACTTTATTCTTCTCGGCTAATCCAGGACCTACTTACATTCCTTTGGATTGAGGTATTACCTCAATGGGATTTGTCCTGATAGTTGTTTGGGTCTGCTTTTTATCTCTATCCGACCGTAGTTAGTACAATGTTTGGAGGCAGTGTCTGAAGTTTGCCAAATAAGCTCACAGAAGAAAGGGTCACCAGGGGAACCAGAGTTAAAGGCACATACTATATTTTCATTCTTCTATGATGAAATATACCTACTTAGAACTGCCAAGTACCTTAGTTCGAATGAACGCACCTCACACCTTGCTCGAGGGCTCCCAGATCGTTCTAAATTATCCGTCATCGAATATGACTCATCATTCGGCCTTGGTGTGGTTTTGGGACCGCCTATGTGATAACCTTGTTATGGTTCTAACTAGGACCCAGGCTCAGTTATAAGTAATAATAACTCAAGTAAAATTGTATATGTATACATACATCGTAGACGGTAGAGTGCCACATTACTCCCTATGACCTAAAGTTGTTGTTGGACGTCCTTGATGACCAGTTCTTTAAATATAATTTTGGATTGGGTACTGGCAATGCCCAGTGAAACAATAAAGGAGGAGAAGATGCCTCAGATGCGTTTCCACCCCATAGACAAAGCTGTAATGTCCAAGGAACCTGTAATTACATCGGCATCAATACCCGGAATAAATAGATTATGCTAGTATATTTCAATTAACAAGCTTCTCTACAAAGCCTTCCACTAGAATTACGAAAAGGGTTACGTCAGATTGCCCAAAAATAGGTTACTGTACCGACGATGACATGGACAAATTGTATAAATAATAAACTAAATTGCCTTGATTGCGGCGTGTGTGACTCACACAATAATAGGCGCTTGTAAGTAAGTACGGATGGAAGGAAATAATAAATCGCTACACGTCATGTATGTATGTATGTATAGTTAGTTACCTACTTGAACTTATAACATGTCGGTTAATTACCTCTATAATCGATTACCATTGTTTTAATCGTGCTGAGTACAACCGGTTTCGTATTTGTTATTAGAATGCTACAAAATACTTTTCTCTGAACACTCTGGTAAGGACCTACAGTTAATCGCAGGTCAATGGTAACAGTGACATTGGGTTTGTTTTTTGAGAATTACTCAGCAGCAGCTCAAATCTTGGAGGTTGAGACCTGCCACCATAACGAGGACGAAGTTTGGTCAGAACATGGTTTTATATACAATTTTCTATTGAAATTCCATAATAACTCCCAGGAAAAACTTTATTTAATACATTTTCAGATTCATGGAAATGCAGCTCATTCTGTGTCGACGTGCTCGATATTTCGACACACTAAATTTTACATTATGTAAATTAATGAATAAAACATTTCAGTAAACTGCACTATGGACGCGCTTACATTTAAAATATTATTAGGTAAACCAACTATTCTTACATAGGGTTTAAGCTGCTACGCAGTAAGTTTAATAACTACTTAGTTAAACAAGAATGCAAGGTCAATATAATATTTTGATTTTATTACACAGAAGTATGTACATAAATGCTGGTTTTGGAACGAATGTTTGTTTCAGTACACTTAGTTAGTATTGTGGTAATAATGTTTATATGATTTTAGAAACTTTAAGTTTTAAAAATGCCTACTACCTACACACTTAAAAATAAATTACTATTAATTTCTATGTTAATTTTATGAAATAAAATATAACATTTAATTGTTTTGTTGTTTTTTTGCGATGGGTCAGAGATTCAGGTATAGGCCAGCAAGATTTCGGTATCCTGGGTTACTAGAATGCTACTGTCGCAATTCGAACAAAAAATTATTGTTCCTGTTTCGGAGTTGAAATAACATGAGGAAAAAGCAAGAAATTCGTTGAAACAACTTCAGTAGCTATCAATCTGTCACAACGTCTCAGAGGTTTGGAGCTTTAGAAACACTTTAAAGCGACTATAAACCATTTTTCAGCAGAAGTAGGATTCCAAAATCCGCTTTCTAGTCACTGACATTATAGCAAAACTGATTATGTTAAACTTATCTAAAAAGGTGACAACCTTATTACTATTATAAGAATACGATAGATCGTAATGAGAAAATGACTCTGAATTAGTTCACGAGTTCATTTGACCAACCGGAATGCTAGGTTGGCTATACCCATGATTATAGTTTTTGCCAAATAGGTCCTACAACCCTCTGCAAGGACATAAAGAAGATAAGATTCTTTGTGGTGACATTTTGATGTCTCTTGAACGGCTTCCAGCCTAACCGGATGCAGCTGAGTACCAGTATTTTTATTTTACTCCACAACACAGTAACTGGGTAATACGATGCCCCTTAGTAAGACTGGATGTCAGACTTTTGTCTTCTGACTACTCGACTGTCAAAGATCTACAAATGACAGCCGGGACCAACGGCTTAACGTGCTCTCCGAGGCACGGAGTAAACTCGGTATGTAATTATGGTCACCTACCACGGACCTACCTCAGCAAGCACGGCTTAACCTTAAAGATCGACCCGTGCAACTGTTATTATTTAGCCACGAGCTCCTACAGATTTTAGATTTATAACAATTACCTTGAAAAATCCAAATAATAGCTAAGCGGGCTGGCCAGGTCACACGAAAGCACCCGGAGACATGGGCAAGGATCGTCACTCATTGGTCGCCTAAGGGTGGACATCGCCGTCGAAGTCGACTGCTGCGAAGGTGGTGTGACGATCTGATCATATTCGTAGGGCAAATATGGCCGGAAATTGCATAAAACAGAGAGGTTTGGAAGGAGAAAGGGGAGGCCTTTGCCCAGCAGTGGGACATAGTATAGGGTATGAAATAAAAATTTTAAAAAAATCTTAGCAATATTTACTTTATCTGTCGGCATTATGCTGAAGTTATGAAGATGAAACATTGTCCTCCTAACCGTTTGCTCAATGTCCTGCCCGTGTTATATTGGCTTGTCACCGCGGCGCCGCGGCGGCCGGGTCACCAGCGCGACCCAAAACTAACAAAATACTCATTTGCATTGCCAATTACGAAATTATGAATATTTGCATTGTTATTAATCCAACGGCAGCCGTTTTAACAATGTATAAATTAAACTAACTCAGTTTAACAACTAAAATAACTCGGTACTAGTGTAAAGACATAATTAAATTAAATTGGCTGTATCACAAATCATTATAATACGAGTATTATCAATTATGCAAAAAAAACATACAATTTTGTTTTTGCATAGTATTTGTTAAATGTTTTCGTGCATTTTTAGTACAAATATTAATAATTATAGTTTTATTAAGACATCTAAATGTTATTTTACGACTTTTATTTAAATAACTGCCCTTGTCCCATCCTACTTCGGCGCAACATGTTTTTGGACCACCTGGACCCAGGATATTCCTGATAACCTAAATTCTAAATTAATCCACCATACTGATTAATTTTGATGTGCCGTGCTTCGCCGAGGCTAACGACGCTTGGAAATTCGTTTGCGCGAATACTCACTATCCATTTTCCCAGAGACGGCGAACAGCTCTGCAAATGGTTCAGGACAGTTTACTGAACACATCTGCTACTACAACGGAGCGTGCGTGCCTGCTAGCTGCGGATAAATGAGAGTGCGCTCTTTGCCGTCATGCACTCCGTCTGTCGTCTGTGTATCGACTGTCGTCGAATATGGGCACTTTGTTAGAAGACATCACTTTCTGCCTCACTGCTTCTTTACGATTAGGAACCCCTTATTTTCTTTACCGCTTTCACTGTGGTGAAGTTGTCAACGGGTTTGGACACCACAGACAGTCTTGCAGCCAAAGTACGGGCGCAAGGGTTTGCAGGGCAACAAAATTTTTGAGCCGTTTATGGTTGAAATCCGCAGTGCGTGAGGCACGACTGTTCACAGCAGCCTTTTTAAGGAGATATCCAATCCTATACCAAACGACGGACCAGATGCTAAGCACACACCGTGGCAATGCCGCCAGTATGTTGGGCACATTACCAGCTGATACCGTTGAGGAGGAGTTTTCTGTTGCTTTATTTTAGTTTCTTGTAAGATTAGGTAGTTTTATTTTAAAAGACATTCAGAGACATTACGCGAAGGTGTTATCCATATTTTACTTACTCCCTTGAAATTAAGGCAAATAAACTCTACTCTACTTATTTGATTTCTTTAATATTTTTTGTTATTTTTTTAAATCTTATTGTTGTATATTTTATTTTATTGTACAATGTTTGTAAAGCTTTGTATGTTTATTGTGTTCATTGTTTGCACGTTATGTCCCTGCGACAAATAAATATTTTTTTTAATTTAATTTTATTTATTTATTATATTTATTTAATTAAATTGCGGAGGCCCTATTTTATTCATTAAGTTAATTTTCTTCAATGTTCATCTAAAATCATATAGTCTACGCACAGCTACCAATCAAGGTAAACAAAACCAGTTTATGCGGATCTCTGATTGTACGGAAAATCTATACAAAGCGACGGCATGTTATACTGGAAACTATAGCTTGATGTGTCATCGTGTATAAAGGCTATAAGTGCAAAAGACTTTGTTTCCTTAATGTATTTATTAAAATAATTTGTATTATTACAGTTCATCATCTGCCTAGCCTTTTCCCAAACTTTCTTGGGGTCGGCTTCCAGTCTCACCGGATGCAGCTGAGTACTAGTATTTTACATGAAGCGACTGCCTATCTGACCTCCACAACCCAGCACAACTGGGTAAGACTGGATGTCAGACTTTTGGCTCCTGACTACTCGTAACGACTGTCAAAGATCAACAAATGACCAACCGCTTAACGTGCTTTCCGAGGCACGGAGGAAACTCGGTATGTAATTATTAGAGTTGCCGCGAATAGTGTTTATAGCGAATAATCGAATACCGATTAATCGCCATTCACTTTGGCGAATAATCGAATAACTCGACATTACTATTCGACATAAAAAAAAAAACATTAAACACATTAAAAATATTTCTAATTTCTTCTAAGGTTGTGAGAAAAGAAAAGAAATCTGTTTCATGTTATACATACCTACATATATGTAGTAAATTTAATTTTCCATTTTTAAATGCTGGCAACCCTTTTCTTGTACAAGTCTTTCTCTTTAGTTTACGGGGAATACCCCGTTTTGTATAACCCAGCGAATATTATTGTAGGAGATTTCCCGCTCAATCAATACGCTTGTGTTTAGGATAGGCGGCACGCATTTGTTAATTGATTTTCGACATCGGTTGACGTTTTTTTATTTCTATACTTATTTGAAAATTGCTATTGAATTAAAGACTTGATGAATACTTAATTAGTTAAAGTGTTACTTAAAAAAAAACAAGAACAATCATGCCAAACCCAGGAAAAAAATCTCATGTTTGGCTAAATTTTGAAGAGGAAGAGAACAGTGCAAAATGTGTTTTGTGTGGTGTAAAAATAAGTAGAGCAGCAAAAAAAGCAGGAACAACGGCTTTGCAGAATCATTTGAAATTCAAACACCCAGGTTAGTTTTTTTTTACCTATATTATTTATTTTACCGTTAATTAGTAATAATAAAATAAGAACGTTATATAATATAATATTTGTTTCAAAAGTTATTTTCATTTATGAAGTATATAATTGTACTATTGTGAGTTTTGTAGCACATTTTTTTAATAATTGCCACTACCTACGTTCCTGATTAAAGGTTCTTTTGTTTGTTCGCAGATGAGTATTGTAAAATTTATGGAAGCTCAAGTAGTCATGCTCAACATAATGCTCCCGCAGAATCATCTTCAAGTACCTCCTCATCCACCCAGTTGCCCAGTCAGCCTTTGGTGCAACAGTCACTGCAACAACTACTTGAAAAAAAAAGCTTTGGGACATCAACGATAGCCGAGCAAAAAGATATCACTACTTGATTGGTGAAATGATCGCTGTTGACAACGAGCCACTTTCCATCGTCGATCATCATGTGGGCTTTAAACGTCTTATTAATAATGCTTTGCCGCAATACACCATTCCTGGCAGGACATATTTTACCGAGAAAATAATTCCAGACATGTATGAGAGAGTGGTTAGCAAACTAAAAAACGAGTTAGAAAGGGCTGAAGCTATAGCATTCACTAACGATCTTTGGACTTCTTCTGTAAATAATGCTGCATTTCTGAGTTTCACCGGACACTGGATATCAGAAAACTTTAAACTGAATCATGCCGTTCTAAACATGGCGCATTTTCCTGAATCACACACATCAGAAAACATCAAAGGAGAACTGTTACAGTGTGTAACGAAATGGGACATACCCGTGAAGAAAAAAATGTTGTTTTGCACCACAATCTGCCTCTGTTGGATTTTAAATATGAATTAAAAAGCCTTACTAATTTAATTTCATGAATATGATAGGCACAGGCACATATTACAGATAATAATTGATATTGTGTATTGTTTTATTAAGGAAAATAATTAAAAAAATGTTTATTTTTAACTCATTAGTTCTTTTGTTCGTTAAAAGTTTATTTTCGACGACTATTCGCCGAATGCCGAATATTACTAGCTATTATTCGGTATTCGACGAATATCAAAAAAATGACGAGTAATGCACATATTACAGATAATAATTGATATTGTGTATTGTTTTATTAAGGAAAATAATTAAAAAAATGTTTATTTTTAACTCATTAGTTCTTTTGTTCGTTAAAAGTTTATTTTCGACGACTATTCGCCGAATGCCGAATATTACTAGCTATTATTCGGTATTCGACGAATATCAAAAAAATGACGAGTAATGCCGAATACCGAATAATAGCGAGTATTCGCGGCCACTCTAGTAATTATGGTCACCTATCCACGGACTAACCTCGGCAAGCACGGCTTAACCTTAAAGATAGACCCGTGCGGCTGTTATTATTTAGCCACAAGCTCCTACAGTCTATTGTTATTCAATCAAATTCAATAAATTTTCATTTTGATAGGCCTATACATGGGTACTTATAAAACGTCGACAAAAAGGTGCTCGGTTCGGGTTGGTCTTATAGAGAACAACCGGCATGAAACTCCATGGTTACTCTCTAAAAATCATTATTAGAACAACTGCCCATTATGAAATGATACACTACTACTATAACATTGAGAGTCAATTGGGGAACATTAAGACATGTTGGCAACGGTTTAAAATTTAAAAGGCAACAGCGAACTATTAATTGAATTTGACTATCTCATTGAATAAATAATTTAATCCCTATCATTAGTCGCAAGTTGTTATAAATCTAAAAGTTTATCAGATGAGTTTGAATATTCGACTTCCTAACTAACTACTGAAGGTTGACCGTGACCTTGAGATGTCAACTATATTCAAAACAGAGCCTTAAAATGAAAACTAACCAGAAACACCTTCCTATTTATTTTTAATTAGCTTTTTTTCCGCGGCTTCTCTCGCGTTACGAGCAGAAATCCCACGGGAACGATTTAACAATAGCATGAAATTTGGGGGTAATGTGGCTTCCAACTACAAAAATAATCATCGGATCGGATCTGTAGTTATGAAGATTACCCCTACATAAAAACTTTACCTTTTATACCGTGGCTAAAATATAACAGCCGCACGGGTCGATCTTTAAGGCCTTGCTTGCCCAGGTTGGTCCGTTGATGGGTAACTATAAATACATACCGAAGTTTCCTCCGTCCCTCGGAAAGCACGTTAAGCCGTTGGTCCCGGCTGTCATTTGTAGTTCTTTGACAGTCGTTACGACGAGTAGTAGAAGTAGAAGCCAAAAGTCTGACATCCAGTCTTCCCAAGGGGCATCCTATTACCCAGTTACTGGGTTGTGGAGGTCAAATAGGCAATCGCTTCATGTTAAATACTGGTATTCGGCTGCATCCGGTTAGACTGGAAACAGACCCCAAGATAATTTGGGAAAAGGCAAGGCAGATAGATGATGATGCTAAATATGGAAATCCTGTTTGTCTCATAAAATAATGTAATTTTTTTAGTTAATGCATCGTCTGTACTCACCGTTTTCTCACGCCAAATTAGCCTGTATGGGGTTAGTTTACAAAACGGTCAAATACGTATTTATCTTTCCATTAACACAATGTTTGAACCAAACAACAGAACTAAAAAGGTCGGTATGTCTGTCAAATAATTTTTTCGTACACAAAAGTGAACCATCACTTTCTGTTAAGACTTGTATGCCTAACACGATCACTGCGATCAGTATTTTTAGGTAACTAGAAACAGGTGCGATATGAGTTATGAGGTTTAGATCTTGTCGTACGTATTTGCCTTTTTTCCAGGCCAGAGCAAGGTCAAAATCATCTCGTTTATTGTACTATTACTTTTAACAACAATATCAACGTGAATAGTACTGTATTATAGATATTGCCTTATCATTATGCCGTGCTGTTGATCAAATTTTGCATCTTAAGAAAAAAATAAATGGCATCTTTTTTACCTCCACTAAGTATTATTTGCATGATCTGTATTTTTATCAATCAAGCTACTCAGCCTTTTGCACAGCTAGACTATATAAGATATTTATTTAAAACTAGCTGTCCCGCGCAACTTCGTCATGCGTCACATTTTCCCAGTTTTCGCAACATTTTTCATTGCTGCTCCACTCCTATTGGTCTTAGCGTGATTATATATAGCCTATGTCCTTCCCTAGCTTGAAATCTATCTTCTTGGCAATTTTCGTTAAGATCCGATCACTGTGAAAAGGTAACAAACAAACAAACAAACAGAGTGACTTTCGCATTTATAATATTAGTATGGAAGTATAGATATTAGTATGGATAAAAATAACAGTATCTACATAAACTATCTAACTAAATATAAACTAAATTAAAAACAACAGGACGTTAAGGCCTCAAAATACTCCTCCACATCGCTGTCATACGGAAACGTGCCCAGAAGACTGGCGGCATTGCCATGTTGAATGGCAGCCCTCTGGTCTCGTGAAGTGTCAATCAGTCGACGAGATATTTCCTTAAAAAGAGAATGCGCACTTGGGCCCCATGAGCCGAGCGTTTCGACCCCAAACGGCTCAAAACTGTAACTGCCATTTAGGTTACAGTATTTGCGCCGTTTGAGGCTCTCAGCAACCGCAGCAACAGCTGCAGTACAGCCCACCGTACTTGCAACATGAGATGGTGCAAGGGTCCGTCCGTCTTATGACGACAGGCCGTGCCGACGGCGCGTTTGTGTTCCACGCGCGCCTCAAGGAGATCGCAAATCGTCAGCAAATCGGAAGGGTTCCGAGAGGGCCGATGCCTGCCAGGGCTGCGGGTTGTTCGAAAGAGATACCGCGGCCCTGGAATACAAAGGGCGAAGAAGGAACATGGATGGGTTTTAGTCAGTACAAGTCTGACACTCCCTACCGCTCCGCCCAGAGCGAGAGAAGTCATTTGATGATTTCCCATCCGTAAAAAAATAAAATAAAATGGGTATTGACGCAAGTTGCGTCCCACACCAAAAGCCTACCCACCATCCAAGGCATCAGCGTCATACCATCTGGTCTCTTCCCATCGTCACGTACCAAACCGTTAGGTTCTGAAAGCGCTGGTACGCCGGCGGAGACAAGAGCTCGACGAATAATGTCGTGTATGCTGGCGTGCCGTGCTATGCGACCTGCGCTCCTGTAGCAGGACAGGCCATGGTGCCCGAGATTGTCGACAACTTCACCGCAGTGACAATGATGTGGAGCAACACAAGGTGCGCCTAAACGAAAGCTTGTAGCGAGCCGAAATGACACATCATTCATCATGTTGCCTATTGTGGATGACGGGAGTGCCTGAAGCCATAAGCATGACTCCCATTCCCCCACTGCCTGGAGACAAGCACGCTCCGCAGTATTCATTGACGTATTTAACAGATTATTACGTATAATACTGCAAAGCGGCTCGTCACAGCGTCTCTGGGAGGACAGGTTGTCGGGCAAATCCTTATTAGGACAAGCCATTTTTAAGCGTTCAACGCATCGGAAAAAAACGGTACCTCAAAATGAACCAGTGAGGAAGATAAGATGTTCCTGGTTAATTTTTCGGCACCGTAGACCAAGGTGAGGAAGGCCGGTAAACTTATACTTGAAATTTCCACCCAGGCGGATGGACGCACGGTTGTCCAGGGCCACATTTAGGATTGAAGAAAGTGTATTTCTAATAATTTGGCCATTTTTTTCTAAAAGTTGAGTGTGTTTCCAAAGGTGGGAGGAGCGAAGGGTATAAGTGAATTTAGGTCCAAAGCAACAAAAACGAATAAGAGTGAAAGCCGAATGTATATTAATTTTGAAAAGTCTTTCCGAGACATCATTAAAAATTTTGAATTTTTTCCTGAATAAAGGAGGGAAATGACTCGTCAAAAATTAATAATTCATTCATTTCTTTTTCATTTTTCCTTTCGCAGGTCTGCTGGCAGAAATTTCGTATGAAATAAGCAGTACTTACCTTTGTACTCAAATGTTTTATGTTTTTTTTTCCTGTGTTCTCTACTGTGTGTACATAAATAGTAAAATAAATAAATAAATAATTTTAGATAGACGGGTTTCTCCCAAGCTGCGTCTGTCCTCAAAAGACTGTCTTCCCGGGAGACAGCGTCCGATCGACGAATGCTGCTGAAGTTCCACAGCATACGTTTGCTCCATCGGCGTCTATCTTTCGATAGTCATGGCCCGCTGAATGCCAGTCAGTGCTCTGCAAGTTATGTCAGTAGCTCCATATCTATTACCCTACAAAGAAACTCCCAGTATACCCCACCCGTTAGCACGCTGCAAAGTAACCTTAAATTTGAATTTGTGGATCAACCCGACTGCCAGTCTCCAGGTTTCGGCTCCGTTCGTCATAACGGTTAAGACGCAGTGGTTGAATACCTTGCTCTTTAATCATTGCGGGGTAGGCGAAAAAATTAAATATAACGAAGTTTTCCAAACACTGTCTGAACCAACTGGGTCCTTCTGTCAGCTCCTTTCATCTTTACAACATCGAAGAGCAACCCGTCGATGAGAAATTGGACTCTGCAAAAAATGTTAATTGAACATGACTTTAGTCGTGTTCACACCAAGGTAACACGCCGAGAGGCTCCCTTTAAGCTGTTCAGCATACGGTCTAACTGTAATAACGTTGGATGGAGGAAATTGCATCCCTTTGCTACACCCTTCAGCGAAATTGGATGGGATATGTCTTCTGGTCCTGGATCTTGGCAGTCAATGTGGCAGCATCTTGCAGCCATCTCAATACTTAGATATCGCACCACTTTATTCGACATCGTTGCAAGAAGGCCAAAATTGCCAAAATATCGATGGAGTCAATGGCTTTATCTTAGGCCGCAAGTACCAAACATAGCGACTGTTAATATTACTATTTGGTGTTTTGTACAATTATCTGACCAGGGGGTCCTCCAGCTTCACCTTCGTGGAGATCGGAAAGCCAAAAAATATAAAATCATTCCAAAGAAACAAATACTATATACAAGTTACCAAGACATGATACTTATAACTGTTTAACAAATTTTATCAAATACGTTTAATGATACCATTAAACGGATTTGATCAAACTACAGCTACTCACTAACAGAAATACGGGACCAACGGCATAACGTGCTTTCTGAAGCACGGAGGAAGCTCGGTATGTAATGGGTAGTCACCCATCCACGAACCAACCTAGACAACAAGGCTTAACCTGAAGATTTGCTGGAGCGGCCTCTTTCTATTATAAACGAGGTCCTCAAAAAAAAAAAACAATCCGATTTTGAATAATCCAGGTCTGAGACGACGCAAAACCCAATCCTCGAATGGGGTGCCCCATTCGAGGGTTGGGTTTGGCCGATGTTATTGTTTCAACGCCTGAGATCCAACTATAAACACGGAAAACATGATCGATATCCTTTAAGAACAGCGGGACAAGGCTCATATTTTGGAGCTCAAGCAGACGATACGAGACTGTAATTCTACGGAAAATTATTCTTTTGCAGTTGTGGTGAAGAGGGGACGTGCTCTAGTCTGTCGCCATTTAAACCGATGATAAACTGAAAACGAACTGGTGCCAAAAAAAACAACGGCCCGATTATATCCTCCTCTAAACCACAAATCATCATCATCATCATCATTTCAGCCGAAAGACGTCCACTGCTGGACATAGGCATCCCCCAAGTGTCGCCACATTGACCGGTCCCGTGCGACGCGCATCCAGCGGATCCCCGCAACCTTCACCAGGTCATCGGTCCACCTAGTGGGAGGCCTTCCAACGCATCGTCTCCCGGTTCGCGGTCGCCATTCCAGAACTTTTCGGCCCCATCGGCCATCTGTTTTGCGAGCAATGTGCCCTGCCCACTGCCACTTAAGTTTGGCAATTCTTCGGGCTACGTCGGTAACCTTGGTTCTCTTGCGGATGTCCTCATTTCTGATTTGATCACGCAAGGAAACTCCGAGCATAGCTCTCTCCATTGCCCTTTGGGTGACTTTGAGCCTTCTGATGAGGCCCATTGTGAGCGACCACGTTTCGGTCCCGTATGTAATCACTGGCAGCACACACTGGTCATAGACTTTCGTCTTGAGGCACTGCGGTAAGTTGGACGAGAAGATACCACGCAGCTTTCCGAACGCTGCCCAGCCAAAAATACTGGAGTAATAATAAGTACCGAGACGTAAACTGACGCTAATAAATTAAAGAACGCAGTCCAGCTCTCTACATCTGACCGCCGAACCCAAAAAGTGCAATCTCCGGATTGTGTTTGTAGGAGTGCCGACTTCTTTGGCTGAAAATTAGGTCTTCAAGTGCATTTTCGAACAAAATGTAGCTAACAAGTTACTAGCATTCGCCTAAGAATGCATGCTTGACCTTGGTAAAATTAAGCAAAAAATCGAGAAAAGGAGAGGGTGTAACTACGTTAATGAAGTTTCAGGCAATACGCGAAAAATCCTAATCCCTCAACTAAGGATTTTATACATAGGACAACCTGTCCTGTGGTAGCCAGTGTAGCCACCATGGGTGGGTTATAAAATGCCAACAATATTGTAACTAAACACACTCGCAATATGTACATAAACGCCTTCGATTATGAGAGCACCTAGTGCGTCATTCTCTAGTCCAGACTTTGATATCGTTAGTGGTTGACTCAACGCTGAGTTACTTATGATTGATTTTTCGCCATCTTAGCAAATTCTCGCCTACAAAAATCTACAAAAAGCCTTGACGATAATTTTGCAATATTTATTTATTTAAGAATACTGCTGAAAATCATATTAAGGTTATTCATTAAAAGCTACAAACGCTTTTCCTTCGATTTTATCTACATGTTTAAGACCTTAATCTTTTTTGTTCGTATCTAACAAATAACGTTTAAGTAAATAAGGGGGTATCATAGATTCCTAACTCACACTAATTTATTTCACTATTCTTTTAAAACTTCTATGTTAAATATTGTTAAGAAATCTATTGTCCTTTGTATTGTAATAGTGATTATGATATTTTATTGAGCCAATTTGAATGTTTGAGTTTTTCATTTATTATCATTTATCCCGCAAACGCATAGGTACTGTAGGAACTTGGCGATACTAATCGCTACAATATTGCCTTGGTACCATATATGTAGGTATTCTGTACACGGTAGCCGTACAAGATATTGAGCATAATTTTTAAAGTGAAACTTTTATTACATCGTCTCAAAGTTTTTCGTCTGTGTGTTGCATGTCGCGTGACGTTCGGCCGCGGAGTAGCGATAAAGTGAAAGGCGCTCTAACGAGCGCCTTTCACTTTATCCCTACTCCGCGTTTTATACCCTTTTTTTTTTTGCGGATGGGAAATCATCAAATGACTTCTCCCGCTCTGGGCGGAGCGGGAAGGAGTGTCAGACTTGTACTGACTAAAACCCACCCATGTTCCTTCTTCGCCCTTTGTGTTCCAGGGCCGCGGTATCTCTTTCGAACAACCCGCAGCCCTGGCAGGCAACCGTTTTATATCCTTAATGGAATATTATTCCAAAAAAAATTAGTTAAATGTCTATAGTCTGAAAAAAAGTTTCACTTTTACCGTGGTTTCATAAAACCACACAATCCCTTTTTTTTTTGTCTTGCTTCTTTTCAATCGAAATAATGTTAATAGTACATAATATATATATTAGCATATATTATTTATTTAATAGAACTTAGGATAGTATTGGAACTTAAAACTTAACTAAAACTATTATATATTTATATACTAAACTATTTAAAAGAAACAATGACGATCGCCATATCCCGGAATTTGAAGAACTTGGAATCTCTAGGCTTCTCCATCTATCTCCAAAAATAGGATATTGGATAAAATATGAAAAGTAGTTAAAAAGTTTCGTGGCATAGTGAAAACTTAGTATTCAAAAGTTCTTACTACATCTCGAGGTCTTTCGCCATACAATTTACAAAGCTTAGATATGTACAAAGAGGGTGACAGGCAAACATCCCCCCTTTTCAAAAAGTCACATCTATCCAGTTTAGGAATAGGCATCTGTCACCAAACCTTGAGAGCTGCCACAGCAAACGGAAAAATTATTGATGAAGCTAAAAATAAAGTTCGCTGCTCATTTTCGAATTTCGAAGTTTTCAGAGTGAAATACGTAGTATCGATGAGGGCCGCAAAACAAACAAGTTTCGAGACAGACAGCGGATCGTTTAATCAGTCTGTGCTGCAGATACGGCTCGCGAGGTCGGCGAGGCGGCGGGGCGGGGAGGCGGGTAACTACCTTCCACTAAATGACCATCCCTATACTCTGTTAACCCGTGCCACCGTATCCACAAACAGTATACTCGGTGAGTGCGGCAAACAAAAGTGCCACACACTCTATTAGAGCTGAAACAAATATTAAATTCAAACTGAATGGCCATTTGATGTCCGACATGCTGTGCGCGAGTGTTACTACTAAATGTTCGTTATGCTTTCATGCGGATTTGCAAGATTTCCGTTACGATATAAAATATTAAAATTGGTAGCGATTTGCAACTTTGTAATACTTTCACTGCATCTGTGATGTTAAACATTGCTATAACTTGGCGTTGGAAGAAAGATCGTTATTAGACACAAAGCTTATTTCGGGTAGAGTTTGTGGACGAATTTGTTTGTCGGCCTCTTGAGTGGACGCCAAAAAATCGATTCAAATATGCTTTCTACTTGAATGTTGCTACTGTAAAAGAAATGGGTGAATTTCAACAAATGCCATTTTTTTTATCATATCGGTGAACTTTTTCATTTATAATTTTTTGGTATATTTTTCAGGTTTAATGTAATCTTTAAGATATCAAATATCCCTAAATGTAATATCATCAACGTATCATTTAAGACTAAGGAGAAAATTCAGTTTGAATTCTGGTTTCCACCGATATGACAAACCGGCACCGATCATTTTTTTTGTACACCGGTATGATAAGTTTATCCACCGAAATGATGTACATATCCAGCGATATGAAAATCTATCACCCTTTGAACATCAAAAAATGAAATAGTTAATAGGTACCTATATATTTTTACAAGGGTGACTTAGAACTGAATACCTGAACTGAGGGTCTTATGTAAGTAGATCACATCCAAAGAGAACTGAGTTTTAGAAATTCAGTTACAATATATTTTTTTAAATTATGTACCTATTTTATTATATTTACTTTCTTTATTATTATTATTTACTATAGGTACTATGAATTAAAAAATAAAATATTTTTCTTATCATTGTCTTTGTGATAGTATATACTTTACTTAACGAAATGACACGGGATCTACCGATATGATAAAACGAATCACCGAGATGATAAAATGATCTACCGATATGATAAAGTAATCCACCGATGTGACAAAACTGTGCGTTGATCATGAATCAAAACACCGATATTAGATATAAGACACCGATTGATTTTTTCGGTGTAAATTATCACATCGGTGGTAATAAAGACCACCGATTACAGCGATATGAGAACAGCGACGTGAGAAATAACACACTTTTCCGAAAATTATAAAAAATGCATAATATCTAGGATAAATTCAATAACAGTCAATGAAGCTAATTTACTTACTAACTGTGTTAGAACCAAACAACAAAAATAAAACTACTCATTACACTAGAAAAATGCAACCACCGATACTATAAAATAATTGTCCGGGAGCAACTGAAATGGCGTACTTATGTTATTGGTGAGAATATGCAGCGATTTAACACAAATCCGTCCTGACTGCGCACTAGCACACACTAACGAGGAAAATAAAATTGGGGTGGGGACGCTGTCGGACTCGTCGATGAAAAGTTAGGTTTAAATTACTTTTGTCCAGCGATATGAGAACATTTTTCAGGACAGGTACGTTTGTGCCTCTCAGTAATAATAATCGTTAATTATGTAATAAAATATGCTATATATTAATAACAAAACTAATATTCTATAAAATAGAATAAGTTATATACTTAACTTACTTATTTCTATTAGTGTATAAGCTTTTTTGTTTGTAAAAAAAGTAGAGGGACAGCACCGATTTGAAAAAAATAGAGGTTTATGAATTTATTTCAACCTTTGTAAATAGTCCTAGGCAAATTATATTTTTGCCACAACCCAATAACTACCTATTAAATACTAAAAAATATAATTCAGAACGATATTCCTTTTTTCAAATACTAATTTCACCGAAGACAAAAAAAAAAGTCATTTGGGAAATTCACCCAAATGTATTATTTTGTGCGGAATCTAGAGGTTGTGCGATTAAAGTGACGGTAGAAGGTAGCCATCTCCACTAATAAGCAAAATCACTAACAGATTCATAAAAAACTTAGGGCATGGCACGAACAATGAAAATTTGAAAAACGCTACCTGATGACTAAAAAGATAGTTCTTATAGAACGATGGTGTTGGTAGTTCGAAATAGTTGTGGGTCTATGGTCGTGCCTCCCGTGTTATTTCCGCGCCCTCGCCGTCGGGGTTGGGCGGAAGCACTCCGCCCGCCCGGATTCATTTCTGGTTTTCGCTACTCTTTTGTCTTAAACTGTTTTTGTAGCTTGTCTTCTCTCTCTCCCAAGAAAATATTTACCCACTTATTCAATGTGTGCTCCCAAGATAAGTTCAGTAGTAATTAAATTTAAAAAAAAAATGTTCCATGCAACTCGATAATTAAGTAGAAGGTAATTAACGATCCCGACTCGTATCGACTAATGGAGCAGAAACTTTATTGTATAAACGTTAGTTTAAGGAGCCTCGGTCCCATTCTCATGAATGGGATCGTAGCTACCTATAAATATGCATTTGTAAGTTCTACGTTTATATCTACTGTCCTGGCTTACCAAGAAGTTTACGCTTGGAAGTTAAAAGTCTAGATTCGTGAAACTTATTATATTTGGATCTTATTATTTCTTCATTTGAAAAGAACCTTTTAAGGCTAGTTTTGGTGCGCCAAACTAAAAAATACACTGCAAATATGAAAACAAAACATTTTAAATTAATCAAAAAATAAAACGTACTTAGTTATTAAGCATATACCTACTTAATCTATATTATTATGCAGTAAAAATAACTGAAATTAATTCATAGCTTAAGACAAAAAAACTTTATAAACTTGTGCGAATATATCGACGGGCCGTTAATTTTCACAGGCTTGGAGGCTTTAAAGTAAATTTAAAAATAATTGTAAGTAAAGTCCCGCTAGCTAGTTGTATGCATTAACTGGCTAATATAAAATTTATAAAAACACTACACTAAACTTGTGCGAATTGTACGTAGTACATAGATATTTTAACATTAAAAAAAAATACGAGCTAACCGTAATAAACTATGTTTGATTGTACTCGATTTCAAATTTAATTCAAAATAATTTTTATCATACTCATTTAATCATAAATCATTTCTTGCCAAAACAGTTCTCCAACATGGTGATGAAAAAAAGTTGAATACCGGTGTTATTACGAGCCTTTTTGTAGCGGCTTGTTATTAGCGGTACTCTGACTCGTCCATTTTAATTAATAAAGACATTATTGAGTATAGCAGTTGCCCCTTAAATTTCAGACCAATTAAGACAACGTGCAATCTAGAACTTAATCACAAACCATAATAACTTTGAGTGGCGTAACAGTCCAAGTTATTATTTATCTCTCTTCATCTGCTTCATTCCGTCAATGCTGATGATCAGGTGCACATACGACGCGTCTTCTTCTATAAAAACTCTGAATTTCGTGTCCTTTCTTCCTGTTTTAGACTTTTTATTAATAAATACATAATTATGCCCCAATCATCTCTCATGATCATGGGGTAGGCCTTGATTATTGTAATTTCGATTGGCTGGGCGTTTTGTGACGCAATATTGATTAATGAATGCACAATGGTGCTGCTGTCCAGCCTCCAGGTGAAAAGGCTAAGTTGCCTCGAGCAAAACTCTCTCGCGTGAACATATGAGAGGGCGGAAATGGATCTACTGAATACTAACTAACTTTGGCTTAAGTATCCAAAGATTCACCTAATATTAAATGGAAAAAGTTAAATTTGTGTGATGCTCAACACAACAGCAAAGATCGGACGGATTTAGAACCATTATAACTATAGGACTACTTTAGTTTTAGCTGTAGGCGAAGCGAGCCAGTCTCTGAATTCTCAAATAACTCAAAGCTGAGAGCCAGAGGCTCGTCAGGCTGAGGTTCCGTCTATTTGAATACTTAGTTTGTGTGAATTTCTCTTCAACTACTTGGACTGCGACGATCTATTTTCAAACTTCCTTCTATCATTTGTGTAAAACTCAAAGTAAAGGTAACATAGATAGATTTCAAGAGTGCGTAGTTGCGACTCCTAAGTTCTTCGTGAAAAGCCCAAATATTGTGCTGTTCATTACGCAGTACGCGGATTAACTTTAACAAAGTATTGCGATTCTTCTAACCCTTCTTATGCCAGCTAAAAACCTTACCTTTATCTGTAATTATGATTTCTACATGATCTTAATAGGGATACCTAATGTAAAATAAGAAATACAATAATCGAATTGAAAAGACATACACCTTTACAGGCTGAAAAATATGTTCTCTTCGTTAGGACTCAGCCTTTCCGTACGTAAGTGCAGGTGGCCCTTACACTTTGCGTTACAAACATGTCTAGGTTTAAATGCTTTTCACACATATTTACATAAAAGTCACAAAGTGAACAAAAACCTTATTTGAATCAGCGGCACCGAATTGGGACTTGGTCGTTCCCCATTTCCTCTGATAACTTCCTTGATTGAATGCGAGCGCGTGTAAGCGAAGTTCCACGTAGAAGCTACTGGAGCACAGATCAAAAGCGCAAATGAATTTTGACGTATCCACACGGGGGCATATCTGGCGGATACGGGATAAGCGGCGAGGTATCTACAGGTATAGTAGCTAAGTATTTACCAGCAATAAACCCGCCTGCACGCCTCCCCCACCCCGCTCAAACAACGGTACACCCACGGACTCTCGGTCTACTCATTTCGTATGCAATTTTATTCATTATTTGTAATCTACTTCAATCGAATAGGGTCTCAGTATAAATCACTTTTAGGATTTGCTCGATAGGACGTATGTAGATTGACGCTTTTAGTGTGATATTTAAATGCGATGTGTCTTTGTGCCGGGTACAGTCGCGCTAATAAAGCCAGCCTTCCACGAACTCGATATGTATGAGATGCTCCACGTCAGAAACTCATTTGACTAAAACAAATAAGGTTCACTTTCTTTTTATTTTCTCATGCGCACGCCTTTTAAGATGCGTCGTTCTATTTTATTTCGATCTATACGTCATTGATTGACGCTATAGAACGTATATAGGTGTCGGCTCATAAAAAATCATCACATATGCTTTGGCTGAAATTAAAAGAAGCCGTCGAATGAGCTATGTCTACCGGTAACTTCTGAAACAACAAGCCAAGAAAATATTTTCACAACGTGTTTATTGCGAACCGCATCACTCAGTAGATAGCCAAGAAATTACTGAGCGAAATTTAGTTGAGACGTTATTATTGACTGGCTTGGTTGAATTTGTTACACTCTTTATAACTCTTTGAAGAAATTAACGAAATATTATAACAAATAAATGTCAAATGTGTAGGTACTTATAACTAGAAAATAAAATGTTGAGCTCTATAATGTTCTTGATTTACGTTACCTCAGAATGTGTATGAAGTTTTTGAATGAGACGAAAGAGCGATAACCCATCATAAATTTTCATAAGCACTTGCTTAGGTTAAAATCCAGGGTATAATTACAAATGTTAACAGAATAACACACTACTTTTAAATCTTTTATTTTTTTAACACTACATAAATTATAATTTACTTTTTATAAACAGTCTTGCTTTGAAGGTCAAATCTAGACTAAATATCATAATCTGCCTAGCGTAAATCAAGACTAAATAATTGCATTTAAATTACAACAAAACATTAGATATCTCATTAACGATGTTTTATTTCGTACTTTGAACTGTCTAGCAATAACATTATTTATTATTTAAAACAACTCGTCATATCCACTTAGACAGTTGCGACTAAGTTTAATTTTGATAAGCCACTAACGATTGTAAATCATTTACTTATATAATATATGAAAAAATAGCCGAAGTTGACATAATTTTCTGGACTGGTGGGCATAAAAATAAAACAGCTTAATTAATGCGAAATGTAAGTAACTGTAGGTAATGTGAGTCATTGAGATTGTAATGTCCATAGCCCATTTTATCGAGGAGTTAGTATAATAGTATGGAAGTATCGATGTGCAAGTACTGTGCGGTGTAATGAGTCAAAGGATTAAGGTCATGGTTTAGTGCCGGCGGGGAGCGTGACGGAGGAGAGCGGGCGTAGCGGGCATAGCGTGCGGCATCGGCAACAGCGCCGCGATGAGTGACTTCGGCTCGGCGTCGCGCGCCGCTCGACCCAATTGGTCGCTCGCCGGTACCCGCCCAGAGGAGGGGGCAACGCACACAATCTCACACTCACCTAAGATAATTTATTTTATGTTATACCGTTTGAATATTTTATATCTGTGTGAGTTTTTTCGGTCGGTATGCGTTCACTGTGAAATATTCGCGCGATAAGAAAGAAGAGGGGAACAGATCGATCGGGGACGTTGCGCTTTTTATTTCGATACTTGGGTGTTATTGTCATAGTTTAATTGTAGATGGTCATCTCTTAAGAGCGTTCTGCACGGATTCCACACGGTACTACAATTTCCTTAAAAATGCCACAGGGGCAGATAGAGCTGTTGTATGTTTTTGCATTAATTCTTGCATATTTATTGATTTAAATAAGTAATATTAGAATATCGGTCTTCAAAATACTTTTTTAAAAGCCTTTAAAGATGACATTAGGACACAACTTTTAATGAAAACCTACTGGTTTTCTAAGTAAAACATATGTAGTTGTTTATGAGATTATACATGGGTTAAACAAGTAACACGAAAATGTAGATAGGTACGCCTAAATCTATTTGTAGTGGAGATAAAACTTCCCATAAGTGAGTACGCAATACAGATATACGTGAAACACATTCAAAAGACCGTTTAATACTGTCACCGCTAACATGTTTCCACCGCTAAAGCGGCCCCTATATAAGCTATGAGTACACAACAGGCCACAACCGTCGACTTTACAGACAGGCTTGTATAGCTACCCGAGTACGTTTCAAATTGAAGGAAAATAAAAATTACAAATGTCGTGGTTACCTTTAATCAAATGCAAAGCTATCATTAAGTCGACGCTTCGGCAAACTCGCTCGTCGTGCGCATCGTCACTGTTAATTATCACAATATATATGTATAAAATAAAATAAAAGAGACCGCTTCGTACCAATACTAACATAAAAAATACGAGAAAAGAAAGAGAAGCTTTAAAAAAGAAAGGAGTGCATCTACCCCCACCTCCGGTGGCCCCCACCGCGTCGGGCCGCCCCTGCGGCGGGCGCCACCCACCGCACCGCAAAAATCGAGAGCGTCGACGGCGCGCGGGGTCAAACGGCGACGCGAGCGTGAAAAGAAGGAGCGGTGTGCGAGCGTCACGCACACAGCGACAAGTGTGCGTGTGCGCGCCGAGAGGGACGGCCGACGAGCGAGCAGGACGGCGGCGCCAATTACTATCACCTGGCGGGCAGCTACCGCATTACCCACTGCCGCCGCGCGCGCGACCACGCGCCCGCTGCACCACGCGGCTCGCTCCGCTCCTGTGACGCTCCGCTGTATCCCGACTCCACTCCGCAATCGATATTTGCGGACTCGCGGCTACCCACTGTGCACCGTCGCGAGTGCATCCCGTGCTACTCTTGCTGATTCTCGCTCGTCTCGGGGATGCACCGCTACTACTACAGCCCGCGTCCCGAATAGTGCCAACGCGCTACAAAACATGCAACTGTGAAGTGTGTGCGGACAGTGACACAGACATTAAACTAAACGTGATCATTAAAAAGTTTGCTGGCGAGTTACACAGTACGAGATGACGTCCCAGTTCGCCTTCAGAGGATCTCCCCCCAATCAGGTAACAAAACTTTGCTATACGGAAAATTTATAAACTTTTGAAACTAAAAATAAAATAATTAATATTTTGCGATGCGATGTCAGTTGATAAGTATTAATATAAAACTTTTAAAAGTTCTGCGCTACTATGCAAAAATAATCCATAAGCATAGTGATATGTTCATGTGGTCATGGGGTCATGTAGCAAATAAGTTATTAAAATGGCTTCTTCTGTTTTTATGAAATCATAATTTTGTTATTTTCTTACACTCCCAAATAATTGGTGGTAAAATAAAAAGAGCTCTAGAATAAAGCAATAGGTAATCTAAGACATAATATAGCAACCAAAACAACCATTATTTTAACGTTTTAGAAATAACAGCTAACAACTAACCGTTTCACCAAATAAATATATTTTATTCTCCTTTGAATAATATAATATGCTCGTATGTTTCCGTGTTGACAATAAATATATTCACAATCTTTTTTATAATGCAACTAACTCTCGATAAAACGAAACAAAAACAATCGGAAACGAATTCAATCGATTTAGTTCAGACCATTAATGAAGTGCACATTGTGTTTAAAAATAGGTTTACTGCTAATAAGTATAGCACCCTCTCGTAACAATGTTATATTACATTTTACATAATAATAAATACGTCCATACATTAAAATATATCCTTACATATAAAAAAGGTACAGTTTATTTAATATGTATAAACTATTTAAACAATTTAATATAATACTTATAAATATAGGTGCGTTTTATTGATATTATTTAATGCGTCGTGTCTACACAATCATTAATATGAATACAAGGTGTTGTTTTGCATCCTCGTCAAAATTCAGGAGGTTGTCATAAAAGACAAAAATAATGTATTAAAATTACGGTACCTAGTTAATTATTAATAAACGCTGATTTTTTTGGTTGTTTAAGTTTGTCAGTATTTCATAATAACGCCCGTAACGTGGTTTAGGGAATAAGGAATTATCGAATAAACGTTTGAGATACTTTGTACGTGTGGAAGCGCGGTTATAGGTCGGGGATCGGACGGTGCGCGTTTAAAACACGGGTGGTTCACACTTATCGATTTCCGTAAATAAGAAAAAAAATATCTACCCATTTTATTACTGATTCGGGTCGAGAATCATTAGCACAGTTACCTCCTTGAATTTGACGAGGATGCAAAGCAACAGCTTGTATACCTACCCACAATCAAAAATGGATTGAAATAAAGGAAGACTATATTATATAAATCTAATGTGTGTGGGCCTTTAACTTTTCGAACTTACCATGTATCTAAATTATTTATGAATAAAGGCATTATTTGTGTTGTTATTAGACTTTTTTATATTGCAACTATGACACAATTTAGAATAAGAAAATTTTCCCCGAATCCCTTTTTTTCTTTGGTACGATCAGCGACAAAAGTTATTGCACACTGCTAGTTTACCCATCATCTTAATTTGCACATTTGGTAATAATTATGTGTAATAATGTTATCTTTCTTTTGTACCTATATTAACTATATATTAATCTCCTTAAAAAATAATTAAAAACGGAAGTGTTTACAGACTTCTATCGTTGACTGTACCTGAGCAGAATTGGTTTGCTACATCCATACTACAAACCAGAACAAAAAAAGTAAACTTTTAATGTTGCTTCATGTAGAGACCGCTGAAAGTTAAAATGTTATTATATTGTACAAAAATAATCACTAAACATTATCATAAAAATATTGCAGTCGTTGCACTATTTGATAAATATTAAATCTAGTAAGCAGAGCGTAAATCGAAGCCATTGAAATATTATACTGAGTGGTACTTGTGGCTACAAAAACTGTCATAGACGCACCACCTGAGCGCAGTTCTGCTAAAATGTACCAACCCACATTAAAATGACTCCCATTTTCCGAGATAATTGTAATGATTTAGATAGTTAAGGCTGATTAATTATTTTAAATCAGGCGCACTCGTTTTGGATTTATTTGGGACAAAATAATATTACCTAATGGATTGTGGTGATGATGATATACTACATTTTGAATGTTGGATTATTTTGACGTATTTAGCCGAATTATTAAGATATTGTGGGTTGGCTCATGATGACAGAACTAAGTTCACATGAAATACAGGTTATTAGTACACACGAAACACATCAAGTTATACATACCCCAGTATAACCTGACCTCACTGAGCTTCCCGTACAATGAGACATCATCTTAATTTGGTCTTGCATAGCCTGATTGGTCGTCGTACGTGTACTTAATCAAATAAATCCAATACTGCAGTCACTATTGGTTCTATTGTAGAAAAATAACAATAAATAAAACTTTAATAAATAAAAACATTGATACTATAAATCCGTGAATCAATAGTTCAAAATGATATTTAAACTAAAAAAGTTCTCAAACGAAAACTCACAATCGACTCTATCTGGTCGGAGAACACAATCATCAATTTATAACTTTAGAAACAACCAGTTAAAACTAGTTTTTTATGTAAATGTAAGTGTAAAATCAGGCCTAAACGCTCTTTGTTTTCAACAACTTGTAACCTTACGAATGTAACGATGGTTCACATTTACTTCAGATTGATAACTTAAATACATATTCGCTTTTTTTTCTAGTGATTCTTGTTATGAAACGTTTTCGAGTGGTTTCATATCATCATCATTTCATTTCATATTCTACCAGGTCTACTCGTGTGCCAAAAAATTTCATCAAAATCCGTTTAACACCTTTAAGTCGTGTAAAGGTAACAGACAGTCAAATTACTTTCGCATTTCTATGAAATACTTATGCATTCTATTTGTTATCACGACACAATGTAATTTATCATAAGTACAGCTATGAAATATGAACTTGCTAAAAATCCAATAAAATCTGCTCAATAAGTTTATTATTTAAAAACAAAACATTATCTCTCAAGTGGATGTGATTCATTAATCAATTATTGGATTTCCTGTCACCCCTATTTGTTATCCGATAAGAGTTTATTAAATTTTTCACTCGTATGAATATCAGTCAAAGTTATCTAGTAATACAGTTAGTTTTGCGAGCCATAATTAAAATGGTGAAGTCAACAACGCAAACCAATGTTAATAAAGATAATATTATAGAATAATGGTTCGGTCAGTGGCCGAGTGCGTGCCATATTCGATCTAATTTCGCTATCTCCTTGATAAGGGGGAGTCACTACCTCGACAGGGAGAAGACTATCCTCATTATTTCCCAGTTTTGAAATGTAAGCTCCATCGACAACTGGATGTAACATTTCGAGACATTAACACTCACCAGTCTTGAATGGATCCAGTTGCAGCTATGACTGTATTTTTCATTTCATAATATGAGACCGTCATAAATTCTGCGTTTAAATAAGCTTACTTAATAAGAATTCCAAGTCTTTTCTTTAATAGCAGCATGGTCTCATTGCTTTCATGGTACGTTTTTATTTAAATAGCAATTAAGTTCAAGAATGGGCTGTAAACGTTTATACTGCGTTGTAGAGTTCGTTTTAAGACTCCAGACTCGCTAAATCTCGGGTGGCATCATTTTACTTTCACAATACTTATATGCCTAGACGTGTTTGACTTCTAACAATATTGCAATTAAATTCAACTTGTTTGGTACTTAATCAAATCAAATAATTCAAGAATTTAGTAATATTTTTCTTGGAATAATCATATTGAGATCTATCTCACACTTCTTGTTTCTGTATATCTCGTAAAAAACGCAACATGGAGTCTCCTTAAATGTATTGATTACGTTAAAGCACCTCGTCGCCAAAAGGATCAAAATTGAATCGCATTAGTAAGCCATATTTATTTTTATTGGAAGCGTTAGATAAATAGGATCGTAAAGTGGGCAAAGGGATGATTTCCCTCTACCAACACGGGTGAGCAATTTTACTTAGCTACTTCAACGTATAAATAGATAAAGCAAGTACTACTCGTACTAGTAACAACTACAACATTTTAAAAATATGAAGGACGCACCGTATCGGTTCCCAAATATGTACTCACCTGTGTTTCAGTTAATGTACATATTCATTTCATAAACAAGCTGGAACAAAAGACGACAAAGTTGTTTTTATTTAGGTCATACGAGTCTCGTCAAGCTTGCGTTCCAAGTGTCGAGTTCCAGATTAATATTTTGTGAATGCGTCGCTGAGTTGCGACCAAGTCTTAGGAGGTATACACATTTGTAGAAACGATGCTCTCCGTGGCCAGTGCGTGATGCGAGCGTCAGTAATTTTCGAGCGATTCTCAGCGATAATTGAAGGTGTACTCTAGAGGCAAGGCGCGGAGGCGTGAGCCAGCTGAACTATGGGTGCCGACTTGGTTGGCTTGTGGTCACATATCGGCGAACACGCGTGCACGACCTCGGGACATGTAAACCGAAGAACAAAACCAACACCATTCATTTAACTTCATAATGAGCCATGAACAATCTTCGTCATTTTTGCAGTTTGCATTCGACCGCTTACTGACCCCTTTTTGTTTGGAATCGTAATTTAACGTTTGGTACCCGTTTCGACTTTAATAATGCGTACCTAATATAAAGCCATGATTAAGTAAATGTTCGTCTGGTGAGCTATTGTTCTTGATAATGAGCCAATGTTTAATGATATGCAAGTGTGCTTTTTACATTTGTGTAACAGGATATCGCATCGCAGTTTTGCTAATTAGGTCATACAATTTGAAAAAGTATTATTTTTTAAGGTTTTTTGAAGACAGGGTACTATACTTTATTTTGATATTACACTTAATTGTTATATTCAAAATAGTAACACTCGTCCGTGAGCACATAATTTATAAGCCACCAACCTAAGGTTATTAATGTAACCAAAATGTAAAAAAAAATACTCAGAGCAGTGTCCATGATGTTTCTTCATCATAGGAACTTATTAAACATTATGATGGGGAATTAGTTTGATTTTATTGACTGACAGACTCCATAACAATTTGAAAATGAAATACGCTTTGAATTTGATTTGGAAATGAACTATCTTGTCAGATGGATGGCCCTATTTCCTGTATATTTCGTATACAAACTAAAACCTAGCTCCTGTAGATAAATAAAAATGAGAACATCGTTTCTAAGTAAATAATATATCCAACACTTTCCCAGCAATAGAATTTTCTTCTGTTTCATTTGACATCCCACTCGATGAGATCGTTAAAAAACTCAGAGAACTCTATGTTTTTGGCTGTGACATCATGGCATATTCATTTTGTTCTTATAAAATATAGCCTACGTTACCTGGAGCTGGAGCAAAATAATTTATCGATTCGTCAAGTCGGGTAAACATAGTAATTGGGTCAAAACTTTTACGGAAGTTCAGTCTTAAATTACAAAACCATAAATTTCAATGTCTTGCAAAATTTGAAATGTGCACCGTCGATATTGGTCTATATTAGTGTGATACCGTATTATTCGGAAAAAAATTGTAAAGATAATATCATTTTATTTAAACAAAAACGGTAGGTGAGACGGCAGTCGCCGACTTCAATAGCCAGTTTAATCTAATCGTATAAAATCAAAAATTGGTTCCTAACTGAACTTGAGATACAAAATCTTTTTGTTAAGAACCGTACCGTAAACCTGACACCTTATCTCACGACCCCAAAATCGGTGTAGAGCGATCCCCCGATCACCCGCTCACCCGCCCGCCTCGCCCTAATCAGATAGGTGAATGAGACGCTCACTTCTCAGAAACTTTAATTAATTTCTCCGAAATGAAGGGAGTGCACTGTTCACGCGGTTAGTAAATTTTGTAGTCTCTAGTTACGGCAGCGACGAATTGTGATAGTGATTCCCATACTAAAGCGCGGGCGCAACCGGATTTAGTAAGTAGCATGTGTGTGCGTGCCGTGTACGCTCGCTCCGAGACATACTCCATCCATTTTGAGAATATCAAGCCGCGTTAGCGTCCTTTCGAATATGAATCTTTCCCCAAACGCTACAGAGTTTAATTCAGCCGTATAACCTAATAGTCAGTCGGATGGAACCTCGAGATATGTTACGACATTTTGATGGTAATAAAACTTTTTTGCGTTCAAACACGGCAATGAAAAGGCCGTGTTAGCGAGTTATGTTGCGATTAATAAGAAGATACAGTAATTCTTATGGATGACCGCATGAAATTATAGAATTTGCTGCTACTTAAAGGAAAACATCGCATACTCTGATACTTACGCCCGTAAAGTTGCTGTGGTAGGAATAATTTAATCTCAGTCTCATTGTAGATATTTACCGATTACGTACACCCCTTTAAATTATTAATAACCATAATCCATGTTTAGTACAACGATGGTCTATAAACTTAGCATAGATGTCAACTCGCATGAAAATAAATAGGTACTCATTTATTTCAGAAATAGAAATATCTTTAAAATTGTGACTGTTAACATTTTTAGTCTAGAATTTTAGCCTTCAGTTTCTCTCTCACATCATTATTTAATTTAAGTACAGATATAAAGACAAAAAAAAACAGCATCAAAATAACTACGAGACAACTGTAATACACGAATGAACGGCCGTTGTGGTACGTCGCGACCACAGATCTTTCGTTAGTGGTCCTAATCAGGCGCGCCATAGAGAGTCGTGAAACTTTATTACCAACATTGTGAACTTAAAATACACATGTATGACAATTACTGGCGTTGTCTCGCCCACGGGCGTGTGTGTGCGACGGATGAGGTGCTCGCATATCGTTAGTTCACACCTCGTCGCCTCCGAACCGTCAACGTTTGCGAGGCATCGTTACACTTGTGAGTCTTGTGACACACTGCTACGCCGTTCCTGCAGCAACTTTTTGATCTCCCGCCAAATCAACGCCTTCCCAGACTTATGAAACGGTGTCGATTTGGTATTAAACTTGTGTCTTAAACAAAGAGTTAGCTCTGGAAGATTATCCAGGCATTCAATAAAATAATGTATTGCTTTCTATGCTAAATCAACGTACACAGAAGTTTTGTTTCATAGGCCTAACAAAACAAGTCATGAAAAATATTTTATTATAAAAAACCTTTAAATTGAATTTTCAATTTCACAAATTCAGTTATGATCACGATTACTCTCGACCATATTTATCTCTTATGTTACACGAAGCTTCCAAAATATCCTGTACGAGAGCTTGTTGTCACTGTAAGGTGTGAAGGGTTTTCAAATTTATAGGCAGTGCTGTTCTGATAAAATGGTTGACTATTTATAGACAGCGTTACAGGTGTACTAATAATTAACCAACTTTTATGTTAGCGGAACACCTATCTATAATAGCCTTCTATGCCGTACACTTAAAACGCACATTATGGTCCAATTTATAAATAATTTACTATCGCTCACAGTGTAATTTTGTACACGAGTTATTTTGGTGACACAGTTGTCGATTAGTGGGTAACGACAGGGAGTTTGCAATAAAGGCTCGACCGGGAACAGCACGGGATGTTTTGAATCGCCACCGCTTTAACGGCGTCTGTATTAACCGATAATTCAAATTTCCATGCCCCTCTTCCAGTTCTAAACACAAGCTGACATAACACACTGCGCCCTCTCTATAGATACCGACTAGTAACAACTGAGTTACATATTCGTGGGTTTAATATACGTATTTAACGTTGTTTCTGAGCGCTTACTAATTGGTTTTCTGCTTATTACGGAATCCGATAATTTTTGTGTTTGTTTGTTAACAATTACACAAACATTTGCCAGAATACAATAATCATCTAAAAATATTTCATCTTGTGTCTTGTAATTTTTATTCAAACCATGTTTTTTTTTTATGAGTTCATTTGTATACTTATTGTATTTTAGTTTTCCTGGGACTAAGTTAGTCTAATTATATTAAGTTAGTTATACTTAGGTTAGAATATTATATCCTAGCCGACCGGCAGGCTAGGATATAATTAGTCCGCAGTAAATTAAATAAGCAAGCTCACACAGTAAATTTATTCAGCGAAAAAGTTAGAATGTGTTAAAAATAGGATGCACGCAGTTGAACGACAGAAACTTAAACAGCAAATCAGTATTTAATGCAAAGTACAACCACATCATAATGAATACTTTGAAATAAGTCTCTGTACAATGTTCTGATTGCATCAATCTAATTTCAGCATTACAGTAATATAGGAATGTTTGCGACCACGTCACGGGGGTATTAAGCAGAATAATGGTCCGGTTATTAATAGACAAGTACCCGCGGCACTAGCACATGTTTATTCCGTAACAGGAGCCAATAAATCTCACTGAACAATCTGAAACAACTTCATTAGCGAAATCAACGTTCGTTCGCACCGCACTGGATGATTGAAGACACATAATACGCCGTTTCGAGATAATGAATCGAATCTTATTTTTCACATGTGAATATCGGATTAAAATGAGCAGGTAAAAGATTTCGTTCACATTTGTGGGTGCGATGGAGTGTGTCGACTGGCTCTCCGGTTGCTCTCAAAAGAGTTGCAATTTTATGAATGAGTTGTTTGAATGAAAAACAATAATAATACGGCTCGGGCTGCGAACCGACGCGGAAAGCGCGCGGTAGAGACGTGTACGTGGCCGAACCGCCTTTTAAACGAGCATAATATTTGGTCCGACGTTAAAGATTTCACCTCCCCATAAAACACTTAATAATATTGTATATCGATTTACAGCGCCCGGTCCGCGTTGTTGTTCTTATTTAAATCGCATGAAGCGTAATCCAAAATTAAAAGTATTGAAACAAAGGTTGTATGCGGTCATGAAAAATATCGTTTGTTACCGAAAACACTTTCTAAACTTCTTTGATAAATATTACAAAGGTAATAAATAAACAGCTTTGTCTGAGCACCTTTATTCTATAATAATTTTAAAAAAAATCGGAAACCAAATATGATGTTTTTAAAGGCACCAATTACCTAAGTCATGGTTGTAATTAAATTTATAACCTCACAAAAAATAAAACACTTTGTGTATAAATGTTACTTACCAACATTGCTAACTGATCATCAGTCGATAAGAAAAGAAGGCTCTGTTATAAAATCGCCGACACAGTTTTATATCATTTTTTATGACCACACCCAAAATTATACTACAAAAAGAGCGTATACCTACAACGCGCTTGTAGCGACCATACATTTTAATTAGACTTATCTTAATACAAGAATAAATGAACTTTTCATGTACCTACTTAATTAATGGAAAACGATTGTTAATATTATTATCTGCAACCATGCTAGCTACCGACATATTAATCGCGTTAGTAGGTACCCAATATCTTAATCGAAACAGAACGATAGACAACCACTTAATTCGTTTTGTTTGAAAAAATAGGGAAGGTACAGTACTGAAAGCAAAAGAATAATCACGATTTTTTTTAATCAACCTCGCTTTTTATGAGTCAGATTCACCATAGCGTTGCACTAAATATTTTTATTAAATTAATATACAGGCTACACTTAGATAAATTAATAGATAGGCGTTTATTATCATTATGCATCATTATGTGTCTATATATTTATATTAACATATCACCGTCTATTAGAACAAGGGCGGCGGTTCCTTTTCAATATTTATTCTTTCCTAATTCTACCCTAATTAGGGAAGGTGTGAATTTCTTTAAGGCATCATGCATTTTGAGGGTGGGCCAATTTTGTTCGCTTATCTATACGGATATCTTGACACAGGATGCGGTCGAAATAGACACCTACCTTAACTGGTGATCCACCATGTAATTGTCCAATTAAAATTACAATTTTATGTAAATAAGTTTACGTAATTACACAGAGACGTAAAATTTTTATTGTGCCATAAGGTGGAAGGAGTTGATGGTGTTTATGCCCCACGTGTGAACTGGCGGCAGTTAGGTTGAATTGACCATTTTTGGGTTATACGAGCTCGCAAAATAAATCCTCATCTCCTTACTACGTGAAGTTCAACCGTTTCGGATGTAGCTGTCCGTCGTAATTACATTGCCAATGTTAGTCAGTAGAAAAGTAGCTGAAAAACATTGAACAACCGGTTAATTAATTAGTTTTCCTATTCATGCGAACGAGGTACGTTGTTAATTGCGACCGAATCACACGATACGCCAGCACTCATTGTCTAATACAGATCGGCGATAATCTATCATAACTTTGTCAGTGTGCAACTATGTTTTTATCGACTCGAAGCATAGAAATCATACTTAGATGCTTTTCAAAGATAAATAGTTTTGAAAATAATCTCTGTGAAAGCACCTATTTAGTTTTTTATCGTTTTTGGTTCTTCATATTGCAGTAATTTGATATGAGCTTACACTTAAAGACACCGACTTTAGATCTGTTTGTATTATGATATACATATTTCGATGGCTTTTGATATTTAATCGTTATCGAAAAGTACAGCACATCGTAAAATTAAAGTTCAGCTCTAATAAATATGAATGACACGTTTAAAAAGCGGTTTCTAGGCAATGTTATATTGTAGAACGAGCGCGACGTTATCATATTCATCTGTTGCAGGAAAGTAAGAACCCGCATATTGTTATGCTATTTTTTATATAAGACTATAAATGTCCGGTATAGAATCGAAAGTTGGTACGGGAGCGTGTAGCTGTTAAACAAATTATTTTAGTATTATTGATCTTAATCTGCCACAATTAACCTGATGTTTAGGAGAGGAAAAAATATACCACATCGGAATTATTCGCACACGCGTTTCTCAAGACAAGGAATGTAAACGCGAACGCAAGCTGGCGTGACGCCCGCGCAGGCGGCCTTATCATACGATCTATCAAATCGTGATGCTTTTTCTTTTGCAAACTATGTGCGAAAAGGATTAGGCGAGAATATTAGCACTCTAATAATTCTGTGAACTGACTCGCGTCTAACTTATAACTTTAATCGTGGACTGCTACTTAGTAACGACTTCAGATTATTACTGTCGTCGGTGACAAAATCAGCAGCCCTGATTTGACATAATTATTATGCAAGCACCAACCTATTATATTCATACATGGTTAATGATAACACGCGACCGCAATAGACTGGCGTGCTTCTGTAAACAGTGTCCATAATGTGATCTATAACATATATTCTCTGTTCGCGTAACAGATTGCCTGATTGCTTAAGATTAATTCCGACTGTAAGCGGGATCACAGCTTGTGTCAGGACTACGGAGAGCTGCAAAGACATTTATCTCAGGTTTATCGAAGAATTAAACATTAGCACGAATTTCAAAATTATTATTGTGCACCGGTAACCTTATCGTAAATTTAATACTTTAATGATGTCTGCTAAAGGGCCGACTTTGATAAAAAAAAACCCGTGGTACCTGGACGAAAGCCATCGCTCGGCGTCACCCACGGTTAGTTAAGCGAGCGACATGTCATCGATATTTTTTGCCCGGCTGATGTCTTTAACGAAATTCATGTCATTGGGTCCGATTTCTCTAAGATTAACTTTTTTACATTATTTAACAAATAGATCGGACCCTTATACGCTCGAATATTCAGTTACATGGTTTAACACTTAAAAGGGCTTAACGACTCTAACATATCCTGCGGGTTACGATAAAAAAAGACGACAAAAAGAGAATACTTCTCGTGTTTGTTTTTTAAAAGATGTCTGCTGAAGATAAGGTGCAGCGGCACTTTAATCCTCCAACCGTCCGATATTTGAAAAGGATATGATGACAACTTTTTTGTATTCTTTATCTAATAAACACACATAACCAATACTTACTTATTTAAAAGTTTGTCTAAATAGATAAATGAAAATTACGTGTTATACGCGAGTATTTAGTTACATGTCATGTTTACGTACCGTTTTGGAAACTGACAAACTAACATTACATAATATGCGAGAACCTTGTTATTAATGCAGATGTCATAAGATGATTTGATTTTACAATTTAACTGCTTTATATTCTGAGATTCCAAAGAGTATGTACCCATAGAAACGTAAGCAACCTTATCGTTAAACTACGCTATCTATGCGCACAATTCTAATTTAATAAATTCGTAGTGTAGCGTCTTAAACTATGTTAGAGACATATGAGTCCATAATTCATTTGTTCTTTCAATTAACTGCAACTATAAGGTAGAGCTTACAAGAATTTTCCGGCATTCAAACTTGTTACAAAAAAAATGTTGTTTCGTAATATAAACTAGCATTTCTTTTACTTCTTTTTACCCTGATGAGGCTATTCATATTCAATAGGAACTGTTACTAGGTTTACTGCAAGCTACAGGCTTCATAATTTACAATGACGTGTTTAAAACCATTTAGTCTTCTTCACCCTAGCGTTTTCCCGGCTTGCTGGCCGACTCAGCTTCACATGGCGAAACTTGTCAAGTGCAATTAAGGAAAGCTCGAAGATCTTTTATTTTAATAATTGGCTCATTATTATCAAGAACTATTGCGAGAAAATATTTTCATGCCAATCATTCAAAACTACGGTTCCATTTTTGAGGTGCTTCATAGAAACGGCTACATCCCTGTTAGTAACTTTCCCATTTCGACCACTAAATAATGACGTTAAAAACAAATGAAAAACAGTGCCATTTCGTAACTATTTTAATCTTCATACATTGAGCCCCATTTCCCCAACCATAATTTTCAACTGTTTTTTGTAGGGCTCCCAAAGTTACAACTAAACTTTTTCTTGATTTGTTATTTTTTGTCTCTCTGTGGCACACTTGGTCTGTTACGAGAGAACTTAATTAAGAATTTGAACAGAACGTACTAGGAGAGCAGAATCATGCAGAAGATGTTGGTGCCGCTGTTGAATGGTCTTTTTAGTTCATGTCATTCAAAAAGTACTAGGCCTGCATGAAGTCAATGAGATATTTATTCTAACGGCGGCAATAGAATAGAACCACTCCGATCGAAGAAGAAACAGAATCAAAAGTAGAAGATCTTTTTATAAGCATTTATTCAGCTTGCCTTGTTATTTTTAAATTGGAATTGCAAAAAAAACTGAAATTTACCTAGTTCCAAAAACCACTAACAGCTATTTCAATCATATTAGGTGACCCCACTTTTGCTCTAACTAGGAGTATTTATTTCGCGGCATTTCGGACACTAATGCATTTTAAGCGCGTTGGTGTAACCTTTAACAGCTACCCATGCTGCCTCTACGCGGTCTCTACACGCCACAACGTTGCCTCTACGCACTCCTACGCGCTGCTACCCATCTTCTACGCGCCAACAATGTTTGACTATGCATCCTTTTGGTGAAACTTACGCAGCAGCAGGGTTTGTGGATTAAAGCAAAATTTCAAACCCATACGTGCGGTCTTAAATGACATTGAGGTTCCTAAAACCATTTTTTCGCAAAGTCAAGTATCATTCAAAAGTATCCCCCTCCTTTAATTTCAACCCGTGTACTCGTAAGTACGGCTCGCACTTGGCCAGTTTTTCAAATAAAATCTGTGGTTGGAAATATCATATCATTGAAAAAGTAAAAAAAAGGTGAACAAATACTATGCTTAATTGGCATTGCAATAATATTCGTTCTATATTCCAATACAATTTACGTTTACAACAGTCATATTTAAATATTATAGATCAAGTTCAGTCAAATAACTTTGTGTGTATACAGGGTACCTACAACCACCGAATTAATTTGCAATATAAACGGGGATTTAGTATTTACTCAGATCTTTCCATTTTCTTCGTGTCGCTGGTAATACCGTATTTTGTTTAAATTTTGTTGGACCAAACAAAATTTACTAGGCTCGTAAACGATTGTCGACCGAGCAAATTAATACAACACTCTATGTATAGATAGTACAATAATTATGTCGTTTCACCCACCAGACACTCGTATCATTTAAACGGATTGAATCCCTTTTAAGTACCGGCGTCGATTTCAGCCGCAGCCCCCATATAGATCGATATCATCTCTATTACCATAGCCATTAGGTCGAATGAGCGATGATACAACGTGAGCACCTACCAACTCTGGAACCTACATAGGTACACTATGTTAGCGAGCAAGGATTAAATAACTATGCAGGGTATGTAATGTAGGTAATGCAGGGATTCGACGTTTAACGGCTTCGGGATTACCTCAATAATTCCCTTAACACAACAAATGTTTTTAGCCTGTCGCTGCCGTGAGGGGGTGAACGTGGGCTCAGCGATGCTATAGGTCGTAGAGTGGTTCGTATCCATAGCAAAAGACGTGGCAATGGGTGTGTGTCGCGTGTTTAGGGTGACCGAAGCCATACTTCTGGCAGACGGGTCATAGCTCCAGCTTAATACGTCCACAGTCAACCGCGACGTGACTTTACTAGGCTTATGGCGACAGAACCGCCTCTTTACACAATTAAAGGTCAACTCACACTGTTTCTGGTCGAGGTTGCCACTCTAACAAAATATGATTCAAAGCAGGTGCTGAAGCTGGCTAAAAAAACTAGGTACCGGTACCGAATAACATTATGTATTATACTTGGCGGTTGAGCAATTTTCTACCTTAATGCTTTAACGTGGAAGCGCCAAGGTAGCCTGCGAAATTCAAATTGCTTTACGTTTTTTAGCAATTTCGCACTAGACTTTCACTTTAAAGATTGTTTCATGAAATAGTCATTATATGAACTTAGAGGGTTGTATTGATGATTTTAATGGTTATCATTCAGTAGATAAGGTAAGGTTTAAAAATTTTCGGCTTTATCTATAAAATTATCGATTAATAACCAAAAAAATGGGTTGAAATAAAGGAAGACTATATTGAACGAAAATCTTACTTTTTTACTGTGTGTACTTCAGTGACATGATAATTTTGTATCGCTGATTAATCTAATGTGTGTGGGAAGGAAACTTTTGGAACTTACTCATACATAGGTATGTGTTTCGGTCGCGTATCGTATTTTGTTCAACATACAACCTGAAAAACCGCACTCGCACACACAAGGTTCCGTAGCACCAAACCATTTAATAAAAATATAGGTATTTACCGCTCATTCATATGTAAATTTATATAAAACAGACAAAAGTAACTGCTACAGTTTGAGGAAAAATTCCCATATCTCAAAAACTAAACATCACATCTCATTCAAACCAATTTTCGTTGAAAGTTTTTTTCGATCAATAAACCAATTCTTTTTTCGGATTGTTTTTACTCTTACTTTAGAAATTAGAGGGCCCACACACACAATTCTTGTCGATTTTCACGAATTTTAAAGCAAATATCTTATCAACCTTTGACTTAAAAAAAGCTTTACAGGCACCTCGATATTATATTATAAAGTTGTCGATTGACGCCCCACCAAGTTATATAAATATGTAGATTTATGTAAGGAGGGCTACCTCAATTTTCATTTTTTTCATAATTCAAAACATCACATTTGTGTAGCGGTTCATAGAAGGCACATACTCTCCAAAGGAGGCCGGCGTGACTGGACCCAAAGAATCTAAAAAATAACGAAGTTCCGTTCAAGTTAAATATAAAACAATTTTATGAGCAATTTATTTAAAAAAAAAAAAAATTTTTGGGACACGGGAATCATAAGTTATAAATATTTTGAATTTATTTATATTAAGTAATCATGCAAATACGAATATAAACAACATGTAAATTTGGTATTAAAACGCAAATTAAGAAGGCATCTAATAAAAATGTAACAATGGCGATTTTGTAGTATATCATAAAAAGATGTCGATAAAAAAATAAAATTATAAATGGTGATCGGTCGAGGCCCGTCACTACTGTCACTGTCAGATCTGTGATGATCTATTCCATCGTTACTTTTTTTTTGCCTGGGGTTGTTTTTTATCATTGCGATTTTGTGGATTCTCGAGCAATCCACAAAACAGGAACACTGAATCAATATTTTAACTAATGAGTGGCATCTCTATTCTAATCCAGCCCTAGATACTTGATCATCACCTTTATTCCAGACGAGGGGCGTCCACTCCTGAACCTACGCCTCCCCCAAGGGGTGTCTCACCAGCACGCGTTGCATGGAATCCGCTGGATGCGTGAAACAGAACAGATTGTCATTGTCTATTTGACATTTTGTTGATTCTTCCATCGACATAACCCCTTTTTCTCAGTGGTCATGCTACGCGTGCTGTTCTGTTTCACGCATCCAGCGGATTCCAGCGTTGTTTTATAACGGCCTTTACATCTTGAACTGAAGATACTGCACCCTGTCTTGGACTACCGCATTCTTCTTTGGACAATGAGTTGCTTTTGATTTGGACTTTCATTTTAACCACTAATATATACTTTGCGTCAATTTCCATTTACGACTTGCGCTCTTACGGAGGCATCGTCTCTCTGATGAAGGTGCTCAGAGTTTTGACAAAGTTCAGAAATGGGTGTATCCACGTGTTGTAAGTATATTCGTAACAAACATTTTTTAAATCATAAGTTAAGAACTTGTTTAGGAAATCTATGTAAACAACACACTGAGATTCGTTAAGCTTTTACATGTATAAATACATACTGTTGTAATCTTATATTAGGCTTATTGTTAGTCTTGCCCTATACTTTATCAAACTAAGACAGTATGCAGTAAAAGACTGGCCGAGGTAGCAGTAGAAGTAGTGTATTTTACTGACACCTTACAGACATGAAAATGGAAGATGGGTGGCGTCACATTTTCTCTTGAAATATTAATTATTAAGGGATAACCCCTCCACAGGTATCAGAGGTCACATTCTCTTTCATATCAAACCACATTTCTGTTTTTCTTTCGGGTAGAAACCTGGAGACCTGCGAGTCAGGGACTTTGCTTACTTACACCTGGAACACTTCATGTTTATTACCCTAAAGATGATTGATGTAATGGATTCCTTGTTTATATAAACTTGAACACTATTGTATAGAATCTGGTTCTTCTAACCTAACAGACAGATGTGTTGCTGGGGAGTTTGTTCCGCCACTTCTTCTTCCCAGCTAAAACAATAGGAAGTGGCGAAGGGCGGGCGTTTTCGGGGACCGTCTCTTGTAATTTTGACGTTCAAAAAGTGCTGATTATCAGCCTAGTTTGAATAAATGACTTTTGATTTTGATTTTGAAAGGAGGAAATTGTTTTATTTTAAAATATTTAATTAATTCCAGATAACCGGAGACGACTATATTTGTCACTCATGTTGGGAGCTGATAAGCCACGACACTGAAAATGAAACCTGACAGCAAACTCGGCCATTGTAACGTCTTTATTGCATAAAATAAAAACTATGTACAAATATCAATAAATGAAATTTATTACTAACACTTTTTTTAAATCGACAAACCCTGGCTTTCAATAGCCATACATAGCTAGTGAGCTCTGGCTGTTATAATTTATGTAAACTTGCTTATGCCCGCGGCGTCGCCCGCGTAGAATTCGATAATTGACCCACGGGAACATACTATCGGGATAAAAAGTCCTATGTGTTAATCCAGGTTATAAACTACCCGTGTGCCAAATTTCATCCAAATCCATTCAGTAGTTTTTGGGTGAAAGAACATCCATCCATCCATCCATCCTCTCAAACTTTTGCATTTATAATATTAGTAGGACTATATCGTCTCTCCTCGTAGTAAGAATCGTTTTACTTGACCATAATTCGCTTATAGATCAAAGTAGTAACGACATAGTTTTAATAGTGATTGAACGAATTACCAGGTTGGTAATCAGTTTAGTCTCTAGCCGCAGTCTGGCAGTATTAAATATTCTTATATTTTGATTCATCTTAGTTAAGCAGACATTCCAAAGTTGAAAACCTTAATCGTAACATTTTTAGGTTATCTTGTCCCAACTTTTCCGTGTTAATTTCCATTTACTTTTCTGTTAATCTTTCAACTGTGTGGTGCCAATAGTCCTGAAATAAAAACTCTATGACATACAGACGGACAGACAGACAGTCAAACTGAATCCGTAAGGGTTTCGTTTTTGCCAATTGGCAACGGAACCCTAAAACTTAAATGTCGCAGGCTACAGACTGGTGGTTCCCAAAGTTCAAAGTGGTGAGCCGCCAACTTTGCAGAGTGTACATTGATCATTGAGGCGTGAGGAAGAATAATTAGATTTGGTAGGTATTTTTAACACAAACATCGATCTATCAACAACGCATAGGATACAATAGAAGTATTAATTGATTTTTTTAAAAAAAACGTCATGGAGTTGTATTTAAACGACATTTCTGGGTTTCTAATCCCATTCAAAATACAATGAATGTTGGGCGGTTGGGACCATTTTTCATTCCAATGACAAATATTTAGAAAGTTATTTAGGTACGGCGAGCCCGCACTCGGCACTGTGCTCAATTAAAAGGACGATCTACAGTCGCGTTTTTGGCATTATGATCGGACAACAGCCGGATGTTTATTTTGTGACCGCGTTATCGATTCAGGTAGTTCGGCGAATAATAAATCTACAACAACAACAATGTGTCCGCCCTGCCCGATCCCATTGTGATTTATTTTAAATCTTCAATCGCATCATATTAGTATTACTCGTCATAGGAGCATTCATATTTTTTATTAAAAGGGCCCTCAGCGTTTCGAATTTGCGTATCGTGGGTCCTCGCAAGCCCTGACGATATAACAGGCACGCCCAAGGTTACTCTTGATGCTCACCCCTTTTCACACAATCGTTAAAGGCTCGTTTATTATCCATCAATTATTTTATATTATGTTAATTTTATTTTAACCGTCTATTATGAGCGCCTTGTCGCTCAATTTATTGTACCTACATAAACTGCGTGAGCATATCATAAGTGCATTTTAAATTATTATATATCGTGCATTGCGACTGGCTGTGCGCACGGAGGCCTCCAATTAACATCGCGTCTGCAAAGCGAATGAAAAACGCGCCATAAAGGCATTTCAAAATTTACAACTTACAGAGCACCATCTCGACAGCCTCCAACAGTCCGCCGCCGGCGCAGGCGGGAATGAGCGCGGCAGCGGGCGGAGCGGGCGCGACAGCGGGCGGAGCGAGCGCGGCTGCGCGGACAAGCTCGCCCGCGGCGCCGGCTCCGCGGTGCTGCGACACTGGCCGCCCTATATTCCAGGACCCTATCACCGGACAGACAGTCTGCTCGTGTCAATACGAGTTTCTCAACTACCAGAGACTCGCTTCCGGCGTGCCCCTGTCTATGTACAGTGCCCCTTACTCCGACGCCGCAGCGGCTACAGCTGCCGGCATGGCGGCGTATTTCCCCGCTTTAGCAGCTGATCAACCACCCTTTTACACCAATTCTGTAAGTATGAATATTGTTTTGAATCAGTATTAGCTCAGTTTTTTTTACACTTTCAACGGTTAACGGTAATTTTGGCAGCAATGTAACTCTCAATTAAAAAGCACGTATCTGCATAAGCATTAAAGCAACAGTATAATAATCTAAAATAAAAAAAAACAGCATCATGGTTAGGGGCTGACAAATTAAATACGTAGAAAATAGTACATTTTCACACCAAATGCAAAACTTATGCATTGAAGTACCGCGAACATCACTCATTAATATAGTAATTAAACAAACTACTGATTGTTAATATTACTTGACCGAGTTTTCAATACAACGCGGCCAATTCCTGCGGTTGACAAGATAATCTGACACTAGTGTTGCAAGCAACATGAATTAAGGATATCGAATTGAATTGCAAATAAAAACGAAACATTAAATTAATTCTGTGCTTTTTGTACTCACGAATATCAGTCACTTAAACGTTCGTCGTCTCTTAATTTCCATCGCATTAGAAATCACTTTTTTCAGTAACCTATCGATACGAAATAATGAATACATGTTATAAACATTTCGTAAAGCTTAGTTTTAACAAATAGAAGTAAAATGCTGCATTCTTAGAAGGCTGTTTTATAGTCTCAGGGTTGCAAAGGGTTTATATTAAAAACTTTTACAATCAAATGAGAAAAGGCACTCCAATGATCTGCAGTATGTTACCAATTATTTGGATTTTATATTTTTATAAAAAATGCGTTACGTACAATCAAGTTTAGATCGGGACTTCTGTGGTATCAATTTATGCAGTAAAATTGATACTCTTCTAGCAAATATGTAAAATGTAACACACTTACTTACTAAAGAATGAATGAGTCATTTACCTATTAATTTTATGATAAAATGTACAACTGCTGCTAGACCACTTTATGACTGACCGATGTTTATGTGGCTGTGACCAGTTTAAAGCAAGTGGGGGTACCTACACACTTACAAAACAAGTTCTGTTGACAGGTTCTGTCCCTATCTAGTCGATACCAAACCGTCAAATAATTCAATATTTTATTGTTTTACTAATAATAACCTAGTAAAGGATGGATTTTTTTTGAAGGCAGTCTAAAGCAAAATACATATTTGAATATGTATAACGACAGCAATGTTACAATATCTTTTTAGAACGTAAATTAGATATTATTTTAGTAAATGGTTGAAAAGTAAGGAAATTTTGCAACACTTTTTAGACAAGCACCTGAATTTCATAGACCCCGTTACCTTATATGTAGGCACCATTTTTATTGTTGTTTAGTACCAAGATCTTCTAGGCCAAACAAGACGAATTCAAAAAATCTAAACCATCTAATCGTATTAAACTATGACTTAAATTAATTACGTCTACAAAAGCTTAAAATCCCATAGCCGCTGAAGCCGCGATATCATCTACTCAACCAAAGGGATTATGTTCCTATCTTCATCTATGACAGAAGGGCTTTAATTCCATTTTTCTTCCACTTCCTATTACAAAAGGTATTACGTTAAAATAATTAGGATACGTTGTCAAAATATTACGTTAGAGTGGTAGTTATAAGACTCTCGCGCAGTGTTAAGTAGGCACCACAATAAGGTTTACGATATAAGTAATAAATACATATAAATTTGAATCGTAATCCGTTGATGTATGTTCTTTTGTCCATCGACCCATCGAAAAAGTTGTACCGGACCAGCCGGCTTTAATAACTTAATATGTTTAACAATTTCTTTCAGAGGATTAAAATATGTCCAAAGATCCATATTGCCTTTATACAGGATTAATTTTATAATATTTTTAAATATCTATAACTAAATGTGTCAATCTACATTATTTTGTAGAATGAAGTTAGATTTAAAGTGAGCTAGCTTCTTGAATCGCTTAAAATAATACAAAATTCTAATCATAAAAGCACTCGTTGTGTTAGAGTGTGACTGCCCAAACGTGTGTGGGTAGTGACTTTGAATGATAATGATCATAACAACATAAAAGTAGCCACGCTACGTAATATATGACGTGTAGTAAAACTTTGGAGGAAGGTGTTAAAAGCCGTGAACGTGTCGGGGCAGATGATTCAATCATTCATGAAGATATGATCGTACATCATCAGTGGCGAAAGTGTTAACTCTGGCCGACGCCTTCTATAGGATCCTGCCTCACACCATTTTTTTAGTTTACGCCTTTTATTTTGTCTATAATTTATTATTTCATCCCGACTCGAAGAGTATCCGTGCACTGTAGACTTGTTTTATTCTTCTTTGTTTACTTCTTTTTAGTTGTCGGATTATAACGTGTTTGTTTACACTTTAAAGCTTAGTCTAACGCTTACTGTAAACAGAAATACGTTTATGAGACAAACGGAGTATTTGACGTGTCAAAATATTTAATAGCTCGCTCGGTCTAATCGTTTCCATTTGCACATGTGGGGCTATACTGACAGGAAGCTAACGTTATAATATTTTTTTTTTAAATGAATAGTCTTGAAGAAGTGTCCTAAAATAAATCATCGATTTGCGCTACTGCTTTTAGTAGATTTGTGTTTAATGTCCGCTGTAATTTATGGTAATTAACATCTATAGTATTGTTATCAATGGAGTTAAAGATTTATTCAAAAGTGTGGAAGCACACAGCAATAATTTTACCATAAATTATTCTGTCACTAGTTCTAATAAGACAGGAAGAAAGATATTTAATTAAACCTTATCGATGTTCTGTGTTTTTTAACAATAGATACCTAGCGAGAATAACAAGAACAACGTAACACTTTATTTTTCGAAGTTGATTTGGTTTTCATTTTATAATTAAAACACTATGGGGATTTGTCTATAAATTCTAAAGCGTAAAACCAACGGAATTGAAATAGATGTCAAACAGGAGCTTATAATTAGGGCTTCACTTCATTCTAAAACAACAAGTATTTATTCCACCGGGGAACTGAAATAGAGTAACTTAAATACGTTGCCTTTTTTCTTTATACGCCAAAGATTTCACAAATTATTCGAACTAATAATGAATCCAGTGGAACAAAGAGGTTCCTTATACACAGCCTCTACAGTCCTCAGTCGGATTTACGACCTCACCGACCTAGCTCGGATTAATTACTGTGTGCTGAGCTTCAGCAATTGTGCTAGAAATTAGTTTTCAATATGACCTAGTTTAAAAACAAAATACAGTAAGTTGCAAAATTCTGAGTTGGCCGTATCTCTGGTCTCCTGTACTTTGTTACTGGTGGCAAAAGTATAAATTGGATAACTTACACTATTGCGATTATAATATGTCATTTCTGTTGGCTTTATACCCATTTTGCCCAAGACCCTTTTATAAATTCAGTAAATTAGTATCGAACAAGTCTAAATAAATGACGTTCACTTAAGTAACGTAATACTGCCTTCATCATTAATCATATCTTAACTGTAAAAATAACGTAACTAATCATTTTTTTAAATCCGTCCAAAGTCGTGTATCTACTTAGTACCTTCTCGACGACATTTGAACGCTACCTGAGCTTGCGTGTCAACCACATCGCTCACCGGATTAACTTATACCTTCCATAAAATATATACCTACTAGCTAGTTCAACACACTAATGTTAATGGGATTATAGCTTGGTTCCATTAAACTCATAATGTTGATACCAATAAAGATCACGGGCAAGTTTTTGTGTTCAAATAATTGTTTCGTTAAGACCAACACGTCTATCAATCATTTCTTAACCTTTTAAGTAGATAGGCGATCAATTTATCTTTAGAAAAGGAGACCATGTTTCTTTCAGAAAAATTAACTTGTGTGGTGCAATACATTTCTACAGTATCTATAATCTAAATGTAGATACTGTAAAACTTTTTGCACAAAGTTATAGGCCCCCAGTTACTACTTCGGTAGCTATTTTAAGATAGATCAAATTACTGAACAAACGAGAATGAAGGACATCAAGATAAATAGAGCGATACGTATACATTTAACGGTTTTATTTTAACAAAAAAAAATTAAATCAGAGTGAAACTAAAAAGTAGATATATTTCATATTTTTACACAATTGGCTTTTTATCTGTCAGACGCTCACGATGGTTGGGATCAGCCCATTAAGTAAATAAGGCAACAACGCAGTAGGCACAATAAATCCACGTACCCGCAGATTCGCGTTACGGCGTAGTCCGATTATTATTTGAAGTAACAGAAAACTGGAATTATATCACAAAGGTCGCAGCAACAAAGACCGACAGCGCGACTGGATTACGCTGTCGTACTTGAGTAAAATTTATTATCGGATTTTCGATTCGGCCACCAATGAAGTTGTTGGACAACAAAATCTTTTGATAGATTTATCCTGGCTGACCGCATTAAGACTCGCTCCTGAGTTATTTTTAATGTGTCGCTATAAATTTTTGGACCCTTAGTGACAGCCGTGCTTTTTTACGCGATCTCCGCCGAACAACCTTAATAACAAATTAATCATAATTTTAAAACCGCTGGTGGTTTAATGTTGAAACTTTCTCAAATAAAGTTGTTTCACGTTTTAAAACGTTAAGTGATACCTTGTTGCTTTAACGAAAAAAAAAAAACTGAAGTTCAACAAGTCACAAAATAAAAAAATGTATTCATTTGTCAATAGAAAGATGATCGATGCACTCGTCTACTATCTGAACCCATTAAGTAATAATAGTTAAGGCGAAACGCTAAAGCTATCGATCAAGAAATCAATCCGACGAGGATCATTTTAGTAATGGATTACGTTAAAGCTACCGGAAACGTGGAAGAAGATATTATAATAGTACCTGTAGTTAAAAGTGCTGGTGCGTTTTAATGAGTTAGTTATAGAGTTATTTGCTGCCTTTAATTTATTTACGGATAACAACATGGTGATCAATATTTTACAACAAATCAGCGATAATTCGTATTTTCGAACTAGGTTTTCATATGCTTTTATTTTCATCCATAGGCTGCAGGAATCGAACTAAAAGAAAATCTTGTGGCAAGTGCAGCTAGCTGGCCATACCCAACTGTCTACCACCCCTATGATGCAGCCTTCGCAGGATACCCTTTCAACGGGTAAGTCACATAATCTAATTTATTACTCGACTACGGATAAGCAAAAAGGAGGGTTATGATTTTGAGAGGTATGTATGTAAGTAGGTATGTAATTAATTACATGTATAGTTGTAGCTGCTTCAACTCCTAAAAGATTATGCCCTTCTTGAACGGAATTTTAAGGATATCTGCGTGGCAACCGCGAGTAATAACAGTTCCATTTCATCTTCATCATAATAACTTATTATCCTACTACAATAATTTTCAAGTGTAAAGTCGTATGTGATCTATAATTCAGGTCTATGTATAAGCTTCCTGATTTACAATAGGGGATGATCCAATTTTTTTTTTTTCTCTGTCCGTCGGATAGTTTCTTGAAAAGTATTGGACACGTATTTTTTCTTTTTTCACGTGGTCATAAAATTACGGAATGGCGCTTGACGTCACATGTAGGTAAGTTTTATACATACTTGTGACGTAGTAAGCCCCCACTCTCCAACTTTAATGAGTTTTAACTAAGTAATTTTTTGATAAAACAAAAAATACTTACGTGTCTAATTTTTTTGTATTACCTGTCTGACGGACAAAATAGAATGTCGTTTTCTTTACCCAGTCCGCACCCCTATTCTCGTTGACAGCGTTGGGCAGCTCTGTGCCCGGCATAATTAATTTTTGAGTAACTGACGCTGCGAGCCAATACCAGACGATACTCGGCTCTCGTATAAGTCCCTAACGGCTGCAATATCGACAGAATAGCAAATCTCTAAAAAACGGAAAATTAACTTGAAGGCTAAAATAGATGCGATGCCCAAACTAACTTCTGCCTCTTTTACATTTCGCGTCCATACCACTGATGCTTTTTTTACGCTCTCGCTCCGTAAAAATTAAGTCTTTGCACGCTTATAGAAAGACCAACGTCAGGTTTGTGGGAGTTAATTGCTTTTACTGTTACCCCACCCCCTTCCGCTAACTGCCCAACTAGCAATAATTGACACTTTTCCAGGGCTACAGTTTATCGGTCGGGCGCTACGGTCATGTTACCGTAGTTACGTTAGTTTGGATTTGTTAATAAATTCAATTGCTCTCGTTTATTTGTTATATTGCTCGTGGTTTACTCTTTAAGTTGGTAGTAGCGTTAAAGGCCTGAGGTATATTTTTATTTATTTATAATACTAAATTGAAGTATATACGTCAGTCAGTGAGCACGTTGTTTTAGAACTTGTGTCTGTTACGACGTGATTATTATCAATTCACTCAAAGTTATAAATATTATACATTTAGAATTAACCAACACAATAATAAATAAGTATTAGTTACTTTAAGGCCATAAAATTTTCCGATGCCTGTTTGGTAGATAGGAATTAGGTGTTAGCTGTACAAATTTTGAACTTACTTCCGTACTATATAAAAAGTAATTTTCGTAACCGGTAACCAGTACGTCAAATACTTAATTACAGTCTTATTAAAATTAACCGTTAAACTCAAAGGTGAAACAACATGTTATCACCCGTGTCACGCTATTGAGGGATAAAGATTAAAGTTTTTTTTTTTCATTTCGAATTCATTAAGCGGGAGTTTAATATTAAAAGCAAGCAGAGACAATCAACGCAGAAAAGTTTTAGTTACTAAAGGGAGCGCTGTAAAAATAGTAATGAATTTTAGTATCTACGTCATTTGGTATATTTTTAAAGATAATAGATAGGTTCAGATGTTATGCAAGCAACAAAAACTACCTTATGTAACTCACAAAAACGACATTATCGGTAAGTAAGTAACCAGATACTTGAACAGAGGGATGGAGGTGTAGAATATCAATGTGTACGCCCCGCGAGTGAACTAAGGGTTACAAACGCACACAAACATGATAAATCTCATTTAGCTTACTGTACTTCAGCTTATGACCGCAGCCTTGTTAATTATAATGCTACTTTTACTAAGGTGTGTTAACTCCAGGCACTCACAGGATAGTCCGGTTAAGCAGACGACAACCTCCTTAAGGTTGAAAAGAGATATGCCATTCACAAAAAAAAAAGGTGTGTTAAGTAGGTAACTAACTTACTGTTAAAGCCTAAAGGTAATAGGCATATCAAATATCATCATCATCATCATCAGCCTATATTGCTCCCACTGCTGGGACACAGGCCTCCTCTCTATGAGAGGGAATGGGCTGTAATCCACCACGCGGGCCCAGTGCGGGTTGGTAGATGTCACATGTCTTCGAATTTCTAGTTCTAGGACATGCCGGTTTCCTCACGATGTTTTCCTTCACCGTTTTGAGAGCGGCGGTGATGAAATAAATTACACAAAGTAATGCGCCTGCCTGGGTTCGAACCTACGACTTACCGCTCGTAAGTCGCGGCTGCTACCACTGGGCCACCGCTGCTCTCCATATCAAATATGGCAATCTTATACCTTTAAAAACATTAAATACCATCCCACTGAAGACGGTTCAGACGACGCTACTATTTAAAATACTATCTTATATTCTTAATGCATTTCCAAAAAGTAATCAAAATCCGTTTAACCCCTTAACTGCGATACATTAGCCAGATATCGCTTTTTTTTAAATAAGTAGGTAATTCTTGTGGAGTCTTTTGATGTGTGTATATTATCGTAATCAGCGCAAACGTACCTATGTAGATAGGATTTGATACAGTCAACACGCTTATGTAAACTGATAGCGGCAAACTGAAAAGGTTACAAAACATGAGTTTATTAGATAATTATGAATGTTGGAATCAGATTATCAAAACTGTGTCCGTATATGCGGGTATACCGTAGGTACACAAAGCAAGCCTTTAAGTGCTTTATTGGAGGGAATGGTCGGCAACCTACATTTGAAATAAAAAACTTAAGTACGTTTTTGCTATTGTTCCTTAATGACCGTCTACACGTAGACCTTAGAATGCACACTGTCCTTCAGTTTATGAAACAGCTTTCGAAGCGCTTCTTCGATAACGCTATTAAGCACCGTAATCCAATCGCAGCGGACGCCCGTTACGAACCCTCGCGCATTAGTTCAGTACGCCGTCCGAGGCATACTCTCGTCACCCCCGATGATGCTATCACCCTCCTCCAGGAAAGTAGCAAAGAGACTAGTACTCTTAAGAAGTTCAGACGCAAACCGCCGTCTTTCCGACCTCGCCATCGAGGTCTGTCGCGACGTCCCGGTCCTTGCCCTCCCCGACCCTTGCACGAGCCAGCCCGCGATGCTGTGCCAGTAGTTTTAAATCAGTCCCTAAATAATGATATCATTCAGATCCAGCCTGTCCCCATGCAGTCCTCCTCCAGCGTCGCCAAGCCGAGGCTCGTACGCCACAGGGGGTGCCCATTATTATGTGCTGGCTGGAGGCCTTACTCTCAAGGCATCCACAGAAGAGTCTGGTTAAGCAGACGAGAACCTCATAGGTTGAACTGCGAGATGCCATTAAAAAAAATACTATTGTTATATAGGTTAGGTTAGGTTAGAATGTCTTATTTGTCGATCGTGCTACCAACACCTCCTTTCGAATTATCTGAATTATAATATCAAGGCAGTTTTCTCCTTTCGACGATGCAATGATGGCATTGGATGAGTAATTGAGTACCATATTATAATTCTTATAAAATTATAATTTTGTGGCCAGATTAATTGCTTATGGGAAATACCCACTAAAGTATTTCTAGGTATTTTAATTTGTATACACATACAGTTGTTGTTATCTAAGTATACAAATATTTTTATTTTAAATGATAGGTATCAAGGAAAAGGTTACATTGATTAAGATAATAGCGCGGCACATGTCAATGCAACTTCGACGCTACTTTTAATGTTGGTACTGTTAACGATCGGTAGCATAAGTAAGTAGTAGATATTGATTTAATTCAAGGAGTACACGGTACCCTTCACGAAGCCGTCAACTAAGCATTATGACATCAAGCTAGTCAATCGTTCTATTTCTTTCAAACCATCATCATTTCCCTAGCCTTTTTCCAAACTTGTTGGGGTCGGCTTCCAGTCTAACGATGCAGCTGAGTATCAGTATTTTACATGAAGCAACTGCCTATCTGACCTCCACAACCCAGTAACTGGGTAATACGAAACCCCTTGGTAAGACTGGATGTCAGAATTTCGGCTTCTGACTACTAGTAAAGACTGTCAAAGATCTAAAAATGACAGCCGGGACCAACGGCTTAACGTGCTTTCCAAGGCACGGAGGAAACTCGGTATGTAATTTTGGTTACCCATCCACGGACCGACCTCGGCAAGCACGGCTTAACCTTGAAGATCGACCCGTGCGGCTGTTGTATATCTAGCCACGAGCTCCTCCATTTCTTTCATTTATTTCAAACCATTAGTTTAATTAGTTTTCATTGCTTCTCTGACTTTAACAAAGTATAAAAGATTAACGATTTTTGGGACAATACCCAAAGATTTTTACTAAATACCTTCTGGCCATAGACAGTAAGTTGCTTGATTGGAAAAATCGAAGTTTTGATAATTTGAGGATTACCGGAAAATGCATGTACCAAGATTCAGGAACATTAAATCTGCCGTGATCGAAGACGTAATCATGATTGTAATGTTATGCAATGCAATTTGCAATGGTGCAAATTGGTCTTGAAGAATGTGTACAATGTGGAGCAGCATCGAGGTGTGGCCCCCTGATGCAGCCTGAGCGAGCGTGACCCCCCCCCCCCCCACCCTCAACAATGCTTGATGACAACCACGCCCGTGTCGATAATTGTTTAATTTAAACGATGTAATTGTTTCAGACAGCCAAACAAAGTATTCGAATAAATAGTTCAAGGGTTCTCTCTCAGATCTACTGCAACGTCTTGGAGAAATACACACTCCTTATGGGGGAAGTGCAAGGGTAGCCAGGCAAATACAATATTTCTTACGTTTTTGCATATGCGTATCACTGACAGGCTGTATATTGAACAAAACGTGTTTTGCGGCAGTAATACGTTTGTACTTGTTTAATAATTGTAATAATTTAAATCATCAATACAACCCTCGAAATTCGTTTAATTCCATTGAAAGAATATTTCTGAAAAAAGTCATTTAATGGGATTAAAGGAACTTAGAAGCGTGTATTAATGATTTCAATGACTTAACCTAGTAAAGCCATTAACATTATCAATGACATGTAGGTAAATTATAAACATCATTTATAAAAAAGCCATGTAACGCACGAAAAATCAATGAATAAAAATGTTTCACGCATTAAACAAAAAATAAAAAGTAGAAAATCAGTAGTTTGTAGAAAAAGGCTGGCATTACAGTTTTTGTTATAGAAACACTTCATTAGTTTCACGCCTTGGTACTTTACAAGATTTTTTCAACGATAGTGCGGCATACCTATTGATCGTATAGCAAGAATACGAAAGTTTATACAATCATGGCATCGTTCTCATGAGCTGTTTTTGCAACGTGCTCATCGCGCCACGTCGGTAATTATAATTAGCGATGGTTTCATGTCAATGTGAGGAGCAAACATGGTTTTTTATTACATTTATAAGTTATATGCAACACAGAAACTAGCCATAATTGCCATAAACGATATCTTTTAACCTGTAATGAATCGACAGGTGAGGTGAGAATTATAAATAAAATTGGATTAATGACAAAAGTCACAAGGAATAGAAAGAGACATTGAGTATTTGTAGCCTATTATCATAATCTTTAGTATTTTCAAAATAACTATGTCCTCTAAGTAAGTAAAAAGCACAAATAGAATTAACCTGAACCTCCATATGTACTTAATAATTATAGACTCAAAAATCACTACTGTGTTTGCTGCATTCGATTATTTTTTGTTAAACTAATTGTAAACAAAAACAGGTCGTGGATATAAGTTAATTAGCGGCTTTATAACGCGTTAATAGATTACCGCCGTTGTTAACATTATGTAGAGAAAATGGTTTGATTTATACGTTTTTAATTGCACCGCTGTGCACTGATGCCGCGCTAACTTCGACGAATGAATATAGATTACGCGATTGGAACTAAGTTTAGACGTTCTTCTACCGCAACGAAACCCCTCGTTAATTTGAATTAGTAATTTAAAAACATTTTGTATCCTCTATTAGGTGTATGCCGCTGTATTGGAAGTATTTATCGTTCGCTGTTAAACAGTAATTGGCTATAAAAACGTATCTGTGGTAAATAGGATTGCTAATAGCTACATTTACTTTGCGCAGTTCCGGTATACGTGTTAAAAAGTATGATAATGAAGAGCCGCTTGTTCTGTGTATTTCAATCGTTCGTTAAATCATAATAAATAACGTTAACGGTATGCCCGTACCTACTACAAGCGCAACATGGGTATACGTAAAGTGCCAATTATATTCATCATTAACGATTACTGTAATTTGATTTAGTTTCTCAACTTATACCGAGAGGAATGATGAACTTTCTCTAGTTTCGACGTTCTCTCGTCCATAAAGGGGTAGATTATATTTTAATATGTTGTTTTTCTTAGTTAATTAAGTAGAACAGACAAATAGACCTATTGGGATCTTCAGATCCTGTATCCAATATATTCAAATAATTCAAAAAACTAGGACAAACAGTAATTTATAAACTTCACTTGTATCCGAACGCTATTTGCCGCTTCCGCACATATCCAAACGCTTCATTATTATCAATACTCTTTAAAAAAGTCAAAAACACTGTGTTTAATTTAATCAATAAACATAATTTTTAGTACATTTTTGTGACATTGTTTATATAATAATTATTTTAGTAACGAAAATATCGATGTAAGGTAAAGCAAAAAAATAAATAAAATAAGTACAAGTCGAATCAGCATTAATAATTATCTGAGAATTATCAAAGAACTAAATATGTTGATAATTCAGAACCCTAGAAAAAAGTAAAAAAAAAAAAAAACATACTTGTATACTTAGAGATACTTAATAAAAAAAAAAAATTCACAATAAAACTAGTAATTTTATCAGTTTTATAACAAATCATCAAATTAAAAAAAAAAAAACATCTCTCACTTTCAATTACAAAGTTGAACAGGAAACTCGCTCGAAGGTTTCGCCTAATAGTCGCGCGATCAAATCCGCAACTGCCAATAACGAATAAATCAACATGTCAGTTGTGAAATAACAAGCGTTAAATAACACAATTAAAATGTTGTAAACGTCGAGGGGCGTCTCACTAATAACGAGGTAATAGAAGGTTTTGAAGTGAGCCGAGCAGGCGGCAGGTGCGAGTCCAGACAACGACTCTTTCCCGATGCGTATCTCACACTTTAATCACTCACGTCGGCAACAATCCGTAATGATATGTATGTACTAAATAAACACGAAAACGGACCATAATTAAGTACATTTAACTATGTTACCGACTCGAAAACTTGATAGTGATGAATTAAATAGTTTTTTATTGAATTTTTATTGCGTTTATCAAGACTAACTCAGGTGCTTCAATGATAATACGTTCTATTATTAGTAGATTTTTAAGACCTTAAAGATATTATTTCCGACATTTATTAAATTCTAGTTCTAGTAGTTCTAGAACACGAGGGCGTGTTCTAGAACTATACCAATTCCTGTTTCATAAGTAGGTAGGTATATCTTTTGATTAGGACTGATTAAATTTAAAGAGGCGCCAGAGAGGCACAGACAAAAAAAACATTTAGGTAATACCAGCTATTGAATGTTATTTGTGATTCGATATCACCGCCGTCGATGTTTAATGAAGTTGAATAATATATCAGTATGAAATAAGCCAAGTTATATATCGTCGAATGTTCGATGGTTTGAACTTTTCGCGAGCGAGTCTGCTCTATGGTTGTAATTAAATCGAGCAAAACTGAATCTAACGCGAGGCCCCATTTGTGGTTTTAATGCAAATCATGTGTACTGTGCCTGTCAAACTGTTACAAAGGGAAAATTAAAGAACAATTCAGTTAATTTCAAATGAACCCAATACTGTTTACATAAATCGTGTTTTCCTCTCTATCGAGTGGTAAAGCGCAGTTATTAATTCCCGCTAACAGTTAACATGGACACCCTTATCCGGGAAGCAAGAGTATCAACCAAACCTTTTAAATTTCCTAACGGACTTGCCTGGTAGCTGTCGGTGTAACGTCTCATAATTAATATTTATGTCATTTCTACTTAAAACGTCACTGTCACATGAGCACTATGACATGTCTCTGTCTAGTATAGTCTCATTTTCAAGTCTGCTTGGTGACAACTGAAAATGACCACCACAAAACAGCTTACTGCAACCAGGGTCAATCAGCTGCACAAACATCCTGCTATACATTCTTATTTAATTTCTATCATGTTCCTAAAAATTTTCTGAATAAAAAAAGATGGTATGCATCGGTTTACAATTAACGGTTGTTATAAAACCATCTGAGGAAAACGGTTTACAGCATTAGGTAGATATACTCATATGCGATGGGCTAGCAAACTACGATGTACGGTTTTAAACTCTATCTAATTATCTACGTTACTTCAAGCGAAACGATAGAACGCGCCTAGTTCAACTGTTTGTCTGTTTATTAAATTTAATTAACATAAATCAAAGTCCCCAGTTAACACGAGTATTGTGTAAAGCGGCTCACTCAATATTCTCCTTATGACAATTTGAGTACTTACGAATTGATTTATTGATCACGCTTCTACATTTCATTTCTATCGAAATTACATATTGTATAATCAGATAATAAAGAAAATATTTATTAAGAGGAAATTAATGCCTTTTAGTCATTCGCTCTCTTTTGACAGTATTTTAATCATAAATGACTTTCTCTAGTTACCGCAAATCAGTGTTATGTGTGACTGAATGATTATGCTAAGAATATTCCTATTTTGTATTGTATAATTATCTTATGGTAATTGATTTTATACGCTAAGGGCCCAAGTAGATTTATTTGAAGTCCCTAATGTGAGATGGTCGCGTCGGTGTCCATAGCAGGCAGTAGCCCGTTAGACGACGGGCGACGGTCGTCAACCGGTGCGTCGTGACCGGTGTAACAACCACTGCCGACACTTCCTCTGTCCACCGACATAATTACAAACGGAAAATTCAACTACACCATACAAAAGTGTAGACGAATTTCGTTGAAGCAAGTGATAATACTCGGGAGGCGGACGCGGTCGGTACGCAGCTCACGTACCAATCTATTTGGCCCCGACCCGATATTGTGCACACAAAGTAACGATTACTCATGCCCGCCAAAGTTTATTTATGACAGGAAGAAATTGCGATTGTATTCTCTTAATGGTTATAACTTCCCAATATGACGGCGCCTGTCGCTTCTCGTTTGTCTCAAATTATAGTAACATCGTTGTTCGGATGTCTGTTTCAAATTAAAACCTCGCAAACATGATTATGAATATTTAGCACATAAACTCTACTAGCATGTGTCAGCCTGTTTGTAAAAATGTTTTCAATCTTCGTGCTATTTTTCTTTTAAAGCCCAAAGGACACTAGTTGAGGTAGGGTAGGTTACTACAGTTAAGAAGGCTTAACATTTACAATTTGTCAATCCCGGTCACATGGGAGACAGTAAAAGGGAATCTGCTGACGGTGCGCAGTCAACATTGCGGGGAAACAAATTGGGCTGTGCATTTTGTTATTTTTACAACGCCTAGATAACGTGGCTGGTTTTTTTGGTATTTTTTTTAGGTATATTTTCAAAATAACAGAAAGACAATAGGTACGTCCTTTTACTCATGTATCACAGTTACCCCTTTTACATTAACGCATTAAGACATGCTGCAACTAAAGTTGATATAAAATCAAGGAGAGCTTAAGAAGTGCTTAGTAATGTAGATAATAATCCAATAAGATTTATTTTTCAACACTTAGAAATAACGAATTAAAGAAGAAGGTTTCAAAGAAACAGAACAAGAAGGTTACAAATTAAGAACAAGGTTTTTATACGTTTCAACTTGCTTGTGAAAGTAACATGTTATTAGTATGGCGGATCAATTATACATTTTTGTACAACACTTTGATGGTGGAGCCGACTAAAGGGCTATGCGTCATCGAGCTCAGTAACGCGCAGCGATAATACGAGTCAGTCAAACACGTACCCTCACGTTTTTGTGTGGCCACTCCATTCCGGACATGATGTCATCGTCCACACTTGCGCGAAGGCGGCATGTACTGACACGGTGCCCGCTTCGACTATGGCTACAGCACACAGTTAATCGTGGATACGTGTACAGACAACGATTTACAGCACAAAGTGCCAGTCCTCCCGTGTATTACCAATCTATGGAACAATAAAGAGTACGCGCGAAGGCATATAAATGAGCGGTGGCGTATGCAAGGGACACCGCGCGTGCCATTAGTAAGCCGCGCTCGGTTCGGAGTAATTGACCGACGGGCTAATTTCATTCTAGGCGCATTGGACGCTTCCTCTTTCCTTTTTCCTATCGGTCAGCGGCGGCCACGAGGCGAGTGGTGATCGACATCAATGTACTTATTCAATTTAATTAAAAATAGACGACTCATCGCTTTATTTAAAGGCTGTTGAATTATTTGAAAGCCTTTTCACTTGAATCCTATAAGTGTAGAAGAGTTTAAAGTGTCTTTATTAGGTTAATAATATCTGAGTAAAGAGCCTTTCAAAACGAAGTTGATGGTTTGGACGCAGCCAACATTGTAGTGGCATTTTCAAATATCAGTGATGCCAGAGATGTCATATTTGATGTTACTTTCGGTGATTGAAATCATCATCGCAAGATTGTGACGATATCTGAACATACAATGGTAATTAAAGACTGAAACAACAATACGGAGTGAGCTGACATGATCGATCCTCGTTCTCTGCATAAGAACAAGCTTTAGCATCGTAGTTTGAAAATTATAAGTCCGTTCAATGAGCTTTAATTGTAACACTAAAGCTAAGGACGGTAACAGATTTGTCATTGTGGATCTCTCCTCATAACGCACGTATTCCCTGATGGATTGGGAAGAGGTGTATAGTAACACTCAGTAATTGGGGGTGAGTAATACGGGCACAACTCTAAACTAGGGGATAGCCCCTAGTTTAGAGTTGTGCCCGTATTACGCTGAGATAAATACAATAACACTTTTCCAGACCTGGGCCAAAGGGGTATATTTGTAAAGTTTTAGGCAAGATCAAAATGCTTTTATTTTGCATTCGAAAAACCTTGTATTTAAAAACAAGAGTTTGAACTTCCAAATCCCCGTAACTGGAAGGTTCCCAGGTATGGTTCAGAACAAAAAAAAACGCAATGACGACGGGGAGATCAAGTAGCAAGCTAACTAGTTGTTAGCTTACTAGTGCAGTTTGGTGGGTTTATAAAATTTTTACAAAATGTTTGGTCCAGAATAAATGAAAAAAAAAATGTGTCTTTCAGCTTCCTGAGTCTTTTTACACACATTACCTATTATTTTCAAATCTGTAGGTTCTAAAATAAATCATTTCTACTTATATCGATCTTTGGTCAGCTATCGTATATAAACGTAATACGTAGGCATACATACGGTCTGCGGTTCCTTGAACGATATAACAAGCCGGTGCTTGTAGGTACTAGATGTTGCAGACAGTTTGTTGTATTGGTCGGTCATGTATCGGTATTGCGTGTTCCAGCTAAATGTAGGTACTTAAGTAGCGTGTTAAACATAAGTTCTACGATTATAGATGCCGCAAAACGCAACATATTAAAGGAAGTTAATATTTATGAAAATATTTGCACGTAGGTACTTCTAGTATTGATGACGACTTTGCATTTCTGGTCACTTTTTTACCTGACAATAGGATTGTATAAATAACAGATGTAATTTGTATGTTTTTCCATTTACTATTTTGTGCTGTTAAATAATCATTGAATTTTGACGCATATATAGTTTTTGCATAATGCCTTAATGATGCAAGTCTAGGAGTCTTCTTCTGGTGGGTACCTTATCCGTCGGTAACAATATGTGACATGCGGACAGGACATAGAAAAGTACTCACAATGACTTTTGCAAAAAACAACGTTGTAAACAAGCCCAGAAGTTGGGCACGTTTTGATAACACAGTGCAGTTGTCACCGAAAGTAAAACCAATTAAAAAATCGCATTTTACACATCTAAACACAAATTCAATAAACAAACTTTTACAATGACATGCTTTTATAATAACTTGTGGCCAACTGAACTTCAACAATTCAACAATTTGACTCTTGCCGCTAACAAACGATGTTCATTTGTCATACCAACTCCATGCACGTCTCCTTGGTAGCTCAGCTTTCAAAGACATTACATTTCTCGACTGAAACCAAGGATTTAGGCACCTCGAATTTCATGGGATTCAATTTGATCCGCGAATCGAATTAAATCCCATGAAATTGCGGGGTCCCGAGAAGTTGATAGAGATAGTGAGTCGATTGCCTGTACGAAGCTGCTCCGGTAACGAAAGAGAAAAGCAGCTGGCAAGACTTCTGAGCAAATGAGAGTCATTTGGAAATGTTTCATTCTCAATTCAAAAACTCTAACGGTAGAAGGAGTAGGTAAGTTATCTTAGAATATGGTAGGACTGATGGGACCTGTAGACCTGATCCCAAAAATGGACTGCTATTGAATACCAGTAGAGCAGCGGTGGCCCAGTGGCTGCAGCCCCGACTTGCGAGCAGTAAGCCGAGGGTTCGAACCCAGACAGGTGCATTACTTTGTGTAATTTATTTCATCACCGCTGCTCTCAAAAACGGTGAAGGAAAACATCGTGAGGAAACCGGCATGTCCTAGAAACAAAAATACGAAGACATGTGACATCTACCAACCCGCACTGGGCCCGCGTGGTGGCTTACAGCCCACTCCCTCTCATAGAGAGGAGGCCTGTGTCCCAACAGTGGAAACATTATAGGCTGATGATGGTGATGGTGGAACACCAGTTCAGACAGTTACAGCGATATCCTTGACTATCTGGGCAATGCCAAAAGTGATGGCACCTTCAGTTCGTATTCCATGAATTCATTTTGAAGAGGCCCATGGTTATGGAGCGGATTACAGCCCACTCCCTCTCATAGAGAAGAGGCCTGTGTCCCAGCAGTGGGAACATTAAAGGCTGATGATGATGATGGTTATGGAGTGCTGTAGGCTGATAGTCTGATAGACTGTTTCTGTTTACAAGTCCAGGCATATTTTGGTCATGCCTACCTATTAGAGAATCCACTACCTCGGTATTGTATTAATAATATCCCTAAGACATTAAACTTACATTCCCTCAATGAGAAAAGCGTTAGTATTGTTCGAACGAACAGCAGAAACCAATTTAGAATTTAATGCAGAATGAATGTTAATTCAAATTCGTAAATTGAAATTGGCATTACACGGTTGTCCACCTACTGGTTTGTTATTTCACTTAACGAAGATGTCTTATGAAATTAATTTCCACGTTCTTGCTCAATAAAAACCTACTAACGGTACTTAATTGAAACAGTATACGTAATTATAAATACCTATACCTATCTCGTTTTACTAACAAAATGGAAGAAGTAGTAATTAAGAAAACTTATATTTACGGTTACAGAAAATTTTCTTTTGTTACTCAGAGCGTTGAGAAATGAAGTTCGTAGTTCGTACCTAGTTTATAGCCATTAATTATACATTAGAACTAGCTGTGCCCGCGACTTCGTCCGCGTGGAATTTCAGAAGTAGCCTAAGTTACTCCTTATTACATCAGGTATCTGCCAGTAAAAATCCCGTCAAAATCGGTCCAGCCGTTCCACTAGCCGGAACAAACAGACAAAAAACAAAAAAATAATTTAAAAAATGTTATGTTGTTATATATACATTCATATGCATGTAGTAAAAAGCGGTTATTTTAATATTACAAACCGACATCAATTTTATTTATTTATATAGACAAAAAACTTGTAAATCATGAAATGACACCAAAATATTGAAGTAGGTATACCTATTACTAGTTAGGTACCCATTTAGCATTATAAGTAGGTATATAGAGTTTACGACATAGATAAAAGAATTCATGATAAACCCATGCAACTTGACCAAATGTATTTAAAGATCACGAAGACTAGTATTACGCAACAAAAATTGTAGGAATTGTTGCGAAACAATGCCTGCTGACCATATAAAATTCAATGTTCTCATCGATATTAATAATATGTCAGTAATAAAATGAGACGTGACCTCTGATAGCAAGTGAACCGTGGTCACGACACTTAATTTTCACTAGTTTATACGTTCTACATAAGGCGTCTTGTGAGGTCCAATGCGACTATCGGGCCGTCAGTGGCGCCACCGCACAACGTAGCGACAAACGAGGAACATGTTAAGGCCTGAACAGACTACACTTTATCAGATGTGCGAGATCGAGAAATTTCGTAATGACATTTCGAAACGATTATCTTGCTCACCTAAATCTCTTACGAAAACTTAACGGTATTTGCCTTGACTTCACCGTAATCCTCGTGCAGTTACTTAGCTATGCTTTTCAATTTTTATTCTTCTAATCTAAAACTACTTCTAAAACTACTGAGTCAAACTTAATACTCAACAGACAACACAAGCAAGCAATTTTCATTTCCGTCGCGTTTTGAAACCTGAGCTTATCAGGTGATAAGATCAGATAACTGTGCAGAAATGACAGATGTTTTTGAAGTGTTTTTTTTACATAATTATCAATATTGGGAGAGGATGCTAGAGTAGACAGAGTAAGGCACATATTCAACAGTGTCTGTAAAAAACTCCTATCTCTAATGCGACCAGACTGATTTGAGTATTCAAATGTAGACATGGAGTACCCTCTCGTGTAACAACTTGCATAATACATCTTACATTGGAATGTCCAATTAGACATGTGTGATCTATCCGCGCCTTTACACTTCCATGTAGGTAAATGTTCAACAGTTGATTGACGTTTGATAAATAGCATGTGTTGACATATTCCTAGTGAGAGTTGAGCATTGATAAGTCTTTGGGAGGTCGTAAACAAATTTACAACAACAAAATAAACATGACAATTTATCGGATCGATAAAATACTGTGTGGTATTTGTTGATTTGTTTATTATAATTATATAATAAATGTGTACCTACCTTTGACTTAATGCCATAATTATATTTTTATTGTTCTCCATGATTAGGCCCATAAAATCTAATCAAATATATTTTATTTTATGTAACGAGTTTATTTAAAAGTCCTTGTAGAAATTGCTCTGAACGGTTTTCTATAATATTGCATTGATAAAATAATATAATACATTCATTGTTCACAAGATCAAAATGATAGAAAGAATAAAATATTCTTATCAAAGATTTAAATGACATTTGTTATGTGTGACAAAGACAGATCTAACTTGAAAAGTTTGAGTAAATTGCGTTTTGGAGATAAATTCCCAATGAATAGGTATCAAGATATAATAAAAGGTTGTCTGCATGTATCACAGTGTGACTACTGACCGACATAATAGATTACTTCGTTTGATTCACCAAAACAATTGATGCTCTACGGTACTAGTTATGTATAAATTTTGATCAGAGCAATACAAGTGAAAAAATGTTGCTTGGCCATAGTAATTCCTACAAAGGTGCGAGTATTAATGAATGAATAAAGCCTTAATTTCCGAATCTAATCGTCCGTTCGCCCCGTGACGAAGGCCTCCTCTAACCCTCTCCATTTTTATTTATTTATTTTTTGCATCTTGCAACTATCATTACAGTGCGATAGTGTAACAACAGCACATAACAATTTTGTTCTATCCTGTGCTGTTCTAGTCAAAATTCCTCCTGCTGCCGCTATGGTTTCAACTTCCCATTTTCGTTTCCTCTTTCTATCTCTCGGGCACCATTTCATCATAGTTTTGCTCCATTTATCATGTTTTCTTAACGTATTCCTCCCCATATTCATTTCAGTTCCATTTTTAGGATCCCGTACCCAAAGGGTCAAACGGGACCCTATTACTGAGACTTCGCTGTCCGTCCGTCCGTCCGTCTGTCACCAGGCTGTACCTATCTCATGAACCGTGATAGTTAGCCAGTTGAAATTTCTACAGATTATATATTTCTGTTGCCGCTATAACAACAAATACCAAAAACAGAATAAAATAAATAGTTAAGGGGGCTCCCATACAAAATAGTGTTTTTTTTTGCTCTTTTTTATAAATAACTAGCTGTACCCAGCATGCGTTGCAATGCACTTTTTACTACCCACCTACCCTATCCGACCTACCTACCCTATCCTACCTACCCTACCCGACGCTACCTACCTACCTACTCTACCCTACCCTACCTACCTACTCTACCCTACCCTACCCTACCCTTACTACCTACCTACCCTACCTACCCTACCTACCTACCCTACCCTACCTACCTACCCTACCCTACCCTACCTACCTACCCTACCCTACCTACCTACCCTACCCTACCTACCTACCCTACCCACCTACCTACCCTACCCTACCTACCTACCCTACCTACCTACCTACCCTACCCTACCTACCTACCCTACCCTACCTACCTACCCTACCTAACCTACCCTACCTACCTACCCTACCCTACCTACCTACCCTACCCTACCTACCTACCCTATCCTACCTACCTACCCTACCCTACCCTACCCTACCGTATCCTATGTCCTTCTCCTGGCTCTAAACTACCTCCCTGCCAATTTTCAGCTAAATCGGTTCAGCCGTTCTTGAGTTATAAGTGAAGTAACTAACACGACTTTCTTTTATATATATAGATGGTACGGAACCCTTCGTGCGCGAGTCCGACTCGCACTTGGCTGGTTTTTTTTAAACTGCAGCGACTAAACTCACTTCAATTCCAGATCTTTGGTTTGAAACACACATAACAAGACGTACCCTTGAACTTACACCGTGCATGCGACGCTATTTAGCAATGATTAGGTAAAAGTCAATCATGAACACATTCGTTATGCTTTTAAGTAAGTTGCATAACGAATACTATGATAATATTAATTCATATAAAACTTGATTGATCACGTTTATCTTATATCTTAAATCCAATGCACAGTTTATTCATCGGGAAACCGCTACAGTGCTTCCTGTAATATTTATCTAGATATATGTTTAATAGAAATAAGAGTTTTTGTGACTCTTGTGCCTGAGAAACAAAGACGATAAGATAGCGGTGAGCTAACTCATTGTCTATAGACCTGAAAGAGATTTAAATCTTGATTAATACGAAGTTTATGTACAGTCGATACTGAGCAAAGTTTAAAAATTACTATGTCAGAAAAGTTCGGAGTGATGCCTATCAAATGAAAGTGCACATAGTATTTTTTAGGCGCATTCCTATTTGATAAATTTACCACAAGCATAGAATATTTTCGACCGGTCAGTTGCTTGATTTTTAGCAGGTGTCGAATAATTTTGGCTATGGGTCTGGCTCTATACTCGGGTTTAAATTATAAAAACCTGCCCGTGTATGTTCATAAAAACTTCTTATATATTCTGTTTACTTGTAAGTAACATCTAAGGTGAATTAATATACTAGCTTATGCCAAATTAACCTTGCGTGATAAAATTTAATTAAAATAACATTCTTTTGTGTTTTTGACCGGAACCGGAACGAATAAAAAGGCATACCTACCTTTTTTTTAATTTATGTGGGTGCTTTTTCTAGTTTTCGAGCCATCGTTTTTCATAATATTTTACATGAGGCATTCAATAAGTATGCGTAATTAGGATCGCACCAAATTAATGATGCAACTATTATAAATTTTTCAACTTATTCATAACATCTTATTCTATCTTACTAGGTTTAGTTAAAGTTTGTGAGGGTAGATGTTTGGTACTCTTTCACGCAAATACCAACAATCAGTGCACAGCACTATTATCCTTCCAACACCAATTCACCCCAATACATGTAAATAGGCTTTTAATTGCCACGTTATTCCTAGCGGTGATGACATATTGATCCCAAAACAAGGTAGCAACACTGTTTTCAAAAAATTACTCATACGGTGAAAATTGGAGTATAGTTAAAAATCAAAGGTTGTACAGCAAGGCAAGTTGCTGGTAGACAATGCTAGGCACTTGATTGTGTCTGTGCATGAACTCGCCGTAAGTTCACGTTAACTCATGTGTGGTTTTGATTATAATAAGTGCACCGTGAACTTATAATAACACATTATCAGCTACCACAGTAAAGTGCTATACATTTTTCGACAATCTTTACAACAAATTACTTACAATATAATGTGGCAGATTTACTGGCACTCTGTTGGATTTAATTGCTTACGCGTACGACAATGTTATTGTTAAATTAATTAAAACGGTTTTGTGTAACTGTATCACATATATTAATACTTTATCAACTACGCAAACGGCAGGGTCAAGACACAAGTTTAACAGAAACATAATTTTGCCACAGATAAAAGACACAATTTATGTCTTGTTTTTGTAAAGTTTAGTCTCGACACAAGAAAAGATTAATATTATGGAAAGATTTAAAACAATAATGACATTCATTAAGCTGAAATGCTCTTCATAAACATTCTCAGTTATTGAGCATGAGTAATTATTGTGACCACACTGGGAATTCTATCTTAAAACATGATTTGCAATGTCAATCAATAAAAACAACTGATTACCAACAGATATAAGTAGAGACACACGTTACAAATACGTGTAACGCTTTCAAGGTTCTCTATATGTATGTAAAACCAGAGTAAGTATATAGGTAGGCACGTTACGTAACATATCACCGGAAATGGGACAGGCAGGTAATTTGAAACTTAAAAATAAAAGCAATTTAAAATGTCACCCCCTGTAACAAAAACAAAGATGGCGAAGTACCGGTGCGGTGGTGAGTTTACGCTTCGTTTGTCACGTGACATGCGCCGCCCAAGCCTCTAGATAACACGCCCTATAACCACGTAACTTAACGATTGGCCCTCATTACAACCACCGCAGCCGAAAATATTTCGTAGGTAGCCACACACACCGGATTGTTACAATCATACCTTGCGATGAATGCGATCATATACGGTTTAGGCTGTAAAGCGGCTCCCCCTAGCCGCAGTTGTTTCTATTAGGGGTTTTTGTGCATGAAGCTGACCAATTAGTCGTCGGATAGCATGTTCAGGTGGCAGCTATCGGCTAACATGGACGCGTGCGGTTCGCCGTAATAGCGCGTTGCCGACTCGTAATGTGTTTTTGGCGTGCCGCGCCCCCAATCACCCCTATCTACCCACCAATATTTAGGACCTGTGTCGTACCTTTTAAAACTTCATCCATAACCCGAGATTGGTCGTTGCGTGCGCCCATTTCTATATTACGACGACGAATAATTAGCTTTATCAGATATCATTTTTACGAACACAGTAATTTACTAGTAGCATGAAAAGCGAACTTTATGTTAGAAAAGACCGTTCATTTTTAATCATTTCATATTTATTGGCCTCTACTAGCAGAGGTTACTATGCCAAGTTGTCTAAAATTAAATCTAAAATATGCGCTCTTTTCTGTATCAAAGTTCAAAAGTTGAAAATAAAATTTCGTTGACAACTTAGCTCCTAACATTTCGACTGGATCAAAGAAATACGATACTTACTTTGTTCTGTGGGGTTCAATCTCAAGTGTGTTTTAGACACAAAAAAACTGTCACCGTGTATTAAGTGTGTCTTTTAAATTTCATATGGTGGATTAATGTTGACGAAGTCTGTGAGCCGTAAGGAAAAGGTGTACCTACATCTATTACTTCACAAAATATGGCACCGTGTAATTTTATATGGGTGCGGGCGATGTCATTGGTAAAATTCAAACTGTAAGAGAAACACTATACTCGTAAACTTGTCTTTACGTCATGTTAGTTGGATCGGTTGGATCATTCATACAAAAATTTTGTAAGTATACGGTTACGTACTTACCTACATAATATACCTAAGTTTTATGTTTCTTTTAATATTATTCAAAATATGGTCAAATTAAGTAATTGTGAGTGGGAAAGGGCGGGAGGAAGCATGCGAACCACACGTACCAGTAGCTACGCCATGTGATCGTGACCTGACACGGTATTAGCTCAGCTTTTTTTTTAAATATAGAGCCTCTGGACGGTTATTAAAAAGACCGGTACCTGCGCGTTCCTTTTTTGTATATTTAATCAATTCCGTATCTACCTAACAGGTGATGAATACATGTAAAATATACAGTTTAAGTATTCATTTAAATAAAAAAAGGGATGATCAAAATATGAATTTTGTGGTAGGTATATCAAAATGTAATCATACTTATTCATGGTCAATCGAATAAAATAATGGTTCCCAAGGGTTCTCTTAAAGAAACATGTTGCGAGATGATCAGGCATCATACATAACATGTAGGCATGCATCTATTTACCACCATAAAGCAAGCGTTAATATCAACTAATGCGTACTTAAGGATACCTAGGTACCGTAGGTACAATAAAGTATTTATGTGCTACGTACCCTTTCCGGATTATAAAGCAAATTCTATAAATGAATACCACTCAAAATTGCCCTGTAAACTATCGCAGTGTTTGCACTCGCTAATAACAAGCGCAATTTAGCCCAATAATGTAAATTGATTTCATCGGTTTAGGCAAACCACATCACCGGCAAATCAGGACGCGGGCTTTGCATTATCCCAACACCTATTAGCATTAGCGATTACGCAATCGTATTAACAAACTTACTTAAATATTAATTACTTAAACAATACATTTCACGCACGTGAATAAAAGAGAAAATTTTCTCCTCGGCTAAATATCAGAGAACAAATTATCTGCAATCCTTACCGTTACATAATAATCGCGCAATCGCAGAACTCTCTAGCCGCCGAGTTTTTGCTAATATGTAGTAAGGTACAGCACCTTTACGTAAATAGTCTAATTAAACACGACAGAAACATGTGCAATGAAATTTTAGATCAGCCGAGTACATTCGAGCTGGTAGTCGCGCGACCGGCTAACATTGCTCTTTTATAGCATTGTCTAGGCGCCGCCGGCCGCCAGGTTAGACAGTCTTGATTTTATATTTATTTTTATAGCACGTTGTGTTCTTTTTAACTGTTTTAAGTGTCCGTAATATTATACTAAAGCTGACATTGTAGCGAACAACATTCTTGTTGATATATTTTAAACAAAAATAATTAGAAAAAAAATAGTGCGTGGAGTCAATCCGCGCGGAAGAAGTGAAACTTCGTAATACTACACGGGATTAAATATAATGAGCACCAAAAAATACTTTGAGATCCTAAGCTACGTTACCCAAAAAAAAATACTAAACACCAAAAAAATTGTATTCAAAGACCAAATATAGTAAATGATCACCAAATTTTGTGGCAAGAAGAACTTAGGAAGCAAGTGCGAGCAAAGCGAGCTCGGGATATTGGGCACCCCGACTCGGACAGGTTACGTTCGAAGGGGATGGCGGGGTCTAGTGAGTACTAGCGAGCGGAGCGAGCGAACTAAGACCCCGACATCCCCTTCGTGTTAGGTTACTTTAAACCCTACAGAGAGAAATAGGGGCTCCGTCGACTACGCCTTAGTTCGGAGCTGTGATTTTCAGGTTTTTAATTCTGGTGATCATTTACTATTTCTGGTGATCATTTACTATTTTAGGCAGTATAAAAATGTTTTTTAAGGTTATATTTACTTTATCTGGTGTTATGTTAAACATAAGCCATACTACACACATGCGTTAGAGTGCCACGCATTCACTCTCGTTATTTTATTGAGCTCCTAAATAATATTTTTTTGTTTTCTTGTTGTATTATTTTTATTACATAATTATTAATAAGTTTATCGAGGTTATTCTACTCATGGAAATTGAGCGAAGGCTGGTCACACCGAAGAGTCGAATGCATGACTGTTTGCACGCCATCTTGCGTACCTAGTAGATCTACGTAGACAAAATCAACAAATCAATTACAATCAATTCAAATTACAATTACAAATCTTGTAATACTGCCATCTCTTAGTGAGTTTTAGAAAATATTCCCCCTCCAATGTTGCGTTAAACTTGTTGGAAGTTGCATAAGAAGTTTCACTTCAAAAAAAACAAATACAAACAGCAGGTAAATTAAAGATGAAGCTTTAAAGCCAATCCGTTATAAACGGATTTGCTTTAAAGCTTTATCTTTAATTTTGAATCGTATCGATGAACATTTAATTGAATCAAGTTTGCCCTATTTTACATAAAGTCCTGCTCCTTCAATTTCGTTCCGGTGGAAACAGGAACAATAAACTAGGTGGCCACAACCACCCAGTCAATTGTTCCCGAACCTCTTCATTAATCTGAATCAAACTAATAACTTTGTCATTCGATTCCATGAAATACTTACCGCATTGTCTTTTCTTCCGTGGTTATCTATTGATGTGATTCCAAGCTGGTCTTTCTCGAGAGTAAATAAAGAACATAAAATGTTAACTTAACTCCTTTTCCGAGAACACGAATTTAATCCTTTTTTAGTTGCTGTGTAGAATTCATGCGAGTATTTGACATACACGTAAAGTCGTCATTGAAATATCGGATCACTGTTGGGTCTCAGTGGTACCGGCTTTCTGGATCCGATAAAAATTATCGTCATCAACACCAACGCCTACCTTTAGCAGTCCACCTCTGAGCCCTTACGCAACACAAAGCTTGTCTTTTCCGGGTAAAAAACAGTTATATGAAATCAGCGTAACTCTTAGACTACGCTACCATTAAAAACTCTTTTAATCATATTTAAAATACGTTTTGGGTGCAAACATTTCTGAAGCTCCGTAATTCTTTTGCCTTAAATTCATTACTATGAGTCCCAATTCACGCCCGCACCGGTGAGCCCCGGTCCGCCCGTTTTTATGTCGACCTGCGGCTCTACTACATAATCTATCACCGATTTAAGAGGTGTTAACGTGTATTGGTAGAAAATAACTAATACATTTCATTGATAAAAAGATTAGAAGATGAGGACTTTTTATACCGTGGGGTATAAAAAGTCCTCATCACACCTTTGAGGACACCCGTCAGAAGGACCTGCCTTCTGACGGGTGTCCTCATCTTCTTTGTAATGAATCGTGATTTAAGCCAAATTATGGCATTGTTTTGAGGTTAGTACAAGAAAAAAATTAAATGCAATAAACAATTAATTGGTACATAACAGGAAAATGCCTACCGTTCTACTGATCGTCTTTGCGCATTAAAATATTGCCTATGATAGCATAAATTGGATATTACGGAGGGGTGGTGTCGTAGTTTCATAAGAAATAAAAATTATCCATTTATTTCGTGGGGATTTTTGTTGTTCTTTATTTTTCTGTTCAGTTTTGAGGTTAGTTTTGTAACAAACCTTCCACTTAAAGCATCAGTCTTTTGTATAATACAGAAAACAACAGAAAATAGTTCCAAAAAACCAATGAATGATCCCAAATAAATATTACTTGCTGCCGAATGCCGATGCTTTGTTCATAAACTTACTAAGACCATGTATACATGAATTAAGTTCATGTATACATGGTATAGTATAAAGCTTTGTTTGATAAATAGATCGACATGGACAAATTGCGATGATGTTACCAACAGTTCATCTAAATCACGCTGACAGTGATTTGTCAACTAAAAAGGGATTTATAAACTAGTAATCTTATTTTTAAAATGTGAACTAAGAAAATATATTATTTTAATTACGATAATTAAAAATATTAATAACGCGAAAAAATTTCATAGTTGAAATTATCATTAATACCGAAAACGGGACATCAGAAAAAATCAAACTAAATAGTTACCATGGTAAATATCCCTCATTAATGATAATTTCAGTGACCATGTCAGTTTAAAAACTTATGTAGATACTTAGTTCGAATTATTTTTAAAACTCAGCGTCTGACCGATTATGAGGAAGTTTTATTACTGGCAACACTGCTTTCACCAATGCAATAGAATCTAATGAACAACTAATTAAATACAAAATATTACTGCCACAATTGATTTCGATCAAATGAACTAAGTAACAGAAGTAAAAAAAATATTTTTTAATTTACTAGCTGTCCCCGGCATGATTTGCTATGCACTTATTACCTACCCTATCTACCTACCTACCATACCATACCCTACCTAACTACCTACCTACCTACCCTACCTACTTACCCTACCTACCTACCTACCCTACCCTACCCGACCCACCCTACCCACACTACCCTACCGTACCTACCTACCTACCCTAACCTACCCTACCTACCTACCCTACCCTACCCTACCCTACCTACCTACCTTCCTACTCTACCCTACCTTTCTCACCTTTTAAACCTCCCCTGGACTACGACAAACATTTTAAAACCAAAATCAGCCAAATTGGTTCAGCCGTTCTCGAGTTTTAGCGAGACTAACGAACAGCAATTGATTTTTATTTATATAGATAGATAGATAGATAGATGAGTATAAATTATATTCTATTTTTTTTTTCATAGAGCTTTTACTATAAAGCGGCTTTGCAATGGGCAATCTCCTTTCAATAACTGAATGAACCGTAGCACCATCGGATTACTTTATTTAATAATAACGACAGACTGTACGAGCAATATTTTTGTGTTTATCTCATTTTTATGAGTTTAAGTAGGGAAGCATGAGGTGGCGCGAGAGATAGGGATTTAATTGAAGGCGAGGAGTTGGTGTGAGAAGGGTGGGTACCCGCAACCGCCCGCGCGCCGCCGCCGGGGCGCTAGCACGCCGCGGGGATAGCAAAATAATAAAAAAATGAAGCTTGCAGACCGATCCCCCGCGAGCTCGGATGCTGTGAAAGTGGCACGCCGTGGATAAATGAAGCTTTTTTGTTTGAAGAATGCGCCTAAGCTTGGCGTCGCTCCACTTTCGTATTGTCACTTGAATTCTATGGATGTAAGTTCATTCATAGCCTACTTCGCGGCGTCATTAAGTTTATTTTACCAGTGTGCCTTGTTTTCTACTTAAATCATCAGAATGCTTAAACAAGTATTTATATTACTTACTACATTTGGAATAATTCAGTATTCAACATTTCATAAAAATAGAAACGAAATAAATGTGATTTTCTATCATATTTATTTACGAGAATCTCCCTCAATTGGGATCGAGGAGAATTAAGTCAACAACAAACTTAACAATGGAGTGTGCCAGTTCATTTGGCCAAGAAGATTAAGCGAATTGTGACCATAGCTACTGCTGTAAAGGTTCAAAATCGATTGTCTCAATTGAATGGCAAGGGGCATCGCGCGTCACTTCTGCGATTTAAGTGACAGTTTTATTAATTTCCCACTGCTCATCCCTATTTTCCACCCTACTCAGTCTCTAATGCTTCTCCAAAGACAGCATATGGTACCGGCACCATACTCCCCATAAAAATGTATAGTTGGCTAGAAAAAAATGTTTTTAATAGATAGATAATTGACACATTATTTCAATTCGTTATTTTAAAAGAATACCTTATTTTTAGACATTTGAAATGCCTAAAAACCTTTGTGGTCTTTACGCAATGCCCAAAAAAAGAGGACCAAAATTGTCGCTGTATCTTGTCTATGACTTGAAATATTTAAGTAAACAAACGACACTCGTTGTGAATTAACTTAAGTAGAATTTATTTAGATCATCGCAATAAAGATAGTACAATTCAAATAATAGCGCATGGTCCACAAACAAATGCGTACGTAGCTGTGTCTGAGATAAGCCGCAGCTTAACGCTGGCACAGCAGTCGATGGCTTATCTCGATTTCAATTATTATGCTGGCGCTTTCATTGGTTCGGTGTGGCGATCACGGAGCGGCCGGGAGGGCGCGCGATAGGGATTGGGGCGGTCTCGATTCACGTTATCTGAAATCTCGCCCAAATCGGACTTTGCCATTATACGCTTGATTATGTTCTAAAAATTTTGCAACAGCAACGGCTTCACAATATAAGCATTAAGCATAGGTACCTATTTATTAATTAAGTAAAGTTTAAAGTACCTATTCAGTAATATTCCTTGTTTGTGTTAGGTATGGAATGGACCTAAATGGCGCAAGAAGAAAAAATGCAACCAGAGAGACTACGAGCACCTTAAAAGCCTGGTTGAACGAGCATAAGAAGAATCCTTACCCAACGAAGGGCGAGAAGATAATGTTGGCGATCATCACAAAGATGACGCTGACACAGGTGTCAACGTGGTTCGCGAACGCTCGCCGGCGTCTCAAGAAGGAGAACAAGATGACTTGGGAGCCGAGGAACAGGGTCGATGACGACGACAATAATAATGATGATGATGACCACAAAAGTACCGACGGAAAAGATGGACCAGGTATGTATTTCATTTATACATTATTCACAGTAAAGTTCTGCTGCGACTTTCCAAGTAACCCCATTTTAAACAAAATCACAAGACGCCAATGTGTCGATTTTAATAAAGTACGTATCTCAATTATTGACGGATTTCAAGCTGTACTTATAGTTTTTCTGAACTAAAATTTTCTCTTCTAGATGGAAAAGACTCGGGAACGGGCTCTAGCGAAGACGGAGATAGACCTCAGCAAAGATTGGATATGCTTGGGCAAAGAACCGAATCAGAGTGGTCTGAATCTCGCGCTGACAGCGGTCCTGAATCACCAGAACCTTATGAAAGGCCAATTCACCCAGCTTATCAGCATTTACCTTCCCGTGCTCCACCTGGCATCACACCAGCATCAGCTAAGCCAAGAATATGGTCACTAGCGGACATGGCAAGCAAAGATGGGGAAGCACCGGCACCGCCTTCGCCAGCATCTGCATTTTATCAATCGGCGGCTGCGGCGGCGGCAGCTCGCCTTGCCCATCCCTACAGCCGGCCTGAGCTGTACCGAGGCTTGTATCCCCCGACACACCCCGCGGACGTGGCTCTCCTCGAGTACTCGCGCTCGCTGGCGCTGGCCGCGCCCGCGCCGGCGCCGCCCGCTCCCTCGCCGTCCTCCTCGTCCACGTCCTCGCTGGCCGAGCCGCCACCTCCTCCGCGGGCCTGACCACAAGCCCCCCGCCCGCCGCTGGCGCATCGACAATAATTTCGATCTCCTCCGATGAGTGCCGCGAGGGTGTACTCAGCCTGTAAATAGCGATAGACTAATATAAATATGTATACATACGTATAAATACGTGATAATAATTATTATGCACCGGTAGAGAAGCTTAGATTTGTGATAGTGGACACATGCGAGCGGTGCGCCACCTGCCGCCGCCCGCGCCGTGAGGTTGACAACTCGCAATCGACGTCGACGCCGCCCGCGCCGCTGCGCCCGCGTCGACCGACCGACAATACTAGGTGCTATACAAGACGGACCTTGCGACATGTTGCTGTAGTTATTATTGGAGGTGGTTAAACGAAGTGATTTCATTCAAAAATAGGTATTAATATGTGTTAAGTTTCCTATACATAGATAAACAACACTGTTTTAGACTATTATTTGTTTGTAGTGTAAATTATTATTTCAAATATTCTACTTATATTTAGTGCCTATTTACGTCCAGTGTTTTCTATTGTTTGATAGTTTCTTAAAATATCTAACATTCGAATTTTAATATTTATTGATACGAGGTCAGTAGCATAACGAGTCGTTAATATAAGTTTTTTTTATCTACAATATATCAATAATTTATATCAGATTTGGTGAGGATTTCGAAAAATCTATGTATAGTTGTTTCTAGTCAGAAGACTATGATTGTCTGTGTTAAACTTAATTGAAATTACATAATTACCTTTGTCTTGTTAATCAACATTAGTATCTAATAAATTTCCAATAAGTAGGGCTGGCATAGTCACGGGTAATTCAAACACCTATCATAGAATGTTGGATTATTTTAACACTGACCAGACAAGAAAACGAAATTGACTTTTATTTTTAAAGTACTATTTTTACTGACACCTGAATCAGAGAACCTATTAAATTGTACTAAGTAGGTATATAGTCAAAAACTTTTGAACCATGTGGGACCAACGAGACGTAAAATGCGGAAGAGAGTCGCGCTTCCTGCGAAATTAAAATAATTAGAGTCCAAATAAAAGTTGCTCGCTGCAGTAGTACATAATTGTTGGAAATTTATTGTCACAATTAAAATATCTAGCATTGCTGTTAACTTTTGTTTGCGTACGGCAGCACGTTATAAAAGCTAAACAAACCGTGTTTGTGTTACATACGCATAATTAGGTACCTAATTTCCATTGAATTTTGTGCCAACTTTATCTATTATTACTTAAAATTATCTTAATTAATTTGATTGTTAGTTATATTTATGCAGATTCATTCATGCTTTTAATTGTATTAATAGAACAACGAGCCATTGGTAAAAGTGTAGTTTTAATAAAACCAATAACGAAAAAGCTACTATTCTATCTTTGGCTAGAATAGAAAATAATCTATAATTTTTGGACTCTATTTTCTTACAATTTCTATGACTACAATGCGAAGCTATGTCGAAGGTTTCGCTGGAAGTAAGATTGTCACTGGTATTATTAAGTAATTGACATTGTATTATTTTATGTTACATGATAAGCTTTCACTTCTGCAATGAATTTGCAGAATTGTTTGTTTTAAACTTATAATATTTTTAAATGCGACAAAAAGATCTGATAAAAACGTTAATATTATAAACACAATGGAAGTGATGACGTCGTTGTCTCTTCCTCATGCATGTTTCAATATCCCTGACGTTTCGTAGTTACCAGCCCTACTCGGAACGGAAATTTGTCTCATCTGTAGCTTTCACACAACATTCGTCTTCGTAGCAATTTTTCATAAACAAAATAAAAATGGCCTTGTATAATTGTAAACGTTAAACGAATGTAAATTCACATCGTCGATTTTTTTCTGAACATTATATTATATTTTTTTCAATATTGTAGAGACTGAAAGTCCAAAATTGAGTCTATAGTTTTGTACATACGTCACTGTTGTAAGTATATATTGTAATAATAACGTGAGTATTTAAGAGAGGTAAATGCAATAATTTTTTCTGTATTAGAAGTCCTTTTGATGTAAATAAAAACACGGATGGAAGACGTGAATCTTCAATGTAGTTATATAAACAACGAAAGTATGTATATTCGACTATATACGATATACGAGTATCTTAATGACAATGTATATTTTCATTAAACCAAAAGTACTTAAATTACTGAATTCATATGTACTGTAATATTATTGTAGTGTCAATGTCATTCAGAAAGTAGAATCAGTATCAATTTCGATAAAAATGGGTTTAGTTAAAAAAATAACTGTTGATAAAATTATTACACTAATTTTGTTAGCTTCAAACGTCTTTTACCGTTTTCCCAGAAAGGTGTGTGAATAGATGCAATAAAATTTAATACTTACAGAAATATTTGTTGGTTGTTTCAATCATTCCAGTCCCAAAAGTGCATGTAAGTAGATGGTGGATTTACTGACGATGTGTTATACAGAGTGTAACGGAAAGGGAATACATTTGGGTCGAATAGGTATTGAAATTTTGTATGGGGCAGCAGATAATTTGTTAGCTAGTACGATGTTTGTCCGATGGAAAAATATGTTCAGTTTGATGGTCTGCAAATAAAAATGGCCTTTTCCGTAACATCCTGTATACCAACCTAAATTATTCATATTTTAGTAGAGTATCAAGCATTTTTGCCAAAAAATGCTTCATGCTCTTTCAAACACAGATAACGGGACCAACACAATTACTGTTACAAACTAATCTTAAATAATAGTAGTTACTATCTATTATGAATTTATGATAGAGCCAATTTGGTCAAGATTGTTCCGACGTGCTTATTGCGATATCGCCGAGAGCCGCTTCAACCGGTCCCAGGTAAAACCAACATTTACTTTTAACATTCGATTGTTCTTTGAACTGACCTACTGCCAATTAAATTCTCACAAACACAACGTTAGTATGAATGTAGAAAAATGTTACCAGATGTAGGTACCGTGGGCTGTAGGTACCGAATTTTAAAACGATTCTCACACGACACCGCTTGTCTGCGCGGTCTTTGAGGCCGCGGAGCGCATCCGGGCAGTGAGCCGCGTGGAGAGGCGGTGGGCGCCACTCGTCCGCGCGGACCATTGGTGTCGTCTGATAACCGCCTCGCATACAACTTTAGACATATTATGTGTCTAATAAAAAAAAGTTCAAATGGTGCGTGCACTTGTGGACATTCGCCATTTTAACTGTTCCTAGTCCAGTATGAGGAGAGATCATTCTGTATTAACAAGAGACCCTATTTTGATTCCATAACCAATATTCATCGGAAAATTATGGGGTATATGAGCATTTACTTATTATCATGTCCTTCAGTATGCCTGTCGTTCAACTAGTGCTGCTGTACCGACAGCTGGTACCATGGTTAGTTCTTAGTTTCATTGTTACTTTTTACTAATACGAAATGTTGTGGGGATGGATGGATGTTTGTTACTCTTTCACGCTAATACTAATGAACAGATTTGGAAAAAAAATGCCAAATTCACTACCTGGATTCACACATAGGATACTGTTTTTCCCGTTAGTACGATCCCGTGGAACGATTCCCAAGGTCAACGCGAGCGAAGCCGCGGGCTAGTTCTTTATATCTTAGATTAACTTGACTAACTTGAGGGATACGAAGCAAACCGTATTAAGAGAGTGCTTTCTTAAAGTTGATACGTCGCAAATATTAGGCTTACTTAGTATGAGACTTATACTTAGTTATTAAACTTACTAAAAATCTTAGTAGTGCAACACAGCAATACAATGTTGTGTTCACTAGTTACACTAGTTAGGGTTTAGAATAAAACCATCAAATTATCAGTAAGTAGATGAATGACTTTGGGGGAACGTGCTCTCACTGCCCGGGTTAATTGTTGACTGGTTGAGACGTTACCTCAAAGCAAACGCTACGTTTTATTTCATAATTTCGTTTAATAAAAATATTGACTAGAAAATCAAATTAGCGACTTTGCCAGTTTTGAGAATGCACCGTCTAAATGAATTTTGAAGTTTAAAATTTATTCAAAAATAATATTTGAAAAAACATTTACATTAAACAGTCCCTCAAAACACTGGAAAGAAGAAAATGGCGTAATGAACTTCCCAGGTGGTTTCCCCAACTTTGCTGACCTGTCAAAGTGTCGAGTAAGAGGAACTTGATTTTAAACAATAATCAAATCAAATCAAATCAAAATCATTTATTTCAAGAAGGCCAGTTACAGGCACTTTTGAATAGTCGAAAAGCAATAAAAATGAAGCTACAGTCCCAGTCACAAGACATAATAACTGTGAAAGTACTGTAGTTGCCCATTCCAAAGCGTAGATCTATAGGAAAAGAATGGGCAAGAAACTCCATGGACACTCTTTTAAATCAGAATCTTGTTACAAAACCTTGGTTACATCATTCATTTAGAGATGGTACATTATGTGAGAACGATGTAGCAAGACGTGCACGTTAAAAGTGTCCATAGTAAAAACGAAAAGAACAATTAAAATATGAAATCATTAGTTCGAAATGAGCCGTGGCAGCTAAGAGACGACCAGGCACAACTGACAGCGCCCGTTCACGAACATGACGCATGGATCAGCCATCATTCGTACGGGATGTAAGGGACACCGACGCCAAAACGCTTAGCACATTATCAGTACCTAACTCATTCTGAACCCCTCCACATAGAACATTTGCATCAGTAATTTAAAAAAAAATCAGCTGTTCAATATATTTTGACTGTGTAGAAAACTTTTGTTTTTTTTTTTAATAACCCAATAATAATTTTATGTTCAGAATGACGTACTGAGTACGGGGTAAACGTTTTCGCTTCGGTGTCGCTAACACCTTGTATACATGCACACATATTTAGCGAAGCATAAAAATGCCCAAGATAAAAAAGCTTATTTTTAAAATCAAGTACGTTTTCTTGGTTATTATTTTAATGAGATCACATTTAATATATTTTTTGCGAATAAAATTGTTTTTGGTGAAATATGCACTTTCTTGAATTTTCAATGTTACCAATAATATTGAACGAGTATTTTTTTTTTTTTTTCTAAATGATCACAATATAATAACGCAGGTTGCCTCCACGTGCCCTTATTAAAGTTTCCACGCGCCTAGACACACAGAATTATGTTATTTATTGTATTCTGAGATAGCCTCTGACATTCCTCAACTATGGCGATTCGCAGTAATTCACGACCATTAATTGGAGCTGAGGTTCTGGATTTTACTCTTCGTTTCAGTAGGTGCCAGACATGTTCTATTGGATTTATGTTCGGTGATCTCGGCGACCACTCCAAAACTGTGTTATTGACATTATTAAAATATGCTTTGGTTGGACGGGCCGTGTCCGGACGAGCATAATCCTGCATCAAAATGAACTCGTCACTGATAAAGGGGGCAGACGACGTTCTGTTTGAAAACCTATCTAATGAAAGGATCTGTCGGCCTCCCTCCATTTTTTATATATTTATCATCAGCATATCCATCGATCACCACCAAGTCTGCAAAATCTCCCAAACATATACCTACCTTCCCAGACCATGACCTTCCAGTTTCCATCATAGGCCACTGTAATTTCAAAATTTATTTAATTATTCGATCTCCTTTGCGTCTACATATTATTTGGGTTCCTTTCCGGAGGCTTGGCGGCCACACAAACGTGTTTGTCTCGCTAGTTCGTGAATGAAAGGGCTTGACTTTTAAAAGATTTAAAAGTCAAAAAAATACTGTATATCAATGAAAATTTTACTCAATGTTAAACAAAACCGTGAAATGATTATTAAGCAAAAGTCGCTCGAAATGATGAAAGTTCGTCATCATCTTGCCTGCCTTTTCCCAAACTATGTCGGGGTTGGCTTCCAGTCTAACCGGATGCAGCTGAGTACCAGTATTTTACATTAAGCGACTGCCTATATAACCTCCACAACCCAGTTACCGGGTAATACGTTACCCCTTGGTAAGACTGGATATCACCCTTTGGGCTTCTGACTACTCGTAACGACTGTCAAAGATCCACAAATAAAAGCCGGGACCAACGGTTTAACGGCTTAAATGATATAAGTTTGGTTTACTATAAAACAATCGTGGAAAAGGTGACTGTCAATTGATTTCTCAGTTGAAAATAAATAATTAGTTCAAAAATAAAATAAAATAAAATCCAGGAACACGCGGCACTTGCAGGACACATTTCTGCTGCGCTCTAGTTAGGACCACACGGACGCATGTTTGCGCGGCAGCAGCAACTACTGACAAATGTTTACTAGAAATGTTTGTGCGGGCAGGTACATTTAGAGCCCTCGCTCACAGCGACTTTTTGTAGCGATGCTGTCGCGCGTTTGCATCGATACAGTCGCGATACTGCTCGTTTCTGTAGCGCGTTGCAAATGCGACTAACCCGCGTTAGTAGCGATGCAGTCGCGCATTTCGTAAACGCGCGTCAGCATCGCTACAAAAAGTCGCCGTGAGCGAGGGCCCATAAGCGTTCGCGCGCGTGATTGTCGCGCAATGTTTGGACACACCTTTATACACACTTATTCGATTTTTTATCAACCCCCGAACAGAAAAATAAGGGATGTTATAAGTTTTACGTGTGTATCTGTGTGTCTGTCTGTGGCATCGTAGCTCCTAAACGGATGAACCGATTTTGATAAAATTGGTTTCGTTTGAAAGGTGTCTTAATCGAGAGTCTTCTTAGCTATGTTTCAAGCACAAATCCAGACTTCGTAGCTGACACTGAGAAATTCTTGATGCAAGAACCCAATATCACTTTTCCCGACGTATGGGAATGCCGAAAGATGGAATCGAGTCCAGGATCTCATGCTCAGCAGCAACACTTGTGACCACTAGATAAACGACGCAGTCAGCGGGGTTAAAATAATTATAGAGTAATTAACGAGTATCATGTTGTAAATATTATTGTGTTAGTACTGTGAATCAAAGTAACGAGAGCCGCTGCTGATATTCTAGTCTCCGATATCTCATAATGATGACTACCCTTGACCAGTAGTAAATCTACTTAAAGTGTAACGATAAATCAATCAACGATTACCGCGACACTCGTACGTATAGTATCAATATAGCTCATCACGCCATCCGCCCAATTAGACATCAAAGGATTTCAGCGGTAAACACTTTATTATGAAAGTGCACAAATTTTCATGAACGTAATTGGGCCGAAGTCTAACAAAATACGCATAAATCATCGATGTAGAGGGCTTTGATGTGACCGTGTCCGGAGTGACGTCACACCGCCGTCTGATATGTCGTACATTCATTATTTGCTCACGTATACTAGATGAAAGGCGACCACAACATAAATAAACAAATCGTGGAACAGCCTAAGGCGACGTTGAAAGAACTTCATGACGGAATTATAATGGAATTCATGAGAAATACAAGCACTCGAATTGTGTTAATAACTTTCAATTAAAGTGTTAACGATTCACTTATCATAAATTGTAGTTCGTGTTATCAAGTGTTTATAACAAGGCGTGAAAATTTAGTGAAATAAAAATATATGGGCAAGAGCGAAGAAGTAAACTCAGCGTCAATCCTGACGTCATTTTTCTCAAGTGCGATGTAAACACTTGGCCAACTGATAAATTAATGCGTATGATGTGGGTATTTGTTTCCAAAAACGTAAGTACTAATTTGAATCTTCAAACAAAAGTCCAAAACATCCAGAAATTAAAGCCCCCGAAAAATTACCTAGGGTAGTTTTATGTTCTGAGTAGGTAGTCACATGAATGGATAATATTTAGTCAGACCATCAGGGTTTCACATCAATAAAACGTTTAGATCTCTTGCCCTTAGGTATATGTATAACTCAAGATGACAAACGAAATTATTTACGTGATGCATCTGTTTAGCAGTGCTGTTCATGGCATCTACGTAAGCTGTCTGCAGGTCAATGAGGAAGATATTTTTCAACAAGGGTCACAACATGATGGCGCTGCGGTACTGAATCTCTGCATTATTATCCTCTGATACTCTGCATACCATACCTCAGTGTATCATCGCATCATCCTTTACTATGACGTCTCTCATACTAAGTCATTCAATCCACCCCAGCTCCCCGAGAAAGCCCAGTAACGTTCTTGGTCTTACCGAGGATCTCGTGAGGAGAACCAGGGTTACTAAAGAAGGCTTTGCCCTGTATGAGGCAACCTCTGTCTGAGCACTTTAGAAAGAAGCAAGCCTGCAGCTGCCTCGTCTTCTTTCATGCAGGCTCTGTTTACTTTTTGACTACGTAGATTCAAAGCCCACATCGGGCATTTAATCTTGTTAACAGGGTAATGAAAATACCGGCGCAGCAGAATACGCCTTGGCCCACCATTCTCCTGAAAACCTGACAATCCTAAGTCCTTTGTGCATCATGCATGGACAATCGGTGGCGCAATTCAAAGATTTGTGAATGCTAGCCGCTTCAAAAACTCGATAGGTACTAAGATTTCTGCAGGGCAAAGATTTTCTCGACAGATGACTTGAAGTCACGATTTTTCGAAACCTTTGACCGTTATTTAACTAGTAAGTTTAAAATGCTTTAGGTGTGTCATTTGTATGCGAAATTTGCGTCGCGTCGGCGGCCAACGGGCTGGGGTGCAGTCATGTTTGGTCAAAAATATTGCAAAATGTTTTGATAAATTTTAACAATAATTGCCTCGGGGGACTGGTTTAATTAAAGTTCCTGGAATTTGATGTCAAAGCGTGCAAAATATGTTAGACAAATACCTAAGAAGGTCTTAAAAAAATATACCACAAGGGATACACCGTTGTGGTATATTTTTTTTAAAGCAAACTTTTTGGAAGCATACGATATGGAATAAGTTGTATAGGACTCTTACAAACAGTGTCAATGCCTTGCTAGTGTCAGTGGAAATGATTACTGGGAAGTTTCCTCGTCAACCTGGTCTACTTCTACGACATCCAAAACCACCCAGACATTCACCCAGAGTACTGTCTTGACAAGGTTGAAGGACACTGACGCTATAACGGTTACTACGTTTTCAGAAAGTACATCAAGGTACATAAAAAATCAGCTGTACCATACATTGCCCATTTTGACCGTGTAGGTACTGCAGATTTGTAGGAAAGAGTCTTTAACCGACGTGAAAATTCGATGGGGATGTGGATGTTTAGAATGATGTACTTACGTTTTAGCGTCAGTGTCTCCCTTACACCACATATATATATATATATATATATACTGCAGTAGGTATAAGCAATGACGAAGACAATAATTTATGTAAGTATATCCTGGCATTGGTGATTGTATTTTAAACAGATCAGAGGATCTGATCGAATTTGCGGGTCCGACATTTATTGGAAACTCAGCTGGCTTGCTTTAGACATCTTGCACCTCAACGTAGAGAGAAGTTTGGCGTTTGCACCTCAACGTAGAGAGAAGTTTGGCGTCTCAAAAAGCAGAAACAAAACTGGAGGAATTATCATTGGCATCATACAATCGGAAGAGCAATACAATTGGAAATTCTTATACAGTCTTTTCATATTTACTTTACCTCTGACTTTGCACCACTTTCAAAAATATCTGTGAGATTTCTTTTATGGCAACAATATGGTTTGTTAGATTGCTGTCACCGACGCCGACGGTCGGTCCAAATTACAGTGATCTTTATTTTTGCAGATTAAAGTTACTGTTAGATTGCAGCTATCAGAGAATTGCTAATATGTATTATGATTCGATTTTGACTAGGTACCTACAATACGAATATCGGCTATCTCCAAGTGATTCGATTGACTCTATTGTGTGTTTGAGGTGGCTTTTGGTTTATTCTAATCAGACTCTCATGTGTGAAAACAGGCTGACGTAAGATCCTATATAATTAAGAACCACTGAAACAAATATCGGATTATGAATCGTGATTTCTAACGAATCACCAGATATTAAGCTTCCGAATAATAATTTCTTTATGCAAAATGTTCTTAATAACTGCTTCAAATCCCTTTCTAGTTGAATTTTTAACTTCAAATATAAGATATTTAGGTACAGACCATGCACTTGACTACTTAGTTGTACCGTATGAAACCGAAAGTTAAGTAATTTTCCTTTTTTTTTTAATTCTGGTACTCAGTAAGTCATTCTAAACCACTCTACACCAAACTTTTTCATCAGTATCATCATTCTCTTGCCCTTATCCCAATTCATTTGGGTTGGCGCAGCATGTCTTTTTCTTCCATAATCTATATTACTCGTCATCTCATCAGACACGTCATTTCTTGCCATGTCATTCTTCACACAGTCCATCCATCGTTTCTTTGGTCTTCTTTGCCTCTTATACTTGTCCACATTCATACTCATTCCTACGCATCACATGCCATTCGGGTAGTTCCTCTTATGTACATAAAATAAGAAATTGTTCTTATTTTATGCATTTGCGTAACACCATACATCCCCCTTAGCATTCTCATCCCTTTTGTGGCCCAACATTCTGACCCATACAGGATAGCTGGTCTAATCATTGTTTTATAAATCTTCTAGGTTTAAGGGGAATGCGGGAGTCGCAGATTGTTCCCGTGACCTGCCGCAATTTCATACATCCAGCGTTAATTCTGTGCTTAACATTAGGATCTATTTCGTCATTGCTTTGAACGAGTGAACCGAGATTACGAATGTCCAAATTTTTTATGTACAGGTGTTGCACTTTTGTAGGGAATTACTGTTTTCTTTTAAGTTACCAATTAAAAATTTGTATGTTGGGACAGAATGATGTACTCAGTACTTGGCAACCGTTTTCGCGTCGGTGTCCCTTGCAGACTGTACTATCTCAACTGATAACAAAGTCTAATTTTTTAAAATGGATATTCAAATCCAATCAACATCTTTATGGAGTGACTCATAGTCGTTGTGAATTAACCAGATATTTAAGTTCATATTTCAATTACAAACTCTCACGCGGCAATCACGCATCATTGTCACCTCAAGATGCTCGCTTTGTTGAACCTTTACCAGACTATATCGCCGTCATTCGGTCCGTATAATAAAGCTATCGAAACGATTCATTATGTTAAAAGCAAATTCTAACGTCACATCGCACTAAGTGACTTGAGGATTTCATTCAAACTCGTGAGAGCGATATACGCTGACCGACAAGAACGTAAGGAAAAAAAGACTTATTTTTACAAAGGCGCTCAGAGCATCGTGTTGTGTAAATAGTCCAACATGTTTCTATAACAAAGAAATCTTAATAGCCGATGACGGGCAAAAGTCAACATAACAATCTACGGGTTGATTGCTCATAATTTTATGTGCACACTTGGACGTAGGTGCTCGGTAATAAAGCCCACTTCCTCGTGATTTAACTTTAACGTTTACCAAGGCTCTCGAAAATTTGTAAGTTATGTTTCTGTTTATAGGATTAGCATAAAACATGGTTATCTATTGCATACCTGGTTACTAAAGCGTTGTTCGAACGTCGCGATAAAGTCTCATTGTACAACGTTTATTTCAATGAAATAAGGACTTTAACAACATATGTTTACAGCTGTTTTTCAGCATCGAGCTCAAGGGGAATCCTTGAGGCAGGAATTCCGATTTCGTAGCGGCGACTGCTATGCCATCTAAAATATTGGACATCTCCATCTTGGTTGGTGTTTTGCTCTTTCTGTGGTCACAAACAATGAGTCGGGATCGTCAAGGGAATGTATGCATACTTTAAAATACGTTAAAACCTTTCTCCCACGTGGATATGTACAATTTCATGCAAGTGTGTCGACTGAGGTTGCATAACACGGCATATTTGTACAAAATGTTCGTGCGACTTAATTATTTTACACCAGGAGTATCAATAAACATCTGGTGCTGAGGTTCCTGTTTCTTTAAGCATATTGGCTTTTGGCATCAAGAATAAAATATATTTATAGTATAAAAAACAAGATATAGATTTTCCTTCTTTCTTTGCCACCAATTTGGATCCTACAAATTTCTTTAAAACCGACTAAGCGAAAGTTTTAAGATCTTACATTTTAAGCATATTAGCATCGTGGAATCTATCCTGTCTGTTCTGATAATACAATAGATAAATAAATTAGGGACAAGTCTTCATATTAACATTCAGTATAAAACCGTGTTTTGCTTGTATCAGAATCGTGATCTGTTAAGGTTGGCAAAACATGATTCGACTTTATAAAATATGCATATATTAAAATTGCTTTTGTAATCATCGTCTTAGTCCTGATGTTTTAAATGTTAATTACAATAAAATCTTCACATGGCTTCGGTTTGTCTGAAATCGAAGTAGAATATATATTTCTTTGAGTTTTAGGCTATTACTGCCTATCTGCGTATTAAATTAACATACATTGTTCTGATAAAAAACTTCCAAATTTTGCATTTTTTATAATAAAATCTGTAATATACCTTACTAAGGACTTAATATAAATACTGTCTCCAACCCTAAAGGTGACCTAAGCTCCCACCCAATTCTACGGGGCATCTGAATGATGGCTTGTATTATTTTTTGTAAGCATGCCATGTCATCGGAACGATTGTGGTCGTTCCCTATGATTTATCGATGTCCATATTACAAATACGACACAACATTATGCGATTCTTTATTTCTTCTTTAAGCCATATTAGTATTCCGCCAACAATCCTGTCCAGCGTTGGTTTTGTCATACCGACTAAATGTTATTTTGTTTGGAATTTCAAATAAACAATTGTTGGCTTTTTTAATAGCTTTTATTTGCAATATAAATTAATGCGAGACTTCAATCAGCGTTGACCAAGTCGGTTGGCATATTTAGAGCGCTCATGAATTAAAACCGCAGGATTATGTTTTCTTCCAATCCAAAGATAACTTAATTTGTACGCAATAATTAAAACAATTAGGAGTTTGTCCACATGATAGTAGTGCCTTTTGTATGCTTATTGATTTATTTTGTTTTGGACGATGATGCGATGAAATAGCAGATCTAACACCAGACCGATGTAAATATTAAAGACAATCGATCGGTAGGTAGAGGTTGGAGAATCCTCAGAAGTGCTCATGATAAATCTGTTTCAGCACGCATGGCAATTAATTGGCTGGTGACACTCCATCGCATAGCTGCGGAGTCTTTATGTGGTCAAGCGGTAATTTGCTGCAGCCCCGCGATTGTAACCAACTGTTACTTCGTTGTTAGACTGTCTCACCGATGTAATGATTTACGAGATTTATACTTACTTATACATAAGAATTATTGTTGCCTTTGGTTATTTCTTTTTTTGTATTACAGCTACTTCGTAGTATCAAGTAAAACAATGTTAAACTCAGCTTACATTCAAAACTTCACAAACCCACCCACTGTGAAACAGGTCTCCATCTCGAGATTATCGCGCTAACGTTATCTCCCGGGTATTATAACAGAATTCAAATTATTATAATTATCTAGGCAGTTACCTAATTATACACAAACGAATGTGTTTTAAGATTCGCCAGGCACCCATACTTAGTAAAAGAATAGTTGTTTTCTTAATGAGCTAATGCAGGCAGTAAAGAGTTTTATGTCTTTCTTTATAGTTTGCTTGAATCAACTAAGCACTGTAACACATTATTAAAATTTTTACTTCGTTAGTTACATTATGTGCGCCACGAATTTCACGCGTAAATATATGTAAATATATGTATACCACGATAAACATATACAACAAAAATAAAATCTCGTAATTATGCTAAATCTTTAAACGGGTCCGCGTACAATCAGGGCGTGAAGTTCAAATTTTCATTTAGCTGCGCACTTTGCGTTATTTGAAAGTGACCCTAAATCCCGCGTCCTCTGTGCAGATAATTCTTAATTTGCATATTAACGAGAAACTTTGCATCGGCAATACCGAAAAATTCCGGAGGTCGAGTGTGAACGGACAGGTGGTGCGGCGGACTAATGCCGGAGTATTTCTCAAATCCTCCAGCGCTGTCGTCGGCGCCGACGGTATGTTGTTGCCCTTGATAGCTTTCTCGTTTCAGGGAGATTCATTTTAAAGGATTCTCCAGTACCGCAGCCCGGGATTTAAACTTTTGGAAGCATCTGCTTGAGTCGTTGGTAGAAGAGGCACCTGGCTCGACTACTAAACTGAGTGTACACCTAGACAGTTAACATTTTGTTACTTATTAAGATTAGGTAAATGAGTGTATCAGAACCAGTGTATGACAGAAAATTTGAGCTAGCTCTAACTGGACTTTAGCTCTTACCCTTGATCATTTAAAATAATATACAGAACGGCGAGTGCTCAGAGCGTGTGGATGGTAATTACGTGAACAAACAGGGAAACCAAATGATACCTACCACACGATATTAGAAACGGCTCATTAGGTCTTTAAGCTGAAATGACAGCTCTATAAATAGTAGACAGGCGTCTTCGAAGAGTATATTATTATTTTATTTATTTTTGAATTCTCGGGGCTAAAAGAGAGAGTATTTGTAGTGGAAAGGTGGTGCGATGACAAAACATCTGTTCCGTGTGGAAGACTGGGAGCCTTCGGCGGCTATTCCGACTAAATCGTTTACCGCGTCCGCGACACCCCGTAAACGAGCTTAATGCGATCGTCGATGACAAATATAATCTTTGCTCTAAAGCGAGTTGACTTGACACTGTTGTTATTCCGAGAAACGGTAAAATTTATTTTTACTCAAAGAGCTAAATATTCAGGTGAAAGATATCTGTGAGGGCGTTGTTTGGCCGACTCGTTAAATCTGTCGACGGAGTCGCGTCTTCTGTGTAATCGCGCCGTTGATACCGAAAAATCTGCCCGGATTTCACTGCTTTGATATTCCGTCTCAAAGAAGGAATAACATTTTATTAATATCCATTCTGGCGAGCGTCGGAATTGTTGTTGTTGATCACACCGAAAGACATTGTATATCAATTTATTGATACGTAATTATTAGTTTTGAGAGAGAGATTATATCTTGCTTGGGAGCTGTGTAGGTATACTTGGTCCAGTTAGACTCAGATAATACCACGGCCCCCTACCGTGAAGCTAGCTGTATTTCATATACGTTAACAGCTGCTGTAAAGCAATTAATACGACGACGTTCACTCATTTAGTTGTACACATAAAGAAATCTCTATTTTTATTATAACGATCTTGCTTACATTACTTCCTTATTATCACGTTTTAGACATTATATTTAATATACAGCGCTAATTATGAACGAGTTCTTTATTACACAAAGTGAAGGCCCATTCACAAAATATCTTAGAGGAGGTTAATCGCCATTGTTATTCTTTTAGGTTCATTTAGGGTTCTGCAAGTTAGTTGGATATATTTTTATAAAAGATTTAATTATTTCGCAACTACAAAGATGAGAAATGGAATAAGCATACTTTTTTAAATCATGTCCTTATTTCATTTTTTTTTTTAAACAGCTCATTTAGCATTGATCAATTTGTTAGAAAAAAAAACTTGAGAGGTGTCAAGAGACACCCGGATGGAACGAAGTTCCTTTCACGTACGTGAAAGGAAAAGCGATCACTTTTTTGCTTTGGACCATACCTAGTAACCTTCTAGTTACTGAGATATTGCACGTCAAAGTTCCAACTTTTTCAGAAGTTAAAAAAAAAACTTGAGAGGTGTCAAGGGACACCCGGATGGAACGAAGTTCCTTTCACGTACATAATATCAATACATTTTAGATTTAAGTTAGTGTGCGAAAAATAAAATATTTAATTTAAGGAAGATTAATCCTTAACTCGAAGTAATACGTCTTACTTAACTGCACAACCGAATTTGTACTTTGTAGTTCGGTCACTCAAAATAATAATCATATCAGCTATCCTTACTTACATACACACCCCAATTGTACGTAATTTAAGGAAATTTCAACTTTATCTTAAAGAAATAAAGCTTACAATAGCTTACTATAGCAAAAAGTGTCGTGACAACTTTTCGTAAGAATTTTTTCCGTCTAGCCCCCTTTCACAACGCGCGATAAGGAACTTCGTTCCAAAAAATGTTAGTCAGTAAGTTTCTGGATTATTTGGTTAAAATTACTTGTTGCGCAATACTTGGAGTATAAACACTTTTAATAATTCCCGGTAAATTATCGGTTATCGCTACTCCCTGTATTACTCACTTATTGACGTGATTAAAAATCTGTAGGAGCGAAATCGAAAATGGAATTGAAACTTGTTACAATAATCTTATATAGGGAACCCTCTCGACGATGAATTATCTATTACTTGACCAGTGCTCACTAATTTAATTAGCATAAATTGTTATGCTGGATAAACGAATTTAGACGTGTAATTTTTTTGTCTTAGTTAAATGACGTGTGAACAGCGTCTTGTTAATTTTTATTTGCTATACAAAAACGTGTCCCTAGGTCACTACCAATTTTCACTCCGGAAGTTAGAATTAAAATGTCAATGTCCTCACACCCCCGTTCTGTCAGCTAGGTGTGTTTCACGTGTCATTTTAACAGAACTTAGACGTGATTTGCAACAAACAGTTTTGCCACTGCTGAGCATGAGGTCCTAGCTTCGATTCCCAGGTCCGAAATCGACCTCGAAGGTTATGTTTTATTTTTAGGACTACAGGTTATACGTGATCTGCTACAAGACGTAGGCACCTCCTTGAGACAATGCTAACATCGAATGCAAAATAAATTATTCTCATACATACACATCATTTTGTTCAATTATATTTTTTACTAGCTATGTTAGATAGTGTCGAAAAAAATACAAATAGAAAAAAAAAACTAAAGCGAATGTTTCAACAAAATATGCCAACTCATAGTTTTTGTAATGTATGTCATTCATTAATGTACTTAATTAGGAGTAGCTGTATCAAATGCTTCTGACGACAAGCATAATGTATTCAATTCCGCCATAGGCTAAACAATACGAGCTTTATTAAAATGCGTATTAAAACATATCTTGGAACGAAACAAAGGTCGTTCACACCGGTTTGGTTCCTACAAAACGTGGTGTGGGACCGTGACCGTTTGCGTTCCCTCAACCATTTTTAAATATTTCGTGTACCTACATACAAACAAAAGTATTCGGACGATAATCACAACATTTCTCGAGTGGCCGTCTTCATTCGACTTTTAATACCGCTAAAGCATTTTGAAATAGTCAATTAGCTTTCGCGCTTTGGTGTTTCAATATAAAGTATTTACACGCACGTATACTTAGTTAGTCCATCCAACTCAAAGTTTCTCAAAGCACGGCGTCTACATTGACCGCCTAACGGCTTGTCACCGTAAAAAATGTCTCCGTAAGTAGGTAGTTAAGAATCCACTGTACCATTTATTTACAAGAGTGAATCCGTCTTAGAAAAACTAGCATTCAAAATTATTAATGGTTTGTTTGAATGGTGCGTCACGCGGCTCATTGTTGGCGCACACTCCGCCGGATACGCTCGCTGACACTAATTATTCCCATAGTGCTTGAATGATAGATTGCCCTGGACAAATCACTTCTAGCCGCACTCCCAAACAGTAATAAAAAAGTCGTGTGATTAGTTTTTTAAGTCGGGGCCCACTGATTGTCAAAGAACGTGGGTTGGCTTGTACCGTTTGTCTAAATAGGTAATATGTTACTGTAAAAAGTCAAAATCTCCGCGATGGTATCTTTCGTGGACTTCTGTCAGATTGGTAAGTTTAATCCCGTTCAAAATTATTCACGTCAAACAGAACTACTTAAAATGTTGATAGTTTAAATTCCGTGACCAATCTTTTGTTTATTATTTCCCTACAATAATAGAAAACCTGTGTTTATCTATGTGTATGACGATGTTTAAATATCTATGCAACAGTTACGAATAGTTAAATTTCCTTGCGGTAAATAGAGCATACAGTTTGGCGTACTGCTTAACTGTAACAGGAGAACTTCTAAGTAATTAAGAATTAGTTATCATGAATTGCGGCTAATTATGCAGCCCGCATGTGTATTAAGTGTAAACATCTTATTATAGCTGAATAAGGATTTCGATTTAAGCAAACTGAAAGATTTTGCTCCGCGTCTTATCCTACTTATATTATAAACGCGAAAGTTTGTAAGAATGTATGTTTGTTACTCTTTCACGCAAAAACTACTGAATGGATCTGAATGAAATTTAGCACAGGCATAGATAATAGTCTGGAATAGCACATACGATACTTTTTATTCCGGTAGTATGGGAATCGTAGGACAATTACCGAACAAAACGAGGCCGAAGCCGGGGGCATAAGCTAGTATCTTATATAAACAGTAGCGAATGGGTGGATAGGCGAACATCGTTACAATATGGTGGTATTCAAATGGCATTACCTAATTACGGCCACTGCGCAAACAAATATATAATATCCTCTGCACAATATAAGGAAAGAACTTCATTCATTGTTTTAATTTGATCTCAAATAACTCGCGCTTTCGGTTATTGTCCCACGGGATCATACAACTGGGAAAAAGAATATCCTATGTGATATTCCAGATCATTATCTATCCCTGTGCCAAATTTCATCCCGATCTAATAAGAAGTTTTTGCGTGAAGGATCAACAAACATCCATACATCCATCCTCACAAACTTTCGCATTTATAATATTATAGTAGGCTCTAAGTTTGCGGGTCGTCATGACGTCATTAACCTTGACCGTCGGTTATACAAATGCGCGTCGCGCTCACTGCGGTCCGAAGGCAACCACTTCTTAAGGCGTTCCAAAACCAGAGCATTTGCCTGTAGTAGAACTCCCGCATTTGGAGAATTCGCCTGTAATGTAACAATCAAAGATAAATTTGTACGCACTACGACCACTCAAGCAATACGAAACCAGTTTATTCGGATCTTTCATTGTAGGGGAAATCTGTGCAAAGCGCGGCCATGTTATACTGGAAAAGTATAGCTTGATTCCCGTATGCACGGAAACCAGTCGTTAAAATTGTAGCATTATGCACTGTAATGCTCGGCTCTTCTCACTCGCTAAATCGAATCATCAATGATACATTACAAGCTACTGGTGCCCTCACCAGTAACTCCATTAAGTTTTAATAAGTCACCAAAAATATTACTCCGGACAGTCGACAGTCCTCTTGATTACTGATTTATGTGACGACGGCACGGTTGGCGCAGTAGTTAAGTGATTGACTGCTGTGCTGTGTGTTGCAGGTTCGACATCACGGAACAAATATCTGTATGACCTGCAGGTATTTGTTCCGGGTCTGGCTGTTTGTGTATATGAGTTTAAATGTTTGTAAGTGCACCCACGATACAGGAGACATTACTAGAATGTGCCAAAATTAAAAACTAGATTTCTGATGGTATTAAAAGGGTCCCGTGAAAAGATCACACTTGGCAATGATAATATATACCATTAAAACCCATTCATGCCTCCTTAAATTTTCTGGTTTATCAAGAATTCGGAACTTTGCAAAAACTCAGTTACCTTCGCAGCTCGTCTTAGACCGGTGTTAATAACGCAAGTTTTAGAAGTTCAGTTAATCTGAGAAGCTAATAATACTTATGCTTATGCAAGTTACCTATATCGATTGTACAAATAGATTTCGTGAACAGTACCTTAAAGTTGACCTATCAACCTCAAACAAAGTAACGGAGATAACATAACAAATCGCTTCGGTAACTGCGATACTAACTGAAACGATAGCGTCGATCGAGGCGGGGACCGTACCGCGCCCAATGAAATATTATCTCCTCTGTGACTTACGGGTACTGGCCTCTCAACCAAGCATAATGACATTTTAGTATTACAACATTTTATCTACACGAGACGAAAAGTTCCAAGATAAGTTAAACGCCAACTGGTATATTGTTTCAGAAAGTTGACAGCCGATGTAATTTGTTAATGTCAAGCGGCGTTTGCGGCGGCCGGCGACACAGCGACGTATCTGCGCCCGCGCCGACCGATCTGACATAACCTAAAAATACACGGCGACACCACTTCGCCCCAGCTCCTTGCCTATCTGTCGTAATGATTTAAATAATGAGATTTATCATTCCTGTGTGCACAAACTCATAAAATTATTATCTGGCTTCGTTCTATTAGTTACATTATTTAGTAAAGCTACCGAATAAAGTACTGATAATAATTCACCTGTTCGTTTAAAATCCGTTCTGTGTTACTTTAAACTTATTAAAAATCTCAATGACGCATTATTAATAGATGTTTCTGCTAAACGTCAAGTTGAGCCCACCTACACTGCTTATCTCTAATCTTATACTAGATTTGAGAAATGATGAACACTATGATTGATTTTCACGCTTAAGGCGGATGCTCCGATGGTCTGTCCGTACAGTTTTGGTTGGGGTTATACTTAATCCAAAGTTTAGAGTCCACACAATGTCAATTTTTGTTTAAATCTAATCGTTTTATAACTTTTCTACAATAATAGATGGCCGCTTTGGACACTTTTTTATGACTTACATTATTTACTACCTACTAATGTAGTAAAACTTAAGAAAATTATGAAATCTATGTGCAATTTTTGACACTTCTTTTGTTTATTTTCACTTATTTTCTTCTTTCTTTGAGTGACAAGTAAACCAAACGAAACATGATTGCGATAGTTTGAACACTATACAATAATAATTTATATTTGAATAACAATGTACAATAATTGTTTTATTTACTTTCCTACCTTTCAGTAAAAAAGAAAACATTACAATATTTAAAAAACTGAGGACCTTATACGGCAATGTTATTAATTAAAATGCAACCCTAACCGTGCCGTCATATGGAATGACGGGACGGTTGGCACAGTGGTTGAGCGATCGACTGATGCGCTGCGTGTCGCAGGTTCGATCCCCGCACGAAACAAATATTTGTATGGCCTACAGATAGTTGTTCCGGGTCTGGCTGTTTGTGTATGTGAGTTTAAATGTTTGTTAACGCACCCACGACACAGGAGAAGGGTGGACCAAAGTTATTAAAAAAAAATGTATACTTTCTCCGTCTTCTCAGACCAATTGGGGCTGGTTGCCGCGTTAGAAGCAGCGACAGGTTTTTATTGTTTTTTTTTTTAAGCGCCGCCTTTCTTTCGCTTTTATACAAGGTGCTGTTTCGCATCCTCGTCAAAATTCAGGACGTTGTCACAAAAGGCATAAATAATCAATATAAATTACGGTACCTAGTTAATAATTAATAAACGCTGAGTTTTTGGTTGTTTATGTTTATTATTATTTCAGAATAACCGCCCTTAACGTGGTATAGGGAATAAGAAATTATAGAATAAACGTTTGAGATTATTCGTATGTGTGGAAGCGCGGTTATAGGGCGAGAATCAGATGGCTCGCGTTTAAAACACGGGTGGTTCACACATACCTATCTCCGCAAATAAGAAAAAAAAATACCTACTCATTTTATTATTGATTCGGGACGAGAATGATTAGCATAGTTATCTCCTTGAATTTGACGAGGATGCAAAACAACACCTTGTAGAGGCACTGACACTAAGTCAAGGTCGCCAGACAGCCTAATATATCAATGAAAACCGATTTTCATAAGTACTATTAATACCGAAAATTATATATTTAAGCTTAATGTTTTAATTTATAGAACGCTTGAAGACTGCCTCGTTGGTGTAGGGGACACAAGTGCGACTGCTGAGCATGAGGTCCTAGGTTCTACAACCACGTCGGGCAATGTGTTATTGGGTTTTTCCGTCTGGAATTTCTCAGTCGGAGTCACGAAGTCTGAATTTGTGCCCGGTTGATGGCAAAAGACTCGCTCCCTGTTACAAGGCGAAATATGGGTGTACTATTATGTACACCTCTGCTTAACCCATCGAGGATTACAAGCGTGATGTTATGTATGTTTGCAAGTTTTTTTTTTATTTTTTTTTTAATATAATCTACGGCGTATTTTACCGCAATATTACGGGTAGCACAGAACTTCACTACACTCCATTGTGAATCTATATGCCACCTATATATAAGAACCACTTTCGAGCAAGGCTGTTAAAACATTTTACTGAGATCTTCTATTATCTAAAGGGTGTAAAACACCTCTTAACGAAGCCGAAAGGCACTGGTTCTCCCTGTCATTGCGATCATTTTTTTGTTCTACACCATACCTGGGAACCTTCTAGTTACGGAGATATTAGGGGTCAAAGTTCCAACTTATCGACAAGTATTTTTTTAAATACAAGTTTTTAATGTAAGATTTTCACTTTAAACACCTCCACGACCCGCGTACTATTCAATCCCTCCATCAGCACAATGTTTTGAGTGCGTTACATTGAGTTCTACCACAAAACATGATTGTACACCCCCCAAAAAAAAGTCGTTTCCCAGCAATAATTTTTGCGTAAAGTTACTTAGTTTCATGTACAGAATGCTTGGTTGACGGCTTCGTGATGAGGTGATTTACACCGTGTATAAGAAAAGAGTAAAATACTAATACCCGTGATACTTATCCCGAAAGAATAGTAATATGAAAGGGATTTGTAGCTACATATCTTAATAGACTTTTCTAGTGAAATAATTATAATTATTATATTTGAGGCAAGAGCGAGCGAAGCGGGCTCGGGACTTGGGGCACCCAAGGGTTAGGTTAGGTTCGAAGGGGATGGCGGGGTCTGGAGAGCGAGCGAAGCGACTGAAGTTACATAGACAGTGTCATAACACTGTCTTTTGCTTTAATAGGATATCAAAATGCAAAACTTTTGGAGATAATTTCCCATTATAATGAAGTTTTAATTTTGGTAATCATTTGGCAGTATAAAAATGTTTTTATTTCACTAGATTATTCTAGTAACACATTGCTTTCATATTACTAAACTAGCTGTCCCGCGCAACTTCGTCTGCGTCACATTTTTTCCCGTTTTCGCAACATTTACCATTGCTGCTCCACTCCTATTGGTCGTAGCGTGATGATATACAGGGTGTAACGGATAGGGTATATACATCCTTAAGGGTGTTGTACAGACCATCAAACTGAACACGTTTCTCAGCATAAAAAAAATTTTGCAGCAAAAAAAAAATCTGCTGCCCATACATTTGTGTCGAATAGGTATTGCAATTTTCTATGGGGCAGCAGATATTTTTTTTGCTGAAAAACATGTTTTATGATGAGAAACATGTTCAGTTTGATAGTCTGTAGCACACCCTTAAGTATGTATATACCCTTTCCGTTACACCCTGTATAGCCTATGTCCTTCCCCAGGTTAAAATCTATCATCTTGCCAAACTTCATTAAGATCAGATCAGCCGTTTAGTCGTGAAAAGGTAACAAACAAACAGAGTGACTTTCGCATTTATAATATTAGTATGGATTCCGGGGCTGAAACTATCTTACTGCGACAATATAAAGGTCGTACTTTTAAAACTGACTTTTGATTGTTAACGAAAACACAACAAAAATAATTTCTTTGTTTGAATAGCTTATAAAGTTATAACGGCCGTAAATGAATAATAAAAGGCACACGCAGTGTTTATATCATAGCTACAACAAGCTTCATATCGTGATTTATTCGTAAAAAGATTATCCTGATCATCCACCAGGCCCTAATTCCCGAGGGGCCGTTCCCTGATAACTCGGTATCGCGGGTGCTCTCGTTTTCAAATAAGTAAATTAACGTGGAATTGAATTAAGTTTCGTCCCGAGTTGAGATTATGGCGATTTAGTGAGATTATCTGAATGTGTTAAACGTCGCCGTTGGGTTGTAATGGAGGGGCGTGGGTCAGGCCTATTGTTTAATTATAGATAGTGCTCCGGTATAAAGCCACGAAGCGTGGTCAGGTTTTACTACTCATATTTATGTTTATACGTAAGAAGGTACCGTTTTTATGACTCCATTGTGGACGGTGGTTTAACTTTATAATACGTTATAATATCAGGTCATTTGGTATAGTTTAATTGTTATTAAGCTTGTTATTTAAATTTTTACTCACTAGCATTTTTGTCCGGGTGTTTTTATAGAATAGGAATAGGAACCAAGGACCAATCACTATGAATACGTTTATGTACCATACTATGATTGAACTGTGTCTTAAAGTCTAAGAGGGATATTAAATAAATATCCTTAATCCAGAGACCAATAGGTCTTTTTTCAACTACCCTATACTTTGCAGCTGCCAGACTCTGCGTTGCCAGCTGGTAAACGGAAATTTAGACTTTATTTACGCTATCTGCTTTTATTACAATATTTTTAAAAAAAATACAAAGTGCGCATTTTTTAGCTTCATAATTTTATAAGTGAAGCTTACTTTTTAATTAGCCAATTGTACAATAATACTGATTTATGATAATAAATTTAGTTAAAACAATTAATCGTGATAAGAAAATACAATTAAACTTTGTATTTAAACACAAAATCGAACTCATTGACCGGGTGTTCGAAGCGAAGTGTGAGGTTTAGGAAGACTTTTTTTCCTCTTAACGGGGACCCAAGTCTTGGCGTGTTCAAGTCTCGGTAGCTATCGTAAGCCCGCGTAGAGATCGACGCCGATAATTGAAAAAAACGTTACGACTGCTGAATCTTAACACCGATTTAAAACTGCGATGGATAAATTAAAAGAATCCAACCCCGGACGATTGTTTTTCTTTCCGATTCTTTGCCTTCGATTTAGCTGATAAGCGTGTTCTGAGCGAACTTTATGTTCCGATTGTACTTGTGTACAATGTGTGTAGGTGGCGCTGTGTCGTGTGCTTTTACCACTTCTTTTTAATTTTAATTAAAAACGAAATGTATTACAATTAAAGGACATTAATCGTGGTAGTTTCTTTGGAACCGTCTGTACGATTCTTCTGGTTGTTTTGAATATTATTTTTAAGACTTGTTACCTATACTGATTTTACTTAATGACTACTAGATTATTAGTAGGTAGGTAGAGTAAACTGACTATGGAATATTAGTCATTAAAATGAAGGTCAAAGCACACGCATTAGCACAGCACAAGATCAGTATCGGCTCAAGTCGTTCAGCATTATTTCTATGAAATTACTAGTTACGGCGAACCAATACCCCTCTTTTTACGACAAATCAGCTCTAAGCACACTTATAAGCCTTATATCCAGATCGGCATTACCTACCTCACCTTATTTTTTCTATCCGATCCCGATTATGGCCCACTTCGGCTGTCAAAATTATTTTCTACCCATACAATAAAATAACCCTTACATGAAAGTGAGTCTATCAGCATCAATAAAAAATTTGGTAAGATGTTCATGCATTGCATAAAAAGAAATATGAACAAATCAATCTCCTACTTTCCCGATTTTTTCTTCCCAATATAATGTAATGATCCTTACAGGAACAGAGTCAAAGGGCAAGAAAAAAAAACTTTGATAATTTTCACTCATTTACAAGGACAACTCACGACCAAAAATGTTTGTACTTATGCCAAAATTGTTTCCATCAAAAAAGAGATGAACTTTCCGAAGAATGTTTTCCTGTAAGTATCTCTCATAGATTCGTATTTCGCCCTATTGTCTTTTTAAAAGAATCACTCTGTAAAGTAAGTAGGTATGTGTGTGATGAACTGATGATATTGTAGTATTTTTTCCTAAAATATCAGTAAGTATGTAGGCAAGTGAGGTAGGTCAGGTAAGGAGTAAACCAAAATTTAACCGATTGAAAATATTTTGCTGAGTTTCAATTAATTGGATCTGAATGCTTATTTGTACATTTTCATGTCTGATCAATAATAATTGATTGATCAACCGGTAAATCCATCGCAATTGATTTAAGGCTATGTCTAACTAGGCTGTGCAAAACTCAGAAAGTGGCAGCAAAAACAAAAACAAATCGTGTGTGCGGTTGCTTTTGACACCTTGGCATATTTGAACTATTTGAGATGATGTTAAAGCTGCTCTACCTGCCTATTAACCGACTTAAAAATAAGAAGGTTATCAATTCGACCCATATATTTGTTCTTATTTCCAGGAACCACCATACAGTGATGTAATAACAAAATCTTTTTCGAATAGGTAGGTATATTGAAATTCATGATCACTAGTTTTCGAACATTTTGTTTGGCTTCCGCAGAATGGAACTTGTCGCCTTGCCACTGCAAAATTGCTACAATACTAGTTTTTTTTTGTGTATGGCATCTCGCAGTTCAGCCTTTGAGGTTGGCTTCTGTTTAACCGGTCAATCCTGTGGATGCTTTGAATTTAAGGCCTCCAGCCAGGGCAAAAATCTTATAAACTAAGCGCCAACACGCTAAGGCTACCGTCCCCTGCGGGTTACGGGCCTAGGCTTAGAGCGTCGCTAGGGGAGGGCAGCAATGGGACAGGCTGGATCTGAGAGAACAATACTAGTATGAAGTCCCTTATTTTTAAAGATCATTTGCGCGAATCAAAATCCAAGATGGCACCGACGAAAAAGTTGAGTTCCCTTCATGGGTGTCGTTTTCATGGTTCTCGGGGTCGCTGATAACAAACATAAAGTCAAAATAAAAATTCCATGGGTGTCATTTTAGTGTTTATTGGATCAATGATAACGATAATAATGAAAAAATCGATAATTACCGTTTCTGCGATCGTTGATTTTGATTTTGACGACATATTCGTTTAGAGCGCCCTCGATTACCATGGTACACCCATGTATTTTAAACAATGCATTTTTTGAGAGCAAAATCCAAGAAATTTGACGATTTTTGTAACCAGATTAAGAAAATAAAAGTTTATTTACGAAAGCTAATTGGCCAATTTGAAGACGTAAAAAGGTTGTAAAGGTTTTTATTGGATCGATAAAATTAGCGATTTAGCCTCTATTTCCTAGGAAGGAGTGCAGAAACTGAACTCGGATCCGCGTTACGTGCGAGAGACCTCTTTACCCAACAAGAGCGAGTTTTATGAATTTCGGAAAAATACGAAGTTATAAGACATACATAACCAATATTATGTTGCAAAACCGGCGCGAATATTTCGACGGGCTGTCAAGTTTACTAGACTGGGCCGTTAACAAAACACGATTCAATACTGTCAAATTAATTTAAAACGTTTATGCAAACACTTTGTTATTGAAATATCAAAGCAAAAATAAATGTGTCATTCTTATTTCTCAATTAGGTACTCAGCTCTTGCTATTAAAGCTTCTGCGTTCAATTCAAACAATTTCGCCTTACAACTTAACACCCCGAGTAGTTAAAATTGGTATAAGCGTGTTATAAAAGGCGAGGGAGTACGCTCCGAACAATAATTCACAAAAATTGTGAGCAGTTAATGTGCTCCCGGGCCTGAGGGCGACATAATCATCCGCAAAACTAAATTTAATGCTAATAGCACTTTTTAAAATAAAACCTCGACAGGGTTGGGCGCTTAGTGGCATTATTTAAAGTGATTTTAATTATGTTGAAAGCAGATGACACTGAGTTCCCACCTCTTCATTGTCCGTTGGCGACCGCCGCTTACCGAGATTCACGTCCATTGGGTTCGTATTGGCGCCTTACGTTGTTGTTAATACGAAAGCTTTATTCGCAAATTATGTTTTTGGGTAGGTAGACGTAATGCTGATTCACTTCTACTTAGATGTTTACTTAAAGCGGTTGTAGCCTTGTTAAGTGACTTAGCTTGAAGCGATTTTTATTGCAGTTGCCCTTTTGGGCTATTTTAGTTCCGATCCGCCTACCGTTATGGTGCGATTCCACCGGTGTGCGGCAAAGTGCCGCACAGTGTGCCACACGAATGTTTCTCTCGGTGGACTCGCCCAAGTGAAGATGAACAAAATGTGCGAGTGTTCACGTTAATGTTAGCGCACATGCACTCGCTGTTCGCGCACTCAGTTTAGTAGTTTATGAGACCACTAAAATCATCGGTTTACTAAAATTATTTTATAGCAAGCTTAGTAGGTAATGTTGTCCGATAACATTATGTCAAGTAAATTGTGACAACCGTGAGTCTTGACCGATTATACTTAGGCAACCTAAACCTATTTGCAATAAGTTTGTGCAAGTGTTAAGATTCCTAACAAGTATTTTCCGAAAAATAATCGGAACAACGATTTTGTCATTCGATTTTGTACCGTTTGGTCATAGGCCCTCTTACCATGTTCGTTCACAAATGTGATGCACTGTGCAAGAACAAAAATTTAAAAACCGGCCACGTGCGAGTCGGACTCGCGCACGAAGGATTCCGTACCAATATTTATAAAAACCATCATATATGATCTGCAAATGAGACTCGTTTTTAGTACAACTGACGCTTAGCGCCATCTATCGACATTTCTATGGAGTTGTTCGAAATTTTCGAGTCAAACACAATTGTTCGACTATTACTCGTAAACTTGTAAAGTCCACATAAGTGTGATAGTTTTCCTTTAAACTTCGTTATATAAAGGTACTACTGCCGTGACATTTGAATTTCTAACTACAACTGTTTAGTTGGTAGAGGGGGGGGACTCTTGACTCTAACGAAAATTAGTACTTTAAAGCTTGAGAAGTCACGAACGGTTTACTTAATCAAAAAACGATCTTCCCAAACCCCTAATATTTTTGAAAGACCTATTCAAGGATATATGGGAAGGACGAAAAAAAAAATGATCATCCCTACTTTACATGTAGCGGAGGCAGTGGCGTAGCTACCTAGGGGCTAGGCGGGGCAGTGCCCCGGGGCCCTCAAGCTCAGGGGGCCCTCGAATCCTAACCAGAAAATCTCAAACGAAGCTGAACTTTTGAAAATTTCTCCCATTTTCGAGAACGGTTAAAAAATTAATGCTGTATCAGAATTAAATAAGCTAATGTCAATAAACTTTTTAGTATTGGTCAATATAGTGGTTAAATTTTATTTGATTTTAGTACCACTCATATTGATGTCCGTTACGTCAATAAATCATGTCAAGTCTACTCATTGTATAATGCAAAATATCGTGAAAATGCAGATCACCTGCTATAAGTGCATTAATTCAGGCCCGTGCGCGAGGAGATCGTTGTTGGTCACTACCGTTAAATGTGGTAACACTAGCGGCGATAAAATGTTTGCCAGGGATTCCCCATTTTGCGAAAACTGAAGCTAGGAAAAGATTCTAAATATAACTGTTATTTAGTCAGTTGGTAGGTGCTTTGTCCGACCTTTAAATAATAAAACGCTTGAATATTTTCTATTTCGTTTTAGTGCCCAATACCTACACCAAGTATTGATTGTAATTTATGTTGTTACTGTTTAATATTTTTATTACCTGCCCCGCAGTGCACGAAAAAGAGCTGATAATAAAGTAACTAGCTTAGCATTTTTAAAGTATTTGTATACAAGGTGTTGTTTTGCATCCTCGTCAAATTCAAGTAGGTTACTATGCTAATGATTCTCGTCCCGAATCAATAATAAAATGGGTAGGTAATTTGTATTTTTTTTCTTGTTTACGGAAATCGGTAAGCGTGAACCACCCGGGTTTTTAACGCGGCCCGTCTGATTCTCGCCCTATAACCGCGCTTCCACACATACAAACAATCTCAAACGTTTATTCGATAATTTCTTATTCCCTAAACCACTTTAAGGGGGTTATTCTGAAATACTGACAAACCTTAACAACAAAAAAAATCAGCGTTTATTAATAATTAACTAGGTATCGTAATTTTAATTGATTATTTGTGTCTTTTGTGACAACTTCCTGAATTTTGACGAGGATGCAAAACAACACCTTGTATTTAATATTTTTACTTGATAAAACCTAACCAGTTTAGATAGCAGTGGGGCCCTATTTTTTTATTTGCCCCAGGGCCCTTTGTTACCTAGCTACGCCACTGAGCGGAGGTACCCTAAATAATTGTTTTATTCAAAATTTTATTTTACCATTTTTCCGGCATTATTAACGTGTATACTCATGCCAAATTACAACTTTCTAGTACCAACAGTTTTTGAGCTAAACCGCGGACAGACAGACAGACGGACATACCGAAACTTAAGGGTTCCTTGTTTACTACGGAACCCTAAAAAATGTAGATCTGTGAGCAAACATTTTGTACTGTACAACTTACCGTGGAATCACACCATTAGAGACACAATTAAAAGTGAAACTCAAATTCTCATGACCTTTCCTGTGCATTGCCATTTTATTGTAGACAAAATGACAAGTGTATTTGATGAACAAATCAGTCATGACGAGCCGGCGCGCGGCGGCGGGTGACCCAGTATCACAAGCGGCGGTGTATCTAAAAGTCACGTAACGTTACACCGCGTATTCGCTAGACTAGGACCCCGCCAGTGCGTGCCTCTAAATCCGACGAAGCCAATAAATCACACGAAGGCAAACATTACGAGGGCTTTCTATGTATACTGTTACGCATACTGCCCCGCGTTTGTGTACCATGGGCCGGTGTTTGTGCTCGGCTAGTCGTTACAAAAGCAGAGTGATTCACAAACATGCATAAAGCACTCGGCTCGGTAAATGCGCATCGATGTCAAATGGAATGATGACACTACCAAAACGGCAATTTGCTGCCGCTAGGTACATATTAATAAACAACTCGTTTTGTTTTAATTAGGCTTTCAATTTGTACACATTTTAATATCTACTAGCTAGACTATTGGATTCATAATTTATAATTCGTGGTTTTGTTTGAAGTTTTTTATTCCTGTTTTAGAACTGGGTAGTACCATACTTTTGTCTAAATATTAAAAATATTTCTTTGATTTTATTAGTGGATGAGGTGGTAAGAGCCTTACAGACCACTTTTAATTGTGACCCGTGTGTGTGAACCTGTGAACTATGAACCTCCCCGATAGTTTGTGATGAGATCGTCATGTAATTAAACCAATTGTAGTAGACCGTGGTCGAGATATACAGGACGTCTGGCTTCTTTTTCGACACTGAAGTAAGGTTAAAACAATACTGCTGTAAGAGATCATGGTAGGTATACCTGACATCAAGTACCAAGCTTACCAAGCTTTAAACCGTAATCAGAATGGTTAGGATGTTTTATGTTTCTGAAGTTTGAATCTGAAGCAGCGGCACTACCCTAAACAGTATGTAGAGTGGTTGTTCCTGAAGGGAAACCGGTAGGAATCGGGTTTTATATACTTTTAACCACTTGCGTTCGTATCCGATATCATTTTTCGTCGTTCTGAGCAGGTTTTGCTAGACAGCCGTTTTGGTAGCTTTCCTTGTGGCCAGTGACGCGGTTAGTAAATTGTGCCACTTGATGCGTGATTCGTATGGTCAGTGTTAGTGTAACTTTTATTGCGGACGTAGTTTGCTCAAAATCATAAATGACTAAAATTGACCATAAAGCAAATGACCATAAAGAAATAATAAAATGAACTTGTTTTATTTTACATCACACGATACGCTTGGAAAGTAAATTATATTATACAGTATATTTGGAATTTACAGAAAATTTATTTCGGGAATCTTCGTGCAATACATAACTAAGCTTACTATTAAAGTTTAAGATTTTTTAAAGTACTTTCTTTTTTATTTATACCATCCTAGTTCCTAATAGTTACGAGCAAAAACAAAGAAAATTAGTTCAGATAATTTTATTTTTTGGTTGATTTTTGAAAATTACGAAAATTATTTCAAGACCATGTCTTTGTTTGTTAATAAAATATATTTATTGTGATTATATTTATATTGTGTAATCTACTTGAAATATTCAGATACATCAAATATACCTATTAAACATAATAATTAAATTAGATGAATTTTCTGGAACAACCACTGTAGATATACGAATGTTATTCGTACGTCAATGATAGCGTAACATAAATACACGTCAGTGGTTACGGGTTAGTAGTCTTTTAATTTTACGGATATCCATTATATTTAAATATGATCATCAGTTTTTTACCCGCAACTTCGCCATTTATTCACAAACCCTACATTATAAATATAATAATACATAGTCGTAATAGATAACGCTACGGTGTGCATAAAAAACATTGTTTAATAAAAGGGAACAATATTTTCTGTCACCAAAGTTTAGATTTGTCACTAATCTGGAATACCCTAATTGTAATATTTATTCCCAAGAAAGATAAAAGTCATCATATTAATCAAAACGGTCTCTAAGCATGAATCATCAAATTAATGTAAATATGTATCTTAAATTATAGTTTGATTAGTTTTTTCTTTAGCCTTGAAGGTCTATCCTTAAAAAAGTAAGTCACGGGCAGCAATAATACAATTGTATTGAAAAAAGCAGATCTTTAACCTTACTAAATATAATCCTATCTCAAAATGTATAAAGAACCTATGACTTGTTTCTGATAACAATCTTTAAGTCGCATTTAATTCGTTCAATTATCAAAATGATAGATCTGTCACCTAATAAATAGATTAGTTCCTTATTTCTATGAAGAAATGCCTAATAGGGGACGAGTCAAATGGGCGGTCTGCTAAAATTTAACAATCAGAAACACATTAATGAGTAGTTAAGATGCAAAAGCGAGCGAAGCGAGCTCGAGACATTGGGCACACGGTGTCTAGTGAGCGAGCGGAGCGAGCGAACAAGACCCTCTTTCCCCCTCGTGTTAGGTTACTTTCAAACCTGCAGACAAAAACAGGAGCCCCGTCTAGGCTACGTCGACTACGCCTTAGTTTGGAGCTGTGGTTTGGAGTTTTTATGTAAACTATTTTACATTGTTTGGTGATTCAATTTTCGTGACACTTCTATTATTTTGAAACCTAATAAAATTACTTGATGATTGATATTATTTCCAAGTAATTCTTAATTAATATTTATGTAAGCGTTTTGATATTATTTGATGATTCAATTTAGGTGACAGATTATTTATTAGGTCAATGAAAATTAATTTATTAGGTTATTGATAAAATCATACCCTTGATAAAACACAAAAGTGTTTTTGTGTTAAAAGGATTAACTGCGAATGTCAAAAAGATGCATCACATTATTTTTTTTTGCAATTCAGATTGTTGGTTTTTCAGTTTATTATATTTATATTTATCTGACACAAAACTTTTTTATTTAGAAAAACTTTATTAGTAACATTCCAGACAATATATATACAAGTTTATTGGATACTTTTCCATCCCTAACTAAGAAAAATATTTAAAAAAATGTAAAAATGTTTCTGTTTTAACGGACTTTTCTAGGTAAGTATTGTGTTCTTTTTTTTAAATATTGCTGTGTAGTTTAACCGTTTTCAATTTCTTAGTAAGCTTTACAGTTTTGCTAAACTTTCTTTTTAGATTCTTGATTAGTTTTTTTTTGTTCTCTCTGATAAAAAACTTGACACCAACGACGACAAACAAAAAAAAAACCATGCTACGAATATCCAAATAATTGTTATTACTAAAAGGAAGTCAAAATAACAGCAACGTAACATCATGCCTGTAATCCCCGAAGGGTTTGGCAGAGGTGTATCTAATAGTGTACTATTAGATGCAGCATTACCTGATCCATTTGCATCTCTTTTGCTTTATGAGATGGGTCAGGTAATGGTGCAGGGCACTGTACCTACACCCATATTTCGCCAGTTATGTGTAAGTACCCATGTAGGTGAGTCTATAGCCAAATTATAAGCAAAAAGTACCTAACCTAGCTGAAAGTCAGAAACTGAAGGTAAATGGTACAATCAATCTGTACTGAATGATTATAGGTAAGTGTGTATGTTATGTAGGTCTTGTGCACTGTACCTGAATGGCTTAAGATTTATGTGGTTATCGATGGCGGCCTGCGCAATTACGCATAATAATATACAGGTGACGTCGACAATACGTCAATAAATTAAACCACGGTTACATTATTTTTAATTTTCAACGATGACGTAGATTAATAGGTTTACCAATAGGTTTTCTAATCCCGCAAGGGTATAAACACTAAACATATTATGTTGCTAACCGCTTTTTCAAAAACCTTTGCCTTGCCTTGTTATGATTTATGTGATAGTTTAAAATATTCCTATAAACTAGTATCACCCCAGTGTTTTATTTATTTATGGTCGGCGCCTCTCTGTATATATGCTAAAAGACTGCGATCGTAATGCAAAAGTGTTGGGAACGTCGCGTCAGTGCAGTTAAAGTTAAATCAATCTGTTAGTATCTGCCTGTCGGTACAGTACACCCTACACTATCAGTAACCTATTGGATTAAATAAAATCGACGGGTTTAGACAGATTAAAATAGTTTCGCCACACGTCACTGAAAACTGGCTGCAGAAAAGGCAACGGAAGCTGTGTTTTTTTTTTAAATTGATTTTAGCGTTTTAGGACCATGAGGGATGATTTTCACCTAGCCTCTATAAAACAAATCCAAATAAAACCGAATTATGTGGCCGAACATAAATCGAACGCATCGGAAACGTTTGGCAGCAATATCGTAGAATAAACCCTGAGTACCAATGTTTAATGATGGGCTCATCTCAAAGCTTGACGGCGCTGATCCACAAGCGTTGATAAATCACACGAATATAAACACGAGGTGGGATTTCGTTTGTTTTTTGAGCCACCGCAGGAAGTAACCAAGACCCCTCACATTACGTCTAAAATGTGTCTTATATTTGTTAAGCAAACGTTACGGTTGGGTGCCAACATTATCATCTTACTATTATTGTTCAAAGGATGCACAGGCGACCCTACCGCCTTGACCAATCTGAAAGCTGGTTGTTATAAGACTTGTAAGCATACATTCCGTTAAAATCAATATTCGCCTGTAGTGGGATAAATTTACTTCCTATTTTTAACCCCTGAAAAAAAAAGAGGGGTGTTATAAATTTTGAGGTGTGTATGGATCTGTGTATCTGTGTGCCTGTCTGTGGCATAATAGCTCCTAAACGTATGAACCGTTTTTGATAAAATTGGTTTCGTTTGAAAGGTGTTTTTATAAAGAGTGATCTTAGCTATGTTTCGAGAAAACTTTTGTGAGCCGTTTGAAGATCATCACCTCTTTTCTAGTTGATGAAGTAATATAAACAACTTCCTGGTCTGGTAGATTCAAAACTGGTCACTTGTCACCATGGGCATCAGATTTCGATCGCATTTTTGGTTTTTAAGAGGTTTTTTGTGTAGGGTTTCTTAATTTTTCTATATTTAACTTTACCTTTTGGTACAAAACAACCGTGACTTTTATAGATAGAATAAGAAAAAAACACGTTATAGTATAACGTGTTTTTTTAAATAGTATAACGGTTATACGATTGATTTTCTACTATACTCCTAGTTATAGTAGCCCAACTAATACTCATTACAATTCCAAAAAAAAAATGTTTTTTTTTGTTGTAGATTAGGTACAGCCAATAGGGCAATTAGATACCATCCACAAAAGATAGAAATAAGATAAAAAATTAGGCCTGAAACCTGGAAAACGGAAAGCTACTGTTATCCAATAAGAAAGTTAGCTTCGTTTCAACCATTTTATATCACTGCATTATTATTCTTTTCACAGAAACTCCCTAATTTTTGTGTTGCGTCAGACTATTATTTTTCATCGAAATCTCTGCATTTAGTCCATAATAAGCGGAGTGCAGTGGCTTAAATCGTTAGTTGCTCATTATTGCCGCGACAATGGGAGGCGGTGCGCAGTTAGGCATTAGAAAGGCCGAGCTTTCGCTAATGACATCCCGGCGCGCCTTATGTATGCCGCCGACACGGCGGTTTACCGAATAACTCTTTGTTCGAAGAACGAGGCGTTTAATTTACCATTTTAAATGTTCCACGTTCTGTGGATAATTTGATGGAGCTTTTCTTGTGACAACGGTTGAATAAAAATATCAAACAATGGATTCGTGGTTCGATAACTACTCATGAAGATAACCGAATAATTTTGAAGTTGATCTTTTTTTACATATACTTATATGTAGTGTACATTTTTGTATGACAAGAAAAACAATTTTATTTAAAAAAAAAGTATCATATAATTAATTATACATAACATAATTAATTATTATTTATTTGGGAAGATTGTATTGAGTTCCATAATTGTTAACGTTGGTAAATTAAGGTGAAAATGCTTTCCAGATAGCGCCAGAACAAAATGAGTTTGCTACACCTACATAAGTAGGTCCTATAGCCATGTACTCTAGAACAAAACATCATTTGCCTAGGCCTTTTACACAAGTAAGTATCTTTGTTAGGATCGGCTTCTAGTCAAACTGGGTAGGATACAAGTTCTGAATACCAGTATTTAATTTTTAGTCAATTGTACGACATCAAAGCTGCCGCTACGCTACCGCCGCCGTTCGCGTGAAATTATTATAAAATATTACTTCCTATTTGAATCGGATTTTGTTCACAATTTTGAGGGTTTTCACGGGACCCTTATCCTTTTTCTGGAATAAAAGTAGCCTAATTTAGTCCTTATAACATCAGCTATCTGCCAGACAAAACACGTCAAAATCGGGTCAACCGTTTCGAAGATTATCCGGAACAAACAGACAAAAAGTAAGTAAAAATGTATTTTTTTTGTTTTGTGTACCTACCATATTTACTCGTACTATAAAATGCATTCAGTTAAAAGCTGTTATTTTAAAATTACAAACAGACACATAAAAATTAATTTATTTGCATAGATCAAATTTAGAATTTATTGTTTTCAATGAATTTAAATTCATCGTATTTTAGAGGGAACACCCAAATACTCCGAAATATTTTATTCCGAATTTCAATAATCCGAGTGCAAAAAGTCCGAATTTCATAATACCTAAGAATTATAATGTCTATTATTAAAAATCACGAAATTTATTTTACCGAAAGTCGTAAATGCGATTTGTTAGTTTTCCGATTTTCATACGTTCGAAGAATCAAATGCTCGAAGGATTCTCGGTCGGTAAAAGGACATTCCGATTTTCAATACTTCGAATAAACTAAAAGTCAACATGTTGTGCTACAAAATTTAGAGACAGAAACGAATCGCTACAAAACCGACTTCATGCAGTCTTGTCTGCCCTACCTCTAGAGTGTAGTTTAAGCCCGCGTAGGCGCGGAGGGGTGGAGCGGCCCGCGAGCTGAGGAGCAGGTGGTTTGAAGGCCCGCCGCCGCGGCTGAGGCTGGCCGGCATCGCCGGCCAGCAAGCCGAAGCTGCGGTGGTGAGCGTTAAAACCATCTGCGACTATAAGCTCGCGTGGGGCCGCCCAAACCCCGCAGCGCAGGAGCCGTAACAGAAATAATGCTTGCTGCATGCCTGCTTGCTTGCTTGCTTGCATGCCTGCTTGCATGTTGCATGCCTGCTTACATGTTGCATGCTTGCTTGCAGGCTGCATGCTTGCTTGCAGACTGCATGCTTGCTTGCATGCTGCAAATCCCCTGTATTATTGATGAATCACTTCGGTTAGGTTAGGTTAGAATTGTGACCAGGGAAACAAAATATTTTTATTCAAAACTTAACAATCATAGTTTAAAAGAGAACAAGGCGTTTTTATTTCGGATTTGTATTAGTTGGTATTTTAATAATCGGAATTCGTATTTTTGATTCGCTCTATTAAAACTCGGTATTTTGAGAATAGTCATTATAAACGTTAGGAATATTGAAATTTAGGAATTATAAAAATAGGAGTAATGATAAGTCGGAGTTGTTATATTAGGAATTTTGAACCATTCGGAATTATGACAATCGGCATTTTGAAATTCGAACTTGTGACTATCGGAATAAAGTTTAGAGCCTAGCGTGAATCCCGTCGTAGGCACCGCAAGTAAACCTTAGCAACGGTTGTAATTAATAGATGTTAAATATTGTCATATTAACCAAGCGTTGGAAAAAGATTGGTTTTTGCAGTACCTACGCATGTTTTCGTTATTAAATTAATTAGTGTAACTCGCTGCTGGGTTTCCCTCCAAAATCAAAAACACTCACTCAATGAGCCGTGTAAAAACACTTAATCTCATTCCAGAATAACTTAAACATGTTTTTAAGAGGGAGCTCTAAGAGGAAACCATTTGATTGTTATTTTACGGGAATCGTACCTAGCTAATACCTACCTACCTAGTATTTTATCGAAAGGTCCTGGTTTTTATCCACAGTTGCTTAGACAATGGTCAGTCCATTGTCTTTAATGCTGAATTGGTACATCTACAATTCATACACAAGAGTAGATCAGTACCTAATAAAAAGCTAAATACGGACATTGAGAAACTCTGAAACTTTGGGATGTAAAACTGAAGTTCTAATATAAGTATAACAGTGCGCACAATACTGGGAGCTACGAGCGTACCGGCGGAACGCGGTCCGCATAGCGCCATCTATCAATGTTCCCGAACACTACAAGTTCCATGCGTTTATCTGTACCGGTGGGATGTGTTAAATGCAACGACCGACAAACCCGACTCGCGTCAATATTGACACAAAATCCCATAATTTCGACCGCCATGCACACAATAGATTTATAAGATAAACACAGAGTAAAATGTCAGTAAATAGGATTGACAACATTTTAATATATGGTCTTGTATTTGCTTTGGGTTGGTTCGGCTCTCTGTTATGCCTACATGCGTTAATGCTGTACCGTGAAATCATTGTTTTTTGTAGACGCTTTGGAGATTAAATATGAATAAAAGGACAAAGCGCCGTGAACATATTGTATTTTTTTGTTCAGCGAGTTGACTTAGTAAGCCTGTGGGATTTTGGCATTGCGACATTCCATACCGGTTAAGTACTTTTAACGTTCGTACGGGAATTTAAATAAAGGTTTCTTTAACCTATGGGCTAAATATTGTCACATTCAAATCCCCATACCGGTTTATGCTAATTTGTACTGCTAAAATCAGTCAGTCTGTTACATTTAAGTATTTTGTAGAAATTGATTCTAGACAAACCATAATATAACTATGATTTCATGTATAAACTGTATATTAATCAAGGAATAGATTTTTAAATGTATAGAGGTTTTGGCTGAAAACAGTAAAAAGTGGTTTCATCGAAAATTCAACAATTAAACTTCTAACCTAGTTGTTCAAGTAAGTTGGAGTACCTAAGTACTATTTTTCTGTGCCCGGCACGGTCTGTAATAATCTCATTAAATTTTAAGTTAGCTACCACCTAAGTAGGTAAACACTTACTCCTTATGGAATGCAATAAACGATAGATACAGATAGAGTTTGTACTTATGTATAGAGTTGAGCCGATTATGACTAGGCCGACTAATCGGCTAAGCCGACTAATCGGCCAAGCCGACTAATCGGCCAAGCCGACTAATCGGCCAAGCCGATTATTGGTTTCGGTGGAGTTCAGGGAGCATAGGCATTGTGTCGGGTAATCGCTTGCATTGCGTTCATCGGCCAACAGAACATAGGTTAGTACTTACTCGCTCGAAACCGCCGCCGTGCGCTCAGAAATTCTAAATTTATTTTCCTTATAAGTGAAATTTTATGTTTTTCGTAATTCAATTCAATTTCTATGACTATCAAAGGATGATTTCTAATTCCTAGATTGTGTAACGAACTATATAAAGCTGATTATGAAATAAAACTTATAATCAATGTAAGCTTCTGAGTTAGCCGGCAGTTTTTGCCAATTAGTCACCGACTACAAATATGGCCGGATTGTCGGTTTTCCCGACTAGTGGGGACTAGTCGGTACATCTCTACCATAAACCAATTTAAAGTGTTATAAGAAACGAACTGAAAGTTTTGAAATAGGTAACCAAAAAACAAGCTTCCGCTTAAAAAGGCAGTAGGAAAGTACTTGCTTAGCTTGCTGGGTTCAATCTATTTATAGTCATGTGCCTACTAGACTGACTGTGGTGGCGAAATAAGACACAAAGCTCCTATGTCTATTTCAATTTTAGTTCCAATGACGAAAAAATACATCATCTGCATAGCTTTTTCACAAACTCTGTTCGGGTTGGTTTTCCAGTGTTACCTGATGAAGCTGATTATCATTTGACATACAGCGACTGCTTATCTGACCTCCACAGCAGCCCATAATAATGGCAATACGATAAAAAAGGTAATAAATCCCTGAAAATAGTGGAAATGTTATTAGATTGTTATTTATTGCGTTCTTAACATGATTTCATTATCTTGTGAAGCACTGTAAGGTTGGTGGTTCTCGACCTGTAAAGATTCCAGAAACTCAATTCAACTGCTACTTGGTAAAATTAAAAAAAACATACAAAGACTTTGATCGAAAACATTTTTGTTGCACTTAACTTCGGCAGTTAAACAAAATCCACCGAATTATCACCTATTATAGTAGTTTTCAGTAACATAAATTGTACGAAATTTCTATTATCAGTCATATTTTTTTTCGTAAATTTTTCAGATAAAAACTACAACAAATCAGAGATCATTAAATTCGGTCCAGCCGTTCTTAAGTTATAAATTATGTAACGAACCAGACTTTGTTTTATATAAATAGATTAACGTGAAATCGGCAATTATTCGGGATTGTGGACAGCTACGCGTCTTTAACGCATCCGGCGGGATTTGAAGCATTAATATCCCATAGGAGATTACCTGCTTTCAACCCAGTTTGTCAATAGTAATCTGTAAACAAAATCTGTTAAAATCTGTTCTCTGGCGTTAACCGAGTTTGCTCAGGTGTACCCTTTGAGATCCTTTGACAATAACCAGCTTGCTTATTATAAGCCTCTTGAATGTCATTTTTACTATCATCGTTTTTGTGAAGCGATGACAGTTTTGAAATAGATGCCAAATGGATTGGTAGGCATCTACCCGACCGTACAAGGTGTAATTACTTGGAAAAATAATACCTTATAATAAAACTATTGTATTCAAAAGTCCATGAATAGTTTAAAAACCAGTGGAAAAGTTTTTGAAATCTGTTATAAATAAAATATAACAACTATTATTGTCAAAGGAATATTTAAGGATAATTATTGGGGTTTCTAACGTATTTCTTACTCAGAATCGCTTGCACAAAGCAGCAATGGCGCGGCTGCTAGCAAGCTCACACCACAGGAGGAGCCATCAAACGCATATTCTGCAAGCTGATTAATGACGCCAATGAAAGAGATAAAAGAACCAGTAACAATAATTCATGTCACGATGTTTGTACACGTTCGACGTACAACAATGCACCACGTCGGCAAAGGGGTGATATTTAACTCAAAATCAATGCCAACTCCATTGTATGCACACCACGTCTACCAGAAGGGGGAACTTTATGTCTTTTGCTTATACTAATAACACCACCCCTTAAAGGGTGGCTCGCTGGTTCCTTTCGAATAGGGAGCATCCAAACTTTGTATGTTAATATAAACACTCGTGTAGGCTTCGTTGCGAACATCACAGAATTCAATGTACTAAAGGCGTTATTATTACATAAGCAACCCTATAAGAGAGAATTATTCCTTGAGGGTGCTTCCTAAACGGGTTTATAACAAAGTTCAAAATGTCTTTGTAATAATTATATTAAAAGCCGGTCAAGTAGCTGTACAAGATGAGATTGCGTGGTGTTAATATTTTATGCCTTGCAGGTATTAAGCTTGTAAAAAAATAGAAGAAGTCGAAAAGGAGCCAGGCGCAAAGACGACACCGACGGCGACACCTGGTTAAGAAATCTAAGTGGTTTTTATTAATATTTCTTTAATACTTTTTTCCACAGCGAGTTTATAATTGCCGCCACCAATGAAAAACAAGAATAAGGACATCATGCACTAGTGTTGCGTGCATTCCTTCAGGATGCTGACCTATTCTATTATATTCATACGTACCACGATGATTTAGAATGTACAACATTGTGTAAAATATTGAGGAATGTGTTCCTTTGTCGATGCCTTTGGGAGTAGATAACAATTAGTTCTAAAATTCAGCCAGAGACCGCAGATTTTCCTGAAGAACGTGGACTGCCAAGTTTCGTAAACGTATATGAATATTTCTCTATATTTGAACATAATAATGGATGAATCACATTTTACCAATGATGAGCAAATATGTTATGGTGTTCAGAGGAAAGGACAATGATGTACAGAGTTGGGGAGGTTGACAGACCAGTCATAGACGGATTTGAATACGCAGTGGGTCATACAAATTCAATAATGTTATCTAGCTTTGTTTAAGAGACACAAGGTGTCCGCCATGTTGGAACGAGTAAGTTTTGTGGTTGTTGAGCAGGACTGGGAATACGTATAAAATATTAGACATCAGAAATACTTGTGATCTTAATAGACGAGGTGAAGGAGATGGCCCAGATTGTAAGGTCTACAGATGTGAGTTGCCACATATTACTATTTGTTAAACGGATGAGCGTTACGTCTTTTCTGGTGGTTTTTCGAGTAGTAGAGTTCAAGAATGACGACGTTTGAGTGTTTGGTATGTGCATATCTCAATTTATCGACTGAAATGAGAGACAAGGATAAAAATAGTATAGTCCTAGTTAATAATATAAAACGGAATTCGCAATTGCTTTTAAACATAGAGGGCTGACAAACTACCTAAGTAAAGTAAGTCTATTCCTCTTTAAACCTCTTCTTTTAGTCCGTAGTTACCTACAGTAGACCTCTACAGAGATCGCGGATCTCTTGAGCGATCACTCAAGTGGCTGTCATTGTATCAAAGTCTTATTATTTGGAGTACTTATAAAGTTATAAGAGTACCTGCACTCTATTTATTAGACAAATGGGCCTAACAAGGCACAAAAATATCTTTTGAACCATTTCCTCTATTAATGGAGTTTCAGTTGAATTCAGCGCAACTTTTTTTTTTTTTTTAAAAACCTTGTCCCACACTAGGAATTACTCCTGTATCGTGGGTGTGTTTACAAACATTTAAACTCACATACACAAGCAGCCAGACCCGGAACAACTATCTGTAGGCAAATATTTGTTCCGTGCGGAGATCGAACCCGCGACACGTAGCGCAGCAGTCGATCGCTCAACCACTGCGCCAACCATGTCGTCAACAACTTGTCGGCAACTTGTTCGATCATTAGGTTCGCAAAACTGCTGGAAAATATTTTAACGTGTTGACACGTTTATTTCAATATTTCTTTCGTAAATGCTGCTCATATGTGTAATAAATATAGCATATAGGTATAGGTAGGTGGGTAGGTAAACTGAGTTTAACATCAACCTTGTACCAAAGCCTTCGAACTAATGTAAGTACGTCTGCTGGTGTGCAGTTGGAATGTTTCAAATCACTTAGTTATTCACAGAATGATTATGCTGAATTTAAATGTATTAATAGCAGAAATTAACGTGTAGATACTTAATTATAGAACACTAGTGATGAGCACCTATTTAGGTCGGTTATTACGACTTCACAAAACATCGGTATGTCTGTAAATTATGGAGAAAAGTGCATGAAATAACGCAGACACGACAAACGACTTTATTAAATCATCTGCTAAGCCTTTGCCCAACTATGTTGGGGGAACTGAATATCAGTATTTTACATTAATTAACGACTGCCTAACTGACCTCTACAACCCACTTAGTAGGTACTGGGTAATACGATATCACGTGGTAAGACTGATTGTCAGACTTTCGAGCCTCTGACTACTTACTGTCAATAGATCTACATATACACGGAGGACACTCGATTTGTATTGGGAATTTACCCATCCACGGGGCAACCTAGGTAAGCACGGCTTAACCTAAATATGACCCGAGCAACTGTTGTTATTTAGCCACGAGCTCCTACGAGAAGAGCGACTTTATTTATAATTTGCAAATATATACCTAATAATAACGACTGTATACTTTATATTCCTTTGTGCGTTTTGTTCCTTTGGGACGGTAGACCTACGACGAAGTTATAGTACATAGTCCTACACTAACAAGCTGGCAACTATCATCTGAATAGTAACAAAGAAAAAAGTCTTAAAGTTGCAAAGTAACTACAACTGCACCAAGAAAGTTGACATCAATGCTAAACAGTGAATGAAAACTCGTAACTGGCGCAGAAGTGAGGCGAACGTATATAAGAAAATTCCTTGTTACAGCGCAAAACGGAAACTGGGTTTGTCTACATCGAATACAAAAATCTTTCTCGTTTCATGTAAATACAGAGCGGAACAAACTCCGAACGACGCCGAATTCGTAGTTGTGCTCGTAGAGAGCGTAGTGAGCAAGATTCACCGTTCACTTACACGTGTCAGGGTGCGGGGCGTGGGGGGAAGGGCGCATCGCGACGCTGGGCGGACACGTGTCGCATGTAGCCTCCTTCTCTCTCCACACTCTTATCATAAGGATGTGCTAGTTCAACCTTCAGTGTCGCTTCTTCACTACCCACCCGCGCTTACCCCGGCACCCACTTAAATTTGTATGCACATTATACATGAGGCGACGTGTCGACCGATCATCTTTATATTGCGCTACTCCAACCCGAGACACTGTAAACACCACTAAGCCATAGGCCCGATTTGTATGACAGCCCTGCAAGTTCCTACTTTATATTAAAGATTCACATCTAGTTTGGAGACATAAATAAAAATGAAGTGTAAGTTTCAGCGGTGTTTTTATTAAAGCGGCAATTTTTTTCACGAAAGACAAATAATTTCATCGTGAATCTAGGCAATTACGCACCTATGTAGTACATTTAATTTGTGATTAAGTTTCCATTGCTAGGAGAAACCTTTCCCCCCATCTTCACCTCCATCACCCACTCTTATGTGCGCCACCTCGGACCAACCATCGCAGGTCATCGCCACACTTCCTGAACCGGCCTCGGCGGCGACGTCCATCCTCAAGCAGTCATTGCGTGAAAACTTCTGTCAAAGGCATAATGTGGATAAGATTGAATAGGTAATCATGTTTGTTCACAGTAGTACCTTATTGACTATGATGAATACGATGATACGTAAGTACAAGCACATGTAGTTATCGATATGTTGTTTTACCAACACACATTAAACAGAAAATAAGTAAATTATAGATCCAATCTAAGCAGTTTTCACCATAAAAGTCGGACTAAAATACCTACAAACAGCTATGTATCTACATGTAACTATGTTTAGTAGGGATATCTAAGCCCTCTCGGAGCGTTTAGCATTACCAATTCGCGGCTCATTGAATCCAAATTGAGCTCGGCTTTGTGAAATCCCTTTTCTCCCTTTTTCATTTTTACGAGTGTTGCTTTGGCGCCAGGCTACTAATGAACTTCGTTTACCCTCCCATTTCATTAAAAATGTAACCTTAAATGATTATAGCTGCAATCACTTCAACCTACTTAATATTTCTAGGTTCTTAATGCAAATCAAGCAAGATATTAAATAACGCGACGGTTTGGCAGTGTTATTAAAATCTGGATCGAGTTTTCCTTTTAATAGGCAAGAGTAGAATACAAAATATAGATAGGTAAACACTTCCAGTCATCATAAAATTGACAAAGTAAATGATTTCGTTTGAAAAAAGCACTTCACCGGAAGACATTACAGTTTTTAAAGAACGAATGAGGCCAAGAACAGTTCAGTGAATTTGAAAAGATATTGAACGAATAGAGATCCATCTGTTCTCGGAGAGTACAATAGTTCTCTTTGTATTCTTAACCTATTGCAGAATAATATTTTGAACTAGGTACCTAGTGGTGCTCTAATGCTATGAGGAAAAGACTAAACAACTTATAGTGACCATCATGAATTCATGACACAGTAGTTGTGGACACACTGAAAGTAGGAAATGCATGACACTGAAGTGAAACGAAGATACAACCATCAGACAAAACCGAATTAAATCAGTACCCTGAAATATACAATGCCGTTTTCAAAACCGCATGTTTGTTTGACTTTACTATTCCTGAAATAGCATTTAATTTTCAGATGAAGATATTAATAGGAGTTCGTGACTAAATAAAGACAGCCGCGGGTCGATCTTTAAGGTTAAGCCGTGCTTGCCGAGGGTGGTCTGTGGATGGGTGACCATAATTACATACCGAGTTTCCTCCGTGCCTCGGAAAGCACGTTAAGCCGGCTGTCATTTGTAGAACTTTGACAGTCGTTACGAGTAGTCAGAAACCAAAAAAGTCTGACATCCAGTCTTACCAAGGGTCGTATTACCCAGTTACTGGGTTGTGGAGGTCAGATAGGCAGTCGCTTCATGTAAAATAATGGTATTCAGCTGCATCCAGTTAGACTGGAAGCTGACCGATAATTTGGGAAAAGGCTAGGCAGATGATGATGATGAAGATATCATAATTGTTAAGATAAGATAACAGTACGCACCTGCTTATTAACGCAGGTGCGTACTGTTATCTTATCTTAACAATTATGATACCATCCCACGTATTAGTCCATCGATCAAACAACATACTAATTTTAATACAAAAAAGGGTTGCGTTTGGCCGCAATTCGCCTGATGTGAAGAGACGATGCGGCCTAGGGCAAAGCACACTAGCCTAGATGAAACCGATTCGAAGATAATTATACAAGGTGTTGTTTTGCATCCTCGTCAAAATTCAGGAGTCACACAAGACATAAATAATCAATTAAAATTACGGTACCTAGTTAATTGTTAATAAACCCTGATATTTTTTGGTTGTTTATGTTTGTCAGTATTTCAGAATAATTTTAAAACGGTTTAAGAAATAAGAAATTATCGAATAAACGTTTGAGATCGTTTGTATTTGCGGAAGCGCGGCTATAGGGCGAGAATCAGACGGCCCACGTTTCACACTTCAACACGGGTGGTTCACACTTCAACACGGGTGGTTCACACTTACCGATGTCCGTAAATAAGAAAAAAAAAAAATTATGTACCCATTTTATTATTGATTCGGAACGAGAATCATTAGTATAATAACCTCCTTGAATTTGACGAGAATGCAAAACAACACCTTGTATAGACTCGAACTTTGATAGATGGAATACATCGATTATAATGGTAAGGGAACAGAGAAGCTGGTGGTGGTTCCACAAACTGGCGGTTCGCACAATAAATGTGGAAGCATAGAGCTTTGTTCGAGTCCGTGGAACTTCAACCATATGTATTATTAGCATAAACAGTGTAACAATTGTAGATAGGCTAATAAATAAATAACGGTAACACTACGGCGTATCTCGCACATACAAATCAAATATTAATTTAATTACCTTTTCCTAAATCATGTGTTTTTTGAGAATTAGAGTTTGATGTAACCACTACAATGTAAATGGTTACCCACGTCGAACTACTTGATGAAGGTTGTCATCATAATGTTGATCCTTACAATAATCCTAATAATAACTAGTTTTTAACGCAGCGTGTATAAAAATCCAGCGACACGAAGAAGAAGAAGCGTAGCGTGTAAACCTAACTATGATTGTGTACATTATATAAATGACTCTATTAACACTAAACTCTTAAAACACTGATAAGTGGGAAATAACCTTATTTTCGGAAGTCGGTGACCTAAATTGTTTGTTTCATTAGTTTTCGTTTGCTATCGACTTTCGAAAGCAAAACGATTTCACACTTGTTACTGTTTTTTTTGGAAGCCGGCTGTTTGTTTTTAATACAGTTTTTATATTTATTTACTGTGTACATAATTTGTTAAATAAATAAATATACGTACTTACATAATGTAATCAAAAATATTATATAAATAACAAAGAAAAAAGGAAACTTTTTGAAACGTATTTTCCACTTTCACACATTTAACTAAAAAAAAATGGAATAATTTTCCATTAAGGGTATAAAACGTATAAAACGCGGAGTGTCACGCGACATGCAACACACAGACGAAAAAGTTTGAGACGATGTAATAAAAGTTTCACTTTAGAAATATCAACACAAAAGTAATCAGCACAAAAACTGTAGCAAGCCAAATGTTAATTTAGGTGCTATTTAGAAATTAGTGGAAATTGGAATTTTGTTATCAAAACATTTAATTGTATCTCTGAAACGCTGCAAAAGAAATGGCAAATATATCTAAGTGTCAATTAAACGTGATGTTACATTGTATTAAGCATTAAAGTGCAGCCATGAGCGTGCGTACGATTGTCAGGACAGCGCATGACGAATGGTCCGTCGTTGTCGGCGACACATTTCCATTGTAAGGGGAACTTTTAATATTTTGTAGTCTGTTTCTAATTGCCTCTCCATTACATTAAAAAAAACTCAAACCCTTAATTTTAATGGACAAGTGTGAGGGTCGAAATAAATGGTTCGTTTTAAACATGCTCTCATTCTCATTAGTGCTCAAACAACACAAGAGCAATGAGTAAACGCAAGAGAAATTACCCTGGCGTCAAGACGTAGCCGCAGGAAATAATATGCACAATTGCTTAAGAGCAGTATTTGGTGTTCACACGAGTAAATTCGGAAGAAGCAAGCAGTACCGTCACAACGTTGATATTTTCCTCATTATTTGTCCTTTTATTTAAAAATGTATATATTTTAGTAGGACTTCATATATCCTTAGTATGTCTTATTAAATGATTTGTTTAGGAATGTTGTTTTTATTAGCTGTAAGTTTCCCAAATAGCATAAAATAAAATAAAATAAAACAACTGATAGACACCTATCACTGTTTGTCTCTTCATGACCCAAAGGTCGACTGGTAGAAAATGCCTATGGCATTAAGTCCTTGAAGTAATTTGTACTTGAAGTATTAAATCAATAAATAAATATATCTTGCTTTTATCTTTTTCTCTCTTCTCTTTGTTTTTGGCCTCTTTGTATCGTTAGTAGGTAGGTAAGTAAGTATTTATTACAGAAAATAACGAACAGTTGCTGACCGACCCTAGATCGATGAATACGATGATTATCAAATGTCTACGACTATTAGATAGGTACTTCTTGAAACCAGACCCACAGACTGTTCTCATCTAGGTAGGTATCGACTACCTCATTGGTCGATTGGTCGCAAGCGCGATTGCTGAACATATGACCTCCCCGGGTTCAATTCTCAGGTCGGGCAAAGAGCTTTTTCCATCAGCAATTTCTCAGTAAGTCTGGATTTGTGCCCGGATCATGGCAATAGGCTCGCCCCCTATTAGGTACATAACATATCTAGCGAAACGTGGCCGTACTAAAAGGGTTTGGCGTTATGTTATGTTCCGGCCTTACCTAAGAGGAATTGGTTGGTTATTTAGGGACTACCTGTTTTCTTAAAAGGACGGAAGGAGCACGTCGTGAATTCTTCATTAAAACTTTATTATTAAAATGTAGTGTTGTGGAATGTCACTACTAGTCCGGGGTATTTACGCCGAATATTAGGCCAAGGTGTTGGATATAGACAGGGGAGTTTATTAAGCTGTATGCCGCGAAAAGTTCACCTCCGTATATAAGTTTTTCTTTAAGAAAACGTCAAATTTGAATTTATGAGTGTAATTTATTTTGCATGGAGTATTTAAAGAAGAGATTGAGTACTACAAGTAGGTCAGTAAATTAAACATTTTTTGTCCGCGGAACAATCTTTACAACTAAAATTATTTGCCACTTTTTAGTGTTTTATGGAAGTCGGTTATTTTTTTTTTAAAAAAAGTTTTTATTTAAGCCTTTTCAGTTGTGGTATCTTACTTTAATCCTAGTCAAGTATAATTTTTACATTGTACCTAGACACCAGCACATCGTCCATACATACGACAAAGGAGAAAATGCATAATAAAGAGGATGACTCAAAAAGTACCTAAGCAAAGATAATAAAATTCATATGGCTCCACCGGGCAAGCTTCTCTACCAAATGAATGAAAAATCATCTAAATTGGTCCAGTAATCACGTAGAAATCGGTGTACATACGTGAAAAATTTACATATAACAAAAAATTTTATAAAATGAAAACTACATGGCCAAACTATATTAATTTTTTATTGGATAAATGGCAGGTATTCCACATCAAACTAAAGAAGAATCACGCAAATCGGATCATAAATCTCAGCGTAATCGGTGTATACACCTGGAAAGTGCATACCGTTACAATTCCAACCTGGAAAGTGCATTACAATTCCAACAAGCCCAAACACCGCTAAGATTCATTGCCTTGTTATGGAGTTCCGAAGCCTGTCTCTTGGATTCATCATCAGATCTGATAGTAGAATGGTTCTTATTGGACGCAAATGCTTCACTTATTGTAGAAAATACCAAAATCACTGTACGTTTTCCTATAAAATTTGAAGAGTTCCCTCGATTTCGCCAAGATTCCATCATCAGATCCCGACTTGGTGACTATGGGACCATTTGGGAAGTATACCCTCATTAAAAATATTAACAGGACAAAAATAATGCCAAAATGGTTGTTATCAACATATTTAACTATTATAATGAAAATTAAACCAGAAAATCAAAAATCTTAAATACTATTTCAGGCAAAAAGGTAACAGGACTAAAAATCGTTTAACCATGGAAAATATACCCAAACCGTAATTTCGAAAAACTAAACAGATTAGAACTTTAATTAATATTTTTAAAGTGTATATTATATTACGATGAACGGTGTCAGCGCTAAGCAGCGAGCGGCATACGGCGTGTATAAGTGTGCGCGTCCAAATTAAGCGCTGCGTTCATTGTGTGCGAAACTGCGAATGTGTCGTTGTTCGAGTCGGTGTGTTTATAGTGAGTTACTCCTGTAATTGTAAAAGCAGAGGAATAAAAAACTATATAATAAAAATATTTTGAAGGCTCATTCATGTGTTGTATTGTATTACATTCAACAGCAAAACTAAATTTGTTTTTCATAGTATGTTAATGAAAAACAAAGTTACTGCTGCAGTTTGATGAAAAATTCCCATATCTCAAAAACATCAAATCTTATTCAAATAAGTTTTTTTACGTTCAACAATCTTATTTTTTTTTAGAAATTAATTCCTCTTACTTTAAAAATTAGACGGGGGACACAAGTTTTACGTCTTCGGAACCAATATCTCATAAACTATTAACCTAAGAAGAAAGTCCACGAAGACACTATGTGTATTTAAAGCAAGGCTGAAAACATTGCTTTTAGAAAAATGTTATTATATATTTTCTTTTATGATTATATAGAGCTCAAATTATATATTTTCTTTTATGTATGAGGAAGTGCTAGATATGTTTTTTTTTCATATGTTTTATATTTTTTTATTGTGAATGTTCCTAAATTAAGGAATAAAACACTCGCTACCATACTATTAAGTTATTTTAAGTTAGTTTTAAGTTATTTTGCTGCGCCCTAACAAGGTCATGTACTGTCTAGTTTTAAGCCCATAGCTTGTAACTGAGATTATGTACATTTTGCAGTAAATAAATAAATAAGTATATAAAAACCTCGATAACATTTTTAAGAGACAGACACAGTTATATACGTAGATATTTTTTTAAATCCTCAGTTACATGTATGGAGGACACCACTATTTTTATTTTTTATTATTATTTTCTCATCGTATTTGTATTAGCGGTTCATACCTGTGTGTGAATTTCAACTGTGTGCCAATAGTTTCGGAATAAAAATTCTGTGACATACGGACTAACAGACAGACAGACGGACAGAGAAGCACCCGTGAAGCTCCTTGACTTGCCATACTTTCATGAGGTCATCGGTAATAAGTACTACAGGTTTGCACCAGTTTTCTTTAGCCTTGGACAGAGGGGTGAGCCCCTTGTGCACTGGGACCACATCTCGGTGAATGGCCCCCTCGGCTTTTAGAAATATTTCCTGAGACTGCACACCTAGCGATTGCGGAGGGTCTTCGAGTTTAAAAAGCATCGTTAACTATTTTGGCCATATTTTTATTCACAAAAACGCGGTTTCGTTTTTTTCACTTTGTTCTGGACTTGTAAAATATTTAATTAATGTTTTTATTATTTTGAGAGCTAAGGTCAAGTACAAGCTCAAATCGCTTTTTATATTTAATGCAAGGTTCAAATCTAAAAGCCCCGGACTATACAGCACCATAGCTCAACAATTTGGTTAGAGTATAGTTGGCACTTTATCTAAGATATCATAAGTATAGTGGTCTCTACTTATGATATGGCTTTAGTAAGTACAAAGTATCAGTAGGTTCTTTAAATAATGTAAGGTAAAATCGTTTGCTTACGTGAGTCGTCAATCAAATAAAAATAAGTAATTAAGTCATGCTCAAATTAACATTAAACAAATTAGCTCGCAACAGAGTTGCCTAGCTAAAAATCGTTTGTACAGTCAATCAACAAGACCGCAGAGATAGGGGTTGACGGGAAATGATAATGCACAGCAGTGATCGCGCACTCCCGACACACTGACTGTGTACATTCGCCTTTAATGTCGTATGATTAAACATGAACCGAGGACTTTATCAAATTTTGGCACGCGTTTGCTCGCCGGGGATGGGGCGATAGGTGTTTGCAGACCGCGCATGCATCGGGTGCTTCCAGATAGAGCCGTCAATACGTCGAGTTTGCGACAACTCTGAGTGATTGCTCGATAAACATGCAGTACAAAGTTATTTTCAGACAACTGATATTGGTGCCTCGAAAAAAATATAAGATCATTTTATTTAAGAGACACTCACATGATTTTATTTTTTTAGGTTACGTCATATTTACGAGTATCTACAAATGCATTCTGTACATTCAAATAAGTACTTAACTCTACCAAAAAAAAAGTCGTCTCCATAAAATATTTTTTGCAAATTATTGTATGGAGACGACTTTTTTTTTGGGTGAAAAATCACGTTTTACGGTAGGTCTCAATGTAACTCACTTAAAACATTGTGCTGATAGATGCATTGAATAGTACGGGTGTCGTGGAGGTATTTAAAGTAAAGTACAAAAAAAAGTATCTAAGAATAACTTGTAATAAAATTATAATTTTGACTCCCAAAAGATTACGATAGTGAGGGTGAAAACTTTCAAACTTTTTAATTCTATGACTCCAATGAAGTTTACGGTGTATGTAAAAATCAATGCAACGGAAAAGTAAGCTGTGTTTGAGAAGTATGGTATCTTCTCAAACAAAGATTACTTTTAGAATAAGAAATTTCAAATTCAAATTCATTTATTAATTTTGTGAACACAGGGTGCAAAATGATGTTGTATAAAAAATGTTTGCTCCATCCTATGTACTGCCGAAAGGCATACAAAATAGTGGCGTTACTGTGTCGCTAAAGTCAATATAATCAAATTTAAATTAATTATAATAGTAGAAAATCTCATAAAATACAATGTCAGCTAATGATATTGTCAACACTTAAATTGAACAAAACAAAACAAAATCGCACAAAAAAGAAAATACAATGTCAATATTACAATTGTCAAACTAAAATTAATTTAAACAGTACAAAAAATAACATGACAAAATACAATATTAACAAAACTTAAAATCATCAAAATTAAATGAATTATAACAATTATTAAAATTAAATTAGTTATATCCGTATTTTTTTAATAATTACGTCATATTCACCAAATTAGATTTGTCAAAATTAAATTATATTGGACAAATATTAGCTAATAATTTTTTTCATTAAGGAACTCATTGACAGAGTAATATGCTTTTTCATTCAATAATTTAAAAACGGGCCAAGTGCGAGTCTTACTCGCACACAGGGTTCCATAGCCCCAAACAATATAATGACAATGTTTTGAACGGTCATTCATTAGTAAACCTTCACTCAACCGCAAAACTAAATTTGTTTTTCATAGTAAGTTAATGAAAAACAAAGTTACTGCTGCAGTTTGGTGAAAAAGTCCCATATCTCAAAAACTACATATCAAATCTTATTCAAACCAATTTTCGTTGAAAGTTTTTTTTACGGTCTACATCCCCATATTTTTTTCAGATTTTTTCTCTTTTACTTTAGAAATTAGAGGGGGGGGACACTCGTTTTACCACTTTGGAAGTGTCTATCTTTCAAACAATTGACTTTGAAAAAAAAATGGTTTCAGGAACCTCAATGTCATTTTTAAAGACCTATCTATAGACACCCCACACGTATAGGCTTGATAGTTTTTTTTTTTTTTTAGTTTCAATTTCATGTATGGGGGGATATCCTTATCTATATTTTTTTTTAAATTTTGTACAAACATCATAATGCGGTTCACAGAATACATCTACCTACCAAGTTTCAGGTGTGTAGTCCTAATAGTTTCAGAATAAAGTGGCTGTGATACGGACGGACAGACAGACAGACAGACAGACATGACGAATCTATAAGGGTTCCGTTTTTTGCCATTCGGTTACGGAACCCTAAAAAACTGACGTTTAAAATTATTTAGGTTGCTAGCTGATTTAATTTGATTTGGTAATTTATTGTATATTTTGAGAGCCATTGCATTTATGCTTCTATGGAGAAATTTGGTCTGAATTTATTCTCCTACTACTTCATTTGCTTTGGAGATAGTGTGAAATAAAAATATCTACCAACTTGTAATTAGGTACTACTTAGTTACATCCGGCAACAATTATTGTTGGCGGTGGAGGGTCAGGACATCTACCTTAACATTATATAAAGGTAGATTTCCTGACCCTAGCTTAAATTATACAGTGTAGGCTTCAATGGCAAGCTCTACCACTTTGGATGCTGTGGAGCGTGAATCGAGCAGGATATTGATGCAGGATGTGCACTGAGATCTGCGAAATATCCTTGTTGCACTTACTACGGATATGACATTTAAGCGTATGACGATGACATTAACAGTGATTGAATAAATGCTCAGCGAGTGACACCCGCTAAAATAATACGCTTATAGATTAGCTTGACCTGTGGCTAAGTATGTAAGTACGTATAAATCTTAGAAGTCAAATTCAACCCACTTTCCAGTTTCCGATTGAGCTGAAATTTTTCACACATGTTTAGTTGGATGACAATGCATCGTTAGCAAAGTAACGTCATTATAAATCCAAAGAAGCTGAGAAGAATACGACAAAGCGTGTTTTTTTATTTTATTTTTTAACTATAATAATATTATTGTGATCACTTCAGCTAACGAATGTCATTCATTTTTGCTTAATACACAATGCGTACTATTTATCTAGTTTTTATTTAATAATGCTGTCAGGTACTATAAGTTGGAGTCAAACTCGTCTCGGCATTTTCTCCCTTTTGTCAAGGTGTCGCTATCTAAAATGATTAAATTAAAAAACATTTACTTTTTAGCAAAAACACAAATCTTTGAAACTAAAAGGGTTCTTTATTGACCACGGAACGTCTCCAAATATACTACATGCGTTCGTCGGAATCTGTTTCCAAACAGATTTCTGTATAAAAGCAATTAGGTAGGTTCGCACTGTTCGCAGTACACAATTTATCCTAATCTTTCTCTTAGCTCATCAAATAGTTTTTTTTATTTGTGATTGTTACCTTTAAAGGATATGCTTGATTAAAAATGTATAATTAGCAGATACGAGAGTAGGTAAGTTTCGTATGTCGTTATGGAGGGATCACATGGGCCGCGCAAGATGCGGCGTGGCCCCACTCCGCCATCCGTCAGGCTGTCGTACGAGCGCCACTACACGGCTCTGCACTTAACTTCACGCCAACCATACATGTGTCTATGGCGGTGAGGGGCTAACTTGCTACTTGTTAATAGTTATGAAAGGGCCACGCCGAGTGGTCATCCCACAACAGACACACAATTATGAAGCTCGTCGTGAGTTCGTGACAGATAGTGGCGAATTTAGTTCCATGTCAACATTAATGTTGCTACATGATTCATTTGGACTTGATTTGTGAGAACGGTTGACTTAATTGACTTATAAATATGTGAAACAAATCTAAACCCAAAATAAAGTGGCTATTTTAGAATAAGTAATGTCAAATAGCTTCTTGGGTACTTGATATCCCAATTTCAAGTATCTACCTAACTATGGAGATAGGTTATCCTTTTAAGAAATAATGGGATTTTTGTCAAATTAAAGACGTCGCAGCTAGGAGAAACACGTTCAATACAAAAAAATCGTCCCCTATTTAAACACTTTAAGAGAGAAATTTTCAAAGCAAGAAAACATAACATAACATCACGCCTGTAATCCCCTAAGGGTTAAGCAGAGGTGTCCCTAATAGACTCATATTTTACCAGTTATGTTTTAAGTCCCATGTAATAGGGAGCGAGCCTATGCCATCAACCGGGCACAACACCAAAAAAGAACCTGGACATTTACTTCTTACTAAAAACCTAAATGCCTTCCACCAGAACTGGTCATCATTGTAAATATCTGAAAAAATAGTAACCATGTCCACCAACGGTGGCAACTGATTCTTACTCGCCACCCCCCGGGGACATCGGGAATTATTTTTAAAAGTTGTGACACTGTCCAACCGGGGTGGACAGCTTTAATTATAGCTTCACTTTGGTAGGTTACCGTTTTATCGTCGTCGGTGTGCCTTCTCTACCCCGTATCTATGCAGGTATAGGCATTTATGTTTTTGACACTCAGTGAGGTTAACTAAAATCTGATTTAGCTTGTTGATGAATGAAGTAGTAGCAGAGATGAGAATGTTGAGATGGATGTGTGGAGTGACTAAAATGGATAAAGTTAGAAATGAGCATATAAGAGGAAGTTTGAAAGTGGCACCTATTACAGAAAAGATGAAAGGGAGTCGTCTGTCTTGGTATGGACATGTGATGAGGAGGGATGGAATACATGTGACTAAAAGAGTGATGAATATAAATGTGAATGGATGGAGAGGGAGAGGAAGACCAAAGAAAAGATGGATGGAATGTGTGAAAAATGATATGAAGGAAAAAGGAGTAAATGATAACATGACGAATGACAGAGGAGTATGGAGAAAAGAGACGTGTTGCGCCGATCCCAAATGAAATGGGACAAGGGCAGGACGATGATGATGAATGAAGTAGTAAATCAGTTAATAAGTACCTACTTGTAACGCAAAAAGAAAACCTTTCTTTGCGTTCTTTTTCTTTAGTTTTCGCTAAGTAATTACTGTCGTTACTTAAGATTCTAGTGGATGGATGGTGTGAGGAATGATACGAAAGAGAAACGCGTAGATGATAATTATCGTGATGTCTGACTGGGGAGAATGGAAGAAGGAAACGTGTTGCGCCGATTCCAAGTAGAATGGGACAAGGGCAGGAAGATGAATTAGGATTCTAGTGGAGGATTTGATGTGGTAGCTATGGTATGGTAGATACGTACTAGAGTTCCGGCAATTTACGGTAGCAGCGAAGATAAGATACAAAAGTGCTTACTATTTCTGTCACTTTTGTTGCTTCTGTAATAGGTATCGACTTTTCTTAAAGAAAAATGTTAATAGCATCTTATTTTAACATTAATAAGTATACAATACAATACCCTTTTTTCAACAATCTTCATACACCGTGTAAATCACCTCATCACGAAGCCGTCAACCAAGCATTCTGTACATGAAACTAAGCGACTTTACGCAAAAATTATTGCTGGGAAACGACTTTTTTTTGGGGGATGTAAAATCATGTTTTGTAGTAGAACTCAATGTAACGCACACAAAACATTGTGCTGATGGACGGATTGAATAGTACGGGGGTCGTGGAGGTGTTTAAAGTAAAAATCTAACATTTAAAATTTGTATTTAAAAAAATACTTGTCAAAAAGTTGGAACTTTGACACCTAACACTATCTCCGTAACTAGAAGGTATGTTTAGAATGGTATGTTGTAGAACAAAAAAATGATCACAATGACAGGGAGAACCAGTGCCTTTCGGCTTCGTTAAGAGGTGTTTTACACCCTTTATACATATTTTATGAATTTTAAACTTTACTTTTAGACACCAGTTTCGCGAAGATTGTCTTGCTTTCCAGCATAGGCCAGCCCTAAAGCTTGCCACGGAGTGCGATTATGTGTTTTCCTTCTCCACATACTGCCTGCTGTTCTTTTAATGTCATTTTAACAATAGTACCTAGCATATTTTAAAAGTTCGTTAGATTTTAGAAACGGTGGTGATTCGGGTGCAAAAATCCGATCAAAAAGGTTTTTTTGAACATCACACACACACAGTAAGAGTTAAAGTCGCTGGAAGGCCTTATAAAAAAATATTATTTTTTAATCAATAAACCTGACACTGGCCTGCTAAGAATTCGCGCGCTACCTTATCCCATCCTCCTTTTGAACGCTATTGTCACATTTACGTGACAAGCAAGCGCGTGCCCTGTACGCCAACGACACTGACAAAAAATGTGGTGCACATGAAATAAGCTACTTAAATCATTACTTTTGTGTGTGTTTATTTATACATCGTTAAAAGTGATCTATTTATTTTAAATATTAAATGTCTTAACAAGAAATAAGTTAACAATACTTTTGAAATTCCTTTTTTTATTACTAAGTATTTGCGGTGAATTTGTGGCTTGGCGTGCGTTTATGCTCTGGCGTTCAAAAGGTAAAGGTGGAAGCGAAAGGGTAGCACGCGAATTTTAAATATTCTTACGTTTTTTGCGAGTAGGAGGTCATTGTCAGGTTCAATGTTGATTAAAATATGATCAGCGGTCGTAACAAATATGGCTTTACAAAGTATAATCATTAAATTAGGAAAACAAACTCTTTGAGTTCATTTAATCATGCAGATTTTTTTTTCATGAAATAGTTATTTAAAGGGATTCAATTAAGAGCCTTTATACCTTACCGCTTTTCATACAAACTTTCAAGTCGTTATTTTCCGAAATGACTGAACCGATTTAAATGTAACTTTATACGCATAAGCAGAATACATAAGTCTAAAAAGTTACAAAATGTGTTTTAAAAAAAGAGATAATTGGAATTTTCTGTTTCTATAGAAAAATTATAATTGGTCTAATTTAACTGTGACACTATTTTTCGAAAATGATTTTTTTAGTAACTTTTTAGATCTGTGTATCCTGCTTATGTGTACGAAGCTTCATTAAAATCAGTTCAGTCATTTCGGAAAGGACTTGAAAGTTTGTATGAAATGTCGTAAGGTGTAAACGCTCTTAAGTCATGCATGCAGAGGGTTGCTGTAAATTTTTTAATGGCGCGCGCAATCAAATTATAAAAATGGACACCAAGAAGGTTACGAGTCTGAGTTTTTAACAAATTAAAAAAGGTTGTATGATAAATTCGGCACCATGGAGGTAGAAGTAAATAGGTTTAATGATGTTTTGAATTCACAAACTTAGTGCACATGATGTTCTAAATTCAATTTACTTTATCCTCTAGGGGATAAAAACGGCTTTTGCACTCAGATATCGAAGAGCAAAAATACTCTTTCCGAGATGGGGGGATGAAAATCATATTTGTTTAGCATACAGCCTGTCACTGACCGGCTGATTGCAAAAAAAACGGATTATTCCGAACCTGACCCGAAATCCTAACCCGGTCGCGGGTTAGGTTAGGAACTTGGAAAAAAATATAATATTTATTCCGAACGTAACCCTCTTCCTAACCTGACCCAATTTATCATTCCTATCATAACCCGAATTGCGATATGGTAGGTTTCCCGCTCCTCTTTCGCAGAATAAAAGGTACCTTTGTGTCAAACCAGAGTTTAATATTTACAAAACGTTATAAAATCTAATATCACATTAACAATTAAAGAAAACATTAATAAGTGCCTGTAGTATTCAATAATAAAATTTTTGATGAGAATCATACTTTGAACTTACTTTATAAACACGCTTAAGACAAATTATTACGTAAGATAAATTATTATACAATACTAAACTTAAAATGAAGGTACCTGCTTTCGAAAAACCTCCTTTCAAACTATCAGTTAACACACTAACAATTTACGAAATAAACGAATAATAAATATAATAACACAGAATCAACATGAATAATCAACAATATAATTTACATGAATGTAAAAATCACTTTAACATTTCTAAGGCGTGCCCTACAGTAATCTTTCGTTTCTTAACTTGACCAACAACGTACAAAATCCATAAATCTCTGTTAATGGAATGTTCACACCTTTTTTTTTATTATAAATATAATATACTAGCTGTACCCAGCATGCGTTGCAATGCACTTTTTACTACCCACCTACCCTATCCGACCTACCTACCCTATCCTACCTACCCTACCCTACGCTACCTACCTACCTACTCTACCCTACCCTACCTACCTACTCTACCCTACCCTACCCTACCCTTACTACCTACCTACCCTACCTACCTACCCTACCCTACCTACCTACCCTACCCTACCTACCTACCCTACCCTACCCTACCTACCTACCCTACACTACCTACCTACCCTACCCTACCTACCTACCCTACCCTACCTACCTACCTACCCTACCCTACCTACCTACCCTACCCTACCTACCTACCCTACCCTACCTACCTACCCTACCCTACCTACCTACCCTACCCTACCTACCTACCCTACCCTACCTACCTACCCTACCCTACCTACCTACCCTACCCTACCTACCTACCCTACCTACCTACCCTACCTACCTACCCTACCCTACCTACCTACCTACCCTACCCTACCTACCTACCCTACCCTACCTACCCTACCCTACCTACCTACCCTACCCTACCTACCTACCCTACCCTACCTACCTACCCTACCCTACCTACCTACCCTACCTACCCTACCTACCTACCCTACCCTACCCTACCCTACCCTACCTACCTACCCTACCCTACCGTATCCTATGTCCTTCTCCTGGCTCTAAACTACCTCCCTGCCAATTTTCAGCTAAATCGGTTCAGCCGTTCTTGAGTTATAAGTGAAGTAACTAACACGACTTTCTTTTATATATATAGATTTAAAAATATATTTTTACAATGTTTAAGTCCGAATCACATTTCAGAGCATTTAAAACTGTCAATAAATTGCAGTTGCCTCCAATTTTTTTGTTAATCCTATTATGCCAACCTTCAAGACAATTTGTTGTTCTGTGTCGTTCCTTGCTTACACACCAGATATCAATTAACTTCTCATCTTTTAACCACTGCCTAAACATATAATCAGTGAATGAGTTTAATTTTTCATCAGAGTTCATAACGTCCAGAATGTAATTCCAACCATCATTTATTAAATTTCGGGGTAGAAGAGGCAAAGCAGTGCACAAAGCTACGGTTCGGTATTTGAGCTTATTTTTGTCTAATTTTAATTATTTTGCTCTTCACAGCTTTTGCCATATGGAACTGACAGCCCTTAATCTCAACTTCAGGGAAAATAAATTTTATAGCATACATAACGGCTTTTTCAAAATCCAATGTAAATTTGAGAGGCTTCCAGTTCGGTATCACTGTTTTGATTAAATCAAAACATATTTTATATGATTTCTCATTCATTTTGGTCATGAGCATGTATACCAATGGTATAACGCGTGTGTGCTCCATTTAACTGTTATTGTCGCCGTGAATGGTGTAAATTTGTTTAAATGGAGTAGGACCACTTTTAAATGTTATCATTGAATACTACAGGCACGTATTAATGTTTTCTTTAATTGTTAATGTGATAATAGATTTTATAACGTTTTGTAAATATTAAAACTCTGGTTTGACACAAAGGTACCTTTTATTCTGCGAAAGAGGAGCGGGAAACCTACCATATCGCAATTCGGGTTATGATAGGAATGATAAATCGGGTCAGGTTAGGAAGAGGGTTACGTTCGGAATAAATATTATATTTTTTTCCAAGTTCCTAACCTAACCCGCGACCGGGTTAGGATTTCGGGTCAGGTTCGGAATAATCCAAAAAAACGTAAGACAATTAGAATTTCGCGGGCTTACCCAGCCGCTTCCACCGTCATCCATTAAATATACTGAATAAATACCTAAGTGCACTTACCTACATAATCATGACTTTACGTCTTATTTTTCAATTTTAAACCACCACAATAAACCCGACCCGACCATCCGTCTGGGAAAAGCAATTAAGGTCAATAGCAATTTCACGCAGTTATTTTGGACTCTTAATAGCACTGCAATACAGAAAAGAACAATAAATACTAAGAATTGCCACCATTAAACGACAATCAATATTATATTAATCTGAAGTGAAAATAAATAGGTACCAATTGAATTGGTAGTTTTTGGATATGTATTTTATTTTTTAATAATACTGCATACCTACTACATAATTATGTATAATGCATTTGTTCTGACTTTAGAAGATCTTTGTATGCAAGCATGGCCTGCCTAACTTACGCCATTCTATTTTATTTAAAATAACGGCCGCTTATAAAACCTGTTTTCATCAATAACTGACATGAATACAAGCAAGGTTCGTATGCGACAGCATTGGCCCAGAGGTGGCGGCAGCCCCGACTGACGAGCAGTAAGCCGTGGGTTTGAACCCAGGCAGGGGCATTACTTTGTTTAATTTATTTCATCACCGCTGCTCTCAAAGCGGTGAAGTCTAAAAACATCGTGAGGAAACCGGTCTCAGAACTAAAAGTTCGAAGACATGTGACATCTACCAACCCGCAATAGGCCCGCGTGGTAGATTACAACCCACTCCCTCTCATTGAGAGAAGGCCTGGGTCCCTGCAATGGGAACATTACAGGCTGATTAAGCTTGTATGCGACAAAGTATTCTAAAGCATAGCATCGCGACCATTCGCAACGTATAGACGTGCTCGTTAGCAATATTTAATTAACACAATAACAGTGACCTTCTTTTAATTTTTGCTTAGTGTATAGTTTAGTAAATAATGAAAACATTTACATAGTCAACCTGTTGAATAATGGAAAACCGTAGTCCAGTGCAACCCAAAGCCTCGCCAGAAAAAACCCTCCAGCCGGCCGGACTTCTCCATTCCAGTTGTCTCCACGCCCGATATCCAAAAATGGATGTCATCCATTGAACAGCAATTAAATGAGGTTTGCACTATTGCCACGGATGGCAAACTCAACTCGGAGCAGAAACTTAAAATAACAAACCTATGCCGCAAAGAACAATCTGGTACCTCTCAAATGGCAGTTCTATATCAAGCTCTGAAACAGAAAGCCCTGCAAGCCGTCAAAATTATCGATGACCTAAAAGAAAAACACACCTTGACGGATCAAATTTCGAAGTTGAAGTTGTCAGCAATATGGTAATGCAGCCAAACCATGCAGAGAGGTCAACTCTACTTGCGGTCACTGCGGAGAAGCAGGACACTCGCTGTCCGATTGCGAGTAAAAAGCGCCGTCACCTACATGTGCGACTTGCTCGCGCTTTAAAAAGCCCAATAACCATAAAACGGGAGACGCTGAGTGCCCTGCTAGAAAAATAGCAGAATACAGGTACATCAACTCGATCGACTATGGGGGCGCGTAAAGCGTCATACTCTTGGTCAGACTTCCGCGTTGATACGACTGTCGATGACACAACAATAACAGACTTCTGTGCTGACCTACTTATCAATTTTTTGATGTCTTCTTATTATCACTGGGAAATCGAGAGCATCAACATTCATATGCTTAGTGGATAATCATCATGATATTTTGAATCAAGCCTGCTACGAAAAAAAAATGAATAAAACAGAAGAACGATTGAGAGTCCTAGACGCAGCTGCAGCTATTATTCGCGAAGATATTCAAACCGCAGTATTTGATAATTCTAACTACCCTCCACCAAGTCGACATTATGAGTATGACGATAACAACTTTTATAACTTTTTGAATCGTTATATCTCAGAAACGGTGGCTCGAAAAAAAAAAGTACTGATACAATTTTTATAGATAATTTTGTGATTTACAATTTTTGTCTAAGGTACTTTTAGGATAAAACTTACCATTTTGCTGAAAATCGCGAAAAACTATTTTTTGTTAACCTTGACCTTGGATAAAAAAGTTTCCATACACGGGAATGATGGGGAACTTTTAAATATTATTTATAATTATGTTTTAAAGAATTTGACTGATTTTCAGCTTGTTGGGATTTTATGTACCTTTACTCTAATTTTTTGGTTTAGATTGACCGGACTAATAATAGCCACGAGTAAAACATGTATCAATCAATAGCTAGCATTACTACAAACAAGTAAGTATTGTATTATACAACTTCTAAAGTGTCACATTAAGTACCTACCGACATTCGTCTGACATGCGCAGACATGTCTAGACCCAATTCTATTTTGGCATAGATAGTAGTAGCTTTTCAAGTAGCATTAGTAACATAAGTGATGGAAAATATTCGGGATTGATTATATTTGAGTATGCCCAAGAAGACCTCGGACCTCATCCCACCGGCCCTCTTCTTTCATCGGACATCTAGACGCACTGTAAGTTACCATCCCTACCTTGTTGATAGTCCACCAATTCGCACTAGGTAAGCGTTTTCAAATGTCTTTTATAATGCGCACAGCAAAGGAATGGAACTCTCTGCCTGCGTCTGTGTTTCTGAACGCATACAACCGAAATCTCTTCGAAGAAGTTAGTGTGAACAGGCTTCTTCTCGGAAAGAAAAAAAAATGGTTAGGACGTTGGTCTAGTGATCGCAAGCGCGACTGCTAAGCAGAAGGCCCTGGGTTCGATTCCCAGGTTAGACAGTGTTATTGCGGCTGCTACAGAAATGTCTCTATAGCTGTCACGGAATCTGGACTAGGACCGGTTTCCGGCTATAAGCTCGCCCCCTCTTACATGGGACTCGAAAATAACTGGCGACATGTGAGTGCTAATATACTCCTCTATCTAACCCTTCGGCATTAAGGCTGTGATTTTTTATCATAATTAGTTGATTTTGCCTAAAAGTGACTAAGTAATTATTTGTCTATACCACGAGCACACTTGCCTCACTATGTTCTCTGAAAGCCTATGCCCCCTCGGGATACTTAATACTTTTCCAATTCATCGCGAGCCTTCCACTGTAAACCGCTACTTAGGGTAGGTACTTTGTTGTGTTTCCACTATTGATGTCTCTGTCCACGTCCACGGCCACTTCCTAACTTGTTTTAATTATAATCTCTTGACGTGGCTGTCGGTTATGTATTTTTTTGTAATATATTTTGTGCGACCATGTGCTATCCCTAGTAGGTATAATCACGCTATTTAAATACATAGGTGCCTACTTAATTTATCTACATGGTCGACGCGAGCATGAGGACTACTCCGACTGCAGTTCTCAAAGCCATGCTGGGACTCCCACCGCGCAAACTGTTCATACAACAGGAACCAACGACGGTGGCAGTCTACGCCTTAACTCACTATAACCCCAGAGTTGTAGTATTTTTTAATGTAAGAAAGATAAACAACAAACCGCGTTCCTCGAGAGATTCCACAACCAGTTCCTCCTGGCGAAAGTCATAAATAAACGAACTGGTAGCAAAACAATTCGTTTTGAACAAAATTTCAGAATCCAGCGCCATACGGATCAGCACCAAACTACAGCTGCGTTACACAGCTATATTTGTCCTAGGAGTCATAGACAGCCCAAAGTGCAGTCTGCATTCTGGCAGACGAAACAGTAGTCCACATGCTTCTAAACTGACCAGAGGTTGCCTCATACAGGAAGAGCAAAGGACTTCGGTAACCCAACCTACTCTCCGCGAGATCGTGAGTAACACCAAGGCGCGCGTTGCTGGTCTTTCTGGGGCAACTGAGGTAGAACGAATGATCGATTTTCCCACCGGTACGCAAAATCAGGGCCTTAGTCTACTTGCATTAGGAATATTGTTTTACCCCGGAATTTTAGAGGGACAGATCGACGGGTCAACCAATAGGTTACACAAGGAAGAGATTATTTTCAAGTCTAAGTATATGTTTGTTAAGTTATTAACAAAAAAATCTTGCTGCTCCCGGGACTTATCCAGGGAAATATAGCGATTAACAACCTTCTCTGGTTTTTTTCTTTGATCTCAACTTTACGATCATTGGGCGGAATTATTTAATGACACTGAAAACGCACCACCCTGGAAATAATTCCGCCGCGTATTGGTTGACCCGTCGATCTGTCCCTCTAAAATTCCGGGGTAAAACAATATTCCTAATGCAAGTAGACTAAGGCCCTGATTTTGCGTACCGGTGGGAAAATCGATCATTCGTTCTACCTCAGTTGCCCCAGAAAGACCAGCAACGCGCGCCTTGGTGTTACTCACGATCTCGCGGAGAGTAGGTTGGGTTACCGAAGTCCTTTGCCCTTCCTGTGGTGCGTTTTCAGTGTCATGGAAAGAGCATAATATAGGTACGCCATTACGGACATGTTAGGTTTACGTTTGACGGTGATTCATAGCAGGAGTAACTTTGTCGAGAAAAAGCAGTTTCACGAGAGCTCAAAAAATTTCGCACCCACCTCAAGTCTGATAGCTTTATTAGGCTAAAAACCAAAAAATCAGTCAATGTATGAGGAAGCACTGATGGAAGAACTTAGCCTATAAGCTATGTGTTATAGCAATGAAAAGACTGCACGAAGCTTCCGAAACACAGCTTATCTAAAATCTTTTAAAGAACTTACCTACATATTTGTCCCCAGTTTTATGGATGAGCTATGAGTAGGTTGGTTTTACCGATGCCTATAATGTTCCCACTACTGGAACACAGTCATCCTCTCTAAGAGAGTGAATGCGATTTAATCTACCACGCTGGCTCAGTGCGGGTTACTCGTAGATGTCCAAAATCCTCGAATTTTTGGTTCAAGGATATGCCGGTTCCTCTACAATGTCTTCATCGTTTTGAGAGCAGCGGTAATTAAATTAATTACAATAACTAATAAAGCCTGCTGGAGTTCGAACCCAAAAGCTTCAACTCGTAAGCCAAGGCCGTTACCACTGGGCCACCGGCCCTCACCTAAAAGACTCGAATAAGAACACAGTAATCAATCCTTAAAAACTTGGCTCGAATGCAGGTAAACACATTTGAAAAAGGCATAAAGAAAACAAATTCAACATTACATATATTTTTATTTACCTATTAAAATCGTACCTACCACCTAAATTAAAAACAACAATAAAGTCTTACAAAACTACTCTACATACCCAGGCTCTAAATTACACAAACTGTATCCCAACGTTTTACTAATCGCTATTGAATAACAAAATTATATAATTATTCTAAAGGTACGGGAGGTACCGTTGCTTTTAATTCAATCTTATTCCGGCTGATACAAAAAAAACTTTTTGTCCCACCGCCAGCCACAACGCTAGCGGTAGAATTAAAGGCACATTAAAGGTATCGAAACATTGTACTTATTGCTATTCGTTAAGGCAAAAGGCGCGGATAGACCGAAATATGATTTGCGACCGCAACAAATACGTGTTTTTTTTATTTGCGATGGGTTTGCTCTTGGTGTATGATTAATACTTATATCAGATATTTCAACACAACTTTTAATTTTTTTTAAAAATGTAAATAAATAAATAAAAACAGAATTACAAAAAAGGATTGTGTCGTTTTATGAAACCACGGTAAAAGTGAAACTTTTTTTCACACTATAGCGCGGAGTACTCCACGGCCGACCGTCAGCGTCACGCGACATGCAACACACAGACGACAAAGTTTGAGACGATGTAAAGTTTCACTTTAAAAGAGTATATTATTATTGAACCCGATAAAGAAATGTATTGTTTAACCTAGTAAGCTTGAATTCAAAATCTTAGATATGGTTACATACATTGCTATTTATGGAACTATTTACTCCAATTCAGCAGTCAATTAAAAATCAACCTAGATTACACATGTAAGCCTTAATTGACAATTGGTAAACCGTTTGTAAAAAATGGTCCAAAAAACATTTTCATAGTTCAAGATATTAACTAATTCGACTTTTGCCCTTATTTTTCAGCTGTCTGTCAGTTTTTATATCAAGGAAATTATTTCGTTTAAATCTAGTGCAAATGTCTATTAAGCCTCACTTTATGACCAAGGAAATCGACTTTCTAGTTCCGAAATATAGTAATACTCTAAGATTCTGAATTCAATTTAAGGTCACACTCAGGTCTGAATGTTGGTCTAATTTTTTTGCCAGTATTCGTCTATGTAAGTGCTCGACCTATTATAACTGTTACTCTAGCTATGTACAGTAGTCAGTAAAAGTAACTGTGATCAATTTCAAATGACGTTCGATTGCCTCTTAAGGCCAACATGATGTAACATAAGATTTTAGATTGCTAATATAAAATCTTATGTTCCATCTAAAATCTTATGATACTTAGTTAAAATCTTATGACACTTAGTCATAAGTTTTGTTTTTGCTTGCATTCACTGTTTTTTGGTTAACAGCTTTTAAATGTAACATGTTGCCGTAAGGAGGAAATCAAATGTGTTTTATAATTGCTCGACCTTACCTCTACCATAATTTATATATGTACATGATTATTTTTAACTAAGAGCTAGTTAATTTAATTTTAACAACAAAATATAAGGCATTTCACATATTGCACCTTTACCATAAGTTATAAATATGATTTATTTAACAAAACGAGTACGTAAATTTTATTACAACAAAATATTAGGCACTAGCACATCGCCCGCGACTTCGTCCGAAAATTGTGATATAATATAGCCTATTTTACTCGGTAAAGATGTAGCTTTCTAATGGTGAAAGAATTTGTAAAATCGGTCGAGTTGTTTTTGAGTAAAATCGTAACAAACAAACAACCAAACATTTCTTCTGTATAATATTATTATTAGTTTTGATTTCACATATTGCGCTGTTTTTTTTATATTATACGTTTTCAATTGATCACAGGTTTTTGTACGATAACATTATAATTATTGACCGATCAAATTATCATACAGCATGGAATGTTAATTTACCTATGCCATAAATTGTACGTCAAACGCATCAGAAGGGCCGACGATTATAATAATCAAATATAATTAACAAGAACTTTATAAATTATTTGATGTTTTTACATTTGTTTCTTATTATAACGTCTACTTAATTTTAAGTAGTGATAGTACTCATGAATATAAACAACATTCAAAATGGAATGATCAACTGAAATTATAATGAGTAATATCGGCCTGTTTCAGATAAAAATTCAAAGCTTATCCAGTCCAATTTTATGATTATAATAAAGAGTTGTTTAAATTTTGCTATAGCTGTGTTGATACTATTAATATCCCAAGTTCTGAGTACTATACCTTAAAATATGTAGATGGACCGTGTAACGGAATAGTACACTTTTTCTATCAGTTCGCTTAGAAGAAGGTTCAATGACAAATACTCACGCCTAATATGAAACAACGTTTTTCAACACACTTACAAACAAAAGGCAACAGAAAATAATTTCATTTATTGTTATAAATAAAATTCCATCGATTAATATTATTATTTTGAGAAAAAAGGCTCAAAGGTGTGTTGTAAATTATAATTATAATTTAATTTGTATATATAGAATAAATATTATTGGCTCAGTATTTCTGTTCAAAGGTTGGTATTTATACCCAAATATTTCATCAATTAGTAATTATTGACATTGACTCTTAGATATGTCTATTGAAGTTTTAATTGAAAAATAACAACGCTGATAGTTAAATTAGTTATTCGCCTGCTGCGTCTTGCAGTTCTTGTTTAATTTTGTTTGGTTATACCGGTCACGTCATTCGGGTTTCAAAAGCTACTTTAATAAGAGCTTTTTTAAACATACAAGCTGTTGTTATACATCCTCGTCAAATTCAAGGAGGTAACTATGCCAATGTTTCTCGACCCGAATCAATAATAAAATGGGTAGGTATTTTTTTATTTAGAATTCGGTAAGCGCGAACCACCCGTGTTTTACACGTAGTCTGATCCTCGCCCTATAACCACGCTTTCACATATACAAACAATCGCAAACGTATATTCGATTTCTTATTCCCTAAATCACGTTAAGGGGGTTTTTCTGAAATACTTACAAACCTAAACAACAAAAAACCTGTGTTTATTCATAATTAAATAGGTAACGTACTTTAAATTCTTTTTTTTTTTGTTGTTATAACCTCTTGAATTTTGACGAGGATACAAAACAACACCTTGCGTTACTATAAGTATCTACATTTTTCAGCCCATCGCAAGTGCATTTAAACATAAACTAATGAAAAATAAGGTTGTATAACAATGGAGACTCAGACTAGTCTCATAAAAATAAATAGCTACTTAAATTCGATTTTTTATTTATTCCAAGGTCCATTATCCTTGAGCTTACAAATCGAAAGTCAAGGATCGTACGGTAATTATTAATAACCCAGACTCAGTATAACTTAACCCGTTTCCAGTCTAATGACCCAAAGGTTCACTGCTGTCGTTTGACTATTATACCAACTTCGCAGACAGTGAATGTGTTTTGTCTCAGTCTCTCATTACGTATTGTAAAATTGATGTTACAATTAGAATATACAGGGTGAAATACACCGACGCGAACACGGTTACATAGATTTTTTTCATCTGTATGTTTTTTAAATCAGCTCTTCAGTAGAGTTAGAGTGCAATACCTACAGTACCTATACGGTCAAGATGTATGGAACAGCTGATTTTATTGTTTAGAATATACTGAGTATGCGGTTACCGTTTTCGCGTCAGTGTCCCGTCCACTCTGTATTTTATAATGTATTGTGATAACTGTTTGTGTTTTTGCCCTTAATTATAAACTGTAAATAATTAATATAATTCCTTAGTTTTGCTCCCATCCAAGGGATCTTTCAACGGCCATTTTCCACTGCTTGTATCTCATGTCTCGTTCATCATCGCTGATGAGAGATGAATATGTGGTACCACTTGTCATTGGTATAGAAGCGCCCTGTTTCGAAGGTTCTACTCCCCAGTACGCTACAAGTGCTGCTCCTAAAGCGGTACTTTCAGCAAATCCGGCCTTAATTACGTCGATCCCAATTAGGTCAGCTTGCATTTGCATGACTAAGGCATTAGAAGTCATGCCACCATCGACCTGTAACAGGAAAATTATTTGCGGTTGGTAAACATTGTATCATCATCATCATTATTAGCCTATAATGTTTCCACAGCTGGAACACAGGCCTCCTCTCTATGAGAAGGAGTGTGCTGTAATCCACCACGCGTGCCCAGAGCAGGTTGGTAGATGTCACATGTCTTCGAATTTTTAGTTATAAATTTATTGTTTCATTTTTTTAGAGATGTTTTTTTTTCCATTCAAACTCACGCATCAATCAAATTCTGCGAAAACAGTATCTATGTATACAAAAATGAATCCCTATTTCCTGTGGTTTGGTCACGCCATAACTTGAGAACTACTTAACCGATTTGACTCATCTTTATTTTAAACGTTTTCTAATACTTTGTAGATGGTTCTTAGGTAGGTAGTAGGTAGGTAGTACTATACCTACCGGTAGTAGTAGGTAAGTACAAAGAAGGTAAGTAGGCAATTAGTGGGTAGGAACAAGTGCATTGCAACGCATGCTGGGATCAGCTAGTATAGTACATTGTGTATTGAGGGCGGTAAGTAAGGAATTACGACCGAGGCTCTAGTAGAAGCCCGAAGTCGAAGACTGAGGGCTTTCTGATTCGAGGTTCGTAATTCCCGTACCGCCCGTGAAACATACAATGTTTTTCATCACATTTGCGAGTAAATAATTGATTTTAGACAAGGCAGCACAAATATTATTACGAAATACGTGAACTGATTTTTAAGGGGATGGCGGGCTTTTTGCCCACACCACAGATTATACAAATGTTTCGTTCAGAAACGTTAAGGGAAAATACTTACCTATGTGTATACATAGATGCATTATTTAAATAATATCGACGTTTTGATACAAAAAACTATCGATTATTGTATCGTGTAGCGAGATTGAATGAAATTCCTGTTTAGATAACATTGACAATTTTTCAATTGCGTGTAAACTCCTTGCTTGAACTTGACCTGTGTGCTGTGCTATAAATTTGAAGAAAAAAACCGCCCTTGGGTTTTATATGGGGCATTACGGCCAAGTTAACCTGTATGTTCTAACACTGTTTACGTGCAAGTGTGATGAAAAATAATGAAATAGTAGAAAAAACAATGGATTTTCCTTTTAACAAACTTGCATGTATGTTTTGTCATTGTGTTAGGGTGGGTAATCTCTGTCTATATTTTTTTAATGTTGAATGGAAACAATATTTAAGTGCGTGGAGTCGCATTATGTGTAACTTAATTATTTAAATGGTTACCTTGAGAAGTTGAAGAGGTATTCCGCAATCTTCATTCATAGCATCCAAAATATCACGCACTTGAAAACAAACAGCTTCCAATGCCGCTTTCACAATGTGATTTGAGTTTGTATCTTCAGAGATGCCACATATTACACTGAAAATCGATATTTTTATATCAATATAAATCAAATGAAAATAGATTTTATTTACTCTTCTCAATAGAGAGTAGCGGTGGCCCAGAGGTGGCATCCCCGACTTATGAGCAGTAAGCTGTGGGTTCGAACCCAGGTAGGCGCATTACTTTGGTGTAATTTATTTCATCACCGCTGCCGTCAAAAACGGTGAAGGAAAACATCGTGAGGAAACTGGCATGTCCTAGAACTAAACATTGGAAGACAAGTCACATCTACCAAACCGCACTGAGCCCGCGTGGCGGAATACAGCCTACTACCTCTCAAAGAGAGAGGAGGCCCGTATCCCAGTAGAGGGAAGTGGCTGATAATTAAGACTCTTCTCAATACATAAACAAGTAGTGAAATTAACATAATGCTAATGACATTTTCTAATGGTTGTTAACCATTCATTATCATTAATCGGCTACCTGGTCAGGCTGTCTTACGGTATATTAGTAAGGTCTAAAAGTTTCCGTCCTACACATTGGATTAATCAAGGATACGAAAGTCACTAAAATACCAAAGGTTTCTCTAGTTTCCCACAGTAAAAAGGAAATATTTTAGTTCAATATAGTCTCCCTTTATTTCAATTCATTTTTGTTTGGATTTTAATCCTTAATTTTTTAGTTGACGCTGGGAATTTTTGGACCTGCACATGTATATTAACTGAATTACTACTTACCCTCTAGCATCTTGGCGCCAATATGGTGCATACAAACCACTGAAGGCTGGTACAAATACAACACTGCCATTCTCTGTCGCTTTCTCAGCTAACCCTTGAGAATCCTTGGCGCTTTCCAAAAGGCCAATGTTATCTCTAAGCCAGCCTAAAGCTGCCCCAGCAACAGCTACCTGGAATTCGATTCACACATACACATATAACAGCACGCCTTTGAAGTCGCAAAGATGAGCTAGTATGACATTTTCCGTAAGATGAGTGGCTAGACTATGATGAGATAGATTAAATGTGTCCAAAACACGAGTAAACACACATGGCATGTAAGATGTTACTTACATCAAATTTGTATGCCACAGTCATGTTTTGCCTGAACGGCGTATAAATATAAAAGGTAGGAAGTTATATAATCAACAAGTGATTTTAAACTTACAGATCCTTCCAGGGCATAGGCCGCTTGGTTTTTACTGCCCAACTGATAAGCAACAGTAGTCAAAAGGCCTCTGCCGGAGTTCACGCGAATGTCACCCGTGTTGTAAAGCACAAAGCAACCAGTTCCATAAGTTGCTTTCGCTTGCCCTTTTTGTAAACACATTTGACCAACTAAGGCCGCCTGTTGGTCACCAAGACATCCTGCTATAGGGGTGCCTTTGATTGGACCATCAGCAATATTACCATACACCTGTAACAAGCAATATGTCTAAAATATCTTAAGGTTTTTGCACTTTTATTTTCTCTTTTGATGAGACAAGCATTTAGGGACCGAGCATGCAGTTATGATTTCAGTGTGTGATGCGCTTAAATCGTAATGGTCATCATGATAGCAAACTTAATGATAAAATTATTTTAAATGGTTTTACAAAATCAGCTATAGTTTTGTTTTACCTCGGAACTGGATTTTATTTCTGGCAAAACGCTCTTAGGAACTTCGAAAAACTTCAGCAATAAAGGATCCCAATCCAAATTCTCAATATTCATAAGCATAGTCCTTGATGCATTGGTTACATCCGTGACATGTTTTCCACCATTAGGTCCGCCTGCAGGCATTATTTTAATTACAATATTGTTTTTGTATAAATAAAAATGTATGGCTCATGCAGCAACCTTCAATAAATCTGAAGCATCCAATATCACATGGGACTGCGATATTATTATGTTTTACGATTTGCCTTCTTTTGTATTTTAAGTTTTACTTACTATACTACTATGATACTTATTTAATAATAACTTACACTAGTCGAATTGCAGTAGCTAACGAAACTCTGAAGACATAATAGGAATATTGATATCAGGTGGAAGGGACACCAATAGTAATAATGGTTCTAAGGATTAGCATAACCTTAGGTAGGAACTACTGTGCAAAACCCTTCATTACTTAGTAAGTTTAATTAGATATTAGAAAAATTTGACAAAAATATAAATATTTGACAAAAATATAAATATTTGACAAAAATATAAATATTTACCAACCACTTAAATTCCATATTATCCAAGTGTCAACGGTTCCAAAACAGCATGTTCCTTTTTTCATTGCATTTTTTACAGCATCAACATTGTCACTGAGCCACCTTAATTTTACGGCACTGAAGTAGGGCGACAAAGGAAGTCCGCACAGTGGCTGTAAAATCATTGAAAATAAACAATTAATATTTAAAGTATAAAATCAAAGCAGCAGACTAATGAATTTAATAACAAATATTAAGACACATTTTTAAATAGTGTCTTAATTTATTTAGACACTATTTTTAAATAGCATTGGCAAATGGCTGTATGTAACAAACATTTCTATATGCTTCATGATCATGTCATGTCATCCTTGTAGAAGGCATACCTCACTTCCCTGTGTGTAACCTTTTCATGAACAGACACAGTTATGTTACCTATACTTATATGGATATACTTTGCTATATCAAAAGATAAGGCATTAATCCTATCTTAGTTATTCTATGATAGCATGAACATTTTATTGCAGCTTAGCCGTTGTCAAGATGTATCTAATAAGAAAGATGAAATAATGTACCTTTAAATAGTTTTTGTTTCTTGTTTTGTTAGGCACAGTATCCAAGAGCTTATCAATAGTTGAAGAAGTTCTCATATCCAACCAAACAATTGCATTGTGCAATGGCTTGCCAGTGTTTCGGTCCCAAACTATTGTTGTCTCTCGTTGATTTGTTACTCCAACTGCTATTATATCCTGTAATTTAAAAACATTATAACTGTAACTTATAAGACATTCAGTAAATCATTTACATTTACACATTTACTAAATGAAACAAAACTAAAAAGTAGTTAGTCTTCACAATAGCTCTCTAAATGGTAAAGGAGAACAATGTACTAAAACCAAATCATCAATCATTGGGCGTCGCTCTGATCGATCCACCACCACTATATCAGGCTTCAAATTAATAAATTTAATTGTAATTATTTTAAAGCTTTGCTTTTAGGGTTCCGTAGTAAAACTAGAAACCCTTATAATTATGCCAAAATACTTTCCGTCCATATGGCCGTCCATCTCCAGGGAACAACAAATAAGAATCAATACTATAGATAAAAAAATATATCTATTTATTTTAAATTGAAGGAATAAATTTAACCAATGAATTATCTTGTATTAGGGATTCCGTGACTTATAAAATTTAACTTTTTTATAACTGGCTGTGCCCGACAGTTACCAACTTTTTTTTTGTTGCTTTTTTCTAGTGTTCTATAAATAGCTATTTCAAGCATATAACCTTCCTCAAGAATTGGGCCATCACATGTTAAAAGATTTTTTCAATTCTGAGAGTAACTGAGATTAGGGCATGAAAAGAAATGATTTTCCTTAAACTTAAGACAGTGTTTTTAATTATTGTGTAAGTACAACACACAATACTTTGTGTGTGTAATTGTGTATGTATAGGTACTTATTGACATGTGTTAGTATTATTTTTTATTTTTGTTTAATCGTCTGACATTATATAACTTTGACTTTTCAGTCTACTTTCCAACTTGACATTGTATTAAAATCATATTATGGTTACATTAATGGGGATATAACTTTATTTAGCGTTTTTGATGACAAACTATTATAATTATATTGTTGTGGCCTAGAAGTTTGGCTTTTTATGCTAATTTTAATATTTCTACACCGGCAACGGTAGTGTATGTGAAACTGTTCCTAGATTAAGATTCTAATGTACCATTCACTCAGAAATAAATATTATTCTATTCTAAGTATTTATGTTATAGGATAGTCTAATTTTTAAAGAAAGAGGAGGAAAATTGTTTAGTAATATTTAGTTTTTCAGGCATGGGGCATTTTCGTGGGACTGCAGCAGTAACTTTGTTTTCCATTAACATACTATGAAAAACAAATTTACTTCTATTACTGCCGAGTGTAAATTGACCTATCAATGAATGTTAAATCTGTTGTTTATTGTTTGGGGCTACGAAACCATTTGTGGACAAGTCCAAGTCATTGGTACTTGTCTGGATTTAAACCCACAACCTTGTGCATGAGAGTCAAGGCCTTGACCTAGGCCAGGCCACCAAAACAATATTCTTCAGAATATTTACCCATCCACAAACAGCAGAAAAACATAGCTATTTTAAAAATGCGCCAATAATTTGAAGAAGTTTGCCATAATAACTATTACATTAGGGAAACCTACAATACTCCACTTGTTTGTTTACACTGAATCTTTGTGTTCAGCCTTTTATTAAAACATAATCACATTTTTCTTATTTAATCACCACTATTCTTCTTAGTGTGTTGATGGCAATCTAAATTGTGTCTGCCCAGAACTGAGCCTCTAGGTTGGCGACTTTTGGCATTTGCTACACGTTATCAGAGAAAAAAATAAAATACCTTTGCTGACCCTCCTGATGACACTAAATTCTCCACAGCTTTCTGAATGCATGTCGTAACCACTTCCAAAATCGCGTAAGGGTCTTGCTCTACCCACCCTTCTTGAGGGAAAATTTGTTCAAGCTCCTTTTGATGATATGCTACGACTTCTGATGAATTCGCTTTGAAGATAATGAACCGCGCACTTGAAGTGCCCTCGTCAATGGCACCGATTAACGGACCGAATTTCCCATACTCAGACATTTTATTATCACTATTATAAAATTGTTAAACTTATTAGTGCAGTTGTAAGTAATTACAAAACTTATTGCCAATAAATTATTGTGGATCTATTTACATCACGAAAGACTGGTTATTATTATTACTGTGGAGGAAGGAGGGAGGGAGGGAGGGAGGCCGGAGCGGAAAGGTTCCAAAGAGTAGAATACTTTATACCCGAAGGGTTCCCGAGGGAAAGAAGGGCCAAAGGGGGGGCAGGGGTTAAGTCAATGTCATTGGATGTTTTTATCTCAGCAACCACTGCAACGAACGACGACTACGCGACGACCATAAAGGCAACGGCTCAGCTCGCCTCGTTTAGTTGTTCGCAACAACAGTGAACAACCTCGTTTGTCTGGTCTGTCCACCTCTATATTACTATACTCTTTGGTCCACCTCCACGGCAACGGCTCCGCTTTTTGCTTTGCTTGGATAAAAGCCTTTTGGTATCTTGCAGATTTTTTGTTTTTGGATTCTTTTTAAATAAATTACTATTGTCCATAGCAGTTTTTGAACAAGTTTAACGCTACCATGGAGGGGGAATATATTCTATAACTAAGAGATGGCAGTATTACAAGATTTGTGACTACGTAGTTCTACTAGGTACGCAAGATGGCGTGCAAATAGTCATGCATTCGACCATTCCGTGTGACCAGCCTTCGCTCAATTTCCATAGAGAGTAGAATAACCTCGATAAACTTATGTAATAAAAATAATACAACAAGAAAACAATAAAATATTATTTAGAAACTAAATAAAATAACGAGAGTGAATGCGTGAACGGATGTTATTTTATTAAGCTTCTAAATAATGTTTTGTTGTTTTCTTGTTGTATTATTATTATTATAACATAATTATTACATACGTTTATCGAGGAAATTGAGCGAAGGCTGGTTACACCGAAGAGTCGAGTGCATGACTGTTTACACGCCATCTTGCGTACCTAGTAGAACTACGTAGTCACAAATCTTAATATAATACTGTTTTAGAAAATATTCCCCCTCCATGGTAGCGTTAAACTGGTTGGAAGTCGCATAAGAAGTTTCACTTCAGTAAAACATGTACAAGTTTCAAAATAGAAAAAGAAATAACTGGTTGACTAAACCGGAAGTGATAACTCTTTAGCATAAGACAGATGTTTACAGTATAAGCAGTCATTAGCAGCTTAAGAGTCGATTCGTTCCTTCTAGTTTTACTAAACAGTTCTACGGTAGAACTAGTGGGAATTTTTTTCCCCACGAGTCCTACGGTTTTAAACCACCTCAAATCGTAGGACTAGTGGGAACAACATTTGTCAGTTTTTCTATAATATGTCCATTTTGTAGATCAACCGTAGAACTGTTTAGGGTAGAACTAGTGGGATTTTTTTCCCGATTTGTCCTACGGTTTTGAACCACCTCAAATCGTAGAACTAGTGGGAACAACATATATTATGTCAGTCTATATAGAATAGGTATGTCCTTAATGTAGATCAATAGGAATAAGTGAGGGACACCATCCCTCATCATCAGCTTTTAGTAGTCTAAAGCTGGTCCAGAGCTGGCTCTCCAATTGCACGACATTCAGCTCGGTCCCGATCCCTACTACTCCTGAATCTAACTTGTAAAATGTTGTGGCTAGCTGATTAGCTGAACATCACTCTGTCAGCGGTTTACCTACCTGGGAGGTTTAACGGTTTAGCCGTCCGCTTATCTAAAAACAGACTATCCAGATCCTGTTGATCGAAGCCGCAGGAGTCGGAGATCGTGTCTTCAAACGTGAATTGTTTAAGTCTACTGTTGAGAGACGCTACTTCAGGTGGGACACAGACGAATGCTTGACTTGCTACTGTGATGTTTTCATTCGAGGATGATGGTATAATAATAGTAAGGGATAGTATACTTCTAGCCCTATTTTACACGCAGTGTTCAATCATCTGCACTTGTAAATGGAGACGTAAGTATTAAGTAAGTAATAACTATAGTGTGCATGTCTCCCGGCCCTTGCCCGGCTTGTCTCGGTCTTTGAGACGAGCCAGAGCCAGGACTGCTTAAACCTGATAAGCTGCCACTCTTAGCTTAAAAAATAAAGGGAAGGCAGTCAGTTTCCAGAGAAAGGTTGTCAGTAAAAGAAAGTGGCTGGTTTAATAGTAAAATTTAGGAAGATCCATAAACACTTTTCTTTAATCTAAACATATTTTGTTCTAATGTTATTTTATAAACATTAACTATATTTAACTTAAACCACTGCCCGGTAGGGGATCCCAAACTAGGATATAGTTTGGGATCCCCTACCAGGCAGTGGTTTAAGTTGACTGGCAGAGAATTATTTTTCTCAATCGCTCTCTCATAGCTGAGAATCGTGACTCCGTTTCAGCGCCAACTTTTCTTCATCTGTCACGTCACGATCAGTGGCCTGGTAACGTATGATGCTCATAAGTGTGTCGAGTTATTCAGACCACAGTTTTGGGCTTCGGCCACTTGAGCTTTTGCCTTCTATTTTACCTGTTACCATTAGCCGGTCCATGTTGTTAGTATCACTGCGGTCAATGTGACTGAAGTATCTCACGACACGTTGCAGGCTGGTTGAAGACACTTGCGCTTTATTTTATTTAAGTTGTTTGAGGATCGAGACATTTGTGGGGTGGGTTGTCCATGATATCTCTAACAGGCGGCGCCAGCACCACATTTCAAAGACAATGCAAATTCTTTGCCTATGATGCCTATCATTATATTTAATCTTCCAAGTCTCTGCCTCGAAAGGAAAGATGGAGAAGACAAAGTGTGCGGACCAGGCCCCCAACCAACCAAGCCAACGCTTCGGTTCGATTTCGATTTGGAAAGACGTGTGTCTATCTCGCTCGCTTTCGTAATGCCAAATCAAGATAGACATACGACTTGTCTAATCAAAATCGAATTGAAACGTTTGTGAATACAGGGGCAGGTGTTTCTTTATTCGGTTGGTGTGTTTCGCTATTTTCTTTCACTGTGTCATTGCTGTTTTAGCCATGCCAATTTGTGTTCGAAAATCTAGTTTGCAGCTACTCTTAGTGGCAAATACAGAGCCAAGATACTTATACTAGTCGACTACTTCGTACCCTGCTAAGGGGTCGGTACTAGTCGACTACTTCGTACTCTGTTCTAAGGGGTCGGTACGCTGGACTATCAGTTCGATTTTTTTCGTTATATATTTTTGAGTGGGTAACGAAAAAAATCGAACTGATAGGTCAACTGATACAGTGGTAGGCGTGATTTCAAAGTAGTAAAAAAAACGAAACAATATTGTTGAAAAGTTTTATGTGAAATGAAATTCGATCAAATGTTTTTCGAGCTTATGATAGGTAACCATAAGGGGGTTTTAAAAGATTCGTCAATAGTTTAGTTTTTATTCATCTGCAGGCCTACTTTTAGTTCTCGTCTGACAATATGTTTCATTAACTCCTTGCTTTTGTTTCCGATTTTATCTTTTGAAGTTTTTGTTGTTTGCGTGTTGTTTTCAATTTGTTTTAGTTCTTCATTTTGTAAGACATCATACCTATTTTTTATGCATAGTATAGGTTTGGTGAAATAGCGCACAGTATCGAATAATTAAATAAAAACCAGTTGACCGCTTTTTGGCTGAAAAACATACGGTGAGTCGTCGGCCAACATAGTTCCCGGAAATGTACCGAAAATTATTTTTTCGTAACTGTCTAATTCATAATCATATTATTATTCCCTTAAATGTGACGATACCTTTCTGATAAACCCACGCTGTATACTACAACTACTATTACTGAACACACACTGTTACACAAAAACTCTGGCCAAGATACCTTGAGCCATCTCTGGTCACCTCGTGAATCTGCGGGACTGGCACTGAGCTTACACTTCTCGTACCTAGAAATCCTGTTCACTATCCATCTGTAATTAAGTCGCACCCTTGTATATTTATTTATCAATTTATTACATAAACGCTTTGTGGGAAGACACACAAAAACGATTACCATTCATTCCGAACTCCCACAAACAAATTTTGAATGATAGGTTTGGATTTACGGTTGGGTCTTAAAGGGCTTTGGGTCGTAGGCACTGTTAGTCTTGTAGCTAGTAGGTCTTAGTAAGTAGGTTCATTAAACTTAACATTTATTTTCATGGACATTCACACCGTTAACATTATTGCGGCGTTATGTGACGGTCGTTTTCTATACCGATTTCTGGTTTGTTCTGTCGCATGTCGTCTTGGTTTTCTTTTAGCTATTGCGTCGCGTCGTCTCTCTATTTTACCAACATAATAATGTAGTTTCGGGCAATTTAAAATGTTATTTGGACATGTTGTATTAGGATGCATGATTTTCTTTACTGTATGAGCGTTTGATGTTTTTTTTTTCCCGTAATAATTTATGTTTATATCAATGAGTACTTGTTGAGGCTTTTCCCAATCATCCTCAAGCGGAATTACTCTGGGTATATCACATATAAATTCACGCGATTTACTCGTTTTTATGTAATCACCACCCGTATGGCAAATTTTATTACCATTTTCACAAGTTACCAAATCAAAATATTTATGTGGCATAACCTTATTTAAGAATAATACTTTTTCAGTGCTGCTTAAATCTCGAATTCTTATAGTTTGACAAATAAATATGTGTACTTTAGTAAGGTTTGCGATACTGCAGGATTTCATATTCAGATTGGGTGCAAATGGTTGATCAATCGAGGAAAAAAAAATCGGTAAACATCGGTCTTTATCAGAACAGTTAAATATCCAGGTATTATTTTCAGGTAAATCAGTATCACGAAACGACCTTCTGGTTTCTTCCAGTCTAATGTAAACAAGTTCACGGCCCTGAAATAATGCATAAATCTGATTATTATTATGATGAAGTGTTGACTTACCGTAAAAATAAAATATATCTACCAACTGTCCTGGAAACAATTAGGTACACACATCTCCATTAAGTTCTTACACCCCAAAATACATGTGCGTTCAAATCCGTGTGGGGCCTAGTTGGCTTTTGTATTTTGCAAAAACATTTCAGTATAAATAATTTATTGTTTTAGTGAATGAATAGGTTCTCTATTGTGTCACCTAACTTTTTTATCCATAATTTAAAGTGCCATAACTTTTTTTGTCCTATATCATTTGTCCGAATGATAACTTACCCGAACTTAATATCACATCATATCACATGCCATAAAATTGAAATCGTCCCTCCGCGCGGAAGAAGTGAAACTTCGTAATACTACACGCATGCGTTTGAGTGTCACGCATTCACTCTCGTTATTATATTGAGCTTCTAAATAATAATTGTTGTACACTTTTTATTACATAAGTTGTTCGAGGTTAATCTACTCATGGAAATTGAGCGAAGGCTGGTCACACCGAAGAGTCGAATGCATGACTGTTTGCACGCCATCTTGCGTACCTAGTAGAACTACGTAGTCACAAATCTTGTAATAGCGCCATCTTTTAGTGGGTAATAGAAAATATTCCCCCTCCATGAAAACGTTAAACTTGTTGGAAGTCGCATAAGAAGTTTCACTTCAAAAACATAACACCGTTTTCAATAAAAGTAATACTTAAGTCCTAAATTTAAATAACATAATATTCTTATAACAAAGTTGTAATAACAAAGCTTTTACTATGAACTTCTCTCAGGCGTTACGTTTTCTACTACCGACTTGTTTTGAGATAGTTCACTTGGTATGTAGTTCCGTTTAGTAGCAGGATAAATACGTTTTTTTTTTTATAATGTACTTGTATCAAAAATAAATTATTGAAAATGCAGCAATGTGAACTTTTAAAGACTAACTAGGGTGGCATAAGCAAGCATGCAGCATGCAAGCAAGCATGCAGCATGCAAGCAAGCATACGGCATGGATGCAAGCATGCAACATGCAGCAGGCATGGTTTCTGTCACAGCTCCGGAGCTGCGGGGCTCCCACGGGAGTTTATCGTCGCAGATGGGTTTAACGTTCACCACCGCAGCTTCGGCTTGCTGGCCGAAGCCGGCCAGCCTCAGCCGCGGCGTCGAAATAATACACATTAATTTAACACAATACTTATGACATAATAATATGACTTTAGGTCATGTTAAATTAGGAGATACAATTATTATAGTACTCGATATTATGACATAATACTTTTAGAACTAAAGATAATTATGTTTAACAAAATTTCGGGATTTTGAACATTATGATTACTGATGTTTATAGCAAACGTGCTATTTTGGATAATGATTTTCGGACAAACAATTTTAGGAGAAGAAAAATACAAACTTAAACTTATTTATTCGGTACAGGGCGTACCGAATAGATAAGTTTAAGTTTGTATTTTTTTAAACTCTGTTTTTAATATTGTTTTTTTAAATGAAACATTAATACTTCTAATATTGGGTAACGACCAGCATTATTAGGCTTAACAATTACACAAGGTTCTTCAGTGAATTATTAATCCCGAGGATTCAGGACCGCTTGACGTGCATGAGGTTGGAAGTTCATATCCTAGTCTATCGTTATATAGTTTTTGTCATGATTTTTTTTTTGTTTGTTTTAGTAATATTTAAGTAAATTAAAAACTTTAATAATATTTATTATTACCATTATTTCTCTTATTTTACTACAAAGATTTATATTATAACGGGTTTTCCAATAAGAGGTGTTATTTTGATATTCAAAGAAAAATGCCTTTTTTTAATATTTATGATCGGATGTTTATTTCATTATAAAGAGGAAGGTATGCCGTTAATAGTGGAAAATAACATCAGGCAAATGAATTCAATGTTGTAGCAGTGTACAATTTTAATGCTTGAGAGGTTAGCACATACTGACGCGGTCTTTACCTACAAGTTTATACAATGTACTCAGTTTTCTTGCCCAGCTTGTTAGCATAGTGGTAGCAAGCGCTGCTGCTGAGCATGACCTTCTGGGTTCGATACCTAGGTAGTTATAACAGACCGGGGTTGGATTTGTTCTCGGTTGAGGGCATTATTGGCTTTTGCTGTATTTTTACCCTCTTTAGTTGTTGTGTCGAACAAGAAAAGCACAAATACAAGTCAAGTCGATTTTACATTGTACCCATTCACGCAGACGAAGTAGAAAAAATGCATATAAAAGAGGATAACTCTTAAACTACCTAAGCAAAGTTGATAAAATTTTAATGGGACCACCGCGCAAGCAAGAATCACATAAATCGAACACGAAAAACACGTAAATGTGTGCCCACAAAATTTGGAGAGTTCATTCTCTTTCTCCAAGATCACATCATCCGATCCTAACATCAGCTGACCTGATGATTATCAGGCACAAATATCCTTAATAATATCATTTGCAAACAAGTTTTTATTTTAAAGAGAATGATATAAAAACTTGTTTGCAAAAAATAACCGACTGCCTTCCAAGAAAAACACTAAAGAGTGGAAAATAGCTTACTTTCGGAAGTCCGGATTCCAAAAGTAAAGTAATTTTCCACTTTTTTGTGTTTTTGTGGTGACTCTTATGAGGGGACTCTAGTGGGCCTTTCTCCATACAAACGTATTCCGCTGTTTTCTTCGTGGATAATGCGTCTATAGCAATGTTATTTATCCAAAAAATCTAGGTCTTATTAATACAAGCCCCTATCATTTCCTTTTTTTCAAACCATAATCATTAAAAGAATTATGACAATCCAAAAACCCGAAAAAAAGCCCGTTTGTACCGCCATGTTCAGACGACTATCAGACAAATTAGATAAGTTTTTAACGAAAAAGAAAATATAAGAAGCATAGATATATTTTTCATCTAAATTTTGATATAATAATTATTTAGATCAGTTTTGTTTTGAAGAAGAAAACAGCGGGATACAAAACGTCTTTTGGTCAACATTTTTGTAGGTAAAATCAGCCTGTGCGGCAGTTGTCCCTTTCGCACTTTACGGGGGCTTGGTCAGGCGCAGCGCGACGGCAATAGTTTCTTCAAATACCTATTCTTCAAATTCCTCGAGGCTAGAGTCCCCCCTTAATGGTGCACTGAGTAGGTACATATGTACATGGTAAGCATTTATGACTCGGTTTGCCTTATAGGCCTGTCTTACCTGTTTAAAAGGAACAGATCCAAACCCCACCTTAAATGGATGACTTTTAGCACTTGTTATATACGTACGTATAAGTACATATTAGAGAGTAGCAGTAATACCAGAAAATGGATATCTACCTCTTAACGGAAATGTTGACAAAAATGTTGTGTAATATATTCTAGGCGCCCATCCCCCTTATACCATAAAGCTTTCATAGTTACCTTATGAGCGTCAATACATTCTACTTCATTAACCTAGAAAATAATCAAAAATGAAAACCATCAAACTCAAGAAATGTCCATTATGTTCAGAATCAGCGCTGTTACTTACTTTTGACAAGGAGTTTGAAAATAATAGTGAAAAGAAAAGGAAATATAAAAAGTACATGATTCCAGTCCAGTTAGGTACTATCTATCAATGGACTCAACGCACAAAGTTAGTATTTACGAATAGACCGTATATAATTATAGTAAGTCGAGATATCGCACAGTATTTCATGTAGAACACGCTAGGTGGAAAAAAATCTTTGTGAGATACAACACCCCCAAACCTCCTATTTCAAGATTGATTTACTTGTAATATTTCCCAGTGATGTGATTATTCATACCTAGGGGGTACAAGTTAACATATGAGTTAAATGCAATTGCCAGTTTAGGTCATTGGCATTATAGCGAAACTTTCGCCAGGATTTCACCGTGGCTGTTCGTAATTTTGTGAAAGCTTTATTAATGGATCTAAATTATAACTTTACCTTTTTAAATAATTTTAAGTCCGTGCATAAGTGATTTAAAAAAGACGGGCCAAGTGCGAGTTTTACTCGCACACAGGGTTCCATAGCCCCAAACAATATACAGGGTGTTTGGTGCATCGTTTGCCAAATCTAATAGGCCGAAAGGAGAGGTCATTTGCTAACTCTTCACGCCCTATAACTCATTCCTTGCCTCACCGGGTTTTTTATAATAACTCTTTAATTTAAATTTTGAAAAATTCCAAAATTCAACATTTTAGGTCAAATAAAAAAATAAAAATATTGTTTAGACTTAAAATTTCGATTTAATTTTGATGTGTACTCTTGTATGATTCTATCAAATTCAAAGTTACTTGCTAGTTACAATTAGTTTATTTTTTAATAGCTCGTAAAGTTTTTTAAAAGAAAATTAAACTTAAAACTCAACTTTAAATAGATATATAAAAAAAACTAAAAGCGATCGGGATCTTCGAATACCTTTAAAAAGTTCTCTAGTCTGTCCCCTTTCCAACGGTATGCAATATGTCCAAAAAAACGTTTAATATCTTTTAATTTTTAACTAAATGTGTAATCGAGACACTAGGCTGATATTCGACATTACAGTAAGAACAGTGGTTTTAGCATAAATAACATGCCTCAAGTAAGTAGACAGATACTGTTATGTCACTAGTGCGTAGTGTCCTATCTCTTTCTTAAACAGAAACCAACGTTTTAAGAATTTGAAATTAAAAAAAAAAATACAGAAATCACAAATCTTGTTCGAGTTGTCCGCCACTGTTGCGAATGCACGCGCGGCATCTTCATCTTATCTCAACTGTAGTGGAGTGTAAACGTATTTCTGCTTTGATAGTCACGAAAGCCGCATCAATGCGTTGGACTAAATCATCCCTAGTCTCAACTTCCGTGGCGTTATTTCTTTGGCTCGTTCTTAGACGTAAAGATCTGACAGAGTTACGTCTGGGGGAACGTGGAGGTCATGAAATAGCCATCCCAAAACACCGAAGCAGACTTCCCCTTATTGTTAGCTAAGCTGCTAATTTTCCGTGTAGACATCTCTTTTGTATTCCAACAAGACGGTTGTCCCGCTCACTGGAGTTTAACTGTCAGGGAGTACCTAATTTGTCAGTTTCCAGAATCATGGGATGGGAGGAATGGCCCTATTCTATGGCCTCCACGTTCCCCAGACTTAACCCCGTTAGATTTTTACGTCTAGGGACGAGCCATATAAATTTTCTGCGCCTTGGAAATCGAGACAAGGGAGGATTTAGTCCAACACATAGATGTGGCTTTTGTGACTATCAAAGCAAAAATACGTTTACGCACAACTACAGTCGAGATAAGGCGAAGATGCCGCGCGTGCATTCGCAACAGTGGCGGACAACTCTAACAAGATTTGTGATTTCAGTTTTTTTTTAAATGAAACATTTATTACATTGTCTCAAACTTTTTCGTCTGTGTGTTGCATGTCGCGTGACGCTCGGCCGCGGAGTAGTACTCCACGTTTTATACCCTTAATGGAATATTATTCCAAAAATTTTTAGTTAAATGTCTATAGTGTGAAAAAAACTTTTACTTTTACCGTGGTTTCATAAAACCACAAATTCCTTTTTTTTATTTAAAATTCTTGAAACTTTGTTACCTGTTTAAGAAAGAAATAGGACACTACGTACTAGTGACATAACAGTATCTATTCTATCTACTTACTTGAGGCATCTTATTTATGCTAAAACTACTGTTCTTACTGTAATTTCGAATATTAGCCTAGTGTCTCGATTACACATTTAGTTAGAAATTAAAAGATATTAAACGTTTTTTTGGGCATATTGCATACGGTAGGAAAGGGGACAGACTAGAGAACTTTTTAAAGGTATTCGAAGATCCCGATCGCTTTTAGTTTTTTTTTTTTTATAGCCATTTAAAGTTGAGTTTTAAGTTCATTTTTCTTTTACAAAAACTTTACGAGCTATTAAAAAAGAAAGTAATTGTTCCTAGCAAGTAATTTTGTATTTGATAGAATCATACAACAGTAGACATCAAAATTAAATCGAAATTTTAAGCTTAAACAAATTTTTTATTTTTTTATTTGACCTAAAATCTTGAATTTTGGAATTTTTAAATATTCAAATTAAAAAGTTCTTATAAAAAACCTGGTGTGGCAAGGAATGAGTTAAAGGGCGTAAAGAGATAGCAAATGACCTCTCCTTTCGGCCTATTCGATTTGGCAAACGATGCACCAAACACCCTGTATAATAACAATATTTTGATCGGTCATTCATTAGTAAACTTCCACTCAACCGCAAAGCTAAATTTGTTTTTCATAATAAGTTAATCAAAAACAAAGTTTCTGTTGCAGTTTGGTGAAAAAGTCCCATATCTCAAAAACTAAATATCAAATCTTATTCAAACCAATTTTCCTTGAAAGTTTTTTTTACGTTCTGTATTCCAATTTTTTTCAGAATTTTTCTCCATTTAGTTTAAAAATTAGAGGGGGAGACACACGTTTTACCACTTTGGAAGTGTCTATCTTTCAAACGATTGACTTTGAAAAAAAATGGTTTTAGGAACCTCAATGTAATTTTTACAGACCTATCTATAGACACCCCGCACGTATAGATGTGATGGTTTTATTTTTTAGTTTCAGTTCCGTGTAGGGGGGTATCCCTATTCTATATGTTTTTTATTTTTGTACAAAAATCGTAACGCGGTTTACAGAATACATCTACCTACCAAGTTTCAGCTGTGTAGTCCTAATAGTTTCGGAATAAAGTGGCTGTGAGATACGGACGGACAGGCAGACAGACATGAAGAATCTTTAAGGGTTCCGTTTTTTTGCCATTCAGCTACGGAGCTTAAAAACTACCGTCATAATTATACAGGTTGGATTTTTCAGTTGGGGCGTGGATGGCCGAATCCGAAAGTATAATAAGGAATAGCGAAAAATGCCTAGAAGAGTCTCGAGACCAATTTTGATGAAAACTAAAACGGCATCATTGGATTTTTTGAAAATCAATACTATCAATGATCAGCAGAACCGCTTTCCAGTGTAGTTTTTTTTCCAAAATTAATGGATTCCTGGCAAGGATTATTGATTTTTCAAAAATCGAATGATACAGTTTTAGTTTTCATCATAATCGGGCTCGAGACTCCTTTGAATAAGTTTCGCTATTCCTTATAGTTTCGGATTTGGACATCCACACTTCCCTGGGAAGTTTACCCTGTATATTATGGAAAAATAGTATTTTTTTTCTTTATCTTCCTAAGACAGTAAAGTACATTTACACATTAAGAAGTAGTTATAATATGTAGAAAAATTAAATGGACTTTTGTCCACATAGCTCTTTTGAGACGAAACACTGTGCATTGGTTAACTGCGCCCCGTTCCATTGCACCGTAATTGAAAAACTAATTGGACATGATAACAAATTAGTCGCGGAAATTATTAACCAAATAAAAATAATAAACTGACAACCTCTTTGATCTAGGTATCAGTCACAACGCTACTGCTGAGCATGACCGACATCAAGATTGTTGTACTGGCACTTGTAAGACAGGGACAAACTCCACCCTTGAAGCTATCTCGCTCTTTCTGTGATTTAGATTTTTTTGATAATTTATACAAAAAAAAAAAAAAATAGTTTCTTGGGCACGCTATGTTCGATGGGGATGGCGAGTCCTTGTGAGCGAGCAAAGTGAGCGAACTAAGACCCCACCACCCAGTTCGTATTAGGTTACTTTAAACCCTGCAGACAGAAATAGGAGCGCAGCGGGTCTACGTTGACTAAGCTTAACATAAAATAAAATAATGGTAAAATATAGGTGTTTACCATGAACTTTTAGGTGAATTTAAACACTACAAATAATCTATACTTACTATTAAAAAAAATGCTATGTATTCCTTGTTTCTTATATTTAGAGCCTATAGTTATTATTTGATGATTACTTTAGGTATATTTTATGCCCAATAAATTATAGGACGAGTTATTAATTAGTCATACATCACTAAGTTTTAACAAAATAAGTTATAAAATTAGAAGTCGATAGAATTACTAAATATAAGGATGTCATTTAAACACCGAGTGACGGTAGTGCCTGAAGCCTGAGGCCCGAATGCCAATCACCCAAAGCCAGCAGGGGGGCATGCTCAGCAGTATTAGTGGACCTAATAAGGTTATTCCCTACCAACGTGCAGAGCGGCTCATCCCATCTCTGGGATAATGGGTTCTCGAGCCGATCCGTATCCGGGCAAGCCACTTCCCCACACTTTACACTAGTAATTTTTCGGACGCCGAAGCCACCAAAACGAATTGGTAGACCGGCTTGGAAGCACGCTCGGTTGTCCAGGACCACACTAAAAATGGATAATTAAAAATTAACGCCCCCTAAAAAGACTGTAGTTTATTTTTTGTGTGCGACTAAAAAATTTTATATCTATGGTCACGACCAAAGACTAAAAAAGAATGTCAAGTTAGGCAAGATAAAATTTAATAATTATTCTAGCATTTCTAGCTTGTCACTTGCTAGGTATTTGTTGTATTCAGCAGCCGTAAATAATTATAAAATAATTATGTTTATAGTCTGCAGTAGGCTGCGGCATTGCGTGTGAAACTGTGAAAAGTCCTTGGAAGTTTGGAGGCTTCAGCAAGAGCTACCTGAAATCTAGACCGCTGAATTCAATCACTTTTAAAAAATATCTCAAAAACCTAAAATCTGGGCTGTGCATGAACAGATCACCTTTTGCCTAATCGTACATGATTTTTTTTATTTATCTGGCAGGAAATTGATCAGCCAAAATAAGACAATTGACGACATAAGCTTTCGTAAATTTAGTTTTACAATGGATTTTAAAATGCACCAATATACTCACGCTTTGGTGGGTAAGGTGACACCAGGTTCTAGTCATGGAGATGATATTGAATATGAAGAGGTTCGTCGTCAACATGATTGTTACCTGAGACTCCTGAGGGAGTTAGATATAGAAGTAATTGAAGTTAATTTGCAAGGCTCTCTGCATGAAAAAGTCCATATAGAAGACATGGCAGTCATATGTCATGGTATCGCCTTCTTGCCTAAGAATAGTTCAACGGTGGAAATAAACAATGTAAGTACAACCATTTTTTGTAATTCATCTGCCGCTGCGATTTTATTAAATTGTTGCTCAGCATATTGTGTAATACTCACATTTGCTTGTCAAAATCAGTAAACATCGAGTAAACAGAATTGAAGCTATATTATCTCAAATCATATCTCATACTAAGTACATACTCATACTGTTGTAATAAGTACTAAAGTTACTGGAGTTCAAAAGTAGGGCAAATTGAAAATGTGGCAATTTACTATACTTTGTTTAAGATCTGACTACAAAGTCCAGTTGTTCTTAAAGCAGAGCATGTTGAAAAGATTGTATGAAAGTTAAGCATAGAGTTATAAAAAAGATTGAATAAAAAATATATACAGGCTGTTACGGAAAGGGTATATATATACTTAAAGGTGTGCTACAGACCATCAAACTGAACATGTTTGTCTATCGGACCTACATCGTAATAATGAAAAATAACAGTTAAGTTTATAACCTGAAATGATACTGGCTAATGAATGAAAGATATAACATGACATCATGTTATATCTTTCATTCATTAGCCAGTATCATTTCAACAGTGTATTATCCAGAGCCATGAATCTGTAAAAGGTGCAGTCAAACCAAGCATACTGGGGTATGTAGCTACTCCGACTGTCAAAGTGGGTAAAAGCACCAGACTTAGAGAGATATTTCAGTTCATGCCCAATAACAATTATTATTCATAACCACCACTCAATTTGTATTTGAAATAGACAACCATTTCCTTTTTTTTTATTATTGTGATGTGTGAAAGCGATTCTGCCAATCGATTGTTTTTTTTGTAAAATTTGATTAACTTGAGTAATTAAATTAAAGAATTTAAGAAATCTCTGGATGAAAGTTAAAATAAATTTGTATTAAGCATAAAAAAAAGGCACTGGTTCTCCCTGTCATTGCGATCATTTTTTTGTTCTACGCCATACCTGGGAACCTTCTAGTTATGGAGATATTAGGGGTCAAAGTTCCAACTTTTTGACAATTATTTTTTCAAATACGTGTTTTTAATGTAAGATTTTTACTTTAAACACCTCCACGACCCCCATACTATTCAATCCATCCATCAGCACAATGTTTTGAATGCGTTACATTGAGTTCTACCACAAAACATGATTATACACCCCCTAAAAAAAAGTCGTTTCCCAGCAATAATTTTTGCGTAAAGTTACTTAGTTTCATGTACAGAATGCTTGGTTGACGGCTTCGTGATGAGGTGATTTACACCCTGTATAATAGATATTTGTTTTAATATTTTTTTAAGCTTTTTAATGGTAATCTTAATTGTTTTTCGTACATTCCGACCCAACAATAAACAGCACAGACTGATATTATGGCTAAATTTGCGGCGATTTTTTTTTATATCAAAATTTAAATTATTTTTTCACTGTTCCAATTTATATTGTAGGTAATTATTTAAATTTACTATTATAGATAATTTATTGTTAATTTTGTTTTGAACAAAGGTTGGTAGAATGCCCAGGATCTTGGTAGGCATATTAAAAATAATTCTGTAGTTTGATTATGCTTAGGAGGTGTGGTTTTATTTATTTATTGTTAGGAGGTTGGGTTGGTTAATGGGTATTTACTCTTCACTTTTTATCAGCCTGCTCTGTCGTACTGCTGGGTAATTTTGGCCAATTTTGTTTATCTTTTGTCTTCTCCAACCAATACTTTTAATTGACAATATTTTTTGATACCTACTTAGATAAGCTTAGTTTAGGCTATAGATCGGGGAGTCTACCGCTATCGCATTGCACGGCCCTCGTGAGTGGTGGCGATGTCTCAGGTGAGCACGTACCTCACCAAAGGAGTAGGTGCCCGTAGTTGGGCTGCGCTGGATGGCTCGAGAATATCATGCGACGCAGTACTTGTGGCCCATCCATTAGGGCCACAGTAGGCTTATGGTGGTGTTTTTAGTGGGTGCATGCACCAAATAACCAAAGCGTCTCCCCGAACGGCGCGGTATGCGTTAGGCATTATACACCACTTAATAAAAAAATAAGATATAGCAACCCAAAACTAGAAAAATACAATTTAAACTAAACTCTACAAAATATACGAGTAAGACTCATGTCCTGACGATTCTGGTTCATATCTATTGTGTATCACTCAAGTGACTCGGCCCACGGCATAATTATCAGGCCCGCCGCTAGCTGTTTCGCCGCCCGCGTGCAATACCGATTATGCCGCCCTACGACTACTTATTCTGAGTTTTGTCAAAAAAAGGATAATTAATGTTTTCTCATTATGGCGGGAAAAAAGAAAAACAACTTAACGAAGATAAAACATTTATTTTAATTAATTAAGTACCTACTTATTATTTTTGTATACAACTATATATACAGGCTGACTTTGAATAAATGCGACAAAAAGAAATGGGAGCTTCAGTTACAGTAACATAGTAATTATAAACTGTTTTTTCTACAATCTAAATTGTTAAAAAAAATTACGTGATTATCGCTTTAAAATGGTCCATTGAATCTTTATTTAAGTACGAATTATCGGTACTCCAGCAAAATAAATTAATATGCAAAATAAATAAGAAAAATTATTATTAATAATCGTGCCCACTACGCGAAAACGGTAGTACGCGAAATTCTTTGATACTTTAATTATTTTAACGTTTTTCGTAACACTGTTAGATTCTTTTTTAATTTTACATTTGATATGTTCTAAATTTTGTTGACAACACGTATTATTGTATATTTAAATTTGTCGCATCTGTTCAATTTCACCCTGTATATACTTAAACATTTATCTACAAAAATTTAAATAGGAAGAGTTAACATTACATTTGCGAAATCTTCTATCAACTTTCTTATCCAAACTGTCTAAAATTTCATGTTTATTGAAACTATAGCTAAATAACTTATTCTTTGCTGGAGCTTTGTTGATCTTAAATAGTTTTTGATAATTTTTAATTTTGAAAACAATCTTTCACCAGATGCAAATGAAACCGGCAGTGTACCTAAGTAATATTCTTAGCGCTTTTGTTGTGTTCGGAAATATTGAAATTAAGTTATTGGAAAAAGATATTGTAATAGGGTTTGTATCCACAAACCCATTAGACTAGTTTTCTGCAAAATGCAACTTTTATGCAATTATTTCAGTATAAATCAATACCGTCAAGTTCTGATTCAGTACCTACTTGAATCATTCTTTCAGATTTAAATCTTTACAATGTTTCATTAACTCATCATTGGAATAATTAAATAAGTTACTGCTAAAAAAGCCAAATAGTTTTTTTCTATTTTGCAGTTCCTGAAATAAAATTTTAGTTTTGTTTTTTTGATAATTTTGTTTTGATACAATAATATGAAAAGTATTTATAAAGGTTCAGACAAATAGGATTCGAACCCCCCGCGTAAAGTTTTCTACAATAAGTGCATTTCAATAATAACATAACTTGTTCCTTCATTTTCAAAATTAATAGTAAAGACAAATTTTGTATACTAAAACGTATATTATTCACGAATTAAAAGCCCTTATTTATGAACATTAATTATTGTGATAAGTCTCTATACAAACGTAGGTTAGTATTTACCTTAATTAAGATTCCTTTGCACTTCTGTTTTATACTGACTGATGATTGAATTATAATATACACACTAGACAAGTTTAAATATCAATAACTAAGCCAAAACCCACCTTATTTTTCGGATCATAAATAATCAAATGACCCCCTCCGCTTTGGGCTGAGCGGAAGGGAGTGTCTGACTTGTACTGAATAAAACCCATCCATGTTCCTTCTTAACCCTCTGTGTCCCAGGGCCACGGTATCTCTTTTGAACATCCACGCAGCCCTGGCAGGCATCGGCCCTCTAGGAACCCTTCCGATTTGCTGACATCTCATTGAGGAGCGCGTGGAACACGAACGCGCCGTCGACACGGCCTGTCGTCATGAGACGGACGGACGGTGAGCTAGCCCATTACTCACCATCCACAGGCCTGCGCCTGCGGTGGCCGGGGGCCAGTGGGTGGCCGGGGGCCAGTGGGTCGCCGGGGGCCAGTGGGTCGCCCCCACCCCCGGGGCGTCTCGCGTGGTGGCTAGGACGTGAGATTCTCTCCCTCTCACATTCCACCGCCTCCTTCGCTAGCATGACTGCTTCGCAGAAGGAGGCGACGGCTTCCCATTCCCTCTCACTCCGGACCATGGATTCAACCAGGGACGGACGCGAGAGGTCGCCGCCGCCAATCGCCGCTACGAGGACAAAGCGGTGCTCGGACCAAGCGGAGCAGACCTCCATGGTGTGCTCCACTTTGTCCTCCGGACGATCCTCGCAGTGGTTGCATTTCCTCCTGCCCGATTCGGTGTTTGAACCTCCCGAAACGTCCGTTTCCGGTGAAGACCTTCGTCAGGCGGAAGGTGAGGGCGTCGTCGCGCCTCTCCAGCCACTTCTCAAAGAGGGGACTTATCGCCACAATAGTGGCAATCTCCCCTCTTTGAGAAGTGGCTGGAGGCGTGCCCTGCACGGGGTTGCGACAGTCGCTCTCTCCATGTCGCCATGTAATCGCGCCGGAGGTCTGTCCGCTGAGCGGCGATTTGCCGCGGCAGCGGAGTTTCCCCCCGGCGTAGTGCCTCCGCGCGCCATTCGTGCAGGCGCGCGAGTATTATCGCCTCCAGATCCCATGGCTGCAATCTGGCCAAGAGGCTCGTTGCCTCGCCGGAGATCGTGCGGTACCCCCGGACTAGCCGTACGGCTACCACCTTTTGAGGCGCGTTCAGGTAGTGGTAGTGGCGGATCAAAGAACGCGCCCACACCGGGGCCCCGTAAAGGGCCATGGACCGCACGACCACTGCGTGGAGCCTCCGGCGTTTGGACCCCCAGGTTGGGCAACAGCCGCTTGAACGCAGCCCCGGCCCGTTCTAGTTTGGGGGTCAAACGTCGGAAATGCTCCACGAAGTTCCACCGGCTGTCCAGGACGAGCCCTAGGTACTTTAACGTCGACTCGACGCCGATGGGAACCCCTCCTATCGTCAGTATGGTTCCGGTGGTGGCGCATTCCGAGGCCTATGAAAGCACATGGCCTCGGACTTGTGCAATGCCACCTCGAGACCCAATTTCCTGATTCTCTCCACGACATTCGCAACCCTGCGAGTCATTAGTTCGGCCGCCGCCTCTTCGTCCTCATCGATGCCAATCGATGGCGGTGTTAACGTCATTCGGTCGGATTTTTTTACATGCTATGACATTTTTCTTATTATACCTATGGTGGGGTGGGTATTATGACAATGACTTGAACTACGTGATGAGTCGCTCGATTTGCCGCCCCCTGGGTGGGCCGCCAGTGTGCGGTGCACGCTTTGCGCGCCCGCTTACGGCGGCCCTGATAATTATGATGGATAACCAGAAATTGACAGGTGTAAAAAAACATTTTTAGACAGGGCAGTGAACCTCATTGAAATAATAAACTAATGTTCCTTGAAACGGCTTGTGTCTGCCTAGCGTCTTCCCAACTTTGTTGGGGTCGGCTTCCAGTCTACCCGCAGCATGCAGCTGCATGCCCGTATTTTAAATGGAGCGACCTGCAACTGCCTATCTCCTCAAACCAGTTAGTATCGGGTAGTATGATACCCCTTGGTAAGACTGGCTGTCATACTTTCGGGCCACCGACTGTCTGTAGCATAACAATAACCCATAAAAATATTTTAAATATAATTTAGAACACCTAAATATAATTTATCATTGGTGGATCAAAATAGTTATTTACTATTCCTTCCAAGATCCTGGACATTCTGTAACCAACCTTCAGATCAATTCTCGTGTCGCGGTGTTTGTTACCAAACTCCTCCGGAACGGCTGAACTGATTTGTATGAAATTTTGTGTGCATATCGGGTAGGTCTGAGAATCGGCCCACAACTAATTTTTATACCCCTAAAACCCATCAAAATTTCCACGCGAACGAAGTCGCGGGCAGCAGCCAGTTTCACAATAAAATTATTTAATTTATCTAGTAAAATAACATGCTTATTTTAAATTATGAGAATTGCGAGCGCATTCTCAATATAAATTTTGAAATAGAAAAAAATCGGCGGGAATTAAGGTGCTGTCTGTGCTTAAAGTTGAAAATTATTCAATTTTCAGTTTTTTTCTTTGCTTGGACTTTGAAACTTTATTTCTTGTTATATTTCACGCTGCTAGTTTAACCAAAAGTTTCTCCTATCTACAAGTGTCTTAAAGTAAGAAAATCATCAAAATGTTGACTTGGATTTTTTTTAATCTCCTTCTCTCGAAGTCAACGTTCATTAATGAATTATAAGATGCTTTTAATCTTTTTCCTTTTTTTTTTGCCCCATACTAAGAATTTCTCCTGTATCGTTGGTGCGTTTACAAACATTTAAACTCACATACACAAACAGCCAGACCCGGAACAACTATCTGTAGGCCATACAAATATTTGTTCCGTGCGGGGATCGAACCCGCGACACGCAGCGCAGGAATCGATCGCTCAACCACTGCGCCAACCGTGTCGTCGATCTAATAATTACTTAGTGAAATTATTAAAAAATAAAGTATTAAATAACCAATTTCAAAATTAAATAATTGTTTGAAATTATACCAGTGAGTTTTTATTCAGTCTCAACTCTTTTTTTCCAAACTCGTTTTAATTGCGATTATGGATTAGGCTGAATGCAACTTATTAATCGTAATTATGAAACCCGGGTTTTCAGTCAGCACTGAGACGTGTTATGTTATAACATTGTTTTTTGTAATATTTGCCAAGGCTTCGATTGTGTTTTTATATGAAATTGTCTATTAATAATGGCAAAAATAAGAACGCAGATAGAGTGTTACTGTTTTTATTTTGCCTATTTGAATTCTTTTAGCAAACGAGAAGCTTGCCTGTGTACAATATTTCCAGTGCATCTATGGTACCTACTTTTTGGAAGGGTGTAGTAATATGTATTTTACACATACTTCGCAATAGACTGACTCCGTTTTACCGACCTCAACACGATATTGGAGTTATTAACCACAAACTTATCGTATGAAACAGATCCTGTGACATATTTTTATTCATTATAAAATTTAATGCTGAAAGTTAATAAAAATTTCTTGAATTTCTTGACAATTCGCATCACCCCACCCATTCAGCTGCTGTGTCATGTGTCAAAATCTTGTCGGGCATGGCAGGTTAATAAGTATTGATGCTTTGTTTCAGACAAAAATTTTAAAAGAAATTTTACAAAACGATCTGGGCCAAACAGTTGTCGATCAAGTAGATCCGGAAGCACATATTTCCTGTTCGGATATATTATTCACAGGTAAATTACTCAATGGCTCAGGCACCCTGACAAAGAGTTGGAGCAATGCTGTTTTATTTAAATATCTCACATACCAAATTGACCTTTTCTCTTTGTCAATATACCTAGAGCCATTATCATTACGCTTACCTTAATTTAATGTCCTGCCCATTCTAAACAGTAGTGCTACCCTGGTCTCTGATGGAATCACCAAAGTCCAAACCCAAGGTTTGCCACTAGGCACTGGAGATTAGCATATTGGTTATCAAGCTCAGCTACCGAATATGAGATACCCTAATCGTAATCCCAAAATAGTAATCGCTGGCAATAAGGTTGCTAGGTTGTCAAAATATTTGCAAGAAAGTCTAGACATTATCTTTTTTTACATTGTTCCATTATGAAATTTTGAAAAATTACAGATATAAATATTGCCAGAAAAACGAGACATATCAATAAAACTACCTAAAAATAATTGTATTTTTTTTTGTATGCATTGCAGGTCGAGAGTTCTTTGTTGGTATATCTGAGAGTACAAATGAAGCTGGAGCAAGTGCTGTCGCTGAAGCATTTCCTGAATTCCCCTGCACTCCCATAAAGGTACAACTATAAGCAGAATACTGTAGCAGTAGTTTCATATCCCACCTTGGTCTCACAACTCCCTTTTGCTCTGAAATGTAGAAATTACAAGAGCCTTTGTAAATCACCTGACTACGCCTTACATAGTGTATCTTATTAGCAAGTTGCGAAGATCAAACTCTGAGGTATGGGTTAAATAATTAATGTTGTCAGTAATTCTATTAATGATAACTTACAACTCTATGTTTATTTTATTTATTTAGGATCTCCAACAAAGGATGTACATAGTTCATGTGAAATAGATTATGGACGACAAAAGTATCACGTAGGTGTACTCCTTCACTTACAGGAGACCACAGCATGCATAGTAGAATTTCCATCTAAGCTAACTTTATAATACTATTAAATTAAATTGAAAGTATTTAAAAATACTAAAAAAGGGCAGAAACACATCAGATAACATTAAACATGCATGTAACCTCATAAAATTAAGTTATTGTGTTTACCCTACTGGAAATATTGTACATGGGCCGATAACACACATGGAATTGACAAATTGGACATTGAGGAGAAAAAAAATTGTGAGTAAAACGGGAAGACCTAGAACTAAAGATTTAAAGATGTGACTTTCTCCAGACTACGCGTTTTTCGCTCCCACTGATGTTTTTATTTAGTTACTAGCTAATCCCAGCATGCGTTGCAATGCACTTGTTCCTACCCACTACTTACCTACCTACTTACTACCTACCTACCTACTTACCCTACCTACCTACTACCTACCTGCCTACTACCTAATTAAGAAACTTCTACAAATTAAAAAAAAAAGATGAATTAAATTGGTTAAGTCGTTCTCTAGTTATGGCGTGACCAAGGAAAATAAGGATTCATTTTATATAAAGAGTGTGAATAGACCCTTAACGAAACTGAAAAGCACTTGTTCTTCTCGTCATTGCGATCACTTTTTTGCTTTGGACCTATTAACCTAGTAACCTTCTAGTTACTGAGATATTGCACGTCAAAGTTCCAACTTTTTCAGAAGTTTTACCGTAAAACGTGATTTTGCGGCAAAACTCAATGTAAAAAAAAGTCGTTTTGTCAGCTATAATTTTTGCAACCTTCTAGTTACTGAGATATTGCACGTCAAAGTTCCAACTTTTTCAGAAGTTAAAAAAAAACTTGTTTTTAATTTTATAACTGTACTTTTATTACCTCCATGACCCGTTTACTATTCAATGCATTCATTAGCACAATGTTACATTGAGTTTTACCGTAAAACGTGATTTTGCGGCAAAACTCAATGTAAAAAAAAGTCGTTTTGTCAGCAATATTTTTTGCGTATGGTTACTTAGTTTGATGTACAGAATGCTTGGTTGACGGCTTGTTGAAGGGTTTGTTTACAACTTATATAAAGATGGGGATTATACTATACACTCTTTTTTTTTAAATTTAACCTATAATGCCCCACCTAGATGTTCCTAGGTCTTAGGTTGACCTGTGAGAAACCATACACAAAAAAAAAACTGCTGGTCAAAGGTCCCGAGCCAATTACTTCCATAGAAGAAGCTGAATAAAAAAATATCAAGTTTTCTAATATGAGTGATGTCTTTATTACCGACTAAACCTTTTATTACAGATTTCTAAAGGGGCTAAAGGGTTAAAAAACTACATCACCGTCGCAGGCTCTGACATTCTATGTGTAAGTGCCAGTAAGGAGGCCAAAGAGTTGCTTAAGAGAATCGAGCGTGAAGCCACATTTACGTATCAGACATTGACAGTCCCAGAGGACGAAGCAGCTAACTGTCTTTATGTTAATGGGACACTCATACACAGGGCTATTGAGGAAATACCTGAAGCGTTCAAGGTTTGTTACTGTTGATTTATGGATAACTAGCTCATGGGAGCGTAATAACGGGTAAAAATCCTATATGCTATTCCAGACTATTATCTATCCTTGTGCCAAAATTCACCCAGATCCATTCAGTAGTTTTTGCGTGAAAGAGTAACAACCGTACATACTCACAAACATTCCCATTTGTAATATTAGTAGGATCATTGCAATACTTATTTTTGTAAAAGTAATGAAGTACTAAATCAATTGTTTTATTAAACTCGGATTCTTACCCGCATGCGGGTTGCCGACACCAGTAACTTCAGCAATTTTTATCAAAATCAGTCGAGACACACACAGTGACTTGTCTAATTTATGAGAAATTAAATTCGATTAATACTAGTTTTAGCGATGGTATTCTGCATAGACGAGAATTAGTTCTCAGTGTGGGTGTAACCTTGATAAACAAAACTATTAGTTTGCTGAATCACATGGTGTAGATCATATTTTCCATGACCCTATGACATTTAGCTGTATAGTTAATGAGCTAGCATAGGTGTATTAATTAAGCCTATTACAGTAACTACGATAGGCCAGCGCCCGCTTTACAGATAGGTCTGTGTAGTTTGGTTTCGAGCCATAATTGTATGAGCCCAAGTCGCTTTTGGCCGATTATTTGCCATAATTAATTGCTTTTCTTATATACTATTGATTTGAGTCCGGCTTTTACCATTATAAATTTATCGCTGACAGTTTCTGTGTTTAATAAATATTAAGGTGGAACAGGGCCTACGAGGAATATAAAAAATAGGTATTTGAAGAAACTATTGCCGTCGCGCTGCAATTACCTGCCCCCAGAGATTGCGATAGGAACAGCTGCAGCTCTGACTGATTATATCAGAAACATTTTGAAGGGACGCAGGGAACATTACGTATTACCTATTTTTCTCCTCGAAAACTGGGTCGATTCAATTGTTTTTGACATTAAAATTTAATAAAAGAGTTTGTCGAAGTTCCTATTAATTTATTTTATGATAAAGACTTTTCGATTTTGTCTGGTAGTCCTTTAATCACGGCCAAAAAATGGCATAAAATGGGCCATTTTATGTCACTTTTGGTGGGTCATTTTTTCTTTAATAACAAGTTGCTGCAGCTGTTCCATACATTTTGACCGTGTAGTTATTGCTCGTGGCTAAATAATAACAGCAGCACGGGTCAATCTTCAAGGTTAAGCCGTGCTTGCCGAGGTCGGTCCGTGTATGGGTAACCATAGTTACATACCGAGTTTCCTCCGCGCCTTGCAAGTTAAGCTGTTGGTCCCGGATGTCATTTGTAGATTTTTGATAGTCGTTACAAGTATTCAGAAGCCGAAAGTCTGACATCCAGTCTTAACAAGGCCAGCCAGCCAGTTACTGGGTTGTGGAGGTCAGATAGGCAGTCGATTCATGTAAAATACTTATACTCAGCTGCATCCAGTGATATTGGAAGCCAACCCCAACAAAAGTTTGGGAAAAGGCTAGGTAGATGATAAGGTATTGCAGTTACAGATGTTTTTAGGGTTCCGTACACAAAAGGGTCAAACGGGACCCTATTACTGGGACTTCGCTGTCCGACCGTCCGTCCGTCTGTCTGTCAGGCTGTATCTCATGAACCGTGATAGGTAGCCAGTTGAAATTTCTACAGATTATGTATTTCTGTTGATGCTATAACAACAAATATTAAAAACAGAATTAAATAAATATTTAAGGGGACACCCATACAAAAAGTGATATTTTGCTCGTTTTTATAAATAATGGTGCACGAGTTCGACTCGCACTTGACCGGTTTTTAGTGTCCTGTGGTGGCTGGGGTAACGAGTCCGACTCGCACTTGGCCGGTTTTTTTTTACTAACCGACGATAAATTTGTTTGTGTCCCCTACTACATTTATTTTTCAGCATGATGTACTGAATACGTGGTAACCGTTTTAGCGTCGCTGTTTCTTCTACCTTGTCTAGAGTTCAAATAAATATATCTGGAACTGTTCGTGGGAATCGCTCCCTTATAAATGCCGCAATATAAGTTATTAAACTGACATTATGTCGACGTGACGTTATGTTCCTAGTGTTATTGATAGTGTTAGTGGTCAATAAAATATTTATATTTATATTATAATATTTATAATATAATATTTACCATACACTAGGAACAGGATATTTACCATACACTAGGATCAGGATATTTACCGTACACTATGAACAGGATATTTATCATACACTAGGAACAGGATATTTACCATACACTAGGATCAGGATATTTACCATACACTAGGAACAAGTTATTTACCATACACTAGGAACAGGATATTTACCATACACTAGGATCAGGATATTTACCATACACTAGGAACAAGTTATTTACCATACACTAGGAACAGGATATTTACCATACACTAGGATCAGGATATTTACCATACACTAGGAACAGGATATTTACCATACACTAGGATCAGGATATTTACCATACACTAGGAACAGAATATTAGCATGTTTACTATTTATTTTGAGTTCCCGATATTTCGGTAGCAAACGCCATGATCACGGTTAAACTGATACTACCGCGGGTGTTTTCGGAAACTCAAAAACATGGCATATATACCGTTTCTATTGTTACTGATGAAGGCCGCAATTTTGTAAGTGAGGCAGTGATTCTCCCTGTTCAAATATTTATTACTGTACAAAAAAAATTACAAGTTTTTGCTTAGGCTCAGTGTTATTTGTCATTAACCATACCATTTTTCAATTCCAGGTGTTTTGTGAAAAAATCGACTTCGCTAGACGATCAATCTGCTTTTCTGAACTTGCGAAGATGTCGGCTGGTTTGAGTTCGTGCTGCTTATTAGTGAGACAACTTTAAATTGAAGTCAAAATTATACGCTTATCTATAGTTTTTTTACCTTATTCGATACAAAACCACAGATCATGATTTTTGTGAGTGTGAAGTTAAAAAAATCAAAAGACTTTGTCGAAATTGACTTACAAATCCTCTCCACCACGATGAAAGAAACCATACCAACCGACGAGGGTTTATCCATACAACCCGAATGTTATCACGAATTTCATACACGCACACTTTTTTTGTCGCCTCTTTATTCTAGAAAGATTAAAAAAAACGTTTATTATAATCCCTTTCGCATTGAAAGACTCATTCGGCGATGTGCGTACGCGTATGTAAACATTTCGGCGATTCATTTATATATATACAGGATGTAACGGAAAGGGTATATTATTATACATACGAGTACTTAAGGGTGTGCTACAGACCATCAAACTGAACATGTTTCTATTACGATGTTTGTCCGATGGAGAAACATGTTCAGTTTGATGGTTTATAGCACACCCTTAAGTATGTATATATACCCTTTCGGTTACATATATAGATTTTTTTTTACTATTATGATTACCCAGTTATCGAATGATGTAAATAAGCTATCTATGTACCTTATATTAATCGGCAATGTGTGTTCAACAATAAAATCAATGTTTAATAAGTAATATAATATATGTAAAATTGTCTGTTAAGAATATTTCAATATTTGTATATTAGTGCTGCGCTACTCGACCTGCTGATAATACAAACTCTATGGGATAACAATACCACTGTTTGGCAGCTAACATTAAAAGTTTATAACCTTAGTAACGATGCCTATACGTAAGCAGAATAGTATTATTAATAAGTAATAGGAAAGGTATGAACCTCCAAAGATCTGTATTTGTACTCTTATTTTACACAACTTTGGGCTTAAATGAGTAACAAACCAGTTGAATGTTGATGAGGTCAAATTTCAAACGTTTTACACAAATATAATGTGTACTTATATATATATATATAAATCATCGTGATTTTCGCTTACTAGAGACTGCTTGCGTTTAAGCCCTGCTAACGTATGTTTTAAGCAGTCAATTAGCGCAGCCTTAACTTTGTTGTATTTGTGATCATCAGATTTTTATGTTAATTGTTGTCTGTAACATGTAGTTTGGTGATTTATGTATATAACATGTGTTAAACAATGACTTGGGAGGCTTATAAGCTAAAAGACTTCAGAAAATAGAAAACATTCCAATTCTATTCGAATAAATAATACAATAAGTAGATTATTTTCAAAATAGAAAACCCCTCTTTTTTGGTGGGGGGTTAAAAAGGAAATTATGTTATTAAAAAAATAATTGAAGTTACATAACGGCGAATTCAATTTAAAGTTTTAGCCCGTTTTTATTTTTCTACGATTGCATTAAATTTAACTCCATGAGTGGTCTTAAAACTTTATTAAAATAATATTTATAATAAATATTTAATAACAATAGTCCTTATCATAGCATCTGAGCTTTCTCATGGAAGAATAATGATAAGAAAATAATGGAAAAACTCTTGCAGTTTTAGAGGAGCACAAACTGTGACCACAAACATAAAATAAATGATAGCAGAACATTAGATAATGCAGTTGATTACTGTATGCAAGTGTTTGCATAATTCGTGAATTATACGAGTATATTTAATTATCTATATTAAATTCATGCTAACGGAGTGGAGTTCTAACTGCACTCTCACTCGGCTATCCAGAAAAATATCTTATTAATTAATTAGACATTTGAAAAATCTATTTCGTATTCCTTTATATTCCTATCTTATGTAATAGTATTGTTTTTTCACCTTTCATTAACAAATGTCTTCTTTGCTGTTAAAGGCGTTCGAACTTTTTTGTATGGAAGCTGGCATATCGACCCACCGCCATTTTGTTTTTTATGGGTAGAGGACACATAGACGAACAAAAGGCATATATGATTGATGTTAACATTGACATGATTTAGTTGGCAAATAATTTATTATAGTAGCAGTTTTCTCGGAGTACGTAATATACCTACTCTCTTCCAATAAACTGTAATCATCGACTATCAATAATCGATTAACAATCTGACGCTTATAGACACGTAACAAGTCTATTTTTAATGATTGTCGTTGTACACATGTCGGAACTTTACTTTCAAATATCTCGGTAAAGTGACACCATGTTACTTGACATATCTTGTTCGTCTATCGTCCTTTACTTATACATACCACATTTATGGTGCGCCGCGATTTCGAAAAAAAAAACAAAATGGCAGCGGTGAATGCCCTTTGAATTGAATTAATATCGTCGAATTTGACGAATGTAGGGAATGTTTTTTTTTGGTAAGCCGCCATTGTCCCACTGCTGGGCAAAAGACTTTCGATTTATTTTTCCAAGAATTCTTTTAATAAAAAGGACACAGTCACTTATTAGAATAAAATGCTGAAATTTTGTGCGTTTACACAACTATACAAAATTGGTAAATTTTTTGAAAAATTATAACTGTGCCAAATGTTTTAATTCGGACGTTTGCTTGTATCTAATTAACAGATAAAATAATTATGTTTTTTAGTGTTATATTACGTCTGGTCTTCCCTGGTTTTAGTAAACTTCATTATTATATAAAAAATTAACTTCCATTATATATGTTTGTGTCCGCAAAACTTGATATGTAGTCGAAAAATTGACTTGAAATTATACAACGTTGCATTTCTATAATATATCAGAGTGTATTTTTATGTATTTTTGATCCCGAAGTTCTCATGGCAACGGGACATTTCAAACTGAGCCAAAGCGAAGCGCGGCCATGTTTAGTTTGTTTCTCAATAAAATTATGATTAGTACATATGTGATTGTGTAAAATTGTGATGATCACTGGGTCTTACCTGTACTGTTTACTGGGACTTGGTTTTCCGGTGCGCAACAGAATCAGGAGCCTAATTTCTTTGCTTTTGTGTTTTATGTGTTAGTTCAACCTCAAATTATTTACTTTCTGCCAATGGAAAAAGGCGTGAGTTTATTGAACGTATATCGAATCTCAAGCATTCCTTGATCCTCAAGTATTATTTATATCTATTTCATAGATTTGTAGTTACGTGTACCTAAATTGTTTTATCACTAATGCCCGTTTTCACTAACATGAAGCGACAACTATATAATAACCAAAATATTATTGCACTGTTGAAATCTAAACTCCCAGCCAATCGTAAACATCTGTATCATATAGGTGGCTCCTAGTGTGAGTGAAAACGAGCACAATTGATCTATATTATTTATTATTTGAATCGTTACTTATAAAAAATGTTATTCACTCAAGCCTTTTTAACTTATTTAAAATAAGTTACTTATTTTTTATGACATTGTTAATTTTATTTATATTAATAATAAGTGTTTATAAATGTGTTTTGTCATGTTTTTTTAACTGGTGTTGGTCATGAGGACATCTGAGTCTATGAGATTTAGCGGAAAACTTTTATAGGCGCCATCTCTTTTTTCATCAAATATATTTGGGGTTGCTTAGTTTTTAAATCAGTTGCGATTTTGTCCATTTTTTTATGCGTTTCGACTTTTTTCATACGTGAGGATCATTTTATTGAAAATATACTGGTCAACAGAAGAAGTGGGTCAAATAATTGTATTCGGTTAGGTTAGTGAATGATTCCGGGTATCTCTTATAGGTTCAGATATTCCTTTACTGCCCCAGTTATATAAACTCTGTATACAGGATGAAATTTTTTAAAGTGGGTGTCGATGGCCAAAACAAAACTTGGAGGAATAGCAAAAAACACTCAAAGAAGTCTCGAGCCCGATTTTGATGAAAACTAAAACATCATTGGATTTTTGTATAATCAATATTCCAGATATCGAACCCGTTGATTTTGAAAATATTACATAATATACTGTATTATTATACCATTCGATATTGACGCTGCTAAGGTTCAAATTCTGGGAAGTACTGCCACTACTAAGTAACAAATCGGTGTGTATAGCGTCATACGCCTGCTTGTCAGTTAGCATTCGTTTGTCAAAAACGAAAATATTCGGGATTTTTGTTTGAAAATATTCCCAATGTCCGCTCTATAAGTTTTTTAAATCGTTTCAAAATAAGGCGTGCTTGCCTAGGTTGGTCTGTGGATGTGTGACCACCCAATACATACCCGAGTTCCCCCGTGCCTCGGAAAGCAGGTTAAGATCCAGTTGGTCCCAGCTGTCATTTGTAGATCTTTGATAGTCGGTACAGGTAGTCATTGGTCGGGAGGTCAAGGCAAGGGGTATCGTATTATCCAGTACTGAATGGGTTGTGGAGGTCAGGTCTATTCGGCTGCATCCGGTTAGACTGGAAGCCGACCCCAACTTAGTTGGGAAAAGGCTCGGCAGTTAAATGTATTGTATAGCCCCAAAAAGATGTAAACATGGACAAGGGACTATTTCATTTTCCTATACAAGGGACTATTTCATTTTCCTATTACCATTATTTCATAATTGTGTATAAAAAAGTAAATAATTAATTTGACCAAAACCTGCTTCATACACAGGCCGGTATCGCCCGGATACATAAATACTAAAACAGGGTATTCTACATATAATAATATAAATTTTAATTTCTCCTGTATCGTGGTTGCGTTTACAAACATTTAAACTTTCATACACAAACAGTCAGACCCGGAACAACTATCTGTAGGCCATACAAATATTTGTTCCGTGCGGGGATCGAACCGACACGCAGCGCAGCAGTTGATCGCTCAACCACTGCGCCAACCGTGCCGCTATAAATCTCACTAATATGTGAACAAAAATCGTTTAAGAACTAGGTAAACAAATCTAAAAAACTGTTAGAAATAAGTATTTAATTTACACAATTTTTGAGTAATGCTTGTACACAATTAAATGGTTCCTTGTCCGTGTTTACATCTTTTTGGGGCTGCCTATACAGTAAGCCTTTATTATTGCATTTAAATATTAACGATATGTTTAATATTTTATGATGTTTGTTGTTTTTTTTTTATAGCTACGAACACATTTTAGTATCGATTATTTATTACTAATGCACAATTAAAATATTTTGGTAAACACGTAATGTTAAGTATTTTTCATGCACAGTATTTTATACTTTGTACACTTTTCTTATTATTTTCTTTATAAAGCCAGGACGCTGTACCTTCTGTGTCAAACACGAAAATATTTTGGATCAAAATTTTTGTATGAAAATATTCCCTATGACAGCACTAGTTTTTTTTTTACTCTTTGGTACATAACAGATTTCCGGGGCTTTGTATTAAACTTGGTTCTCATAAAATGTTTAAGGGGCCAGGATAGCCCTCTAAATTAAAATGTTATTTGGTTTTGCAATTTGCAGGTCAGTGTCGCGTATATTGATTAAAATATGATTACCCTGGCGCTTTCACCTTAAAGCTTTTTGTTCTCGTGTTATTATTAGTCAATGCACGATTGTCAGTGCATGCGTAAGCACTGTACTCTCTAGTATTTAATTATTAACATAATAATATATTCTTTTGTATTGACATAATTGTTTGATATTTAGATCGGATGTTTTATATGATTATTACTACTTATTTCATGTAAATTCTCTAAAAAGAGTATTAATAGTTTATTTTAAGATAAGATCACGATTATTGTCGCTTTATAATTTACGCGTCTTGGGTGAGGAACAACATAATTCGGAGTATCAGCCTATTGACACGGCAATGTTATCATCGCCGTGTCAATACGTTTCTGGACCAACATTTGTGTAATAGGGGATAATCCTATTTTTTTTCTTTGTCCGTCCGGTAGTTATTGAAAAGTATTGGACACGTATTTTTTCTTTTTTCACGTGGCCATAAAATTACGGAGATATATTGAGTTGAAATGGCGCATGACGTCACTTGTAGGTAAGTTTTATACCTACTTGTGACGTAGTAAGCCCCCACTCTCCAACTTTAATGAGTTCTAACTAAGTATTTTTTTGATATTTTGATAAAACAAAAAATACATGCCTATTAATTTTGTATTACCTGTCTGACGGAAATCTAAGGGCGTAAGACCAACAGAAATGAAAAATATCTCAAATAATTGCTTATATTTACGACTTCTTACAATACTAAACAAGTATCTTATTTGTACTTACGGTCGGTACCGAGAGCCCGATACGATCGTTTGCACGCTTCGCATTGTTGTCATGCGACGCGACGTCCGAACGGTGTGTTGGACGGAGCGCGCGCGTGGCGCTCTACGAAGACGAAGCAAGCTAAGTGTATTTTGCCAAAGATTTAGGCCTTAGACACACTAGACGGAAATTCCGTCGCCGAACTTCCGGGCGGAACGCCAATACATGTTATTGCATATAAAATACAAATAACGGGCACACTACGCGGAAGATCGGTCGTTCCGTCGCGGACGATCCCGCGCACGGAGCGGACCGTCACTCGCTCGCGTCTGCTCGGTCGTCCGCGCACCGATCTTCCGTCAGCGTAAGATCGGCAACGTCGCAATTACAGGTATTTGTATGCATCGCGCCACATTCAGCGGATAACTCGCAGTGACGACGCACGCACAGGATGTTTGACACTGAACGATTTATTATCGAAGTGCAAAATAGAGTTTGCCTTTGGGACTCTAGAGAAAAGCCGGATAGAACTGCAAAGAAACGAGCATGGGAAGAGATTGCGAAAATATTGTACGACAATTGGGATAGTGAAATAGAAACAAAACAGCGAGAACTTGGTGAGTTTATCACTTTATTAATTTTCTATACCTAGGTATATCTAATTATAAGTACTCGTATGCATGTAGGTACTAATTGAAACTATCATTCATATAAACCTACTTAACAACGATTATATCAGTCACCTTACCTAAATGAAGTTGTGTTGCCATTCTAGTTTACCTTTTTCCATAAAATATTTTTTAAATAAATCTCTCGTATTTATGGCATTAGAGGGTCTAGATGTATTACAGTTTGATAATGTAGGTAGATCAGAAGTTAACAATTCGTCGTTGTAGTTCAAACCGTCTCGTCTCCGTACAAAGTTATGAAGAACACATGTTGTTTTTACTATCTCTGTAGCAAAATCCGGGTTAACAAGTATGCCCGTATGAAGAACTCTCCACTTGTTGCTCAATATGCCGAAAGTACATTCCACATAACGCCTTGCACGAGATAGGCGGTAGTTAAACGTACGTTTTTCTATGTCTAATGTTTTATTGGGGTAGGGTCGCATAACATGTTTATGTAAAGCGAAAGCCTCGTCAGCTACCAGTACAAATGGTAGTGCTGGGCCGGTAGTTCCGGGGAGTATTTTATCCTCGGGTAGGTCTAACATGTCGTGGTAAAGTTTCTGTCCGAAATTTGAACTTCTAAATACATTACTATCAGCTTCTTTTCCAAAAGATCCAACATCGATAGTAATGAAGCAATAATTAGAATCTGCGGCTGCCATAAGAACAATTGAAAAAAACTTTTTATAGTTAAAATAGTTAGATCCGCTGTTGTCAGGATTAATTATTCTTATATGTTTACCATCCACAGCTCCTAAACAGTTTGGAAAATTTGCGTATTTATCGAATTCTTCTGCCACTTTTAAAAACGATTCCTTATTTGGCTCGGGCATTTCAAGTGGTTGCAGTACTTTCCAAATTACTTCACAAGTTTCTTTTATTATTTCTGCAACAGTCGATCGTCCCATCAAAAAATCGTGAGATAAACTTTTAAAATGCATTCCGGTAGACAAATACCTGAAACAAAAAAAACGTTCAGCATCATCACGTTTTCCCGCCAGTGGCTCCCCCAATCTAAAATAATTAATTAAACATTTATAAACGAACTTATGAAAAATCTGCTTCGGTCAATCCCTCAAGACTACATTTAACAATGTTTCGCATCGATTCACATAATTTACTAGTGATGCCAACTCTCACCTTCGGCGTATAAACAGAAAAGTGGCACCTTTGCCTTCAAAATTCGAAGTTAAAAGTTCGCATCGCTAATACACTATGTGAACACATAGTTAAATGTAGTCTTGAGAGGGTCAACGAAGCGGATTTTCCATATGTGGTATAGATAAATTATAGTAATTGTACTTATAATTAATTATTTTTTATTGGGGGCGCCACTATCGGAGCTATATCACCCTAAGCTAAGTTATTTCGACATTTTGTTGATACCTATATTATTTAATTTTACAGTGGATGAACTTCAAAAGAAATGGAAGCACTTAAGAGATTATTACGTAAAAGAAAAAAAACAAGATAATACAAGAAGTGGAAGTGCTGCACCTAAGAAACGTAAAAACTCATACATTGAATTGCTTCGATTCTTGGATGTGGTGAAAGAGTCTCGGGTCTCATCGGGGAACATAAGCGCTCTGGCAGGTGATAACGACCAAAATGAAAATTCTTGTAATGAAATATCAACTAATACAAACACTCAACCAAGAAATGCAAACGCACAAGAAACTGTAACTGAGAATTTTATTCCACCTCAAACTGAAGAAGTTTCAGGGACCTCCCAAATGAAAAAAAAACCTAAAATGACAGCCTTTCAACAGAGTTTAATTACAGCAATGAATAAAAAGCAACAATCACCTAAAGCAGCCGAAGAAGATGCCGACACGAAATTTTTACTTTCTTTACTTCCTCAAATTAAGAGCCTAAATGAAAGACAAAATTGTGAGTTCAGAATGGAGTGATGAATTTGATTTATAAAATCAAATATCGTAACTCATTTAACATGTCACATAATCAAACGTATTCTTACAACCATCCTGGCTATAGTACATACGAACAATCACCTACAGCATATAGTATACCTACAGGAGATGTGTCACCGCCGGTGTACCAAGGATATACTACGAATACAAACAGTGCAAACTTCTATTCGACCATACAGTCACCCGAATCTATTGAAACTCAAGTACGTTCAATTCAATCACCTGAAACTGAAACAGCACACTCAATTGAGGAAATAGACGAAATATTTCAAAATAGGTCCACTTAATTGAGATATAGAGGAAATGTTGCAGCAATTTAATTCAATAAAAAGTTAATATACTTAAGTAATTAATCAATAATTTGTTTCATTTCATATACTTACTTAATATTTATCTTACCTTAATGTAACGGTCAGCCTTTCTTCGGGAGGTATAGCTGTTCTAAGTTTTGTATTTTGCTTAGTAATATAGTCCTTAGTTAAATTCAGCAATACATCAAATGATTGTATGGACATACGATAATATTCGAATGCTTTATCTGGATTAAGTCTTAGTTGCATATACAGGGTATGAAATTGCCCAATTTCTAGTCGAAGAGTATTTAAGGGATGAACCCAATATTTACGCTTTCTTCTTCTTTCTTCTTCTAATGCCTCATAAATAGCTATCACTTCTATCGGATCCATCACGAATTCACGACCACACCGTATAAGCGCAGGCAGCCGACTGATGATCTGCCACTGAATATTCAGTGTGGCTGGTACCGTATAGAACGGATTGACCGCCGCGGAAGATCGTCGTCGGAATTTCCGTCAAGTGTGGCGTAGGCCTTAATAACATTCAAACTGATAATAATCCTAGATCTACAAGGGGTTTCATTACACAGCCTTAACAGTCCTTAGTCTAGGACTTCACCGGTTTACTTGGGATTAATAACAGTCTGCTTAACTTAAACATAATATTTTCAAAATATTAATCATATCTTCGACAAAATACAGGGAATTCCAACATTTTTGTCGCAGCAATAGCATGGATTGGAGTTCTTATTATATGATTTGATTAGAGATGTAAAAAAAAAAGATGATGTTTTCATTTCATTTCTGATGGTAAATTTAATTCTGTTGGACTTACGCCCATTTTGACCATGACCCTATGGTGTTGCATGGCAGTTTCACACTGACATTGTTTTAACCATAGAAACATGAGGACGGGTGACTCCCAACTTTTCACCGTAAATTATCGTACAGGACAACGTACCACTCGCTTACCATTTCGGTTGAGCAAACAGAATACTCAAGATTTTCGCTTTGGTACAATTTCGACGCTATAACAGTACTTATAAGTATCAGTGTTGTGTAATTATTTTAAAATAATTATGATTGCATGTTAGAAATGAATAAACGATGTAAATTGACCTGTAGTTTGTTTATGAAATGTGCCGCAACCCTTTACCGTTCTTTGTGACTTAAGGAATCTAATACTATTAGTCAAGGTTAAGCTTTCAAGCCGATGCAGCTAGTCTTCTAAGAATGTTTGATGTTGACAGCACGGTTGGCGCAGTGGTTGAGCGATTGACTGCTGCGCTAGGTGTCGCGGGTTCGATCCCTGCACGGAACAAATATTTATATAGCCTACAGATAGCTGTTCCGGGTTTGGCTGTTTGTGATACAAGAGAAATTATTCCTAGTGTAGTGAAAAGTAAATAAAAATAAATACAAAATAATGTAAAATGCAATAGCCCACGTCAAAAATGTTGGCACCTCGGATTGGTTAGATTTTCCATACTCTATTTAAAAAAAAGATCGAAAAGAAAAAGATCTCTTCTGCAGAAAAGTTTCCCTTTAGTCCTTTTATACGTGGCACCCTCTAGCGTCGAGTAACGGAGGCTCGGCTCTAGAGGAATAAGCAAGAGCTTCCACGTGGAAGTCAGCAACCAGCAGAAAATGAAGCGGTCGGGCCATTCAGTCTTCCTATCCAATCCCATCCTCAAGGATCATTTGAGCTAATATACATAATTCTAAGACTATAGATGATATTCAAAAATTCCATTACTTACGATCCGTGCTCACTGGCACTAGACAAATAATAAAATCGAAACAGATTACTGCTGAAAATTACACAATAGCCAGGAGTTAATTACAGAACAAATTTCGGTCAAATTAGAAATTGGAAAGTCCGGTCCAATTAGACAAAATAAAATAGTGATCAAATAACAAAAACTCGGATCGAGCTGAATTTTGGTATAGACCTAGGGTATCCCGTAGAATTAAAGTGCCATTTATCTGGATTTTTCTCTCTTTTTATGATAAGTTACATCAAAAAGCAGCCCTGACAAAAATTCTAGATCATAAAATTCACAAACAATCTACAAAACAGATCTTTGTCTTTTAGGGTTCCGTAGTCAACAAGGAACCCTTATAGTTTCGGTATGTCCGTCTGTCTGTCCGCGGATTAGCTCACAAACTATTGGTACTAGAAAGTTGTTATTCGGCATAAGTATACACGTTAACGACGCCGAAAAAGTGGTAAAATAAAATTGTAAAAAAAATAATAATTTAGGTTACCTCCCCTACATGTAAAGTGGGGATGATTTTTTTTTTTTTCGTCCTTCCCATAATGTGGGATATCGTTGGATAGGTCTTTCAAAAATTTTAGGGGTTTGGGAAGACTGTTTTTTGATTAAGTTAACCGTTCGTGACTTATCAAGCTTTAAAGTACCGATTTTCGTTAGAGTCAAGTGTCCCGGGGCCTTTACTGACTAAACGGTTGTAGTTATAAATTTAAATGACATGGCAGTAGTACCTATATATAACGAAGTTTAAAGGAAAGCTATCACACATAAGTGGGAGGGCTTTACAAGTATACAAGTAATAGTCGACAAATTGTATGACTCGAAAATTTCGAAAAACTACATAAAAATATCGATAGATGGCGCTAAGCGTCAGTTGTACTGAAAACGAGTCTCATTTGCAGATCATATTATGGTGGTTTTTATAAATATTAGTACGGAACCCTTTGTGCGCGAGTCCGACTCGCACTTGGCCGGTTTTTTTTTCCTAAGGTGTGAGCTGACCTCACACCGAGACGTGACGCTGCGCGCACACTTTTAAAGAGCGATTCAAAATATAACTTTAATTTCTACACGAAAAGATACACATTTCGTTGTGAGAATTCAGTATACGTTGCGCCATGCAGCGCTGCGCCGCGTGACGCCTGTAAAGAAATGTGTATATTTTCGTGTAGAACATAATAGTACATTGTTACCCTAGGGGTGAAAGTAACTTTTCGTTCGGGCGCCAATAGTTCGAGGGACTTAATAAGTCTTTAACCCGAGGTAAACACTGTGCTTTTCATTACGAATACAAGGAAAGTAAAAATAAAAACATTAAGTAGCTAAAAAAAAAATTGTAAAATTTATTTTACATAAATCAACAACTTTTCCCGCCTATTTTGTTTTTTTTCTGTGGCCAGCCATCTATTCAGCCACTATTTTTCATTTTCATCATTGAAAAAATGGTAAATATTTTGCCCAAATCTATGTTATTTTAAAGCAATTGTTTATACTAAATTATAATTTATGTTTGTGTTTTTTTCTTTAGCTAATTCATGTTTTTATTTTTACTTTCCATGTATTCGTAATGAAAAGCAGTGTTTACCTCGGGTTTAAGACTTACCTATTTAGTCCCTTGAACTATTGGCGCCCGAACGAAAAGTTACTTTCACCTCTAGGGTTGTTATGTACTATTGAATCGCTCTTTAAAAGTGTGCGCGCAGCGTCGCGTCTCGTCGCGTCTCGGTGTGAGCTGACGCTAAGAATCATTGTTCCTAAGACATCTCGATTCTAAAAGTGTAAGGAATTCAATTCTATTTTTAACTTGGTTTCCCCGGTAGGCTTACTCCACGATCAGTTAAGATGGAGTTAAAAGGGAAAATACTGTATTTTCTGCACGATGATAATTATTATTGATATCGGTGATTGCAAATACACGGAACAAGAAACAAGTACAACTATCTTGTCTTCCTTCAACATCGGCTTCTGCTCATCTACACTTGCATCGAGTATAGGTACTATCAAGTTCAGAAGTGGTCGCGAGCGAACCGAAGTCGAACTACTCGAAGGTGCCTGTTAGTCTGATTTACGAACACGCAGATTCCGTTCCTCCATTTTCTTTCTTATTGCCGCTCACTAATGTTGAATCCTCTTTCCGTTTGTAACCGCTGCTGTATTATGACCGCAATCCGAAACCAATTTCTCAAAATTGCGAGAGCAATAAATCGTCGATCATCTCGCGGTGATGTACACCTAATACTGCCACTTCCTGGTGTCTTTGTGTAGAGAGAGGCTGATCTGGTCTTACCTTGTTGACAGTTGTATGCGCTACATTAAAAGTTTCAATAATCACTCGCTGCGTTTGCACTTAACTCGACACTATATAATAAAATATGTAGGTAACAAGGGGTATAGAATAACTTTTATGCCCAACTTTTGGCTTACAGAAGAAAGGACTGATAGTTTTTTTTTTTTAAATATTGATTCCGTATCACGTTTCTAAAGAAGAAACACACAGAGCTTGCACTCGTTTCCTTTACATTCTACTCGTTGTTTATAAAACCGGCTACAAATAAATTCCTGGAGGTTGTATATTTTAGGGTACCTGCTTTAAAAACGGATTTTGACCCGCGCTAGACTCGTTTTTATCAATTACACTAGTTTTTAATGTTGATGTTTCGCTTAGTTCTTATTAAGAAAAAAGTAAAGTAATCTAATAAATAAAAAGAGTAAGGTATCATTTGAAAGATATAAACAATTATGTTCTTAATGTTTGGTCTTGTAGTTCTTACAAAAGCACGTTAATTGAGCAGTTGGCCCCGACAGCCATTCGTCGTTCTTTGAAAGTCGTAACAGGTAGCCGAAACCCTGAAAGTTTGACGTTCTGTCTTCCCAATGAGTATTGTGTTACCTAGCCACTAGGTTGCTGAGGTGGATTTTTTTTTTTGCGGATGGGAAATCGTCAAATGACTTCTCCCGCTCTGGGCGGAGCGGGAGGGAGTGTCAGACTTGTACTGACTAAAACCCACCCATGTTCCTTCTTCGCCCTTTGTGTTCCAGGGCCGCGGTATCTCTTTCGAACAACCCGCAGCCCTGGCAGGCATCGGCCCAGGCTGCTGACATCTCCTTGAGGCGCGCGTGGAACACGTACGCGCCGTCAACACGGCCTGTCGTCATAAGACGGACGGACGGTGAGCTAGCCCATTACTCACCGTCCACAGGCAGACAATCACTACTTGTGAATATGACATTTAGATGTATCTTGTTAGACTGCTGACCCCAATATAATCGGCTAGGCAGATGATAATTGACAACAATTACACCAGAACAGCGTTATTTCTACAAACTGGTCACTCTTGGAGCAAGTAGTTGGGTACGGAACCTAAATTGTGCGAGCCTTATTTGATCATGGCTTATTTTTTACTTTATTTTCTCCCTAGCTCACGCTTTGCGCACATGCACAATAGCTTGTTGGTTACAAAGACTCTTAATGAATTAAATCATTATGTATGCAGGATTTTTCGGATGTGGCCTGCGGTGTCCCTTCTAGCATTAAGATTTTCATTATAGTATGATAGTGAAATTATTGATGTCATACTAAAATAAGTAAGTACCGACTCAAAATTAAAAATTTTAAACACAAGCATCAGGACGATTGGTTATCTTTTTGATAGTCAGTGATTATCAAGCTTCAGTTGTACACTGAAGTTTGTTCACAACTGTGAATGTCATAACATTAGTATTGCGTATCAGTGGCTTTAATGTCACGGTGACTAACAGCCCGTTTCCGGTGCTCATGATCCCCACTTGACAACTCTACTTTTTATCATCCACTATTATGTGGTTGAGTTGAATAGCGCCCTTTGTGCGTTACAATACTTGATTTTATGGCATATTTTTTATTTAGCGGTTTATACACCTGACACTGAAAATGCAATGTTCGCAATTGTAAATCTAGCGGAATTAGTTTAGTAGCCCGCGAAATTCAATTTTTCTAACGTTTTTTGCAATTTTCTGGTCAGTGTCAGGTTAAGTTAAAAATTATTTGTAATACCTTACTAAAGTAAATTGATTTATTAACAGCATTGTAAGCTGAGATAGCCGAGAGTTATGACCCTTGGACTGCCAAGACATAGGTCACGAGTTCGAAACCTCTTGACTTTTTTCTGCAGGCGGTTGATCACGCGTAGGTAATATAATAATTTAGGCGGACAAACGACCTTTTCACCTACCTACTGCTCTGTTATTTTGGTCCGGAATCCTTCAGAATATATCATGTAGTAGCACCCGTGCTCAATTAGATAAATGTTGAAAGCTAGGCTAGCTAAGCTAACTCTGCGACACATCTGTGTTCTTGCCTAAATCTTCAGTTCGTTTTTATTTTAGTATGTTCGTTTGTCTGTAAAGGGCGCAAAAGTAACAAATACTAGTACAGAGGTCAAATCTTAAAGATCATTGAGCAAGGTAATACCCTTAATCGTGTGAGCCCGTCCCGTCCTTGACCGGTTTTTTTTCCTCTCCGTAGTCCAGGAGACACTGAGAATGCAGTGTCTCAATCTCAATGTGTACCATACCCCGGACTAGACCCAAATTTTGGAGAATAAGCGGCTGAGATTAAGACCAAATAATTAAAAGAGTATATAAAAATAATAATTGGGTACTACGTATTACTTAAAAATATATAAACTCACGCCTTTTCTTCATGTGGGCAGGCAGAAACTACAGAACGTCACCTGCTACAATAGTTTTTAAGATCACATCGTAATAAGATGTCAAGTTAAATAAATATTCCACATGCAAACAAGAAGAAGCTGTCGTAGTCGATCGCGATACCACCGTGACGTATATTTTCTGCGAAATCTTATTATATCGTTTACCAATTTCAGTACCTACGAGTCACGTCACTTTCCGAACGTGCAGCTTTCAAATATTAATGAGGTGTGGCCCAAATGCGGGTTTTCTGCGTTTGACACGCATCTTGCCACTCGGATATCTAATGAGACTCTTACCACGTAACACTGTCACAAAAATCTCAATGATGACGTATTGAGTATGTTGAGATGTGTGGACCTATTTCAAACCACAAGGCGATTGCTTTTTAGGTGACGTTTTTTTTCTTAGGTGCCGGGAACTAGTGCTTGGACTTAACTTTATACCTAATTAAGTACCTACTATTGTTCCTTAGTTCTATTATGTTACTAGCTGATCCGCGTAACTTTGACTGCGTCACATTTTTGTTTTTTTTTCATCATTTTTCATGATGATGACTGGGTTAGAGCTAAGTACAGAACATTGTCTTCGTCTGGTGTGGGATTAGCTTTCCTCAAATCTCTTAACTCTGAATGTAGAGAAAACAAAGTTTCTCTGCTTTCCAAAAGATTCTGACTTGACTAACGCTCATACATTTTTATAACACAACACTAATTTTACCTGCAACTGTCTCACTCTGTCCCTAGTTTCGAACACTAAATATTTCTTATATCTATAATAATCATTGACGATAGACTGACTTGCCAACACATAACAAGGTATTATTACATATGCATATACTGACCCTGCAAAATGTGTGAATTATCTTCTTCTGTATTATTGCTCGGGCTTGTTAAAGTTATGCAATTTAAACGCAGAGATTACCTTACTGCGCTGCTCTTCTCCGAATCAAGGTCCTTACTGTCCGTCAACTCTTCGTTGTCCGCGCTGTCGTACGCCGCCATTCTATGCTCCCCCTTGATGAATAAACTTCTAAAAACGCAGAGAGCTTCTGATCTGTAACCCTGTCAGGTGTCGATTAACATTTGCAAGTCGTCGATGAAAGGTACTAAGCTATGGTCTCTACAATAAAATAAACTCAAAACTTGATATTTACACTTTCACCAAATTCCACCTGAAAACCAGGAACTGCGTCATTCGTGGTCCTTTTATAAACACGCAAGAATTAGGAAATTACTTTAATAAGCTGAAACACTCTACGTTGCCGACTACATTTGTCTAGAGTTAATCATATAATACCAGCACACAAGCCAGTTCCGACTGACCGACACAAACGACTAAAGGTACGTTTCGCAAGGGACTATCATGATTTCGATATCACAGCGGTGATATTTTCAGATGAAAAGCATTTTTGTCTCATCGGCTGATGGACGGTTATCACTTTGGAGAAAAAATAACACAAGATATTATAATAAAATCAACATTTTTTCATCCTGAAACAGTTACATGTTTGGGTACATACTACATAGTTTGGGTTTCTGGGAACTGATGAGAACGGAAAAGATGACAAAACTTAAAAAAAAGATTTAAAAAGATACAGAACTATTGCAAAAATTCCAACTATTTAAAAAAATATTGAGAGAGTCTTTATATGCCTATTTCAAAAAGTAACTATTTTCTTCAAAGAACAAAAGGGTTTCCGTTAGAATACTACGATTAATATGGCACTATTTGACTTTTTAGCTAATATTATGTCATCTGTAGATGGGAAAAATCCTGTCTGTGCAATCTACACTGACATGACCAATTTTTTTAGGCTTTCGACTGTGTGGACCATAAGATTCTGTTGCACAAACTGCATAACTATGGTATAAGATAGAATAACTTAAAGTTAATTGAATCATACCTAAGTAATGGGCTTCAATGAACAGACATTTCTAGGATATTATGTCCAAAAAGAAAAATATAAACCATATATGTATCAAAACCAAGACACGTAAATATGGCGTCCCACAGTGTAGCGTACTGGATCCGCCAGTTTTCTTGTTTTACATAAATGATCTTCCGAAGACCAACCAACCAAATGGTTCTTTTTGCAAATGATAGTAAAGCTATAAATAAATCTAGTGATCCATATAATCATAAGGTCCTTCGAGCGGGATCAATGTTTGCGACGATAGGTCTTGGTGTATTAAATGAAAGCGAGTGGACTGTATAACATATAATATGAAAAGGTAAAATATGAAATAACAAACGATAAAAAGTAAATATGAAAATATGGAGATTTAAAATGCGCGAGCGCAGCCGTGCCTAAAGGCGGATCACAGCTTCACAGCTGACTGGTTGGCGCGGTTTTTTTGTGAATGGCATCTCGCCGTTCAACCTATGAGGTTGTCGTCTGCTTAACCGGAGGTTGGCGCGGGGCCCGCTCTCCGCTTTTTTCCGTGCGACGAGCCGCTGACCCCGCACCCCTCCTTCCCTGCCGCCGACGGCCGGCTATGTTGAAGTCTGTGGCCTCAACAGGTACTTAATTAACGACTTTCTTAATGTTGATTCACTGACTGATTTATATACATACATACTGTTACGCTATACACCTACCTATTGGCTGATTTATAACATACCTAATGTTACTCTAATTGACATAATATTATTCTAGTTGGCATCATTTTATTCCATCTGACATTATTCATTGTATTTTTTTTAACTTTGACCAGATTGACATTTTTATTTTAATTGTAATTCCAATGACATTTTTGTTTTGTTGTAATTCTAATTACCTTTTTTTTTGTTTGGTGATATTCATAATATGCTACTTTATTTTAAATTTAAATTGCAAACCTAATATTTGCATGCCCATGTGACGGTAAAATATGGAGAACCTTATTATAACCGAACATCTATGTACCTATTACCTATGTTTGCAAAGAAATAAATGATTTGATTTAATTTGAAGCCAGCAAGTGGCCCATGTGAGCTTTGCGGTATGATAGGGCGAATTAATGCCTTAAAATATACATACCCGGAAATTTTAGGAGATACATAATCCTCTTGCCGCACTGAAATCTGGGGGCACGGTAGTGCCCCCGCCAAGACGAGCCAAGCGAAGCGCAAGGGCACTATCTACCTTTTCTCGAAGTGTTTCGTCGTTATTTTGAACCCTCATAGAGTTGGTTTCCGATGTACCAGATAGTTCATATTCTCAAGATATGATGTCAATAATAGATTAATTAAACATACAGAGTCTCAATTGAATAGCTGTAATACTTTAGATTTTATTGATATCTAAAATACACCGATTTCGTCGCCGCCCATCCCCTAAAATGGGGGGGTGGAAGTTTGTATGAGACTTCAAAATGTTAGGATACTTCCTCTTCAGGAAGTATCCTAACATTTCTGCTAGAAAGCCGAAATTTGGTATGTCAACAAAGTTCAGTATACAAAAAAAAAAAAATACCGTGCCCCAGATAAGCTTATAACTTTCGCCCCCCATCCCCTAAAATGGGGGGGGGGGGGTGGAAGTTTGAATGAGACTTTCACCAATTTTATGAATTAGGACATGAAAGTTTACACGGGACTGTAGACAGTAACTAAAAAACCTATTAATAAGTACTTACAAGAACCTCCGCCTTAATCAAGAGTCTCATGGTAGGTCTCAGTTATTTACGCCCTTTGACGACGAGGTGAGCAAATCGACTGTAAGTACTGAATTAATACGATAAGATATAATAAAAAAAGGATTGTGTGGTTTTATGAAACCACGGTAAAAGTGAAACCTTTTTTCACACTATAGACATTTAGCTAAAATTTTTTGGGAGCGCCTTTCACTTTATCCCTACTCGGCGGCCGAGCGTCACGCGACATGCAACACACAGACGAAAAAGTTTGAGACGATGTAATAAAAGTTTCACTTTAATAACATTAGGTATCTAATTAAAATAATTTTATTGATAATACCTATTTAATTTTTAAACAACAAAACCGACTGCCACCGCGACCGAAACGAACGCCTCCTACTCACTCACCCCTCTCCCCGCGTCAAAACCGCCCGAGCTCGCTGCCTAGCAACTTACAAAAACAACTCAAATCCCACCAAAAACATTCCATGTAAAATGTTGTCAAGACGACCACATAAGGTTTGCCCTGTGAAAAAGATATCAGATCTCATGTAGAGCCAAGTTTCTGAATCTACACGGCCTAACTCTACCGAATCTAACTCCACAAATTCTACATATCAGTAAAAATGTATGGCTTGGCTTTTTCGTTACTTACTTCAGAAACTAAATATTCGCATGACCTCCACGACGGTAGCGAAACACTAAGTTTACACAATTTACTGTTTAAACGTTTGATTTTGTTGGCGTGGCCATATTAAAAAGTATTTTAAAATAATTGTTCACGTTCACAGAACAGAAATAAGGTGTTGATTTGCAACCTCATCAAAATTCAAGAGGATGTCACAAAAGGCATAAATAATCAATTAAAATTACGGTACCTAGTTAATTATTAATAAACGCTGACTTTTTTGGTTGTTTAGTTTGTCGGTATTTCAGAATAACTCCCTTAACGTGGTTGAGAGAATAAGAAATTATCTAATATTCTGTTAGACTTTTCCCGTGCTTTTGACGCTATTAATATCCCACTATTACTATCGAAGTTGAATTACTACGGTTTCGACCCTGAAACTATCCAATGGTTCCGTAGCTACCTAAGTAATAGGAAACAACTTGTTGACCTTCGTTTGAGTGACGGCACTTCTCTAAGGTCAACACTTATTCCTGTAGAGAGAGGCGTTCCGCAGGGCTCTATTTTAGGTCCAGTTCTCTTCATTCTGTACTGTGCGGACATAATAAAAAGCTTCCACAGATGCAAGTACCACATATACGCTGACGATGTCCAACTTTACATTTCGTTTAGGCCTGACGAATATGACAGTGCCATTAAAGATCTTATTGAAGATCTTCAGCGAATCGCCGTTTGGTCTGAAGAGAACTGTCTATCGTTGAACCCATCACAAACAAAGTATATGGTGTTTGGCACTAGACAACAGTTGGCTCGTCTGCCTCTGATTTTTGACCTGGAACTAATGGGCGATACAATTGAGCGTGTGTATGAGGCGCGAAATCTAGGTCTTACAATGGACAAAGACCTTCGTTTTGAAAAACACGTCGGTAAGAAACTGTTTCTATCGCCTGAAGGTCTTGTACAGGATGAGGCCTTATTTGTCCGAATCGCTTAGGGAACAACTTGTAGAATCTTTAGTTCTTTCTAGGCTAAACTATGCCGATACTGTGTACGGCCCGCGCCTACTAGCTCGTACAAATCGGCTCATACAAAGGGTACAAAACGCGTGCGCAAGGTTTTGTTACAACATTCCCCGCAGAAGTCATGTAACACCTTACCTCAATAAGCATTCTACTTTAAAAATGAAATCCAGACGCAAACTACTCCTGGCGTGCCTTCTGTTTGGTGTTGCTAAATATAAAAAACCGGATTATTTATTTAACAAACTTAGTTGGGTAGCTAGTACACGGGAATGTGCAAGAAGGCAATGCGCGCAACAACTCTCAACTCACCCTCATCACACAGCAGCATTCAGAGGTAGCTTTCGGTATGCTGCATCCAAAGTGTGGAATAACCTGCCACCACCAATTAGATTGATAAACACAATAGACACATTTAGAAGACGTTTACGGCAGTATCTAGTGGAAGCGCAACGAAAACTCGATAAGGTCGAACTAAATGTATCAATTATATGATGTTTAAACCTGCCTACCTTATTAACTATAAAAAAATAAAAATAAAAAATTTTATTTCTTCACTTAACAACTTAACCATGTTAGGTTTGGAGTCACTTTTTAAGAAAAAAATTGCTTGTATTAGGTGGTTCCGCTCCTCCAGTTTACAGACATTCTACAGATGTGTGAGAAATAAGCAATAAGATTAATTTAAGACTAATTAACATTTGATAAATCATATATCACTGGGTGTAGAATATGGTTGTGAGTGTGTATGTGTGTTCGTTTGTGTGTAAGTGTGTTGTATGTGTAGCGCGATGGTATGTGGGTGTGGTATGTATGTGCGCAAGTTATTATGTGTTTCTTAGTTATGTGATCTTGTGTAGGATATTTTCGGTTTCTTCGTAACTTTTACTCTTGAGCCATACAGTTAGTGTTTTTTTGCAGTCGTGTTATGTCATAGAGTAGATGGCACATTGTTCATTGAGAGCGTTATATATACAGGAAGATTGTTTAATAAATTGCCTTGTAGCAATTGTGTAGTATTCACTGGACAATCTTCAGCTACTTTATTTTTTCTCCTAGACTGTGTCTTAGAAGTAATGAAGGGAAGAGATTTTTGTTTTTTTAATGCAATCTGCAGGACATAGAGTTTCCTAACTGACAAAAGATTTGAGATTGAGTATAAACTTTCCGTGGGGAATCTAATCGGTTTAAAGTACATTACTTTTAGTAAAGCTCGCTGTGCCCTTTCCAGCTCCAAAAATTTTGTTTTAGATGCTCCGCCCGAATTGGCAAACAGTACGTCGGTATAGACTGACCCAGGGAGACATAAATTTGCTGGATAAGATCCTTAGTGGTCAACTATATAATTAGTTGTCGTCTTTGCTGCTCAATAGTGTAGATAGACGAAGTTAATTTTATTTACATTAGTGGGAATTTATACAGCGCTTGCTTACGCTCGCCTCGATTGTGATGTTTCATGATACTTGTATCCTCCGGTGGAGGGTGCCGTCGTGTTAAGCGCGCCGCTGCGCCCCATTGCACTTTTTAGGAGACCTGCGGCATGTAAAAATTGCACTCTAAACATGACCTAGTTATACAAGTATGCATTGCTGCATCGTATGCGCACGTTTAAACTGACTTCTTTTAAACTTACCCATTGGCCTGGACTACTTGCATGTGACTGGAACGGGCGGAGCGTGGCGTCGCGTCGGGATGGCACAATTTCACCGTATTTTCCACTAAACTGGCAGTAGGACATCCTGTGTTTGGTCTGCGTTTCTTTTATTTTGCTAACTTTTTTAATGAAGGAAACCTATAAAAATTAATGCAAAAATTAAAGAAATATATCTCTCATTATAATCCGATGACATTTTATGCACATATATTATTATTAATTAGCACTTACTCTTTGTTTCTTCTTACTATTCGTTTATCCACGCAAGTTTTGACGATCCAGTTCCTCTTCTGTCTTAATTTTACATTGACATCGTTGTATTCAGCCTACATAACTAACATATCGTATCGGTTGGGATGACAAATAATTGACAATGCAACCCACACTTAAAAATGATAAAACGCTATCCGTTTTAATTATAAGTCCGTGGTGCTTGGCTGCTCGCAGCGTAAGTAATGAAATGTAGTGTGCGTTAGAAATCTGGCAACGTGCGAAACAGGTTTCTAGATCCTTAGTTTGTTGTCATGCGTTCATCCCATTTGTTTACCTTCTTATTTTACTCGGCACTTATCTTGGTAATCTTATTGCGTAGTTTTTATTTTTTATTTGTTATTATTATTATTGCTGTACACAATCTTATTTTATTTAAGTACCCGTCTCACATACACATACACTCTGACACAAAATATGAAGCTGTTTTACGTCCGTCACATCAGGTCACATCACATTCGCAGGTCCAGTTGAAAACCAGCGTCAGGCAGCCTAGCTGCCTGGCATTTTGCTGAACTGGCCCTTTTTGGCGCAGCCGTGAGGCACATAATAATTATCCCTTTTTTCTTTTTGTTTTATTTAGCTACACAATTATTAACCCTTTTTTCTTGTGTTTAAATTTAAGATTTTTTTGTGTTCATTTTCGTTGTATAGCTCCGTCTCTTTTTCACTCTGGAATAAGAATGGAACAATAATGTTTTAAGACGTCATGGTACGCCACCTGCTTCCAATTACATAATATCGTACGTATTAATTTTGTATTGTTTCTGTTTTCTTTTCATGTTGTGTGTACTTGTGGCATGTGCCAAATAAACTTATTTTCTTTCTTTCTTTCTTTCTAATAAACGGTTGAAACTGTTTGTATGTATGAAAGCGCGGTTATAGGGCGAGAATCAGATGGGCCGCGTTTAAAAAGCGGGTGGTTCACACTTACCGAATTTCGTAATTAAGAAAAAAGAAATATTACCTAGCCATTTTAGTATTGATTCGGGACGAGAATCATTAGCACAGTTACATCCTTGATTTTGACGAGAACGCAAAACAATACACAGACTGAAAGAAAACAAAATCAGGAAATGCTAACATACATGCCAAAAAACAAAGAAAATATTATCAAGTATCACCTACCTTCATATTTCATATGATACCGCTTTTGAACAATGTAACTCGAAACAGTCGAAACCAATGTCATTCAATGTTTATGTAGGTAATTTTTAAACTAAGAAATTTTCTTTGTTTTATGGCATGTATGTCATCTGATTCTCGCCCTATAACCGCGCTTTCATACATACAAACAGTTTCAACCGTTTATTAGAAAGAAAGAAAGAAGAAGAAAGAAAGAAAGAAGAAGAAAGAAAGAAAGAAGAAGAAAGAAAGAAAGAAGAAGAAAGAAAGAAAGAAGAAGAAAGAAAGAAAGAAGAAGAAAGAAAGAAAGAAAATAAGTTTATTTGGCACATGCCACAAGTACCTACACAAGTACACACAACATACGTTTTGGTTGACGTTTAGGTTTTAGTTGATACGATTTTTTCATACGATCTTAAAAGCATACGATTCGATCTGGGCGTAGATCACATGTAGAATCGATTTAAAAAATCGGTAGATCTTATCGCTATAAATCGTGATCATTCTGGAAGATCGATTCAGATCGGGCATCCCTAGTTCGTTTGAAACGTACAGCGTTTATCTATGCGTAGATAGTACCCAGCATTACCCGCTGAACATTCCAGGTAACATTTTGCATCGCTCCGACTGTCACGTCGCCAGTGTCAAATAAAATAACAGATTATCGAGCAAAGGCTCGTGCAGGGAATACCAAACCGCTAATGGTTAAAACCGATCTTGGCAAAAGTTGTCGCGCTTAACAAAGTTTGATTAAGTTTTACGAATGGGTAGTAATTAAAAATGAATAGTTTCATTTTACTGTATTGTTGATGATAGCGAGAAAACCTGGAAACACTATTTTTTGCACATGTTATCACTTTGCGGCGACTGAGCAAAATGGGAACGAAATTGCGTAGAGTATGGCAAACAATTGCCACGCGACTATACGAACGTGAAGGAAATAAGCGACGTTGGCGCGTGTGTCTTGACGCGAGTCGCATCGCCTGAGGTCGTGAACGAGGCTTAACGTGTTCCTTACACGTTGATAATGATAACAAGTCACAGAAAATATCAACATCACAATTTTCCAAGATAACCGACACTTCGCCAATTAGCCAGGCTGACGCGAGCCTTCCGTTTGCCGATTCGTGGTGTTTGTGATGGGCACCGTAAAATACACGTTCACACCTACGGTTATCGTATTTACGGTCAATGTGGCAGACCCATTGTCACTACAGCTTGCTTACTCTTTTCTTTCTCTCTCGAACTCGATCACAAGATCGAATTCCAACAGTGCAGAGCAGCAGTTCGTAAAAAAAACCAAAGGCGAGACTTTTGCGGATTGCCCAAATAGCAATAGATTTCTAACAATATCGACAGACACTAAGCTTGCCATGAAAACATTCGCAGGTCAAAGGGAAGTGGTTGCTTAGGGGTTTTTAATCATGATACCTATGCGTGAGATGACTAGAAATCTTTTATTATTATTATTATTATTATTCATTTATTTCAAGTAACAAGACTCATAGTATTAGTAACAATGAACTTACAAACTATGTTAGTAATACACAAGAACAAAATCAGATTGTGTGATCACTGCTGCAAGGTGACAGGCCCAGCCGAAACCTTGCAGCAATATTTAAGATTGCATTTTTTTTATTTTTATTATGTTGTTTTTCTAGTTTTGTTTTCTATTTATTGTTAGATCACTATAAATTCAACAATTTATGTGTGATTTTAATCACACATAAATTATTGAATATCAATAATGCGCCAAACTTAAAACCACACTCTGCCACGTGATAAATGTCATATCCAAATCAGTTATTCCAATTCAGGCTAGTGAAAAAACAGAAAAATATGCGTGTTTAATAATAAAAAAGGAGTGTAGCTCTTTCGGCGAATAAATGCGTAGCAAGTAAAGGGCGAGTCCTGTTTTATGTATACATTGCAGCTTTTCAGCGCAATGTTCACTTTTTGTATTAAAACATTCCGTGTCGGCTTTTCCATATGTTACAGTTAAACTTTACATAGGCATCGACTGCTATGGCGTATTAATAACATTCGTTGCATCAGCGCCGTAGAGGCTTTTGGATTTGAAAGATTACGTCTGTCCCAGTGGTTTCAGTGATATTCCATTTTAGTCGGTTTTCCAGTTACACCATTGTAAGAAATAATACCTACGTCGCTGTAATATTTTCATAGATTATAAAATATTAAATCAATACCGACTAACTATTTTTCGACGGTTTTACCCATATTCGAATTTCTGATGCGGCTTATTCTTTTTTTAGATATGAATGTGCAATTTTTCTGGGACATCGATTACGCTTGGTAAAGCCCCAAACAAAGAGTGTGCGGCAGCCACGCTGGGTCGACGTATTGGCGTGCGAACCAATTTAAACGTTATGCTCGGATTGGACATGCAGCGGTGGACCACTTCCTGATGGTTTTTTTAAATCGGAAAAAGTTACTGATGCGGTTTGCTTGTAGCACCCAGTACTTAGACATCATATTCACCATTGTCCATATTAAAATACGTATTTATTATAACTTTTATAATTTTGGGTTTAAGCCAAAAATATTCTACAACCTGTAGAATATTTTTGGCTCACAACTAACCGAAGTGTGATTTTTTTTGGATCCCAAATATCGGCTGCGAGCAAAGTCGCTAACAATTATGTAGTTTTTTTTTTATTTGCCAATTAAGCCGTTTCATTTGACATCCAACACGACATTCTTATTTTTATTAGTTCATGACTTTATGTCCTCTAGAGGGCGCCATATTCATTTAATGTGACGTCACGTAGCCTATAACCAGCGGACGATTAAGACTAACGACTAACTAACGATACTTCATTTGTCAAATTATTATAAGGAGTTCAGAAGTTATGAGGGAATAGAAGAACATACATACCCATATACATATATACCGGTCAAAATCATAACTCTCATTTGCGCTTCACTGTAGTCGGCTAAAATTTATAAACTACAAACTATCGTTCTTTCGGGCGCTCACAACAGATGAAACATAAAGAAATAGAGTGAATTTCTTTTGCACTAAAGTTTTTATTTTAGGATACAGTCTCCCTTGTACCTAATCGCCATAAACCAGCAGACCTTTGTTATTTGATGCTCAGAGCGCAGGTGGCGTTCTGTAGTAAATTACTTATTCACTCAAAAACAAGTCACTCGACCGATATTACTCTTGTTTATATGTAACACATTTCTCTAAATTTCTTACAAAGCTTTTCGTAGAGTTTGAACTGCAATGGCAGGCTAAAATTGTAATGCATCGCTAAGTGAAAGGATTATATTATAGAGCATAGGAATTTATTATAGAGCTGATCAAAAAATTCATCATAATCATTATTTTGTCCTCATCCCAATTTGTTTGGGGTCGGCGCAGCATGTCTTCTTCTTCCTTACTTGTCTATTACTTCTCATCTCATCAGATACTTTCTTTCTTGCCATCAATTCATATTTTGATAATATCTCTTAGCTGCCACGGTTTATTTTAATTACTTTATCTTTTAATTACTGATTAATCTTTTATTCTGGACGCTCTTAACTTGCCCGTATTTCTACATTGTTCTCACATATTTTTAATTCTTAACATGAATGATGTAACCAAGATTTTGTAACATATTTTGATTTAAAAGAGTGTCCATGGATTTTCTTGCCCATTCTTCTCCATAGAGATCTACGCTACGGAATGGGCAACTACAGTACTTTTACAAGTTATTATGCCTTGTGACTGATGGGACTGTATAGCTTCGCGGTTTATTTTGTTTTTTTGACTTTCAAAAGTGCCTGTAATCGTCTAATTGAAATAAATTCTTTGACTTTGACTTTTGATTTACTTTTGTTTAAATTTCAAAAAACTTGTTAATTTCAATTCTTTTTTATGTTTACTTATATTTTTGCAAACATTAAAATGTTTAATTCTAAGCCCGAGAGGTGATCTGTACCTCAGGATCTTCCTATCTCAGACACCTTTCTCTATATAAGATGTACAAAATGTGAACCAGCGCCTTTAAGTTTTGATGTGGAGATAAATAAAGATTTATGATTATGATTATATCATCCTTCACACAGTCCCTATCGTTTCTTTGGTTTTCGTCTTCTCATAAACCCGGATAGGAGTTCATTCATACTCAAAACTTTCCTCACGACATTTTCCTCATTCCTCCGCATCACATACCACGACAACTGATTACCACACGTATTTTTAGTCACCGGCACCTCTTTCAGATCTAAATATAGTTATATATGTATATATTTTTCTTATCAGCTCGATAAAATGCCAAATTATTCATGAAATACGGTTCTGGCAACATGTTTGTCACTGTACAATATTGACGAAAGTGAGCCACTCTTTACCTGTAGGGGGTACTTCTCGTCCCGGAAAATTAAAAACTTTTCCGTATGCGAAGCCGCGGGCTTAGCTGTTATTAAATGAAACAAAAGTATCCATAATAATACCGCTGCTGCAGAAAGAAATCGTGAAAATAAAAACCTGAGTATTAACTATAGTAATTACGTACTATTGAAATTAACTTAGGTCCACACGGCGATAAATCCAGTATAACATGTCATTGCTTTGTATATATTTCCCGTACCATGAGAGATCCGCTTATACTGGTTATGCATAGCGTGATTGGTCGTCGTACTTACTGTGAAGACAAAGGGTACCTATTACAATATGATTTAACAAAGCAAGTTAGATGAAAAAAATAAAAATAAATCTCATTATATCATTAACGGCCTGAAGTGCTAACATATATTTTTTAAATGAAAATAACTAATAAATTAAAAACTTCTTAACATCAATGTCAATGTTAGTTATAAAAAATTGCATTTTTTTAGTAACAATTAAAATATGTAACCAGCTGTTAATTGTGAAATGAAAGTGTTTTTTTAAGTAAAGGATGATTTTTCAACAAAAAAATATGATACAAGTTGTTTGTTTTTTTTTTCTTCTTACTTCTAGCTACCACTAGCCCCTTGTTCTCCACATTGCTGCCACAGACTTGATGTTGCCAATTAAGAGCTTCCGACACGAACCGCCTATCTTGCAGCCGAAGTCGAGGCCGTTTAGAACGGCACTCGCCTTAAATGGCATCAAGTTAGTAGTCAATGATAATAAGTTAGTTTATTTTATTGTTTTGATGTAACAAAAGAAACGCACCACATCTCTTGATGACTGAACAGGATACTGAACAACTTTTTGATTTATTGAAAATCGTAGGTAACGTTTTTCTTTTGTTTTACCATGATATATCAACATAAATATACCGTATTAATTCATATAGAAAGACCAATTTCTTTTGCGAATTTCATGAAATCGTAGAACTAAAGTTATTCAGTTTCATGGTACGAGAGGTTGTACGTTTATCATGTTACAAAATGTACCATAGTTATTAATTTTAAAGTTCAAACTCCCGAATCAAATGCATAATTTTCCTGCCCATGTCCTAAGTTACTTAGCCTAAGTGTAACACGTTTTTTTCTTCCTTGCTCCTTTGTCATCCGACACGCTATCATTTCCTCGTTTTTCTTTCATATCTTTATCCTCACACAATCCAACCATAGTTTCTCTGGTCTTCCTCTCCCTCACCACCCATCAACTTTTAAATTCATCAGTTCTTAGTCACATGCGATTCATCCCTTCTCATTATATGACCATACCATGACAGTCGATTCTCTTTCAACATTTCTACAAGGTGTTGCTTTGCAACCTCGTCAAATTTCAGGGGGTGGTCACGAAAGACATAAATAATCAATTAAAATTACGGTACCTAGTTAATTCAGTCTCGCACCGTACACTGCGGAGCACGGTCGCATGTTGTAGCTGCCGGTGACTCATGCGTTAGGGGCAATGGCCTCGGCTACTGTGAAGTGTTCGAACTGTAACGTAGTGATTAGTGAACTTTTGGCGTTTCTTTCGAATGTGCTTGATTATATGGATGAAGACAGCATTCACCAGCTGGTAACATCTTCTTTCAACGTAGAAAGTATTTCACAGGCAAAATGTTTGCTTTTTGAATCCGTTCCTAATGCAAGAAAAATGCCAGTAAGGCGTAAAGATGGGAAGAAGAGAATGTCTCGAGACCTGGATGACATAATTTGTCTCATGAAAGGAATGGATGCCGAAGTCTTCCCTGTGTTCGTGGCAAAAGACTTACATAAAGTGCCTAGTGTGAGTTTCGATCACATTGATTGCACTCGTTTGCTAAAGGACATAGCGAATCTTCGAAATGAAGTCAGTTTGTTACAAGAAAACGTCGTAACAAAAGAGGTGCTCGATGCGTTTAAAAAGGACTTGAGACACGCGTCTATTGTTGTGGACAACTATCCATCCCAGGAGCATTTTGTCAATAAAAGGAGAGGAGCTTGTCTCCAGGAGAGCTACTATGAACTGTGCAGCGGCCCTGTTGGCTTGCAGTATGTTCCTATTAAGGCGAATCATGCTTCGTCATCGTCGTCGTCCGAAACGAAACGCCAACATCACTCAACGCCTACAAAGAACGTACCATCATCCGCAAGCGTGAAACCTATCTCTTTTCAACGCGAGCAATCGAATGAAAGGGAAACATACGATAGCAGACACGTGGAGGCCCGGACGGAGGTTTTGAACAGCGCGAGCGGTGTGAGCGAGAGGTGCAATGTGTCCAGTCCTCAGCGCGGCGGCGGTGGAGAGAGCGGGACAGCGATGGGCGGTGAGGCCCAGCCACACAGAACCGCGGTTTCGAATGCACCGGATAGTGAACTCGTGTGCGCGCGCGCTTCGGTCAACAAGTCGGCTATTGTGACTAGTGAATCGGCTGTTACTAATGTGCTGCCTTCGTTATTGTTAGATGAAAATGTCAGTCAGGTTGCAAGGAGCTGCTCACAGGTAACAAAAGAGGATTCTGAATGGCAAGTTGTTCAATGTAAATCTGCCAGGAGATATAAACTTATTGGTCAAAAAGGCCGGGCTTCTACAGCGCCGGACGGAAAGTTTAAAGCTGCTGACATAAAAGTACCTTTGTTTATATCTAACGTCTCTATGGATACTTGTGAGCAGGACATTGTTAGCTACATAAAAGATAAGACCGGCGAGGTTGTCTCATTGAAAATGATCAAAATGAAGGCGAATCGGAGATATAACGCTTATAAGTTATTTGTTTCAAAGTGTAACTTGTATTTGTTTCTAAATGACGATTTTTGGCCTAGTGGCATTACGTTTCGGCGTTTCGTGCATTTTATGTACGGGCCGAAACAAGGAAATAGTAATGTTAAAGTTTAATTTTGGTACACTATGGATTGTAGTCACGAAAGCACATATAATATTTGTAAATTTATTAGTTTTAATTGTAAAAATTTTAAAACCTCCATAGAAGATGTGAGAAATTTATGTAAATCGGCGGATGTAGTCTGTCTCCAAGAGACGTGGTTACTGCATCACGACCTTCCGCTGTTGGGTACTGTATCTCCTGATTTCGAGTACATAGGTAGGAGTTCAGTAGATAGCGGCGAATTGCTGGTAGGTAGACCTTACGGCGGTGTGGCCATACTATGGCGAAAGGGCATTTTCGAAAGTATCTCTGTTATAAATTGCAATAGTGACAGACTATTAGCTATCAATGCGACTATAGGTGGTCGCGCCATTCTAGTTTTTTGTGTGTACATGCCAGTAAAATCAAGAGAAAACTTACCTATTTTCACAGATATTCTTAGTGAGATCAGCTCAATTGAGGAAGGTAGTGATGCTCAATCTGTTATTATTTTGGGAGACTTAAATGCGCAACCTGGCCAATTATTCTTTACCGAGCTAAATAGCTTTTGCATGGACAGATCTTGGGTGTGCGCAGACGTAGAATTGTTGGGGATTGATTCAAACATGTTCACCTATTTTGACACGTTTCATCGTAAGGGCAGTTGGTTGGATCATTGTATTGTCTCACAAGCGGTCTGGCAATCTACAGTTAACGTCGGAATAATTCAGGATATTTTTGCTTCTGATCATCTGCCGGTATTTATCGAGTGCAATTTAGGTTCTATTAGTCCTACCGCTGAGATTCAAAATACGTCGCGAAGTGCTGTAATCTGGGGGGAAAGAAATGAGGCTCAAATTGGTAAATATCGTGATTTGTGTACTAAAGGCTTGCGAGACATTGACTTCCCCACAGAATTTGAAACATGTAGTTTTGGGCCTTGTACTTTATCTGATCATAAATTAGTCTTAGATAAAATGTATAAGACATTTGTTGATGTATTATGTGATGCGGCTGTACAATCTAAAAATAATTTGAGCCCTAAACGGCATTATAAAAGTGTGTGCGGCTGGAATGTTCATGTGAGGGAAGCGCACCGGGAGGCGAGGCTAAAATACCAAAACTGGATGGTTCTGGGTAGACCAAGTACTGGTCCCGCTTACGACCAGATGTGCGTGTCACGGAAAATTTTTAAAGGGCGGCTAAAATGGTGTCATAAACACCAGGACCAAATTAAAATGGACACAATAGCTAAACAGAGGGCCGAAAAAGATTTCACAAAATTTTGGAAGTCCACAAATAATCTTGGTGTTAAGCCTGGTCTCCCTGCGAATGTTGAGGGTCGAAATGAACCAGAGGATATAGCTAATTTGTTCATGGAGCACTTTAAAGTACGCTCTCCTCTGGGGCCTTCGACCACTATGCCAGATTGGGGGCCCACCGTGGCGGGAGAGGAACCTTTACTTAAGTTTACGTCAAATCAACTTAAAAAAGTGATGAACAGTATGCGTAGAGGTAAATCTCCTGGCCACGATGGGCTCAGTATTGAGCACTTAAAATATGCTGGCATACACGTGCCGAGAGTCCTGTCCATGTTCTTTAATATGTGCATTACTCATTCATATTTACCGGGTGACCTGATGAGAACAATAGTGGTGCCGATAGTGAAGAACAAGACAGGAGACATATCGAACAAGGGGAACTATCGCCCGATCTCTCTCGCGACAATTGTAGCTAAACTGTTGGATAGTGTGCTTGAGTCTTGTCTGGATAAGTACATAAACATACATGACGCACAGTTCGGGTTTAGACCTGGACTCTCTACTGAAAGCGCGATTCTGGCTCTTAAGTACACTGTCCAATACTACACTGAACGAAAGACTCCGGTGTACGCCTGTTTTTTGGATCTCTCCAAAGCCTTCGATCTCGTTTCATATGAAGTGCTCTGGAGAAAGATGGAGGACAGGGGTATACCAGCAGAACTATTGAAAATATTTCAATTTTGGTACTCGAACCAGACTAATTGTGTTAGGTGGTCAAACTGCCTCTCTGAGTCATACAGGTTGGAGTGCGGAGTGAGACAGGGGGGGTTGTCCTCTCCAAAGCTGTTTAACCTGTATGTCAATGACCTCATAGTCGAGCTCAGCAGCATGCGTGTCGGTTGCCGGGTGGGTGGTGTTTGTGTGAACAACATCAGCTACGCGGACGACATGGTGTTGCTGGGACCGACTGCGAGATCAATCAAAGAGATGCTGAAGGTCTGTGAAAAGTATGCCGCGTCACATGGCCTTCTATATAACGCAACGAAAACCGAGTTCATGGTCTTCAAGGCCGCCGGCAAGTGCCCAGACACAATTCCTTCAATTACTTTGAACGGCGCTAATATAAAACAGGTGACCAAGTTTAAATATTTGGGCCATATACTTGTCGACGACCTTAAGGACGATGATGACGTGGAGAGGGAGCGCAGGGCGTTGGCGGTCCGCGGGAATATGTTGGCGCGCAGATTTTTTCGTTGTACCGATCAGGTCAAAATAACCCTGTTTAAAGCGTACTGTCAAGGCCTGTACACGGGAAGTCTGTGGTTCAGCTGTTCACGGGGGACGCTAAATGCCTTGCGCGTCCAATATAACAATGTTTTCAGGATGATGTTGAAACTCCCTCGTTTCTGTAGTGCCTCGGGGATGTTTGCCCAAGCGAATGCAGATGGTTTCCAGGCTATCATCCGGAAAAAGGTGGCTTCGCTTGTGAGGAGGATTCGGGGGAGCAACAATAGCATCCTGAAAGTCATAGCTGAGGACCCGAGAGCTCCTGTGCTGAGGCATCTCATGCGAAATCATTGTCCGCATGAAATGCCTCTTAAGTACATGACTCACTAATTTGTTATTTATATTTTGTTACTAATCCTAGTGTATAAGTTGTAGTGTCTAAGATGTGTACTAACAAAAATGGTTCCTATGTTGTCCCAAATAAAAAGAATTTATTATTTATTATTATTAATTATTAATAAACGCTGATTTTTTTGGTTGTTTAATTTTCTCAGTATTTAAGAACAACCCCCTTAACGTGGTTTAGGGACTAAGAAATTATGAAATAAACGTTTGAGATTGTTTGTATGTGTGTAAGCGAGGTTATAAGGCAAGAACCAGACGGGCCGCGTTTAAAACACGGGTGGTTCACACTTACCGATTTCCGTAAAAAAGAAAAATTACCTACCCTTTTTTTATTGATTCGGGACGAGAATCACTAGCATAGTTACCTCCTTGAATTTGACGAGGATGCAAAACAACACCTTGTATAACGGGCGCAACTTTCAAACTTCCTCCAATAAACTCATTCCTTACTTTGTCGATTCTTGTCAACCCATACATCCACCTCAACATTCTCATATCCGCTACTTGAAAAAAAAAAACTTTCGATTGTGACTTCTCTTATTTACTTCGAATATTAAGATGAATACTAAGGTTCGTCTTAAGTTCGTGGTCTTAAGAAGATTAAGTGCGATTTTATCTTCCGACGTATAAGAATGTATATTCATTATTTTAATTTTAATACAAGGTGAAAGTTGAAGGAGGTGCTCGTGGCTAAATAATAACAGCCGCACGGGTCGATCTTTAAGCTTAAGCCGTGCTTGCCGAGGTTGGTTCGCGTATGACCATAATTACATACAGAGTTTCCTCCGTGCCTGTTGGCCCCAGCTGTAATTTGTAGATTTTTGACAGTCGTTACGAGTAGTCAGAAGCGGAAAGTCTGACATCCAGTCTTACAAATGGGTATCGTATTACCCATTTACTGAGTTGTGGAGGTCAGATACGCAGTCGCTACATGTAAAATACTGGTACTCAGCTGCATCCGGTTAGACTGGAAGGCGACCCCAACATAGTTGATGATGACAAGCTGAAAGTTGAAGTTTTTCAAATCCTGTCGACGTTGTAAAAGAAACTTTGGAACAAAAAGCGGATTAACTTCTTATGAAGTTCAGAGATAGATGCAAAGCCGGAGTGCATTCGCGTTGGAATTATTCAATGCGGGCGGGTTTGACGTCGTGGCTTGGCTTGGCAACGACGCACGACGCATACTGCAGCTGAACAGTCACATTGTTAGCCTTCAGTCATTCTTTTCTAAACAGACGTGCGGTTACCCTTATGAACAAACCGGCTGATTGGAATGCGAGAATTCCGTAGTCGGAATGAATACACATCCAGAATATTGAATTTGGGGCTGCAGCGATGACACGCAGTCGGAGTGCATAATTATGCAATCATACAACGATTCTGGGACACCAATAAAATTGTTCATTTTTTAGGGTTCCGTACCCAAAGGGTCAAACGGGACCCTATTACTGAGACTTCGCTGTCCGTCCGTCCGTCCGTCCGTCTGTCACCAGGCTGTATCTCATGATCCGTGATAGGTAGCCAGTTGAAATTTCTACAGATTATGTATTTCTGTTGATGCTTTAACACAAATACTAAAAATAGAATAAAATAAATATTTAAGGGGGCTCTCCATACGAAAAAATGTTTTTTGCTCGTTTTTATAAATAACTAGCTGTGCCTGCGACTTCGCCCGCGTGAAATATTTTTAGGGTTCCGTACCTCAAAAAGAAAAAACGGAACCCTTATAGGATCACTTTGTTGTCCGTCTGTCTGTCTGTCAGGACCCTTTTTCTCAAGAACACGTCGAGGTATCAAGCTGAAATTTATATCAAATACTCAAGTCTATAATACCTTTAAGCTGTAACAAAATCAAAACTTCTAAGCCAACGCAATCAAAAGATACAGCCGTTTATGCCACAAATTTCCACAAATTTTCGACACTCGCAAAGGAATCAAAACCTACAGGGTACTTCCCGTGAACTCAGAATCTTAAAATTTGGTACGAAGTAACGTCTTATAGCACAGATAAAGGAAAAATTGTAAATTTTTTGTTCCATCATATAATAAAATATTTTTAATAATTTAAAACTTTATACACCTTTCCTTATGGACGCGTAAAGGTATTACACTGAAATTTATATCAAATACTGAAATCTATAATACCTTTAAGCTGTAACAAAATCAAACTTCTACGCAATTAAAAGAAACAGCAATTTAAGCCGCATATTTTCAAACTCGCAACTACTCACAAGAGAATCAAAACCTAAAGGGACCAGTCGACCTTGAAATTGAAATTTGACATGAAGCAATGTTTTACAGCACATATAAAGGAAAAATTCCGAAAACCTTAAATTTTTGTTACATTACATACTTTCATTTATTCTCTTCAGTAATTTTGGTTTGTACGGAACCCTCGGTGCGCGAGTCCGACTCGCACTTGCCCGGTTTTTTTTTTTCTAAAATAGAATTAGCTAAGGTACTCCTTATTACATCAGCTATCTGCCAGTGAAACTCCCGTCAAAATCAGTCCAGCCGTTCCAGAGATTAGCCGGGACAAACAGATGTCCGTCTGTCAAATAGACAGACAGACGGACAGACAGACAGAAAAAAATATATATTTTGGTATCTGTATCCTATATACATTCATATGCATGTAGTAAAAAGCGGTTATTTTAATGTTATAAACAGGCACTTCAATTTTATTTATTTGTATAGATGGCAAGGAAACCTTCGTGCGCGAGTCCGACTCGCACTTGGCCGTTTCTTTTATGTCCCGTTTCTCAACATACGCTTCCGTTTTGGCAATCACAAAATAATAAACAAATACACGTATTTATTAAGTTGAGGGTTAAAAAGGAAATACTCAAAAGTCTTACTACTTAGCTTGGATGAATAAACAAAAATCTGAGTTTACACCTTAAGGTGCGACGCATGCAAAGCGTCAATTTTCCCCAAAGCGATATGCAAATAAGTTCTCGGCGAAAGAAATACACTTATAATTTCAGCCACGTTCTTTAAATTTACCTTTTAACAGCCTCTTGATATTTCTAATACGTGGCGCTTCAAATTTTTCTGTACAAGCTGTGCAGGAAAATAGGATAAAAGAAGAGATAAAATTCTCAAAGTTTACCTGAGCTTGTTGATGCAGGTCACGACATGAATTTATCACAGCTCTACTTTAGGTACTTGGGAGGTAATTGAGTGGAACAGAGGGCCTCCGGTTTCGAGCTGCACTGCTGATCATCGATCTCGCTCGCACCCCTCGCACCAGTATGATAAGACATCATTCTTATTCACCTCGCCGTCTTATTAACAATTTTATTCAGGTCACATTCTTATAATGTTGAAAAATTAACAAACAGATTGAAAGCGAAGTTTAAACGAATTATTCTAATTAGAGGTCGTGCCGCTGCGTAGAGCGATAATTGTCAACATTCACTGCATCCAACCAATTTCAATTCGGAATACATTAAACTGGCTTTAAAAATAAAATGTTGCCAAAATGTTGTGTTAATAACAATAAGTAAATTTGCACAGAACTATTGCTAAAAGCATTTTAAATAATTAGTTGATAGGTATTTTTGTTTATTATGTGATATACTCGGATTAGTCAATACATACCGACACTCACTCACATCTATCAACTAATTATTGGTTAAAATGCTTTTAGCAATAGTTCCGTGCAAATGGACTTATTATTATCACAACATTTTACAGTAGTACAGCAGTTCTGGACACAACCCTCCCCCCCCCCCCCCTGCCATAGGTCGTGTGATGATGGGGCAGCTTCAATGAATAACCAATGCATCTAGCACGTGCCTGGGTTTCCATTACTTGATAAATTCATTTGCATATTAGTGCGAAATCAACGAGCAACAGCCATATTGGCGCTGCAGCCAATCATTTCGTTTATAGAGCTTCGAGAGTTGAGTATTTTCGAAATCACCACACCTTACGCAAATATTGAAACCAATATTCTCTCGAGAAAGATACTAACAGTTTAAATTTTCTTACCTGAATCGTTTATTGTACTTAATTTTTATATAAATTGAATAACAGTTAGCAAAGTTGAACAAGTTCATAATGTCGGAGAAAGGTACTTAAACTATTTGAATCAAACAAACAAATAACCATTCTTGTGGCCTTCGCCGCAGTCGGTTAAAAAACTCTCAATTCTTCATAAGTCGTAAATTCATTTGCTTTCCGGCAAAGAATAAAAGCTATTGCAAAGTTTTCATGCATTCAAATTGAGGCTGGAAGGCTTTTCAATTCAAGTTTTGTAAAGAAAAATTTGCGGCAGAACAACTACAGCAGTGCTAAATAACAAGTTTAGTTTAGTTTTCTTTTACATAACTGTACCGAAATCATACCAGCAGATAGGAAACAGTTTGATTACATAAACCCGCTTGTTTGGAACCTCATTCAGCGTTTGCGTTAATAAAGTAGTTAATTATTGCAACACATGTACCTAACTAGTTTTGCATGCTTTAGGAAAACGCTTGTGATAATGTATGAAATAATATAAAACTTTACATAGCAATCATTTCGACGTGAATTTATATTGCATATTTAATCAATAACATGAAATGTTGCTAGTTTCAATATCTGTTTGTGTTTGGGTCAAAGACTGTGCTGATCGTAATTTACATTATCAGCTTCAGCCTATGTAGGTGAACTTAGCAGATCATTTCCCAGCAGAGCATGAAAAGATGGGAGTTCTATTCGCATGCGGCATAGTTCTAGAGTTCCTCATACTTAAAAAAAATAGTTCTAGCGTTATTGCCCGAAAAAAAGTCGAATGAAAATATGCTCTGCTAACTTCCGTCAGCAGATCATTTTTTCCGAAATTAAAATTTTAAAATTGTTTTATACGCAGAAAGGTCAGTTCTATAGTTCCTAATAATTTTCCGGAAGAGTTCTGTCGCCCTAAGCCAGTAATTTTTTTTTTAAAATTATGAACTTTTTAGAAAAAAGACAATCATTTTGATAAAATGTGAATGACGTAATTTGTGCTTTTTCAAAGATATTTCAGGCGTTGATAAGTTATCAAGAGCCGAGTAACAGAAAAAAAAACTAAATTAAAGCAGACATCCTCCAAACGGATAAGCAGGGCCTTGTGAAAAGTCAAGATAGAAGAAATCAAAATATAACTCAATTTTTCAGCTAGAATGATATTAACAAAATTTGAACATATCGAAGAAGCAGGAGCTCCTCGTTCCTCGATACATGAGAACTGGAACTATTCAAAAAAGTGCAAGAACAGCCTAGCACTCTCACTCAGATAACAGCAGAGCATGGTTAAATAGTAACATAAGCAGAAATAGAGAAACAATTCAATGTTTCAGATTATATGAAAATTAAAAATTCTGGTATGCATGAGGCACAGGAATTCCTCGATTCCTGATGCTGGAGTATTAAACCTAACAAAAAGGTGCAGGAACAGCCTATCACTCTCACTCAGATATCAGCAGAGCATGGTTGAATAGGAACACTAGCTGAAATAGAGAAACAATTCAATGTTTCAGATTATATGAAAATTAAAAATTCTGGTATGCATGAGGCACAGGAATTCCTCGATTCCTGATGCTGGAGTATTAAACCTAACAAAAAGGTGCAGAAACAGCCTAGCACTCTCACTCAGATATCAGCAGAGCATGGTTGAATAGGAATACTAGCAGAAATAGAGAAACAATTCAATGAATCAGATTCTATGGAAATAAAAAAATTCTGGCTTGCTTGAGGCCCAAGAACTCCTCGATTCCTGATGCTGGAGTATCAGACCTATACAAAAAAGTGCAAGAACAGCCTAACACTCTCACTCAGATATCAGCAGAGCATGGTTGAATAGGAACACTAGCAGAAATAGAGAAACAATTCAATGTTTCAGTTTGTATGGCAATAAAAAAAATCTGGTATTCCTGAGGCCCGGGAACTTCTCGATTCCTGATGCTGAAGTATCAGACCTACATAAAAAGGTGCAGAAACAGCCTAGCACTCTCACTCAGATATCAGCAGAGCATAGTTGAATAGGAACACTAGCAGAAATAGAGAAACAATTCAATGTTTCAGTTTGTATGGAAATAAAAAAATTCTGGCTTGCTTGAGGCACAAGAACTCCTCGATTCCTGATGCTGGAGTATTAGACCTATACAAAAAAGGTGCAAAAACAGCCTAGCACTCTCACTCAGATATCAGCAGATTATGGTTGAATAGGAACACTAGCAGAAATGGAGAAACAATTCAATGTCTCAGTTTGTATGGCAATAAAAAAAATCTGGTATTCCTGAGGCCCGGGAACTCCTCGATTCCTGATGCTGGAGTATCAAACCTACACAAAAAGGTGCAAGAACAGCCTAGCACTCTCACTCAGATATCAGCAGAGCATGGTTGAATAGGAACACTAGCAGAAATAGAGAAACAATTCAATGTTTCAGTTTGTATGGAAATAAAAAAATTCTGGCTTGCTTGAGGCACAAGGACTCCTCGATTCCTGATGCTGGAGTATTAGACCTATACAAAAAAGGTGCAAAAACAGCCTAGCACTCTCACTCAGATATCAGCAGAGCATGGTTGAATAGAAACACTAGCAGAAATAGAGAAACAATTCAATGTTTCAGTTTGTATGGAAATAAAAAAATTCTGGCTTGCTTGAGGCACAAGGACTCCTCGATTCCTGATGCTGGAGTATTAGACCTATACAAAAAAGGTGCAAAAGCAGCCTAGCACTCTCACTCAGATATCAGCAGAGCATGGTTCAATAGGAACACTAGCAGAAATAGAGAAACAATTCAATGTTTTAGTTTGTATGGAAATAAAAAAAAATCTGGCTTGCTTGAGGCCCAAGAACTCCTCGATTCCTGATGCTGGAGTATCAGACCTATACAAAAAGGTGCAAGAACAGCCTAGCACTCTCACTCAGATATCAGCAGAGCATGGTTGAATAGAAACACTAGCAGAAATAGAGAAACAATTCAATGTTTCAGTTTGTATGGCCATAAAAAAAATCTGGTATTCCTGAGGCCCGGGAACTCCTCAATTCCTGATGCTGGAGTATCAGACCTACACAAAAAGGTGCAGAAAAAGCCTAGCGCACTCACTCAGATATCAGCAGAGCATGGTTGAATAGGAACACTAGCAGAAATAGAGAAACAATTCAATGTTTCAGTTTGTATGCAAATAAAAAAAATCTGGATTGCTTGAGGCACAAGAACTCCTCAATTCCAGATGCTGGAGAATCAGACCTATACAAAAAAGTGCAAGAACAGCCTAGCACTCTCACTCAGATATCAGCAGATTATGGTTGAATAGGAACACTAGCAGAAATGGAGAAACAATTCAATGTCTCAGTTTGTATGGCAATAAAAAAAATCTGGTATTCCTGAGGCCCGGGAACTCCTCGATCGCTGATGCTGGAGTATCAGACCTACACAAAAAGGTGCAAGAACAGCCTAGCACTCTCACTCAGATATCAGCAGAGCATGGTTGAATAGGAACACTAGCAGAAATAGAGAAACAATACAATGTTTTAGTTTGTATGGATATAAAAAAAATCTGGCTTGCTTGAGGCCCAAGAACTCCTCGATTCCTAATGCTGGAGTATTAGACCTATACAAAAAGGTGCAAGAACAGCCTAGCACTCTCACTCAGATATCAGCAGAGCATGGTTGAATAGGAACACTAGCAGAAATAGAGAAACAATTCAATGTTTCAGTTTGTATGGAAATAAAAAAATTCTGGCTTGCTTGAGGCACAAGAACTCCTCGATTCCTGATGCTGGAGTATTAGACCTATACAAAAAAGGTGCAAAAACAGCCTAGCACTCTCACTCAGATATCAGCAGATTATGGTTGAATAGGAACACTAGCAGAAATGGAGAAACAATTCAATGTCTCAGTTTGTATGGCAATAAAAAAAATCTGGTATTCCTGAGGCCCGAGAACTCCTCGATTCCTGATGCTGGAGTATCAAACCTACACAAAAAGGTGCAAGAACAGCCTAGCACTCTCACTCAGATATCAGCAGAGCATGGTTGAATAGGAACACTAGCAGAAATAGAGAAACAATTCAATGTTTCAGTTTGTATGGAAATAAAAAAATTCTGGCTTGCTTGAGGCACAAGGACTCCTCGATTCCTGATGCTGGAGTATTAGACCTATACAAAAAAGGTGCAAAAACAGCCTAGCACTCTCACTCAGATATCAGCAGAGCATGGTTGAATAGAAACACTAGCAGAAATAGAGAAACAATTCAATGTTTCAGTTTGTATGGAAATAAAAAAATTCTGGCTTGCTTGAGGCACAAGAACTCCTCGATTCCTGATGCTGGAGTATTAGACCTATACAAAAAAGGTGCAAAAACAGCCTAGCACTCTCACTCAGATATCAGCAGAGCATGGTTGAATAGGAACACTAGCAGAAATAGAGAAACAATTCAATGTTTCAGTTTGTATGGCAATAAAACAAATCTGGTATTCCTGAGGCCCGGGAACTCCTCGATTCCTGATGCTGGAGTATCAAACCTACACAAAAAGGTGCAAGAACAGCCTAGCACTCTCACTCAGATATCAGCAGAGCATGGTTGAATAGGAACACTAGCAGAAATAGAGAAACAATTCAATGTTTCAGTTTGTATGGAAATAAAAAAATTCTGGCTTGCTTGAGGCACAAGAACTCCTCGATTCCTGATGCTGGAGTATTAGACCTATACAAAAAAGGTGCAAAAACAGCCTAGCACTCTCACTCAGATATCAGCAGAGCATGGTTGAATAGGAACACTAGCAGAAATAGAGAAACAATTCAATGTTTCAGGTTGTATGGCAATAAAACAAATCTGGTATTCCTGAGGCCCGGGAACTCCTCGATTCCTGATGCTAAAGTATCAAACCTACACAAAAAGGTGCAAGAACAGCCTAGCACTCTCACTCAGATATCAGCAGAGCATGGTTGAATAGGAACACTAGCAGAAATAGAGAAACAATTCAATGTTTCAGTTTGTATGGAAATAAAAAAATTCTGGCTTGCTTGAGGCACAAGAACTCCTCGATTCCTGATGCTGGAGTATTAGACCTATACAAAAAAGGTGCAAAAACAGCCTAGCACTCTCACTCAGATATCAGCAGATTATGGTTGAATAGGAACACTAGCAGAAATGGAGAAACAATTCAATGTCTCAGTTTGTATGGCAATAAAAAAAATCTGGTATTCCTGAGGCCCGAAAACTCCTCGATTCCTGATGCTGGAGTATCAAACCTACACAAAAAGGTGCAAGAACAGCCTAGCACTCTCACTCAGATATCAGCAGAGCATGGTTGAATAGGAACACTAGCAGAAATAGAGAAACAATTCAATGTTTCAGTTTGTATGGAAATAAAAAAATTCTGGCTTGCTTTAGGCACAAGGACTCCTCGATTCCTGATGCTGGAGTATTAGACCTATACAAAAAAGGTGCAAAAACAGCCTAGCACTCTCACTCAGATATCAGCAGAGCATGGTTCAATAGGAACACTAGCAGAAATAGAGAAACAATTCAATGTTTCAGTTTGTATGGAAATAAAAAAATTCTGGCTTGCTTGAGGCACAAGAACTCCTCGATTCCTGATGCTGGAGTATTAGAACTATACAAAAAAGCACCGTTTTGTATAGGTCTGATACTTCAGCATCAGGAATCGAGGAGTTCCCGGACCTCAGGCATACCAGTTTTTTTTTATTTCCATACAAACTGAAACATTGAATTGTTTCTCTATTTCTGCTAGTGTTCCTATTGAACCATGCTCTGCTGATATCTGAGTGAGAGTGCTAGGCTGTTCCTGCACCGTTTTGTATAGGTCTAATACTCCAGCATCAGGAATCGAGGAGTTCCCGGAGCTCAGGCATAACAGATTTTTTTTATTGCCATACAAACTGAAACATTGAATTGTTTCTCTATTTCTGCTAGTGTTCCTATTCAACCATGCTCTGCTGATATCTGAGTAAGAGTGCTAGGCTGTTCCTGCACCGTTTTGTATAGGTCTAATACTCCAGCATCAGGAATCGAGGAGTTCCCGGAGCTCAGGCATAACAGATTTTTTTTTATTGCCATACAAACTGAAACATTGAATTGTTTCTCTATTTCTACTAGTGTTCCTATTCAACCATGCCCTGCTGATATCTGAGTGAGAGTGCTAGGCTGTTTCTGCACCGTTTTGTTTAGGTCTGATACTCCAGCATCAGGAATCGAGGAGTTCCCGGACCTCAGGCATACCAGATTTTTTTTATTGCCATACAAACTGAAACATTGAATTGTTTCTCTATTTCTGCTAGTGTTCCTATTCAACCATGCTCTGCTGATATCTGAGTGAGAGTGCTAGGCTGTTCTTGCACCTTTTTGTATAGGTCTGATACTTCAGCATCAGGAATCGAGGAGTTCCCGGGCCTCGAGCAAGCCAGATTTTTTTTATTTCCATACAAACTGAAACATTGAATTGTTTCTCTATTTCTGCTAGTGTTCCTATTCAACCATGCTCTGCTGATATCTGAGTAAGAGTGCTAGGCTGTTCCTGCACCGTTTTGTATAGGTCTAATACTCCAGCATCAGGAATCGAGGAGGTCCCGGACCTCAGGCATACCAGATTTTTTTTATTGCCATACAAACTGATACATTGAATTGTTTCTCTATTTCTGCTAGTGTTCCTATTCAACCATGCTCTGCTGATATCTGAGTGAGAGTGCTAGGCTGTTTTCGCACCTTTTTGTGTAGGTTTGATACTTGAGCATCAGGAATCGAGGAGTTCCCGGGCCTCAGGAATACAAGTTTTTTTTTATTGCCATACAAACTGAGACATTGAATTGTTTCTCTATTTCTGCTAGTTTTACCATTCAACCATGCTCTGCTGATATCTGAGTGAGAGTTCCAGGCTGTTTCTGCACCTTTTCGTGTAGGTCTGATACTCCAGCATCAGGAATCGAGGAGTTCTTGGGCCTCAAGCAAGCCAGATTTTTTTATTTCCATACAAACTGAAACATTGAATTGTTTCTCTATTTCTGCTAGTGTTCCTATTCAACCATGCTCTGCTGATATCTGAGTGAGAGTGCTAGGCTGTTCTTGCACCTTTTTGTATAGGTCTGATACTCCAGCATCAGGAATCGAGGAGTTCCCGGGCCCCAGATTTTTTTTATTTCCATACAAACTGAAACATTGAATTGTGTCTCTATTTCTGCTAGTGTTCCTATTCAACCATGCTCTGCTGATATCTGAGTAAGAGTGCTAGGCTGTTCCTGCACCGTTTTGTATAGGTCTAATACTCCAGCATCAGGAATCGAGGAGTTCCCGGAGCTCAGGCATAACAGATTTTTTTATTGCCATACAAACTGAAACATTGAATTGTTTCTCTATTTCTACTAGTGTTCCTATCCAACCATGCTCTGCTGATATCTGAGTGAGAGTGCTATGCTGTTTATGCACCGTTTTGTTTAGGTCTGATACTCCAGCATCAGGAATCGAGGAGTTCCCGGACCTCAGGCATACCAGATTTTTTTTATTGCCGTACAAACTGAAACATTGAATTGTTTCTCTATTTCTGCTAGTGTTCCTATTCAACCATGCTCTGCTGATATCTGAGTGAGAGTGCTAGGCTGTTTTCGCACCTTTTTGTGTAGGTTTCATACTTCAGCATCAGGAATCGAGGAGTTCCCGGGCCTCAGGAATACAAGTTTTTTTTTATTGCCATACAAACTGAGACATTGAATTGTTTCTCTATTTCTGCTAGTTTTACCATTCAACCATGCTCTGCTGATATCTGAGTGAGAGTTCTAGGCTGTTTCTGCACCTTTTCGTGTAGGTCTGATACTCCAGCATCAGGAATCGAGGAGTTCTTGGGCCTCAAGCAAGCCAGATTTTTTTATTTCCATACAAACTGAAACATTGAATTGTTTCTCTATTTCTGCTAGTGTTCCTATTCAACCATGCTCTGCTGATATCTGAGTGAGAGTGCTAGGCTGTTCTTGCACCTTTTTGTATAGGTCTGCTACTCCAGCATTAGGAATCGAGGAGTTCCCGGGCCTCGAGCAAGCCAGATTTTTTTTATTTCCATACAAACTGAAACATTGAATTGTTTCTCTATTTCTGCTAGTGTTCCTATTCAACCATGCTCTGCTGATATCTGAGTAAGAGTGCTAGGCTGTTCCTGCACCGTTTTGTATAGGTCTATTACTCCAGCATCAGGAATCGAGGAGTTCTTGGAGCTCAGGCATACCAGATTTTTTTTATTGCCATACAAACTGAAACATTGAATTGTTTCTCTATTTCTGCTAGTGTTCCTATTCAACCATGCTCTGCTGATATCTGAGTGAGAGTGCTAGGCTGTTTACGCACCTTTTTGTGTAGGTTTGATACTTGAGCATCAGGAATCGAGGAGTTCCCGGGCCTCAGGAATACAAGATTTTTTTTATTGCCATACAAACTGAGACATTGAATTGTTTCTCTATTTCTGCTAGTGTTACCATTCAACCATGCTCTGCTGATATCTGAGTGAGAGTGCTAGGCTGTTTCTGCACCTTTTCGTGTAGGTCTGATACTCCAGCATCAGGAATCGAGGAGTTCCCGGACCTCAGGCATACCAGATTTTTTTTATTGCCATACAAACTGAAACATTGAATTGTTTCTCTATTTCTACTAGTGTTCCTATTCTACCATGCTCTGCTGATATCTGAGTGAGAGTGCTAGGCTGTTCCTGCACCGTTTTGTATAGGTCTGATACTCCAGCATCAGGAATCGAGGAGTTCTTGGGCCTCAAGCAAGCCAGATTTTTTTATTTCCATACAAACTGAAACATTGAATTGTTTCTCTATTTCTGCTAGTGTTACCATTCAACCATGCTCTGCTGATATCTGAGTGAGAGTGCTAGGCTGTTTCTGCACCTTTTCGTGTAGGTCTGATACTCCAGCATCGAGGAGTTCCCGGACCTCAGGCATACCAGATTTTTTTTATTGCCATACAAACTGAAACATTGAATTGTTTCTCTATTTCTACTAGTGTTCCTATTCTACCATGCTCTGCTGATATCTGAGTGAGAGTGCTAGGCTGTTCCTGCATCGTTTTGTATAGGTCTGATACTTCAGCATCAGGAATCGAGGAGTTCCCGGATCTCAGTCATACCAGATTTTTTTTATTGCCATACAAACTGAAACCTTGAATTGTTTCTCTATTTCTGCTAGTGTTCCTATTGAACCATGCTCTGCTGATATCTGAGTGAGAGTGCTAGGCTGTTTCTGCACCTTTTTGTGTAGGTCTGATACTCCAGCATCAGGAATCGAGGAGTTCCCGGGCCTCAGGAATACCAATTTTTTTTTATTGCCATACAAACTGAAACATTGAATTGTTTCTCTATTTCTGCTAGTGTTTCTATTCAACCATGCTCTGCTGATATCTGAGTGAGAGTGCTAGGCTGTTCTTGCACCTTTTTGTATAGGTCTGATACTTTAGCATCAGGAATCGAGGACTTCTTGGGCCTCAAGCAAGCCAGATTTTTTTTATTTCCATACAAATTGAAACATTGAATTGTTTCTCTATTTCTGCTAGTGTTCCTATTCAACCATGCTCTGCTGATATCTGAGTGAGAGTGCTAGGCTGTTTCTGCACCTTTTTGTTTAGGTCTAATACTCCAGCATCAGGAATCGAGGAATTCCTGTGCCTCATGCATACCAGAATAGAGAAACAATTCAATGTTTCAGATTTTATGAAAATTAAAAATTTTTCATATAATCTGAAACATTGAATTGTTTCTCTATTTCTGCTTATGTTACTATTCAACCATGCTCTGCTGTTATCTGAGTGAGAGTGCTAGGCTGTTCTTGCACTTTTTTGAATAGTTCCAGTTCTCATGTATCGAGGAACGAAGAGCTCCTGCTTGTTCGATATGTTCGAATTTTTTTAATATCATTCTAGCTGAAAAATTGAGTTATATTTTGATTTCTTCTATCTTGACTTTTCACAAGGTTCTGCTTATCCGTTTGGAGGATGTCTGCTTTAATTTAGTGTTTTTTCTGTAACTCGGCTCTTGATATCTAATCAACGCCTGAAATATCTTTGAAAAAGCACAAATTACGTCATTCACGCCTGTTTTATCAAAATGATTGTCTTTTTTCTAAAAAGTTCATAATTTTTATTTATTTTTTACTGGCTTAGGGCAACAGAACTCTTCCGGAAAATTATTAGGAACTATAGAACTGACCTTTCTGCGTATAAAACAATTTTAAAATTTTAATTTCGGAAAAAATGATCTGCAGACGGAAGTTAGCAGAGCATATTTTTATTCGACTTTTTTTCGGGCAAAAACGCCAGAACTATTTTTTTTAAGTATGAGGAACTCTAGAACTATGCCGCATGCGAATAGAACTCCCATCTTTTCATGCTCTGCTGGGAAATGATCTGCCAAGTTCACTCACATCTTCAGCCTCTGCCTAGCCTTTTCTTAACCATGTTGGGGTCTGCTTCCAGTCTAATCGGATTCAGCTTAATTATTATCCTAATTCACTATAAATCACAATCTTTTAGTAATTTAATTTTCACGAAATATATCTATTGCGTTGCAAGATTAGGTTTCGACAATCTAAAAAAGTTATAACTAGAAGCAGAGCAAGTGGTGCTGAAAGTTATAAACTAAGCTACGCTTGTATGAAAGTAAACACAAAATCGGTGCAATAACGGCGCGTATTATAGACGGTTTGCCAGCTTCATCGTCACGAAAAATGTCACACCAACTGGTCCGCTGCAATAAAACACAGATGTGGCCTACAATTTTATATTAAGAAACTACTACATGTTCATTTGTAGCACAAAGTCGCGTGTGCACTAGATGGGGTTAATTAATTTGAAACAGCAAACTGCGACTGCCGGTGTTGCTCCGTCCTTTGCTACTACACGGCTACTGCACGGTTCATATAAGTCATTTTCCCCTATTAACAGTAATATATAAGTTCTGACAGACTCATAATCTAGAGCCAACACTACTAACCACATGTAACTTTTAATGTGCATGCAAGAAATAAAAAGAAAGAGATTCAAACTCGGTAGGAATATTTCTTAATGGTGTTATATTTAATATCTAATAAATATTTAGAACCCTTATGTTTAAAAAATCTTTCTTACATGGCAAGTTAATGCCAATCGGCAATTGTATGGTGGAACGCCCTTAGGCTCCGTAGACCGATCTTCGCAGGGTGGCTGGTAGAAACTGGATGAGAGTGGCCGAGAATCGAATTAAGTGGCGAGCGATTGAAGAGCCCTATGTCCAGCGATGGACTATAGTTGGTGGTGGTTGTTGATGATGATGATGGCAAATTAACTTAATATTAGTTTTGGGCTACCAATAAGCATAATCAACCAGTGATGACGCCCCAGTGACTCCGCGTGATGGATGTCACATGACTTCGAATTTTTCGGTTATGGGACGTGTTGTCCTCACGATGGTTTTCTTCATGTTTTGAGTGTAAGTATCAGACGAAATGCGTGTCATTTCGATTATTACCTTTAAGTAACATTTGCAAGTTTTGTTTGAGTATTTTGTCGAGTCAGTATTGCGGCGCTGAGGCGGAGCTTACCCCGACTAGGCAACCGTGGTCACCTGTGACAGAGCTTTCATCTTGATTACAGGCCTGCGACCTCGCAATTCAAAAAACGTTTTAATGCGATCGCCTTCTCACTTTGCATAATTATAATCTAGCCGTCACAGAATGATTTTGTATAGCGTTCATGTAATTTTATTATTTCTTTCGTAGTAGACAAACAGTTTGAATAACATAAATGTAATTTTATCTAAACAAATGGTACATACGTAAACATCCGTTATTACGGTTAGGTCAGAAATAGTTCATTGTTACCCTAGGGGTGAAAGTAACTTATTTAGTCCCGAGACGGGGTTTGGCGCCCGAACGAAGTGAGGGCGCTACTAGTTCGAGGGACTTAATAAGTTTTTAACCCGAGGTAAACACTGTGCTTTTCATTACGAATAGTACAAGGAAAGTAAAAATAAAAACATGAATTAGCTAGAGAAAAAATGAGTGAAACCGTTTGCCGCTTTCCCGCCTGTTTTGTTTTTTTTTCTGTGGCCAACCAGCTATTCAGCCTTTATTTTTCATTTTCATCATTGAAAAAATGGTAAATATTTTGCCCAAATCAATGTTGTTTAAAAAAAAGCTGTTGAAACTAAATTATAATAAAGTGTTTTAAAAATATATATCCTTTAATCAATACTTAACTTAAGTTATTTCAATTTTACATCGTGGCTGCATAGAAAGTTGGAACATGGTTCAATAAAAATGTGAAAAAAAAACTAGTTCTATTTTCACATTTTTATTGAACCATGTTCCAATTTATATTTCCAAAAATAAAGGCTGAATAGCTGGCTGGCCACAGAAAAAAAAAAACAAAACAGGCGGGAAAGCGGCAAACGGTATTACTCATTTTTTCTTTAGCTAATTCATGTTTTTATTTTTACTTTCCTTGTACTATTCGTAATGAAAAGCACAGTGTTTACCTCGGGTTAAAGACTTATTTAGTCCCTCGAACTATTGGCAACCTCACCGTCTCGGGACTAAATAAGTTACTTTCACCCCTAGGGTAACAATGTACTATTAAATATATGTTCATAAAAATATAAAGACCAAAACAGTTAGTATTTATCTCCAAACTCAAAACACAACGCTTGAAAAAGAAGCATTCCAAAAGAACAGAAAACAGCTCAACACCTATCAAGACATATATATTGGTTTGCAAGCCAATGAACAAATCTATAATAGCAATATAATACATTATTTCGGCGCAAAAGAAATCAGTGCGTAAACAAAGTGCAAATGGTCGAATGGACTTTGGACTGATAAGCGAGTAGAAAATTCCGCACTCTGCTAATTAGTACTAGTAATTAGACACTTTCAATAATCGTTTACGTTTTATAGTGTTATTTATAAGGCGTAGCAAAGTTGAGACGAATTTAAGTTTATGATATTTACAAGCAACGTTGAAATTAGGCGTTAAGTAAAAATAGATCATCATCATGTTCCTGCCTATGTCCCATTTTATTTGGGGTCGGCGCAACACGTTTCCTTTCTACATACTCCTCTGTCATGCTATCATTTACTACTTTTTCCTTCATATTATTTTTCACGCAATCCATCCATCTTTTCTTTGGTCTTCCTCCCCCTCTCCATCCATTCTCATTTATATTCATCACTCTTTTAGTCATATGTGTTCCATCCCTCCTCATCACATGTCCATACCAAGACAGACGACTCCCTTTCATCTTTTCTGTAACAGGCGGCAAACTTTCAAACTTCCTCTTATATGCTCATTTCTAACTTTATCCATTTTAGTCACTCCACACATCCATCTCAACATTCTCATCTCTGCTGCATGCAATCTTTTTTCATCCGTCTTTTTCACTGCCCAGCATTCCGATCCATACTGTACGACAGGTCGTATCATGGACTTGTATATTTTCCCCTTTAACTTGAGGGGCATCCGTGGGTCGTAAGTTGTTCCAGTGACCTGTCGCCATTTCATCTATCCTGAGTTGATCCGGTGCGTTACGTCCCGGTCTACATCGCCATCTCCTTGGACAAGCGACCCGAGGTACCGAAAATCGGAGCAGATCGGTATGGGCGTTCCGGCAAGGGCTATAGGCACAGGACTGGAGAGACCACCGAAATCACAAGACAAGTATTCCATTTTGGTTCTACTTATTTTCAGGCCAACATTCTCTAATCTTTGCCACCACACCTCCAATCTGCTTTCCCTTTTACTTCTCCCGCTCTGGGCGGAGCGGGAGGGAGTGTCAGACTTGTACTGACTAAAAGCCATCCATGTTCCTTCTTCGCTCTTTGTGTTCTGGAAGGGCCTTGGGGCCACGGTATCTCTTTCGAACAGTCTCGCAACCCTGGCAGGCATCGGCCACCACACCTCCAATCTGCTTTGGACCTCTAGGCCACTCTCGGCAACTAAAACAATGTCGTCAGCAAACAGCATACACCAGGGAGCCTCCTCCTGTATGTCCGACGTAAGAGCGTTCATTATCACCATGAAGAGGTTAGGGCTTAAAGCCGACCCTTGGTGCAAGCCAACTGCCACATTGAAGCTGTAGTGCCCGCTGTAGACCGTACTTGGGTTTGACATCGACTGTAAATCGCTCGGATCAACTGCACATACTTCCCAGGCACACCTTTCTCTTTAAGAGCCCACCACAAAACCTCACGGGGAACCCGGTCATATGCCTTTTCGAGGTCAATGAACACCATATGCAAGTTTTTATGCGCACCTCTGTATTTTTCGCATAGCTGGCGAATAGCAAAAATGGCATCCGTCGTTCCTCGACCAGACATAAAACCGAATTGGTTCCGTGAGATCTCGCTCTTCTCTCAGTTGCCTTTCAATAACTTTCTCCCATGCTTTCATACTATGCGATATTATCTTTATTCCTCTATAGTTATTGCACTCCGGCACATCACCTTTGTTTTTGAAGACGGGCCAGCGAACTGTTACACCATTCGTCAGGTTAGATAAAAATAGATAAAGAAGAAAAAAAACTTGAATTTTCTGCATGTCCCGTTCCATAGCAAGGATGAAAATCCTGGAAGTGTCATCCCGTTTTACAAAAATCTTCATATGTTTCACCCACACAAATTGGAAATTGTTTTTCCTTGCCAAGGGATTTAGTTTGCGAGAGTAACATTTTGTTTTTAATAGTAAGATCATCACTGACAAAGAACCTTCCAGATCCAGCGATTGATGAAATCCTCTTTCACATACCTACTGAAATAAAATAATATTATTCCATAAAGGAAACAATGATGTTTTACGACTTAGGTGACAACTCATCCGCAAAATATTTCATCCGCGGATGAAACGTCACCCTTTTAAAACTGGTAGTGACGTTAATCGGTACTCTGTGTACAAAATAAATTTGAATCTTCATAATAAAATAGGAAACTTTGTCACCGAATTTTCCCACTATATCGAAGATATTCTCTCTATCCTTCATCGGCATACCCTTAATTTCCACATAATTGCTGCGGAGCCACTGATCCATGTCTTGATGACCGTCCTCAAGTTTGACAATCGCTGACTTAGTGTGTTACGTCTATCTGCACCGCTTCTACTTTGGCTAGTCTCTCGACCAAAGCTAGGTCATTAAGTACTAGGAAGTTCATTGAGATTTGTTAGCTCCTGCCGTAAGAGTTGCACTTCAGATGCCAAGTTGGAGAGAGGAATAAGCTCTTGACTAATGCTGGACAGTTTACGCATTATTGTATCCAGTGTAACCGGAACAGGAACCACTGGCGAGCCTGTGCTTGAAAGTGATTAGGTGCTTGTATGACCTGGATTTTTGCAATTAGCACACCTTCATGTTGCTTAACGCTCCGCCAGTTTGCGGTAGCCCTTCTCGGTGACTTCTGAACACGGGAAGTCGAAGAGTTTCAAACAAACCGAACAGTGAATCGCTTCTGCGACTTCTTCTCCACACCTTCCACAGATAACCATAGTTCGTAGGTTCAATAGCACTGTACAAAAAAATTGATAATAATTATAAATTATCAATATTGTTTTGTATCGCGAACAATCCCTGGCGACAAATGTCGTCTGATCGAGGCAGCGCTCGCTCGGACACTGATATTTTGCAAATTGGGTATAGCAGCTTACAGCGCCATTCAAGTCCAAGATAAGCATGCATTGTACAAAATAAAATGAATATAAAGCAGCGAAACTAAAAAGCTCGAGAAATGTGTAGGCTAGGCAAACTTCCATGACAGCTAAAATTGCGTTGGGAACGAGAAAACATTCCTCATTGCGTCCCCGTTAAAGGACAATACCGAGTCGCATTCTATGCGGAAGAATAATAGTGAATGTAATTTCTTACTGAAAATATTATGTAGATTTAGGACAGCGGGTATCAACTATCGTATTTATAAGGGTGTTACCACATAACCACACCAATCGATCGATACCATCGAGCGATGGTAGAATGGATTACCCTACAATCGATCGTTAGGTTTAGCTAGTACAAACTATCGATCGACGATCGATTGACCCTAAGAAGGGCAACAAACTTATTATTTTAACTAACTCATCAATTTACCGTTATTGCTTCCTTATAATAGTATTGATGTGTTAGTTAACATTTTTGAAGTGAAAACTTCTTTAGCCGCGTTGGGCGATTTTTGGTAGGTGAAAAAACTATAGGTTCGCGTCACCGACGACATCGAAATGCTCGTGACGTCATGCATCAGACTACGCGTATATTTGATAGATGCGTAATTCCATTGTTTTCATTTAATTTCTGTCAGCAGTCCTTATGACTGCCTCTGGTTTTTTAAAATTAAATACTCGGGAGAATGTTCCTTTTCATCATCATCACCCTCATCCTACAACAGTCCGCTGCTGGAGATAGGCCTCTTCAATCGCACGCCACTTAACCCTACAAAGATCGTCGCTACACCGAGGCTGAGGACGTCCCACCTTACGCTAGCCGATTCAAGGTCAGAACCCATCCAGAACAACGGCCATCTGTTCTATGGCTAATATGACCGATAGCTACTTCAGCCTAGTTGTTTTATGAGCTAATCCATAATTCGACTTACTGTGACTAGCTGTTGCCCGCGATCTTCGTCCGCATTACTTTTCAATTTGAATGTGAACCATTTCAAGGGTTTTTTTTTTCCGGAACCCTAATAACCCTTTTTCTAGAATAAAAGTACTCCACACTTAGTTACTTCTTATAAGGTCAGCTATCCGCCTTCTCTAATTCGGTCTACCCGTTTTGGAGATTCACCGGAACAAAGAGACAGACAGACAAAAATTATAAGGATGTTTATCTATTTTCGTGCATATTACACATCCAGGTCCAAAAATATACATATTCATTAAATATCTAAGTAACCGTACTTACCGTATAATAAATTACAATAATAAATTGTTTTTTTTTTTTTCGGGAGCAATATTGTACGTAACATATTGCTAGGTGGCGAAAAAGAATTGCCTCCTTTGTGTATAGATGACTAAAAAAAGACACAAAAAAAATCTTTTTAAGGATCATAACCCTAGCACTAGCGCACGGGGCGTTAACGTAACTTGAATACGTCGATTTGTGTGATGATTGATTTTCGAAAAAAAAAAAGACGACGTTTTACGTTACGTTTACACTGCGCGCTCGAGCTAGGGCCTCAGGTAACTGAGCTGCCCAATTTCACAGTCGCGAGTAACAAAATACATTGTTTAAATAGGGTTTTATCATTTTTGCCCGGTAGCTTGTCGTCTCCCATCGCTTTCCTGTTATTGACGATAATTGACTTTCAAAATGAATTTTGGTTTGACCAATTTGCGTTAGAAACTATAAATTAGTTTTGTTGGTGAGTGCAAGTCACGGTTGTCAATACTTCTCATAGCAAAAGTTAAAGCGTCAATTATAAAATAATAATTACCAGGTAGTTGTTGTCACATGACTACCTCCTTGGTCAGTTGGTCGCAAGCGACTACTGAGCATGGGTTCAATTCCTTGGTCGGGCGAAGTGTTTTATGGATTTTTCATCAAGAATTTGTCAGTAGCCGCCACGGAGTCTGGGTCTGTGCCCGGTTGATGGCAATAGGCTCACCCCTTATTACATAAGACTAAATTTAAGGTAGGTGGTACAGGTACACCCCTGCCTAACTATTCAGGGACGGAGCGTGATGTTATGACATGCAGGATTATAACTTGGAAATACGATCGTAATATGATCGTTTTTTTTTTAAATTCTTACGTCAAAGAGAAATACATTTCTATGTTATAAATAAAATAAAATTATGTTGCTCATGATAAGCAACTTCCACGATTCCTTTTTTTTCATGAGGCATACATCAACATGTATGCTTTGCTTTATGTCTAGATACTGTAGATGTTTGCAAAGCTTAGACCATGAATGTTAATAGGATTACCTGTTCCCTGTGCCCACGAATCAGTGCTAAACCCAAATCTAGTATTTGCATAGTGCAAGGAGCTGTCCACTGTCTGCAATTGTATGTTTGTTTAGCATTAAAACACAGTGTTGAGGAATGTGAAAATATCCGTTAATTCTTTATACGTTAGCAATGGGATGGTCACTACCTCACTCAAAATTCTCTATTACATATCATCCATTCCATACTTCTCTATTACATATCATCTCATCAGACACCTCCTTTATTGTCATATCATCTTTTACACAGCCCATCCTCCATCGACATTCATACTCAAACCTTTCCTCACGACATTTTGCTCATTCCTCCGCATCACATGTCTCATACCAAGCCAACCGATTACCACAAAACTTTTCAGTCAACGGTGCCACTGTCAAACTTCCTCTTAAGACTGTGCCGAACAAAAGTGACGAGCGCTGTTTCAGGTATTGCGCTCGCTGTGTGCGAGTTACGCACACAATTGCCAACACACACGTGCATGGATGTTAAAAAACAAAACGTGGTAAATTTCATTTAGTAAAATATGGTATCATGTGGATTGTAAATGAATATAAGCCTCTTATTTTTTTTTTATATTATTTGAAAATTTTGAAATGAAAACTTTGTAAGTAATCTTGACAATGGAAAATGTTTTGCAGTAATTAGGCATTACAAGGTGTTGTTTCGCAAACTCGTCAAAATTCAGGAGGTGTCACAAAAGACATAAATCTATATATAAATAAAAATCAATTGCTGTTCGTTAGTCTCGCTAAAACTCGAGAACGGCTGGGCCGATTTAGCTGCAGATTTTGGTGGTTTTAAAATGTTTTTCGTAGTCCAGGGAAGGTTTAAAAGGTGAGAAAGGTAGGGTAGGGTAGGTAGGAAGGTAGGTAGGTAGGGTACGGTAGGTAGGGTAGGGTTGGGTAGGGTTGGGTAGGGTAGAGTGGGGTAGGGTAGGTAGGTAGGTAGGTAGGTAGGGACATAAGGTAGGTAATAAGTGCATTGCAACGCATGCCGGGGACAGCTAGTAATCAATATAAATTACGGTACCTAGTTAATTATTAATAAACATAGATTTTTTGGTTGTTTAAGTTTGTCAGTATTTCAGAATAAACCCCTTAACGTGGTTTAGGGAAAAATAAATTATGAAATAAACGTTTCAGATTGTTTGTATGAGTGAAAGCGCGGTTATAGGGCGAGGATAAGACGGGCATCGTTTAAAACACGGGTGTTTCACCCTTACCGAATTTCGTAAATAAGAAAAAAAAAATACCTACCCATTTTATTATTGATTCGGGTCGAGACTCATTAGCATAGTTACCTCCTTGAATTAGACGAGGATGCAAAACAACACTTTGTACAATATAAAGATATAAATTTTAAACTTTATGTACTTCAAAATTTCCTTTGAAACCTTACTTTATTTTAAAGATTGCAATGCATGTTACGTTTAAAAAAGTATGCTAAGATTGTGTACATTATAAGAAAACAAAGTTTTTTTTTTAAATGGGATGTCACAGTTCAACCTAGGAGGATGTCGTCTGCTTAACCGGACTATCTATAACTACCCTGTGGGTGCCTTAAGTGTAAGACCTCCAGCAAGGGCGTACAAACTACTTACAAACTAAGCGACTACACGCTAAGGGCCCCCCTGTGGGGTACGAGCTTCGGGCTAGGGCGTCATTGGGGAAGGACAGCATGGGGTCAGGCTGAATCCGAATAATATCATTATTTAGGGGTTGATTAAAAACTACTGGCACACCATCGCGGGCTGGCATCCTATGGATGTACTTAGATTTGGTATGTACGTACACGAACGCAAGCGTACGTCATAATGGGATGGATCACCGCAGTATAGAGGCGCAACTTGCTTTTTGGCGAAATCATGAAATGAAGCCTACCCATAGCAAAGGCAGCTTGGTCGCGAGCTGCTTTGAAGTGCGCCGCAAAGGGCAAGTGGCTGACTCCTAAGTACTTGGCTTGCTTCTCCCAAGGGATAGGCTTACCATACATAGTGAAAAGAACTACCTGACTCTTGTCAGGTGAATTCTTCATTTCCGAATCAAGCGACGACGATCAACCAAAGACGTTTGCTGAGGTTTGGAGGGTGCGGTAGATAGCGTCGTGACTGTGGCCAGTGTACTAAATGGCCGTGTCGTCCGCAAACAAGTCTAACTGAGCCTTCTAGCTCTCGGGGATATCGCTGGTGAACAAAATAAGGCAAGAGGAGAGACGACGGAGCCCTGAGGGACTCCAGCTCGAATGGGGTGAGAGGAATCACAGTGCATTCCCGACGCGATAGGGGAAGGTGCGATCCGACAGAAAGTCTCGTAAAATGAGCACGAGACAGTCTGGCACTCCCAGTTTGCACAGCTTAAATAATAAGCGATTATGTCAGACTTTGTCGAAAGCCTTTGCCTGTGTTGAAGAATAACACACCCGTGATCGCTCCACGCTGGAAGCCAGCGCTCAAGTGCTTTATGTTTAAAGAATGCGTTCAGCTCATCGAGATGTCGCATGTCTACTGGTTGAGAGCTGGGGGAGCAATGGAGTTCGAGGCTGTCGGCTAGGCATTCGGCCTTCTCAGAGTCGTCGAATGAAACGCTCCTATCGGGTCGAGTGATGGGAGGCATAGAAGCCTCATCGGTGGCACGCGACTTACGTTGCAGCTGCCAGAAGGCTAGGTGAGTAGGCTTGAGCTCGCTAAACGTCTTGTCCAATTGATCAGAACGATTCTCTATTAGTGCGCTTCTTTACAGTACGCTGTAGGTAAATAACGCATGTGAGCCTTGTTCGCGGCGCAAACAAGTAAGAAAAATAATCAGTACCGTTTTATAGGTACATCATGGGCCAAATCAAGTGGGGAGATAATAAACAAGTGTTGACAATTTCTTTTTTTTTTTGGATCTTTCCCGCGACTCTATTCCCAAACCACTGTAACTTCTGTAAGCCTGAATCAACAGTGGCGACCACTAGAAAAACGCCGAGACAATGAAGCTCGACGAAGTCCCAGAGAAAGAATTGAACTGTCTTGGATCCCGCAAAGAAATAAATCAGAAAAGAATAGCGGAGGGAGGAGTAGGAAAAACATATTTGACTTCCCTCCATATCAGTAGGAGACAGAGCGAAACAAGGCCAGTAGGCACAAAGGCAAGTTTACAACTGGGATAAGCCCAGTTGCCTAGCGCTACAGATAATGATTTTCATTAATATTAATGGGTCCTAAGTTGTGAGCTGTTATAATAGGTTTTTCTAGATTTTCTTTAATTACCTTTTATAAACATTTTGAAATATTTCATAAAATAAAATAAAAAGCTGTCAATGCGAGCTGTATCGAGGATTACTTACTGCCTCCTGAATCAGGCCCTTGATTCAACCGCTAAGGAAAGCCTCAACAGATGTTCGTCGAGGCTCTTGGCCGGCACTTGGCCGTTACGACAGTCAGCACAATGATAGCAGAGCTCACATTCCACATGCCTACAACTTCGTATGCCATTTAATTCTTTTATTTTTTCTTTCTCAGCTTTCATGAGGTCCTCGTCATGCTATGTGATGGTGGTCATGTGATGGCAACATCGATTATCATTATGCGGCGCGCAGATCGGTCTATCAACACTATATCGGGCTTATTGGCGACAATAGTTCTGTCTATGACGATAGATCGATCCCAGTACAGCTCTATCTATTTTCTGCTCTAACACAAACCATGCTTTACTTATTCTCACCGCCTTAAAACTTTTTACCACCCCCATTTAACTTTTATTCATTCGCCGCGCCCGATTGTGCATTTAATTTTTTCCTGTAAGATCTCTTTGTCCAGCACGCGCCTGCTACTAGTTATCATGGATACCCCATGTAAATCAACGTCACCATTGCGCACAGCAATGTCATATATATGATAATTTATCACTCATACTAGGTATGTCAAGAGAAGCTGCCGAAGTTCCAGATCAAAAAATCTGAAATCAAAAAATTTTTTTTTAACAATAGTTGATGTTATAAAACTTTTGTAAATATACAAAATTTAAACTCATTCGATTAACGGAATTGCTAAAAATATAAAATTCAATTAAAAATATAGGTAGAGACATTTCTAAAATGTCACGTACCTTGTTTTTCTATGCAGCAGTGTGTGCGAACGCGGTAATTCGCTAACGATGCGCTTGCTCTGTAAAGTGACGTGCGTTCACTCTGCGCTCTCGAGTGTCACTGATTTGTTTTTTGTCGCGTGGCATGTGTCTAGGGCGTGATAGCGCGGCCATAGTAATTTTGTATGGCAAATGGGAGCGCATTTTTAATTAAAATATATTAAATCTTCTGAACAATAATATGAAAAAATGAGACGTAAATATTTTATATTATCTATTAAAGATTTGGTTGGATTAATACCGAAGAAATTTTTCCGTCAAAAATACATGAAATCACCTAAATACCAGCAAGAGTTTTTTTTTATAGATTTTTGTTCAAATTCATATAAGTCCAATTTAAAAACTAACAATATTTCATATTTCTGCCTCGCAAACATTGTAAACACATAATCCGTTCTAATAATGATGTAGATTTTGATTGTGTAAAATTTACACAATCAAGTCCGGCACCGTATCCGTTACTATCAACTTAACCGTTACTGTCTTTTTTTTTGCTTTTTGCTCGGCGCAGTCTTAATATGAACTCATTTCTTATTTAATCCATCCGCGTAACACCTCACGTCCCCTTAGCATTTTCATCTCAGCTAAATGTAAATGCCTTTTATTCATCCCTTTTGAGGCCCAACATTTTGATCCATACAAGACAAAAATCAGTAGATCTTTTGAAAAAAATATAGCCCATCTCATTCGTGGTGATAATAAAGTTTTAAGGTAGGATTAAACTGCGAGGCTGAATTAACTCTATAGGATCCCTAATCTATAAATCATAAAATGGAACACATTATTAATTACCAAGTATTTAGGTACACATCATACCTAAACTGAAACAAATTGTTTTTCACTTGTAGATTACAGGAAAAGCTTTATGCCGCAGCAGCCTTAAAATAACATAGTGATTGACTGAATATTGTGTCTACAAGCATTAGTTTGCAGTTTGATTGTATAGTGGATCACGTTTTTCACCTACAACGTTATGTTTGTTTTGGGATAAATTATTTAATCATTCATCCTAACTATGGAACCCTTCGATTGTGCATGTTCCATCGCACATGCCCAATATTTTTTGTGATTGGTACACCGGACCAATTGCAAAATCGTCAATAAAAAAAGGTTTAAAAAAATGTATTAAAGTTGATTAATGTTTTCCATAAAATAGATTCCATAATAACTGACTGGACTGGACAAGTGGACATAATTATTAGTGAGACTATCAATGAGCTGCACTCACTCACGCAATGTCTTCCTCATATTGATAAGCGACAAAAAGCTCATATAAAGATGGCGGGATGAGCCCGACTCCTTTAACAAATGGCGGTTCTTAGTATTTATAGTCTCTGATTGGTTGTTTTGAATTTTGAAACAATAGACGCAACTAAAATTGCAAGATGGAATGAATTGAATTTGGAAAACATTATATTACGATCAATTTAAAATATTCCATTTTTAATTTGATAAGGTATGAATGAGCTGACTGTATTAAATTCAAGTTTTTAGTATTAGTTCGCACATTAAGTTCTATAATTTAAAGAGTAGTATCCGTTCGGAATAGAAAATAAATGAGTTCATACAAATACCAGTGGGATTAGATTTTGGGATAAGAACGGATTAAATCAAAATGTCAGTATCTATCTGTCTAAATGATAAGTGGGTCTAGTAACCTCATATCTAACGCAATAAGAAACGACGTCAAAGAATAAAAAATTAGGGTACGACCTTCTCGGCTTAAATTTCGTTTTAAATTAACAAAAGAGGCCACGTTCCGCCAAAAGTTTTTGAGAAGAAATTATTTGTTGTGGCTTACGGTATTAAAGCAAAAGTAATCATTTTAATTTAAATGAGGGACATTCTGACGACATAGATATTATCTTCATCAGCTAAAATATCTTTGACGATGCCAGGAATTAAGTGGTTAGTGATAACTTTAAAACTTTACATTTGCTTAATGAATGGTTAGTTAAAATTAGGTACTATTAAAAAAAATGACCTTAATAATCTTATTGTTATTAAAAATATATTAAGTTCCATAAGTTCCCTCTAACTTTCATTACTAGCTGTGCCCGTATGATGGACTAGGGCCTCAAAGTTCGAAACGAGGTGTAGTCACAACCTCAACTCAACAAAGCTGCTCAAACCGCTCTTCCTGTGGTCGACTTTCCTAAGTCTCTGCGTCCTCCATTACTATACTGCATCATATTCGTTCTATAATATACCATCATCACCGATTTTCCACGAAGGTGTAGTTGTGTTAAGTTTTTTGCAATATTCGTTCTAATGGTGAAAAAGACCAGTGAGGCGTTTAAAACTTTGGTACAAGAGCAGCATCGCCGTGATGGGGACTGACCAGTCAATGCTTTAGCGGCGAAGAAAGTGTTCAAATGTTTTCGGTTTATAAAGACAGGTCATATAAAAAAGGATTGTTAAAAGATTCAGAACAGTGTAACGAAGAAATCCTCATCTTCCAAGGACAAGACTTTGTAGACAGCACTGTCAGTAAATCTTCAAAATGATGTTTGGTACCTAGACTCTGGTGCAAAACACTGAAAATCAAATATCTTTACCACATGTGGTAAAGATATTTGATTTTCAGTGTTAAAAGCCACTGGACACAAGTAAATATTGTTAATGGGTACAAAGTGATGACTGGTGGACACGGTAAAGTGCAAGAAAATCTATAAAACGGTCGCAAGACAATTAGTAATGCACATTTTATTCCTAAGTTTCCTGAAAATGTACTGTGTTAAATTTACTGTGTGGTAGTAAATGGAATTCATCAGTTAGATTCTGTGGGTCAAGACTTGAGTAGGTGGGTGAGGTAGAAATTGCCATGAAATTGGTTTGTAAAGGTCCTACAGCTAGTGAATAAATGCAAGAAGGTAAGCAGTCTGCATTTCTGGCAGCAGAAAGGAAGGTTTCACAAGATGTCTGGCATAGACGGCTATGTCACCTGAACTCAAGAAGCATGAATGTCATAAATAATAGAATTCAGTTCCTGTGTTGCCTGTGTTTTAGGAAAACAATCAAAGTTGCCATTTCCCTAGTAGGTCTACCGAATTATTAGAACTGGTACACACAGATAATATGTGTGGTCCTATGCAGACTCCTTCGTGTAGTGGTGCAAAGTACTTTGTTATTTTTGTTGATGATTTCTCACGGAAGACTTTTATATATTTTATGCGAAATAAAAGTGAAGTTTTTGAATATAATTATTCAAGGCTGTAATGGAGAATCATATTGACGAAAAGATAAAAATATTACGCAGTGACTGGTGAGTAGCGAGTAGTGAATGGCGGCGAATTCATTAATCTTATTTTTCATCATCAGTAAAACAGTTTTGTATAATGTTTTGATACTTATTGCTTTGGTTTAAGGACTATTGTTGGATTTCTAAACACAACTCAATATATCAGTTTGCCATATCCACCTGTCAATGAATCTTTATGGCTATCTGTGTTCATTGTATCGTACGCACTTTTAATAAAATCATTGTTAATCATAGCTTATCCTTTGATTTTGCACAAGCGCGCTTGCGTTTGTCGACTTCACGTCATACAGTCCATCTCTGCCTTCATCCAACTTTTGTATCATTTCAAATGTGCTTGTTTTTAGCTTTTCAGTTTTTTCAGTCATTTTTTGTTTTTTTCAACTACTTTTTTTATATAAGGTGCAGTGGGTTAGTTAAAGGAGTGCACAGACCACCAAGTGTTAAGTTACCGGATATGCAGGCACACAAACACTAGTTAATATTCAGTAGCCACAAATGATGCTTAATATCAAGCAACAACGTTTGCGGGTTTCGACGTGGTTTTGAGAGTTGCAGATAGGAATAAATAGTTACGAGGGTCCTGTCAATCAATAATTATGAATCAAGATATCGACTTTCGATTACTGATATAGAAAATTGATGATATTGTTTCGGTTTATTCTACAAGGTAACAGTCCCTTCACAAAGCCGCACCAAGCATTCTGTACCTCAAAACATTAACTCTAGGCAAAAGTGATTGCTGTGAAAATTCTGGGTGAAAACTCACTTGGTTTAAACCACTATGTCATATTAGCTATTAGATTTAATGTGGGCCTTCTAGGTCGATCAAACTAGGCATATCTTTTTCTATCTGGTGGATTTTAGAGTCTTCATTCTTGATGTATACGACTCTGTCAAGAAAGTACCGGAAAACGATCAATAATGCACAAACTGTTAGTTATTCATCCTAAGTTATTTTATCGCCTTCAAAGTATACTCCTAAATTCTTTTTCCGGAATTCAGTTGAGTTCTCGCCGCGGATTCTCCTTTATTTCTTCCACCGAATGAAAACGGGTGCCACGAAATGATAATTTGAGTTTAGGAAAAAGAAAGAAGTCGACTGGAGCCATATCTGTTGTATAAGGTTGTTTGGGGTTCGGTTGTGATGGCTTGGATATAATTGAAACACGTCAGACTTGTTACTTTAGTATATTTAGGATAGTACCAGTGCACACAGAGTTGACCCACACTCTGTTACGGGCTTGAAAACTGAACGCCTCGTCCCATAGACAATAACAGTATATTATAAACCATAGACTACAATATGCCACTTTAAAAAAAAAAAAAAGAAAGTTGTCAGACTGACATTGACAATTATTTGACAGATGATACAATATAAACACAACCAACCAACCAACTTTGCTACACAAAGTTACGTTACATAAAGACATTAACAATTTATGTTAAAAACTATGTATTTTTGAATCAACTTTAAAAAATTAAAAATATAATTATACAATAATATCATATTCTTAATTTACCATTTGGTTTTTCGGGTGTCACCTTGTTTCGCAGACAGAAATTTCACAGAATTTCGTTTCCCAGAAAATGTTTCACATACTATTTAGTCCCTGTATTTTTATTTCAAATATTTTTGTTTCGACTACCATTTACTTGAATGAAACATATTTTACAGAAACACAATTCAAAGAATTTTACAATCAGATTTTTTTATTTGATAAACTTATCAAACAGCGGAATTATTTTTCAACGAATATTGTTTGTTCGATGTATGTTTCCATGGTATTTTATTTTAACGAAATTATTAACTAAAAATTAAAATATTGTCTTTAAAAGCAATATGTTGTACTACAAAAGTTAGTAACAGAAACGAATGGCTGCAAAACAGACTCCACGTAGTCTTGTTTGCCCTACCCCTAGAGTGTAATTTAAGCCCGCGTAGGCGCGGAGGGATGAGGTGGCCCGCGAGTTGAGGAGCAGGTGGTTTCTAAGCTCGCTGCCGCGGCTGAGGCTGGCCGGCCCGCCGGCCAGCAAGCCGAAGCTGCGGTGGTGAGCGTTAATACCATCTGCGACGATAAACTCGCGTGGGGCCGCCGGAGCCCCGCAGCGCCGGAGCCGTGACAGAAACCATGCCTGTTGCATGCTTGCATGCATGCTGCAAGTTGCATGCTTGCTTGCATGCTGCATGCTTGCTTGCATGCTGCATGCAACAGGCATGGACACCATTAGTGAGAATTGAATAACAAGATTGTTTTCTTGCTTCACACGAATTTACCCGCATTGTTTTTGTGAACCCGGTGTTGTAATTTTATAGGAGGTTTGAATTTTAGAAACTGTCAGTCGATTAAAATGTTATTCTTCGAAATAAGTTTTATGTGAAACAAACAATATGTGGATAAAGAATATTTGATTTGTTATTCTATGATATGAATATTCTAAAATTCAACTTTATTTGAAACAAAAATCGATGATTTAAATTTCTTCAAAGTAAGTATTCTGGGTATTGATTATTCTATGAAATGATAATATGAGAAAAAAATTATGTGAAACAAAATTCGATTAAACAATTAGCGATGAAACAACGCACAACCGGTTTTTCGACTAAGACAATTGAGTTTACTCAATTAGTTGGCTTATCGACTTTTTCTATGACCTGTAGTTCCTCCATTTATTCTAATTCCTCTGTAAGACGTTTTTCTAAGGAATAAGGTATTCTCCTGACTGGACAGACTTTAGGTTGAACACTACTATCAATGTAGTGTAGATGAGCTTTGTATGGTAGACAACCTAGACCCTCCAATATTTAGCAAATTTAGAGACAATTTCTTGTACTGACCTTTGTTGGATTCCATAAATTCTTTTCACAATACCTAATTTTTCGCATGAATTCCATCCCAATATTGTTTTACATTAACACTCAACAACAACAAAATAGAGTTTTGTGGTTATTCCGTTTTCAAATTTACAGTTAAGAATACATGTACCTACATTTGGCACTAATTGTGCTGAAAATGAAAAGAGTTTGTTCTTGAAATATGAATCTTTGAGTGAGAACTTGAGATAATTTTATCTAACATTTTCATGCTTAAGACATTTGTATCTGCACCTGTATCAATTTGACATTTATGTATGACATTATTACAGTAAACATTTATTTATTTGCCAACTTTTTGTAGATTCAGAATTTTGAAACGAATTTATAACAAAATTATTAGAAAAATCTTTTGACATTGGTCTAATTTCTTGAAAAAGCAAAACTTTGCAAAGTGACCTTGCTTTTTACAATTATTACAAATAACGTCCTGTTCTGGGCATTTACATTTGTGAATTTGACCACATCTAGTACAATTCCTGTCTGACGATTTATTCTTGTTTTTTGGCTGATTTCTTGCCTGACCATTGTTTCTTCCATGACTATTTTTTCTATGTCTCGAATTACTTCGATAGGTTGATCGACTTCTATTTTTATAATTTTGTTTTTGCTCTTTGATCCCTTGAACAATTTCCTTTTTACTTTCTTGGTTGTTTAATTTATTTGATCTTTTTTGAGACAATTCTAAACTTTTTGCTATTTTCATCACTTTTTCAACTGTAAGATTTTCTTCCTGTAAGAGTCTTTCTTTTATGTGTGTGTTAATCATGCCTATTACGAGCATGTCCTTAATCAATTCTTCTTTCAGAGTACCAAATTCACACGTGGTGGCTAGGTTATTTAGTACTAGCTGTCCCGCGCAACTTCGTCTGCGTCACATTTTTCCCGTTTTCGCAACGTTTTTCATTGCTGCTCCGCTCTTATTGGTCGTAGCGTGATGATATATAGCCTATGTCCTTCACCAGGTTGAAATCTATCTTCTTGCCAAATTTCATTAAGATCCGATCAGCCGTTTAGTCGTGAAAAGGTAACAAACAAACAAACAGAGTGACTTTCGCTTTTATAATATTACTAGCTGTCCCGCGCAACTTCGTCTGCGTCAAATTTTCCCCGTTTTCGCAACATTTTTCTTTGCTGCTCCGCTCCTATTGGTCGTAGCGTGATGATATATAGCCTATGTCCTTCCCCAGGTTGAAATCTATCTTCTTACCAAATTTCATTAAGATCCGATCAGCCGTTTAGTCGTGAAAAGGTAACAAACAAAAAAACAAACATACAAACAATCAAACAGAGTGACATTCGGATTTATAATATTAGTATGGAAGTATGGATAGTATGGATGGTCAAGTATTCATCCAAATATTCTTCAGTTTTTTGGACTTTTGTGAAGAAATTATACCTTCCTACTGTTACGTTTATATGCGGACTGAATTTCTCGTCAAATTTCCTTATGATGTCGTCTAATTTTGTTGTATGTCTATCTATATTAAAGCTATTAAAAATTTCTATTCCGTCATCACCAATAGCATTTAGGAAAATTGTTGTCTTTTTCGAGTCCGTTACTTTATATAAATCATTAGCATCCATAAAAATTTCAAATCTAAGCCTCCATTTTTTCCATTTTTCTGCCGCGTTATCGCCATTTTGTATGAGAAACGGTTTCATTTGTACAAGGAACGCTTTGTCCGCCATGTTGGTGACTAGCAGTAAATTTTTGACTTACAGTGTTTTAGACTTTCGATTTCTTCGCTTTCCTTTTATATTCTCCTGAGACCCCACACCTGACACCATGTTTGGGGTTCGGTTGTGATGGCTTGGATATAATTAAAGCACGTCAGACTTGTTACTTTATATTTAGGATAGTACCAGTGCACACAGAGTTGACCCACACTCTGTCACGGGTTTGAAAACTGAACGCCTCGTCCCATAGACAATAATAATATATTATAAGCCATAGACTACAACAAAGGTGATGGCTCGAAGGTTTAGTTTTTGGTCAAAAATTTGTTCAGGCTTTTGATGGCCTTGAGCGAAAGCGCACTATAGTGGTGCAAAATCCAAGAAATTTCTTACCACAAATCTGGCCTTGTCGTCAAATTTGCTGTCTTAAACGCCGCATAACGTTCAAATAATATTCTTTATTTACTGGTTGACCTTCCGGCAAGAATTCCGAAAGCACAACACCGCGATAGTCAAAGAAAACGGTAAACATGTGGTGTTTTCGGTTTCGGTTTAGCTGAAAGGCACCACTCCGAAGCTTGTTCACTAGTTTGCATGGTTTACGAGCATAAAGGTGGACTCCATGCAGTCTCCTCCTGCCGATTTGGTCGCTAAAAAGGACCTGGTGTTCTGACTGTAACTCCAAAACTAATTGCCTTTACCAATTGTAATTGTCTGCTCGCCGTAATGGGGGTACCCAAATTTTCCGAGTGCACCGCTCAGCCACCTCGTCAGTATCCCTATAGCGCGACCACAATCTTGATATGGCGAGTGAGTGATGTAAGTGGTATCAGCTACTTTGCACTGGTTCGCGCCAACCTTCACTATGCCTATTGCTCTAATCACCTCTTCTATGGATTAATATCGGTGTTCCATGGTACAGAAATTTACAGAACTAAACACCACTATTAATTAAATGAAATCCCAGTAAACAGAACTGGAGTTACCGTCATTGCTGAAGTGACAGTGGGCAGGCCATGTTTGTCAAAAAAATCGACGGCTGTTGAAGCCAACAAGTCCTGGAGAGGAGTTCGTATATCGGCAAGCGTAATGTGGGACGCCCCCTAACTAGGTGGATCAACGACCCAATAAGCGTTGAGAGACAAGATTGCGGAAGGTGGAAGACAGGTTGTTGTGGCGCATCTAGGGATAGGCCTTTCCCAGTTGTAAACTGCGGTAGGCTCAGTTAATAGTTGATTCATTGTTCTAGAGTTTACAACAATCATTTTAACTCATAACTTTTAACCTTTCACGTAAACATAACTAAATGAACTGACAAGTGTTAAGTCAGCCCATTTAAACCCGCTAATGTCTTAAAAAATCTTTTATTTATAACTCCGTTCTCCTAAAAATAAAAACCCCTCATCTGGGTATTTACCCGGGAAATTACCGGGTAGAATTCCATCTCTATGCGGGACTGCAAAGTAAAAAGCACCTAAGTAAAAATAATGCATTGTATAAAAAGTACAATGAAATGCTGTACAGGCAGCGTCAGTATGTGCTAAAGCCTCAAGTTTTAAAATGTTAATGTGCTATAAAATTGAATTCGTAAAAATATAAAAAAATACTTCCAAAAAGAACTCAATGTTTCGACCTGCATTCGAACCATTCGTTGCTTTACCGAGCAGCGTCTTACGAATACCGGTGGTTTAATAAATTAGCCAGCGAGCCCTTGATAATTACGATGAAATTTGTATCTACTATCGTCCGAGTCACTTTATCTTTAGGTCTCTGTGTAATCGAAAAAAAACCTTATTAAAACAGAGTTTACAAAAAATACAAACTTAAACTAATTGATTCACTAAAACAATAAGTAATTTATAATACAATATTTTTGATAAATACAAAAACTAACTAGGCCCAACACGGATTTGAACGCACGTCTTTTGGGGGCGGGGGTAAGAACTTAATAGAGCTGTGTGTACTATTTTAAAACAATGCAATAAGAACCACTTTTCAAGCATTGTGTAAACTACTCTTTAACCAAAATCAAACCAAAGTTACAAAACTGAAGACTTCCTTTATTACTTGAAAACGACGTACCTAAAGCGAGGGCAATAATAATTCTTAGTGGAACATGGCAATAATGGTGTAGGTCAACACCATCTGCCGCCTACTGATTTATGACATCTTGGGGAAAAAACGCTCTTGAGGCAACTTGGTTCGTTTCTTGCTACTACACAAATGAAGAAAAAAGATTTTTAGAGATTCCATCTGAACTTAGCGGCCGCATTGACACTTAGTTGCTCGCTGTTTATATTATCTCCATCACAAAGAAGAAAAGCAGTTGTTTACGTAAATTAACGTCACTTGATAAAATAAAGTAAGTAAGAAAATTGGTTTATTTGGCACAAGCCACAATATTAAACCAAAGTAACAAAATATACTTAAATGTAAACAAAATCGAAAAAGAGATAATTATTGTGTGTCTCACGGCTGCGCCAAATAGGTCCATTTCAGCAAAATTCCGATGGAGAGGTGTTTCACGCAAGCTATGTTAAACCTGATACATTCTAAACTGTTATCAGAATTTAAACATTTTCAAGTATTATCAATTATCCTGTTGGAAACCACACTAAATATGCATGAAAGTAAAAGAATATCCATAATTATAATCGACATTTATAAACATCAGATATAAATAGCTTTGCCAACTTTGTTTTTTTCTTGATCAACTGATGAGATTTCGATGTTAGGACATAGCATACTTTTTATCGCATTGTTAGTTTTCCGAAGGGTATTTTCTGACCACGTGGGCGGAGACGTGGGCAAAACTGGGTAAACTATAAAATCAATGAAAAAAATGTCTGCCCGGATACCTCATCATCACATTGCACTGGTGCCTGGGATACTTTCAGTACCTACTTAGTTGATTCCTCAGCTATTATGCTATTTATCATCGGAATATTATGTGCACCAAAAGATTGAAATAACCACACGTTAGTACCACGAAATCTGTTGAAATGTCCCATACGCGTCATAATCAGTTTGTAATGCTTCAACGAGCTGCAGAATACAAATGGGCTGATTCGTTAACCATCAATTGGTCGTGTCAAATCGACCGCACTTGATTTATTTTTTTACAAGCTTTTATTTTTTTTAAACTTGCAATGTATTATTTGTTCAGGTGGAATCTTGAAAGCTAAACTAGAACATCTTCCCGGTGCACGATTGAGCTGAAATTTTGCACACACCTTTGGTTCTGGTGACAATACATTCTTATGGCAGACATAACTTAATCCTGCAGCCAGGATCGTCTCCTCACGAGAGAATTCCTTAACGGACCAGATGCTCTCTCACTTCAACTCTAATGGGATACTGCATGATCAGCAGTTTGGTTTCACGAAGGGTAGGTCAACAACGGACGCGGGAGTTAAACTCATCAGTCACATTCTAGAATCCTGGGAGAAGTCCCAGGACGTTATTGGCTATCGATTACGTCGACCACAACACTCTGATCTGTAAATTACATCACTACGGAATTCGTGGTCGAGCTGATCTTGGTCTTTCCTATTTATCAAACAGGCAGCAAAAACTAAATATAAATGGGGCGACGTCCTCCGGGTCTATAATAAAGATGGGCGTGCCTCAAGGTTCAATTCTCGGGCCTTTTCTATTTCTTGTTTATATTAATGATCTCCCTCCCTTATTTCATGGCCAAATTATCGGATATAATTCTATTTGCTGATGACACTTCGCTAATTTTTAAAATCATAGAAAAGATACGGATGTCATTAATGTCAACGATAGTCTAACTGTTTTCTCGAAATGGTTCGCAGCTAACAATCTTTTACTGAATGCGAACAAAACAAAATGTCTTAAGTTCTCTTTACCAAATGTAACACAACGTGACATTTAAATCTTGACGGTAAAAAACTTGACGTTATCGCGGAAACAGTTTTCTTAGGGATTACTATCGACTCAAAACTGCATTGGGGCGCGCACATTGGAACTCTTTCGCTGTCTATGCAGTTAGGAAAATTAGGCAGTTAACTGTTGTAGCCACAGCTAGGTTAGTATACTACGCTTATTTCCACAGTATTATGTCTTATGGCATTTTGCTGTGGGGATCGGCAGCAGACGTTGATTCTATTTTCATTTTGCAAAAGAGGGCAGTCCGCGCGATCTATAAAATGGGTCCTCGCGAGTCCCTTAGAGAAAAAATTAAAGAGATCGATATTCTGACTCTGCCTTCACTTTATATCCTAGAATGTATTTTATATGTCCGCAAAAACTGAGGGCTTTTCAAAATTAGAAGCGACTTCCATAAAATAAACACGCGCAGTAACACGAAATTTTAATACCCAAATTTAGATTAACAAAAACAGCAAGTTATTTCTCATAAACAGTATACGCTTTTATAATAAGTTGCCAAAGTCAGTTACAGAACTGACCGATGGAAAGTTTAAAAATTGCATCAAACGTGTCCTTATTAAAAGAGCATATTACAAAATTAAGGACTACGTTGAAGATAAAGAAGTTTGGCTGTAGTTCCTTCTGCTCATGCGACTTCTCTGGTAGCTCATAAACGACACAAATGTGTGGATGTCTCTAACTATTCGCAATATTATTTTTCCATTATTTTTATTCATTCTTTTACAATATTTTTCCAATCATTGCACCATTCGTTCATTGTTCAGAATAGTTACAGCACTGATGATAACATCAGTGTCAATTGTTTAAGTTAGTCTTTTTTTTATTGTTTTTTTTTTTTTTACTTTTGTATAGATTCTTTTTAATTACATATTTTTTGTGAATGTGTGTTTTTTTTTCTTTCTTTTACTGCCTTCTGTAGTAAGCAATGACTTATTGTCGGGCCTATGCTGTCCTCCCATACTTAAGTACGGCTTATGTTTAACATAACACCAGATAAAGTAAATATAACCTTAAAAAACATTTTTATACTGCCTAAAATAGGAAATGATCACCAGAAATAGTAAATGATCACCAGAATTAAAAACCTGAAAATCACAGCTCCGAACTAAGGCGTAGTCGACGGAGCCCCGCTACGCGGGGCTCCTATTTCTCTCTGCAGGGTTTAAAGTAACCTAACCGAGTCGGGGTGCCCAATATCCCGAGCTCGCTTTGCTCGCACTTGCTTCCTAAGTTCTTCTTGCCACAAAATTTGGTGATCATTTACTATATTTGGTCTTTGAATACAATTTTTTTGGTGTTTAGTATTTTTTTTTGGGTAACGTAGCTTAGGATCTCAAAGTATTTTTTGGTGCTCATTATATTTAATCCCCTTAAGTACTAACGCTGTAACTTCAATTTCATATTTGATGGATTATCACGATTTGTATCATGAACTCACCCTGCAGCCAGGATCCTCTTCTCACAAGGGAACTCCTCAACGGTTAATAGCGTGGACACGAAACTTTGTGTAATCCCGCCAGCCAGGATTGTCTTCTCAAAACTACTCAACGGTTAATAGCATGACATAAAAAATTTGGTGAGATTGAGATAATGATGTGTGGTCAGAAACGATTGCGGCAAAACTAAAAATGTTGAAATAAAATTATAATAAGTTAAAAAACCTATATTTTCTTGTCGTTTTAATTTGCTCCAAAATTTATTTACTTCTTTTCAGTGCATCATTATAAAAACTTGTTTTTAAAAAAGGTTTTTTAACTTATAATTTTTGTTTATAACGTCTGCCTCGTTGATCTAGCGGCGCAAGCGCGACTGCTTAGTAAGAGTTCCTGGGTTCGGGATAAATGAATTCTCAGGTCGGGAAAAGTGTTATTAGAGTTTCCATCAGCAATTTCTTAGGATTCTGGATTTGTGCCCGGTTGATGGCAATAGGATCGCGGGTAATAGATAATAAAACTGGCGAAATGTGGGTGTACTATTAGGTACACGTCTGCTTAACCCTTGGAGGATTACAGGCGTGACGTTATGTAATTTCGACTATTTATATGCGGCGCAGGTCTCTAAAAGACTGCACGTACCCGTTGTCAAAAATGGTTTCACTCGAATTGTTTGCGAAAAGTTTAAGGTCGAAAGCTTAACTCGCCACTATGTTTACGACTATCCTACTAATATTATAAATGCGAAAGTTTGTGAGGATGGATGGATGGATGTTTGTTACTCTTTCACGCAAAAACTACTGAATGGATTTGGATGAAATTTGGCACACGGGTAGTTATAACCTGGATTAACACATAGGATACTTTTATCCCGATATTATGTTCCCGTGGGACAATTATCGAAAACCACGCGGGCGACGCCGCGGGCATAATCTAGTATTTAATAAAAACGCCCGGTTGTCACCACTGCGGAGACTGGGCTGACGACACAGCTTGGCACACTGGAGGATTGACCAGTCCTAGGCAATGCAGTGCGTGACCTTGTCGTGGCGTTCGGTGCTTCGGATAACCTCTCCTTTCCGGTGGTAGCCTTCCCTCCTTGCAGGTGACAGATTTGGGGAGTCTACAACCTGAGCAGACACAGGTCCTAGGAACGCCACATACAAGGAACTGCGGTCGCGTACGGTCGCAGATGGTGACGGTGTCCACATGTTTATGTGGGCCAAAACTTGGTTGAGGGAGCGTGATGAACTGAGCAAGTAATCTAGCAACCTGGCCCAAGGTAGCCGAAGAACACCATGTGGTTTTATTCAGTACGTGTCTGACAGATCCCTTTGCCTACCCCAGGGCGGAGGATATCCTTTAGGATTTACAAAGGCAAAAAGAAAAAATAAGGGTATAATATTCCAATTATTGAGAGCGGCGGTGGCCCAGTGGTGGCAGCCCCGACTTACGAGCAGTAAGCCGTGGGTTCGAACCCAGACAGGCGCATTACTTTGTGTAATTTATATCATCACCGCTGCTCTCAAAAACGGTGAAAGGAAAACATCGTGAGGAAACCGGCATGTCCTAGAACCAAAAATTCGAAGACATGTGACATCTACCAACCCGCACTGGGCCCGCGTGGTGGATTACAGCCCACTCCCTCTCATAGGAAAGGAGGCCTGTGTCCCAGCAGTGGGAACATTATAGGCTAATGATGATGATGATGATTCCAATTATTAATTTCCATCCGTAAAAAAGGGTATAATATTAGGTGGTTGAAATAAAACACCAATAGATAATTTTTTCAAGTACTTTATTATACGTAGTTTATAATAACAATCATATATGGTAGATAGTCATCACATTGAAGTAATTATGTTAAGACAACTATATAAATGTGTGGTAATAGTTACCTAAATTCATGTTTAGGTTTCAAAAGGCGACCTGTATCATGACGTCATAGAGAAAGAGTAACTCATTCGACCGTTTTTATTTTACCTTGAATATTGGCAAAATGGCTGAATGGTTAGATCGGTATTCATAAAATCCATGAATGTGTTAAGCTTTGGATTTGTAATTAATTACGATGTCGATTTTAGATGCTATTTTCTTTTGTTAGTAACATGGTATTTGATATTTCTTTGATTTTATAAGCTGTATTGCTCCTGATCCTATCTCTGTGCTACTAAAGGTGCCTTGGACGCTTGGAAAAGGTGCTTGAAGGAGATGTCAGCAAACAGGAAAGGGCCCGAGAGGGCCGATGCCTGCCAGGGCTGCGGGTTGTTCGAAAGAGATACCGCGGCCCTGGAACACAAAGGGCGAAGAAGGAACATGGGTGGGTTTTAGTCAGTACAAGTCTGACACTCCCTCCCGCTCCGCTCAGAGCGGGAGAAGTCATTTGATGATTTCGCATCTGCAAAAAAAAAAAAAAGGCGCCTTGGACGCTGCCCAGCCCATTCATTCTTAATTCATAAGGGTTTTAATAATCACACATCTTGAAGGCAGTTCATCGCTATATACTAAGTATTCACAATTCAGGTGTGTTGTATATCATGATTGATGGTGAATACGGTATAATATCCATTCGTTCCGGAAGTATTTTAATCTGGGCTTGATTTCTGTAGTGAAAAAGTTACCAATGCACTTGAAACTTGTATTTAAGAAAACTCGTGTTAACCTTAATGTCGACTTCACGAAGGAATGCTTGTAGAGTTATACTTTAACTATTTATGACGTCATACTACAGATTACAAGAGCCTTGAGCCTCGAATCTTATAATCTAGATTTGGAAGGTGAATCCACAGATATACCATTTAAATTAGACATTAGATTACATATTTTACGATTATCATAATGTTACTGAAATATGCCTTAGACCTAAACTACGTTCATGAAACGATTATGTAAATCAGTCGTTTGAAGAATACTTTAAATATAAAAATTTAGGAATAGAATTGTAGTAGATGCAAGAATGTAAAAAATGGCTTTTACAAATAACATGAGCTGCAAATGTTGCATTTTTAAGCAATGTCGGACTTCTCGAGTTACTGATGTGTTATTATGAAAACCGACCGCTGTTAGCTTAAAATAGAGAATCATTTTTTTCAATTTATTTTTAATTAAAAGCGCTTTACACCGCTGCCGCTACCGGAGTAAAGTTCAGCCTTTCACAAACGGACGGATTTAACCGCACATTTTGTTTAATTTGCTTTACAATAACAGTGTCAATTATTTTAACGTTTTAAAAACCATTCAGAATTTAATGCTGATATTTTTTTTTGGCACAATATTTGCATTATTTATTACCGATACTTTACGTTGGAAAAACAAAATCGGCAGACAAGCGCTAAGTTATCAGCAAATAGTATTTCTAAATTAATTATCAAAATAGCTTTAGGACGGAAGCATAATTAATTAAAGAAGCTAGGTTTATGTCCAAGAAAGTTGCTTTAATACACATATGACTTGAAAATAAACCCTGAAGACATCCCTAGTTATGGTTCCCTAATGGTTTTACTGCCGTTTATAATTTTGATATGACTTACAAATGCCTTTGGCATTATTATTTATTCATCTTAATTCATAACTTATTTAAACACACATAAAAAACACACACAATATAAATGAGTAAACAGAAGGTAAGTGTAGGTAAAAGTCATTTCAGATCTCGAAGAAGACAGTTTCTACTTATAAACACATACAATATTAATAATAACAAAAACCATGGGTTCTTAAACTAATATAAAATGAAGTAAGTGTGTTATAATTTGTTCTAATTTACGAATACCTAACTAATGATAAAATTATCACACAGCAATTTAACCTACTTTTTCAATTTAGAATTACATTGAATATTAATTTACTATTTTAATAAAACTGGTATGTGATATAGACGTCGATATTTTAACTACTTTTTATTTTGAAATCCTGAAACACTGAAAAGATTGATCTATAGTTATATGGTGCTTATAATATAATTCTAACGGTAAAAACCGGTAAGCTACATAAATCACATGATGACTAGATGTTAGCATGCATCAAAATATTTCATGCTGGTGCATGCAAGGCGTGGGTGTAACATACGCTAGTACACGCATAGTGTGCGTAAGTTACACAACACTCTTAGCATGGCGCACAAAATACGTCAATGCACACCATTTGTGTCACGTAAAAATAATATTTACGCGAAATTTGTAATTATTTTAAATATGCATCTTCATGTGATTACGGCAACCACTAAATAACTAACAGCTAATGCTTGTTGCACATCAATTATGTAAAAACTCCCAGATATGGTCTCGATTGAGCCATTAACGGTAATGACATATCAAATGTTATAAGCACACTGCATTTGAGCAATGTATGCATGGATCAACTAGAAATACTGTACGTCACCGGAATTATTTTACCTATGCGAGTAAAATTGACCTTCTCTAAAGGTTTTCACGGTATAGTTACCTCATAGTTTTAATAGAATTACATAGATAGTATTATCAGTCCGTCTTCTCTTATGTCCCGTCTGTTAATCCGTCATTTCATGTGAGCCATGAAACATTTATTGAAGAAGGATGTTTAAGCAAATTCACCCGCTTATTAGCGTGGTGATGGATGTTCAGAGGCAACAGGCAGGACCATGCAGCCCCCAATTCAATTTTAGCTCTATTTAGCGTCTGAACAACCGGCCCTTGTACGGTTGCGGTCGTAATTGCAACGATAACGTGCCTTAATTATATCGCGATGGCAATCGTATCGTCATAATTTGCGCATATTTAGTACGCTCTGCAGTCAAATAGTCGTTAATTACAACGACTGGAGTACCACTGCGCCCTCACAGCGGTAACTTAGCCATATTTAACGTTTATCTTTATCTAACTACCTGGTATAACTTTTAGAATTACAGGATTTTAAATTATGTCACCTAATTAAAAAAGTTTTACTTACTAAACACGTAACTATAAGACCCTGATATTCATCTACATTGTAAAATACACCAGGCTTTTTAGAAAATAACCAAATACCAACATGAAGTATGAATTGATTCTATTAAAAAAAAACAATTTTAGGTATACAAATGCTGGGTGTAGGGGTAGGGGGAGGGGGTATGCTCCATTGAATGCGTTAGTTAGATAAAAAAAAACCCGTATTAGCTACACAAGTACTCCCTTCGAAATAATATCACAATGTGATAATTTAGTGAACAGCGATGTCGTAAAATTCACACGACACGTTATAATCTCACAGAACGTACATAAACATAATTCGTCATTTTCCTTCACATGTAAACCTTAGAAGTCCATACCTACTATCAAGAATGAAATGAAAAATAAAATAATTTTGTGTCGTTCATTCAGCATTAACTTTCAAAACGTAATAGAAGTACAGTGCTCGTAAAAGTACTTATTTCATTTTCTTTAGAAGTTTTATCTAAATTTATTTACATTTTGACTTACAGTGACTTTAAACCCATAGCAGGGGTCTTTTAATGTATCGGTGTTTTACATACTTTAGTAAAAGTTTGAAATTGTTTTAATATAAGTTGAATCATATATAGAGCAGAGGCAAAGGTCGTTAGGTCCGTTGTCAGCGTGGGTGATTGATATTCGTGTGGATTGCCGAGTTGTTTACAGTTGGTAGAGATCCACGGAGGTGGACCTTGGCATGGAGTGGGATGCACGACGCCGGGACGTCGTTGCCTCCCGGGCCTCGCATCAGACTTGTGTGAAGCTCGAATGCAAAGCCGTCTCTTCCTGGCCGATCTGGTTAGCAGGGCTGTAGTACTGTTGACAAAAATATTTTATTTAAGAGATTTTGTTCATATAGGTAATATATAGCGCAACTCTACTGAGCATGAAGCTTTGGGTTCGATTCTTAGGTGCTATTGGATTTTTTCATCAGAAATAACTCAGTAGCCACGGTGTCTGAATTTGTGCCCGGTTCGCCCCCTATTGCATGAGAATTAAAACATAACTCCCAAACATGTGGTTATACTATTAGATACTCTGCCTAAATCTTCAGGGATAACAGGAGTTTGGTGACCTTCGGGGAGTAAACATAAGACTCAAACGTAAGACTTACCCCGTAAGCTCCACCGTTCCATCCAAGGCGTTCATGTTCACGTTGAGTTCCACGTCGGGGTTGGTTCTTGCGTTCTGCGTTAGAAGCAAGGTGTGCTTTGGCGCGCAGTGCAGCCCGCAGTGTCACGTTAGCCCGAGCTGCCTCTGCGCGACCGTGCTTGCAGAACTCGAACAAAGCAACCCCCAGAGCCAGAGACAAACCTCCCACCAGAACGTAGAACAAGCCAGCCACCTGACTCAGTGTCAATTCGGATCCTTTAATTTCCTAAAACATAAATTTAATTTATAATGGCTATCACCAACAACCAAGATGTGAACATAAAACTGCAAGGTGGACTTGCACAGAAATTACCTTCCGAACGCACCACGATACATCAAGTTAGTCATTTGCAGTATAAGCAGACCTCCTATTCGATGGAAAGCTTTTAAAAATTGGTTAGCCGATACTTTTCAGCTAATAATCTCGTGATCTACTTTTTTTTTATTTTAATGATAGAGCAAAAAGTAAGATTACATATCAGATTTTGTGTAATTTTTTTTTGTTTTGAATATTAATCACAACAAAAGTTTATTCTCTTTGAAAGTGTTTCTTGTTTTCAGGCTGAATATGCTTTTTGGGGTCCCCCTACCATTACGTCTTTCTACCTATTGTTTTTTATTATATAATCTACAAAAATAAAGAAAGTTGCACGTAAAAAACGAACGGACATCAAACTTATTACAAATCGAAGTCAAAAGTATGAAGGCTAAACAAAAAAAAAAAAAAAACAAATAATAACTATTAAAATGCAGATTAAAATGTTACTTACAACGTCAGCGGCATCACATTCGGATTTAGTGAACCACTTACGAACAAGTCGTGGTATCTCACCCTCCTCCTTCAGCGATTGCAAGGCCATATTGACTCCATCCCTACAAAACACTCTCAAATGAAAACACTCTGAAGCGCTTTTAAGAGCTTAGGAAAGAATAATTCGCAAAACATTCGCCATAAAAATATCGCGGGCACCTTTCGCATAGGAGTGTCGCATAAGTCAAAAGAATATCAGAATGCTTACCGCAGCTTGGATCCTTTGGGGAAGCCAACAGCGAAGTCCTTAAATCCACTATGAGTAAGGGTGACGATCATCTCACAAGGTTTCTCTTCAGGTACAGCGGAACGGTCCATGAGGAATGCAAGCCATCCATGCTCATCAACAGGCGCTTCTTCGGGTAATATTTCGGCATTTGGCTTTTCAAGAGTATCCTGAAGAAGATAGTATTGGATAAATGCAAACTACCTTAAAATTCCAAGAGAATGTATATTTTGTGAGATTTTTAACATGGGTAATGAGCCTCGCTTTCCACATTTCTTATAAGCTTTAAAGATTGTTTATGTTAACACTAATGCAGTTACCTCTGGGCACGTAGCTAGTTTACTGTATGACTGTGTGGGTTCCGTAATGCGAGACAGTGTTAGATATGAAGCTAGATTAGCCGTATACGATGATATCACTATCAGAGTGAAAAACCACCACACGCAGCCCACAATCCTTCCGGACACAGACCTAAAATATTCACAGAATTCGTTTATATTTTCATAATGTTTTGTTAAACCAATATAATATGATAATATATGTTTTGTAAGTCCAATGGACTGAACCACAATATTAAAACGCACCAAAATATAATCATTGAATAAAATAGAAAGGGACACCGATATTTTAATGAAGTGTTTAAACAGATTTGTTTAGATTGTACCACAAATTACCAACATATTGGTGTATGAAAGTTATGGGAATCCCCACTTTAGGGTTCCGCTGTTAAGTGTAATTAATCATGTTGTCATAATACTGTTTGGTAGCACAAAACCTTTGTGCGCGAATCCGACTCGCGCGTGGCCGGTTTTTTACTTAAGACAATAAAATATTACAATATTCGCTGACCTGGGGTTAATGTCGCTGCCTTGCTGCATAACTGAGCCCAACGAAAACCACATTGAATTCCAAAAACTAAATTCGTTCACGACGGTGGTCTGCAATATCGTGTGGAAATTTTAACAAAAGTTCATTCAAGTATTGTTATTATAAACGATTATTTTACAACAAGAATTATGGTTTCTAATCTATTTTTGTGAATACCTTTGTGGTAGCGACGTCGGAATGTTCTGAAATTTGTGAATCCGTAAAAGAAACGACTCGCCATTCGTATGGGGAAAATCGAGATACGATGAATAAAACCACACTCACAGCGAAGAGACCACAGATGATCGAAAGCTAGAAAAGAATTTTAATTTTTAAATGTTTTACAGTTGTTTTTAAAACTGTTTAGAGGTTTTTTATTATAACTTAATCAATATTTACTTTACAATATTTATTTATAAGTTGACAGAACTTGTGTGAGTGGTTTACAACTGTAAATATAAAATGGTACGTATTTTTTTTTTTTTTAACTGTTATTCTTACCCATATTTCCATTGATAGCGGGTGAAGAAAACTAAAGATTGTGCTTGAATTATTATTCACATCGTCCTTGTTAGGCTTCAGGTTGAATGAAAGGAAAGGTTTGCTGAAATCAATGACGGCTTCTCGTTCTAATGTAACGGTCAATGGCGCAATAGCTATGTCCGCTTCCTGAAATTTATATATTAGAATAAAAACCCACTTTGCAGTAGTGTTTTTACTTATATGTTAAATTAAGCTTAAAATGTAATCTTGACCATTCTTTCAAAAACTTTTTTATTATTTTCCGATTGTACATGTCAGAACGTTGGTACCTATATTGTTTTTAGAAATCATTTAGAAATAAGTCAACAAGCTGATCCAATCTTAACTAGGGGGTCTAAAACGGCTGCTTTTGCAGATAATAGGATATAATTATTTTTAAAATTGTTTACCTAACTTTAAATACCTTCTTGAACCCCGCAGCATTCAATGCATCCATCAGCACAATATGTTGAGTGCGTTACACTGAGTCTTACAGTAAAACGTGACTTTTGAATCCAAAGAAAAATAAAAGTTTTTTTTTTCCATTAATACATTTTGCGTTGAGTTACTTAATTTGAAGTATAGAATGCTTGGTTGACGGGTTCGTGAAGGGTCAGTTAACAGCTTGTAATATTAACTGCATTCTTATCATTTTATGTGATTAATACTATTTTCCCATTATGATTTTGATACATTTTGAATATGAATGTGGATAGGTATAAGAGTAGAGGAAGACCAAAGAAAAGATGGATGGGCCTGTGTGACGGATGATACGGTATGTAAGGAGTTATCTGATGAGATAACAGGTAATAGAGAAGAATGGGAGAAGAAGACATGCAACAGAATGATGATGATTCTGCTAAATTGTTACACACAACTACGAAACTATTATTACGGTCTGTAAAATGACAACGTTGTGATAGGCAAACATTTTAATATAGTATATTTCCAGTTCATACGGTAGATTTTATTTTTTATTTTTGTTCATATGACTCGTGCCCTAAATAATACCTGTTTATATATAGTAATATATATTCTGTCTAGATAATATTAGAAACACTCGCGAGCGGATCTGCGTGTTTTTGAACAGGTGCTTATTTTTGTTTTGTAGACCATGTGTTAATGTAAACAGCAAAAATTGTTACTGAAAATACTGACTGTGTTTAAAACGTTTCCTACGGTCTGAAATAACAGACGAATAACTGCACAAAAGAGACCAGGGGAACAAGAATTAACTACAGACATTTTGTCACGATTCTCGAATTTAAAGTCCAACACGCTGTACAAGTGGATTTGGACAGTCGTACCGTAAAGGACCATTTAGGTTCATTTGATGTTAGACTATTCATAACAGTCATCTACACTGAGGAAGTTTAAGTGTACTAAAGAGAAAAAACGGCCAAGTGCGAGTCGGACTCGCGCACGAAGCGTTCCGTACTATTATTTATAAAAACGAGCAATAAAAATACTTTTTTGAATGGGAGCCCCCTTAAATATATATTGTATTCTGTTTTAAGTATTTTTTGTTATAGCGGCAACAGAAATACATAATCTGTAGAAATTTCAACTGGCTAACTGTCACGGTTCATGAGATACAGCCTGGTGACAGACGGACGGACGGACGGACAGCGAAGTGTCAGTAAATGGGCTCCGTTTGACCCTTTGGGTACGCAACCTTAATAATAGGGGTCCGTTTGGCCGTTTGAGTACGGAACCCTAAAATGGATATCGGTAATGGTTCGGTCGGTGAGTATCAAGTATCTGCAGTTTGTTAAATGTTCTTACACACGTTCCTACAATTCTGAGGTACTATCGCGCTCTTTACGGACGTGACGTTTTCACTCACAAGGCCGACGGTAACCTATTAATAATAATTGATACAACTAGCAGTAACAATATTGATTTTTCGTTATAGGTTGACCGGTAGAGAATGTCTTGTGGCATTAGTCCGCCTATGTTCAACCAATGTAGGTGAAGTTTAAATAAATGATAAACCAATACAGATTTATTCTCTTTGAAGTATATTATCGCTTGTGAGAGAAACGCAGATTTTATGAGTCGCCTTTATCCAAAGTTACCCGCAAAGTTTTTTCGCATTTTTAATCAGTTGCCTCTTAAGATAACTGATATACCTACTCATAGCTATAGTAATTAATGTATTTTATTTGTTACGCATTTATTCGCTGTACGTGGAGGTACAGCGATTATATAACCCAATATCTACACGTATTAAGACCAAAACTATTGTCTACGATTTAGCTCAGTATACACCGATACCATTCCTGCAGCCTATGCATATTGGATCAGTGGCTACAAAGCACTCTCTAGCTAATACGCCATGAGCTGTTTGACTGAAGTTAAAGGGCAGCGTTAATAGGAGCTAGCCTGTAACCTTCACTAAAATATATTTATTCGCTGTACCTGGAGGCGCAGCGATTAAATATAAAAAACGTACCCATGTAAACCTTAAACCAATACTTACCTATTTTTGCTTTTAAAACGATAATAATATTTGTTTTGATAAATTGGATTCTGGTACATAGAGAAAACAGTCAGGAATAACAGCCTTTGGAATAACGCTGCTGGGACATCGGGGTTTTACAAAGATATTTATTGCTCACTGGCCACCAGATAGCGAGACCGACCTATCCTCGGTCGATGCTCCTAAGGGATTATAACAATGGAAGCCAGAATATTCGTTATGCAGTTAGTAAGCATTTATCTACTTTTTTTCCATTTCTAGTTTAATGCCAGATTACCATGTTGAATAAAATCATAAATGAAGTGTTTTATCATAAAGTTCCTATCCTACTTGTGCCATTTGATCAAGGTTGCACTGTTTTTTTTTAAATTTATTTGCGATGGGTTTGCTCTTGGCTCTATTCTAGGTCAGAGATGACAGAGACAAAGTCGACGATGGTACGAGCTTACCCAGAAGAAGCCTGTTTACTCTAACTTTGAAGAGATCATAGCGGCAAGCGTTCGGAAATACAGACGCAGGCAGAAAGTTCCACTCCTTTGCTGTGCGCATTATGCAAGACGTTTGAAAATGCTTAGTGCGAAACACTGTTCTTATTTTCTAAAGTTTATATGATTTAAGTTAAGCTCAGCTAACGTAACTCCGGGTTAACATCGGACATCGCCGTCGGCTATTTATAAAACTACGCTTGCACGATAATAGGAATATAGGAGGATTATAAGAAGCAATAAAAAACAATTAGAGGAATATCTGTCATCGGTTAACGAACTGTTAAAAAAAAAAACATCGTATGTAAATCGCTTCATTCAATAATAAAGCCGAGTCCAAGTTACTGAAAAGGCATAAATAGTTCTTATCAACTGTAAAATTAAAATTTCAGTGCTGTAGAACAATTTTTAATAATCCCTTGATTGATTTTGCTGAAACTTTACTGATAACAACTACCAATAGCCAAGCTCCGCGAGGTTGTTTTTATACGTACTCGTATTCCGATTACTTTGTTGGCCATACCTAACTAATATTCATAAAATTTTATTAAACCGTACGTAGGTACGTAATTTAATATAAGTGATGAATTTTAATAAGCCGATACGATACGAGTCTTTTAAGGACACCATAACACAATACTAGGTGTTAACGGACGCGTTCCAAGCATTCCGTACAACAAAATAAGCGACCCTACGCTAAAACACGTTTACGTCACGTTTTACGGTAAAATTCAGTGTACCGCACTCAAAACAGTGTGCTGATGGATGCATTGAAAAGTAAATGGGTCATAGAGTTATTTAAAGTAAAGTTATAACCTTAAAACTAGTATTTCGAAAAAAAGCTTGTGAAAAAGTTGGAATTTTCGTCGTATATTCAACAGCTTCCGAAGAAACTTCCAAAGGTTTTTGCTTTAAGGTGGAAGCGACAAGATGGCCCGCGGAATTAAAATTTTCTTTTCCGCGTTTCATATTTTATTCAACAAAAAACCTGAGACTGACCGGCAAATTGCAAAAAAACGTAAAAAAATTTGAATTTCGTGGGCTACCCGTTCGCTTCCACCTTAAGTGTGTCACAAAGGCTGGTACACACTTAACGCAAAAACGAGGTTTAAACTATCTACTTTAAACCTCTTTTGAGATCATTAGTATCTATAAGAATAATGTAAAATGTGCGTACAACATACCTTTCTTATAAGTTCTCCAACGATTCCGTCCCAACCGCCATGGATTTGAGGGTTCTCGTTTCCATATTTGCCATCACGGACTAATTTTATTTCATCTGTAATTAAATATTAAATTGATATTTTTTTATCATAGTATTGTATTAGGTGAAATCTACTGGGGCCCCGTGCGCGGCACTACCTGAGTTGAACTGACTTAGCACCCTCTACGCATACTGATATGGTTTGCCTAGTCGTACGTCATCCTATACCTACGCATAGTTAGCAAAAATTTATTTGACTTTGTCCGTTTGATGTACTAGTTATTTTGTGATTTTGCTCTTACAGGCGTGAACTATCGATTTGATTACCACAAAAACTCGAACATTTGTTTTGCTATTATATAAAGGATTTGTATAATATTATCATCATTCATTCTCCGGCCCTTATCCCAATTAGAATAAGAATGTCTCTATATTTTGTTATATGTATGTATTGCTCGGATTAGATATTGTAATTACTATGTTTTGTATTAAAGGACTCATATCATATGTCTGATATTTGTGTGCGTAAACGAAAAAGTGCGGCGATAAAAAAGAAAACTAACTCCCAACATTATTCATGTTTATTTTTCTAGCTTATTCAACAGGTGAACCTTGTTTGTGGGAAAACAAAACCAGCACAGCCAGGTAATAAATTGATCTGTGCAAACTATGCTTTGAAACCCTGTGCAAAGTTAACTTCACCAGCGAGAGCTTCAAACACCCTGCGGATATCGCTCATAGCATATCGATCATAAAGGAACATTATTTGCGAGAAAAGTACTTACGGATTGTTAAGTATAACAAGCAATTGAATTTATCTCAGATAGGATCTTTAGGTACCTATAAGAACGTTGATGTATTGAATCATTGAAAGAGCAATAAAGCAACTTGGTAAAAGCGCCTGATAAACAAACCTACCATTTATTTTTTATGTCAGTTAAAAAGTAATCAATCTAGTCGGCTTTCATGGGGTCAAATTCATAAAAAGGTAATTCGAAATTCAGATTCCAGAATGTTTCACTTACAGTTGATTTCCAACTTATCAGAAATCATTTTGGTGAGCTCAGCACAAAATCCCTTGTATGGTTCGTTAACGTCAAACTCGGGGTCTTCAGGATCATCGCGTATTATATATGGGGGTTCCTCGATGGTGGTCACAATGTAAGTTTTATTGCGGTCGTAGGATCCCGTGGCCTTTAGTGGAGCCAGCCTGGGTTTGACAGGGATGAAGCCCCTGTTGTCGTACCAAGTCGCCACCTGTTTATTTAGTTTAGTTAGCAGTAACAAAAAGTGTAAGGTATTAATATCATATTATCGTCTCAAGGTGGGCCTTGAGACGATAATATGATATCTGAATTGCTTTTCGTAGACTTAAAATGTTAGTACCTACGCTTATTTGGCTGGTTTCAGAAATAGCCGTATATTTATGATATATTATGATATATCTCATAATTATATTTTTTAGGCACAGTGAAAATAATCGTGCTGTTAAGAGGGCGCGACCATACGACTATTTTTAACTCTAGCAACAGATTCTAGTTAAGAAGCCACACACCACCGTCTTGCAAAAACTTTATTTTCATTGAATCTGGACGCTTTGTAACAAAAGTTGTGTCCAACCGTTAATAACTGTTTTCACCTTATTATTTTGTGAAATTTTATATTTTATTATAACACTAGTCTTACCTTTACAATATCGCCGTCGACTGTCAGTTCCATGACTTGCAGAGTAAAGTTCTTGCGATGTCCAGCATCAGTGAATCTAATATGGCCAGTTATTCCATCAATCTCCGTCTAAAACCAAATATAGGAACCTCTTGCGTTTTATTTTACAACTAAGCACTCATATTACAGGGGATAACTCGCTTAGCACAACTTTGCCGAAGAGGAAGTTGGAAAAATGCAAAAGGGAAGGGTTCATATTTCCCGCGTTGGTGGGCTGCGTGCGAATAGAGGCAGTTAGCAAGTGCGAGGGTTAATTACGCGTCACCCAACGAAACCTAATTAATCGTCAGAGCCTCCGAACCTTCAGGCCGCCCACTGCGCACATCCGATATAAAAGACGGGACCCGTATTCAGCACCTGTGTACTTATAATGCCGCTCAATTAAAATTTGGTACCAACATTATTGCGTGGTCGACCTAACACAATGGAACTCATATTTATTAGATATAACATAAAATGTAAAAGATAATACGTCACGAGCAGCCACGGATTTTGACGTGGGGTTAAGTGTTGTGCACACCACGCCACGCTATCTAACCACAGACTGCGTCAGTGGCGCCAAGTTTGACTGACGAAATATAACTATATTCCTCTCACAGCAATGTATAACGGAAAGCTTGACTCGTCCCTTCATAATTTATGCTTGCACAAAGGAAGAGGATACTTGTCGTATTTAAGCGAAATGACATTCCACATGGTTTTTACGTTTTACTGGCTTTTATTTGGTTTTATCTTTAAAAAGATCAAGAGTTTATTCGTAAACTTGAATAGCTAGTATTCGGAAAATGTTATAAGTATCCGGCAGTTTATCAGGTCCTTTAAAAATTTTATAAATAGGTCATTATTTTTATTACTCAATGTTTTAAAATCTTTTGACGGAGCAAAAGAATTGTAGGAGATTCTATACATTCAGAGCAGTGTGCTCATGCACAGAAAATTATTAAGGCTTGATTACTGTGTTTATCAGATAAAGACACGCCTTTGGTTATCTTTAGAGGATTCTGAGACATTATGACCTACTTTAGCCCGGATCAGACCATTTGGTGTAACTTGCATTTAATTTATAATTATTATGTCTTTACTTAGGGCCGATTATTATGTCCTTATTAACTTTACTTAGGGCCGATTGTTCAAACTTTATTAGATAGGTAACGTTTATCTAAAGGTACGATTTAGATTTATAAAAATATAAGTTAACAAATATAATGTAAATATTAGCACGTATCTACTATATGCAAATGATAGTTTCCTCATTTTTTTTTTCTAAATTAGAACCACGTCACCTCAGCATTTCCAACTCGGATGAATAACGAAACATTCGCGCGCAATCATAATTGAATATACGAATTTGTTAACAATCATTCGCATGAGCACTGGGGTATGTACAATGACTCCAGAGAATAGAGGTTTATTAAACTTGCGTAAAATGTTTTCATACATTATTTTATCGAATTTTAGAACAATATAAAATATCGTCGTTATAGTCTAGTTTACCTACCTTTTTAATCATCCGGGAAATCTTTTCACCGTGCTCGAATGGTACAACACTGCTTTTATGGTCGCAGCCAATATTGTTGCTCGCATTGTAATTTTGAAGCTTTCTAAACGTTGATCGCAAAACTTCAGGTTTCTTGCGTATCGTACGAAGGATGGCATCGATCAGCACTTGACAAGCATCATACGTTAGAGCCGCCTGCGCCTGTTTAAAAAGTATAAAACTTGGTCATGCATCGTAGCAAAATGTAACAAAAAGAGAAAGCAAACAATTAGGTATCGAATATGTATGTCAGCTTTTACCTGCTCTAAGTTCTGACTACCTAAACGACTCAATCCACTACAACGCAAATATACATTATTTTCAAGAAATATGTTTTTAATTTATATAAACCGTATGCCCATTTAAAGCTTGATAAATAAGCTAAACATACACAGACTTAATAAATTATTATGACAATACAAATTAATGACATACTGATTTCATATTTTCATAACAGATTTTGTTTAATTTTTGAAAACCCAAAGCCACCACTCTGAATCCTAAATTCCCATTTTCCCTACATTTTTATTCAGTTAACTTGCATTCGAAAAGTACTGAATACATTTTATTGATTATGTGGTATGTGTTTGTATGGTACCAATTTAAAGCTAAGGTTAAACCGTATTTGACATTTTATAAACAAGTACTGTATTTTTTCTTTAATACACATTAATGGTATTAGTTCGAGTCTATTTGGTTGCTTATAAGTGTATAACTCTTCATTTATTATCCTCGATTGCACTGTTTGTGATTCCACCAAACTCGCTTGTCAACTTTAGAAATTAAGTATTTCCATGTATGTGCTGAAGTAGAAAAATCGCACCAATTCTTGTGGTTTCAATATTTCTATCACGTAAAGTGATGCCTACCCCTTGATCCGTTCGTGTGACTTCACATCAAAGGACAAGATGCATTGATGAATGACAAGTATCTCATCTGAACTCCATACATTATAATGGCAGTGGTGGCCACCACATACATTACTAGTTTATAAATTTACACTTAAACAAATTGCTGTAATAATGAAATAACGCTTGAATGAGTTTAATAATAAAAAAGTATCTGTATGTGTTGACATTGATATAATCGTCTCATATCTAGAGTACAAAATGATTTTTGTGAAATACTTGTAATTAAAAGTTTTTATAAATGAATCCTAGACCATGTGTTAAAAATATTTAAGAACTAAAAAAAAAAAAAATTGTAGTAAAATGTCGAAACAAAATATATGTACATTTTTGATATCATATTGTGATAAAACCATCTTTGTCATTTTTTTTGGACAAAGCAGAAAAGCCTTCTCAAACGTGTGACGTTTCTGACGGTATCTTGTTACGTTTCAGATTCGTCTAGTGTTTTGTCTGTAAAACGGTGCGACATGGTTTTGGTCGTGGGTTCTTGTGCTATAAAGCGTATTTCATGATATTCCTTTTTGAGATGACGTTTTTGAAGTTTAAAAAAGGTTAACCACATTTATTTAAAAATATGTAAAAACGAATAGAGAATATATATTTTTTAATTTTAAGGCCTGTTGCAGTACTTTTTTAAGATTTTTGAACGTCTGAAAATCTAATTTATCATCATAAAAATTGAACATACAACTCAAGTAAATTGTAAAAATAAAAACACGATTTAGAATGATTGGCTCGATATTTTTTTTTATCAAACATGATAATAACTCACAATTTTAAACGTGTACCGCTAAAAGATTCCATCATGAATTTATATGAAAGTTATATCAATAGGTAGAGCTTTTTATTTTGAAGTAAATTATGAAAACTTATTTTCTAATTTCATTATTATTTTTCTTCAAGAAGACAAAACAATCCAGGCGTGATATCGCCCACCCAGCGAGCGTCGTGCGTTCAAACCACTGTACTGCAACTTCGCCTAAACTACTAACAATATTGACTGATGATGACTAACGACCTTATACCTAGATATATATTTTGTATCCACACTTTAGATATATCATGTTGTTTACATTATTGTGAATTTAGTGAAAATTCACAAAACGATCACGGACTGCATCATTCGGTTTATATGAACATTGAAATAACAAACGAAACTAAAGTTACCGAAATGTATCTGCTCCTCCACACACCAATGAAGTCCCGAACTACTTTACGGGAAAAATCCAGCAGTCGAAATCCAGTAATGTTAATAGCACTGTATTCTGTAATTTCTTTCTCCCAGCGATCATCCATGACCTGGATCAACACATAATTTATCAGAAAAGTTTTGCCAAATAAATAATTGAAAACGGAAATGAACAAATACATAAATATATGCACCTACACTGGGGATCTTCTTTCGTATAAAACAAAGCCATTTTACAAGTTACAAAAATTATGTTAGGCTTATCTAGTTCCTTTAAAATTTGTTAAACAAAGGTATATAGGTAGGTTTATACCTTTAACTAAATTGAACTTTACAGTGCATTGAAAATATTTGTCACTCAATGCAAAAATACAGAAGGTCAATAACTGAAACTACAACCCCATAATAGCAAAATTGTGACAATTAGAATTAAATTATCATTTAAGATGAGTAAATCCTGGCCTGAGAGCTCTTTATGACATTGACATTCCGCATATTGTTAGACAAACATCGAAAGTCGGATTCTTGAAATTTAACAATTAGCTTTCAAACAATTATCTGAGAGATTACTCACCAGTCCGCTTAAGAAATAATGGTAGTTCCTACGGCCGAGCTTCACATCACGTACGTGTGATATTATTGTAGCTTTCGCTAGTTGAGTTGTTGAATCTAGCACAACATATTTGTTGCTCCATCGGTCTAGCCTTTCAATAGCTCGCAGGTATTGGACGACGTCGGACGCATTGGAGACTCGCTTCACATTTGAAATGCGGAACGTTGCGCTTCCTGGTTGCAGACTCTGGTACAACTGCTGCAGGCGAAGTAATCCTACAAATTGGTTGGAGCAATTATGGTACAGCATATTTTGTCAAAATCCTTAGCCAGAGCGGGATTCTGAAGTATATTTGAGCTGGTCTTTTTATGCAAATTATACGGTTTACTGCCCTTAACTAAAGAGATGGCATTATTTCCGTAATACGGTGCGGGAAATCTGATGTGCAATTTGAGTTGTACCGAAAAGCAAATGTTTATTAAAATAGGTTAGGTAGGTTAACTCTACAGTATGTTAGGTTAAACGAGGGACATATTGAGGGAGGGTATTCAGTATTCGATTCTCGTCCCAAATATGTAAAAAACCTATAACGTATATAAAAGAATTTTTAATGTTTTGTTTAGTGCCTAGATATTTTGGACTGTCCTAAGCCAGGTAAGTTTAAAGTATGAAGGGAAAATGGATTATACCTAAGAGTCATTGACCCGCTCACATGTTCTGCGATAGTATTAAGTCGCTAGCGCAAGGGTGTATACACGTTGCGTGACATTTGCGAAAATTTTGGTATGGTTCTGTCTGTTATTTATCAGTGTTTTTTTTTTGTTTATATTTTTATTAGTATCATGTTAGCATGTACTATTATGGGTTTGAATATGTCCCTCGTTTAAACTAACATACAGTATATCTATAAACCAACGACACATAATTCACATGTCGTAGACCAATAACTGATAAACCAAAAGTGAACATTTATATTTTTTTGTCTTGTGCAAGACTAATACATACTTTTTCTTTCTAAGAAGTCGGTGAGAATAAGAGAATTTCCTGAAAATTACTCTTTGTAAGTAACGCAGCATTATTTCTGGGAATGTCGGTAGTCTATTTGTTGTGGCTGAGGTCTTCGTCACTCGTGGTGTCAGTACTTGTAAAACTGATAGAGTTTACTATACAATTTTGGTACTTATATGTTTATTGGTATTTAAATTAAAGTGGGTCTATGTTGTAACCGCTCAAAGTTTGGTTTCCATTCTATCTATAATGAAACAAAAACAGAGCGCTGCCAATAGTGTCGCGTTGTAAGTCAACTATTGGAAACAATATTGTAATGGAAAATCGTGGATTATTTTGAGTAACCATTATTATATTTGTTTAAATCATTATGTCATCCAACCTTCTTGCAATAAATAAACAGATTAGATACTTTTAACCTTTCCGTAATCTGAACTGAACTTTCCCACTTTTGGGCAAATTCCTCCCTCCATTCCTTCCACTTTTCTCTATTTTGTCGCCAATTAATGAGAAAACCATCCAAGGCGTCACATCATCTTCTCCTCACAACCCAGTTAGAACTAATAAATGGGTTATAAGATACTTCTTTGGTAAGACTGGTTGTCAGGCTTTTGGGCCACTGACTACTAGTTATGTCTGTCAAAGATCTACAAATGACAACCAGGACCAGCGAACTAATATGTTTTCCCAAGTACGGAGGAAACTTGGTATGTAATAAAGGCAAGCAACCCTAGGCAAGCGCGTCTTACTTAACCTGAAGATCGACTCCAGCGGCGGTATTATATAGCCACGAGCTCCTTTCATGTTCCCAGCCACCTTACTATTTGGTCTTACAAGCTTGTACCTATAAAATCTACGCTCAAGTCAAAATAATGACAATCAGCAAAAACAAAACAAAATGAATGTCAGTGTTCGTCATCTATAAGAATGTTTTAATCAAAACGTCAATCCAAAATGATGATGAATGGTGCGATCCATTCATCACTAGTAGGGATTCATTATGCAGCTCCGAAACTGGCGCTTTTGTTATAATTTAGGAGTAATATCCGCGAAAAGATTGAAGCGGTGACGAAGACGCACGGAGAAGAGGGTTGACGTGTGGGTAATGAAGGCGTTATCGTAGGATTTGTTGAGACTCGCCCTTCTTTGGTAGGACAGTCGCCTCATTGCAATTTCAAATCGCGTCATAACGCTCCTTTTCTCTATGTTACACCTTCTACCCATTACGTAACTCACGCCATCTAACTAATCTAACAATGACATCGGAATCAGCTGTGACAGTATTAGTATCGCTTGAAAATCTTACCCGAAAATTCATTTTAACTCATAAAAAATACCTGCTACGAATCAGTACGAGATCAATCAAACAAAATTATTTTATGCACTACGTCTGACTTCAATAACTATTCAAGTCTGGTAGTAGGCATTGTACCTATTAAGAATAAAAAATCAATCTTCATCTACTTTTATATAAGTCTGTCATGTCTGAAGAAAGATGAGATAGCACCCTGTGAATAAACAGCCGGGCATAAATATTTTGTAAAAACCATTAAATTGGGTATCGTTGAATATGTCGAACGGAAATTCAAATCATTTTTTTACTCGCATCTTACTTATACTCAATTTTATTTTCTCTGTTCAAGAACAGAGTGAAAGAGCATAACCTTTCCTCTCAATTGTGATTTATATATATGTATATATATTCTTATTTGTTTAAATATCTTAACATTATGTATTTATATTTAGTTATTTGTGTATTTATATTTAGGGAATAGTATAGGTTAAGTTAGGTGAGGCACTGGCACAATAACTCATTTTTTCTCTTTCTTCTTTCACACACTATCGTCTACATTTCTTCTTCATTTCTACTTTCGCAGGTCTGCTGGCAGAAATTTCATATGAAATTCATAAGCAGTACCTATGTACTCTAATATTTTATGTTTTTTCCTGTGTTGTCTATTGTGTGTACATACATAGTTAAATTAATAAATAAATACTCCTGAAAGTTGCATGTCAGTGGACATGGAGAGGCTTGTTTACATAAAACATGGTAACGATTTTATTAGTAGTCTCTAAAATAAATAAATTAGCAGTCTTTGTTTGAAGAATTCCAAACTGAATTTCCCGCAGGTATCTGCGCTTCTTTTTTGAGAAAATCCTATTTTCATTCAGATCTATATAAAGTCTTTACTTGTTTGGAGTCAGACGGGTGGACTTGGGGCATTCGCGTTCATAGTGAACTGCACTAACTTTCGAAACGTCTTTTTGCAGCATCGGCCGAATTCGAATCCAAAACTTTTTCTTTATCTTTAAATGTCTTATTCCGTAACGACTCAAGCTTGTTGCAGGAGCTCGAGAAAGATTCAACAGTAGATTTTATAGGCTATTTGACTAGTGAATAAATAGTTGGTTAGAGGAGCTCGTGGCTAAATAATAATAGCTGCACGGGTCGATCTTTAAGGTTAAGCCGTGCTTGCCGAGGTTGGTCCGTGGATGGGTTTAACCATAATTACATATCGAGTTTTCTCCGTGCCTCGGAAGTTAAGCCGTTGGTCTCAGCTGTCATTTGTAGATCTTTGACAGTCGTTACGAGTAGTCGGAAGCCAAAAGTCTGACATCCAGTCATACCAAGAGGTATCGTATTACCCAGTTATTGAGTTGTGGAGGACAGACAGGCAGTCGCTTCATGTAAAATACTGATAATCAGCTGCATCCGGTTAGACTGGAAGCCGCCCCCAAGATAGTTTGGGAAAAGGCTAGGCAGATGGTGACTATATTTAATTAAGAGATTTAAGAAAAATGTAAGAATCATTTTATTGCACGGTATTGCATTTTGTTCCGAGAAAAGTTTTCTTATGTAATAATTTACAGCTTTCCTTATGTACTAATAAGAATACTCTCAATAATCAAATTTAAAACTACTAAGACAGAAAAGAAACTAAGACGATTAAGAACCTGTACTTATAATTTATAGTTCAGAAGTGTTTAATTGAAAATTACTGCGTAACATTTTCTATACGATGAAAGAAAATTGGAAAACGTGATAAATTGCGTCGACCCTAATTTTATAAAAACCGTAAGCAAGAAATCCGTTTCTTTTTGTAAAGAAAATTATCTACAGCGGAGACTACGGGGGGATGTCGGGCCAGACGGAATTCCGGCGTTGACGCTCGTTGGACGTGATTCCTCCCTAGACATGATTACGTCTTTTCTTATATTGTGTGAGATGAATGGAACTTCAGTAGCTGGCCAAGAAGTCAATTGCGCTCTGTTCGTGACTGAGCATGAAACTCTTCCCTTTCAGTCTTTAGTTACAGTCACTTAAAGTCGATAAACTTGAACCGTAGAACGATTTGTACATTAATTCTGTTTTGTGCAATGATAAATTATTAGAAGAAACAATTTTGTGCATAGTTACAGGTTCGACTTAAATTTATTATCTCGGTAAAACTTGTTATCTGTAAGATCATAATAAGACGCTCATAAGTGTCTGTTTCACCACTTCGGTGCCTCACGGCATGAATCTTCAAATTATAGCCTGCAGTGTGATTCTGTAAGAACTCACTTAGAACTTCGAATCTGAGTCCGCTGTGAGTTTTTTGATTGGCATTCTAAGAACCCGGTTGATAATTCGAATTTACACTAGCGCCACCACTACGAGCGTGTCAGCGAGTTGAACTATATTAACAGGGAGATTTTGACAGATAAAGTATGAGATGACGTAAGAAGTGGCATTCTGTAAGCTAATTCCCCCGTCACTCCGACACTCCCTTGGCTACAAAATCAAGGTCATTTTGAACCTTACGCGAAGTGACAGTGGATAGCGATGTGAGATGCGAGTTGTTGTCTGAATTTTACAGAATCGACGTACTGCTATGATTTGAGTCTACCTTCAATTTTTGGAACGAAGTTCCTTATCGCGTGTTGCGAAAGGGGGCTAGACGGAAAAAATTAAGACCAAAAGTTGTAACGACACTTTTTGCTATAGTTGTAAGCCGTGCGGCGTGCGCGTGTTTCTCTGTATCCCTCTCTCTCATAGAAAGCAAGCCAGTTATTTTCGTTTCGTGTTTCTATTTCGCATATTATAATTTAATTAATTAATTTATTAAATTAAATAACTTCGTTCGATCCGGGTGTCTCTTGACACCTCTAGAGTTTTTATTTTTTTAGTTTTAGCCTTTGTTTAGTCAATGTTAAATATAGATTTTTTTGGATTCTAATCATAGGTACCTAAAATGTTTTACTCAAAAATAACTTATTAATGATGATTACATAAATCGTGAATCAGACTAAACCAAGCATTCACTTTTGTATAATTCGTGCACACGTATTAAAGAAAACATAGGAAAATGACATGTGGAAAATTTTACTATTAGTCCATCGCGCTCGACTGCTTGCAGCGTATTGACGCAGTGCACGGATTAATTAAATATTGTGCGTCTAGTACTTAGAAACGAAACGTGTGAAACAGGTTTGTTTACGTTCGTCCGCCCCATTTACTTTTGTACCTACCAGTTTTTGTTTTGTTTTGCACTTTTTCTTGATTTTTATTAATATGTAGTTTTATTTGTTATTATTGCACTGATATTTATTGTATATGGGTAATATCAAAATAAATTGTACAGTCACCAAAAAGAAACAAAAATGAATTTCGTTACAAAAATGAAAAGTGTTACAAAAAGGAAACAAAAAGGAACTAATCGGGCAATTTCACACTATGATCAAAACAAAATAGGTTTCCGTTTTTTTTTATTTTTTATGATCAATCACATAATAACTCAACTAGTTAGATACAACTCGGATAGGTTCATCTGAACATAATAATAATAAAAAAACAGCTTTTGATAAAAACTTTTAAATCACAAAAACACATTCTTTCCAAGTTTCTTTTACGAATTTCTTCATATTTTTCAGGATCCTTTTGTTTCAGTCGTTCTCAGTAATTGCGTTGTCGTTCTGCAGGTGTCATGGGCATTTTTTCTAGAACAAATCTTAGATTACTATCTGGGATTAAAAGCGAACTTTAGAAAAAACATAGCAATATTTCACATATTTTCGTATTAAGAACATTTCGTGAGACATGATTAATTTGATGTCAGGTAGGATTAGAAATTTTACTAACGTATTCATTAATTATTTGCCATAAGTATTAGTTTCAATCTCGAACAGATCTTAGTCATGAACTCAAAACACAGCGGTGATGGCACGGCCGGTTGAAACAAGTTGGGTAAACACGAGTAAAACTATAAAAATAACATTAGTAAATTGATACTTTCCTTTCATTTACTATTCCTACTATTCCTAGTAGGTAAGGTGAAAGCATTGCTAGATTTTTTTTTGGTAATAAACTACACGTGTGACGTATTTTTCAGCAGTATAAAATCATCCTTACTTCCTTTTTGTTAACTCATTTTTGTTACGTAACAAAACTTTGTAACAAATTGTAACAAAAAGGAATATAAAACACGTGTTGAATATAACTTCGAACGAATTAAAAATCAATAAAGCTGCTTAGATAAAATTGTTGTTTATTTTTGATTTAGACGAGAGTAATACAATATTTAAATGGTCTAAAAGTAAATAAATAACTTACCAGGTGCTGAACAGACCAGCACACAAAAGGAAAGTATTATTGTTGAAAAAACTCACCACTGACTTAGGCACAATGCACTCAGAAAAACGCACGTTGCAAAATAGCTGACTGTCACTAGTTAGTGCTACGTGATTAGCTGCTAACAAAAAACATCGTGTTGCCGATTCCACTTTTTAAAAACTACCAAATATTGGTGTTACAAAATAGAATAACAAAAATGACAAAAATCGTGGACACGGATTTGATTTAAGGTAATTATCTATTTCTTTATAATTTTTATAAAATAAAGCAGGATCTAGATAGCCTTCATAATACTGAAGTTCATTTTTAGCTTGAATTAATGAGATTGTAGCACGCAAAAAAACTAGTGGCATTTTTGTAACGCACAAGTCTTCGAGGACATCATTATTTACATGGGAGAAATGTGATATATCCCCAAACAATAATGTGTATCATAAAAACTATATGCTTTATTATGCTCTGAAATTCATATTATTCATCTCTAATTCTGAATGTCTACGTATCATAACTGGTTTTATAAAATATACGCATTATTTCGATAGGACCTACTATGGACATTTCAGCATGTCTGAATGTACAATTATTTTTGATATTACCCATATAAGTACATACATTTTCATACACATAATCCATAACACAAAGTACCTATATACCTACTAAACTGTTTTTCGTCCGTCACGTCATTATCTCGGGTCCAGTTGAAATACAGCGTCGGGTACTAGCTGTTTGGCAGTTTGCTGAACTGGGCCTTTTTGGCGCAGCAGTGAGACACACATATTATCTTTTTCTGTTTAGCTTTAAGTTTTTTTTGTTGTGTTCACTTCTGACATTGTGACAAATAAATACGTTTTCTTTCTTTCTTTCTGGTAAGGTACCTACGTAACATTATTTCTAATGATAGATTCTTTTTTTTGCGATTGGTTTGTTCTTGACTCTAGTCTAGGTCAGAGATGACAGAGACAAAGTCGACGATGGTACGAACGAGCATACCCAGAAGAAGCCCGTTCACTCTAACTTTGAAGAGCTTAGGGTTGTTCTTCTTAAATAAAAACATATATTTGTATTATTGTGCTTTATTTCCTACAGTGTTTCATTTGCTAGCCTATGGTAGCAAATAAAATGCATTAAATACCTACATAAAACACATGACATGTATACAAATATTTCTCTGCAGTACCCATGTACCGCAATATAGAGTACCACCATCAATAAAACAAACATCAAAGGGTTAGCTTGAAAAAGGTTTGAGATTAATAAAAATAGACTATTGGCAACTGCACGCAACATTCCAAAAACGTAAAACCGTATAAACTGGCGAAAAAACTGACCATTCTGGTTGATTTTTATTACTTAGCAAGTTCATGAAAAGGTCATTTCATTGATCTTACTGGTATCTACCTAAGTTACGGAAGGATCACATTATGTTCAAAAGAAGAAATACGGTAAAGTCCTAACCATTTATGTGAATCGGCTACTGGGGTTCAAAGTATCAAAAGGAAAGCTGCTTATCTTGACATCGCAAGAAAATCAAGAAAAGGTATCTGAGTACGGAGTTAACATATGAAATGCGCATTCTATTTTTTTTTAGATATGTAAAGACTGATTATTATGGTGTCACCTTGTTTCGCAGACAGAAATTTCACAGAATTTCGTTTCGCAGAAAACGTTTCACATAATACTTGGTCCTCGTATTTTTATTTTGAATATTTTTGTTTCAACTACTATTTACTTGAATGAAACATATTTTACAGAAACACAATTCAATGAATTTTATAATTATATTTTTTTATTTAACAACCTTATCAAACAGTAGAATTTTTATCGAATATTGTTTGTTAACCTTTAATTAAAATAGTGTCTTTAAAAGTACTTTGTTACACTACAAAAGTTAGTGACAGAAACGAATGGCTGCAAACCAGACTCCACGTAGTCTTGTATGCCCTACCCCTAGAGTGTAATTTAAGCCCGCGTAGGCGCGGAGGGATGAGGCGGCCCGCGAGCTGAGGAGCAGGTGGTATCTAACGCTCGCCGCCGCGGCTGCGGCTTGCCGCAAGCCGGAGCCCTGACAGAAACCATGCCTGTTGCATGCTGCATGCCTGCTTGCTCGCTGCATGTTGCATGCTTGCTGGCATGCTGCATTCAACAGGCATGGACACCATTGATGAGAATAACAAGATTGTTTTCCTGCTTGACAAGAATTTAACCGCATTATTTATGTGAATGCGGTGTTGTAATTTTATTTAGGATATGTACTTTTCCAAGGTATGAATTTTAGAAACTGTCACTCGATAAAATGTTATTCTTCGTAATAAGTTTTATGTGAAACAAACAATTGTGGATGAAGAATATTTGATTTGTTATTCTATGATATGAATATTCTAACATTAAATTTTATTTGAAACAAAAATCTATGATTTAAATTTCTTCAAAGTAAGTATTCTGCGTATTGATTATTCTATGAAATGATAATATGAGAAATAATTTATGTGAAACGAAATTCAATAAAACAATTAGCGATGAAAAAACGCACAACCGATTATTATGTTATCTAAATAATTGTCGTTCGTTTTATAAATGCCCAAGTTTGAAATCGCATTTCAGAACAATTAAGCACTATTTATTATCAGTTACGAAAATTTATTTTTACAACAAATAATAAAACTTTACTAAGGAAATCCTTTCCGGATACCTACGAACATCAATACAAAATTTAATTGTGCGAAAACTAACTTGGTCTGAAACCTATAATGCAAAAGTAATAAAATTCATTACGGCTTGAGCAAGAATCCCGGGTTGTGCGTGGTTAGAAGCGGGAAAATCCGTGGATTTTATACATTAAACTCGCTGAATAAATTGGAAGTCGATAGGACCATTCCTATCTAGAATCCACATTGAACCTGCTAGTTATTCTAATATATCTATGCATAAAGTTATATTCGGCGCAGTGTTATTGCAAATTGATGGCGGTGGACCGTTGAAATATCACTTGAAAATGAATATTTGGTTATAGGAAAATCTCTAGATTAGGATTATATTATGTACGTTTTTAAATTTGTCCACAGTCGGGATTTTGGTACGGACGAAGGTGGCTGACTTAAGATTTCAGTTTAATACATACATTATTAGCTATTTTTGCCCACAATATTTTAGAGAACGCATGTCTTTAGAATCAGCTTACCTAAAAAGTTTCATAATAAACACGACATCTCAAAGACGAAGCTCACAAAGCGATGGACTGCTGCTAAACCAATTATAATGAAGTCGTACACAGCTATATCTAAACAGAAGCTCAAAAGTTTATTTTGCGTTTGGCCTACAGGCGCTCGTGCAGTGTGATTACAAAAGCATTTACTTGGCGAGTCGAGATGCTAGCTTGTTTTATTCAGAGTCTTGGTAAATCCTTCCTATTCTGTAGCGACAATGCGTTGGGATCACGTCCCTTTTGTTGCTTGTATCGAGTTGACGATTAGGGAGTTTCAATAACATTCCGTGACGGTTAGGTAATCTATCGCTGTCATAAAATCTCTCAGCTATACGCACCTCTGACGATTTATTGCGTAGCCCATGGTTACATCAGATTTCAAGTTAAATTCTATAATAATAATGTTTATTTGGGGCTCCTAAAACTTTTATGCTCAAGTAGAAAATAGGCAGCGCGTCGTAGCTGGGTCGTGAGAGTTTCTATTTAAGAAAACATTTACGGATGGAAATGTTGTCATCATGGAAATGTTGATCATCTTGCAACAGATTCGATATAGGAACTGGAAGACACAGCGAGATAATTAACTTATTGTTTGTTAATATTTTCAAGTAACAATTTTAACACCTTGCACAGAACTACGTTGCAAAAAACTGTGACAGCTTGTCTGACTGAGGAAAAGTCTTGTTTTCTATTCTAATATTATAAAGCGGTATCATAACATGCAATTTCTCTCAATCACACACCCATACAGCCTACATCGCGCCTTCATTGGTTTTTTCTTTCATGGTAAGCAAATTAAAACAAAACATTTTAAAATAAAATAATTTCCAGCTCGTAAACTTCGGAAATGTAAGAAAAAATATAAGATTCTTTTTAATTGCTAGATTCCATGGACGCATCAAAGTTTCTAATTAGGAACCTTAAAGACGTTGAAGCAATAAAAAAAGCGCAATACCTCTTGGATGGTGATTCAGACCATCAAACTGGGGCTGGCGCAATTAGACTGAACCCATCTTTTTTTTTTCGAAACCTTTTTCTTTGATGAATGACGTTCTGCAGTCTGCTAAAAATATTTGCATCTTGTTTTTCGAAAACTGCTAGCCACAACGGAATAGTACCTAGATACCCACAAGGTGTGCCTCCTAGATTCGATTTAATGTCGCTGAACAACCTTTCCTTACGCAACAAGAATATGTCTGAAGCAGCCGTCTCTGCTTGGGGAAGGAAGAGAGCACACGATAATAAGCGAAGAGGGATTGAGCCAGCAGGGAGATGGCGTTATTGCTTTCTAAGAGGGGCATTGTTGCCGGGCGAGTCGGGGCTGCTTTGCATTCGTGTACCACAAATGACTGAATATGATTTTGCCTATTAATATAGTACAAGGAGAACATCGCATACATACACTGAGGCGCATAATAAATAGCACATGATGCTTTTGTGCTGCGCTTGAATTTTAGTGCGAAAATAATTGATAACGATTGATATTTAGTGTGCTAATGTAATCGTCACAAGTAATGATGACAGTTAACGATATTATATGTATAGTTACGATACTTCTACTGGCGCTATAAATATGGTGTTCTATTTCGTTTTACACTCAGTTTAACAGTTTATGCTATGTAGTATGTTTGATTTTTTTCTAAATGCTGATGTTAAGGATTAATTTAATGGTTTAAAAACATTCCCATGAACTAGTATTGTCTTCAGTGTTTTCATATAATGTCGTATTGTTGTCGCCAACTTGTAAATATTTTTAAAGTTTATCTTGAGTTTTAGTCTAAGGTTACGTTGTACCGTCAGCGCCACCTAGCGCTGACGGTACAACGTTAGATCATCATAATATGAGATCAGGCACACACAAGTTGCATAAATATAAAAAAGGATTGTGTGGTTTTATGAAACCACGGTAAAAGTGAAACTTTTTTTCACACTATAGACATTTAACTAAAAAATTTTGGAATAATATTCCATTAAGGGTATAAAACGTATAAAACACGGAGTAGGAATAATGTGAAAGGCGCTCTGACGGGCGCCTTTCACTTTATCCCTACTCCGCGGCCAAGCGCCACGCGACATGCAACACACACACGAAAAAGTTTGAGACGATGTAATAAAAGTTTCACTTTAAAACCACGTTATACAACGTGTACTGACATCGACACGCAAACTGTTTCCATTGATTCAGGACAGGCCTCTAGTGTATAAATTTTAATGTACCATTTTATTCAAAAAACTGTTATTTTGTGGTAAAGGTAAAAACCAATGGTAACAACGTCGATGTAACTTACACAGTGCATAGTATGTGGATTACTTTTATGTGGCATCGAGAGCGCTGCCATACATACAGAGCGCAGCCTTTATTCCTTTGTAACACCATGAATGACCAATGTCGGTAACAGTTGAATGAATCAGTGTAATAATGCCTATTTATCTGCCTACCAGAAACTTGCCCTATGTATTTCAATGTTTGATTCCTTTCATAAAGAGAGAATGGCGCAATTTTAGTCTACAGTAGTATGCTCGGCAACCAATCAAGCTAAAAAATTGTGCGTGGATTCCCGCCGCGCGGAAGATGTGAAACTTCATAATAATACACGCATGCGTTCGAGTGCCACGCATTCACTCTCGTTATTTTATTGAGCTTCTAAATAATATTTTGTTGTTTTCTTGTTGTATTATTTTTATTACATAATTATTACTTTAGTTTATCGAGGTTTTTCTACTCATGGAAATTGAGCGAAGGCTGGTAACACCGAATAGTCTTTCTTAGGGCTCATTTACGCAGGCGCGGCGCGTGGCGCGGGGCGTTGCAATAGGCGTCGCGCGGCGCGTCTGGCGTTTTTGCCGTTTACGGAGACGCGTCGAACGCTTGAAGCCCAACGTGGGACCATTTGATTTGTTATGTCACACTGACAATACAAGCCTAAAGCAGTGCCCAGGTTCGATTCCCATACGAAACAAATTGACAATGTCGTACTTTTATCCAAAATACTCATTTTGTATTTATTTTAATTTTCTTAGTGTTTTTTTTTCGTAAATTTGGTTCTTTTTTTATTTGTTATTCACGATTACCTAACTGTTCTTTGAATGGTTCACAAACTAAAAGTATATATTATTAAACTACATATTTTATAATGATTTGAGAATCATACAGATGCATATAAATAAAACAGTACACCTAGTTACAAAAAGTAATATTTTACAGCATAAAAAAAAAGAACAAAAAGAAAAAATACCAAAACAATTATTTAAACATCTCTGATTTGATCCTGCATCATCTTATTCACAGTCCGGCCGCAATACTATATATCCACAAGGCCAATTACTTCACTGACACTTGTATAAAATAGACGTTCTATTCTAATACATGATAATTGACGGTTGTCAGTTTTCAAACAATTGAAGAAAATGGTCCCACGTTGGGCTACAAGCGTGCGACGCCGCGTCCGCCGCGGCGTTATGTCAAACGCTCAAATACTTGAAAGAAGTGGTCCCACGTTGGGCTGCAAGCGGTTGACGCGGCGTTATGTCACTCGGACAATACAAGCATACGGCAGTGCCTGGGTTCGATTCCCATATGAAACAAATTTACAATGTCGTAGTTTTTTCCAAAAATAATCATTTTGTTTTTATCTTATTTTTATTTGTGTTTTTTTTTTCGTAAATTTTGTTCGATTTTTATTTGTTATTTACGATTATCTGTTTTTTGAATGGTTCAAAAACTAAAAGTAAGTATATATTTTTAAAATAGATATTTTATAATGATTTGAAAATCCTACATAATGCATTAAAATAAAACAGTGTCCTAGTTTTAAAAAGTAATATTTAAACATCATTAACAAAAAAAAAACACAAAAAGAAAATCCTTACTTGTTAGGATTTGATCCTGCAACTACTGATTCACAGTCCGATCACAATACTACTAGACTATGTACTTCATTGACACCTGGTTCGAAATAGACGTTCTATTCTAATGCATGATATGAAAATTGACAGTCTTCAAACAGTTGAAGAATATGGTCCCACGTTGGGCTACAAGCATGCGTCGCGGCGTCCGCCGCGGCGTTATGTCAAACGATCAAATACAAGGAAATGGATCCAGGTTGGTCTGCAAGCGGTCTATGCGGCGTTATGTCACACGGACAATACAAGCAAAAGGCAGTGCCCGGGTTCGATTCCCATACGGAACAAATTTATAATGTCGTAGTTTTATCCAATAATAATCATTTTATTTTTATTAAAAAAAAAAATGGTGTTTATTTTTTATCGTAAATTGGACAATTTATAATTGTTATTATAAGATGAATGATAATTTCATCTTAATTTACAATCCAATGTAACCTAATTACGTAAAATTTCAGGCCTGTCTTGTTATCAATGCTGCGGAGCATTTGCACAACTCATCACGATATTTAATGATTTTGGGTCGCTTACTCTTTAATGATCAGATAGGCAGTCGCTCCATGTAAAATACTGGTATTCAGCTGCATCTGCATAGACTGAAAATCGACCGTGTGGGTTACATACCACTACACCAACATAGCTGGGAAAAGGCTAGGCGTCTGCCTAGCCTAGAAGAATCACCGCCATATAGCGGTGATTCTTCTATGGCGTAATTACACTAGTCATTGCAATGGAATACATAGAAGCTTACAATAGTGGAAAAAAAATGTAGTTGGACGAGTGTGTTCGCGTACTCGGCCGCGTTCATTTACACTTGGTCGTTTGATGAATTCCAAAGGCAATCGAATTCGGGCAACGACCAAGCATAATTGCGCCATGGACTAAGCAAAAATAAAACATGAATTACGAAGTTGAATAAAACATTTATTTTAAGCAGCATATCATTGTGAACTTATTAGAACTTCTTCAAATAAGAGAGAGCCCGGCGTCGCGGGCATTCTATCAGCATCGGCATTACCATATTCCCCATAGTATGGGAACATCGTATTACGATGTTCCCCACACATGCTAGCCACAACTGTAATCCTTGGCATTGTTTTAGTCGCCATCATCTCTGCACACCTTAACATTCTCGTGTTGTCTACTTCACCACGAAACAAATAAGACGGGTAAATAAATAATATGCAAAACTATTCACAACATACCAAACATTACGATTTTAATTGATCAAGACAGAGAAGTGACAATATTTATGACAAATATGGTATTTTTTGTTTTGATTGACGATGAATGTTGCCATATTAGCTAAATTATCGAAAAAAAGTTTCGTTCGTACTTTACGTTTTTATCATCAGCAATCACTAGTTAATAATTTCAGTGGCCCGAAAGTCTGACAACCAGTCCTACCAAGGGGTATCGTATTACCGATACCCCTTGACCTCCACAACCCAGTACTAACTGGGTTGTGGAGGTCAGATATACGAACGCTCAAAAAAAAAAAAACTTTTTTTTTTTTTTTTTTAAATAAAAATGAAATGATTATTATTGTATAAAACTAAGACATTATAAATTTGTTCCGGATGGGAATCGAACCCGGGCACTGCCGTATGCTGGAAACTTGTCCGTGTGACATACCACCGCGTGGACCGCTTGCAGCCCAACGTGGAACCATTTCATTTTCTTGTATTTGAGCGTTTGACATAACGCCGCGGCGGACGCCGCGTCGCACGCTTGTAGCCCAACGTGGGACCATATTCTTCAACTGTTTGAAAACTGTCAATTTTCATATCATGCATTAGAATAGAATGTCTATTTCGGCTCAAGTGTCAATGAAGTATATAGTCCAACGGTACTGTGACCGGACTGTGAATCAGAAGGTGCAGGATCAAATCCTAGCAAGTAAGGATTTTCTTTTTGTGTTTTTTTTTATCATGTTAAATATTACTTTTTGAAACTAGGACACTGTTTTATTTTAATGCATTATGTAGGGTTTTCAAATCATTATAAAATATCTAGTTTAAAAATATATACTTTTAGTTTTTGAACCATTCAAAAAACAGTTAGATAATCATGAATAACAAATAAAAATCGAACAAAATTTACGAAAAAAAACACAAATAAAATTAAGATAAAAACAAAATGATTATTTTTGGATAAAACTACGACATTGTAAATTTGTTTTATATGGGAATCGAACCCGGGCACTGCCGTATGCTTGTATTGTCCGAGTGACATAACGCCGCGTCAACCGCTTGCAGCCCAACGTGGGACCACTTCCTTGTATTTGAGCGTTTGACATAACGCCGCGGCGGACGCGGCGTCGAACGCTTGTAGCCCAACGTGGGACCATATTCATCAACTGTTTGAAAACTGACAATCGTCATAATTATCATGTATTAGAATATAACGTAGTAAATGGCCTGGTGGCACTGCGATTGGACTGAAAATCAGAAGTTGCAGGATCAAATCACAGGCATTAAGAATATATTTTTTGTGTTTTTTTTTTGTTGTAACATTACTTAAATTAAACATTACATAAACGATAAAGAATAGTTTTCACATAAGCTGGTCGCGTGAATGGTAAATGCTATAAAAACTATCTTTTATCGTTTCCATTTACTCCAAGATTAGATATCTTCTTTTCGGTGCATCATTATAAAAGTTTGTTTTAAACTTTTTTGATATTTGCTGTAATCGTTTCTGTCACATCATTATCGCAACACTTTTTTCATATCCGTGCTATTAACCGTTGAGGACTTTTGAGAAAAAATCCTGGTCGTGGAAACGACAGGAATTATGTTTATTCAACAAAATGGAACACGTATCTATACAAAGTTTCATGTTTGTGCTATTAACCGTTGAGGAGTGCCCTCGTGTGAAAACGATCCTGGCTGCAGGATGAGTTCATTATACAAATCGTGATTATCCATCAAATATAAACTTGTATGCAAAGTTTCATGTCTGTGCTATTAACCGTTGAGGAGTTCTCTCGTGAGGAGACGATCCAGGCTGCAGGATTAAGTTATGTCTGTCATATTAATATTCTGTTCTTACAACCAAAGGTGTGTGCAAAATTTCAGCTCAATCGGACATCGGGAAGTGGTTCTAATTTAGCTTCCAAGATTCTACCCAAACAAACATCATACATACATTGCAAGTTAAATAAAAGCTAGTAAAAACTGAACAATTTACGAAAAAAAATCACTACAAAATTTAAAATAAAAACAAAATGATTATTTTCGGATAAAACTACGACGTTGTAAATTCGTTCCGTATGGGAATCGAACCCGGGCACTGCCGTTTGCTTGTATTGTCTGTTTGACATAACGCCGCGTCGGCCGCCTATATCTCAAGCAAACGGGCGTCAGACCGCTTCTCCGTAAACGCTCTCATACATCGCCTTATGTTTGAATTTAAAGCGGAACGCGCCGCGCACCGCCCCGCTCCACGCGCCGCGCCTGCGTAAATGGGCACTTATTCTTTCGTATTCTTTATTGCACACCAAATTAAAAAGAAATTTACAAACAGATTGCAATATAAACAAATATGTACAACGGCGAGCTTACTAGTCGAATGCATGACTGTTTGCACGCCATCTTGCGTACCTAGTAGAACTACGTGGTCACAAATCTTGTAATACTGCCATCTCTTGGTGAGTTTTAGAAAATATTCCCCCTCCATGGTAGCGTTAAACTTGTTGTAAGTCGCATAAGAAGTTTCACTTCAAAAAGAAACAGATTTTGCCGATCTCTCACTACACAGGAAATCTTTACAAAGCGAAGCCATGATGTACTGGAACTGTAGAGCTTGATGCTCCGCCGTGTGCCAAAAAGTATCTTCTATTTGGCTTAACACTCACGCTAACTTTATTATTTTTTACTTACCCAAAACGTAAAAGCTTACTTAAAAACATGACTAGGAACTTGGGAGTATCCGCAAAATAACGGTTACATTTAATACAGTTCATCTGAAGATACGATTTACAAAGAAGTCGTTTTCGGCATCTTCATGTATTTATAGGTAGTAGGCATCTACGTGCATGGGTATTTTAGGGATAAAAACTTTTTAGATTTATACATTTGAATCTATGCGTCCGTCTGCCTGAATGTCCCAGCCATTTTGCGCACAAACCTGTGTCGCAGACCAAGAAGGGGGATAAGAAGAGCTGCTGTGAACCTGACAATAGGGCTTCGATACTGCTTGGCCCAGTTTCAGGAACGTGTGACAAAGATGGCTTCGTGAAGGTGGAGAGGAAGAAGAGGAAGAATCAGTAGTTTTTACGTGAAAGAGTAACAAACATCCATCCATCCATCCATACTTACAAACTTTGTTCTATGGGCCTAGTTGCCTGAAATAAAGGATTGTATTGTATTGTATTTTAATCCGAGACATTGGAACGGCATAATTAAAATTTGGAGAGTAGGTGTCTTCTAAAAACGGCTAGATAAAAGAGAAATTTGCTTTTTTTTTTAAATTTGCATGGCGCTCCAGACTTGTAGCTAAGGGATAAAAATACTCGTATAACTGTGTAGGGTGACTATCGACAGCTCTTGAAAGATGATATCGAGCTTCGGAACACACGTTTTCTCTTATGACAAATAATTGAAAGTTCTGAAAAATTATTAGGTGTATATAAAGAACTTTCAATGGAAATTATTTTGAATATGCTTTCGTATTTAGTTCTTCAGATACGAGTCTTTTTCGTGAAACTGCAGCAGTAACTTTGTATTTCTCTAACACACTATGAAAAACAAAATTTTGTTTAGCTGTTATGTGTAATTTTTAACACCTATTCATAACATATGAATAGGTGTTAAAAATTATTAACATATGAATAGGTGTTATTTTTTTTTAACACCTATTCATATGTTATGAATAGGTGTTAAAAATATTGTTATTGTATTGCCTGGTACTACGGCACCCTGCGTGTTCGAGACCTACTCCCACTTAGCCGGTTTTTAAAGGAATGAGTATGAATAACTTCCACAATACTAACCTTGAAATTCAATAAAAAGTCAGCAGAACTACTTAGTAAAAGTTTGTCTCGTTTTTTTGGGATCTTGTACATGTATGCAAAACAACATAGTAACGTAGGACGCTTGTCTGACAACCACCAGGTGTAAAAATAGTCTATACAGAAGCGTTCACGAAAATAAGAAGGCAATTTATTTATATTATGCGTATTTTCGCAACTTTCGTAAAATATTCGACGTTTATTCGAAATATTTTACACGGAGACCTCTCTGTTGACGTCTTTCATGTGCCGGCTTGACTCAATGACACTTCAGAAAAACTGAAAAAGTTTTATAAACTAAACACCTCTAGGGCGGGAGTAGGTATTTGAGATTATAACTTTTCATAGACAAGCTCCGCGAGCTCATTCCGGGGAGAGTTCTCGGTTCAGGTCGTATTTCCCCCTACTACTTTCCCGCTACCTTACTTTTTATGTTGCGTACCCAATAAATCACAAGGAATATGTATAGCCACGAGATCTCATATGACATTTTATTTCATTCTATTTTGCGATTAGCATTTTTCTTTGGAATTTATGAACAGACCTTTGTAAATCCTTTTGTCACTCGACGATGGTTTTAAAGGTCTTTACATAGTTTGAAACAATAATTATTTTTAAGCACTCATGAAGATATGTGACTCCTGTCTAGATTTTTTCGATTTGAAAATTCACGACATGTTATTCTAACGCGACTTTTTCCAGAACACTCGCGAGTTTTTCCAGTAAACGAAAAAGCTTGTAGTTTTACTAGTAATAAAATTTCGTTTTCTGTATTGGTATCATTTCGTTTAATATCAGCTATGCTATTGCATCACGGGCAGCATCAGTTGATTTGATCACTTATTGTCAATGACTACATTGAGTTTAGGAAGATAAACTCAGAATGAAAATTAAGTTATAAGTAGATGGTATTCAAATTAGTACCTACACTGATCGACTTTGACGGGCCAGTCTTTGTGAAGAGGATGTCCCGGATGTTATTTAGATATCCGAACGATCTGTCTTCCGTTGTTGTCGCGAATCCGATCTCCAGTTTATTTCCGTTATTCCAGATATCTTTAAATGCGGCATCTTATGAACCTAATCCTTTTTTAGAGTTCCGTGGTCAAACGGCTGAAACTGAACCGTTATACATTCGCCATGTCTGTCTGTCTGTATGTCACTGCCATTTTTCACTCCGAGACCGTTGGCCCCACATTGTTGAAATTTGGAGAGTAGATATCTTCTATAAACCGCTACAGAAGGGGGTGGTTCACCATACATGTAGTGTGTGGTGGGATTCCGAATAAAACGGCAAGCTAACTTCTTAAATATATAATGAACTTTTCAAAATTAAAAGTCTTTCATCTGTCGTCGTCGTCGTACTTCTATTCTCCTCTGCGCATCCGTCCTTGACATACAGTGTTGTCACTCCATCATCTTATATTCTCTCATTCAATCAGTGTTGCCACTTAACTCACTTTACATTCCCACATACATGTAACTAAGGCATGAAAAAAAATCACATAACTATGTAGGGTGTCAATTGACAGTTCTTGAAAAATTATATCGAGTTTCATATTACACTTTTGTTTCTTAAGTCAATGGTTAGCAGAACAAAGCAGAAATTTTGTTTTTCATTAACCTAATTTGAAAATAAATTTAGTTTTGCTTTTGAGTGTTCATTTACGTATAAATAAATGAGCGTAAAAAAATTGTTATTATATTGTTTGGTGCTACGGAACCCTGTGTGTGCCAAGACGACTCAGACTTTTTACCATAGTCTTTTTAGTGCAGTACTTTCCTTTATGTTGTATAAAAAATCTGGTTTTTACATCGTACCTCTTTAGCATCTGCACAGCATCCGGCACCCGCGACTCCCGACCCCTGCCACGACACTTGCTTTTAATGTCTTACTCATTTTTATTTTCTCTTAGCGTGGCTCGTTTTAAGGTGAACTTTGGTTGTTACGACTTTCATTTGCTTTTTACCAGTTTTAATATGAGCCGTTGAAAAAATATCTATCTATGTTTATTATAAAGCTTATCTGTGTAAAAGCTGTCACACAAACAAGTATTCTATTTATAAAAGGGAACTATATTTTCTATCACCAAAATTTATATTTGTCATCAAGTTGTATCACCTAATAAATAGATCTATCGCCACGCCACGAAATATTTTCGTTCTCAGATAAACAAAAATTGTTCCCAGGTATGAATTATCAGTAAAATAAGAGATCGATAACCAATAAAATTATATTGCATTACATGAATATAAACTTCGTTCTTATAATAACAGTTTTGTTACTTAAATAATAGCTCTGTGCTCAGAATGGTAGATCTGTCACCAAATAAATAGATCAGTTCCTTAGAGACATAGGGCACATCAACTCGGACAGGTTAGGTTCGAAGGGGATGGCGGGGTCTAGTGAGCGAGCGGAGCGAGCGAACTAAGACCCCGACATCCCCTTCGTGTTAGGTTACTTTAAACCCTGCAGAGAGAAATAGGAGCCCCGCGTAGCGGGGCTCCGTCGACTACTATTTGAACTTAATAAAATTTTCTAGTAACATAATATGATTTATTGGTGATCTCTTTAAATTAGTTTGCTTAAATACTTATTAGGACACACCTATTATAATACATACAAAAACATTTATTTGGTACTAGACCTTATATCTCAGGATTTTAGGTGATTTATTGTGGAACTGATTTTGCATTGTTTGGTGACTACATTTTGGTGACAGATCTACTATTTTGAGGACAAACCCTATTATTTAAGAAACACAAAACTAATTAAATTGGTGATAGCTTAAATGATACCCTTTATAAAAAAGGTTTATTTATAAAAAAAAAGTGAAGTATCTTCTCTTCTATTGGATATAACAAAAATTACTGAAACAGTTTCCTTAGTAAACGTGCGTATTCATAGCTATCAGTATACGTACCCACTCAACCACATTTTATATGTAAATGGGCTTTTCCGTTTGCAAAGTGCTCCTTTTTCTGAGGTGATCCTGCGACTGTGACATAAAATGAATTTTACGTCGCATCGGATCCGTGACTACGCGTCTCAAAAAATCGTATTTATATTATGTTTATATGACTCCATTGACATATTGTTGATACACTTTTTTACTCACGATATTAAACATTTTTATCCGTATTTTTGTATATATATACTATTGACTATGTTTTCTACGAGCCTCGGAAAACACGTTGAGCCCTTGGTCCAGGCTCTCATTTATAGATCATTGATAGTCGTTATAAATTATAAATACAGGTATAGGTTATTTATAAGGTAAGTATAGAATATTGGTTTTTACAAACACGTTTACACATCGTTTTCTGTTAAAACTTGATGAGGTCGGTGTTTCGTACCTGACTACTCTGAGAAGAAACAGCCGAAATAAACTCAGAGTCTCTTTTAACGTCCAGACATGATCTCGTTACAGGTAGTCAGTGATCCGAAAGTCTGACAACAAGTCTTACCAAGGGGTAAAGTTCTAACTGGCTTGTGGAGGGCAGTCGCTCGTTTATATTTTTATTATGTAACTTGTCGCTCAAGAATTATTAAACGTTTCTGAGAATTATGTTAGCCTTTGTGAAGTAAACTTGATTTAATTTACTGGCTGGTGCTAGAACTGCTTGGTCTAATCTTGTAGCTGGTGGTGAATGAAATTAAATCGGTTTGTTTTAGATACATGTTCTGATTTGAAATAATGGTGATACGAAGTAACTTGAAGCCTAACTTTAATTCTACAGTAATCACTAGTAAATGAGTTGTTATAACATCTTTGAAGCTATTTTTGTGTTTAAAGTGTTTACGGAGTAAAGGATTGCAAAACTTTTGGGGAAGACGAGTCATAATCCGAATAGATTATAGGTATCTAATCCATACAAATAAATAAAATCGAAGTGTCTGTTTGTAATATTAAAATAACCGCTTTTTACTACATGCATGTGAATGTATATACGGTACCTACATATACCAAAATATTTTTTTTTACGATTTTTGTCTGTCTGTCTGTTTGTTCTGGCTAATCTCTGGAACGGCTGGACCGATTTTGATGGGACTTTCACTGGCAGATAGCTGTTGTAATAAGGAGTAATTTAAAGCTACTTTAATGTTAGTTCTATTTATACATCTATACAAATAAAAGAAACTGAAGTGTCTCTTGTACTATTAAAATAACCGTTTTTTACTAGATGCTTGTGTATATGCGGTTCATATACCAAAATAACATTTTTTACGATATTTGTCTGTCTTCTATTTTTAGAAAAATAAATTATTATTAAAATAAAAATGCAAACTAAATAACTTTTTTATGGGATTAAATATAATGAGCACCAAAAAATACTTTGAGATCCTAAGCTACGTTACCCAAAAAAAAATACTAAACACCAAAAAAATTGTATTCAAAGACCAAATATAGTAAATGATCACCAAATTTTGTGGCAAGAAGAACTTAGGAAGCAAGTGCGAGCAAAGCGAGCTCGGGATATTGGGCACCCCGACTCGTTACGGTTACTTTAAACCCTGCAGAGAGAAATAGGAGCCCCGCGTAGCGGGGCTCCGTCGACTACGCCTTAGTTCGGAGCTGTGATTTTCAGGTTTTTAATTCTGGTGATCATTTACTATTTCTGGTGATCATTTACTATTTCTGGTGATCATTTACTATTTTAGGCAGTATAAAAATGTTTTTTAAGGTTATATTTACTTTATCTGGTGTTATGTTAAACATAAGCCCTTTTTTATTACATTCCACGTGGACGAAGTCGCGGGCACAGCTAGTTGTAAGTATAATCACAGCATAAACAAACATTGGTTGAGGTGATTTTTTGTACTAAGAAGAGTACTGTAATTTAAGTCGCTTTGGGGATCTTCAAACTGCCGACTACATAAGGTTGAGATTTCCGGGAAAGTATTTAAGTATACAAACAGGATCCGGGTATTTTATAACGTAAGTACAGTGGTAGGATTAGGGTATATAGTCTTAACGTACCAAAACAAATGGACCGCGCGCCATTCGATCGTAATCAAAAATTGTCTACGTTCGGACCGGGGATTGAAAGATTTCAAAATTAATTTAAAAATACAGTCACATACATTGTGATAGCTGCATAGTTTATGAATTTTAACTATTTAAATATTAACTTATTTGAAGTAATCTAAATAAACAAAATCATCAGGTTCGTTACTGGTTGGCACGACTTCAGGTAACTATTTTGTTTTGTTTTCTTTTTATGGGACAAGCCCGCCACACTATTCTCATACTTTTATCTGTTACATCACAGGACTGCCAAAAAAAAAGAAACCGTGAGACTTTAGCAAGAAACTGGAAAATACAAACTACAGTACAGGAAGACTAGGCAGATAAGCGTGGGGCCGTAGAAGTACCGACCGTAGCTACCCAGAATTATTAAAATACATACCACCTAGAACTCATGCAAGCCTGGTACATTTTGTGTGTATTATATATGTACCAGGCTAGCATGAGTTCAATCTGATGAGATGACAAGTAACAGAGAATAATGAAAGAAGAAGACATGCTGCGCCGACCCCAAATACATTGGGCAAGGGTAAGAGAATGATGATGTTGTGTCATATTATATGCCTCACCGCATACTAAACACTGCAAAGAACAATGAAAAAAAGACCATTTTACGCACAAATCTAAAAAAAAAAAAAAAACTTTTGTTTCAACTTTTTCATTTCTGCACTGTCTTGAATGTACTTGATGTGCTTATGTCTATATCAACGGGCCTTTCAAACGTAGACAATTTTTTATTAGTTGAATGGCCCGCGGTCCATTGTTTTGGGCCTTTCAGACTATAATACCACCATTCAAGAACTACCGACGACTAGTCAGTCAATGTCATAGTCAGCCCATTTCTAATAATCATAAGAATCTACATTTTGAAGTAGGTAGGTACACCTCGGCCATGTATTTTTAATAGCACTTGTAATTAACCTATTACCTTAAACTTCTTCTACCATAGCTTTGTTTCAGTAACGAATTGCAAGTACATAGTCATAGTCATTTATTCATTAACAAATAATTTTGTATCTGAATTTAAACACAAATTACAGAATATACACTAAAATAAATTAAATGAATTGAATTCCACAGATTACATACAATTTAAAAATAATAAATTCACATTTCCTCAATGTACATACCTAGTTACTATTAAGTAATGAAAAAACAGATAGCGTATGACTAAATTAGTTATACCTACGTGCTATGAATACAAAACCAACTCATTATTGTAAATACTGCAGTCATTATTCGAAGAAGAGAGTTGAAAATATTTCACCCCTCGCCCTGAATTAACATTCCGGACGCGGCTACTTTAAAAAGTCGCTTTTTTCGCTCAGAAATAAAGGCGTAACATTTCCCCGTCTTAATACTTTCACAGTTTAGCATATTAATAAGGATACAAATGTATTCCATAACACGTCTAATTACAAAATAGATCCTACTAATCCTACGAATATTATAAACGCGAAAGTTTGTAAGAATGTATGTGTTATCCTTTCACGCAAAAACTACTGAATGGATTTGGATGAAATTTGCACACGGGTAGTCTATAACCTGGATAAAAACATAGGATACTTTTTATCCCGGTGGTACAATCCCGTGGGACAGTGACCGAAATCCACGCGTGCGAAGCCGCGGGCTTAGGCTAGTAAAGCATATAACTAGATATACCCGATATGTTTATGGTACTCATCGTCCATTAAATCCGTGTCCCATATTTTAAAATTACAATTAGGCTCTAGCAGTGAATTTCGCACTTATTGAGTCAGACATTCAAACTATCACAAAAACTCGCATGACTCCTTAAGGCCCATCGTTTACGGCGCAACCTACTCAAATGTGACGTGTGACTCAAATCAACAAAGAGTAGCCAGAATGTTGTGTCCTGACGGAATTATTATTGTAAAAACGAATGCTTTTTGAGAATGAAAGTCGTACTCGCAGTATTTATTATATTGATCAAACTCTAGATAAAGAACCTTCTTTTCAACCGACTTTTTTAAAAGGGGGTGGTTATATGTATTCGAGCAGCATAGGTTATATTTTTTTTTCTGTATGTGCACAGTTTTTTCTGTGATGACTGGTCGGATTTAAGTAATTTTTTTTTTTAATTTGGTAGCAGAAACTGGCGCGGTGGTCCCATATAAATGTTACTCACTTTGCGTGTCGGTACTTTATGAGTTATCCTCTTTATGCATTGCTTCTTCTTCGCTTGCGTGGATGATGTGATAATAGCTTTTAGTTAAAATAAGGGTCAAGTATCAAATATTACATTTAAAACTAGAAATTGTGTGAGAGTGAGATACCATAAATAAAGATAAAATATAAAGTTTTGTGCAAAAATAATAACCGACTTCCGAAATTATTTTATATATTTTTGAAACCTTCATTCTTAAAAACTTTTCAAGAATGAAGGTTGTACTGGCAATCTTAATTATATTGATCAAACTTTAGATTACGAAGCTTTTTTTTACAATGAATAAAAAAGGTTATGTGGGAATAATTATAAGAACATACCATCATGAGAATCGTAGATGTAGATAACATTCTTCCATCTGTAATGTGTGATAGTAGCCAATACAGCACGGTGGTAGTCAGGTCGAATACTCACTGCGTAATCAGCGAAGCCTGAAGATGGCCGGATCACCTACAAACAAACAAACAATGTTTTAAAAGAGTTCGTCTCGGCTATTTGTATGTTAACTAGGGGTCGAAATTTATATATTTTTTTTTCTTTCTACACTCCTCCATATGAATAAACCTACAACTAGGTACGCGCGAAGTGCTTTAAAACGGAGACAATTGTTTTCTTCGCCTTTAATATACGAGTATAGAATATGTCGGTTTGTTAGGATTTATTCTGTTAGACTCGTCAAACTCATCTTCTGCCGACATCATCATGTGAGAGAGATTTCGTTCAACGATACCACACTAGATGTGATACACTGCTTTTATTAAACTAACCAAATACCACCTTGCGTGTTTCGGATTCACTCCATGTCCGTACTAATGACTGAATCCGACATATAGATGTATTAACGAAATTGTTGAAATTTCAAGTTTCAAACCTTTATACGTCATCAGGCAACTACCAAAATACGTACAGCCAGCTGAACTTCAGTGGTAACACTTTGACTTTCTGCTGTCTTAGCGTGGTACTGAGTTTCAATATAACAAGGGGTCGGCTTGTAGTGGTGTTGTTATAAACACGTGAAGCCTACCGCACAATATATCCATTCTTCGTCATCGTCATCAGCCTACGATGTTCCCACTGCTGGGACACAGGCCTCCTCTCTAAGAGAGGGAGTGGGCTGTAATCCACCACGCGGGCCCAGTGCGGGTTGGCAGATGTCACATGTCTTCGAATTTTTAGTTCTAGGACATGCCGGTTTCCTCACGATGTTTTCCTTCACGGTTTTTGAGGGCAGCGGTGATGAAATAAATTACACAAAGTAATGCCTGCCTGGGTTGGAAGCCACGGCTTCCAACGCCTGCTCGTAAGTCGGGGCTGCCACCACTGGGCCACCGCTGCTCTCATATGAAATCCATATATATCCATTGCTGTCTCACATTTATCATGATAAATCAATCATGTATTATACCAACTAAGTGTATCAGATAGTAACTTAGAATTATTTGCTAAAGTAGCTCAAGTCTCATAGTGACCCCGTGGTCATCATAAAATAAATCGAAAATCTTAAGGACACATTCGGTCTGTCTTTCTGTCGTTTTTGTTTTTAAATTTTTGTTTTCCGTCATTATTGTCAAGGAAGATGCATTATGAAACATCTCTATTAGATAAAGGTAGGTATGCTTTTTACTAGGCAGAAAGGAGGAACATTATGTATTTGAAAGATCTAATTATGTACCGTGTCGTTCTACGAGTAGCACTTTCAGAACTATGTTAAAGTCAGCAAACAGAGAAGCTTTCATTAAGCTGCAGAGTTTTATATGAATTAAAAATGTGTGTATTAAATACTGATGATTATTTTTCATTTGACAGATTTTCTATTGAGGCAAGAGTGATTTTGTATTATTTGTTGTTATCTTTGTCTTTTTTAACATGCGATGTCACGCGAGGTTCACACACACACACACACATCTAAGATTCCATATCTTAGATTTCAGAAATATACATACTTCGATTCCATGATCGACATACTTGTAAAGAGATTCCTTTTATAGTATGAGGCGTATAAAGAACAAAACAGCATAGGTCCCACAAATTTTCGTTACAAAGGATCCTTAAAATATATTAATATAAAGAGCAAACGGATTAGACTGTGACGGTATAACGTATAAAATACACATAATACCGCTTGGAGCAAAGTTACTAAACGTACTTAAGTTTTTGCAAGTTGTCATTGCCCACGACGCCCGCATAATTTACGCGAAGCTACTTAAGTGGCACAACACATGGAATATAATTTTAAAGTGTCGTATAACAATCTAATGGTTTCACACTAAACCCTTGAAAAACTAAACTGGCGTGCTTCTCACGTGTGCGGCTCTGGAAGTTTGAGTACGGGTACTTCTTGAATCATTTAGTTGCTCAAGTGGCAAGGCTCAGTTGCTCAAGTCTAGATCGTACGAGGTAATCTGTAAAAGTTTTTAGTTCTGAAATGCTTTTAGAAACACTTATAATGTTAAATGTTAATTATATTCGTAATAACTTATGCATGCAATTAATTTAGAACATTTGAATTGGGTAGAAAGACTCCTGGGGCATGTTCGTGATTAGACGGGGGTTTGGGTTGGTACTAGTACAAATTATTATTTTTATATGCACCTTGTCATTACCTCATGTGGCTTATTTTATATAATGTTAAATAGCGAATGTTTTTCATATTAAAATGGAAACCACTAGTGAAAATTCCTCCGCGAAATAGGGAATTTGGATGTGAACATAGCAGAGAACCGATACTTCAGATGCCTTATTGGAAAATAAACTGATAATTTAATAATGTTACCGGTTTGTATTTCAATAATTACGGAATGCGCATCAGGCACGGTATGGTCAGACAGACCATCTCTGTATTTAATACACACATAAACAACGTTGCTCGACATTCCTTTATAAACATTGTTTGGTAATGTAGCGAAGTATGAACACAATATTAATCCAAGCTTCAAGTAATGTCAAGCGTCAAGTCTTGCACTTACCAGACCCTTAAACTCGTCCACACATTTAAGATGGTTTTCAGACACTGGAATGGTCACAAATGCTCTATTTGTAGACCTGTCAGCTTTCTACAATACAATTAACCCTAAACGGCTGTTGTGGTAGATAAAGACCTTAATCAGCAATCAGAAACCATCTCCACAACCACCGTTTCCAGGTTGACCTTGTTTATGAAAAAAGTTGTAAGACAACACAAAAAAACGGCTATCCGAAGGTAGTGTTTTGGCACCCTTCTTCTGTACAACAAACTATCAGGCCGAACACGTCCTGATTCCACTATGCACACGAAGTTGCCACAGGAATACTCGATATAATAATCTGTATCTTACTATACATAGATAATCCACGTCACATTACTCCACGTAGGTAGTATAGGTACTTGTATGAACTTTAACTAATATTTTACTGATTCTGAGTGTAAAAAAGGCAAACCCTGTTCGATACACTCGATCTTCGCAATGTTGTTCACAAGGGATTTTAGTCGATAAACCGATCCCAAAATTAGAGCTATGAGTAAATTCCCTAGAGGGTTCTCGATCCGCTGTTCGGACTTCACATAGCCCTATGATATCCGATCGTAAGATGTTCTATTATTCCTCGTCGTTCAGCAATCTCCTCGTTCCGCCGTAATGAACGCAAAGTGGTAGGTTGGTTGCGTCCTGCCGGGTAGCCACATCTTGGCAATATAAAGGGTGTAAAACACCTTTTAACGAAGCCGAAAGGCACTGGTTCTCCCTGTCATTGCGATCATTGTTCTACATCATACCTGGGAACCTTCTAGTTACGGAGATATTAGGGGTCAAAGTTCCAACTTTTTGACAAGTATTTTTTTAAATACAAGTTTTTCATGTAAGATTTTTACTTTAAACACCTCCACGACCCCCTTACTATTCAATCCGTCCATCAGCACAATGTTTTGAGTGCGTTTCATTGAGTTCTACCACAAAACATGATTTTACACCCCCCAAAAAAAAGTCGTTTCCCAGCACTAATTTTTGCGTAAAGTTACTTAGTTTCATGTGCTTGGTTGACGGCTTCGTGATGAGGTGATTTACACCCTGTATTTTTAGCGTCTGCTTCCACATTGTAAGTTGCTACAACAACAACGTTAAGCTGGACTGCCCGGTAGAGTAGGGCTTGAAATGAGAAGATACATTCATGCAAAAAATACAGCATATTAAAAGTAAAGCGAAAAGAACCAAACACAAGATCAAAATACCGTACAAAGTTGGCATTACCTAGCCACTAGTGGTTTGAATGAAGCCGAGTGCAATTATAAAAAAAATACTCAAAAGGTGGAACGAAGTTTATAGTGGTCGGATGTTTATGGTACTTTTTTATTGAGGTCCTAGTAGTGTAGAGCAGAAAGTAAAACAAAAATTTTCAACGCTAGCTTTTTGTTTTTGCATTTCTGTACTATTTTTTTTTGTTTAAAGGATGATGCAAATTTTGGTCCCACCCCCCAATAAGTACGTGAAATACGTCGTTGGGTAGGTATTTTCAAGCTGAACAAAAGTTACTACTGCACCATGTTTGAAATCTTAGTCCGTTCAGAGCGCTTCATGCGTTTAACATCTACCACACCACCACCTTTTTCCACCTTATGGTTTTATTTAAATTATTTGTCTGTAATTGTAATGATCTTATGATTTTATTAATTGATGTTAATGGTTGTATTGTAATTCACTGGTTTTATTTAAATTATTTGTCTGTAATTGTAATGATCTTATGATTTTATTAATTGATGTTAATGGTTGTATTGTAATTCACTGGTTTTATTTAAATTATTTGTCTGTAATTGTAATGATCTTATGATTTTTTAATTTTTTGTAGCTATACTTTAATGATTTTATTTTTCGAATCTGTATGCTAATTTTGATGCTTATTATTGTTTTAGCTTCAAACTATAACTTTTGCATGCCTGTTGGTAAAATTTGGCTGAATCTACCTGTTATCAAATTATCACCATGTACTGTACCCATATTTGCGAAATAAAATACTTACTTATTGTCTAATCACACTCGACTACTATAGAAAACGCAAACTCACTACAAAACATGCTGCTCTTGGCGTTTTAAATTATAGCATGTAAAACCGGATGATTCCGTCACGTGTCGTAGTTCTTGTCACGAATGTTGTACTTACTACTATAAAAGTTTTGATATGATGAGCTCAATAATCCTTATAGGTTATAATCATTTCATTTACACGTTACCTGCAAACATGTATAATAATAACGAGAATGGAGGGTTCAGAATGATATACTGAGTACGTGGTTACCGTTTGTGCGTCTGTGACACTTCCACCCTGTATATTACTATAGATAACATCATCATCATCTGCCTAGCCTTTTCCCAAACTAACTTGAGATCGGCTTGCAGTCTAACCGGATGCAGCTGAGTAACTGTATTTTACATGCAGCGACTGCTTATCTGACCTCCACAACCCAGTAACTGGGTAATACGATACCCCTTGGTAAGACTGGATGTCAGACTTTTGGCTTCTGACTACTCGTAAAGACTGTCAAGGATCTACAAATGACAGCCGGGACCAACGGCTTAACGTGCTTTCCAAGGCAACTCGGTATGTAATTATGGTAACCCATCCGCGGACCAACCTCGGCAAGCACGGCTTAACCTTAAAGATCGACCCGTGCGGCTGTTATTATTTAGCCACGAGCTCCTAAACCTAACTATAGATGTCATAACTTATAAAGCAAACAGTGCAACGACAATTTAAATTTCGTAAAAGAATATGGATGATTCATAGTCTGTATAAAAGAGCACCTGTTTTAACAAAATCGACGCCGGTAATTTCCGTAGCTGAAACTTTCATCAAGAAAATTGACGCTTTACGAAGTGAGTGCTTAGAAAGTCATTATATCGTTTTGACCCTTCTCCATTCAATGGTTTAATGCTGTGCCACTCATTACCTATATTTTTATGATGTAGTTTTCCCAAAATACGTTGATAACTTTTTATTTATTATCTTCGAATATTTAAAATTCTCGTGTCGCGGTGTTTGTTACCAAAGTACTCCCAAAGGGCTGAACCGATTTGTATGAAATTATGTGTACATATAGGGTAGGGCTGAGAATCGGCCAACATCTATTTTTCATACCCCTACAACCCATTCAAATTTCCAAGTGAACGAAGTAGCGAGCAGCAGCTAGTAATAATTCAAGTAATTTATTTCAGACTTTTATCCATAATAGACCTTCCCTTAGTCTAGTAAATTTGACAGCCCGTCGAAATATTCGCGCAAGTTTACTAGGTTTTTGACTTAAGTTATTAATGAATTGCAATTATTTTTAGTGCAACATAATATTAGATATAAGCCTTATAACTTCGTATTTTTTTGAAGTTTATAAAACTCGTTCTTGTTGGGTAAATCAGGCGTTGAAAAGAGGTCTCTCGCACGCAAGGCGAATCCGAGTTCAAATTCAGCACTCCTTCCTAGGCAATAGAGGCTATATGGCAAAATTTATAGAGCCAATAAAAACCTTTGCATCCTTGTCTTCAAAATTGGCTCATTAGTTTTCGTAAAATAACTTTTATTTTCTTTAATCTGATTACAATAATATCGGCAAATTTCTGGGTTTTTGCTCTCAAAAAACATAGTTTCTGTCAATAGATTTTTTAGACCTCATTTTCATGGTTATCGAGGGCGCTCTTAACGATTATAAGGTCAAAATCAAAGATGCCAGCGATGTAAATGTAAATGAAAATCGTTTTTTTTTCAGCATCACCAAGGTTGACAGGTAGAGAATGCCTTCGAAATTATGTCCACCTCTGTACATTATGTGTGCTTAAAGTATTAAATAAATAAATGCAAAACCGCCGCGTTCTTGGTGCTGTGGCTGGATTTATATCTTCTCTCACGATTCTGTATCACGATGCTGTGAAGAAGCGATGACTGACACTCAAAAGCAGCGATGCCAACGATGGCATCGCTAACACAAGAAATCAGTGAAAATAAATTTGTCGCAAATTACTACCCTGTTAACACTAACATCGCGTTTTGAAAATTAAATCGTAAGTAACATAAAAGTTGTTTTTTTTACTATTACCATGGTAAAATATAATACAACGAACTATCTAACTTTGCTTACTATAGACAACATCAAAAGGACACTTTGGTGTCAAAGTATTCCTGTCATCCGGAATCGTACCCGTAAAACTGGCAGTATGATGACAAAGATAATTCTGCAGCCAAAGAAACCACGATGAACGGCAATTATAATTCTTTAGCCAAAGAAATAGCCAGTCCTCTAAATCAGTAATTTTATAAACTACATTAATTTGGTTGTGAGTTGCGCCCCAAATAGTCGGTACAGCCCAAAAGCTATCCTTTGGACTTTTGTCGGAGTATGATGTTTTAGCGGAATAATGTATAATTGGCTGGACTGCAAAAACTACCACGTTGCGATCTGGCAGACTAATTAATATTCAAAGGAAAGTGTAGCTTCAGCGCTTAGTTTTCAGTTAACCACTGTGATACCAGTTTCATAAGGTAACTGGATGATGTAAGTTTGGCCTTCCGGATCTGACGACTCCTAAAAAGAGGTTGTACTACGGAACACTCATTGCGAGATGAACATTTTTTATGCAAATATTACCCATAAAATTGATTTGTTATATTAAAAGCTGTACAGGAGACTCCGTCTACGTGTTAGTCGTGATGAATATAAATGTTGATGGATGGAGAGGGAAAGGCAGACGAAGGAAACGATGGATGGATTGTGTGAGGAATGATATTAAAGGGAGAGTAGTAAATGCAGCATCAGGGATGACAGAGGAGAATGGATTGAAAAAAACGTGTTGCGCTGACCCAAAGTATCATGGAACAAGGGCAGGTCGATGACAGGAATATGCACTTAGTTAGGTATCATACTATTAAGAGCGATCGATGTTGACAAGGTTCTATAATACTTGGTAAACATCTGTATAAAATCAACACAGACATTGAATTGCAATGCTTCAACTGTTGATTTAGATCGTTCGCTCTGAGGTCTAGAGAAGCGGTACTTGGCCCAATTTTGTTTCACTTCGAAGAATTGAATTGAAGCGGTTAATGAACTTCTCTGATGTGTTCATGAATAGGAACTCACGGTGATTTATACAAACATATAGGGTGTAAAACACCTCTTAACGAAGCCGAAAGGCACTGTTTCTCCCTATCATTGCGATCATTTTTTTGTTCTACACTATACCTGGGAACCTACTAGTTACGGAGATATTAGGGGTCAAAGTCATAGTTCCAATTTTTTGACAAATATTTTTTTAAATACAAGTTTTTAATGTAAGATTTTTACTTTAAACACCTCCATGACCCCCGTACTATTCAATTCGTCCATCAGCACAATGTTTTGAGTGCGTTACATTGAGTTCTACCACAAAACATGATTTTACACCCCCCAAAAAAAAGTCGTTTCCCAGCAATAATTTTTGCGTAAAGTTACTTAGTTTCATGTACAGAATGCTTGGTTGACGGCTTCGTGATGAGGTGATTTACAACGTGTATTTAAGCGCGTTAAGTTTATGCTAAGCTTCTTCTTAGCGTGTCGATAACAATTAAAATTGAATCGGCCAAAAGTTTGCTATGCTATTATGAAACTTTGTTGAGGTTCTAGTTTTAGTTTTACATGTTAATAGGTAATTTAGATTCATGATATATCGTAATGGTCGGCGTATATTCAAATTTTTTTTTTTTTTTTTTTTTTTTTTTTTTTTTTGGTATGGCCACTCGCAGATCAACCTTCTGAAGGTTTTAACTGCTTAACCCGGACTATCCTGTGGTGACCTCAAATGAATTTAAGGCCCCCAGCCAGGGCTTACAAACTAGGTAAAACTTAAACTAAATGACCGCTCGCTAAGGGCACCCCCTGTGGGGTTCGGACCTCGGCTTAGGGCGTCATTGATTGGCGGACAGCAAGGGACAGGCTGGGTCGTATTATTATTAAGGGAATTTAAAGCTACTTGCTCAGCGGCGCGGGCTGGCTCGTCGTGCAAGGGTCGGGGAGTAACATTACTGGGACGTCGCGACGGGCCTCGTCGGCGAGGCCGGTAAACGGATCGGAGTCTGTTTTTGTGTTTACGAAGGGTGCTGGTTTCCCTACTGCTCTCTTGAAGGAGGGTAGTGGGATCGTCGGGTTCCGTGAGGATATGCCTAGGACGGCGAATCTTCCCTATCCTGGTGGGGACGTATCGGGCGGCCGACACCACTAGTGGGTTGGGGTGCTTCTCAGCAGAGTCAAGAAAGCGCTTTGAAAGGCGTTTAATGTGGGTCTAAATTAAAATACAAATTTTATAAATACCTTCTCGGGGAACCAGGGCGTTACGAATGGCATTTGGAAAGTGTTCGCATATGAATGGAGTGTATCGAAAGAATCCGGAGAAACTGCTCCCAGCATGCCGATAACGCTGCGAGCAAACTGGTGGCAAACTGTAACAAAGAAAATAACTTGCATTAGATCAGTTTTTGATGTTATCATCAGTACAAATCAATATTTAAATAATATCTACAAATACTTTGCAACCGAAGAGGAAAACTAAACAAATTATTATAATAGCAGATTTAATATTTTATTTCGAGTTTTAAAGTTGTACCTGGTCACTTGTTATAAGGTACATCCATACTAATATTATAAATGCGAAAGTCACTCTGTTTGTTTGTTTGTTTGTTACCTTTTCACGACTAAACAGCTGATCGGATCTTAATGAAATTCAAGAAGATTGAAAATGTCAAGAAGATAGATTTCAACCTGGGGAAGGACATAGGCTATATATCATCACGCTACGACCAATAGGAGCGGAGTAGCAATGAAAAATGTTGCGAAAACGGAGAAAATGTGACGCAGACGAAGTTGCGCGGGACAGCTAGTATTATTATAATTGTTAGTTGGGTATCTTGCTGTGTATGTGATGATATTTGTTTAAGTAAATTCATAATTTAGTAACAACATGAATATTATTATGCTATTGTTATTTTGAATTAGTCTAACAAGAACTGTGCAGCATACTAATGCGACAATTGGAGTCGAATATTTAGTGGAGAATAGTGTCGGGATACAAGCCCGCAGATAATAAACCGTTATTAGCAAAACGTTCGTGATTTATTTGTACCTAACGTTCCTAATGCATACAGATAACTTGTTTAGACTACAGCTGTATAAACTTAACTTAATAGTAATAACATTAAGGTTCAGAGTTTTTCAACACATGGATTTATTTTTTAATATCACTTCATATACCGTTTATAGTGGTGGCGGATCACCTCAAAACCGATGAGAATAACTCTGACGAGTGATAAAAAAAACGTTCAGTCTTAGATTTGGACTTGGGTTGGTTAGTCTTTTTATACATTTATCGGATTGCAGATCGAAACGTACAATTTAAATATAAACCTCCCACTGAATAGTAAACGGTGGTCATCCCGCTTATTGTTAACTATTCAATTGTAGCTTTCCTGCAGGTTTATGTCGAGAATATCGAATGAGGAACGGATATCATTTTTCCTGCCACGCACGCATTAGCGCTCTCAGTACTTCCAAATATTGTTGCGGGTATTGGTGTTGATATATGGATACGGTAGTAAAAAAAAGCAAATATCGCTCGGTTTGCCCGCGGGGATACCCCGGTATGCGGATCACGTCGGACCGGGCATCACGCTGCGACTCATACACTTCGCCGCCTCCAGACCGTTAGTGCTTATGTTACCGAACTTCATAATACTTGTATTTTTGTTTCGGCCGCTACGCTACACACCTTCACTTTGAGGGATTTTTTGTTCAACCAAGTTTAAACTTCCCCCTAACGAATGGCGTTTAGGGAACGACCCGGATTGAAGTATTTAACCTATCTGATGAGAATACAATTTCTAGTGTTTCGATGTTACAAACACATTCTACTGTTTGAATTTTGATATGAGATATGGGTGAATAAATAAATATCATGCTGCTGTGTTTTTGAAGTAGATGCGATATAAAAGCGCTTGTGCCATCGCCAATGAGGCAGAGATTAGTTTCGCTAGCAATGATTTTCTCGCACAAGAAACGTCAAAAGTGTGCAGATACCGTGTAACTAAAAAGAGATGCAAGAAAGAGAGAGACGTCTGGCTGGGTTCGCACCTACGATGACGTACAACTAGTAATTTGCCAGTTGCCAAAAAATATTAAAAAAACCATTCTAATGTAAATTCCTCAACAATCAGGAAACCCTGGCGATGAATCAAACGTAGTTTAGTAGTATATGTAGTATTTGTTTATAAAGTATAAATAAAAAGTGAACATCTACAGGATATAAATAAGTTTTTCGGTAGTTTATGCCGAATCGCCCTTTGAAACGTAGCCACACAGACACACTATATCATATCAAGCCAAGGTTCCGTTCAATGAGAGATCTGCAGCTTATACTGCCTTTGCCTTACAACTTTGGTTGCCGTAAATGCCGAAACGCCGACCGGGAAATTTGTAATAGACGTAGGTAATTAATGAATGACGATGGATTAATATATTTTGGGGAGTAAGGGATTAATAGTGTAAGCTTCTAGTTAGCTTGCAGAACAGCTACGTTTTCACTTACGGTAAAACTGGTAAAGACTTTTGTCGAAACACGTACGGTGAGCATGTCACTCGACAATCTTTTGCGTCCATGTGCCAGTACATGAATTTTTAGTTTTCGCGTGGGCGCAAAGCGTCTTTGGGCCCTAAGTACACGTACCTGAATGATTGCTCGATCGTCTATATCACCCACATTATTATGACGTACTCTTTAACAAAACATCAAGGTCACTCCTATTTCCGCCTGTCTATTTGCCACAGATATTTTACTTGATCCGACACTACCTCCTCAAACAGTTAATGCAGGATCCACTTACAATTTAAAAATTATTTACCATCAAAATCCCCGCATACACATACGCGAGATCATGTTCAAAAGAAAGGTTTTCACAGCGAAGTGATGAAAGATAATTACGAAGTAGCATTATAGGCGCAAGCCGTAGCCACGCGTTGCACGTGCAAGTAGGGGTCTACTTAGTCGAGTGCTTGTTTGCAAGCTTGAAGCAGCTATTCCTTCAAGCTCTATTGAGTTACGTGCTCTATTCCCACTTACACTATCAGATATTCATGCCGATACTGCGCTTATGCACGCGGTGTTGGAAATACTATCATTCGAAAAATACTAAGGTCTAAAGTTTGGCGTTAGCGCTGATTAATTTTTTATTTGCGTTTTATTTTTTCTTCTTCAATTATATTACCTTAATATAAAAGATGTAAATACGTGCCATGTCCATCTATCAGACATTTTCATTCACATCAAAATATCAAATACATCGGTAATTCCTTGATAGCTAAATCAGTATAACAAAACAATGCTTCATTGTTTCGATCTACAGAGGATGTAATAGATATTTTATCAAGTATTTTGAACAGAGGTATATTACGGGTTTTAAAGTAGAATGTGGCGATAAATAGGGCATGTAGCCGAATTGGTTTTCCCCTATCCGAATTCAATCTCAAAAGCGTTTGGAAATAGCGTCGACCACTAATCACTAGGCTATTTACCGTTTGGATATCCTCTAAAATCTTTGCGCGCGTATTATCGCACGGCTGCCACCAAATTACGTAACAATTTCTCGTCTCCAAAATACATGAAAATGGATCGATGAAAGGTAAATTGAAAGGGAGCAGAACTAAAGGGGCTTTGCTATTTGGTAAGGTTCAACTAACCTAGTATCTGAAACACAAATATGCTTATCAAAGCAATATTGTCCTAAAGGATAAATATAGATCAACTAACACATTGCACCAATGCACTTTCATCACACACACCATTTCCACTTTCATACTTTGTTTAGAAATGTAGTCTTATGTACATCCAACCCACTTTTTTGTTCAATCTATATTTTTTATTATGCTTGCTAGCCTTTATATAAATTTAAATTGTTTTGATTTTTTATTTTCCTTCTTATATGTTTGTATTTACTGTAGTACAACTTTGGAACTACACACATCAAAAGTGTCTAGGGATCAACATATATTTTTGCAATAACTTTTCTCCTGATTGATATTAATTAAAATTTTCTTTAAGGATTCATCAAATAAAGTGTTTTCGTTTGTCACAGTAACGATAAACCAAGTCACCTTTGCATTAATAAAGAAATTTGCCATTTTCTAATAAAGGGATTTTTGACATTTGAACCACTAACATTAAAGTTCGAAAAAAAGACTGAAATAACAGTTTTCTTTAAAATTTTATTGGGTAACTTAAACAATTAATAATCCGTGTTTCTACCGCGAACACTAACAACACAAGAACATCGGTTTGGCATACTCAAAATGAGTTCATCCAAATCACGCTGTGGAATGGCCGCCCATGTTCGTTGCAACAACAAAAAAAGGTCTTCTTGCGACTGGATACCCTCCATATTCGGCAGAGCTCTTCTCTGTAGCATATCCCATGCATGCTCAATCGGGTTCAAGTCTGGCGACTGAGCAGGCCAGGGCAGGACATTGATGTTAGCTGCGGCGAGAGTCTGTCTTACAACTCTTGCGGTGTGCGGTCGTGCATTATCATGCATTAACTGAAATAAGGGACCGATTTGCACTTGTAGAGGAACGATGACGTCTGATACAATCGTCTCAGCATAAATTTGAGCGTTGAGGTTGCCTCTGATCCAAATCAACTCAGTTCTTCCGCCGATCCAAATACCCGCCCATACCATGATGGTTCCACCACTATAAGGATGGACTTCCTGGCAGGATTTTAATCGCTGTTGGCGTCCAGGGGTTCTCCAGTGTCGTATACGTCTTGTATCCGGTCTCATACCAAAACGAGACTCATCAGAAAAGCACACGAAACGCCATTGTTCTTCTGCCCAATTTCTGTGTTCAAGAGCCCATTGATATCGAATCCTACGATTGTGCATTGCTATAGGTGGTACCCGTAGCGGTCTTCGGGAATGAAGGTTCACTTCATGCAAGCGGTTTCTGACTGTTTGGTCGCTAATTAAGTTCCCTGAAGAGTGATGAAGCCTCACGGCTAACATCATGGCGGTTATTGTTGGAGCTCTTCGAGTTAAGATTTGAATGTATCGGTCTTGTCTCCGTGTGGTGCAGGAATACCGTCCTCCATGGCGCTCAGCCACGGTACCAGTGCTTCGGTAACGTGTCCAAAGTCGACTGATAACACTCTGACTTGTATTCATTGCTAAAGCCACAGTACGTTGCCGGGAACCAGCTTCTATCATTCCCACGGCTCTGAGCATTTCTTCCCTGCTTAAATGACGTCGCCGCTCCATAATAACGTTGGTTTTAATCAGTAGTAGGGAAACAGTAGCACTAATAATGTCTTCAATGCGTTGTATGTTTTTATAGGGAAAATATTGACAGCTGATTTTCATCTTTTACTCGAATTTGATTCACAGTTCCTGATTCAAATTATGAAATGCACCAAAAAGGATCCATATAAATTTATAAAATCATAAATTTATTACAAAGCCACATCTCAATCTCAAGAAATCCCCATAAAAATGCTTGATCCCTAGACACTTTTGATGTGTGTATATTATGATTCAGTAATTTTATGTTTTATGTCAATTCATATTTTTGATTTAGTTTTGTTTAAATTTCAAACCACTTGTTAATTTTAATACTTACTATTTTCAATTGTAAATTTTATATTCACTTATATTATTGCACAAATTAAAATGTTTATTCCTAAGCCTGAGATCTTCCTATTTCAGACACCTTTCTCTATATAAGATTGTACGTATTTTGTTACTTAATCTAATACTTACTTACTTGAGTCAATTTTATTTTCAACTATATACAAACATTATCTAAAAATCACAATTTTTGAGTTATGTCATCCTAGTTGCAAGCGAGCTGTATGCCCTTTTAAGGCTCCTGCAGACACTCATGATGCGGCATAGCAGTGTTGCCGCATCGCAAATCCTCGCACACAGGCGCGAAGCGACGCCGCGTGCCATCGAATCGATTACTCGATCCCAACGTAACGTATCAAGAGTTCTGAATCAAGCCTTTGATACATCTGCCTAACGAGAGATTGAATATATTATTATAATTACCTACTTTGACCTATAAAGGCTATAATAATATGTTGCAGACGATATCTCAAAATTGGGTGGTAGACTTAAATCTTTTTGGAAATTCATTTTTATGCCTTACTGTAACTTACAAATCAAATACAAAAGTTGATTTTCAAGTTTCTTAATTATACACAAAACTAATGTCGAAAGTTTCGATTGCTTTTCGATACGTTAGGATCGAGTAATCGATCAACGAGTTGATGCCGCGGCGCATAGCCGCGCGGCCGTGCGACAGAGCGCGGCATGCTCGGCTGCATACAAAATGTTCTACGAATCTTTTGTTTCTTGTTGCGGAGTGTGGCGTGCCGCGCGTCTTGTCTTGTCGCACTTGTTGCGCTCTCGAAAGACCCCAGAAACGCGTCGCGCCTCTGCACACAGTCGCGCGCGTTTTCATAGAAATTGCTCTACGTTGGTATTGTAGAAGCGTGTCGCGTCGCGTCGTGTCTGTCTGCATCATTATCATTACTGTATCAGTTTAAATGTGGACGCACACTGTCCGGAAACAATATTAGTCCAAACTCGTACACATTACAAAGTCTCTCGGCTCCTCCGGCTTATCACCTCATTGTCAACCAAGTGTCCCTAACCTAAGCACATAAGTGGTCAACCAGCTGCAAGCGGGTGGTAAACCCGGCAGACCAGAGAGGATGCCGTACCACGGTTTTAATTGAGCATCTCAGTGCTCAGTTACAAAGAAAGAATCCCGAACGGCTTGGATTGAGGAGATGCCAATCCTGTGCAGTGCTGATAGGTACCTATGTTGACCTTAAACGTAACGAATACGAGCCGCAAGAACTTGCTACAGATACATATAACTGGAGCGAACCAACACAGTTCAAAAGTGAATAATACGCCTGAGATCGACTTAAATATGAGGCCGCATAGTTGACCTTTAGAAATAGGAAATTAATGCCAAATGACGGTCAATTCCAAAATGCTGTAGTAGTGTGGCATGAAATAAGGTCTTGTCAGTACAAACTTTGTCTAAGTGAGGGTTTAATTACACCTAGTTCCGTTGGGTAATTACTCGTTTCCGCATACGATGATGACATGATCCGGGTTTTTGGTATTATAAAGCAGCGATGCGGATAAGTATTTAGTCACTGATTATAGAATGATTAAATACACGTACTCCACTGTGGCAGCCAAGACATCTTGTCCTGACTGTGTCAGCTACCAACGGCAATAGAAATATTACCTTTAAATTCAGTGTTCAAGAATTAAATTATTGCCGAGTTAAAAAAAAACTGGCGATTCTTAAAACGATAGCCAAACAGACAAACCTTACATGAATGTTATTGTTCGAATTTTAGGATACTTTGAAAAGAATGAGGGACACTCAAATTTTTTTTTATGAAACCTTTACCTGAAAATCTAACCACAAAATTGAAACGAAGTTATTGTTCCGTTTTTTAGTATTTTTTTCTGGGTGCACTGGACCATCCAGATGTACTCATATTTATATTATTTTCTTCTGAGTTCTTTCCATATTTATATTTTGTTTATTAAACTTTCAAACAGTTTTAACTACGTATTTAGAGATTTACAGATTCAAATCGAGGTTTCACTAACAGGCTCGTCACACGGTGAGGCAGGGGCAATCGGTTCCAAATAAATTGATCGGGATAGCTAGCTAAACTAGATGAAGGTAGGCTTTGAAAGGGGCTAGTGAGAGATCACCCTGTTTCGAAAACAGAGGCTCGCTAATCAAATCCTTCGTGCACTTAGGCTGTTGCCCCTTGTACACTTCAGTGTAGTGCGTCCTATGAAATCAAGGCATTAGCCTTGTTAACGAAGGCCTACATATGTGCGAATTTAGAATCGAAATAAATTAGGTGAGGTATTACTGTCCATTATTAGAAGAATAACAGTTACCAATTAAATCGTTTTTCATCAATACACCACGTAATTAAAATAAAAACAAGGCACGTATCAAAACAATCCGTCCAGCAGTAATATTTAAAAATAAAAAAACGGAAGCGCGATGTCGTCAACCACTTGAGGCTACAACGACACTTTGATTTAATAGCTTTAACAAATAAAAGGTGCGAACATTAATTTTATGAGTACCGTAACAATGGCTCGGTTCCTGCGGTACCCTCCGTATTGTGAGAAGGTGGCAGCATTGTGACACGCCACCCGTCTGCTTCGGTTTTATATCGCGCGGACGCATGCCGTAAACATTCTTGCTGACCCGAATAGCTATACCCGGCTGTGGCACTATACTGCCCCAATAACTATGCATTGCACACGACATTCCTTTCCGCGCCATTAGTTGAATTTCCAATAAACGCTACCTTCCGATCGTGCGTCTTTTGACTAGAAATTATTCCAGTTTATTGAAAATTATAGGTAACATAATAAATAGGGGTTTATGCGTAGTGAGAAACAAAAAAAAAGTAATAGCCACGAATTCTGTGTCTGGTTGATGGGTTGGTCTTCTATTACATAGGACTTATGGACTGTTCACACAGACCGGCTCGGAGAGCATCGGCCGGCGCTCTTCTTTTCAGACGGACCGGCGCGAGTTTGACGCTTGAAACTGGTCGGCTATCTTGGCGGCTGTCGGCGCATGCGGGTCGCGGAGCGAGAGAGGACGCAATAGGAGATCTCCTCTTATTTTTTCACACTAGCGCGTTAGGTTTATCTCAAGTATTCTCAATAATAAAATAAGTGACATGTAAAAATAAACCTTATAACAATGTTTCAGAACTCTGTTTTAAACGTGATAAAAATCTGCTGTCCTCTCCGAGTCGGTCTGTGTTAACGGACCCTTAACATAATGTGGGTGTACCATTAGTTAAACTTCTGCTAAACCTAAATTAAGTTATGTGAGAACAAAAACTCGGCGTTTTGTCACTTATTGTGCTTATATTGGGTTGTAAAATAGCAGAGAGCTCAACTTAAGATTTGTAGTTACCTTCACCCTTGGTGTTTGTAATTCCATCCAAGCTTGTTCTCATTCTAGAAACAAAGCTAAGATGTGCCTGAGTTAAAACAGTAACTGTATCATTCAAACTGGAATATAGCCACGCTGCTTGCTTGCAAAAAGAGGGTCCGTGGCTTAGCCCCCCAGTGGTCGAGGCACAGGCTCTGGTAGCGTGGCAATAAACAAAGAGTTTCGTTAAGTCCCCGATCCTATTTTGTTTAACGTGAACCAGCCCCGGATCTACGATTTTTTCGAACCGGGGCAAAACCTTGATAGTGGCGCCCCTTCCCTTCAGTGTTTGACAAAAACTGTTAAAACTGCCAATGAGTAGCATCTTTGTGACCATTTGGTAAAATAATAATCCATTAATAAATTAAAACTTTTTATCATCTAATAAAATAACTAATACTTAACTTTTACTTGTGACATAAAACAGAAACACAGAAAAAAAATATAACCAGTCCCCGTATTCACAAACGCTCGGATTCGATTTTGATTTGGAAAGTCTTATGTCTATCTCGCTCGCTTTCGCTATGCCAAAGCAAGATAGACATACGACTTTTCGAATCAAAATTGAATCCGAGCGTTTGTGAATAGGGGCCAGGAAAGGCTACAACTTTACATTGCGTTATTTTTTTTTTTGCGAAAGAATCTATTAGCTCCTCAAAGTCCCTCGCAAAGGCAGTTTTATTGATTTGACGCAAATAAGTCAATATTGTTGGTAAGGTAACGTTAAACAATGCCGCTAATTCCTGGGTAGTTTGGCTCGGATCGGGTTCCACCATCTCTTTCAAATCATTGTTATTCACCTGTGTAGGGTGGTCTTCAAATCAAAGTTTCCATCACGAAAGCGTTTAAACCAAAATCGCACGGTGCGTTCATTAGCAGTCCCTTCTCCAAACGCAACATTGATATTGCGAGCTGTTTCTGCCGCGTTAGTTCCGCGTCGGAACTCGTATTCAAAAATTACTCGAAGTGGACACTTCGAAAATTCGAGTCTACTTTTTTCTATCTTTCTTGTCTAAGCTGAAAACAACTGAAAGTCGATAATCGAATATTGCACAATTTAAAAAAAAAGAACTTCATAGGTACCATGCGAAAAAAGTTTCACTCAATAATCTCAAACCATGTAGGTTCTATGTAAATTCGAAGTACCTATTACAATAAAACGGAAATTTCATACTTTAACCCCTACTATTATACATATTAAGATTCGATTACTTTATAAAGCCTATGAGATTGTAACAAAAGAGGCTTCATATGTTCGATATTTCGCGTGAACCGAACAATATCACCAAAGACAAGGACCCGCCGCCATTTTATTCCAAATACTATACCTTTCTACTAGCGTTTAATTTACTTGGCCAAACTTTATAGAAGTTAGTGAAGTTTCTTCAACTAATCTCTCAACAACGTAGGTACTTGTTTAACACATTTTTTTTTTACAATAAACACATACCTAATTTCTATTAGGATAAAATACAACACCATCATTTCATCACCTGCCTGCCCTTGCTTTTTATTTTCATAGGGTCGGCGCAAAACGTTTTCTTTTTTTCATTCCTCTGCCAGATGTCACAGAATCATTTACTATTTTCTCTTTCATAACATTCCTCATCCTCACACAATCTAACCATTTTTGCTTTCCGTCCCTCTCCATTTATATCCATCACTCCTTTAGCTACTTAAGGAATGATTACAACATTTAAAACAAATACAAACTTAATGTCGGTATAAACACACCCAAGCACCTCCTAAAAATATGAGTCGTGTCCAAGAGTATCGCTTTCGAATCAAACCCTTGACCCTACTGGCTTACGAGAGCCCTTTCAAAGTATGGTCCAGGCTCTTGGCAGATTAGACCATTGACCGTAACATAAACGTGACGTAACTATCGGCAGAATTATCACGATGACGATTATTACTACTATGTGCTCGGTCATAGACTAGTAATATTCTAGGTCCCTAAATAAAAACTATTATAATACTACTAGTACACTACAGATTTGGGTCCAATCCACTTCTTCCTATTTAGCAGCCATTTTGTTTTTATATTCCCTATGTGTGTACAAAAAAAAACATAACTCTCAAAGTTTTGATAGTACCTACTGAGATAAAAAAGGGTTATTCGGAGGGTAACAATTATTTATATCGTTAACATGACGAAATAATGGGTTCAGGTTTTCGTAACGAAAACGAAAAGAAAAAGAGAAATTTTCAAAATGAATATCCAAAAAAATATGCTAATCAACATTTTTATGCAAATCAATAATCGTGTACTGGAATAGTTGTTATATAACACATTTTTTTTAATCGTTGTACATTGTATAAATACCGTTTCGTTATTAATAAAAATAGATATTATTTTTACGGCTTTTGAGCCACCGTGCACAGCCAACGGCAATGTGTCATTTCATATGGACAGTTATTTTCTTCCATTGTGATATCTTTTTGTTATGACTTTATTAATGAGTAATATTTGCGACATCGGCGCATTGTATCCAACTGCTAAACAGTTTATTTTTTTATTGAATTAACTCCTTTTTTGACGATGCCAATAAAAAAAATGCTGATGCCAGTAAAACAAGTGGCCAAAAAGACACTTTATAAAATCAAAATATATTATTGTTTTACCAGATGAACAACAAGACTAAGAATAAACCAGTTTATGCTAATTTCTTCTTGTACGAGAAATCTTTACAAAGCGAGGCAATGGTAGACTGGAAATATATAGCTTGATATGAACACCAGCAAGATTTGGAGCCTTAAAGAAATTAAAATCTATTTTATGATATTAATATTGAAATTTAATTTATGACACATTTATAAATTTAAATTGTAATTGAATTTAAACTTTTAATATATTATTATTGCCATCAATAAATTAGAATCGGAATGAAAGGATGTTACGAAAACTTTAACTTACAAACTAAGCGACTACACGCTACGGGCACTCCCTGTGGAGTACGAGCCTCGGTTTAGGGCGTCGCTGGGGGAGGACAGCATGGGGACAGGCTGGATCTGAATGATATCATTATTTAGGGGCTGATTTAAAACTACTGGCACAGCATCTTGGGCTGGCTCGAGCGAGGGTCGGGGAGGGCAAGGACCGCGTCGTCGCGACGGACCTCGACGCGAGGTCGGAAAGATGGCGGTTTGTGTCTGAACTTTTTAAGAGTGCTAGTCTCTTTGCTACTCTCCTGGAGGAGGGTGATATCATCATCGGGACTGACGAGGGTATGCCTCGGACGGCGTTCGAAACTACGGACGTACTAATGGCATTATCGGAGAACGCTTTGAAAGTCGTTTCATAAACTGAAGGACGGTGGGCATTCTAAGGTGTACGTGTAGACGGTCATTTCAGACATAATAAGGGGCTCCCGTGACTCTACGTAAAGTACGTAAGAACCGGTTCTGCAAGGTTTGCATCCTATGGATGTACTTAGGCTTGGCATATCGACACACGACGCATGCGTACGTTATAATGGGATGGATCACCGCGGTATAGAGGCCCAACTTGCATTTGAGTGACAACTTGCTTTTTGCCGAAATCATGAAATGATGCCTACCCATAGCAAAGGCAGCTCGGTCGCGAGCTGCTTTGATGTGCGTCGCGAAGGACAGGTGGTTGTCGAGTAATACTCCTGAGTACTTACCTTGCTTCCCCAAGGGATAGGCTTACCGTACAGAGTGAACGGGCTGAGCGCGGGTGGCTTATTTTTACACGGTTTAGTGAAAAGAATAGCTGCTGCCCGCGACTTCGTTCGCGTGGAAATTTTGATAGGTTTTAGGGGTATGAAAACAATTTTTCGTGGAGTCCCTCCGCGCGGAAGAAGAGAAACTTAGTAACACTACACGCATGCGTTCGCGTGCCACGCATTCACTCTCGCTCCATCTCTTTCTATTCCCACTACATGGTAGCGTTACCATTTAACGCAAACTTGTTGGAAGTCGCATAAGAAGTTTCACTTAAAAATAGATGTTGCCCGATTCTCAGACCTACCTGATATGCACCCAAAATTTCATAAAAATCGGTTCAGCCGTTCCGGAGGAATTTGGTAACAAACACCGCGACATGAGAATTTTATATATTAGAGATATAGATAAATATATAGATGCACATGAATCCGATAAATCAGAGGTGCGTGACTTGGGTGCGAACTCGAAACCTTTGACTTGTCAGTCCGACGGTTACACCACTAGTCTATCACTGCTTAAACGTGGTTAAAGACTTGAACGTTGAAAATCAGGCTTCCATAAATTAAACTGGTTTGAGATCATTTTACACTCATGAAATCACAACTGTTGTTCTGAACTCAGAGTGAGCCAGGTTGAATAAGGATGGTTACTCATTTTTTTTTGTCTATCGGGTAGATTATTAAAAAGTATTTGACACGTATTTTTTCTTTTTTCACGTAATCGTAAAATTACGGAGGTATTTTGATTTGAAATGGCGCATGACGTCACGACTCAGTATATAAATTTTTTACCTAGTTGTGACGTAGTGAGCCCCCACTCTCCAACTTTAATGCGTTTTAACTAAGTATTTTTTTGTTACCTTGATAAAACAAAAAATACCTACGTATCTAATATTTTTGTATTACCTGATTGACGGACAAAATAGAATTTCATTTTCCTTACCCAGTCATCATCCCTATTGATCGCGTTACTATTACAGACACTCCGTCTTGTTTTAATAATAAATAATAAACATTATAATGTGATATTTCCAAACTGTATGAAAGTTTACCGAGTCAATCGGCAGACCAATATTGTATATTTCATAAAGTAGAAAGCGAAGAAAATTAATATGGGATCACCGCGCACCTTCTTCTATAAAATGAAAAATCATTTTAATCGGTCCAGTAATCGAGTGTGGAACCTAAGATAGAAACACGCTTGTGCGATACCACTACATACAGAAAGCAAAGTTAATAGAAATCTCTATCCCTAGACACGTAACGTAGCGGCTAACATAACGTGTGTCTCTAAGCATTGATCAAACTAAGCCAGAAAACCGAAATTTATGTTACACGTTATGTTAGCCGCTACGTTACATAGTATTAAACTAAAATTTGGTAATATAATAAATATTAATAGTTTTTTCTCCAGAGGCGCTTTCTGTGAACCGAGGTATCTGGAAACAGTGGTTTCTATGAACAAAGTTTCCGGCAAGACATGCTATCTACGAACAGAGATTTCTGTCAACAGTGCTTCCTATGGAACGAGATATCTACGAACAATGTTTTCTATCAACAAAGTTTTCGGCGAAATGTGCTGTCTAGGGATAGAGATTTCTATTAACTTTGCTTTCTGTATGTAGTGGTATCGCACAAGCGTGTTTCTATCTTAGGTTCCACACTCCATACAATTCAAGTAAAAACTATAAAAGATAGATCGGAGAGCGCTCATGTGAAAAGAAGTGCGTACCTTTACTGGTTACTTGTGAAATCCCTGATTTTACGTATGTAAATATGAAAAATTCATAGTGAATTTGCGATGTCAAGATGACGAGTTAACTCGTCGAGATAATGGATGAAACCTTAAATTACATATAACCAAATTATTAGCATGTCACTGTGACAATTCTCTTTTCAGAGAATCTTTCGGGCTTTTTAAATAAAATTTAAAATTCAGATGGAAATGTTTGCTTCTCCAAACAATTAAAATTTTGTTTAAGAAAGGTATTTTAAAGTAAGACTACAATAATAGAATTTAAATATTGTTTCAAAGTTTTAAGTAGGTACTCTTCTAATTCTCTGGGTCCACCGGGAAGCTCGGCCCTCAAACGTCCGTCGAGCTATTTTTGTCGTTCAAAATATTGTAATGCCTTACCTCCCCAATTAGTTGAAATAGGGTGTTTCAGTAATATTTTAATTTCGACTTTTAAAATTACGGTTTTAGTTTGATCTACTTCTTCGTGAAAAAGTCTATGGACTATTTCATGAAAACAATGGGATTAAATGAACTTAGAGGGTTGTGTTTATGATTTTAATGATTATAATTCTGTAAATATATAGGTGTTACGGTTGCGAATCTTATTTTGTTCAAAGTACAGCTTGACACGGACCAGCAAATTTCAAAAACTTATGAAAATTTGGAATAGTGGAAGGGACACCGATGCTAAAAGGTCACGGGTCAAGGATTCAGTATATATTTCTGAACAGTTATTAAAAAAAAAACAGCTGCTTCATACATTTTGACCGTGTAGGTTAGTTTTGAAGGAAGCGAGCTGTTTTTTTAGTTACCTTTCACAGCCTGCACACAACCGTAAATTATCACGATGACAGACATACATAGTTATTTAAAATGAGTATATTTAACCTACAAAGTAACACATTTACACATATTATGCTTGCAAAATTCGTGCTCGGGTTATTGGTATTTCTTTCTACCAGTCTTGCCTAGCTACAGAAATGACATATCCAATATCCTCATTAAAACCTAGATCATTATTGTGCCTGACATCTAAAAACTCTTTTTCTCTGGGATTAAAAGTCAGGTACTTTCTAAAGCGAAATCTATTCACGAGACCTCAGTAGGCAGATAAAAAGAGGCGGGACTCAGAACTCCTTCCTACAGAGTGTCATTGGGGTTATTATCTTGTACGACTGAGAGGGACGGATCTATACAGGATGAGAAGCACCATCCCTTTCCCGCAACGGAACAATGATAGCTCTCTAACACTTCATAGTACGGTCCCTGATCAAAACACGTCTGAGACTAATGACGACGACGCGAATTTTTATGGCAGTTTCCGTTCTTCAGGGACTACTATTTGTTCACAGATATCCGTTGAATTTTCACTCTAAAGGCCGCTATAAAAAGTTTAAACGTCTAAACTGTGTAGGTACCGAAGGGATTTTATGTGTTTTGCTTGCCCTTTTGTGATGTTATTAAAATACGAAGAAAACGCTATCGCTGATTAAGGTGTTGTGAATTTTCATTGCTTTAGGGGCTGCGCAAACGTAGACACTTTTTGTTACCGACACGGTACACCGTCACAGGTAACCGTATTTGCTGTGTCCTGTAGCGGCGATCGGACACTATTAACGTCTACACAGGAAGTGTATGATTTCATACTGGTTATATAGAAATGAAATATTCATTGGTAGTTTGTACCCGACACAAGACACGTGTTTACGAAGTGCCTTAATTTAACTTTTACGCAAAAATTTTAAGTACAATACTTTTATTCAAGTTATTTTTCCCTTTATTCATTGTTTTGTAAATTATTCTAGTTATCCTTTTATTGCTAAAATTATTCTGGTGACTGGTTAATAGCCGTTTATCAAAAACTGCTTGACATACCTACTGTACGTCGAATTTGGACAACCAGTAACGTCAACGATGGTTAATGTCAGGGAAGGTCCAACTAGCAACTAGAGTTAAAACCACCTGTACTCGTATATCGGTTCCATTTGAGTATCAAAGTGTTAGGAATACCTGTAGCATCGGAGTTATACTGTGCTCTAACTCACTTATAACCACGAAAGAGGCCCTTGATTTTATTGGTAAAAGTTATAGAAAGTTTGTGGTATAAAGGTGTAAAAGGACTACTCAAGAGTGCTAGTTTATTCATCCTTAGTTACCACACATTTATAAACTTATCTTTGAATAGCCTTTTACAAAAAGTCACTCACGTTCCTTGTGTAAAAAAAAAAACAGAAATCTACGTAGCAACTTCAGATGGAAAATTTTACATAGCGTGGGCGGGCGCAACGGGTGGTAGATAGGGATTCTCCTAATTTACACATTGCAAATTACAACAAAAGTAATTATACTGGTACTTTTTACCCTTTTAACCAATCACGTGTAAGAAACGGCAATACTTTGTAAAATATTTGCTTTTGTTTGGTTGTGTGTCAATGTGCTTGCAACCCTGCAACAGTTTATTCCCAGGCGCTCCAAATTCGGTTCGAAACGGGTGGAAAACATTTTATGGGTACGGGACGTTTCTATTTTTTGTCTATCTCTGGCACACTAAGGTTTGTTACGAGAGAACTCAATTAAGAATTTGAACAGAAAGTACTAGGAGAGCAGAACCATGAAGACGATGTTGGTGCCGCTAAAATCGTCTTTTTAGTAAATACCCTTCAAAAAGTACAAGGCTTGCATGAATTTAATGTAGTATTTATTCTAACAGTCTGCACACACAAAATCTGAGTTGGACCTACTTATTATCAAAATACTTGGATTGCTTGTACTATTTTAGGTGGCTGTTCTGTAACAATTTCTAACTTTTTATTTCATTGTTATTATTGTTTTGTAAGTGTAGTTACTTTAAATACTATTGGAACTATGTATTTGTTTATTTAGTTACAAAATCATTATAATATTTTTTTTTAATTCTCATAGCGAAAAGTTTTGGTTTTCTGTAGCTACCTACACTTCACCTTACAGGACTATTGTATAACATTGCTGGAGGACTTCAAATTTATAAATATATATTTGAATTGTGTATTAAAAATTAGAGAAGTATTGCAGGAAATTAGTTATACAAATGTAATTATTTGCACTCCAACATATAACAAGTATTTGTTCAATTCAAGAATAGAAACCTTCAATAATTTGCTTTATCTAGACATAATTACTCACGGACATTATGTCGAGGACAGAAATAATAATTTAATATATGATGACACTATGTTTGATAGACGTACTGGACTTTGGACTTCAAACTATTTTTAAAACATATAAAATATACGAATATGCTTAAGCAAACAAATGTAATTCAATATACAGAAGACTGTAACAATAATTGCACAGAATGTAAACGAAAACACCAAACAAATGTAACTCAAGCGAATAATTCTCTATTTTTTCTTTTATAATAACATGTTTATTATTCGTCAAAATATAGCTGGTCTTTTAAACAAATCTGTTCAAGAGCTATTATGCAGACAAATAAATGTCGACATAATATGCCTAACAGAACATTTTGTTATCTTTGTTTAGAAAAGTTTAATCGATATACTAAATTATAAAGTTGCCGCCTCCTATTCTAGGAAATACCAAAGTCAAGGAGGTTCGTGTATTTTAATTAAGAGTTGTTACGAATATAAAGAGCTTCGCGATGTAATGAAATTTTCTATAACAGGAGTTTTTGAATGTAGTGCAATATAACTAATTAAACAAAAAATTATAAGTGAGTGTGTATGTAGACCACCAAATATATCTAATATATTAGTGTATTTTTGAAGTTATGGACTCTGTATAAAAAAATGCTTAAAATGTAATGGATAGGGTAGTATTATGCGGAGACTTTAACTTGGATATCCTCAAACGTAATAGAATCACCCTGGACTTTGAATTTCTTCTTCTAAACTATAACCTGAAGCTACAGATACGACATCCGACTAGGCCAATAAGTCAAACATGTTTGGATAATTTTGCTTACTTATAACTCTCATTTAAAGTGCACAAATGAGGTTGTTCGTTATACTTTGTCTGATCACTCATCATCATCTGCCTAGCCTTTTCCCAAACTATCTTGGGGTCGGCTTCCAGTCTAACCGGATGCAGCTGAGTACCAGTATTTTACATGAAGCGACTGCCTATCTGACCTCCACAACCCAGTAACTGGGTAATACGTAATGGTAATTTGTCTGATCACTCATCTGTAATACTAAAACCCCAAGTCAGTAAAACTTGCAAATTCAATTACTGGCGCACTCAAAAACGGGATTACTCAAGGGAAAACCTTGTAAAATTTAATAAATACATTTTTACAATATACAAACAGATCTATCTTTTTCAGATGTTTAGTGAGCACAATTCTAATGAAGCATATGATAATTTTATAGAAATTTTTCTTCTACTCTACAATCAATGTTTTCCAGTGAAATGGGTTAATATTCGATCAGAAGGAAAAATATAATAAATGATAAATGGATCTCAAAAGGTATCAGAAGGAAAAATATAATAAATGATAAATGGATCTCAAAAGGTATTAGGCTATGTAGTAAGAAACAAAGAAACCTACTATGGAAATTCAGAATGAATACTTCACATAAGAATAAAACCACATTCAAGACGTATTCTAAAACAATAATTAAAACGGACACGAAAGGCTCAGAATAATTACATAATAAATAACTCACAAAATAAATGCAAAGCGTCATGGCAACTAATTAATAACAACAAATATATTAAAGAACCAATTATGAAAATCATTAAGCAAAATACTTTGATTACGAATCCGTATGACATAGCAACATCTTTTAATGGTTTCTTTATTGATCAAGTTCAAAATACATCAGAAAAATAACATCCTATAGAATTATTCGTTTAGACAGCATCCCGAATTCAATGTTTATGTCAACGGTAATACCAGACATAACCATATTAACTAGAATAGTCAAAAGTCTTTAAAATACAAAAAACACGGTAATAACGGCATTACAGAGGTTCTTAATTCGTTAGTAATATTATAGCTCAACTTGAATGTCCCATTATGAACAGGAGTATTGTTTGAATAGATAGTTATAATAAGACCTATAAATAAAAAGAATGACAAAGAGGAAATGTCCAACTATAGGATATATATACCTGCCAAATTCTTTGCTCAGCACTCGTACATAGTTTGCTTTATGCTTTGCGAGCAAAATGTATACTAATACAGTAATAATATCTGTGTTGAAATACATTCGCTCTTTCGTGTAATGAGCACCAAGCGGTCTAGCACAGACCAGTTTGTCATTACGCCACCTGGGTAGGTACTTACTTACATACAAGCCAAAAACTATTAATTTTACACATTGCCGGTGGACCAGCAGGTACTTTATACAATCCCTAGGTATTGTATATGTCGATCTTCAAAGTGAAGTCGGTATGCTCCCTCACAGGCATCTCAATAGAGAAGCCTTACCGCTCAACCGTAGTAGGGCAGTGCCACCGCTGCCAGCTGTACGGACACAGCCAAGCCAACTGCCATGCGCCGCACAGATGCGTAAAGTGTCTAGGCGACCATGGTACGGCAGACTGCCCCCGTCCCAAAGACAAATCGCTATGCACGGAGCCACCGAGCTGTGTGCTTTGCGGCCAGTCGGGCCACCCGGCTAACTACCGCGGCTGCCCGAAAGCCCCCAAAGGCTCCTCCTCTAAACTGGCGAAGCGTGCAAACGCCCGCCAGCAGAGAGAAAGCCCATCGGTGAGGCTACCAACTGCACAGATGCCGGAGAGACTCAGCCCTCAGAGGCCCTCTCCCTGGACCTCGCTGAACCACCAGAGAGCCTTCCCGGCACTCGGCAAAGCAAAGTCCAGCCCCATTCCCGGGCTATTAGATGCCCCTGTCCCCACTCCCGTGGCCCAAGCGAGCGCACCGGCGCCCGCTCGTCCCGCGCCTCCCGGCCCCGCGGCCGCGGTCTCCTCTCCTAACGTAACTTTAGAAACGTTAGCAAAGTTAGTCACCCCCGAAGCAGACCGCATGGCGGCAGATCTCAGGGAGGCTAACACTGACGGTGATAAGCTTAAAATTATCCTCAAGTCCCTAATCAAGTTAGGCGAAGCCTTCAGCGGCATTAATCTTTAATTTCAATGGATAATACGAGATTAACGTGTACCAAACCCCGATCCCTTAAATTAGGGTACTTTAATGCCAATGGCATTAGAGGCCAGCGTGATGAAATCGCCACCTTCCTCCGTGACCATCAAATTGATATCCTCCTCATACAGGAGACCTTCCTCAAGCCCAGTCACCGCGATCCGAGAATTGCCAACTATCGCATAGTTCGCAACGATCGGTCACGTTGCCACAAGGGCGGTACTCTAATCTATTATAGAAAGGAACTGCACTGCATCCCCTTAGATCCCCCTCCCATGGAGTCTCTGCTCGAGACTTCAGTTTGTCGACTAGGCATGACCGGTCATCAATCGATCACTATCGCCTCCGCGTACATCCCTCCCGGCGGCACGTCCGAGGAGCACACTCTGTTCACCAAAGACCTTGCCGTCCTCTTCGGCTTGAGTGACTCCGTTATCATAGCGGGCGACCTCAACGCCAAACACCCCGCCTGGAACAGCACGACGACCTCTGCCAGAGGACGTCACGTGTATAACCTGGGTGAGTCCCTCAACTTCGATCCCATCGCTCCTATGGAGCACACTCACTATCCCCACGACCCCGACCAACGTCCGGACGTTCTCGACATAGCGCTACTCAAGAATGTCAACCTTAAGTTGCATTCCATCGAGACTTTACATGAGCTTAACTCAGACCATCGACCAGTGCTCATGCACTTAGTTCCCCGCTCGGGTCCCTCTGACCCCAGCCAGCCCCCGCCGACCCAAGTGATAACCGACTGGAGGAAAGTCAGCGAAATGCTGAAATCCACCACGTCGCCTCACCTGGAGGCCATCCCCGACCACATTGTCTCAGTCGCAGACACGACGGCCGCCATCAACTCGTTTACAGAACACGTGCAATCCGTACTAAAGGATTGCTCACGGGAAGTTCCAGCAATGAGCGATCAACGCTGGATTCTACCCGCTGACGTACGTGAACTGATAACCGAGAAGAACGCGGCCATCCGTGCCTACAGCAACTTTCCCTGCGACGCGAACAAAGCTCACATGCGTTATTTACAGCGTGCTGTAAAGAAGCGCACTAGTGAGCATCGTTCAGATCAATGGGACAAGACGCTTAGCGAGCTCGAGCCTACCCACCTAGCCTTCTGGCAGCTCCAACGCAAGTTGCGCTCCACCGAAGAGGCTTCGATGCCTCCCCTCACCCGACCCGATAAGAGCGTCGCATTCGACGACTCTGAGAAGGCCGAATGCCTAGCCGACAGCCTGGAGTCCCAGTGCTCCCCCAGCTCTCAACCAGTAGACAAGCGACATCTCGATGAGGTGAACGCATTCGTCGAACGTAAAGCCGCCCTCCCCCCCGTAGAAGACCCTGATGATCCTCTGCCTTCGGTCACAGCTGACGAAGTGCAAGACATCATTAATAAGCTTCAACCGCGGAAAGCACCCGGCTCCGACGGAATCACCAATAGGGTGTTAAAACTCCTCCCCGCTCAGCTCGTCGTGTTAATGGCGGCCATCTTCAATGGCGCCCTGAGCAACAACGCCTTTCCCCAAATATGGAAAGAGGCCACTGTCATCGGTTTCGCCAAGCCAGGCAAACCCAAGTCTGAGCCCTCAAGCTACAGACCTATCAGTCTCCTGAACGCACTCGGCAAAATCTACGAGAGACTTATTTATAAGCGACTCAAAGACTTCGCCGAGGCTAAGAGTCTCATCCCCAACGAGCAGTTCGGCTTCAGGACCGGACACTCCTGCATTCAACAGGCCCATCGCATCGTAGAACACTTGAGCGCTGGCTTCCAGCGTGGAGCGATGACGGGTGTGTTGTACTTCGACATAGCAAAGGCTTTCGACAAAGTCTGGCACAACGGCTTATTATATAAGCTGTACAAACTGGGAGTGCCGGACCGTCTCGTGCTCATCTTACGAGACTTTCTGTCGGATCGCACCTTCCGCTATCGCATCGGGAAGGCACTGTCTTCCCCCCACCCCATTAGAGCCGGAGTCCCTCAGGGCTCCGTCGTCTCTCCCCTTATCTTTACTCTGTTCACCAGTGACATCCCCAAGAGCAAGAAGGCTCAGTTAGCCCTGTTCGCGGACGACACGGCCATTTATTACACTGGCCGCAGTCACGACGCTATCTATAGCACCCTCCAAACCTCAGCCAACGTCTTAGGCGCTTGGTTCCGGAAATGGAGAATCGAGGTGAACCCCGACAAGAGCCAGGCAGTTCTTTACTCTAAACAGCGTAAAATTAAGCCACCCGCGCTCAGCCCGATCACTATGTACGGTAAGCCTATTCCTTGGGAGAAGCAAGCCAAGTACTTAGGAGTCATACTTGACAACCACTTGTCTTTCGCGGCGCACATCAAAGCAGCTCGCGACCGAGCTGCGTTTGCTATGGGTAGGCTTCATTTCATGATTTCGGCAAAAAGCAAGTTGTCACTCAAGTGCAAGTTGCGCCTTTATACCGCGGTGATCCGCCCCATTATGACGTACGCTTGCGTCGTGTACGCTCACACCAAGCCTAAGTACATCCATAGGATGCAAGTTTTACAGAACCGGTTCTTACGTAGAGTCACGGGAGCCCCTTTTTATGTCCGTAATGACCGTCTACACGTAGACCTTAGAATGCCCACCGTCCTTCAGTTTATGAAACGTCTTTCGAAGCGTTTCTTCGATAACGCCATTAAACACCGTAATCCCCTGATCGCAGCGGCCGCCCGTTACGAACCCTCGCGCATTAGTACAGTACGCCGTCCTAGGCATACCCTTGTCACTCCAGATGATGATATCACCCTCCTCCAGGAGAGTAGCAAAGAGACTAGCACTCTTAAAAAGTTCCGACTCAAACCGCCGTCTTTCCGACCTCGCCGTCGAGGTCCGTCGCGACGTCCCGGTCCATGCCCTCCCCGACCCTCGCTCGAGCCAGCCCGCGATGCTGTGCCAGTAGTTTTAAATCAGCCCCTAAATAATGATACCATTCAGATCCAGCCTGTCCCCATGCAGTCTTCCCCCAGCGACGCCCTAAGCCGAGGTTCGTACCCCACAGGGGGTGCCCTTAGCGTGCAGTCGCTTAGTTTGTAAGTTTTATGCCCTGGCTGGAGGCCTTACTCTAAAGGCACCCACAGGATAGTCCGGTTAAGCAGACGACAACCTCATAGGTTGAACTGCGAGATGCCATTCAAAAAAAAAAAAAAAAAAAAAAAAAAAAAAATTGTATATGTCGTGGATTGATGGCGCCATGGTGCAACAGACAGCGCCATCTAACAATTCGTTTTGGAATTAACAATATCGTCACTAGAAACGCAAGCGCGCCAAACGCTTGGACACGATCGTCGGTAGAGGGGATGCAGTGAACCCTAGCAGAGGGACGGAGTGTTGAGACAGTCGAACTCAAACAGTCATGGCAGACGCTCAGTACCAACGCACGTGTTTGTTTCTTGTACAACCGTTACTTTAAATAAAGTTATTGAGATTTGAATTTAAAAGTTCTTTCGTTCGAGTGCCCAAGTCAGTGCCCACATTTACCTAAAACTATGTCGGATCGTGAAGAAGACCCGATGCTTCGCACCTCGGCCACCCATGATGCGACATCAGAAGTCGGATTCACTCGAACTGAAGAAAAATACGGAAAAGGAGAGATGACGTCATGATGCGATGATAATTCACTTGGCTTGCTACGAAATGACCACGAAGCGGTGGAAGTGGACAAGCAGTTCCGGAGCAGCGCCTGCAAAAGCGCCTGCAGCAGCGCCTGCAAAAGCGCCTGCAGCAGCGCCTGCAGCAGCGGCGAGCAGTGAGCGATTCGTTGACGTTTGCTATGTCGGCAAATCCCAGCGGTATGCTGTTGAATACTGGTGAGTCGTACCCATTTTATTAAGATTCTGGTGCCGAATGCTCTCTCATCAGGGATAATGTTGCGTCACAGTGCAGTAGCAAGTGTAAATTTAACCGGGATTGGTCATGGTAGTGTGCAAAGTACCCTACAAATTTTATATCTGAGGTTATGATTAACGATCTAAGATTAGAGACATTATTTCATGTTGTAACGGATAGTTAGTCTTAAAAATGGTATTTTAATTGGCCGCGAGATTTTAGATCAGGTATTTAACGTTAGTATGACGTGTGATAGTGTTTTTCTTGTGTTGTGATAAGGTTGTTAGGTTTTGTGATTTTTCAAATATGCTCAAGAAAGATTCTAACCGTCCAATTGATTTCGATAAAGTGGATACAGACATTCCGTCAGAATTTAGTTTCCAATTAATTGATATTTTGTCACAATATTCATCTGTTTTTCTAGTGGTGTTTCTAGATCTCGTGTTACAACAGGACAGTTGCAAATTCGGTTTGTAGATCCTATTCTTACGGTTAATCGTCGCCTTTATAAGCTTAGTGCTAGAACGCGAAGTTATTACGGATAAAGTTCGTTAATTAGAGGAAGCAGGTATTATTAGGCCAAGTTGTTCGCTTTTTTCTAGTCCAATGTTGCTCGTTAAGGAGGATAGTTCAGGTCGCATGTGTGTCGACTACAGGCAACTGTACTACAACATTGTCTGATAGGTTTCCACTGCCAATTTTAAAGGATCTTGTATCCAGGTTAGGTAGTGCCACAATGGTTCACGTGACTTGATATGTTATCAGGCTACCTTTAAAAACCAGTGCACCCTGAATCAACAGAGCGCACTGCAATCGTCACACCTGACGGTTAGTGGAAATATTTGACTGTTTGGTTTGAAGAGTGCAAGGTCAGTTTATGAGTGTGCAGTTTAGAAAGAATTAGATGTCTTTGCTTATAGCTATGCTGTCACATACGTGGATGACATTTTAGTTATGGGATCATCCGTGTAGGAGAGTTTAGTCTAATCTATTAGACATAGCCCAAATAAAATTGTAGCTTTGTCTAGGCTTGCCCCACCTAAAACCATCACTCAGCTGAGACAGTTTATTGGGCTGGCCACTTATTTTAGACAAGTTTGTGTGACAGTTCACAAAAACGATGGCTCTGTTTCGTCTTAAAAGTGGCAAGAATAGGTCCAATTGTTGGGAACCTATCCATGAGGTCATTCGTCAGATAATAATTTCTTATTTAACCAATGAGCTAGTTCTAAAAATGTTTAACCCTGCACTTTCGATCGAGTTACATACCGATGCCAGTGCTGAAGGATATTGTGCCTTTTTTATTTTAAAGATTCACGGTAAACATGTGGTTGCTTACAGTCGTTGCACGTTACCTGCTGAATCCAAGTTACATTCTTTTGATTTAATAGACATTGGTTGTCTTTAACGCCATAAAAGATTTTCTGCATTATTTACTAGGTCGTAAGTTTACCGTTGTGACAGACTGCAGATCTGTTAAAGCCTGTATAGACTAGTCGTGACCTCTGGCAGGACGCATTAGGAGTGGTTCAGTTGGCTATGAACTTACTGATAATAGTGACTAAATCTAGTCCTCTCGAGTTGATGATTGGAAGGGTAGTGAGACCGCTTAGTTAAGTAACCGCTGATGATGATGCGACTGACGTTAATTTAAATGAGATCAGAGAGCACGCGACACAGAATATTGTTAATAATGCAAATTACGATAAAAAGATCGATTTGACCAAAATAAGATCAGCCTAGGTTTCAAAGTTGGCTATTAATGATTGTTTTAATTGAAAATGAGAAAGGGAATCTGACAAAATTTGATCCTAAATTCAAAGGTCCATTTAAAATTATTGATGTGTTAGACGGGGATAGATACCTCCTGAAGGCGCTTTTAGCGAACCTAGAGATACCCCCATGATTGTGTGAGTAAGATCCCCGATCACCAAGTTCCTCCAGAATAAGATGTCATAGTTGATGACAGTGGTAGTGAAACCAAATGATTAAGAATGGCTTGTGTACTCATACTCGAAACTCTAGACCGCACCTCATGAGTAACATGTGGCGATGGGTCTACAAGGAATCGTTGGTGCGATTTCGGTCTGTGTTGGTGCACAGAGCCCCTCATGTGTTGTAGCATATGTGGTGGCAGATTTGTAAAGAATCGTTGGTGCGATTCTGGACAGATTACCATGAAAGTTTGATGAGTTGAGTATGCATTGCTTATGAGTTATGATAAACAGTGAGAGAATTGTTAGAATTACTTCGTTGTAAACTTGTTGATCGGATCTTTTCCCACTAATCATGTAGTGCAGGGAGCACTGTGTATGAAGCCTTAAAAACAGGGCATTGTAAATCATGGCAGTTGATTATTGTACTTGGATTTAGAAAAAATGAAGTACCATGGTGAATCAACCTTCTTTTGATTGGCAGGATAGCCGAGCTAGATTACTCTCTGAGCACATTTTGTCCACAGGTACTACACCCGAGGACGGGTGCTAGTCAGGGATGGCCGTGTCGTGGATTGATGGCGCCATGGTGCAACAGACAGCACCATCTAACAATTCGTTTTGGAATTAACAATATCGTCACTAGAAACGCAAGCGCGCCAAACGCTTGGACACGATCGTCGGTAGAGGGGATGCAGTGAACCCTAGCAGAGGGACGGAGTGTTGAGACAGTCGAACTCAAACAGTCATGGCAGACGCTCAGTACCAACGCACGTGTTTGTTTCTTGTACAACCGTTACTTTAAATAAAGTTATTGAGATTTGAATTTAAAAGTTCTTTCGTTCGAGTGCCCAAGTCAGTGCCCACATTTACCTAAAACTATGTCGGATCGTGAAGAAGACCCGATGTTTTGCATCTCGGCCACCCATGATGCGACATATACATTACCTAGGTAAAGTATAAAATGGACAATAATATTCATAATATTTCATACATTGCCTAGACACACATACACATTACACATTGTATTGTATTCCGACGGGTGTCATGTATCGGCGATTCCGCGGAAGGCTACGTGACACCACGCAGTGCAACACGACGCCGGCACTTCGTGTACAACAGTCATAGTTAAATTAAGTTTTTTAGATATGTATTAGTTTATTTTTGTTGTTTTATTACTTGTGTATTTTATCTATGGGCCTTAGTTGCCTGAAATAAAATGATTATTATTATTATAGGTATTGTGTAGAATACCTGAATTCTACAGATTGCCGGTAACATAAACAATAAACATCCAAGCGGTTTCAGCAATCACGACCGATTTGCCGTCTATTATAAAAGAGTTCCATTGTATGTCGGCGAAAGTCAGCATCAGATTTTCGTCAAATTTAAACGGGACTATATTGCAATAATATTCTTCTAAACATTAGAAAAAACCTGGAAATTGGTTAACAATTGGCAAAGATATCGCTGAACATACACGGTGTAAATCACCTCATCACGAAGTCGTCAACCAAGCATTCTGTACTGTACATTAAACTAAGTAACTTCACGCAAAAATTATTACTGGGAAACGACTTGATTTTTGGGGGTGTAAAATCATGTTTTGTGGTAGAACTCAATGTAACGCATTCAAAACATTGTGCTGATGGACGGATTGAATAGTACGGGGGTCGTGGAGGTGTTTAAAGTAAAAATCTTACATTACAAACTTGTATTTAAAAAAAAATACTTGTCATAAAGTTGGAACTTTGACCTCTAATATCTCCGTAAGTAGAAGGTTCCCAGGTATAGTGTAGAACAAAAAAAATATCGCAGTGACAGGGAGAACCAGTGCCTTTCGGCTTCGTTAAGAGGTGTTTTACACCCTTTATACATAAAACATTCAGACGAATTTTCCAGGATCCCATCATCAGAACTATAAATAAACAAATTCAAACCGTCGAATTGTGAACCTCCTCTATTTTAGAGGTCGGTTATTATGTCTACACGATAAGGGAAACAGTATTATAAATAATGCCACTCAAGTTTTTTTATTATCATTCATTGTCACACTGTAGGTAACTGTGTACATAACTTACCCTGGACCGTCTGTGAAAACCCTTTGCGGGTTTGGTTCACTAATACGGTTATAAGTTCCCACCTTGCCAACCGGCAATATTATCGGAAAACGTACGCTTCAATAATAAACGTAAACCATCCCAATGAACCATGCACTCAGTTAAAGAGCAATGTTAAAAGCGTAAGATGGATGCAGGTATAGATTTTTGTGCATAATATGCAGGGATATTTTTTTTTTTATTGTTGCGCTATAATTCACCCGAAACCTTTGAAGCAAGACTTTATGCAGTTCTTTAGTCGAGCTATAAAATCAGCATAATATTTTGTAATTTTAGGTACGGCGAATCTGGCAACTTGCCAGATTCAATTTAATCTTTGTACTGCGCGTTCCGTTGTGGTCACTTCTGCCGTAGCCCGCTGCCCCGCTCCATGCTCACAGCTCCCCGATCTACTCATGGAATTAAATCCTTATCGTGCGCATTTAGCTGAACATCTTCCAACTTTACACTGCTATATATACCTATATTTATCTTTGTACATAAAAATAAATCCCTATTTCCCTTGGTCACGCCATGACTTGAGAACGATTCAACCGATTTGATTCATCTTTTTTAAGCGTTTTCTAATACATTATAGAAGGTTTTTAGGTCGGTAGTAGGTAGGTAGGTAGTAGGTAGGTCGGTGGGTAGAATGTAGGTAGGTAAGTAGCGGGTAGGAACAAGTGCATTACAACGCAAGATGGGATTAGCTAGTGAATTAAAAAATCCCGAACGCACTTTGCAGTCTACTTGACACGCAGTAACAAGTGAACGTAGAATATATATATGTCCTAACTTTTTCCATCAGCTTAAATATACAATATAGGGTGTTGTTATCATGCCTCATTTGGTGCTTCAAAATAAACGATATCACTAGTAGAAAACGATACAATCATTGTATCATAGGTACGTTTGCCGACTATTCCATTGTTTATTGATATAGGTACGAGTAGGTAGTTATAATGCATTATAATAATAGATTTACGTCTTTAATACATTTGGGAATAAGATGAATAGGCTTGATTAATGTGTAAACAGTATTTCGAGAACTAAACTTATATATGGAATAGGTATAACTGCGCTGCGTCCCGAACGAAGGGCGCGCACTAATTTGCGACAGAAAGTTGTGAGCGCAATCCCAATTTTCCCAAAGTAAGTACGCGATAATTTGACAACTTCAAAGTATCATTTAGACACTCGTGTCATGTAACAGATGGCGCTAGTGGTAAATAAATCAGAACCCGCCTAAAACCCTGAGTGACTCGCTCGTTAAGGTTTGTCGTACACAAGTGTGCGGAACTTAGTCAGCCGGAGCTAACTTCGGATATTAGTTTTCAGTAGCATGCAAGACATAATAATAAACAGGTCTTGGAGCATAGCATTATGTTATATTCATTTTCAATAATAATGTCAACGTACGATACTACTAGACAACGCACCAGATTTAATAATAATGGATAAGCGTCTGTGTTTGAGCGACTGTTGTAAACAGCAAGAATGAATAATAGATGAATATAAACACGAAACAAGTCAAAATTAAAAAAAAAACGAGTTGCACACCGGGAGTGCCGGCAGAAGTGAAAACTTGAATATTTACGTTGTGCATTTTTAATATTTTGGAATGGTTAGGGAATAACTTTGCACGAATTGCTTTTATTATCAGTATAAAAGGACTATCATCTAAGTGGTAAAATACAATATTCATTTATTGCGCTATCGTACACAATCATGACAATATATATTACATTAAAAATTTAACATTTCAGAACTATTACAATCCGTCTTAGGAATTTTACTTCTTTGGAGAAGCCGAAGGTTTTGTTTGTGCATAAGATAATTATCCAGTTTTGGAAACCCAAACTCAGTGTCAGATGTCGTAAAGTTCAAATTCCTTCGTAACCTAATGTCAATCCGTCTTACGAATTTTCCAGTTTTGGAAACCCAAACTCAATGACAGATGTCATGAAGTTCAAATTCCTTTTTTAACCTAATGTCAACGGGTCTTACGAATTTTAGATCAGGGCACATGATCTGACGCGAGTTTAACATTTTTTACCCATCACAAAAGTGCACAACACCGCTAAATAAGTTACTAGTCACTTAAAAAAAATACATTAAAATGCATCCGATTGCTTTTGGTAAGTGAATATTTTTTTTGTGTTAATCGTATCGCAAATTAGCCTAACCTTGTAACTAAGTACAAAATAATAGTAATCGAGGTAATTAAGACAACATGGAACATTATAATGAACCTGTCTTAAAACTAGGTATGATTACACGTTGTGCCTAGAAAAGGTACTTTTGCAAATGCTTTTTGCTCAGCTATGAGTTAGATGTCAAGTCAAAGCCATTAATTTCAATTAGGACATTTTAAGGCTCTTTTGAATATCAAACTTTGAAACAAAGGGAATAGAATTGATTGTATTGCCCGATATGTAATGTGTTAGTGAAAGCGGACCGCAGTCATCATTAACTGCCTAACCTTTTCCCAAACTATCTTGTGGTCGACTTTCATTCTAACGGGATGCAGCTAAGTACCAGTATTTTAAATGAAGCGACTGCCTATATGTCTGTATTATCATGGCAGTAATTAGTTTACTATAATCAGGACTATAGTAAACTAATTACTGCCGTGATAATGAGTGTGATGGTGATTTATGTCCTTACCAGATATTATGTTACCATAATTATAGTAAGCTATGAGGAGCTCGTGGCTAAATATTAACAGCCGCCCGGTTCGATCTTTAAGGTTAAGCCATGCTTGCCAGGTTGGTCCGTGGATGGGTGACCATAATTACATACCGAGTTTCCTCCGTGCCTCGGAAAGCACGTTAAGCCGTTGGTCCCGGCTGTTATTTATAGATCTTTGGCAGTCGTTACGAGTAGTCAGAAGCCAATAAGTCTGACATCCAGTCCATACCATACCCCTTATTACTAAGGGGTATCGTATTACCCAGTTACTGGGTTGTGGAGGTCAGATAGGCAGTCGCTTCATGTAAAATACTGGTACTCAGCTGCATCTGGTTAGACTGGAAGCCGACCCCAAGATAGTTTGGGAAAAGGCTAGGCAGATGATGAATTATAGTAAGCTACAATTAAATGAATTATTACTTGCGACTAACTCCGGGTCCTTATCCAAAACTATCATATCTTCTATCATAGAAATATTGTAAAAACAAATCATTTTAAAAGAGTAACCATGGAGTTGTTCTCCATAGGAAACGACAAACCCGAAACGAGCACGATTTTGTCGACGTTTTATAAGTGCCTATGTAGGCCTTGTGAAATAAAAATATTTTGATTTTGATATTTCAAACTGGAACCAACTATACATACCTACATATTCACAAAATTTTATTGATATCGGTTGGGTGGTTTCGGTGATTAGCGTTTACGAACATGACATGTGATTTTTATATCTTATGATTGTAGTAAGACTAACTATATACTTTCTAAAGACTGTAGACCAAGGTAAACCTTTAAAGTAATGAAGAAATCGACATTATCATTGAATTATTAACTGCCCCGTTGGTTTAGTGGTCACAAGCTCGACTGCCGAGTATGAGTTCCTAGTTTCGATGCTCAAGCCGGACAAAGTGTTATTGGGTTTTTCCATCAGGAGTGTCTCAGTAGCTGCCACGGAGCCCAGATTTGTGCCCGTTTGATTTCAAAAGACTCGCCCCCTATTGAATCGACGATACGGTTGGCGCGGTGGCTGAGCGATCGACTGCTGCGCTGCGTGTCGCGGGTTCGATCCCCGCACGGAACAAATATTTGGTCTACAGATAGTTGTTCCGGGTCTGGCTGTTTGTGTATGTGAGTTTAAATGTTTGTAAACGCACCCACGATACAGGAGAAATTCCTAGTGTGGGGCAACGTTTAAAAAAAAAAAAAAAAAATGGGACTTAAAAACATAACTGGTGAAATGTGGGTGTACTGTTCATACATCTCTGCCTAACCCTTCGGGGATTACAGGCGTGATGTTATGTTATATAATTATCTAACCAATCCAATTACGTTTGTTGTGATAGTATACTTGCGGGATGTTACCCTATAGAAATATTAATTTGCACAGAACAGTTAAGCGATTTTCTGTGGCCTATACATTAAGCTCACGGCTTGAGCCCGTTGCTAAGCGCTATACTCAGTCAGAACATGAAATAGCTTTCAAGCAGGATTTAATGATACGACGAAAGACTTAAACAAAGATTGAAGACGGAAAAATCTGTATTAGAAGCTGTTAATTTGATTGAGTGAGATTGTAGATACCGGGTTAAAAAACGTTTAGATGTTGATTTGCAAAACTAAAAATACACTCAAATAGGAGATAATCCTATTTTTTTTTCTTTGTCCGTCGGGTAGTTTATTGAAAAGTATTGGACACGTATTTTTTCTTTTTTCACGTGGTCATAAAATTACGGAGATATATTGAGTTGAAATGGCGCATGACGTCACGTGTAGGTAAGTTTTATACCCACTTGTGACGTAGTAAGCCCCCACTCTCCAACTTTAATGAGTTCTAACTAAGTATTTTTTTGATATTTTGAGAAAACAAAAAATACGTGTCTAATATTTTTGTATTACCTGTCTGACGGACAAAATAGAATGTCGTTTTCTTTACCCAGTCCGATCCCCTATTTTGGTAGGTGTTATAAGTTACCAAGAATCGAGAGGAGACCGTGGCTTAATCATAACAGACGCTCGGATCAATCTTTTGGTAAAGCCGCTTGCCTAATTTGGTCTATGGATGGCCAACAATTACTTACCGAGTTTCTTCCGTACATAGGAAAGTACGTTAAGCCGTTTGGCAGAGGGACCAACGGCTCTGACAGTCGTTACAGGAAGTGAGTGGACCGAAACTCTGACAACCAGTGACGGTTATCGTAATATTAAGTACCAACTGGATTGTGGAGGTCAGATAGGCAGTAGCTCCATGTAAAATAATGTTATTCATCTGCATCCGGTAAGACTGGAAACTGACCGCAACATAGAAAGGCTAGGTAAATGATGATAATAAGTTACCAAGAATACGACGGGAATGGCTCATTCAACCTCGGCTTCGTTTCGTATAGATTTCAAATACAAAGAGAGATCCACATAAACTGGTTTTACAAGTTTGATTATTCGCTGTGAGTTACCACAACTTTATCCTTGTCACAAAAAAACTTACGACTGACATAATGCTGAAATACACATAATTTATAATGTATGTGTATTTCAATTTTAATCTTTTCAGTTCCAACAATTATTAATTCATAATTATTCATTCATGAAAAAAAAAATTAAAAAATTTGACTGTGTTCTTTTGACATTTGAATCTTTAATAATAGCATGATTGTATTTTTTTTAATTGTATAATACATTCATAGCAAGTGTAGTCAATAATGTCTAAGCTGTGGTTACTAGTGTGCATTATAATAATGTGTTCTGTAGTACTTTTAATTTAGTCGAAGATGAATTGTAATGTCGTCTATAAACTTGTTGGTATTTAGATTTATTCCATTACCATCAAATATTAATAATAAAAATAAATGAATATCACTGGTATTTGTTTCAAACACTGGTTGGTAGTTAAAACAAAAGCGGTGGTGTTAGTCGCTTCCCGCCGTTGTCTGTACGCGTATATCTTTTAAGCCACGCAACGGATTTTGATGCGGTTTTCATCAATAGACAGAATATAGAACAATTCAAGAGGAAGGTTTTAATGTATAATTTATCCCTGAAAAACACATCAAAACTTCCACGCGAACGAAGTCGCGAGCTGCAGCGACTTTTTAATAAATAAATAAAATGTTATCATTACTTCGTTAATCGGTTTACAGTCTACCTATGAAATAATGTAATCTATGCGAAACGAAACGAGAGAAGTGAAACTATGCGACTTCCAACAAGTTTAACGCTACCATGGAGGGGGAATATTTTATATAACTCACTAAGAGATGGCAGTATTACAAGATTTGTGACTACGTAGTTCTACTAGGTACGCAAGATGGCGTGCAAACAGTCATGCATTCGACTCTTTGGTGTGACCAGCCTTCGCTCAATTTCCATGAGTATAATAACCTCGATAAACTTATTAAAAATTATGTGATAAGAATAATACAACAAGAAAACAACAAAATATTATTTAGAAGCTCAATAAAATAACGAGAGTGAATGCGTGGCACTCAAACGCATGCGTGTGGTATTACGAAGTTTCACTTCTTCCGCGCGGAGGGACTCCACGCACATTTTTTTAAGTGAAGAGGTAGATGTTTGTGAGATCTGCTATCCATTACCGTCGACAGCATATCGTCAGTACCGCGACATGGCACGACGCGCGACGGTGTGTTCCAAACAATTAATTTAATGTTTTGACGTGCGCCATTACCTTTTACCTTCTGTTTAAAATGTCATATTTTGGCCTTTGTATTTTAAAGCAATATAACGATATAATAAAATCAAAGTATGTTTTTGATTTTATAAACCCAGTCTGTTTATAAAATCAAAAACATATTTTGATAGACTGAAACAAATCCAGTTATTTTTCATTCATAGGACTTAAATGTTAAAAGCTGCTGTAAATTATTCCAGTAGATATATTATATACTGATTGAATACACAAGCTTTTTACATGTGGGAATGAATATTTCAATGCTGAAAAAATTCCAGGTAAGCAAACTCGTTTTTTCCATTCGAAATGCATCCGATAATAAAATCACTCATTTAATTACTTTTCGACATCTGTATCCACTACTCTTCCATTAAGATATAGTTACATGTAACATTATACGGCGTTGAGGAGGGTTTAATGGAAATATCTTTTACATTTGCGATGTGACCACAGTACAGTATTTTTCAGAAAATATTTTTGAATGCATAAATAATCTTCAATCAAAGTGCATTGAACTTAATGCATTAGTATTAAAAGGACTCAGTATCAAGCTTTTAACAGTTAAATGAAACACAAACGTAACATAATCAAAATATATAACCAGCAGTGTTACGAAATAGCTGCGAGCAATTCACATTTTTTGCGCCCATGGCTCTGTGTCAAAAATGCAATTGTGTCCGTTTGGTTTTGTGGGCAAAACGAATCGACATCTTCCTGTTCATAATCGATCAAATCTTGTTACTGTACGACTACAGTTTACAATCATCATCATCACCAACCTATAATGTTCCCACTGCTGGGAAACAGGCGTCCTCTCTATGAGAGGGAGTGGGCTGTAATCCACCACGCAGGCCCAGTGCGGGTTGGTAGATGTCACATGTCTTTGAATTTTTAGTTCTAGGACATGCCGGTTTCCTCACGATGATGTTTACAATACTGACGAGTAAAATGATCTCTATCAAATGAAGTATGTCTTTAGATATAGGTACGAAAATCAATTATTTAAAAAGGTTTTTATTTTTGATTGTCAAAGGACCGAATTACATCAATAACTGAGTCGTTATAATACAGTAGTAGCCTCCAAAAGTTTATTGTTTTTTTTTCCACCATAGACATTACATTTTGGATTGTAGTGGTTCTAATGTTTGAACTGTACCTATAGGCAAAAAAAATACAAACATCCGAATTGAGAACCTCCTCCTTTTTTAGAAGTCGGTTAAAAATAAGTCTACACCTATAATGATCAGATAAGTTTTTTCTGGTGTTCGTCGCCTCATTAATTAGTTGTTAATAGTTAGTACCTACCTAAGCGACCAAGCTCAGCTCGGGTAAAATAGAGAAAACGAATTTTCCCAGATATGAGACGTATAGATAGGTCGATATTTCGGCCCCGAAAATAGGGATGGTGACTCATTTTTTTTTATTTGTCTATCGGGTAGATTATTAAAAAGTATTTGACACGTATTTTTTGTTTTTTCACGTAATCGTAAAATTACGGAGATATTTTGAGTTGAAATGGCGCATGACGTCACGGCTTGGTACATTTTATAACTAGTTCTGACGTAGTTAGCCCTCACTCTCCAACTTTAATGCGTTTTAACTAAGTATTTTTTTGTTATCTTGATAAAACAAAAAATACGTATCTAATATTTTTGTATTACCTGATTGACGGACAAAATAGAATTTCGTTTTCTTTACCCAGTCATCATCCCTATTCTACTAATACAACTTTCATCCTTGTACTGCAACTTTCATCGAAATTGTTTTCGAGGACGTGGTTACAAATATAAGGGTTATCGTACATGGGTCACAAAGTAAACTCAATGTTCACTCTCGTGTTCTTCTATGTCCCTCTCACCGCACTGACTTCATTCATAGATTATTCTTCGTCCAATCTATTTCTCTGTGGAACGCGATTCCCCTGGAAAACAGGATGGCTACGAATCGCCTATCTTTTAAAATTAAAGTTCGCGAGTATTTTCGGAAAAAGCTAACAGTATCGTCACAACGTTAATATTTTCCCCATAGCTTGTCCTTTTATATTATCATTTATATTTTGATAATATATTTATATTTAGTTATATATTTATAGTATTGTGTATATCCTTTGTGGTTTGTTTTAGTATTCAATGAATAATCCATACTAATATTATAAATGCGAATGTCACTCTGTTTGTTTGTTTGTATGTTTGTTTGTTTGTTACCTTTTCACGACTGAACGGCTGATCGGATCTTAATGAAATTTGGCAAGGAGACAGATTCTAACCTGGGGAAGGACATAGGCTATATATCATCACGCTACGACCAATAGGAGCGGAGCAGCAATGAAAAATGTTGCGAAAACGGGGAAAATGTGACGCAAACGAAGTTGCGCGGGACAGCTAGTATTTTATAGTTATGCACCTACCACTGTTTGTTTCTGCATCACCCAAAGGTTGACTGGTAGCTAATGTCTATGGCATTAAGTCCGCCTGTGTACAAATAAACTCGCCACAGAGAAAATGATGTGTAAATTGGCCACAGCTCATCATACAAAGATTGTTCATATAATATATTTGTTCGTCAATTATAGTATGAGATTTAAGTAATTTGAGTCCCCATTTACTTTTTGTAAGTGGCATCTAATAAAGATTCGCAGAAAATAAAAACTTCATCACCGTCTGCAGTTCATGTATTTGGCTACTAAAAACCGGTTGTCATGTAAAAATAATCAGAAAATCAGGATACTTTTAATAGATAGTCTCATTATTATTTCATTAGACAGTAACAAAGCCATAGTGTACAGTTCACATAATCAAAACTATGATTTTAAATGATAATGCGACCACTATAATGCAACGTATTTGGTGAAAAATTTCAACTAACTTTTGGAGGCCATTGTAAGTCGAAATTTAAATTCACCTAATTAAAATGTTACATTCTTTGCCTAAATGAACACCCAACATTCTCTTAAAATGTCAACAACCCGTGGGTATATGAAAACACCACGTAGTTTCACATGTTTTTTTATGAATCTTTACCGTTCACGACGTACATTGTATATACTTTGACCCAAAAATAATGTATGCGCATAATTTTGAACAGGTATCTACTTAACACTTTATTAAAGAACCATTTTCACTAGCGCTTTCCTCGGACATTATTCATCCGAAGGTTTTGCCTTGACATTATTTTGGTAAGGAGGCAGATACGTAAAAATTTTAATCATTGTAAAGAATGTAAGGTACCCACTCTACATTTAATCTACAGCAAATCGAATTGAACTGCTAGATAAAAGTCTTTTAGAGAGCCGAATTCTAGTTTTACCTCTAAAATGTGTTGTACAAACGGTTGTTTCGAAAATTCACGCGGCACCGCTCAAAAGTGTTTTGATCAGCCTCGCGTGACGAGGCGAAATAAAAAGAGAGGAAGGTCTTGCATTCAAATGAGAGTTCTGTGTCAAGGAGGACACCACAAAATACCAACTTCATTTCCTTGACCTTACTACAAACAAAACTTCGCTGTTTATCTTCGTATTTTCCGTTGGTTAATGCTTAAATTAAATGTTCGGGGTTTTAAGTATTAGATAACCAAAAGTTGACACGTAGTCATGTACAGTAATATATTGGTTGAAAGGTAAATAAAATTATTAAAATTATTTCGTTGTTAGTAAAAAATAAATATCGTCATTATGTAGGTATGTCAGAGATTGGGATTCGTAACAGCATGCATGTTATTTTTTTTGAAGTGAAACTTCTTATGCGACTTCCAAAAAGTTTAACGTTCTAATGGAGGGGGAATATTTTCTATTACCCACTAAGAGATGGCGCTATTACAAGATTTGTGACTACGTAGTTCTACTAGGTACGCAAGATGGCGTGCAAACGGTCATGCATTCGACTCTTCGGTGTGACCAGCCTTCGCTCAATTTCCATGAGTAGAATAACCTCGATAAACTTATATAATAAAAAGTGTACAACAATAAAACTATAAAATATTATTTAGAAGCTCAATAAAATAACGAGAGTGAATGCAATCGAACGCATGCGTGAAGTATTACGAAGTTTCACTTCTTCCGCGCGGAGGGACTCCACGCACTATTTTTTCACTAAGTTAAAATACACAAAAGACTAAAAAAAAAACATATTTTAAACAGGGAAGAAGGGACACACACCGACGCATAGACGTTTACCGCGTATTCAGTACATTCTAAAACCCACTTCAATAATTTTCACCGGTAATTTTAAAAATAAGTATAAAATACTGACACCCGACTGAAATGCAAAAATACTAGCGTATTTGGAAGCGATCGGGACCCCTTCGATGTTTTAATAATTTTATATTTCAATGGGCCGCCTGCTTTCACATAGCGTTTTTTACTTTTTATCATTTCTTATTTATTTACAGTTTTTCAGTTTAATAACTTGATTTCACATTTAACTTCTTGTTTTTTCACTTTTACGTGTATGCAATTTTTTATTTCGAATAACCAACTTTAAATCATCATAAATCTAATACAGCCCACTGCGAAATGAAAAATGAAACCTAAAGATGATTTTCAAATACCTATTCAGTGATATAACACATTATGGCGTCTGGTTGTCGCCATATTGTATCTTGATTACCTGTCATGTCTTTAGTGACACTCTCAAGATGAAGACAAATCGATTGACGTAAGAATCATCAAAATCAGCGTACGCGTTTGGTCTTTAGAGTGCCACAAGGGAATATTCTTACATATATAGAATATGTACAACAAAAACTGTCCGATCCGAAAGGGGCATATAGGTTTACTAAAGACATTACTAAATAAAATAAGAAACATAAAATATTCATGAAAGTGAACATATTAATGAATTTACATAACCCGATTTTTGTTCCCAAATTACCACCATTTCCCTAAAATCTAAGAAACTTTTAAAACGTAAGAACACCATCTTAGGCATTAGAATGTTCGATCGTCAGTTGTTTACTCTTGACGTCACTAGTTCACTACCCGAGAAGCGAGCGGAGCGCTGTCCTGTGTTGCCAGGTTAGTTTTCTTATTTTACTACATTTTATTTGATTTTTGTCGGGGTATTTGTTTTTAGTGTTTATCCAAACCGAACTACATAAATATAATCTTATGTCGATGCCTAATAACAACCTCGCGGATCGGGCAGGGTTTTTTTTAATATATTGTGTAGGCTGATAAACGCATTACCCTCCATTAGTCGGTTAATAAAAACTAGCTGTTCCATACATTTTGAAAGCATAAGTATTGTATGTGGTTCAGAATGTTGTACCGAACACATGGTAATCGTTTGCGTCGGTTTCCCTTCCATCCTACATAACATCTATCAATCAGATAGTTTTTTTTCCCCTTTTGTCATCTATTTAAAGTTAATTTATCAGTCGATTCTAAAGTTAACTAGTTTAGAATCCCAGTTACTACCTTCATAAATTAAATTCAACAATTCCCTATTCAAAAAACCACTAAACCTGTGAATATACCTACCATTCCAGTGTAGAGATATTTTTTTGATGATGGCGTAACCCGCAAGTCCGCAACATTTACTCGTGAGAAGAAAACATTTCTGTATATTAGTTATAACGAGTATTGACGGCTCGCGCAGTTGTTTTCAACTAACTTTTGAAACTTTTCGAAGTCTAGTAAAAGAAGAGTGGTTTTGTACGAAATATTCAATTATTGCACTCTAAAACTTTGAGTGTACTTGGTTTTATGTGTCCACATCGTTTGTTATAATAATTATTCTTAATGTCTTACTTCACAAATTTTGTTTAAATTATGCAAGTAAATGTATTACAAGTTCTCCTGTCCTTTAATCGTCTTACACTTCCTTAATGAACAGGCAAAATCTCTCAAGATATGTGGCTTGACACGTTATTATAAGTATAATGTATTTATTGCAGAATTGTGTCGTGTACACGGTCGCCTATTATTGTATAAAAAGCAAAATAAAAGCAGTTTTAATGACTAAAAAGAGTAATAAAAACTTGTTAGTTGCAACAGCTTTTTGCAAAGGTTTTTTTTTTGTCCTTGTAACACTGGTTTTTGTATGTCCTCACTTTTCTTTTGTTATTGTACACCCTGAACGTTTTGTATGTCCACACTTTTGTTTTGTTATTGTACACCCTGAAGGTATTTTACGGTTATATTTTTGCATTATCTTGGACTGTTTTGTTTATAAAATACCTGTTACCAATATAAATCATTTTGCGTTCTATTAACAAACGAAGTTTTTTCACAATTACAAATAACTATTTTAATAACTTACCAATACTGACGTAGCTACCCTCATAGGCGACTCGATAGGGAGGTCTTATACACCGTGACTTTTAAGTCCTCTTACAAAGGTGGTCCGGTATATGCACTGCCATAAAATACCTCAACGTGAGTTTTTTTTTTTACCAAACATTTAATATAACATACCATTTAGGAATAAAGTACAAAGGAAAATGAATATGGACCGAGCCCTTAAAAGGGTGTATCTATCTACGTCATGCGTCATGCATAACAATGAATAATATTTTATTTTTTTAATTATTCAAATCTCCTATCCACCATTATTTTTTTGTTTTAAATTTAGTAGTCATTGGATACATAAAGTAGGCTGTCGTTGTGAGACGACTAAAAAGTCACGGTGTATATCTACCTGGTTCTAAAAAATCCTATACCTCTGCTAGTAAGTGATTCCCGTAAACCATTCACATTCACATACTCACCTACCCAATAATTACATGATTTACTTTTAATTTATTATTATATTTTCTTAACTTGTTATTTTACTTTTTTTAGTTCTAAGCCATAATAGAAAAAGAAGTCTTATATTTAAACGAAAAAATTGCATCATAATGTACTTAGTGCATACTGTGCACGATTTTATTGTTTTCTTTCAAAGGGGATAGGCACTGTACTCCTTAACACAGGTTATCTATTAAGCTAGCTAGGAATATAGAACCTTACCCACCATTTAATTGTAGTCTTTGTACTCTAATATAACGATTCTATAAATAGGGGTGCGGACTGGGTAAAGAAAACGACATTCTATTTTGTCCGTCAGACAGGTAATACAAAAATATTAGACACGTATTTTTTTTGTTTTATCAAAATACCAAAAAAATACTTAGTTAAAACTCATTAAAGTTGGAGAGTGGGGGCTTACTACGTCACAAGTAGGTATAAAAATTACCTACATGTGACGTCATGCGCCATTTCAACTCAATATATCTCCGTAATTTTATGACCACGTGAAAAAAGAAAAAATACGTGTCCAATACTTTTCAATAAACTACCCAAAGGACAAAGGAAAAAAAAACATTGGATTATCCCCTATTGACATCATGTAATATAACGTTTTTGATGTATAAATTATAATTACATTCGAATTACCAAATTATATAAAAAGTCAGTGAAGTGATTGCAATTTCAAAGGGCGTATATTAGAAAAAGGGAAAATGCACTTACTAAGTCTTGACAGTTTGAAGGCATCGGCTGTATTGATGACATCCGCAAATACCTGAAACTCGATGCTGGACTTATTCGCCAATAAATGTGTATGTTGCAGCATCGCAAACTTGAAGGCATTCTGTATCTCGTCAGTATTCTGATCAAACACCACACCTGAAACGAAAATACGAATGTTAATTATAAAGTATTTAAATAGTCCATAAACCCAATGGCTACGAACGCATTGACAGGTGGCTATTTAGTGCCTGAACTAGATGCACGCTACTTCTATACACGCAAGACGCCAAGCGCGTAGTGCAGCCGGTTGCGAAGGAAAATTCTTTTCACTTCGTTACTCGCTAGGCGACTCGCTAGCCTCTAGGCGCTTAGCAAGCCACCCGACACTTCTTCCGTGGCCTATAATATTATTTATGGAATACTTTGATTCTGGTTTCTTATTATCATCGGTAATGAAAATAAACCTGTTATATACCTACTTATTTCGAAATTATGGCTGTCAGAGTTCGCGTGCATAAACCAAAAAATCCGGCCAAGTGCGGGTCGGACACGCGCACCGAGGGTTCCGTACTTTTAAAAATATTTTTATAATATGATATAACTAAAAATTTACGGTTTTCGCAATTTTGCCTTTATCTGTGCTATAAGATGTTGCTTCGTACCAAATTTCAAGATTCTGAGTTCACGGGAAGTACCCTGTAGGTTTTGATTCCTTTGCGAGTGTCGAAAATTTGCGGCATAAACGGCTGTATCTTTTGATTGCGTTGGCTTAGAAGTTGGTTTTTTCAAATCTCCAAGGGATAGTAGACCTGAGTATTTGATATAAATTCCAGCTTGATACCTCCACGCGTTCCTGAGAAAAAGGGTCTTGACAGACAGACAGACGGACGGACGGACAACAAAGTGATCCTATAAGGGTTCTGCTTTTTCCTATCGTGGTACGGAACCCTAAAAAAAATTACTTATCTCAGCGGTTGAAATAAGGGTAATGATTAAAGCTTGTTTAACTTAATTAGAGATAACGACAAATTCAAATTCAGCGCAGTGCATTATAATGCTGCTAAAATGAAACAGCAATAAAATAGACGCATTACGGTCGGAAATGATAATGATTAAATAAAACCTATAGTCGTTCATTGGTTTATGAATATGACCAGAGTGTGCGGCCGGCGTTCGCAATTTATTGTTTTGCAAGCATACGCGGGTATAGAACTCCGGTATGAAATTTATAGCTTTAGTCTGGCTGGAGAAAAATATGGATTTATTGGGCGAGCTTTGCAACAAATCGTTATTGCTTTTAGGGATCTGATATTCCATACTCGATAAAATGTAAACCTTGAATTGGTTTGTTACGTGGTGTTAAAGTAGATAAATTATTTTCATGTGTTATGTATTTTTATTGAAGTTTTGGTGCAACCTGTGGGCTTTCGTTTTGATGGCTGTGATACGCTTGTGGGGAAAAGACGCAATAAGAAGGCATTAATAGTTTACGTACCAATTTTGTTTTAATTTAATCTGTTGGTATAAGAAGATGGTTTTACAAAATATAATATGTCAAACAAAAAAGCTTGTAAAAAAAACGATAGCCCTTTTTAGCTTGTCGTAAGATTTAATAATACAAACATTTTTTGTTACTTGTTTAATGTACATAGACATATCTAGTTCACTGTACTTCTGCCGTAAAGCGAATCTGTCTTAAAGATATTCTGTCGTAAAACGAATCTGTCTTAAAGCGAATCTGTCCTAATGCGAACAAGGCGACATCTTCGTTTAGGTTAGGAGATTCATATATGACTCTGCTCTGGAGTATAAATGTGGTGTTCTTCCACAAAAGTTTGGATATTTGATAACGTGTTACCTGTCCTGTTGTTTGCACAAAACAGGAACTAATGGATGATACTGAAAGCCCCAAATTCCTGGACATCAGTTTCGATTGCCATCGACACTAAACAAACAATTGAAACTAATTATTTGGTACCTTAGTTATGGATCCTGTGCATTACACATGTGTGATTTACCTAAATATATTTATGTTGTTAATCATAAAAGCAAAAGTTTCTATTAGTTACCTTTCACAAGTAAATATGTATTAGCCCGTTTTGAGGTGAACGGTACTAGTGGTAATATTCACAGTTACACAACTTGTTGTTTTGCCAACTAAAACTGACAAGAAGTCAACTAGTTTTCTGAAACTTGTTGAGGTAACCGTCACGAGAACGAGGAGCTCGTTACTAAACAATAGCAGCCGGTTAAGCCGTTGTGCGAAGGTCACTGCGTGGATGGGTCACCATCCATTACGTACCGAGTTTTTTTCGTGGCTTGGAAACCACGTTAAGTCGTTGGCCCCGGCTGTCATTTCAAGATCTTTGACAGCCGTTACAGGTCGTGTGTGGCCTATAAGTTAGGTGGGAAAGCACTGTCTCGGCACAGCTATAGTCCTGCTATAGACCATTTGCCAGTGATAGTTTAAAAAGCTGTTACTGCTTTTCAGCATCTGCGGCGTATGACAGAAGCAATTTTAACTCTTTTGCTAGCGCTCGTATGCTTACCAAAATAAGACTTATGCATTCCGAAAGTAAAAATATTCATGAATATAATGCTTGTTTTTTTTTTTTTAAATAATTAGCTTCTCGAGAGTATAGTGGACAAATTCAAAAGTTTAGAGTATCGTTATTAGTGCACGTCATCATCTTCCTTAAACTAAATTGTTTCGTATATAAACTATTATAATATTTAGTTTATGTTGGCTTTACATCTTCACACGCTATTAATATCAAGCCTTTGTAGTCTAAGCTGTCATACATTTCCATATTAAGGATTTGATGTGCCAGTTAAGTTAATTACTCGAACAGGTATCTTTACTTTCAACCCAATGTTTGAACGTGAGATGTGTTAGCTTATGATCTACACACGTTCCCTGAGATTTATAGATACTGAAAACCATTTGAAATAAATAATCGTGCATTTAGACATTGTAAAGATTTCACTTAAAATTATGTTTCGAGTTTTAGAAAATGACGACACATGATCATCATAATCATTGAAGCCCGGAATCAGCTACTGTTGGGTATACCCAAGGTACTGGGTTTACCCAACAGTAGCTGATTCCGGGCCGCCAGTGGGCGGTAGCTTCCCCATTCCTTTACCACACTTTTCGGTTATATGCGTCCCTCATCCGGGTTTTCAGCGATTTGTCCGATGTCACCAAGCAACCCAACGAGCTTTTGACAAATAAATAAAATTAACCAATGAAAAACTCATATACAAGAAAATACATTTTTTTTACTACATTAAACTAGGATAATACATGGAATAACTTGTCGAGTTTAACAGATAAGGCTAACGTAAATACTTAGAAATACTGATTTTAGTATGAAATTTCAAAAAGTGTTTGAAGTTAAACCTTTTTCTGCTTTGTAAGAAAATCATTTTTAACGGTAAAGCGAAAGATAAGTGAAAAGAAAACTGGTGTCGAAATTTTAATTACGAGGAAACTTTTCACGTTAATTCTTTTTAAGTGCCAATTATTGATAACGGTTTTTAGGGTTCCGTAGTCAAATGGCTAAAACGGAACCCTTATATATTCACCCTGTCCGTCTGTCTGTCTGTCCGTCCGTATACCACAGCCATTTTACTCCGGGACTGATGGCATCACACAGTTGAATTTCAATGTTGGTATACAGGGTGTAACGGAAAGAGTATATATACATACTTAAGGATCTGCTACAGACTATCAAACATAAACATAGCGAAAAAATTATCTGCTGCTCCATACAAAATTTTATACCTTGTCGACCCAAATGTGGCAGCTGATCTTTTTTTCGCTATTACGATGTTTGTCCGATGGAAAAACATGTTCAGTTTGATGGTCTGTAGCACAACCTTCAGTATGTATATGTTACGGGCAATTTGATAAGTCCGGGAACTATTTATAATGCCCGACTCAATTGGGCGATGTGATTAAAACAGCATGATTAATCACTTTTCCCGGCCATTATGAATAATGCTCAACCTATTTACCAAAGTAATAAAATAGGTGAACTGTAGTGTTATCGTTTATTAAATGAAATTAAACTTATAACATTTTCATAAAAAAATAACAAAAAATAACTTAACCTAACCTAACCTAACCCAATTGCCCGGTTACAAGTAGCGAATTATTCATACTGCCCGGTCCAAGTGATAAATTCAAGCTATCTCAAACACTGACTTATCTCATGGACCACGGGCCGTCGGGCATTATTAATAATGGCCGGTCAAAGTGATAAATTAATCACTATGCCCATCGCTCTTGGGCATTATTAATAATGCCCAGTTAATCACGTTGCCTGTAACATATAGGGTATATATGTTCCGTTACACCCTGTATAAATTCTGGGGTGTGTATCGAGTTGACAAATGATGAAAGGTTCCTAAAATACATTTTATTCTTAAGTCAATGGTTGATGAGTAATTCGCTACTAAAGCCGTAAAAATTGTGCCCCTCCATCTAATTTCGAAAGTAAGAAGACGAAAATTTTGAAAAAAATTAGGTTTGCACGAGACCGACTCCCACTTGGCCAGTTTTTTTTTCTGACGTTATGTGGCTTCATTCCCAAAATAAATGAAAAGTCACGTTTGGCTTTAACGTCATGAAATAACTTATAGTGACTTTCGATCCGATAGCGGAAACAAAAAATATTTTAGCGTCTTCATGTCCCGGTTTCTGTTGCACAGACATTTTAAAGTATTCCTGAAGTGCTTTGGCATGAGAATCTAGTCTCTGTGACCGAGAACTCACAGTTCTGTTTTGAATAGCAGTTTTAGAAACCTCATGTTCACATATGGAATTGAAAAAGTATCGACATCAAGGTAGTGTCAACTTGACAGACGAATGTGTCTGTATAGAACGATTTTTCCGCTCAAATGTCAAACGAAGGGTGCCTTTCTAAAAATATTTTTTTTTAATGAGATGTTCTTCATGTCTACGGTGGTCATACAAGTATTACAGAATTTAGGACAAGCCATTTACTAAATTGTTTTAGTTAAAACAACGTTGATTTCGTCCGGCCCTTAAAAACAAGGTCAGAAAAGGATGTTTTTGTTTTGTAATATCCGACGTTCGTTTAAGCAAAGATATTAATTAAAGGTACGCTGAAAATATCCACACATTTTAACTGTTCAGTTTGTGATAGGAAATTGAATTGGGATGTCTTGTGTGCACCATTTTTAGTGGCTTCAAAGCGGTCACGTACAGGATAGTTTTGAAGCGGTTCGTTGTAGAATAGCAATGTTACTTAATATATCCGAACATAAACGCTTCCAAAAACGACTAACTTATACTCGGCTCTGCGAAATAAGCCTTAAATTCAGTGGTTAGTTGTTTCGACTTTTATTTCAGTGTGTAAAGGTTCTGACGAAGGTAATATGACGGCTTAGTTTTTATTGTAACGTAAATAAGCGCGGGTCAAAGGGAACTTTCTTTTACTCTGGCCGGCCAGATGTCCTTGATGTTAGGGTTCAGTTTGTTTATAACCTTCGGGAAATTTGTGATAGGTAATGTAGAACAAAACAGGGTCAATATTGTATGAAATTAGCAAATAAATAGCTACATAGATATATAGAGGCAGAACAATCTTTCTTGGTAACCATATAAAATAAATAATTATTGTATGAATTAACCACTCTCAATGAGGTTTTGATAGTGAGCTGCCAAAAAGTTTTGTTCGAAAATACATTAGTATACAATTTTTTAAGAATCGTAGAGCTTTTCTATTCGTACAAAAAATGGCTTAAGAGCATTTCTAAATAATAACTGAACTTCAGCAACTTCAATAACATCTTCCAAGATTCCTTCTTTTTAAATACGAATTAATTACGAAACTAATTAATGAAGTCACGAAAAGATATTCACCTGTTATTCCATAAAACCCAAACTTTCCTTAATAAATAAGTAAATAACATTTTTGATATTCATAATTTCAATGCAGTTAATGAAGAGTTATTCGGCTGATTTTATCGCCGCCTTATATAATAATTAGGGCAGGGAAATGGAGGCGTTTTATTGCTAAAAGGATTAAATTAATCAGCCTCTGAAAACGGCGACGAAATATTAAGCAGACCTACCTAAAATGGAACTTCATAATTAATTTATTTTGTACTGTCATAAATATAGGTATGAGATATTCAGTGACCTGCCGATAAGTTCGCGTAAAACAATAGGCAAACTTTTGATTGATAAGTCCATAAATCTGAGGTCGGGATTGTCTTAGAAGACAACAATATGATCCGGAATCCTAAATACTAAACAGGATAACCATTTTTCATGAACCGGAAATAACACTACATTGTTTGGTAGTAGCGACGTCTATACCCACTTGTATTTATATTAAACTAGCTGCTGCTCGTGACTTCGTTCGCGTGGAAATTTTGATGGGTTTTAGGCGTAAGAAAAATAGATGTTGGCCGATTATCAGACCTACCCGATATGCACACAAAATTTCATACATATCGGTTCAGCCGTTTGGGAGAAGTTTGGTAACAAACACCGCGACACGAGAATTTTATATATTAGATTTAACAACAAGACAAACAAGTTAATGGTAATATACCTACTGATGGAATTTAAGCACATTAAAGTACCAAACTACCTACGTGCAGAATTCACAATATGTACAAGGCGTTCGTTTAAATACTGTTTAATTACACATAAAGTTTAATATCTGATCGTATTTTCGGTTCTACTAAATTAACCTAAAGCAAACAATAATCTAGTTGATAATATTGCACTCATCCGTATTAATTACAATCTTGCTTCTTCCGGATTAATTAACTCCGTGCCTTGGCAATTTAAGTATTTTACTCATTTACTACCTAATTTAAGTAAGTAATACTGCGCGCCATCGCCCTTTTACTTAAAGAGAGCGAAAGTACTTAGATACTTACTGTTTTTTTTTTTTATAATCTCTAACGCACAAATAAAAGAGCCCAACTATAAATAACTCCACACTCAACTATATAAATCTTTTTTGATACATTTTGTTCATGCATGTTCCTGCTTAAAAAGATTTTTGTCTCATACAAAACTTGTTTATATTGATACCATATTCATTTATACAGTTTTATATGTGACCGCTATTTTTTAAAGTATAAATAAAATTATTGAAGTCAGGCAGGCTAGGCTACGCTCCATACAAAAATCTTCCAAACGCTTCTGTTTCTTGGTCGAAATATTTGGTGGTGGCCAACGGCTACTTGATCATCGAGTAGCCACCTCTGGTAGAAGATTCCACCAATTCAAGTGGCATCTGCCACCAGTGGTGACAGAGGTAGGAGAAAGTGCGTCTGAATCAGACGCAACCACCACCAGTGGTGGTAAATAACAAAAATACTTGAACCTGCCACCACTGGTGACACATAGGTGGGGGCCGATCGGAATAAACCGTTAGCACTGAATGTTTTAATTAAGTCTTAAATATTTTATGTATATTTAAATAATATTTTAAATATACATAAAACAACAACATAAATACTAACTAGTTAACGGAGAATACTTGCATAGACACAACCTTGTAGCCAGGATTATCCATCAGCAACTTGCTCTGAAATACAGCCTTGTGGAATCGGAAGTGCCGTACGATAGGTATGTGCCCGACCCAGTTCTCGAAAATGGCAATATCACACTGTATTGGGATCAATCCATCATCACTGACAGGACTATTGTAGCCAATAAGCCTGATACAGTAGTGGTGGATCGATCAGAGCGGCGCGCAATTATTGTTGACATAACGGTTCCACATGACGAGAACCTCGTGAAAGCCGAGAAAGATAAGCAAATCAAGTATCTTGACTTGGCTCGCGAGGTTGTCGACATGTGGGATGTTGACTCAGCGATCATTGTGCCGATAGTCGTATCAGCCAATGGCCTAATTGCCAAGAGCCTCGACCAATATCTGATGAGGCTCTCGTTAGGCAGCTGGATCAAGGGCTTGATTCAGAAAGCGGTTCTCCTGGACACGGCTCGTATTGTGAGGAGGTTCCTTTCTCTGTAGCCCTGACCGCCAGTAGCTTGGACCCTGTTCGCGATACCGGTGGGCTACAATTTTTTATATTTTTAAATGTTTTTTTTTTATTATTTATAAGGAATATTTAAAAATGTAATTTGTATATAATACACACTAATAAAATTACTTAGCTATTATCAAAAAATAAAATAATGTCTATTCGTTTTCTAAATTCAAAAATATTAGAAACGGTAAGAAAGGTTTCAAAATAAATCATAGCTTCCTAATAATTAACGACAAAAATATTTTTCGTTCGTATTTTTTTTCGTAAGTATACAAGGTGTTGTTTTGCATACTCGTCAAATTCAAGGAGGTTACTATGCTAATGATTCTCGTCCCGAATCAATGATAAAATGAGCAGGTATTTTTTTTCTTAAGTACGTTTATCGGTAAGTTTGAACCACCCGTATTTTAAACGCAGGCTGTCTGATTCTCGGTCTATAACCGCGCTTCCACAAATACAACAATCTCAAACGTTTATTCGATAATTTCTTATTCCCTAAACCACGTTAAGGGGGTTATTCTGAAATACTGACAAACGTAAACAACCAAAAAAATCAGCGTTTATTAATAATTAACTAGGTACTGTAATTTTAATTGATTATTTATGTCTTGTGTGACTACTTTCTGAATTTTGACAAGGATGCAAAACAACACCTTGTATAGTGTTGTTTGATACACGTTTAATTTTGTCACTGCAGTACTGGTCTCGAAAACACAAACACACAAAACTAAGTTGCCCACTTGCATCAATAACACAATGAAATCCACATTACACCCATTGTACTGAGAAACGTCATAAAACAAGAAGCTTTGTGTGAAATGTATACAAAAGAGTGCATTTAGATAAGTGCTCATTAAGTGTTGATTAGGGAAGCGAGACTAGTCGCCACAAGAGATCTGTCGTGGTGTTTTGTTTGGCGATATGATTGAGAATAGCTGGGTCTTACAGTGGATATGTGTCGGATGACGTGGAATTAATCTGCGTCGTGTAAATAAATGTGGGGTGTATGTCAGAATGACGACCGACGGCGGCAACGAGACGGGGTGGTAGTCTCCTTTCACCGGAAGAGCCCATTCTCAACAGATTGGAGAATATACTTGTGTACGCCGCGTAACGCTTGACAAATTATTTTTTACCCCTAAAACAGGAACAAAGTCTTCATCTTCTCATGTTATAGGCGACAGTAAATCCACCAAGAAAATTGAAAATTATGTGTCGAGCTGTGTTCCAAACAACCATCTCACGCTAAGAATTATGATACTGTTTTACCTTCACTCCAGAAAATTATGTGCTTAGGAGCGTTTACGCCTTACGGCAAATTATAAAACATTTACACTCAAGACACCCACAGGATAGTCCGGTTAAGCAGACGACCACCTCCTAGGTTGAACTACGAGACGCCATTGAAAGGACTAGGTCGTGTGTAGGTAAATTTGATACCTTAGGTATTTTTGTAATTTTGTTTTTCTTTTATTCCGCAGGGGCCACCATCAAGTGTTCTTTCGCTCAAATGGTTGTTCTAAAGACCTGGTTATCTGCGACGAATAAAGAAAATGAGGCAGATAGATTTCGTGAAGTGTTCTGTTATCTGTTATCTAGTAAATTTCATTATTTATATGCCAATTAATGCTCTGAAATAATAAATGTATAAAAACAATTTTATTGTTACCTTCTTACCTACCTATATTTTATAATAATAATAATCATTTTATTTCAGGCAACTGAGGCCCATAGATAAAATACACAAATAATAAAACTACACAAATACTAAAATAATAATTTTAGTATGGATGAATGCTTTTTTTGAGAATATATCTATCTACCTAGCTTTTGAAAATATATTTTTCATTACTCATACTCTGAAAGTAGGTCTGAAGTTGCCTGAGAAGCGGGTTGAAAGTAATACTTTTCTTCCCTAGGGAGAATCGCTTTCAACTGACAGATGCCAAAAAAAAAAAAAAAACTAGTTCTATTTTCACATTTTTATTGAACCATGTTCCAACTTTCTATGCAGCCACGTAAAATTGAAATAACTTAAAGTTAAGTATTGATTAAAATAAACAAAATTTTTTAAATAACTTTATTGTAATTTAGTTTGAACAGTTTCTTCAAAATAACATAGATTTGGGCAACATATACAACATTTTTTCAATGATGAAAATGAAAAATAATGGCTGAATAGCTGGCTGGCCACAGTAGAAAAGTTGTTGATTTATGTCAAATAAAATTTACTAAATTTTCCTTTAGCTAATTAATGTTTTTATTTTTACTTTCCTTGTATTCGTAATGAAAAGCACAGTGTTTACCGACTCGGGTTAAATACTTATTTAGTCCCTCGAACTATTGGCCAAACCCCGTCTCAGGGCTACATAAGTTACTTTCCCCCCTAGGGTAACAATGTACTATTGTTACTTACCCTTAGAACCTCAAAACAATAATTTCTTATGTAAAAAAGTTTTTCTGTCATTTTTTATCCGACCTGCAATCCTTATGACCACCCTTAGTTAGGAACCGGGACCACTGTGCATTGGGAAGAACGAGATAAAATTCAAAGCGATACAGCTGGAGGTGTCTGCTTGTTAGTCAGCAAACTGTAACAGTGTGCAAGCGGTACCGTTTCTAGAGTATCCGGTATTTCTCCCAACTGCGCGCAGTGAAGGGTTATGTTTTTTTTTACGTGTATTTATGTATGTGGGATTATTTAAATCCTCGAAGCATCCCAACGGCTGGATGGGTTTTTAACATGTGACGAATCTGTCAGCTCAAGAAAAAAAAATATAACTACTCGTAGTGTTAAACTTACCATTCCCATGTGAGGTAAGAAATACATATTTGGCGTAAGGAGATGATTTCAAAAATTTACATATATGTTTATTTTTTATGACCCCAGAGACGACCGAATCGAAACTTGCATAACTATTGTCAAAATGCACAACTACCTCATGAATTTAATCATTCGAAATGGCCAGCCATTAATAATGACGTAAAGAATCATTAGATACATATTGCGCTTTTCGATTTGTCATTAACATTATTGCCTTGGCATTATAAATATCCCAGGATTAATCACTCGATCATGGGAACAGTACATCGTCTTGTGCGAATGAAGGACTTAGAAAATATAAAGTAAAGGTCTTTCTGCAAGATACGGGTGTCGTCGCAGAAGCGCCAATGGCAGTTGCGACAATGCGTTTGAGCCGCGCGAGCCTCGTCACGCTGGTAGTAAGTAGGCGGCGCGGTGGCGGGGAACTCTCAACAAATCAAGCTATACATTCTGACGATCTGTCATTGTACGGGAAATCAATACAAAGTGAGGCCATGATATACTGGGAATAAATAGATTGATGTATAGCCGAGTGTATCACGGTTATTTCAAACGCCGTAGCGGCACAACTTAGGCTCCGAGTCACCGTTACATACGCTTGGTATGGCCCGGCCCTTAATGTATTCTTATCCCTCGATATTACAGCGTTTAAGCAGACAAAATATGAAATGTATTTTAAAGCAAAGCAACGTGTAAAAAAATCGTACAGTTATTATTTTGCACCAAAACATTAAAAAACTAAACTATTGTCTAAGTCCGCGACGTGATCAACCGTTAAACACACCGAATTTAACACACATTAACACAAATTGAGTCAAGTGGCATGAATTAAATTTTAAAATAAACATTGACAGGCTGCCATTTCACATGCGCGATTAATTCACGGTGTAATTAATTTAATCAGTCACTGTCAATGCAGCTAGCGTTTATTTTACGCATTAAGGAGATTATTTTGTGCTGTCGGCCGGTAATGTTATCACACATGCAGCCTTGGACTGCTCAGTGCGCGCCGCGCTCTGCCAATTTTAAACTGAATATACAAACCGCTCAGTTATTATACCCTTCTGAATGCACACCTTTCATTTGTGTATGTAGCGCAAGTCACGACCACTATAGAAGTATTTGAGTAAGCGTCGAGTAGCTCAAGAGCTCTCAATAATCTGAGAAGATGTTGGCGTCTTATGGGGGGGAAATGCCAGGGTAGCAAGCGAAATTCAATTTTTTCAAACTTGCAGATAAGTGACAGGTTCGTGAGTTACCCTGACACTTTTCCTTTAAATGATTGTCGCGTACAACGTAATGTCAGACTCAGGAAATAAAATTGAACGTTATTTGGCTCAACATAAAAAAAAAACGGACCGCTACCAAATGCAAGAGGAAAGGCTTTTAGGATGTATGTCAAATGTATGAAATTTACCCATATAAATAAGTCACTCGTAAAGTATATTACAGCAACGAAAACACCGTCGGAACGTGACAGATGTTGCAATTGTGCCGGGGACCGTACTTAACATGTCGATATAAAAGTATAACAGCGCGGCACCGATCACCCGTTCCAAAACAGATTGTCGCGTGGCTCGGCGTTAGCGAGTCTATTCGTCGGTGCGAGCACGTGTTGCACACGTTAACGTTAAATTTCACGGCGGCGTATAATCATAACACGATCTTTGCTCTCGTTGCACACAGGCGAGTATGGGTGGCACACGCGCGCCTTGTTTCTGTTGCCACATAAATGATAGAGCCGTAACGCCTTGGGCACTAACCACTGCACATTATTTTACTTTATTGGCAAAAATTTTATCAACCGACATTTTTGCCAATAAAGTAAAATAATAACTACGTTTTACACTAGCTTACCATTATTTCTGAGATGAAAATTGCTCCCTAGACTAAATACATTAACCTCGTGATTATGTTTAACGTGTTTCGTCGGCGCTGCCCTTCCTCAGGCGTCCAATGTATTACCATCTTTGCCCATCTCTCAGGGTGCATCCGTGCTACGTGGCCTGCCCACTCCCACCTCAGCCTGGCTGTTTTTTCTCCGACATCAGCTACTTGAATTATGGACCGCAGGGTAGTGTTTCTAACGCGATCTATTCGCTTAACACCCGTTGTGCTGCGCTCCATTGCTCTTTAGCAAATCTTGAGTTTGGCCTTCTGTTGTTGTGTAAGTGACCAACTTTGTGCGCCGTAGGTTAGGACGGGCAAGATGCACATGTCGACGAGTTTTCTTTTCAATGTAAGTGGAAGGCTTCCCTTCATATGTTTCTTCAGGGCCCAGAAGATCTTCCAAGCATTTTGGACTCGTCTTTCAACTTCCTTGTCTTGCCTGTTTATGAACGACATTATCTGGCCCAAATAGGTATACACGTCGACATATTGCAACGTGTGCCCGTCTACCTTGACTCTACGTTTCGTGCTGTTGGTCATGATCTGGGTCTTGGATCTGTTCATTGAAAGTCCAACCTCAAGACTTGCCGTGCTCAGATCTTGGAGCATTTCTTCGAGTTCTGAAGCTGATGTGGAGAATAGCACGATATCATCGGCAAAGCGGAGGTTTGTACGCTGCTTTTTTTGTTGTTGTTTAAGTTTAACAGTATTTCAGAATAAACCCCTTATTGCGAAACCATTACGGAATAAGAAATTATCGCAAAAACGTTTGAGATTGTTCAGATGTGAGAAAGCGCGGGCCGCGTTTAAAACACGGGTGGTTCACACTTACTAATTTCCGTAAAGAGAAAAAAAAATATCAACCCATTTTATTATTGATTCGGGTTGAGAATCACTAGCATAGTTACCTCCTTGAATTTGACGAGAATGTAAAACAACAAAAACACTTGCATTCTTCTTCTTTCTAGGGAGTCGACGGCTATGGCGTATTCACCAGCGGACAGGCAGAGCGCCATTTCACGTGATCGCAGGACTTGGGGAGACACCCCGCATTTAGTGGATGTCAGACGGCGTAGCAACTATTTACATTCATAAATGTTGTGCAGTCCTGGAGTCATGGCGCTAAATGGCGCGTTTCTCCCTGTCTGTTCCATCTTTCAGTATCTCGGTTCAGTCAAGCAAAGCTATGCTATGCTATGCTATTAACACTGGATGGATGAAGCGGCAGCAGGTCACGGACAAAAAATCACCCTGATTATAAGACAGACGAGAACTAATATTTTCTATGATATTGACATTTTTGTAGGTGACCGGTCAAAACCCAACCAGCAATTTTGCCCTATAACCAAAGCTTAGATCTCAAAAAAGCTGTGTAAACGATGTATAAAGGTAACCCAACCAGCAATTTTCCCTATAACTAAAGCTTAGATCTCAAAAAGCTGTGTAAACGATGTATAAGGGTATTGGCGGTGATGTATTGTTGTGTAAAAGGGTTTGAGAATACATTTTGGCCCTATAAGTTTATACAGCAAAAAGGACCTATTAGGAATAGATGTAAAGGTTTATTTTGCGACTTTGTATATAGTTGTTATAGTCAGGCGTTATAGCAACCTCCAATGTGACTATTATACAAAGATAGAACTTTATAAAAGTGTTTACTGTCGCCCTAATGCGCCTTCGGAACGACCTATAATGGGTCTTTCGTTATAGTAGAGATGAAGACGCAAGAATAGGGCGATTTTGTGGGTTTTTAGATTGTCGTTGTACATAGTAATAGTGTGGGCACAAGACGTCTACAACAGGGTGATTTGGTGATATAGCTGAGTTTAAAATTGCATTTATGTAGCTTAATTGTCATATATAGGTTTGTTATAGTCGCTCGTTATAGTCGTAGTGATACTTATCACATATACACCTTACATACTTATCACATACTTATCACAAATACACCTTTATAAAACAGGATTGTTTCTTTATAACTGTTATAGTCCCTCTATTACACAGTAATACTATAACGGAGATCCTTTCTCCTTTATAACATAATTACTGTATATAAAGGTAGGCTAGCAATGCTTCATTGGTAATTCAGTTTTGTAAAGGCATTTTCATCCCACCTATTCGAAAAGGACGACTTGGTTCGCCTTTAAGTGCACCCAAAGGTAGTGTTTTCTCAAGAAACTTTTAGCGGGCAGTAATGAGTTTTTATTCCTCCTTATTTCAAAAAGTGCGCCGCAATAGTATATTGTGTATTAAGGGCGGTAAGTACGGAATTACGATCGAGGCTCTAGTAGAAGCCCGAAGTCGAAGACTGAGGGCTTTCTGAGTCGAGGTTCGTAATTCCCGTACCGCCCGTGAAACATACAATGTTTTTCATCACATTTGCGAGTTAATAATTATGAATATACATAAGTCAGCACATATTATTACGAAATACGTGAACTGATTTGCGGATGGCGGGCTGTTTGCCCACACCACAGATTATACAAATATTTTGTTCAGAAACGTTAAAGGCAAATACTTACCTAGGTATACAGCCATGACGGAGTATAAAAAAAAAAAATGGACGTTTTGATACAAAAAACTATCGATTATTTAGATTTTAGAACATTAGTTGAGTAATTAAATAACATGTAGGGAGATTGAATGAAATTGCTGTTTAAATAACATTTTAAGACAATTTTTCAATTGCGTGTAAACTCCTTGCTTGAACTTGCATGACCTGTGTACTGTCATGCTGTGCTGTAAATTAAAAAGAAAATACTTACCGCCCTAGGGTTTTATATGGGGCATTACAGCCAAGTTAACCTGTATGTTATGACACTGTTTACGTGCAAGTGTGATGAAATAGTATATTGTGTATTAAGGGCGGTAAGTAAGGAATTACGATCGAGGCTCTAGTAGAAGCCCGAAGTCGAAGACTGAGGGCTTTCTGAGTCGAGGTTCGTAATTCCCGTACCGCCCGTGAAACATACAATGTTTTTCATCACATTTGCGAGTTAATAATTATGAATATACACAAGTCAGCACATATTATTACGAAATACGTGAACTGATTTGCGGATGGCGGGCTGTTTGCCCACACCACAGATTATATAAATGCTTTGTTCAGAAACGTTAAAGGCAAATACTTATCTAGGTACACAGCCATGACGGAGTATAAAAAAAAAACGACGTTTTGATACAAAAAACTATCGATTATTTAGATTTTAGAACATTAGTTGAGTAATTAAATAACATGTAGGGAGATTGAATGAAATTGCTGTTTAAATAACATTTTAAGACAATTTTTCAATTGCGTGTAAACTCCTTGCTTGAACTTGCATGACCTGTGTACTGTCATGCTGTGCTGTAAATTAAAAAAAAAATACTTACCGCCCTAGGGTTTTATATGGGGCATTACAGCCAAGTTAACCTGTATGTTATAACACTGTTTACGTGCAAGTGTGATGAAAATTAAAAAAAAAAAATACTTACCGCCCTAGGGTTTTATATGGGGCATTACAGCCAAGTTAACCTGTATGTTATGACACTGTTTACGTGCAAGTGTGATGAAATAGTATATTGTGTATTAAGGGCGGTAAGTAAGGAATTACGATCGAGGCTCTAGTAGAAGCCCGAAGTCGAAGACTGAGGGCTTTCTGAGTCGAGGTTCGTAATTCCCGTACCGCCCGTGAAACATACAATGTTTTTCATCACACTTGCGAGTTAATAATTATGAATATACACAAGTCAGCACACATATTATTACGAAATACGTGAACTGATTTGCGGATGGCGGGCTGTTTGCCCACACCACAGATTATACAAATGTTTTGTTCAGAAACTTTAAAGGCAAAATACTTACCTAGGTATATACAGCCATGACGGAGTGTAAAAAAATAAAAATTTCGACGTTTGGATACAAAAAACTATCGATTATTTAGATTTTAGAACATTAGTTGAGTAGTTAAATAACATGTAGCGAGATTGAATGAAATTCCTGTTTAGATAACATTTTAAGACAATTTTTCAATTGCGTGTAAACTCCTTGCTTGATGAACTTGCATGACCTGTGTGCTGTCAAGCGGTGCTGTAAATTAAAAAAAAAATACTTACCGCCCTAGGGTTTTATATGGGGCATTACAGCCAAGTTCACCTGTATGTTATGACACTGTTTACGTGCAAGTGTGATGAAAATTAAAAAAAAAATACTTACCGCCCTAGGGTTTTATATGGGGCATTACAGCCAAGTTAACCTGTATGTTATGACACTGTTTACGTGCAAGTGTGATGAAATAGTATATTGTGTATTAAGGGCGGTAAGTAAGGAATTACGATCGAGGCTCTAGTAGAAGCCCGAAGTCGAAGACTGAGGGCTTTCTGAGTCGAGGTTCGTAATTCCCGTACCGCCCGTGAAACATACAATGTTTTTCATCACACTTGCGAGTTAATAATTATGAATATACACAAGTCAGCACACATATTATTACGATATACGTGAACTGATTTGCGGATGGCGGGCTGTTTGCCGACACCACAGATTATACAAATGTTTTGTTCAGAAACTTTAAAGGCAAAATACTTACCTAGGTATATACAGCCATGACGGAGTGTAAAAAATAAAAATTTCGACGTTTGGATACAAAAAACTATCGATTATTTAGATTTTAGAACATTAGTTGAGTAGTTAAATAACATGTAGCGAGATTGAATGAAATTCCTATTTAGATAACATTTTAAGACAATTTTTCAATTGCGTGTAAACTCCTTGCTTGATGAACTTGCATGACCTGTGTGCTGTCAAGCGGTGCTGTAAATTAAAAAAAAATTACTTACAGCCCTAGGGTTTTATATGGGGCATTACAGCCAAGTGTTTACGTGCAAGTGTGATGAAAATTAAAAAAAAAAATACTTACCGCCCTAGGGTTTTATATGGGGCATTACAGCCAAGTTAACCTGTATGTTATGACACTGTTTACGTGCAAGTGTGATGAAAAGATAATTGCGGCGCACTTTTTGAATTTGGAACATCTTAGTGTTCAGCGCCAAAGAAGTCGAACGCAAATATTGTTTGAATAAAGACTGGCTGGTACGACGGCCCATAGTCAATTTTCGCAATTATGACAATAAATTGTCATAATTGCGAAAATGTCTTAAATGTTAATATAAGTTTTTAGTTGTTTTATTATTAGATACCATTTACTGTCAATTTACTTGTTACTGTATGTTTTATTAAATAATAATATTACAATGTAATAAGAGGCGTCTTTTATTTTCTCATAGTGGGTGATGAAAAGCAGAGTATCACTCGGGGCAAAATATATTTTTGGCTCGGGCGACGTACTTTGAATCCCTCGCTACGTTCAGGATTCTACTAAAGAATCCCTCGCTACGCTCGGGATTTTACTCTAGAATCCCTGACTTCGCTCTGGATTCAAAAAAACGCCCTCGCCGTAAAAATATTATTTTGCTCCCTTATGATACAATCTACTATTCTATCGCTCTTCTACAAAAATATTGATATTTTGATTCAGCGTAATTAATGGTAGTTGTAATCTGTCATAACGAGTGCTATAGTAGAGTTCAGCTGGCCTACCATGACGTCTTAAAGCAGTATTGTTTTACTCTTATTCAAGTGTGGGAAAGAGACGGACCTATTCAGGATGTGCGCCAATTCTTTCCCACACTGGAAAAGGAGTAAAACAATAAAGTTTTAAGACGTCATGGCAAACTAGCAGGGCCTCAAGTCTGCTATTTATGATAGTGTCAGAATGGCCTGTCATTGATTTCATAATGGTTGATTTTGACAAGTTTGGTAATCTACTTATATAATGGCGTCATTATGACTTCACAATAGTCAACCACTGACACTCCATTGAAAGAAATGGCATAGATTTTGACAGACCATTATGAATTTAGCAGATTACGGACTTTTAGCAAAATGACAATGGGATCGTGTTGGAATGATGTTTATAAAAATAGCAGATTTGAGGCCCTGGAAGTATGTTTATGACTTAAAATTCGTAATTGTTTTAGTAAAAGCTCAATAATGCGAGGAGGGCATTGAAATATTGTCGTAAACCCGTACATAGTTTATCAGTAAAATTACAGTCGCACGTTATTTTCCCCGTAAGAAGCAAATAATTTAATTACACAATAATATGTAACTTCCCACAATATCCTCGTATATTCTTTTATTTTCGCTTTGTCTTAAAAAAAAACCAAGACACTGCAGCGGCGTGAACGAATGTAAACTGAATGAATGAGAAAAATGTACTTTAGTAGCATTACGGTGGCTTGTATGTCATCGAATAGAGATTGCGTTACTGTTCAATCAACTGCAAAAGGCCAATATTGTCATGCCTGATACCGCTACAGTTGTACTTTAGAACTGAATGGAGATATAATTTCGCCACTTTCTTTGTAGGTGCACCATTATTGGCCTTTTATTTGACCACCGATTAGTTTTTAGAAAACGTTCTATACAACTTAGTTTAGCTGGTTAAGAAGTTATGCCGAGGTATTTCGAGTGACAAAGATGCGCAAACCCTTGAACGTAAACGTATAAACTTGAAACCACTACGATACAAATCCAAATCCTATGAAATTCTGAACCTCATATTACACTAGATAAATACGAAACAACGGAGTATAAGCCCAATAGAACACGCTGTAGGGTGTGATGTCAAGTTAAATACATCGTCGCCTCATATTACCACAATTCATGTTTGTATAATTTTAAGTTCTACGTAAAGCTCTCTGAGGTACCTGAATATTACCAGCCGTTTCGAAATTTGTTTTAAGTGCCTATTGATGGTAAAGTAGGTAATATTATTATTTTTAAATTTTCTTAATAGCCGCATTTTTTGCAAGCGAAAGACTCCTCAGATGTTGGTCGAAGCTTTTGGCTATTAAGCCATTAGCCAACACGACTATCGGCACAATGACCGCTGTACTCACGTCCCACATGTCGACAACCTCGGGAGCCAGAACTAAATACTTATCTTTCTTTGCTTTCACGAGGTTCTCGTTATGCGGGACCTTTATATCAACAATCATTGCGCGACGCTTCAATCGATCTATCAACAGAATGTAAGGCTTATTGGCAACAATAGTCCTGTCAGTGACGATAGATCGATCCCGACGACACGGTTGGCGCAGTGGCTGAGCGATCGACTGCTGCGCTGCGTGTCGCGGGTTCGAACCCCGCACGGAACAAATATTTGTATGGCCTACAGACAGTTGTTCCGGGTCTGGCTGTGTGTGTATGTGAGTTTAGATGTTTGTAAACGCACCCACGATACAGGAGAAATTCCTAGTGTGGGGCAAAGTTTATAAAAAAAAAAAAAATACAACGTGATATAATCACTATCGAGAACGGGGTCGAGCGCATACTTATAGTATGGCACTTCTGATTCACAAGGTTGTATTTCAAAGCAAGCTACTGATGGATAATGTGTCGGATCGATTCTCCTGGACGGTGGCATGACCGACATCCGAGCCATCCTTTACAATGTGTTTCCAGTAGTTGTTCATCAGCATAACTTCGTCCATAATCGTACAGACAAAACATTCAGTTTCCCAAAGAGGTCGCCGAAACGTATCCTACAAAATCTCATATCTACAAAATAAACGGACGCTACAAAATCTACATCGGGCCCACGATGAGCCCGATTGAAGCGCCCGTGAAGATTATTTACTTTTTTTTTTAGTTTATAAAACATTTTTATTTCACATAGGCCTACATGGGCACTATAAAACGTCGACAAAAAGGTGCTCGGTTCGGGTAGGAAACAATTAAACTAACTTGGATTCCGCAACGAAATTAATCCAAAAAGAATAGTGCAGGAGTAGGAAAAACATAATTTCTTTGTTAGTAAGGCGCGCCGAAACCTTGTCCAGTTTAAAAAATATGGTCAGAACCACTACCTCTGTAACTAAACATCTATATACATTGTTCTCTGCTCGTGTTACGTGATTATTATATGACGTATATATTGCTATAATTATGTATGTAAATTGATAATTAATTTGGCCGCTTCTAATGTAATTTGGCTACGCGGGCTATAATCGACTCATTTCGCACGCAATGCGAGTGTGAAGCCCCAACCCAGGATATGCCACACCTGCCTGTCGTGCGGAACTAATTGCAACCTCCAGGACTTGAATAAAGCAAACGACAGAGCTGGCCAAGACGCTACGTACTGTTCGGACTAAATCTGAGTAATCTATTCGAGAAGAAGAAGATACTTAATTGGTACACCACAGACTTCCTGCAGTATTGTCTCTGCCTCTTCCTGTAATCCATCTAAATGTTGTCTTAAAAATTGTGTCACCCTATGTGAAATGCATTCTTTTATGAATGTTACTTGTATGGTGTACATTATATATAAAATTCTATTATTATTACCCGCTAGGTAAAAATCGCAATATACCTACTATGTCCTGCAAGAGACTAATTAAAAAATCATTTTATTATCAGGCAACTAAGGCCCATAGATAAAATACACAAATAATCAAACAACAACCATAAAATAACAAGTTTTTTTTTACTATAATTTTGTAAAAATATGTGGAAATGTAAATTTTGTTTTGAAATGAATAAAGAAACTAATAAATATCAAGAATTTTAATAAAATTAAACAATAACTATACACGTAACGTTGTCGGCGTCGTGTTTCGCTGCGAGGTGTCCCGTAACCGTCCTCGGAAACATCGATATACGACATCTCTCGGTCAAAAGTCCTCTTTCATGCATATCTGAAGATGGTGGGTTGGAACTCGTAACACGAACGAGTTGAAGTTGTGGTGCGATTCCAACGTTTCGACCCTCAGAGTCCAGTTGGTCTTCACTTTCATATACCGCACAACATCCTCAACCGTCGTGGAGTGATGCAGACGCAAAATGTACAGCTGCGTCGTAGGCACAGCAGGACGCAGCAGCATGTTGGGACCAGTCGGTGCGGTACCACACCGATTACGAGGACAGGACTTCTTCTTTTCTACTTTAGTGAAACCCTCCTCGTCAACTTGGCTCGATCTTGGCAAGGAGCTAGGGACCGCAGTCAGGGCAGGTTGAGCTCCCATCCTCAGGTTTTCCTCCTTTTTGATTTCGCTTTGGCACCAACGCATCAGATTTGCCGCTGGTGACAATATCATCGGTCGACGTACCTACGCGTGATATTTCCGCAGTCGGTGTTGTGGCGCGGGCGACGGCGGCGGCGGGCGAGGCTTGCTCAGCGTTATCGGTAGCTTGTGTTCGCAGATTCGAAACTGCCGACTGATGCATTTTGCACCCCTCGACGCGTGTTTACCTTTGAGGCCTCAGGTAGCCCAATTACTTAACCAACGTTGCGCAATAATGCTATTTCCGCACGTAATAGTATTGGCTTTTTCTGATACCTCCATTCTGGACTGCATCTTGGTCATCTCCGCTTTCAAGATAATGTCCTTTAGCAGCCTTGTAAAGTCGATGTGATCGAACGTGACGTGGTGCAGTTTACTCAGCTCTCTCGCCACAAAATCTGGCACGTCGTCCGGGTCAGTCTTCTTTAACATATCGATGATATCTTAAATACTCTTCTCGATTCCTATATTTATTAGGAACTATTCGGAAGTAACTTTTTACTTCCGAATAGTACCTAGTGAGAACGGCGACTACATAAGTACATTATTATATTATAAACTTATTTATCAAGACCACTAAAGAATATTACTCAAGGTGTAACGCGATTCTGCATAAGTTCAAGAAGTCTCCCAGCACGCGTAGCATGACCGTCGACGGAAGAATCGACAAACTGACACATTTTCTATCTGTCATTATTTCGATTCTTCCGTAGACAAAACACGTTACTACAGTGGTCATGCTACGCGTGTTGGATCGACTTTCAAAGTCTAAAGTTTAACGTACACTGAAATGTTTCTAAAACTTGTAGACATAACTTAATATCCAACTTGTTTATTCCAACTAGTAGGTAGGAGTGTAGACAGTAAAATACATATACAACATCATTTAGTACCGAATCTACTCACGTACGGTACGATACACACACAATCTTATTTAATCCACAATGTAGTTGTAATACGCTGAAATGGGTGTTATGGCGCAACTTAGGAGAGGTCTTTGTCCAACAGTGGACTGCTTTACTTGATACATCTATTCATATGCTAGTCCATGATATACTATTAAGATAAAGCTGATATTAAAAACAACAATAAAAGCTTTCAAATTGTCGGGACGGTGTGCACATAAACACGGCATACAAAACTCAGTTAAATCACGGTGTGGTCGCAGACACAAAGGGTTTGCTGTGCTGTACTATTGTGTGTACATCGTAGTTAACAAACGACTGTTACTGGACGAAGCGAATGCAGTACGTTTGGCTATGGTATAGGCTTTAGATAGCTAGTCATTTTGATCCTTGCTCAATCATTCGTCTCAGATCTCTTGTTTGAAGCTAGATACTTAGAAAGATAAGCGCCTAATGAACGGAGTCAATGGGCCGTACAGGTATTGAATACCCTACAAGCAGCTATCAATCTTTGCCGTGAGTAACCGATTAAGCAAAAGAGGTACGAACCCTTCAGTCAAACAATAGACCTGTGTTGATGTTAAAGGGACAGCTAATATAACCATCCTTAATCATTTGGGTTCATAGTAATAACAACTGACCTGTTAAAATACTGGTAATTTACTTTTTTTGCGAGTTTCTTCTTTTTGCTTATGCAAAGTATACAGGGTGAATTTTTCAAGTGGGCCTGGATGGCCAAATCCGAAACTTTGAAAAATACTCAAAGGAGTCTCGAGCCCGATTTTGATGAGAACTAAAATTAAATCATTGGATTTTTGTAAACGCAATATTCCTAACCAGGAATCGAACCAGTTGATTAAAAAAAAAAACAAATTCTAGTATCGAGCGTGGGTCCTTCGCTGGCAGAATCGCTGGCGCTGTTTTTCAAGAACGATAGGGGTCAACCATGCACTTTATTTTTCTCTTTTGATTTTCGCAAACACAAAATTTCACAAAGGGCCATACAGCGACCCATGCTAGGCATAACCTTACTAGACCAACTGCGTAACACCGAATTCCGTCATCGGACGAAAGTCTATGACGTCGGGACAGTGCGATACGCCGCAAATGTCTTAAGAATCTTTAACTGAAGTACCTAAATAATTACGTGATGACAAGATTATGACGTAAACGGATATTATGTCGAACTGTGTCCTTTCGTTTTTTTCAATGACTTAAATGAATTGTTCTATTTTATGAATGTTATATCAAACTATTATGTAGATACCATACACAGCATTTAGTAAAAACAGAAAATCATGTGCGTGTTCATTAGAACTTTCAACAAGTTAAAATAACGAACGTAACATGACCAGATAATGGATCTATCAAAGCTTTGAAAATTGTTAAAAATCGGTTGTATCGGGCCCAATTAAAAGAGAGGGTAATTTATTTGTTAAAGGAAAAACAACAAAGCATACACCAAAAATACATGTTAAAGTGACTCATATTATTTTTACATTTTAGTGTGTAGCGTTAATTAAAGGCTGCCACGGCATGCACTAAACATAGGAGTATCAAATGCAGACTGTGCCAAACAGATTTTACTTATTTAGACAGTTTTTTACATAAATGAATTTAGGTGTTATATCTATTATACTATTTCATTTAGTACAGATTGGGTAGGTATGAACAATAAAACACAAAGGTTGGATATGAACAATTAATACACGATATCCTGTTTCTATAGCTGCTAAGTTTGTATAGAACTTAACATCTCTGATCTGATTATCATGACGGTCTGATTCCCATGTGTAACCACAAGTACCTAATTAGCGTCCGAAACAGGCATAGCATTCCTCATTACCGACAATTATTAGTACTCATCCGTACGTCATTATTATAATAATAGTTAATTCTAATTTTAATCAGTACTTGCGCTGATGGGAATCCTCCCAGAGTGGATATCTATCCAGATATCCACTCCAAAACATGTGCAGGATAGAGTTGTCATACTGTAAAATGTACCCCATAGTTTCTGGTTATTTTTATCATTTCTAATTTTCAACTAGGTTTGTATGATACTAATGCTGCGGTTACTGACGAAAAGCTCTCTATAACAAGCGGCTAAAGAATAGTAATACCACTAATAAGCACTAATTTGTTGACCTTTTTTCAACTAAATCACGGTTCATGGTTTTTCTAATAGTAAGACAATGAGTTAAAATTATTAATACCTATCCAGAAAATCCTGAGGTATCTTATTAGTTTTACTGTGACATTTTTTTTATTGCATCTGCAAATTCCTGCATGATTTGAAAACTACAAAATATTGCCTGCAACAACTTTATGCAGCGCAAATAAACACCAAAATATCTATTTCCTGAAGCACTTTATATCGCCGCCACCGTTCTATTCCCCTTCAGAGAATTGTACCATTTAAATGCAACACTTCTGTCCGATAAAAATCGACATTGCGCGATCAGGTAGATACATTAGTGCCTGTCTTTGTATATAGCGTATAATGCTCAAATTGCCTTAGGGTCAATGGAAAATGAATTGTTTGTTTTTCCTTCCAACTTTTGTTATGCTATAATGTCCCTTACACTAGGGACATTCGGAAGGATAAAAGCTACATAATGCAAAATTTGAACAGACTGACATAAGCAGGTTTGCAGTTTTCTTTTTCACATTCGATAATATCAACATAGAAAGTTTACTAGAGAAGCTTCGTAATAATATATATATATAAGTACATAACGCTCTGGATCATTCAAAATGGTTGGTTAAATACTCAAGGAAAACAAACACGTGATTTATGAAACCAAAATCAATTACGAGTTTTGAAAACTTTTTTTGTTTTACTTGAATGGATACTTGCGAGTTGAGTTTGGACATTTTCCCTATCGACCTTTAAAGCTGTAACTTTGTGTACGCGAAGCCATTTCAATGAGAATACATTTATTTGTCGGAGCCCACGAAACCACAGAGATCTTTGACAATAATGCGAACGTTACTAAATTAGCATTATATTTTTACGTGAATCACGTTATTAAAGAAAAAAAAGTAACAAAGACAAGACCCACGAAAAATATCCAAAAGTAAACAATTACAGAAAAATATCCCTTTTCAAGCCACACAGAAAACTTGAAGATTTTTGTCCTAGATTCGGTGTGGTGTCATAAACTTGCCACTTGTCTTCAACTTGCTTCTATTACGGTTTGTCTGAGCTATCTTATGTGCTGAGAGTTCCTCATGCTTATTCTAGTTTATTTATAGTACCCATAAAAGGAAAATCATCTGTATTTGTCTTTCCATTTTCTTTGACAGAACTTGGTTTACACAACAGGAGGTTATGCTAACACAAGTTTAATGAACAACGTTGAATTAATTTCGAAGCTTATTTAGCAGCATTAATTAAATACGGTACGATTGTGTATTTAGTGTGACTTATAACTGAAATGTGTAGTTTAATTAAGTATAAGTACGAGAATGTTTTTATATTAAGAGGAGTTCGTGGCTAAATAATAACAGCCGTACGGGTCTATCATTAAGGTTAAGCCGTGCTTGCCGAGGTTGGTCCTGGGATGGGTGACCATACATTACATACCAAGTTTCCTCCGTGCCTCGGAAAGCACGTTAAGCCGTTGGTCCCGGTTGTCATTTGTAGATCTTTGCCAGTCGTTACGAGTAGTCAGAAGCTAAAAGTCTGACATCCAGTCTTACTTGGGGTATCGCATTATCCAGTTACTGGGTTATAGAGGTCCTCATGTAAAATACTGGTACTCAGCTGCATCCGGTTAGACTGGAAGCCGACCCCAAGATAGGGGGAAAAGGCTAGACAGATGATGAAGTACGAGAATGTTATTGCAGATGTATGAACTTTGGGACATTCAACAAGGATTTGCTAGTAAAGTACACACAAACTCACGCCTTCCCATCGGGATAGGCAGAAACCACAAAATGCCATCTGCTACGATCCTTACATACTTCTTTTGCCAAGTCCACGTTCATACATCTCGTCATACAGAGCTAGTAAAGTATTGTTAGAAAATAAGGTTATGTGTTATAGGTATACAAACAGCTTCTTCAAAAACATTAAGTATTCAAAGAGTATGATTTTAATAATTTTAATATAAATTATTGGAAAAGTATGCGCTTTTCAAGAGGTTAATAGGTACACCTTAATGCACATGAACGTATACTAAGGTTATTTAACATAAACATTATAATAATCAGCGTTAAAATTATTATTTAAAATCATATCATCCAATTCTGCAAGAATCTTTGTTCGTAGATGCCGTAATCGGGTAACTTTTATTTTACTAAAGTCATTTCGTAGATGCTACGACCTATGCTACGCCGTAGCCGACGTAGTCACGCGTCTGTTCTACGCGGGCTACGCCCTCGTAGCTAAGTCTCAAAGTTTTTGAAAGAGCATTCTAAAACGCCAACTAGCCGTTCGAACAAAAAGATTAAGTAAAAAAGTATAGGTACAATCATAATTTCTTATGAATGTTACCTATACTTTTTAGTTTAACTGTCACAGTAAATAAAACTTTGTTTTATTTCGACTGTTGTAAATAAAACTTTGTTTTATTTCGACTGTAAGTCGGATCTGTCGACCAGTTTTAATAAGCCGCGGCTGTATTAGTCAGTTGCTGGATGAAATAACCATGCATATCAGAACCTATGTGTGCCACGGCGAACTCGTTAAATGTTCATCAGTCTCGCATGAGCACCTAAAATGATACCCGCGGTTCACCTGTAACGGTTAATAGATTTCCCGAAATTCTATTAAACCGGCATTACCTAAAATAGCGATAAACTATCACAACAGTAATCGAAATTGGTTGGTAGGGCTAAAAAAATCAAAAACCGACTTGAAAAACGATGTTATACACCGCCTATTGGTGCGCTCCTATTATGTAGGTATGTAATAGCTATTTATGCAACTGTTACGTTATGGACGGTCTTTTAATACGAGTGCCATTTTTCGGTACAAGCGTAGCGCGTACCGAAATAGGTGGGCACGAGTTATTAAAATACCAATAACGTACAGTTGCATACAAGATTTTATCTACGAAGGAAGGAATGAAACACAGATATAGACAAAAAAGTATTTTTAATAGAAACTTAACTACACACTGACTATTGTCTTCATAACATTTCTCATATACATGTCTTGATTTCTGGTAGTAAATTATTTGAAGCCCCAACTGCTCTATTTGTTATATCTGGTGGAGTATTTTCCATATCACTTGATGTTGAAGACATTTTTAATAAAATTTGGAATAAAATTTCACTCAGATTTTTTTTGCCGCGTCCACTTCTTTTTTATTTAGTCTTTAATAAGTATAAGGCAAAGATCTTGTAGCCGCAACAGCCAAATAGTATACGATACTTTTGTTCTAAACTTGTTCCATTTTTAAAAACATCATTTACATTGTCTCGATTTCGAAGTAATATTATAGGTACGAGGCTGTATGTTCAGAATGTCTTTGCCTGTGCAACTTGTGTCCGTGTCCGCTGTCAATTTCGTAATTCGAATATAACGAAACCGAAGTTGATAAAATATTTTATTCAATCATGATTTTAGTAGAGAGAGTCTCTATGGAGTGTCTTGCCCATTCTTCTCCATAGAGATCTACGCTTTGGAATGGAGGACTGTAGCTTCATTTTTATTGTTGTTCGACTATACAAAAGTGCCTGTAACTCGCCTAAAATTAAATGATTTGGTTTGATTTTTAATTGCCATGGTAGTACGAGTATGTATGTAAAGGACAGCAAGTGAAACTTCGGATGTTTGATAATCTAAATACTGGATGACCCTTAATTCTACGCATTGAAGCGCATTGTGTCATGAAGTGCATTGTGTCATGCATGATATATGTGTAATATGTGTATAATATTATGTAGTTCCATTAGTGACGATTGACTGAATTCTCGCGGGTACGCCTGGTAGGATAGCTTTGAAGGAAGTGAACTAATCTACAATACTAGTTTATAAATAATTTATAAACTTCTCTAATAAATATCCCTAGAATGGCGATAGTTAACTACTATGTAACTTTGGGGATGAACTATTGGCATAACGTGAATATATTCCAAGGCTAAAATATTGTCTAGGTGTTTGGTTGTTTCCCTTAATTTTTTTTTTTTTTTTTTTTACGTTTTGTAATCTTACCTGGTTCATAAAATGCCATGATCGTCTAAGAACGCATTAGGCAAAAAAATATTCTTTGAATTGATATGTTTGAATTTATGCCTAGGCAGTTCCATCACCAACCAACGTCGCGTGCCCTGCCCGTAACGTACCGGCCACACGCTGAAAATACGCTTGCAATTAAAATTTACTAAAATTGACCACTCAAATTTTTGATTATTGTACGAATCATTCTATACATTTCAAAAGGATATACGACCTTATTGCAAATTCTGGTAACATGTTAAGTAACGAAATATTCGATCGGTTGCTTAGCGAGTATACATTATGCAGCCACGTTTGACGTGGACAGGTGCACAAGGGTATTAATGTCGGTCACGTGTCGCACTAGCGGTCATATTTGATGGCGAAACTAACCTCATACCACGACTCACAAACACTGAGGTATAATCTACCAGTAAATACAAGTTTAACTAATAACTATAGAACAACACACATCGTATTCTCGTGACCTACCTAGGTACTTCTGTAATCATAGGGTAAAAATGAATTCAACTATTTTTTATTTACCAGATTCACAGTGAAATTTAAGGATAATTAAAATAGTCGAAACAATAAAATTGGCCCACAAAATTGTGAGCCCATTATTTCAAACGCAGAAACATTTTAGCATAAAACTCGAGCGTGTTACACAGCTATTGCAATCAAAAATAAAATAACGACAATTCCGTCCTAGCGACAGAACAACATTAATGTTTTTCAAAAAGTTATAAAACATTACGAGCCTAATATAAGGATAAGCTCGATTTCCGCGACAATGGCATGCGAAGCACTTTTGAGTTGAACTCGTAATTTATTTCGTTTTGTGATTTTTCGTCGCGTGTCTCGGCCGCATTTGTGTTGTCATATTTCATACGATGGCAGCGTCACTTTTCACCCGGTTTCACGCCATGGTCCAACCGAGCTGCTCGCTAATTTCGGAGCCTCTCCCTCGGCAAGCTTGCTTATCTTTAACGTTACTCGTTAATTCCACACCCGCATCCTAGCGTCTACCCACAAGCTAGAGTTTGCCAATCGCTAACGTAAATATTATTCGACTGCAATTCCTACAGCTTCGAAACCATGAAAAAATTGTTTTTATGCGTGTATTTAATCTAACAGATGGTTAAAAAACTCTAAATATTCAATTCTGTTAAAATATGGATGGCCAATAATGGTCATAGTTCCAAAAAACATTCGAATGGACCGCTTTGTTTCGACCACATTCATGTGTACAAAACGATACTAAAAGCAAAGAACTATACTCATATTAATTTCACAAACAAAAAACCTGTGATTATGTTCCACATGAAAGTTTGTACAGTTATTTACTCACAGTTCGTTAATATCAAATTTAAAAGCTTATTGTGTGGTTCCATGTGCCTTTAGCGTACTCAAAATGTCGAACTTGTCATGTTCGCATTTAAAATTTATCTGGTGATTTTAACAAGGAATTTATTTTACGGTGGGTACGCCTAATGGGTTGTCTCACATTAAGGCAGATCATAATTTACTAATTTGTTTTATTATATAACTTATTTTATTTTCGTACAGTGCGTGCAGTATTTTGGCGGACTTAAGCATTATGAGAAGATACAAGAAACTATTCCCAACCTTAAACTCAAGACTAAGTATAAAAGTATCCTTTGTGGTCGTCATTGTCTACTTGGCCTTTTCCCAACTAGTCTGCTAACTAAGTCGGCTTCCTAATCTAACTGGATGCAACTGAATTCCAGTATTTTCCATTGAACGAATCTGAAACCTTGTAAGACTGGTTGTTAGACTTATGGGCCACTGACTAACTTTATCGACAGTCAAAGATCAACAAATAACTTCCGAGGCCAAAGGTTTGACGTGCTTTCAGAGGCATGGCGGAAATTCGGTATGCAATGGATGGTCACCCATCGACGGACCAATCTGGTCAAGCCATGTCTAACATTGAAAATCGACTGGCTGTTTTTGTCAAGCCACGAGCTTTTTGCGGACGTTTAATAATATGCTAAATACTAAATATATTATAAAATAAGAACTTTATGTGTGCTCCATTAAGTGCTTACCCCCCAAAAGACATGTGCGTTCAAATCCATATTGGGCCTAGTTGGTTTTTGTATTCTGCCAAATCATTTAAGTATCGTAAATTTATTGTCTTAGTGAAAATATAAGTTTTCTTTCAACTACGTAGTAATGTTATCATTACTGACTACAAAACCGAAAACAAAGGGTGTGTGTATAAACATTAAATTCGAAAAATTTTATGTTTTAAATGTTTGAGGGGAAGATGAATTAAACTTTGTTTCATTAACTTAGTTTTTATTTTGAGTTGATAAAGTTTCACTGATAAAGCTGCATTTGATATTTTTAAGAAACTTATTAGATATACTAGTACACTCTATCAAAGACTGGGCGTGCAGACGCTCGAAATGTTGAAGAAGAATATACTATTAATTAATTATTTATTTTTTAAAGTCTTTTTAAAAGTTTGTTTTGTTCAATAAAACATTAGTATTTTCATTAATGGATATAACGACAAGCAAGAATTTAAATAGACCGGAGGTTTCAAGACCGCTTGACGTGCTTGAGATTAGAATTAAGAATCTTAGGGCCGACAAGGTTCATACGTTCGACGTTTTTTTTTATATATATTTTTTCCATTTTGTTTTATTAGTATTTAAGAAAAATAAAATACTTTAATAATCATTTAATAATATTTATTATTGCTATTCTTTAAAAAAACTTTGATCTTATTTTACTTCATATGGTTTCTGTTTTACCATTTTATTTGCTAATTTAGATTTATTATAATGTATGTATGTAAATTTTGCCTACTAACAACACCGGCACCCCGTTTGTTGACAGTAGGCAAAATTTTCCCGTTTCTAGACAGTGACATCCTATCAACACAAACGATAAAACAGAAAGCGCTAGAAATATTTTATATCGATATAAGTTAACGTTATATTATAATTTGAGGGTAAGAATTAATTTTATAAAGACAACGTTAGTATGTAAAATTAATGGACCGTACCTACATAACATCAATCTATTAGACAGAGACCTAAAAATAAAGTGACTCGGACGATATAAGATAACAATTTCAGAGCTGTTTCTCGGGCTCGCTGGCGTATTAGTTTAACTGCAATAAGTATTACGAAGTTCGGTGAAGCGATGGTTCAAATCCAAGTCGATACGTAGAACTCTTTTTGAAGTATTCTTTTGATTATTATTCGCAACGAATTTAATGTTGTAGTAATGTAACATTTTAAAACTTAAGGGGTTAGCAGTAGCACATACTAATGCTGTCTGTCCCTACCATATTTGATGCAATAAATTAATTGAACTGAATTGAATGCTCACTAATTTAAAAAGGTCTCCTAGCTAATAGCCTAATTAAATTTCTCTTTTACTTTCTCGATTTCCGGAAAGACTGAATGCTATTGAAATAGTAATTGAACCAAAAGTTCTGTTAAAAACGTTAGTATGATACATGAAAGTAACGTTATGATGGTCATTTATAAACCAATTTTTGGACCAATTTAGCGCATTTTTGCAGCAAATCAAGCAGATAAAATTTTCATAAGAATTATACAGTACCAGAGTGTATTATATATATAGAGCGAGAGTGAGAGTAAAGTTCCATATTTGACGGGACAGAGAACATTGAACAGTTCAGCTGAGCTTGAAAAGCTATTTCAGATAAGAGAGTTAGTTTTGCTAACGAGAAAAACTGCGTAGGCACTTGATGAAATGCCGCTCAACGAACGTTTGATAATAACCTCACAACACAATAAAGACATAAAATAATGTTTGATTGTTTTTAAATTGCATTCAAACATAGGTGGAATATTGAAGATACAACGTACATCAGGATTGATGGATTGTTATATGTTATAAACGGCCAACCAGTAAACATTTTATGTAAAACTTTTTTAATACAAAATAGGCTGCGTTTGGCCGCAACTCTCCAGATAGCGCCTGAAGCGATGATGCAGCCTAGGGAGCATTGTCTAGAAGAAACCGATTCACTCGAGCTATGAAGCGATCCAAATTATAATGATAAGGGAACAGAGAAGCTCTATGTTGCAACATTCATCACAATTTTTGGAGCGGTTTTTGAGTACCTTTGTGATTATAAATATACAATTACATACAATGACTAGCAGCTGCTGCCCGCGATTTCTTTTGCTTGGAAATTTTGATGGGTTTTAGGTATATGAAAAATAGATGTTGGCCGAATCTCAGACCTACCCGATAGGTATACAAAATTTCATACAACTCGGTTCAGCGGTACTCCCTTTCTTCTCCTAAAATTGTTTGTCCGAAAATCATTTTCCATAACACGTTTGCTAACTTCAATAACCATAATGTTCAAAATCCCGAAATTTTGTTTAGCATAATTATCGTTAGTTCTAAAAGTATTCTGTCATAATATCGTGTACTATAATAATTGAATCTCCTAATTTTACATGACCTAAAGTCATATGTCCTAAGTATTGTGTTAAATAATGTGTATTATTCCGAATGTTCATTTATAATATTTTTTTTAGGTCTAAAACATTTCCTAAAAATTAGGTTTTAGTAACAGAAACGAATCGCTGTAAATCCGACTCCACGCAGTCTTGTCTGCTCTAACCCTAGAGTGTAATTTAAAATCGCGTAGGCGCGGAGGGGCGAGGCGGCCCGGGAGTTGAGGAGCAGGTGGTTGTTACACTCGCCGCCGCGGCTGAGGATGGCCGGCGAAGCCGGCCATCAAGCCGAAGCTGCGGAGGTGAGCGTTAAACCTATCTGCGACGATAAACTCGCGTGGGACCGTCGGAGTCCCGCAGCGCCTGAACCGTGACGGAAACCATGCCTGCTGCATGTTGCATGCTTGCTTGCATGGTGCATGCTGCGAGCTTGCATGCATGCTGCATGCTTGCTTGCTTACACAAACCACATGTTCACAATCAACTGCTTTATTGAGTACATGTATAATATATTTATTTATGTATAATAAAAATTATAATATATTAAATTTGTTCTAAGAATATTATTATTATAAATAAACATTAAGTAATTTGAATTTAGGACTTATAACTTTTATTGAAAACGTTTTTATGTCTTTTGTATATTATTGATTGTAATATTTATGACAAACGGATTTCGGACATATAATATTTAGGGATTTCAATTTTATGGCATGTGATATTATGTAATATTAAGTTCGGGTAAATTATCATTCGGACAAATGATGATTAGGGCAAAAAAAGTTATGGCACTTTAAATTATGGATAAAAAAGTTAGGTGACACAATAGAGAACCCGGTTCAGCCGTTTCGGAAGAGTTTGGTAACAAATGCCACGACACGAGACTTTTATTTATTAGATTTGCTCATTTAGTAGTATAAGGATATAATTCGATGAGGAAAACGGTCATGTTAATTCGATGAGGAAAACGGTCATGTTCAAAAGAATTGAACTATATCTAAAATCACAGCTAACAATAAGTTCTCCAATTGAGACTTTTATGACTTAACTAGTTCTAAATTCGCAGGAAACCAGAGATGGCCAATTAAAAATGTTGCAATTTCCTGTATTTTTTTGACAAAGATTTGACTACAACAGTCAATAATTTGTTTAACAATAGATCATATTGAAAACTTAGTAGCTTTAGCTATGCACACAGTAATAATCTGAGCTAGGCCGACGAGGCTTTAGAGTCGACTAAGAACTGTAGAGGCCATGTGAATTTAATACCTTTATGAAACTTGGTTTATATCTAGTTTGCAAAATAGGTCAAATCTTTGACAAAACAGAAAAAGGCAACATAGTACGGTCAGTGCCATGCATTGACCTGACCCATCTTACAAAGAATGGGTCAGGTAATCAAATGCAGGGCACTGTTACTGCACTACTTATTGTTTTAGAAAGAACTGAAGTCCTAATTATAGCTTTTATTTTAGATATATTTCAATTCTGTTGGTCTTACGACCAAAGCCATAGAAAAATGCCCATTGTCCTATTTTATTTCGAGACGGTACCTGCCTACACATTGCCTATAGCCGTAGAATGCATTTTTAGCCTCACTGTTACCTAGAAAAGCAGACAATTAATAAAAGAAAAAAGATGTGTATTGCCCGACTTTCAAAAAAGAGCCAATTTCGAGTCGGAATCGCATATACTGCGTACAACATCAAACAATATGATAGCCATTAGACTATGGAGCCCTAAAAGACGCATGGATGTACCCTTGCTTTTTAATTACTCTCACTCTCATTTCATTAAGGAAAACTTTGCATAGAAAGCGGGTTAAATAAATCAGTGATCCATCGAATTTCATTGCACGAGTGAACTGGACAAATACCATTAATTAAAGTGAAGTAAACATTAAAATCAGAAGAAAAGGTATGATTAGATTAAGTGCGAGAATTTTTATTTTTAAGATTCTTCTGCAGGTTGCCACTTGGAGTACAAATAAAAAGCGCACATTTTCATTGGTCACCCCGAGTTTGACTTAAAAGAGTGTCCATGGAGTTTCTTCTTCATAGAGATCTACACTTTCAAATGGGCAACTACAGTAATTTCACAAGTTATTATGCCTTGTAGGTTGGACTGTAGGTTGGCTTTTTTTATGTATTTTTGACATTCAAAATTGTGCCTGTAATGTGGTAATTGCAATAATTCAATACATGCTTTTATTATTAATTCATTTACTTCAGACATAGTCCATACATTTTACTAGAGTTAAAAATTAAAATTCAATAAAACACAACAATCCACAAAAGTAAAACAACACAATCATACACATTAGAAAAACATAATCAATGTCACAATTAAATAAAATATATAAATTAAATTCAAACATGAATGATGCTTTGAGTTTGACTTTGATGTTCAGAAAAATGTTTGATACAGCGGCCTTGAAGAAATAGTTGGCTCACAATTTACAAAAAAGTGTATAAAGTCACTTCCATGTAATATTTTTACTCTTATTCTGTAATAATCTGCAATTCCATCATGATTAAATATTAGTGTCTAAATTATCGTAGAACCATTTAGTTAGGAAAGCCGAAACATCATGTCATCCAGTAATGCCGTTCTTTACCTGGTACGCACTTTAACTGAATAAATCGCAGTTGGCAACAATAGAGCCCTGTGTATTCGTAAGATCACATTTTTCAACCTAGCTTTTATTGCAACCCTCGAGGCATGAATGGTTTTAACCACTCATGATCGGAATTCTTCCCGGAAAGGATAAAAGCAAAAAAGAAAATACTTTTAACGGAAACAAGTTTGGGGCGTGTCTTTTGCCGCTGTAGGTAACCAAAATATCAACAACTGATATATTGAATTTGGTTTTAGCCGTTTTTTGTCTCATACCGTCACCACGTCCTTAGTCACTAAACTTCACTGTAAGAACTGTTAACTTTGTTTACATAAGGCTGATGTTAAGTATTTTTATCTTTTAGTTTTTATTTTCTGTTGTTATTATCCTGTATGTGTTTCTGGTATTTGTGTGTACTCCACATATGAGTTTAGATTGCTCGATTAAATGTATTTAATTTATTTTAATTTTTATTTATTTATTAAAAGTAATAAATTAAAGAATGATAGAGTAGGTACGGTCGCAAGCTACATTTATGTTGAAATTGGTGGAATGTGAGTTCTACTAGCTTAGACTCCGATATACCTAACCGTATTTCGATAAAAATGCCTAATAGACATAAGTAGTGGAGGTAATAACAGCTATTCATAGAATACATAGATTTCTATGCTTAAAATCAACGAATCCTGCGATATAATTAAATAAACAAATATTCAAAAGGTATTTTTGATTTTCAGCATTTTCTACATGATGCAGATTAATGGGCAAACACCGACAGGTTACCGATCCCTTTAAACACTAAAAACATGTTGCCAACTCGGTACTTCAAAAACTTTTGGGAAATTCGTTTCTTAAATTGTATTTCCAAATGCGGATTAGAGCATTTTTTTTTAATTTTCAAAAAACGTCAATCCCCAATATAAAATACTTAATTGTTTAAAATTAAAACATTACAAATATTACTCGTCCATTATTATTGTCAATAACACTAGAGTATTGTAATTATAAAAGAAGCCTTTTCAATTCATTAAAATAGATATAGTACATTAAAATTATATAATTAAATAACGACATAATAATTCATATATAACAATAAAATAAAACTTTACCCTTGGGTTGCACTCCGCAGGTATGCTTTGAGCATACCTGCGGATCGAAATGTTCCAATCCTCACTAACGACCCTCAGCAGTTGATTGGTCGATTTTCGAAGAACGCTGCAGAACGAAGCTATCCGCGATCGAATAACGGCTTAAGGCTTACGAGTAAGTCGGCCTGTGCAAAACTAGAAAATACAGACACATAAAACTAATCGTGTTCGCGAGGATTACGCGAACACAATTAGTTTTGCGAGGACGTGCAAAACTAGCTCACCTTTGACATCCTGCCCTAATCAAATAATCTGAAGTGATAATAAACAAAGATGCTCTACGGTGTTGTCCGTACAAAATATTCGCATTCTATTTTTTTCAGTAATATTTTTGTTTTAACCAGGCGCATTTTTGTATGTCATATACATTTTCAGTATGACATGGCCTCACTTTGTATAGATTGCTCGTACAATTATAGATCCGCATAAACTGGTTTTGGTTAATTCGTCACCGTGCGTACAACTCTTACGGGTGAACCATACATATAAACTTCGGGGACTTTCTCCGTCCCTTTCCAGCTCTAAAAAGTAACATTTCTTTTTTTACCGACATTACATACCATACCATGAGAGCTGGCATAATGCTCACAGATAGCTACAAGCTGCTTAAGGGCCCTTAATGAGGGGCTCGAGGTACTATTTTATTTGAATCTTCCTAACGTTGACACTTATTTGTTTTTAAATATCTTACGATTGACAATAATGTTATCATGTAGTCACCCAGCGATGGTCTACGTGCTGTCACCCACCAGTTAGTTATTTTATATTAGTTTTCGTAGCTTAAGTCTACCGGAACCCATAAAATAACCCCCCCTTGGAGTATATCAAGAATATCACAATACAATTTGGTATTCATATTGTTATACAAGGAGCATTACAATTTTGATCACTATTATCACAGTTTACACAACATAAAACATCATTTTTACTTTTTCAGATGAAAGTCACAATAGGTAGTAACTCATCACGTGACTAAACGATCTATTTCCCCTCAATACCTCATTGCATTTTGTTTTGCTGCAATCGGAAGCTGGCAATGGCAGTCCCTCTTATATCGCACACAAAGGGTAAAGGCAAGTTGTCCGAAGAGAACACAGATATCATAAACAAAATTGACTGCCCTGACAGTGTTCTATTCCGTTAACAGTTTTATGCTATTTAGTTTGTTTGAAAAAATATATTTTGTATTTTCGATGTTAGGATTTACTTGATACTATAAAAAATGCATATTCTAGTATTACCAGTGTTTTTATTTATTGTCGTATTTGTCGTCGCCACCTTGTATATTATACTCTATCCGTCTATCTTTCACAAAGGTCTATCTCTAAAAATATGTTTAACAAGCACCGATATTAGACAACTTCATCATGGTTTTTACCGAATATATTATGTTCTTCAAATATGCCAGTGTGATGATCGCCTCATTTTAATAACACCAATGACGCGTGAGTCTAAGTATTGCTTTATCCAAGTAAAATGACAAGTGCGCGCGCTGAGATGCAAATTAACTTTGACAATAAGGAGGATGATTAACAGAACCGAACTATGAAGATTAAAATTTTTGGCTTTTATTTTAAACGAAATCTTTTATGCATTGTACGAGTATCTAACTAAACAATAGCAAAAGATACTTAGAGCTTTGGTAGCCGCTCGTAAAATTATACCCACTGCCAAAACCTTAAGTAATTTCTTAGGACCGACTCGTAAAGGCGCAGTAAAACAATTGGGGAAACGCTAGACGAAGAATAAGAAATAAAACGTTTGTTACTGTTGCTAAGCTCGATTAAGTTGGATAAGACTTGAAAGGTAGAGGACGAAGCTCACTTATTGTAAATAAATTTTATTTTCATCTCTTGGCAAATGTTTTTCTTTTTATGGGTAAAATGTATTTATATATCTGGTAGGTAAGTGACTTATACATATAGAGGCACAAATAAAAATAGCATATATATCGCACCGAAGGCATGGAAGGGATGGAATTTTTGACGGAGACTGTCACATATCCATGATTGACGACCACGTCGTGAATGTACTTAGCAGTACTTTAATGTAGGTATCTAATATGTTACAAAGAAATACCACCTACTTCGCATTTAAAATAAATAATTGTTGAACCTGCTTGGCTCATTTTTGCATAAACTCCATACGTATTGAGAGAAATGGGTGCCATTACGTAAAGGATGTTTAGTACATTCTTGAAATTTCATTCTTTTCTTTTTGCCATCCAGTCGCAGTAACGTACAAACCTTCGTAGTGTAAGTAACTCGATATGGCTCAAAGTACGACTTTCATTCTTTTGTTATCGGTGTTCCTGCACATAGTTCTGGTGAGTCACGGTTAAAACGTATTTACTGAAAAAGTTTGGTTGACATAACAGAAAAACGTTTATTTAAAACCAATTTGTTATTGTTTGCTTTATACAAACCTGTGCCAGCTGCAAATGCAATATGCCGCACACCCGTTGTATTCATAGCGTGGCTGAATACTGTGCAATTTTAGTCCGCGTTTGTCTGATAAAATATTGAAATAAAATTTATAAAGCATTAACGAAACATTCATTCATAAAACAAATGGATTGTTAGCGGCTCCTATATAGCACAAGCAATGATCCGTTAAAGTTCAAATGCCTATTTGGTAAACAAGGTGGGTGGATAAAGGAAAAAAAAAACTTTATTAAGTTTGAAGTGGAATTAATCATAAATTTCATTAATGTTTTAAATAAACTTTCATGCTAACTATACTTTTAAAACTTCAGTTCATACAATACAATTATGTACTAACTGCTTAAGGTGATAGCAAAGCTCGTCGTGTTTAATTCTGATATTCAGCTGCATCCGGTTAGACTGAAAGCCGAACCCAACTTAGTTGAGTAAGGCTATACAGGGTGTAAATCACCTCATCACGAAGCCGTCAACCAAGCATTCTGTACATGAAACTAAGTAACTTTACGCAAAAATTATTGCTGGGAAACGACTTTTTTTTGGGGGGTGTAAAATCATGTTTTGTGGTAGAACTCAATGTAACGCATTCAAAACATTGTGCTGATGGACGGATTGAATAGTACGGGGGTCGTGGAGGTGTTTAAAGTAAAAATCTTACATTAAAAACACGTATTTGAAAAAATACTTGTCAAAAAGTTGGAACTTTGACCCCTAATATCTCCGTAACTAGAAGGTTCCCAGGTATGGTGTAGAACAAAAAAAATATGGCAATGACAGGGAGAACCAGTGCCTTTCGGCTTCGTTAAGAGGTGTTTTACACCCTTTATATAGGCAGATGATGAAAGCGCGTCGTATTTAAACCTATAATTATAATAACTGAACTACGCAGTTTTGTATGCATATTGACTGTAAATATTAATTAATAGCCTTCATTATCTTCTTTATATTTGTAGATTCCTGTGTAAATAAAATTTCGATTTCACGCAGTCGTTCAGGGTTTATATATGGACGCTGTATTAAAATAAACCTACTCAAAGTACCTATAATGTAACCTCTGTTCTTCGATACTGTACCGTACCAATAATCTATAGATAACGTCAGATTATATCGTTTTACGTGTCCATCTGTGTGACCGCTCAGATCTGTTCTGTACTACATAATAAATTATGAACGATAGTCACTTTAATTTATACATTAATATTTAAATTAAAGTGAAACTACAAATACACACAAATCGCAATGTTTTATGATGTTACCATATGTGCCCATTGCATACGAGCATAGCATAAGCGGGGCGATACTTGAAAAATATAAAAATATTCGCAAAAAGTATCGAAATAATAAAAATATGTAATAAGATAAAAGCAAAACTAACTTCACCCCCGGTGGGACTCGAACCCACAATCCCCGGCTTAGGAGGCCGATGCCTTATCCATTAGGCCACGGGGGCTACGTTATGACGCAACGAAACTTGTGACTGCATCATGCTTCGCATTTGCACCAAAGTACATAAACATGTATTCCACATACTGTATCTAGGTACCGTTTTTGTTTCTCATCGTTTATACCTATGTGAAGACTAGTTGCATATAAAACAAGTATTAAACAGTCACTAATTACAAACATGTGAGTAAAATAGGGAGCAGTGGTGGCCTAGTGATAACGGCCCCGACTCGGGAGCTGTAGGTCGTTGGTTCAAACCCAGGCTGGAGCATAACTTTGTGTAAGTTGTTTCATGCCATTACTCTTAAATCAATGTATGAAAACATCGTCAGAAAACCATGAAAAGTCACGTCGGAAAGCATTTCTTACAAATTAAAAAAAAATAACTGTTTATAAAGAGATGGGGGTCGTATATCCCAGCTGTAAAAAAAAAATATAGACTAATCATGAACAAAATAGTTTTACACATTTGAGCGTATTTTTTCGAAAACAAATTTTCAAACTTTCCTGCTGACGAGGGGTTATTCGCCGAGTGTTTGTGTTTCGTTTTAAATTGTAAAAGAACAGCTGTTTCCAGTTTAAATTAAATCAGTGTCGCTCTTTTCCCTTACGGATAACAGATGTACAACAAACTTTATTTTATGTAGGTAACTTACCTACTCGTATTTAAGTTTCTGTTATTCATTTGGTTTATTTTGGAAACTTAAGAAAATTGTTAAATTTGTTAACATAGCAACTAAAGGCATTCAATTTATTACTATTACAGGTCAACGCGGAAAAGTACGACAAAAAAACATTGGACGGAATGGTTTTAAAAATGCTTTGGACTAAAGTATATCACGGTTACGATGCTAAATCAAAGGAACATGTAATCAGACAATTAAGAAAAACCGGTGATTACGACAAATTAGTAAATCTTCTACTGAAAGTGAAGAAAGAGAAAGTGGAACGAGTTTTAAACCTACTATCGGAAATAATGACGATTTACATGCAATAAACACTGTTTTTTAAATTTGATGTCGTTTTATTTATTCCATAACTCATCCTTATTTCTTTTTTAGTTTCTTTCAAATGTACGTCTACCATGAGTTTTATCAATCTGTACTCGCTAGCGTCTGTAGTTAAAAAAATGTATGAAAACTTTTACAGCGCCTCTAGCGGATAGTTGGGTACTAAAATGCGCAGTATGAGTCAGTATAGTTATCTATCCTACGTCACCGTGTGGTAAACTAAACTACAGCGACTGCAAGTTTGGGCTTCATTTGCTTAGAATTTGGTAGTAAGCACCAACACAGCTCATGGTACCATTGAAAAAGCTAACTATAGTATTTGCTTATTGACGGAACTATTGCAGTTACGTCAAGCGATCTAACTATGACAACTCATGGTAGACGTACTGTTATGTTTTCTGTTTAAACTAAGCCAAGCACGGCCGCTCGTGTTGTTTACATACGATAGGTACGCGACCGAACCAAAACTCACATGTGCTATCCGGAACGTTCTGCATTTCGGCAACTGTATTTAAATGAAAAATAATTAGCATTCCTATTTTTAAGTCACGTGTTTGCGTAAACTAGTCTGTAATCAGTTTTCATTTATTCGCTGGGTGGAATTTAGTGGGCACGCACATACCTACATATAGGACGTTTACAAACAAAGAGTGGCGCGTTAAATCAACAACGAACGCCCACTATGGTTACAATTTGTGACCGTTGATCAACAACCCGTGCTGTTGATTTCATGAATGAAAATTTATTTACTAGTCTTCAATCAATTTTTAACTAGAATATGAAAGGAACATTTTGAAACATAATTAATTCGTTATATTCCTAGTAATCGATTAAATACAAACATAATGTGGTTTAAGATATGACGAAAGTGTTCAACGCATTTAGTGATTTATGAACCTGCATGAAAAAAAAAAACCATGTTTCTTGTAATGGTACAACATTCATGAAGTTTATTCATCAATAGAATTTGGAAATGAAAAAAAAAATAAAAAAAAATGAAAGCTACACTCCAATAGGTACCTCGAACTCAGTGTCGGTGTGGCAATAATCAATGACGAGAATAGTGTTTTGCTACCACTACATTGAGTAGGTAATCAAGGGAAGAGGCATTAACAAACAAACCGACTGTAAAAATAGCGGTAGTGTTCGAGGGGATCGTTACGAAAGCCTATGTGACCCCAAGGGCTACAAATCACGAACTAACTACACTAACTCACATGATGAGGTTTTGTAATGAATGTGGCCTATGTTAGCTCGTGGTTAAATTACAGTCGCACGAGATCGAGGTTGAGACGAGGTTGGTCCGTGGATGGGCGACCATAACTACATACTGAATTTCCTCCGTGCCTCTGAAAGCACGTTAAACCGTTGGTCCCGGCTGTCATTTGTAGATCTTTGACAGTCGTAACGAGTAGTCAGAAGGCAAAAGTCTGACATCCAGTCTTACCAAGGTATCGTTTACCCAGTTACTAGGTTGTGGAGGTCAGATAGGCAGTCGCTTCATGTTTACTGGTACTCAGCTGCATCCGGATAGACTGGAAGCCGACCCCAAGATAGTTTGGGAACAGGCTAGGCAGATGATGATGTGTCCTATGTTAGCTCAGTGTGGTGTAAATATAATGTAAAGCCGATATTGTGTTTTGGACGTGGTTGTTCCGGTCCGTTGATGCAGCGACATACTGCCAAAAACACTGATCCGCAACATTAAGATAATAATTATTAGTGGTGATGCTAGGAAGATGATTGTATAGAGTCTTTTTTTTGTATAGACTCTTTTTCTTATTTAAGTTTGTTATTTTATTTCTGTTTTAGGAGCTATATATTCTCTTTTGAACGCATAACTACTCGTATAGTAACTATGCAAATTAATCGTAGGATTTATCGGAGTATAATGCGCATTTGGTGATTACAGCAACGCATCTCAATCAAGCACAGATTTTCAGATAGCACTCCTACTTAATCTGCTTTAAGATGAAGCAGGTAGGTGGACTATCTGAAATATATTACACCTGAATTGCCTAGTTAACGCAAGGCACCTTATGCCTAGCGTTAACTGGGCAAACCAGCTATCAACGGAAAGCAAGGTGCACATCGTTGCGTTCCTGCGACGACCTATCCACGGATCTCATCGTAATTCTGTTTAATCCGGCACTGAAATAGGAAGCGCACATAATAGCCAGGACATCGGGTTTAGGGTTCTGTAGCCAAATGCATGCTATCACTGCGCCGACCATTGTGAAACTGTATTTAGCGGCGACACAACCCGCCGTCAGCGCTGCGCCACATTAGACCGCAACGATGAGCGGACAGTCTGCCTCACAGGGCTCTAAATAGATGAAAAGTTCCGTTATGTATATGTGTATTCTTATCTTCCTATTTCAGGGCAGTTTCTGGAAATGTTGTAATAACAGTCATAGGGCCGACAAATGGAATGTTAAAAATACACTTCAAAAATTATAGAAAAAAACAATACCATCATCCACGCAGAAAATAAACAAACAGTAATTGTGAGGTAAAACTGTGGCTCGGTAAAAACGCGCTTCCACTGGATGTGGGGGAGACTACAAGACGAGTGGGCTCAAGTGGCCGCCAGTTGCAACGCCCCACGCTGAATAAATACGGATATGTTTGCCGCCAAAACGTTCACGTAATAATATATCAAAACGGATCGTCGGAGTCGCCTCTTATAGGGTAGACAGAGCCCTTAAAGCGAAATTAAGGCACTCGGCACGGCTAATTCTAGAATCAAGTAAGGCTTTCGCTTATTATTAAGAATTTAATTTTTATTTATATTAAAAACGCTTTTCTTCACGTGGTTTGTTCTTTTATTTCTTAAAAGACAAAATTACGGTGTATACTTACAGTGAAACATAAATATTATACTTACATTTTTTATTTTAGATTCTTTGAGCGACAAAGTTCTGACGCATTTTTGACGCTTGATTATTTTTAATTAATTTAGATCTCTTATTCGTGAAAGTTTTGACTAGTGACTTAATCAGGTGCTTTCGCTTATAGTTCATTGAACCATTGTTTTATTTTATCTAGCTTTAGATCTCGACTTACAAGCCAATGTAGCAAACCCGCCCTGTATATTTAATAGTAAACTTTAATCGCCATCAAGAGAAACAAAGTAATCTAGACCTAAGCATGTACCTATACTATTAACATTAATATCAAACTTTGGTAGTAACTTACTTAATATCAGTATGTAAATATAAAACATGGATAAATAACAGGTTTTCTTTGTCTTATTTAGAGAAAACGTGTCCTTCGAGTTTTTCCATATCTTATTTAGAAATAGAAAAACTCGAAGGAAAATGAAAAATAATGGAGTAACTTAAGTCTATCTAAAGAAACGTATTTTAGAAGAGAGCGTTCTCTTGTCTATTTTTTTCTTTTTTTATCGTCTCTGGCTTAGGCTGAAAAAAGTGTTTTTGGTCTTGACAAGATATTATTATACCAGTTATCATTAGGTAGAATAAGCTAGGACCTTGTTTCAGTTTCGATAGTCTATTTAAATTAGTTCATCGTTATTGTACTTAATAAGATCACTAAAATGTTTTCAATTCTTTAAAGAAATGGACAATACAGTTATGATCGTTCATAAAAACAATTTCTTAAAAATGAAACTTTACATACTTAAATGCACAAAAAAACACAAATGAAACGTGTTAGTTTTAACCCCGAACACTCTAAATTAAACACGTTTGAAAATCAATTAATTATTAGTACCTACTTACATTGTAAAATAATTTCAAGATCCTCAAATGTGCCTGGCCATTTTATTGGATTTATTTATTCTTCTTACTACCCGAGAATATTCTTTCTTGTAAGAATTTACCGAGGACTTGTGCATTCTTAAGTACTTCTTGACATTAAGATCATAAGACGTTCTAATTAAACAAAATTCGATTTGATTTTAAAATAGACCTCCTAATTCAAGTTTTTTGGTTTGTCTTTTATATAAGTATTAAGAATGAAGTGAGGATCTGGGGTACTAAAGTTCCTAAGAATACGTACGTACGCCCTTTACGAATTTTAAGTAACTGCACCCAGTGAGAAAACATATCTTTAACGTTTAAAATTAATTAAAATAGAACAGTTTTCTGAACAATCAAGTTTTATGTAACTCAAAGGCATTTAAATATTTACGAGCGATAGACAAGACAAGACGAAGAAAATCGGTTTATATCTATTGGCACACGTCCGCTTGTCAGGTAGAATTCATGATTCGTGTGTCAAATTCGAAAATATTTGGGATCAAAATTTTTGTATGATTTCAGTCAAAACCATTTCTAGAGTCAATTACAACTCTTTGGACTCGGAAATGAATAGCACGGAATTTTTAAGCGATCTATGAACATACAGATCCTAATAAAGCCGCTACTGATTTTACAACACTGTTGTCAATGTTATACGCTCTCACACGACCATAGTAAGGCTTCCAAATCACAAACGGTTACTTAAATCATGGATGATTCCTGGTATGCTTCGCTGCACGCATAACACAGATACAATGCACAAAAAACTGGACCTATCCACCAGATAGTTTTATATTAAAAATAACATATAAAAGATATAGGAACTACTGCACTAAAATTATTAAACATCTTAGAAGGGAGTTCGACGGCGGAGTTGAGTGAGGTTGCCAATAATAACAAAAAGGTTTGCAGTGGAATCCTCTAACAAGTTTTTTTCGACATAGGCGAAAACCTTGCGAGCGTCATGCCTCAACGTACTGGTATCCGAGATTCATCGCATGTCACTAATGCCACACCTGCGCCACTGCACTCATTTGTGATGGTCGACGTTGATGAAAATGAGGTTAAAGCGCTGCTCATGTCTCTTAAAACTGAAGCTGCTATTGGAAAGAACAGAATTACTACGAGGTTTCTAAAACGTTATAAAAAGTTGCTTGTTCCCCCAATGACATACATATTTAATGTCTGCCTCGTCGTCATCATTATCATTTCAGCCGAAAGATGTCCACTGCTGGACATAGGCCTCCCCCAAGTGTCACCACATTGACCGATCCCGTGAGACTCGCCTACACCGGATCCCTGCAACCTTCACCGGGTCATCGGTCCACCTAGTGGGAAGCCTTCCAACGCATCGTCTTCCGGTTCGCGGTTGCCATGTCTGCCTCAGCACCGGTGTATTCCCCTAGTACTTTAAAAAAGCTTTTGTGCATCCTATACATAAGAGAGGCAATAGAAACTGTATTAAAAATTACCGTCCCATTGTTGTCCTACCTTCAATGTCTCAAATCCTAGAACGCATTATAAACAAGAGACACCTTTTATCTCCCGACCAATTTGGGTTCCGACGAAACAAGTCTACGAATGATGCTGTTCTAAACTTATGGGGTCACATTGTCAAAAACATTGAAGCAAAAAAGAAAATAGTGTCAATTTTCTTAGATCTAAAAAAGCTTTCGATACGGTTTTTATTCCTTACCTAGTGTTGAAACTGGAGAATTCGTGGTCTCCCGCTCCAAATTTTTTCAGTGAAATATGGAAGTTTCGTCGCTTATAACTTCCAAACCAATATTTTTTTTTCCAATTCTGCTTCCATACAGGGCTAGTTAATGACAAGACCAATTGATACAATCTTTAGTTTTGAACCTACACCGTCAAACAGACGAGTAATCACCATACTACGTTTGTATGGGAGAATGACCGACTATAAGTGTAACCTTAATACGGATATAATTATTCACAATGTCCGCTTTATAATTCTTTTTAATCTTATTGATACATCAATAAAATAATATTATTAAGTTACACTTTATATCTTTTTGATGAATCATGATAAAAAAATATACGGTGAAAACCAGAACGTATGTATTTAAACCAAGTTTCAATTCGTTGACACCAATTTCATTGTAGACCTGTATTATAAAACAGAAAATTGGTCGCGTTTATGTCACGAAAGGAAACGGTGGGCCAGGAAATAGTCAAAAATCTTATTATCGCCTACAATTTTCCATCCGACAAAACTTAAGCGACTAGCAGTAGGCCCGGATCAATTTTCAAACACGCGATTGGTACTCGGATTTCCATTGCACGAGTAGTGTATGAGTGTTTATTAAAAAACCGTTGTTGCAGAGCTGCTCGAAACCAATGAGATTTGGTTTTGTTGCTGTCTACAATTAGTATTCTAGAATCGTTGTCGATACGAATTTTAAACAGCACCACAACTTAGTTCAAGCTTGAATGTCGATTCAATATTATAAAATTTCATAGAAGGTGCGTATCGAAGTTGTAATTATATCATTTCCAAATCGATTAAGATCTTAATCCTAACATTATCATATTGTTAATAATATAATAATAATTCTTTAATGGCATTAATTATATAAATATTTTTATGAAATTCCCTAGCTCCTGTGCTAGTGTACACTGTATTACAGGAGCTAGTGTCTTCCCCTTATTACAATGATACAATTTAAATTATTAATGGCATCCAAAAATTACAAAGCAAATAAGAAAAAAAAAAGTTAAGTAAGTACATAATAAAATAAACATGCACACATTTTTTTTTTAACAATATATCGGAATCGAATGTGTCTGGAGTAAGGGTCAGTTCACACCGCGACGCGACGCTGCGCGCACACTTATAAAGAGTGATTCAAAATATAACTTTATTTTCTACACGATACATATTTCTTTACAGGCGTCACGCGGCGCAGCGCTGCGTGGCGCAACGTATTCTCACAAGGAAATGTGTATCTTTTCGTGTAGATAATAAAGTTAAATTTTGAATCGCTCTTTAAAATGTGCGCGCATCGTCGCGTCTCGGTGTGAGCTGACCCCATAGGGAGTATGAATGTGTGTATTGTGTGAGGGTATGTGTGGGGTGTGTGTGTGGTGGGGTGTGGGATGTGTGAGTGTGGGATGTGTGTGTGTTGGGGAGTGTGAGTATTTGTTTCTCTTCATAACAACTTAATTAAATTTTCTGAATCATCATAGTCTAGGCTTTTTAGCCAAAGCAGTATCACTTTTTTAAGTTGATTTACGTTAAGTTTCTTAGTGTGGAGTTTTTTACTAACAATGTTATAGATGCGAGGAGCCAGTACAATAAAATGTCTTTGTGCAACTGATGTTTTATATATTAATGAGTTTTTATTGTCAAGCTGTTGGTGAGGAAAACACTACCAGGTGTAGAGAACCGTGGGCTTTATAATCAAGCATTCTCTACATCAAACCAAGGGACGCTGCAAATTATAGCTGGGAAAAGATTTATTTTTGTTGGTGTGAAAATGACGGTTTACGATAGCGCTCAATTTAACGCACTCAAAACATTGAATACTATAGGGGACACTAAAGTTATAAATTTAAAACTAGTGTTCCAAAAAAATATTGGAAAAAGTTGGTACTCTGACCTTTAATATCACCGTAAATAAGTTTCTCAGGCAAGTTCGGATCCAAAAACTGATCGCAACAACGGAAAGAACAAGTGGCTCACTGCTTCAATAAAGGTGTTTAAACACCCGTCATATATTGTTTGAATTTACTAATGAAATTTTTTATTAGCTTTGGCTGAATTTCATGTGTTTACATTGTTTTGTCCTAAGTAAACCGATGGTATATGTTGGTCTCTTTTTCATTCAAGTCCTAGCAATTAAACAATTCGAAGAATTCGAACTGGTTGTTATTTATTACGTTCCAAAAAGGAGACTTTCGAGGTCAAAGGTGTGGCAGCAAAATTGCACGAGCGCCAACCCATGCGAGACCATGATATGGAGGTCAAAGGGAGTATGCCTTAGACATTATACAGAGTACGGCTAAGGTATACTCTCAAGTTATAAGGTACACCTATTCGTGCAACAAATGCAAACCTGAAAACGGCAAAATTAAGGTTGGTTACAAAACAAAATACTTACACACATATGGAGTTTATCGATAAAACACCGTAGGCATAACAAGCGGCACTATTTTATTAATATTACATATGTACATTATTTACAGACTACAAATAAATATAAAAAAAAAATAAAATATGTACAAGTATCAAAATTACAGGGCGTCAAAAAATTCGTCGACATCGCTGTCGACAGGAAAAGTGCCCAGAAGGCTGGCTGAATAATAATTTTTTGACGCCCTGTAATTTTGATACTTGTACATATTTTATTTTTATTTTATATTTATTTGTAGTCTGTAAATAATGTGCATATGTAATATTAATAAAATATGCCATTTAAAAAAAAAAAAAAAAAAAGCGGCACTTAGCGGAGAGGACGAATGAAAGGAATACAGTTCACAACGCGAAGGAAATCTACCCTCCAAGCGACGTAGAGGAAAAGGTGAAGCACCATAGCCAATTTTAAAATTTCTGAACCACTCATGAAGCAGCAAGTCCCCAAATATGATAATAATACGAACGAGCTGCAACTACAAGCAGCTAGAAGTAGCCTCCTTAGCCGAAAGCCGAAATCCGACCTCATGAAACTGAAGAAAACGGTATTTTTATGAAGCTTAATTTGAAAATTACGTTTTATATTTTAAATTGACATTTAATTTACTTGAAAAACACGCAACTGTCAATAATTTAACAATAAAAAACCCGTTTACACCTAGCAACACCATTTTTTTCTTCTATTGACTACATCATCTTTCAAGTGACGTTGGATCGTCTTGAAAAACATAAAACTGGGCGTATTTAAAAAAAAAAAAAACAATATACCCTGGTGGTATTTTTATGTTTTTTCATTAATCAAGATCTGTTTTGACATTAATATAAATAAAACATTTTTGAACGTTCATTTGCAATCTTAGTAGAGGCGGATATTGAAAAAATGATCAAGTGAAAATGTATCAAATGCCACTTAATCAGTTTTTAGGTACCCACTCTTTTATTCTTTTATGTTTGATGTTCTGTCGCTAAGGCGCCACTAAAAACTATCGTTAAATGCTTAAACCGATTTAAGTTCTGTGCCGCCCGTCTTTTTCGCTAATAAATATGGATCTACGCGAATCAGAAGTTATTCGAATCGTAACGTTATTAAACTGGAATGAGCCAGCGAAATGTCATTCGAAAATGTGAAGTTAATCGATCAATGGTTAAACATGTCTACAAAAGAAATCTGGAGACCGGTGGCTACGTCAGAAGACCTGGATCAGGTCGAAGAATAAAGACATCTGAACGAGATGATCGATTGTAGGGTCAGCAAGCCTCAGAAATCGTCATGCCCCTGAACGATTGTTATAAAGTAGAATTGCAGCACCTGCTCAGAGATGTCCGAGGTGTCGCTGTAAGTGATAGGACAATAAGAAGATGCCTTGAACGTGGTTTAAAACCATACAGACCCGCAACAGGTCCTAAACTTACCAGACCTCATAAGGCAGCAAGGTTTAATTTTGCTCGTGAACACCGTGACTGGACTTTGGCACAATGGCGGCAAGTACTATTTTCTGATGACTTCCATATGTATCTTTATGGTGCTGATGGTCGCAAAAGAGTATATCGTAGACCGGGAGAACGATATGCAAAACCATAAATGAAAAAAAAAAGTGAAATATGTGAAAGGGTATAAGTTTGGAGGTGGTTGAGTTTTGTCCAGGGAAAGTATAAGCTTAGAAGCCCGAACAGAGCTGAGTATCGTAAGAGGAACTGTGACTGCTGAATCGTATCGCATCACTGATATTCTTGAAGAGCATTTAGTGCCTTACTCAGGATTCATCGGTCAAGAATTAAATTTAATTCACGATAATGCGGCTTTATTGGAGGTATATGAAAAAATTCCGCAATCTAACGTTAAAAAGTTGAAAGGACAAAAAGATGGTATGTGTCATCAAAGTCAGAGGAGGCAATACCTCTTACTAAAGAAAGATTAACATCAGCGAAACCATTTTTTTTTAAATCAGTGTGACGTCGTTTTTGATATTTTTAGAAATCATATCTTCGTTAATGTAAATACTATGTTAATGTAAATTTGGTACCTTCCAATATGTTGGTGGACAATAAAATATTATTGTCCACCAATATATTTAATTATAGGTAATTGGACTAAACATTGACAACCTTGCAGTGATCGATTCTACTATGATATATCATGCATGAAAATAACTAATATTATAATAAATTAATCGATTTAAAAAAAAAGTCTTTCTATATATGCTCTTAAAAAGAAAGTAAACTTTTAATTAAATCAAATCCATAAATTAATTGCATTATATAGTTAATATGATATTTTTCTTTCTTCGCAACTTCCAATGCCATCTGGATCGGCCTCTTCATTACACGTTAATTACATTAAGTTAAGTGAAAACATAATTAAGGCCTGAATTAAAAATGCGTTGCCTCCTCATCAAATATTGTACGCACTAGTGATGCAAAACTAGTGATATACGGCCAAGCTTATTAACTCTTTAATTTACGGATTAGCTTGGGAATCTGTTAAATTCACAGTTCAGCACTGTAATGCATTTAGCTTAAATCCTGACTATTTATCACAGCGCGGTAGGACTGGACTAATTTGTCTCATATACATATGCACGAATCAGTGGGTACCTAATTTGAGCACTCCGTTATGTATGACAGAGTAACTCATCAACGCCGAATTCGCACACATCTGTTAATACGGAAAACGTAGCAGTAAGTGTGGCAAATTGTTGTATACACAGCTCCTTTAAGTAGTTACCCCCCAAAAGACGTGTGCGTTCAAATCCGTGTTGGGCCTAGTTGGTTTTTGTATTTCGCAAAACTTTTTATTATATTTAATGTATTGTTTTAGTGAATATATAAGTTTAAGTTAGTGTTTTTCTTATTTTTAAAGTCGCTTCTTAATGTATTGTATTTATCAATAAAACGTTGACACTTTTATCATTGGGAAGTACGACAAGAAATCATAGGCTTAACATTTACATGGTATTACTCAACGCATTAATATACCGGATGTTTCAAGACCGCTTGAAGTGCAAGAGATTGGTGGTCCAAATCCTAAGCTCAGCATATGCTTTTTGTCATACATTTTTTTTTTGGTAACTCGCTTGCCGTAATACTGAAAAAACCGACAATCCATTATCCCAGAGACGGTGGGACGAGCCGCTCTGCAGAATAGTTCAGGACAATTTACTCAACACGTCTGCTACTACTGCTGAGCGTGCGCGACTGCTGGCTGTGGGTGAGTGGGAGTTCGGTCTTTGGCTTCTCGCACTGCCATCGTCGAGCATAGGCACTTTGTTCGACGACACGACCTTCCGCCTCGCTGCTTCTTTACGTCTTGGTGCCGCCTGCTGCACTCCTCATCGCTGTCACTGTGGTAAAGCTGTAGCCTCGGACACCACGGCCTGTCATGCAAGCAAACATAAATGACATCATCCGTCGAGCTCTTGTTACCGTCGGCGTTCCAGCTATCTTAGAACCCAATGGCTTGGCACGCGACGATGGCAAAAGACCGGACGGCATGTCTTTGTTTCCTTGGAAGATGGGTAAGGCCTTTAGTGTGGGACGCAACTTGCGGCGATACTCTTGCGCCATCACATCTTCCAAGCTCATCGTGCTGTACAGGCGCTGCCGCTGCGGCTGCGGAGAACCTCAAGCGGCGTAAATATAGTAACCTTTGTGGTAACTATATTTTTGAGCCGTTTGGGGTCGAAACTCTGGGGCCGTGGGGTCCGAGTGCTCACAGCCTTTTCAAGGAAATATCTAAACGCCTAGTTGACACTTCCCGTGACCCAAGGACTGGGTTTTACTTTGGCCAGAGGCTAAGTATTGCCATACAACGTGGCAACGCCGCCAGTCTCTTGGGTACGACCGTTACCAGTTGACAGCGTTGAGGAGGAGTTTTTTTGACGCCCTTTTATAATTTGTTGTTATTTTAGTTTTAGTTATCTAGTTTTAAAAATAATATTAATCAGTAATTATAAAAATGTTTTTTTTTTTTAATAAAGTATTTTACATTTAGTTTTAGTCATATTTAAGAAAAATAAAATATTTTAATAATATTTATGATTAAACATAACTTTGATTTTATTTTGCTACAAATATTTATATTCAGTTTTCATAATATTCATATTTTGCCTACTGACTTAAACGGGTATCTAGTCAAGTGATATCCTATTAGCGCCAACAATAAAATAGGAAGCGCTAGAAATATTTAAGATTGACTTACATAATTTACTAATGTTATAGCTTAAGGATTATTTTATGATGAAAACATAAGTAAGTAAAATTAATGAATAACCTCAAATTTTAACATCTATCGATTAGAGAGAGTCGATAATAATTTCAGAGCAATTCACATGGGCTCGCTACCTAGTTTGACCAAACCGGTATCTTACTCGTTAGTAAGATATCGGTTTGGCCAAACCAGCCACTTTTGCCAATCACACTTGGATGCGAACCAATGAAGGGGTTAGCACTATATTAGGTCATATTTTAGACGTAAATGTATTTTATTTATTTATTTATTTATGGTTCACCCACAGCACATATATGGACATAGATACATTGAGTCTTATAATATTCTAATATATATGCCAATTACGGGCAAACACAACATTGACAAAAGTACGCCAGATTATTTATACACTACTAAAAAGAGACACGATGTAAAAAACAATGACATATAATACATCCAATACATACAAAAAACGGAAAATAGCAGTAGTAGACCAGTGAATACAGTATTTTTTTACGGATGTATATTAATTAGGTAGAACTACAAGCATTTTTTTTTCTATACCAGTCAGGTGTCATTATACGTTTATCCAATACGATTGGCAACTGTGAACGCTAGTTATGTTATAAGTTAATAATTTAAAAAGGGTTAATAAGGCATTAGGAAGCAAAAGGCACTTACTCGGCTTTGTTATCGGAGCAACAAATTCAAACACTCTCATAAATAAGATAAAACCAAGATAATCATTTATTAATGTGACAGAAATGTTCAGTTTGCTGAATTCATTTATTGCTCTGCGATTTTGATGGAATTGCTCCGCTTCTTAGCAGCCCTGGTTAATAATGCTCTCACCGGCAATTTGTCACTCAGGCAAAAATTAATTTCTCGTCGTAAATTTCTACTTTCTCCTGATGGCGATATTAAAAAATATGGTACGATTAAAATTCTTTACACCAGATTTAACAACGCGTTACAAGCCCTAAGCGATGGCTATGAAAAAACAGAACTTTTTTCTTGTAAAGTCGAATTAAATCACATCAATCTGTAAAATCTTCATACATAGATTTTAACAGAGTGAGTATTCCTTATTATGTACACCATACATATAACATTTTTGTGAAGAAAACATTTCTTATACTCATGTGAAATGTTTTCTTGTTTCTTGAGATATTGTATTTATTTACAGTTTTTCTATGTACTTTCAACGTGGTCCACACATGTTTCACACATGTTCGACAATAGTTACATGATAGATTAGAATTTCTAACTTAGCTATAACCTATGACCTTATCATCTCGAGGGTGTATCAGTGGTCTCTAACAATTGATGTAGAGATATCTTTAATAAGAATTTTCGCGGTGATATCTAGCTGCATAATAAAGCTCAACGTCAAGCACCAGGTGACAGACTATTATTTGGAGACGGGCGAAAGTGGACCCAAATAATCTATTAATTAACGAAGCTCCGTTCAAGTGTAAATATAAAATAATTATACCTGCAATTTTGTGAGATTTATTTAAAAAATATTGAATTTTTAGGACACGGTAATCAAAATTTATACCTAAATATTTTCAATTTACTTAAATTAAGTAATCGTGCAATTACAAAACGCAACTGTTTTCCGATTACGTTCCAATCCAATGACATGTGTTTTTGCTCAAGGGTTTTCTTACCATAAATGGCTCTTTCTCTTAGTTTTTATGCATTATATAACGTCAAAAATTAATAAAAAACAATATGCAAACCTGATATAAAACGCCAATCAACAATGCAAAAGCATCTAATAAAAATGGAACTATAGCGATTTTGTAGTATATCTTATAAAGGAACGACATCAATAATGATCGATTGAGTTCCGTCACTACTGTCACTGTCAGATCTGTGATTGTCTAGTCCATCGTTACGTTTGTATTTTCGCCTGGGATTTTATGTTTATCAATGCGATTTTGTAGATTCTCGACGACTTGGCCTTTACATCTTGAACTGAAAATACTGTACCCTGTCTTAGAATACCGCATTCTTCTCTGGACAATGAGTTGCTTTTGATTTGGACTTCAATTACAACCACAAACATACGTTGCGTTAATTTCCACTTATGACTTGCGCTCTTACGGAGGCGTCGTCTCTCTGATGAAGGTGCTCAGAGCTTTGAAAAAGTAAAGACATGGTTGTATCCACGTGACGTAAGTATATTCGTAAAAAACATGTATTTATTACATAAGTTAAGAACTTATTTAGGATATCTATCTAAACAACAAACTGAAATTCGTTTAGCTTTTATAGGTATAAATACATATTGTTGTAATCTTATATTAGGCTCATTGTTACTGTTATTTCCCTATACTTTACCTGACTAAAACAGTATGCAGTAAAAGACTGGCCGAGGTAGCAGTAGAAGTAGTGTATTTTACTGAGATCTTTCAGTCATCAAAATGGAAAATGGGTGGCTGTTGCATTTTGTCTTGAAATATTTATATACCGCTCCACAGGTATCAGAGGTCATATTCTCTTTCATATCAAACGTCATTTCTGTTTTTCTTTCGGGTGGGAACCTGGAGACCTGCGATTCAGGAACTTTTGTTACTTATACATGGAACTCTTTGTGTTTATTATACTAAAGGTGAATTTATTTATTTTAAGATAATTAATTAATTCCAGATAACAGGAGACGACAACATTTGTCACTCATGTTGGGGGCTGATAAGCTGCGTCGCTGAAAATGAAACCCGACAGCAACTTCGCCATCGTAACGTCTGTGTTGCATAAAATAAAAACTATGTAAAAATACCAATAAATTAGATTTATTACTTATACTTTTTTTATTCAAAAAACCCTGCCATTCAATAGCTGTACAAAGCTAGTTAGCTCTGGCTGTTATAATTTATGTAAAACAATATTATCTTCTCTCAGCGTAATAAGAATCGTTTTACTTGACTATAATTATTCGCTTATAGATCAAAATCGTAACGACATAGTTTTAATAGTGATTGAACTAATTACTGGGTTGGTAATCAGTTTAGTCTCTAGCTGCAGGCTAGCAGTTTTATGATTCATCATCATCAATTAGGCCTGTGCAGGCACTGAAGTAAAAATTCGGGTTTTGGCTTATGACGAGAAGCACGTAAAGTTAGAACTAAATCTGCGAGTGAAATACAGTAGTTTATTCGAATCTTCCTGTGAGTCGTCTTTAATATTATTATATTTTGATTCTCTTAATTACGGAGACATTCCACTGTTAAATAGCTTAATCGTAAGATTTTTAGGTTATCTTGTTTAAAGACGTATATCTCTTTTCTCCCAACTTTTCCGTCGTACTTTCCATTTACTTTTCTGATAGTCTTTAGTCGTTTTACAACTATGTATAAGTTGCTATAATGAATGCTACCTCCAAGAATGGGTCCCAAAATACATGTAGTCTCGCCCGTCTCCTTTATCTTTTTATTTTCTGTCGTCTTTTTGTATGGGTGCAATGCATTATTCCCTGCCTTCGTAGTAGGTAATCAAATTCACTAATATTAAAATGAAAATGGTGTGCCCGTGTAGCATGCATAGAAAGGTGATTGAATTGGCTACATCTGACGATGTACTGTAATAATAAAGCAGGATGCAGGAGCCACGCTCGACGATCCGAACGACAAAGGCAGTCATTTTGTAATCCGATTACATGCTACCTATCTCCAGCGGCAGCGAGTATCAAAAAGATGTGGTCATATTTAAGGGTGCACTTCTTCATTTAACTAAACAACTTTCTCTATAGAACCAATATCGTAAGCGGAAAAAAAAACCGGTATTTTATCGAAGAATAACACGCCCGACATCAGCCAGTGGTCTAGGATACGGTGGACCTGTTGGACGCACGAGTATGTGGTAGACCTATTGGATGCACAAACGCTTGGTCCTGAAACCGAATTGCTCTTTGGGAATGAGACACCCTGGGCGTAGCCTTTTCAAGTGCATTCAGGAGGCTATGGATAGATAGGTAGATAGAGATAGGGCGGTAGCTCGCAGCAACCAAATTTTTTTTTTAAACAGTGTCTGTTTGATGGTCTGTTTCACTCTTATACAATACAATAACCTTTATTTCAGGCAACTAAGGCCCATGCATTACAATACATATAAAAGTATGAAAAACAATAAACTAATGAATACCTACTTTATACAAAAGTAACTTAATAACTACTGCATATGAAGTGACGGAGTTGTGTTACGCAGCTGGCCGCGGAAACGCCGATACAGCACACTTTTCGGCCAAAACTCTTCCTTGAGGAATGTCACCAAATGGTGAGTCGGAACGCGCACCACAAACGACTTGAAATTGGTGTTATGGCGCGCCACCAGCTTCTCCACCCTCAACGTCCAGTTTGTCGTCACCCATATGTACTCTACGATGTCCTCAGTCTTTGTAGAATGGTGCAAACGGGACATGTAGGTACAGCTGCGTCGTCGGTACTGCAGGACGTAGTAGCATGTTAGATCCTGCCGGCGCCGACCCCCACATTTTGTTCACCACAACGTACGTTTACGTTGGAGTCTTCTGATGACCCACTTGCCGGAATAGCATTGCGCAACAACGCTACTTCAGCTCGCAATTCACTCACTAATGATGACATCCGATGACTCCAACTTGGACTTCATCTGAGCCAGGCTCACCTTCAGAGACGTGATGTCCTTTAGCAGCCTGGTGACGTCGACGTGGTCGAAAGTGACAGGAGGCAGCTTGGCTTGCTTATGTATGACCAAACCGTTCTCACACATGTTGTATACATATCACATAATCAAGCACTACCCAGATAAAGCTCTCTTTGTAATCCCGTTTTTAAAAGGATTCCGTAGCCCGATGGCTAAAACGGAACCCTTACACATTCGCCCTGTTCGTCTGTCTGTTGATATATCGGTCCGTATGTCACAGCCAGTTTGAAATTAGGAGAGTGGGTGTCTTCTATAAACCGCTACAGAAAAGTGATTGCAATTTATGAAAATAAAATAGGTAATAACACAAACATTACTTACATCCTTTATAAAATAAGAGCCTTTACTAGTTGTTTTTTCAATAAAATGGACCAGATTACTGAATGATATAAATGGAATAGGTTTTGTATTAATTAATAACGCACTATAAATAAAATTGGCTTTCGAAAACGGATTAAACTTTTTGTGCGAACAAAGCATTGAACCTGAAAAACACAATATTAAATCAGTTGACGTTATGCTGCATTTTCGTAACGAACCATTCAAGTGGTAAGTAATATTAGTAATAAGTTTATTGTTCATAAAAGAAACATAACAGTTGTGGCATACAAATCGGTGAGCAACAAACTAAGCATCGCTTGTGTCTTGTGGCTCAGGAGTGCGAAATTATACTAATTAAAGCATTTAAATACAACAGTTTAATTGGGTAATTGTCATAACTGAAAAACCTTATTTTATTAAATACACTTTAATATGGGATCAACCCCAAAATAGCGAAAAAATCTGTTCTCCATTTACGAGAGTATTATGTTACGTCGTTCATCCACAAAACTTTAATAGGAATGCCAATAGATATTATTAATTGATGCTTGAGAATATTACGCGCAGCCTTACATCTGGCCAATATTAAAATGTTTATGGCAAAACAAGAAAACAGTACAAGGGACAGTGGTCGTTAAATGGAAAAAGAACGAGTCGGCTTAATTAAAGAGACGCTTTAGATTAAAAATGAATTTTCTCACGCCTCTTCATGCTCTAGATTTGGCTGAAAGACTGTGGGGACCATAAAAGAGCAATAAAAACATCGATTTTGCATAAGAATCCCGCAGATGCGGTTGCCGCTCGGGCGGGCTGGGACAACAAGAAGCCGAGGACTGTGCGCAATTCGAGCGCCGATTAAGGTCTCCCGATATCACGTAATTTTATTGTTCGATTAAAGAGTCAGTTATTAAATCATCAATGCATCGCATTATATCATTGGCGCGGATAATCTGAAAACACTCATACAGCCCAAAGGACGTAATAAACGTGTTATTAAAATCTCTTAAAGGGAAACATTCGTTAATTGCACGCAATTTTGGCTCATTTGGCGCTAAATAAACCTAAATTTCCCTTAATTTATTACATTTAAACATTCCTATTTGGATTTTTTTAACTTTTCTGTCATTCGAATCTAAAGCGATAACTTAGGGATCATTAATATGTAGTAAAATACTAGATGAATGGTATAAATTATTGTGTAAAATTTATTAAAATACGTATAAAAACTCCATGTAGTAAAACGAACGTTTATTAAATTGTTATCTATATAAAGTAGCATCGAGAAATCATATCGCTTTACGTTGAAATTATTGCTGCTTCAAAAACCTTACGAACTTTAATTAATAATAAAATGGTGTTCGTCATTTGAAATATACAGCAAGTTGCAGTTCTAAGATTCTCATGTAAATTATTATCTTTACAGAGCTCTGCGCAGATGATTTAAGTTTTGTTTTGAATAAATAAACGAAAAAAAGAATATAATATTATAACAAAACGTAGATCACAATACTTTGCGAGGTCGTAATTTTAATTTAGAAGGGCACTTTATGTTTGGAGGGTAGATTTTAACCGAGAGACAAATGGATAAGTATAATTAATAAGTATAATAAGTACTAATTTCAAGTCCTTTTCTCGCTTTTGCCGAATACTTTTGCGTAATACAGTAAAAACCAGAGAACATTAGTTACGATCGATAGTGTGGTCGACGCCTCGGCGGCGTGAAACTAATAGACTGTGCTCACGTTTTAAACTATCTATAATAATATGTACAAAGTTCCCCTGCTAGTTAAGATTACATCTGTGTGGAATAGCTGAACAGATTTATTACAAACATGCTTATGCAAATGTGCGAGACTTTCACTGGAAAAGGACGTAATCTCGTTTTCTCACTGCTTCAAAATTAACACTGAAACACAAACTGTATGAGAATAATAATAATGTGACGTCTAAATTAAAAGTTAGTTGATAAAATTTATACAACGGTAAATATCAACGCTTTAATACAGTATTTATTTGTATTTCATTGAAGAATGTTAAGATTTCATTAGTTAGGTAAGCAAACTTTTCTTAAAAATGCATTGTTAACAAAAATGAGGATTCTGTGAACATTTCATGAAACAGTAGGTACATACGTATCCCTTTGCACCGTTTATCGAAAAAAAATAGTGCATGGTGTCCCTCCGCGGGGAAGAAGTGAAACTTCGTAATACTACACGCATGCGTTCGAGTGCCACGCATTCACTCTCGTTATTTTATTGAGCTTCTAAATAATATTTTATTGTTGTCCACTTTTTATTACATAAGTTTATCGAGGTTATTCTACTCATGGAAATTGAGCGAAGGCTGGTCACACCGAAGAGTCGAATGCATGACTATTTGCACGCCATCTTGCGTACCTAGTAGAACTACGTAGTTAAAATCTTGTAATAGCGCCATCTCTTAGTGGGTAATAGAAAATATTCCCCCTCCATTAGAACGTTAAACTTGTTGGAAGTCGCATAAGAAGTTTCACTTCAAAAAACACTCCAAATGGAAAATACCTTGCGGGTTGAGTTAAAATGTCTTTAACTTTTGCAAGGGCCGAAAATGGGTCGACTAGACTGTTGCCCATAAATCTCTATGCAGACAGTAACAATCTGTAACTGGCCTGTCTTCAGTTCTACGTACTCTCACTAAAAACGTCACAGACATAATGGATTTTGTCGACACGATAATCTGGCACTACGTACTAATAAATATTAATGGAGCAAAAAGCCTAAAGACTTGGGATGTGCTCGTTGTTGTTACATTATTTTAACTAGTGTCCGGCCAAAACAGGGTTTTCAAACTAAATTAAAATCCAGCTTATTTTTACATTTGTTAAAGACTGTTAGTATGTGTGAAATAAAAAAAAATACAATTATTTAAGTATTAAACAAAAAATTGTTATTTCGTTATGTTTTAATAACAATTTACAATTTAAAGCCAATAGCTTTGGCGAACTCAGTTGTGAAAAGCGTAATCACGAGCCTCGAATCATCCAAAGTAAGCCGAACGACACATGACAATTCCAGATCGATCGGCTATTATTGCCCTAAACCGAAACTGTGTCCGAAACCGAACCTTCGATCAATCACTAATTTTAATGCAATTATAAAACAAATATAATAAGTGAATTTCAACGTATTTACTTATTATATACAGGATGTAACGGAAAGGGTATATACATACTTAACTGAACATGTTTCCCTATCGGACAAACATCGTAATAGCGAAAAAAAGACCAGCTGTCGTCATGAAAATGCTTGAAGAATTTTCACAAACACAGGTATATGTTATCTATCTTCAAACTTAAATACTCCTAAACATTGAGTAAAGTGGAAACATGAATGCGGATTATTGTACTTTACACCGACAAGCGGTCGGGCACCAGTGGTACAAAGTGGAATGTTCACAATTTTGACGTCCATTGTGTCCCACCATTTGATTTTGATGAAACAAATTACAGTAGCATAAACTCGAGTTCACTTATCCACAAAAGACCTGGCACTGATGGAAATAATAAAATGTTATGGTGAATTAAAATTTAGAAAAAGTCACGTCGAAAATTACACATAAGTACTTATTTTAGTTTTTTTTCACGCAATTGTGGTTTGAATGGCTTTGAAATAGCTTCAGATGGTAAAAAAAGAATAACGACTGAACTTAAATAGGTACCAGCGACCGACTTAAAATAACGTTTCTGTAGCACCTAGAATTCAGTCCAGAGCTGCCAAGGACCAATCTTTGATGAATTCAGCTCATCCTGGCGGGATGAGCTGAATTCGTCTGCGCCAATTAAGATGTCTGAAGAGAGAGATCAGGGAGGTGGTAAGTAGACCTTTGCCTAGCAGTGGAAAAATACGGGTTAAAAAGGTGCTTCGGTAGTTAGAGATATTGCTATTTTCATCGTCATCTAGCTAGCCTTTTACCTACTCTTTTGGGGTCGGCTTTCAGTCTTACTGGATGCATCTGAGTAACAGTAATGTGCTGCTCTTTTTTTCCGCCACATCCCAGTTACTGGTTTACAACATACCTACTGGTAAGTCTGGTATTTGGATTGTCGGGTTTCCCCTAGTGGCTTTTTAAGATCCAGGAATAGCAGCCAGGACCAAAGGCCTTAAGTACTTTTCGAGGGAAGGCGGAGCCTACGTATGTAATGAATGCCACGGAACGACCTAGGAACGCGTAGCTTTACCAACATTAATGCTTCGGATATTGCTATTGTAAAGTAAACCCGGTGAAGTACACTTTAAAAAAATAACCTATAACAAAAATATTGCTATCCTTTAAACGAAATAAGCAGAACGTATCTTAAACTTGTGCAATATTTTACTTAGTTTAAAGTTATTTTATCAGGAGCGTTGTTTCGTTTTAAAGTTAAGGAGCCGACGGTTGCCGTTTTCGGCTACAATAAGTTTGTAGTTACGATAAATCTTCATAAATGCAGATGACAGTGGAGAGTACGCCGAGAGCATAATGCATAATTATTGCTGCTTTAAACTAGCTTGGGTTGGCAGTAGTTCTATTCTACAATGGTATTAATAGTGGAAGATAGTTTTTTTTTTATAGCCTGTAAAATTGAGGTTTTTGTATACATTTAAATCTTTAATTTAGTAAATGAATAATTCAATATTTATAAATTATTAATTAATTTGTCGTAAAAAAACTAGTCGATCGTAAAAACTATAATGAAACAGTTTTTTTAGCCCATAGGTACCTACTACCTCATTCGCGTGTGTTTTGTTTTGTTGATAGAGCTATTTTTGATAGCTTTTTTTTGAGACATTCAATATTTATTTAAATTTAAGCTTATGTTTGATCAGTCTTACTGAAACAATAGAAAAAATAATACCAGCTAATTAGACCGTTGTCTGTCGGTAGTAAACTTTTTATAGAATAGGGTCATGGGTTAGGACCAAGGATTTAGGTAAGCTCCTCCATTTCTTAATTACGACCAGTCTGTAGACTTCAGTTCCTATCGGAAAAACGCAGGTGTGGAATGTAATTGCTGCTGAGTTAACGTACACTCTTAGTATATTTTTTTAGGTATACTGAAGGTATAATAAAATAGTTGAACCTATTTGACTAGATCTGTATCGGTGTCTTAATTCCCTTTTATATCACACTATACCTTCCTGTCGTAGACGATTATAGTTCCACTTCATAATATATTGGGATCTGTTTCTTGTCGATAATACATGAAGAAGAGTAATTGTAAAAAAAAAAAATTTAAAAAAAGTAAATTTAAAAGTACTTGTAAAAAGAGTAATGATTGATGACGTATAACAAATACGCCATGTAAAAGTAGCCAGTGAAGTAGCACTATATATCCAAGAGATTGTTCCTCTTCCAAACGTCACATTACCAAATCAGCGTAATTATACAGGCCTGGGCATTTCTTTGTTATTTAAGCATCAAATTCGACTTTAGTTAATTGGTACCTAGCTGTGCTGCTGCGACTTTCATTTCGCTGAATAATGCACAGTAACGAATAGTGTCTGATACTTAATTTGCAATTGCAGCTTTTCCTTGAAATTAACGGCAATACGAATCCTCCAAACAGCTTGTATACACGGTGTTGTTTTGCAACCTCGTCAAACAGGAGGTGGTCCAAAAGGCATACATAATCATTTAAAATAACAGTACCTAGTTAATTATTAGTAATCGCAGATTTTTTTGGTTGTTTACGTTTGTCAATATTTCAGAATAACCCCCTTAACGTGGTTTAGGGAATAAGAAATTATCAATTAAACGTTTCAGATTGTTTGTATGTGTGTAAGCGAGGTTATAGGGCAAGAACAGGCGGGCCGCGTTTAAAACACGGGTGGTTCAAACTTACCAATTTCCGTAAATAAGAAAAAAAAAAATTACCTACCCATTTTATTATTGATTCGGGACGAGAATCATCAGCGTAGTTACCTCCTTGAATTTGACGAGGATACAAAACAACACCTTGTACATTATGTTATGTTATGAAATCACAAAAAGTTGATTTTTGTATAATTCAATTCCTTTTTATGATTATTTATTATTTTTTAAAATGTAACGGGGTAGAACCCATTACTTTGGATTTATTTTATAGACGGTGGAGCACTTTTCTAGAACGTGGAACACTTCATATTCGGATATTACCTCAGTGATAGAAAAAAATAATTCCATGAGCTAAAATTTGTTTTTTCTTAATACTAACTGAAAAGTTTAAAATATAAAAACCACGAGAATTTAAATAAATCGGTAGTTGCTTGTTTAAAAAAAACCGTTTACATAGGGTATGTAGACAAAAAGCAGAATTTTTCACACAATTCTCATGAATTTCTTCACAAGAATAGTAATAATTAGTCATGGTTTAAACCAAAACAAAGACAATGAAGTTTTACAGAACATTGCAATTGGTCACCGAAAATAGCATACAGAATTAAATCTTTTTTAGGGTTCCTTAAACGTCCGAATAAAACAACAGAACCTTTAAAGGCTCACTCATGTGTCTGTCCGTCTGTCTCAGCCAATTTGCTCCGAATCTACTGGACCGATTATGTTGAAATTTGGTACACATCGCTTGTGCGACCGGAACACGGTCGTCTAACGTAAATAAATACATCAATTTTGAATACGGTGGGCTTTGTGGCCTGAATTAAGTTTTGTAAACTGTACATATCAAATGAAAGGGCTCGTTTCGAGGACCGCATTTCTTTGGTTCTTATTATTTTTACATCACGCATTTAGTCCCCGAAGGGTTAACTGAAACACTAATCATTATTAATCACGTTAAATAGATTTTGAGATATTTTTTGAAAGTTATCTCATCCCGACTACGGGACCCGTCCCTGTGTGTGTTCTTACACTTGGCAGGTTTTTTATACCAACAATTTTAAAGAGTATGAAGTTTTTATTTACATTTGCGATTATATTATTAGGCCACTTGATGACGAAACACTATTTAATATTTGAGTTGTAGTACATAATAACTTAGTATAGAAAGTCGGTTATTTGTTTGTTTCACTTTTTTTTTGCAACCGACTTCCGAAGCTAGAGTTATTATTATGCACTTTGTGTTATTTTTTGTAGTCCGTTGTATTTTTTTGCAAAAAGTTTTCTACTAAGTTTTCTGCAAATGGATCTAATTTACCTAGTACCTAGTAAGTTCCCAGAAGTCTCTAGATCTCATCTTGCCTCCGTAAGCCCTAATAAGTCTCTAGATTACTACTTTTAGTGCCACACACTTTATAAAGTGTGTTCCACTGTAGGCACTGAAAAGGAAACTATTACTATATTATTAAATTATATTAAACTATAAGAAACTATTACTATATTATTTATTTTTTCATCATGCAATACGGAAGAATAAATAACAACTGTTCTGATTGAAACCGTTTACAAATATCATGAAATACAATATGGCTGACACGCGAAACGGAAACTTTGAATGAATTCGTTTATTTATTGACTATATCGCCGACGGTCTTACTGGAGCTGCGGAGCGAGTCTTTGTTGACAAAATACGTACCTACAGATATTTTTATTTTATTTATAACATAGTAATGTATTACTTTTTGATGTAAGAATGAAAAAAACACGATCATATTACGATCGTATTTCCTGCATGTCATAACATCACGGCTTTTATCCATAAATGCTTAGGCAGAAGGTGTACCTAATAGTACTCCCACGTTTCGCCAGTTATGTTTAAGTCCCATGTAATAGGGGGCGAGCTTATTGCCATCAAACGGGCACAAATCCAGACTCCGTGGCTGGGCTTATACTCTCTAAGTCCGTCAACGAATGTACGGGTCCGTCCGTAACTAGCTTTATAGTTTGAAATGAACCCTACTCTCTAATATTTTCAGATTCATGGGTTTTGAAAACACATCAGGAGTAAGGACAACCATCGAATCGTATTGTGATTCAATTTTAGTTCGGACCCCTAACGAATCTTATGTCCGTAAGTGATACGGAGTAGGAAACAACCGTAACTTCGGCCGAAACTACGGATTTCGCGCTTAGAGAGTAGACCCCCTGCTCCTGAGAAATTCCTGATGAAAACATTCAAAAACATTTTGCCCGACTGGGAATCGTAGTCAGGACATCATGCTAAGCAGTCGCGCTTGCGACCACTTGACCAGAGCGACAGAAAATAAGGACTTATAATCGTGATTATAAATTCTTGTTATAAATACCGTGTACTTTCCTTCTGCTGGGAAAAACCACCCTCCATCTTTTCCAGCAGTTCCAGCTCCATGCCACTTGCACTTTTTCCATCTTCTTTAAATATGTCACGGCAACTGTTTCATACGATCAATTTGAGGTTAATATCTCCAATAACGTGTTGAAGTCGGTAAAACGGCGTCAGTCTATTGCCAAATATGTGTAAAATACACCCTTCCAAAAAGTAGGTAACTTAGATGCAATGGAAATACTGTACATAGGAAAGCGTTCGTTTGCTAAAAAAACTCTAAAAGGCAAAATTACAACAGTAACATTCTAACTGCGTTCTTATTTTTGCCATTATTCACACCTGTCGTGAAAAATATTACTAAAAATCATGTTGCAACATAACACTTCTTAGTGCTGCCCGAAAACCCGGGATTCATAATACGATTAATAAGTTGCATTCAGCCTTATCGATCGCAATGAAATCGAGTTTGCAAAAAAATACATGAGACTGTATGAAAACTCATTGGTATTATTTAATTTTGAAATTGGTTATTTAATACTATCTTTTTTAATCATTTTATCAAGTAATTATTAGATCAAAAGCATCTAATAATTAATTAATGAACGTTAAGGCAACGTTCATTAATTAATTATTAGAGCGAGAGAAGAAGATAAATTAATTTTATGAATTACTGAAGGCAGTAAACCCTAAAAATTCCAAGTCAACATTTTGAGGATTTTCTTTCTTTGAGAAACTTATACGAGTATATAGAAAGGACAAAGTTTCAATTAAACTAGCAGCGAGCAGCAAAAAAATGTCATAACCACTAACTAATTCATGTTTTAACAACCGTTTCATAATAAGGTAAGTAAGTAATTAGGTACATTGATGTTAGTTAAATACAGTGTTGTTTTCATGAAAAGCAACATGCTTTAAATGTTGTTAATGTTAATTTTTTTTTTCAAATTATAGTGGTGCCCTACAGTAAGGTGGAGTGAAAAAATAATGTTAAATATTATACGATTCCTGTATGATCTATCGATAATATGTATTATTACATGTGTTTATGCAAAATATTAACTATTTAATTCAATATTTTAAGGTAGCGCAGTAGGTTTGAAGTTTAGAAAAAAAAAACATTTTACACCGTCTTTCGTCGAAATGTTTGAAATTTCTGTGACGGTGTCATCATCATCATCAGCCTATATTGTTCCCACTGCTGGGATGCAGGCCTCCTCTCTATGAGAGGGAATGGGCTGTAATCCACCACGTGGGCCCAGTGCGGGATGGTAGATGTCACATGTTTTCGAATTTTTAGTTCTAGGACATGCCGGTTTCCTCACGATGTTTTCCTTCACCGTTTTTGAGAGCAGCGATGATGAAATAAATTACACAAAGTAATGCGCCTGCCTGGGTTTGAACGTACGACTTACTGCTCGTAAGTCGGGGCTGCTACCACTAGGCCACCGCTGCTCTGTGACGGTGTATTTCGTTGTTATTGAATCGAAGTTATCTTTTCTTTTTCTCAATCTATTAAATCTTAGTTACTTGTTGCCATCAACCATAAGGTCTGGAAGTTAGAATTCAGGAACTGTTCTTTCTTTGCACAAATTTTTTGCCATTAATACTCTCTGAACAGCCAGTTCCCTTACGTGAGAATCATAATCTTGTAACATAGCCGGCAACACATTTTCTGGGTGAAGGAAGAAAGCCTTTCTTTAGATAGTTGTAAAGACAATGCTTTTCAGGTCATCTCGCAAATACAAACACCTTTTAACCATTGTTATATACATGTGTCGGACCATATTTACGTGTCGATTTTGTCTTGGTATCAAAGTACGTTGTAGCGTAATCAAGATATAAGTTTCTTCGAATTTCTTGTCGCTTTAGCTGTTCTAAATGATGAATCCAGCTTGAGAAAGTTAACCATCGAGAATGGGCAAGTGTTCATGGCTCTTTGTTAACCAGGTTGGATTTGACCGTAAAAGCAAAAATGGCGGAGCACATCTGGCACAGGTATTTTTGATCGTTGCTTAACAAATCAGTGTTCTGATCCCTCAATTCTATGGCAGTGGGTTCAAATGCTTCTACTTTCAAGTCGAGACACTTGCCGTTATTTTGTCATATGCTGCCATAAGAACTAATAGAGCCTGTTGTAGTACCATCGAGAATGGAGAACAAATAGCGATGTGGCAATTGTGTTCATTTCGAGGTTTTTGGCGTAATTGCGCATACATGATAGATATTATATGAAATCAATCCACAATATGCGACAACTTGATAATGGCTTATTTTAGGAATTGATGCTTTGATCCATATTTTCTCTATGTCAGTCGCCATCATTTCACATAACTCTTTCACTGAAGAGTCTTTATCCAAGTCAAGCATGTTGTTTCTAAGCCACAAACAATTTTCTATATCAATACAATATATTGGTAACATTACCGACGACTACACACTTCTACACATTACACCACATTACGCCACATTGACTTTACGACTTTCTTTAAATGGATCTCCAAACACAGGGCACCGCAGGTTCTTCACATAAGGTTCACTTCTCTGCCTGCTGGCAGAGAAGTGAACCAGCTAACTACTGTTATGACGACGAAAAGAAAATTTCTTTTATGCAAATATTTGCAACTCGGATTAATGATATTCCACCACAAAATAATACGTTTATTCCCAAGATTAGGCTAAGAACAATGTAAAATAGTTTGTCTAAGACACAAAAAAAAATACTTCAATTTGGCGGGTACAACTTGGAACTAAAAATGTAAGTTTTTTATAAACTATCATCACGGTGCGCCACCTGAAAATGAAGTCGTAGATTCTTGTTTTTAAAAGAAGCTTTCTTTTTACTTGTTTCGCTCCACCCTACCCTACAGTGTCTGTAATTGTGTCTTAGCTTTAAGCGAATGTTGTAAGAACTTGTTAAAGATTTATAGAATACAAATAAAAATATAATTACGAATAGGTAATGCAATGCAGAATCATCCGTGGAAATATTCATAACACAATTTTGCATCATACATAATAAATCACAACTTTTGTGGAGTTTATCCTACTAATATTATAAATGCGAAAGTTTGTGAGGATGGATGTTTGTTACTCTTTCACGCAAAAGCTACTAAATGGATTTGGATGAAATTTGGCACACGGATAGATTATAACCTGAATTAACACATAGGATACTTTTTATCCCGATAGTATGTTCCTGTGGGACAATTATCGAACTCCATGCTGGCGGCGCCGCGGGCATAAGCTAGTTTTCAATAAAGTCAAAAAAAAAATCGTTGTTTAAGTATAAATATCACAGTAAAAACTCTTAATTAGTCAAAGCTTCTTTTGACTGGTTAAAACTATTTTAACAATGATTTACATTTACTTCGATTAAGTCGTAAGGTTAATATTTTGTGACCTTTTGAAAAACATCGTGTTGTAGTAATTCTAGGTAATTAAAACTGAAGCGTTCTCAAACAAAATATTTTAATAGAGAAAACGCCAATTAACTTAATTAGGGTTTTGACTGACACCGTTCAAAATTTGTTTTGTCCAATTGACAGTTTAAGCTGTTACATAAATATTACTGCTATTCATTGTTATTTGACGGCACGATTGGCGCAGTGGTTGAACGATCGACTGCTGCGCTGCGTGTCGCGGGTTTGATCCCCGCACGGAACAAATATTTGTATGGCCTACAGATAGTTGTTCCGGGTCTGGCTGTTTGTGTATTACATGTGAGTTTAAATGCCTGTAAACGCACCAACGACACAGGAGAAATTCCTAATGTGGGGCAACGTTTTTTTAAAAAAAAAAAACTCATATTTGCTCTGTAGATAGTATTGTAATAAATCAACTTCTAAAGATTCATTAAAGGCCTGCTCTTTCTTTGGCGAGATGGACAAGGTAGGACATAATTTATTTATAAGCCAGAAATCAAACCTTAATCTTATACGTACGCTTTTCAGCCTTTGTCAGCGATCTTTTGCTTGTTGGTACAGTAAATAATAATGTACTTCTTTAAGTAGCCAACTGTTGGTCATAGGTATACCATTCAGGTAAGACACAAAACATAATTTGAACAACCAGGAAAACATCACATACATCAGCAATAGGCGCATTTGCGAATGTTTCTGTTGTAATTGTCTCGTGCAATACTTGTAGTCACACCTTTTTGCGAAAAATGTGCGATTCTACAATTTCTTTTTTAAAAAAAGGTGCGAGTCGGACTAGCGCACGAAGGGTTCCGTACCATTATTTATAAAAACGACCACTATTTTGTATGGGAGCCCCCTTAAATATTTATTTTATTCAGTTTTTAGTATTTGTTGTTATAGCATTGACATAAATACATAACCTGTAGAAATTTCAACTGGCTAACTATCACGGTTCATGAGATACAGCCTGGTGACAGACGGACGGACGGATGGACGCACGGACGGATGGACAGCGAAGTCTCAGTATTAGGGTCCCGTTTGACCCTTTGGGTATGGAACCCTAAAAAGGAGCTATTTTGTCTCAAAGTCAGTCGCAGATAACAACAATGCATGGTTTCCACAAACAAATTGTATTTTGCTCGTAGTTATTTGTATCTCTTAGCACTAGGAAGTTAGGTCTCAGGTGAGTTCAGGAAAGTTAATTTTCATTACATCTTCACGGACCAAAAACAAAGCTCATAGTACCTATCATAATTATAATACCGTAACTACACTAAAGACTGCGTGCTCACTAAACACAATACATGCTACGGTTGGCTGATCACTTCTTCATTCACCCGACGCCTCTTACAATAGTTGATCGTAAATGTGACTTTGATTACATGAAGTAATACAACGTAAGCTTTTTGCGAGTGTGGTGAAACACACGTACTTAATTTAATGATCCAAGCGGTGTACACTGTCTGGTGGATATTTTCACTGTAACGATTTTTCAGCTTCGAAATAAAATGGACCCGCATCCACCTTTATAATCATACAATTTCAATTGTAATTGTTTCAATTGTAAAATGACTGTTCCGACTTTTACGTTGTTGTTTTGTACGTTATTCATGGAAACAAATTATGAAACCATATCTACCGCTCAGTTTCAGGAGCATATCATCTACAAAACAAATAAAGAAAAAAAATTGAAGATATTTAACAACCATGCTCCGCGTATTCATTAAGTAAATGTACCTAGCGGCAACATTTATAATTGCCACAGCAAAATCTGCTTTATTAATGCATTGGACAGGTTCTAACTTGAATATTATTTATTTATTTTATCTACTTCGGTTTCGTTATATTCGAATTACGAAATTGACAGCGGTTTCATTATGATACCCATAACGACACAAGTTGCATTATGCGAATTGTCATAAATTATTCTAAAACACAAGCAAAGACATTCTGAACATACAGCCTCGTACCTATAATATTACTTCGAAATCGAGACAATGTAAATGATGTTTTTAAAAATGGAACAAGTTTAGAACAAAAACTATTTGGCTGTTGCGGCTACAAGATCTTTGCCTTATACTTATTAAAGACTAAATAAAAAAGAAGTGGACGCGGGAAAAAAAATCTGAGTGAAATTTTATTCCAAATTTTATTAAAAATGTCTTCAACATCAAGTGATATGGAAAATACTCCACCAGATATAACAAATAGAGCAGTTGGGGCTTCAAATAATTTACTACTAGAAATCAAGACATGTATATGAGAAATGTTATGAAGACAATAGTCAGTGTGTAGTTAAGTTTCTATTAAAAATACTTTTTTGTCTATATCTGTCTTTCATTCCTTCCTTCGTAGATAAAATCTTGTATGCAACTGTACGTTATTGGTATTTTAATAACTCGTGCCCACCTATTTCGGTACGCGCTACGCTTGTACCGAAAAATGGCACTCGTATTAAAAGACCGTCCATAACGTAACAGTTGCATAAATAGCTATTACGAAATCAATTATAAAATACTATGTTTTGGTCGCGAAACTCGAAGTACTTTGAAATAGTTTATTTTACAAACACAGTGATACGTCAATTGTGACAACCGAAGTATCTATGCGCAGGTTAACTTTATATTGATATACAGGTTGGATGGGACACCGACGCACAAACGGTTATACTGATTATTGTTTAAATTACCGATCAAAAAATTCTATGTGGGGTTTGGACACGGTCGGTAACAGTTTGTCTGTTGCCGCCGCCTTTTATTGCTGTCCCACTATCGACGAGGATGGAATTCCGCAAACGGCTGCCAGTCTGTCGGTTTTTAAAGATAGGCGGCGCTTAGCTGCATATGTATTTCCGAATAGAATTCGTACGATGTGTGGATAAAGGTCTGGCTGATGCTTTGTCACGATTACAGTTGCCTCAGGAGGGTCGCCCTGCGGGCACACGCACCGTGGATTATTGAAATATAGTTGAGGCGGCACAACCTGTTTTATATAAAGATATTGCAAAAAATACAGAACGCAATGCGTTACTTAATAAGATTAAAAGCTATGCACTGTTTGGGTGCCCGTCGCGTCGGCCCCCAGCTGCGACGCGGAAAAGGCTTAGTTTTTAGGAAAAAAGAAATAGTATCAAACGGTAACAAAAATCGTAAACCTGGGTGTTTCATTTACAAATACAAAATTGTAAAGCCTTACAAAAGAAAATCTTGGAAGAAGTGCATGGTGGTCACTTAAGCATAAATAAAATGGGGGAATTTCGATTGGGGTATAGGGGAATTGAAATACTTTCGGGTACTGTGGCCCGAATAAAAGCTTACCAAAACATACATACTTAAATAATGCTTATAAAAATACATTCGACAGGAGTTGCATTACATCGTCACGCCACTTTAGATAGGTATTACAATACACACACTTATCCAATTTTCAAATTCAGTTCGGATGACGATTATAAAAATCGAATTGCGTTAGCGTCCCTATTAATATTGTACTCTTTAGCTAAATTTCGCATGATCTATGGCTATCCATAGATAGTATTGAATCAAATATTGCTTTGTTGAACCTTACTATTCATGGTACAATGCACAAAGATAGACTCGAATTTAACTGAGTGCATCAACGGCTCACAAAGGGGCTGAATACAATGTGCCGAAATTATGGCTTGCCATGGGCAAGCTAACCGCACAGTGTAAGGTAGCCATACACATATTAGCGTGTAATGGCTACCTTAATTCAGAAACAATGGTGGAAAAATCATTTACTGGTTCGAGAAATGATCCGACTATTGTTGCGAAAATAGAACTCTAATTTATTATGAGAACATTGTTTCGTTATGTTCGTGCATCTGTTATCTACAGCTCTGCTTGGTTAAACAATGAATATTGAAGTTTGAACCTTTTCCGAAATTGTACTTTTAGTAATCGGATAAGGATTTTTAATTTTTAAATGATAAACGATATTGAGAAAGATATGTATTTAATAATTCCACTGTCGTAAAATGAAATTCCTTGTTGATATCGCCATCAGCAAATCCTCTATGCTCGCCACATCATTAGGAGCGTACGTAGTCACGCCGGAATTTTCCTTATGTTACCTCGTCTAAGTAATTTAACCGCTTCGGACTTATTCCTTTCTTAAGTAGCCATCTTACTTGCCATAAGATATAACAAAAACTGATTAACTTAAAATTTCGTCTGACTTTAAGGATTTCCACTTTACACAAATTTTGTATCAAATGTGCCATGCCCTTTCAGGGCCCTGAAAGCTCCACTAAAAAACACTTTAAAAACTGAAAACTAAAAATTACAATCAGAGCCTTTATCTACGATTTTATCAATAAAGTAACTGTGCAAGTCTGCACTAGGCTTTTATATATTTTCTCCCTTTTGATACTTTTTGTCTATGTTTTTGAGACCGATTGTTTATGATTTTTGATTGACTGATTACACTTTTGTTTTCTCTACCAAGAACCAGCGCATTTTTACTTGGTAATTGATATTTGGTCCTTCTACGGAAAGATGGAAACACGTCTAGCAAGTTCCAAACGCGCAAAAGTCGCCGCGCAGTGTGCAGGAGACGGCACCCAAACTGCGGCGAGGGAGACTGCCCCGCCCGCGTTACAGAGCGCGGACCTGCCCCCTCAAGCCGCATTTCCGGCGCCTTCCCGCCCGACCAGCGCTGCCACCTCACGCTCATCCGCCACCATCGTGGCGCGTCAGCTGGCGGCACAGGCGCAGCACGCGCGCCACCTGGCTGATTTACAAAAAGCTGTAGAGCAAAAAGCTCTAGAACGAGAGCAAAAAGCTCTAGAACGAGAGCGCCAGGTCGCTGAGCTTCAATTACAAGCTGAACTCGCCGCCATAGAGGTGGACGCCAGCCAGCACGGCAGCCGCAGCATGCGTAGCTGCGCTAGTATTCAAGATTGGGTAAAAAATGTAGTACCTAATCCCGATGAGCAAGATTTTTTAAGTGCCAACCCACATTTCAGGTACAGCGATACAGCCCAGTGTGAGACACCGGGCATGAGAGCGTCCCACAGCGAAAACGCTGTCGCGACTACGCACGCTCTCAACCAAGATCGTAATGAAGATGGAGGAGTGACTCGCTTAATCAACTCGCTCGGAATACTAATAAACAAAGTTAACAAGCAAACTGTTACGAAGACTGACTTGCCTACGTTCGACGGCAAGTCCTATTTAGATTGGCTAGCTTTAAAACGTGCGTACGAAAATACAGCTCAAAATGTTTCGGCAACCGATAATTTAGCGAGGCTGTCGCGCGCCCTGTGCGGAGCGGCGCGCGACGCAGTGGCAGGCCTGCTGGCGTCAGCGCGTGCCCCCGGTGTGGTGCTCGATGCGCTCGACGCGCGCTATGGCCGCCCCGAGCTCGTCGTGATGCATGAAGTGTCTGTGATACGTGCGCTGCCTAAGGTAAGCTACGATAGCAAAGATATTGTAATTTTTGCCAGCCGAGTTCGAAACTGTGTGGAAGTAATCCGCTTGTTAAATCAGCCGGACTATTTACGCTCGCCCGAGCTGTTTCAGGCACTATGGAGCAAGCTGCCACCGCTATTGCGACCACGGTGGTTGGATCACGCTCATATGTGCGATGGCAGCGTGTCTAAAATCGAAATGTTTGCCGATTTCCTCTCTCGGGAAGCTAACTTGCAGTGTAGGTTCGGTGGTGTCATCGACTGCTCGGTGCCTACTCTGGCACGTCCTAACACTGAAAACAGAGGCTTCAGGGATAGGGTGAACGTTGTAGCTGAAACGAATCATCAAAATTGTAGGATTTCAGCAGAAAAATTATCGACGACAAATAATATTTGTCCGTTGTGTCAACAAAAACATGAATTGAAGTTTTGTGACAGGTTTGTCAAAATGACAGTAAATGATCGTTGGCAATTTATTAAGAAAAATAAAATATGTCATAGATGTTTAAAGAAAGGTTGGCACAAAAATAAAACTTCTTGTATTAAAAGAATGTGTTCGGTAGAAGGTTGTGACATGCGTCACCATGCTTTATTACACGGGTCGAATTTTGAGCGTGCAGTCACCGCGCACGTCGACGTGGAAGACGACGCTGAACCCGAGCCATCGACATCCAGTGCGGCCGCACCCCCGACGTGCAGCGCGCCGATGCCGTGTAGCGCGCCCGCAGCCTCTGACGAGACCGGCGCGCCATCGTCTGACGATTCGGATCGCGATGTCCTGGCTCATGCATCCTCCTTGTCAGCCGCGGAACCTGCACTTCGGCCGTTGTTGAAAATAGTTGGCGTGACCGTTACTGGACCTTCTGGTAGCGTTGATACGTACGCTTTGCTGGACGACGGTTCCACAGGCACTTTTATAGATTCTAAGCTGGCGGCTCAAATTGGTTGCAAGGGCCAAGAAAAACTCATCCATTTGGACTGTGTCGGCGGTCTAGGTATGGATGTCAAAATTCAGTACGTAGATTTCAGTTTAAAAGGCCGTTATTCGAATGAAATTCATTCCGTTAAGCGAGCCAGGTCGATGAGCGGCTTGGGCGCTGCGCGACAGTCAGCGCATCTTGAAAGTGTGCGTAAGTATGCGTACCTGGCAGACATTTCAAATGAATTCTGCTACGAAGACGTTAAGCCCATGTTGATTATAGGTATCGACAACTGGCACTTATCTCTCGCTAAAGCTACGCGCAAAGGAACCAAGACACAACCCGTAGCTATTTTAACTGCTTTAGGCTGGGTTTTGTATGGTTTCGGTTGCAGCAAAACTAAATTGGTTGACGTTATCAACCACGCCACGGTTAGCGAACCTGATATAGAAAACGATCAGTTGATTCTGGAAGGTCTTATTAGGGAACAGTTTAAAATTGATTCAATCGGCATCTCTAAACAGGAATGCAACTCGGGTCAAACGATTTAAATTAACTCCAGAATCTCGTTGGATCTCAGGTCCTGCCTTCTTGTTCTCCTCTAGCTGGCCCATTGAACCCTTAATCGATGTCAGTGGACTAGGTTGCGAAGAATATAAACATGTTCATCTTATCACTGATACTGACCTGCCCGCACCAGTCTCTGCGGATCCGCTGCGTTTCAGCTCATGGTTGAGAATGGTGCGAGCAACAGCAAAAGCGCATAAATTCATTTTTTTTCTGCGTATGCGTAGTCTACAAAAACGAGGCGTTGTTGCCAATTTAACTCGTCTTGAAGGAAGTTTATGTACATTTATTCCCTCTTGCACATCCTCTCCTAATGTCCCCAATAACCTCAATGTATCAGCGAGAATAACAGCAAATGATTTACGCCTGGCCGAAACCCACATCTTATGGCAGTCTCAGCTCGATTCCTTTAAAGAAGATTTTTTGCGAATTAAGAACCAACAGCCGTTGCCTAGTAATAGCCGCCTGTTCAAGCTGTCGCCATTCATTGATGATAATAATCAGCTGCGAATGTCAAGCCGCATTGTTGCCGCCTCAGCCGTTACAGACGACGTTAAGCGTCCATTAATTTTGTATGGAAAACACCCGGCAGTTCGTCTTTTGATTCATAGATATCATCAGAAGGCCGCGCATTCACACCTAGATTTGGTAATCAACGAGCTTCACCAACGTTACTGGATTATTGGACTCAGAAACGCTGCTCGATTCGTAGCCCATACCTGTCAGCTGTGCAAATTGCGACGTGCTAGACCGTTCCAACCACCTATGGGAAATCTGCCAGAAGCTCGCTTAGCTCATCATCAAAGAGCCTTCTCATTCACTGGTCTCGATTATTTTGGGCCCGTTTATGTCACGGTTGGCAGAAGAAAGGAGAAGCGCTACATAGCCTTATTCACATGCTTGGTCGTCCGCGCCGTACATTTAGATCTGGTGCACAGCTTATCGACTGACTCAGCAATCATGTGCCTACGCCGCTTCGTGTCACTCCGAGGAACCCCATTGGAGATTTGGTCCGACAACGGAACTGCCTTTGTTGGGGCCAGCCGGGAACTGCGAGAGTTATACGGTGATGCTGTTGAAGACTACGCTGCCAACGAGTCTATAAACTGGCGTTTCATACCGCCCTCGGCACCATTTATGGGTGGAGCTTGGGAGCGCCTTATCCGAAGTGTCAAGGGAGCGCTGAAAGTGTCACTCCATGAGCGGACTCCCTCTGATGAAGTACTAAGAACTATGTTGGCTGAAGCTGAAGCCTTGGTAAATTCACGGCCACTAACCGTTATCTCACTCGATGCTAATGCTGAAGAAGCACTAACCCCAGCTCACTTTCTCCTAAATGGATCACCAGGACGTCCCATTCCAGGGACGCTACAGGAGTCTGACCTCTCGAGCAGAAGTCATTGGCGGAGGGCACTCAGACTAGCTGATCATTTCTGGCAGCGATGGGTTAGAGAGTACCTGCCTTTGCTGTCACCCAGAAGGGGTGGAGGCAGCGCACCGTCAATAGTGGTGGGAGATGTGGTCGTGATATGCGACTCAAATTTACCGCGGGGCTCATGGCCCAAAGGCCGAGTCGCGAAGTTGTTCCCCGGCAGAGATGGAATAGTACGGGTGGCCGATGTTACCACTGAAGCCGGCACATTCAGGAGGCCCCTCCAAAAGCTTATTAAGCAGCCCATTTAATAAAAAAAAGGGGAGAATGTGCAAGTCTGCACTAGGCTTTTATATATTTTCTCCCTTTTGATACTTTTTGTCTATGTTTTTGAGACCGATTGTTTATGATTTTTGATTGACTGATTACACTTTTGTTTTCTCTACCAAGAACCAGCGCATTTTTACTTGGTAATTAATAGTAACTTATGTAAAAAATATAAAAAACCGTTGTCAAAAAATGTTCTGGGCATATATATGGGTTGCTCTTGCCTTTTTAGAGTTCCGTAGCCGAATGGCAATAACGGAACCCTAATAGATTGATTCGTCATGTCTGCCTCTCCGTCCGTATGTCACAGCCACTTTATTCTGAAACTATTAGGACTACACATTTAAAACTTGATAGGTAGATGTATTATGTGAATAGCTTTACTATTTGTATACAAAAATAAAAATAAAGAGTAAGGGATTATCCCCATACATGGAACCGAAAAAAAAACATCAAACCTATACTTAAACTGTTTTTTAACTCTAAGTCAATCGTTTGAAAGATAGACACTTCCAAAGTGGTAAAATGTGTGTCCACCTCTAATTTCTAAAGTATGAGGAAAAATATAAGGATTATAGACGTTAAAAAAATCTAACTTAATGAAAATTGGTTTGAATAAGATTGGATGTTTAGTTTTTGAGATATGTGTTAATTCAACATAATGAAACCGTGAATTATCAGATACTAATAAAAGGCAGTCAGTAACAATATGCCCACAGTAGCAGGAATTCAAAGCCATTGCAGAAATCCATAGCCGAAGCAAAGTAAACGAGACCACCGCAATATCCTTTATCAACTTTATTGAAGGACGGAGAAACGTTTTCAAATAAAAAAATCGGTAAATGAGGTTTCTAACTAGTGGCAGGAAATCAACGACGATGTAACAAAAATGATGATGTAGGTATATTTACATCTCTTTCAACTAAAATCGGGAAAATATGAAAGTTTACAAGTTTTAGTCCTGGATACGCAATACGAATCAATATTATGAATAACGTATTTTTTATGACGATTGGTGATATTCTTTTTCTACTGGTACATACACCGTGTAAATCACCTCATCACGAAGCCGTCAACCAAGCATTCTGTACATGAAACTAAGTAACTTTACGCAAAAATTATTGCTGGGAAACGACTTTTTTTTGGGGGGTGTTAAATCATGTTTTGTGGTAGAACTCAATGTAACGCACTCAAAACATTGTGCTAATGGACGGATTGAATAGTACGGGGTTCGTGGAGGTGTTTAAAGTAAAAATCTTACATTAAAAACTTGTATTTAAAAAAATACTTGACAAAAAGTTGGAACTTTGACCCCTAATATCTCCGTAACTAGAAGGTTCCCAGGTATGGTGTAGAACAAAAAAATGATCGCAAGGACAGGGAGAACCAGTGACTTTCGGCTTCGTTAAGAGGTGTTTTACACCCTTTATATGTATTAAGGTAATTAATGGACCACTGCCTGTGTTATTTGTTTAAAATAAGGTGTGCCAATGTATAATACTCATCGGACGGTCATCATCTTTCTGCCCTTGTCTCATTCTACTTGGGGTCGGCGCATCACGTTTTATTCTTCCATTCTTCCATGTCAGACGTCGCGGCGTCATTTACTCCTTTCTCTTTCATATCATTCCTCACACTATCCATCCATCTTTTCTTTGGCCTTTCCCAATACTCATCGGACCATTAATCATAAAATCATTAATAAGTAGTATCTAAATTTTTTTATAGTGAGTTGTGTATTAGTATTTATATAGAGTGAATGTCGCCAGTTGCCGGCTCGCGCTCCCCGCCGCCAATGTAGGGTCGAGGCGGTGTTTGCTCGTAAATAATAACTTCATGCATAAACAATGGGCGCCATCTCCTAGGCTAGCTCCTTCGCTCGGGACGACGACACCCATTCATGATTTTCAGTAAAATATTATAACCGAGGAAAATGATATTGAACTCTGTTTTCACACTTGTTGTTTCGTTTCAAATGCAAGATTGATTTATTTATCGAGTGTTATTATTGGGAAATAATAAACCGAGCGAATAAATAATATTTGGACGAGTCGTTAATGCGATACTTTAATACTTAACCGAGCGGTGTTAAACTACGTATGCGAAATATTAACTTAACTAGCGATAAGTTATGAATGAATAAAAATCCCAAATTGAGCTACTAGCATTGGGAAACAGTTCATCTAAGCTAGCAACTAAAATTCTGAGTGGCCGAATCAAAAACTAAATCGAGCAAATAAAATGCTGCGTGATCGAAAATAATACTGGGACTATAAAACCGATTTGAGTTCATACATATGTATGAACTCAAATCGGTTGAAGTACTTAAAAATATACCGTTTTGGGATTTGCTTGTGAGCTGCGTATAATATTTACAAATAGGAATAGCGCAGCACTCTTGTAATAAAATATATGCCTGATGTTGAATATAATGTGATCTCCAAAATTGTCGCACAAATAGTTTGTTCCCTTAAAAATTGTTATGCTGATCGTTCTGAATAACTTGTGCCTCAAATTCGTATTTTTAAGGCCGTTTTCCATACTTGTGTTCGCTCTCAGGCTTTCGCTCACTTAGTATTTCAGTACACCATAACCGCAGTATTTTAGACAGCCTGATTTTGAATTTATAGTCAATCGTTTAAATACTACCCGTTCTTATTTAGTACGTTTGAAATGTTTGAAGGTTATACACTCAGCGGTACGGAAACTGGCCGAAACGCGATATATATGTCGTTTATTATGAAAATAAAACGCGAAACAGATTTTTTTTCTTGTAAAACTTAAATATTCATTTGAATCTTAAATGATTAACTTAAAGAAAAAGACTTCATTATTTTTTTTACAAAAAAGAGTTTAAGCTCCGAGTTTTAAGAAAATGTTTTTAAATGAAATTTACAGAATAAAACTATGGTACTTAAAATGTATAGCGGGTATTTCCACCTTGGGCTCTGTTGACCGCCTGCATGTGATCAGGCAAGTGTGGGTTATGTTTTTATTGTCCACGTGGTGTATTTCGTCCCAGAGCGGTTTTCAACTGACTTATGGTATCTGGAGGGTAGGGACTGGGTCTCTTTTAAGCATGTCCCAGACATGTTCTATGGGATTTATGTGTGGGCTTCGTGCTGGCCACTCCAATTTTGTAATTCTCACCTCCGACAGGCAACCATCCAGGCAATGTGCTCTGTGAGGTCGGGCATTATCTACGATTTAGATGAAATTTCGCAACCGATGAATCCCACGAATGATAAAACGTGTTCTTGTAGGGTCTCCTCAATGTATCGCACTGCGGTTAGACGACCTGCAACGACTGCCAACTCTGTGCGTACGTCGGAAAAGATCCCTTCCCAAACCATAACTGCATGATCCATCATTTATACTAACAGTTTGCCTGGTAGTGATTGGCAGAAACTTCTATCCATGTCTTCTACAGATGTTTGCGGCCATCTGGACCTCTTAAAGCCACTCTGCATTCGAAGTCCACACAACTTTACTCGATTGCTCGTGTTTTTTTTTTGCATTTCGGCGAGCGAAACGAAGATGAGCTACGTGAAGGTGCCTGAGCAGTTCTAGACCTTGAGCTGATTCGAGTACGCAGATTCCGTTCCTCCATTCTCCTTCTTATTGTCCGCTCACTAACCTTGACCTCTCTTGTCGTTTGTAACCGCTTCCGTATTTTGACCGCAACAAGGAACCAATTTCTCAAAATTGAGCGATAAATCGGTCATCACGCGCGGATGTACACCTAATACCGCCGCTTCTTGGTCTCTTTGTGTAGAGGTTGATCTCGTCATACCTTGTTGAGACTTACCAGAGAGTTGTATGCGCTGTATTTAAAGTTTCAGCAATCTGTTGCTGCGTTCACATCCTGAATTCGAAGCAACACAGCTTGACTAACTTGAGCTGAAGTTAGGGGCGCAGTTTCAATTTTGGAATTACCATGGAATACAGAATAAAAAAATAAAGATTAAACGCATGTTCCTTATAATATCGAATTTTAACTCACACGTGTTTTATACCAGTTCCAGTGACGACCTAACGTTAAGCTTCACAGTAATTTATGCTTAACCTCTTAAATAAACAAAAACCAATGTCCTGACAAAATTCCACTCGAAATTTTCATACGCGATACCAAAATCGCCTGTATGTGTATCGTTTTGTTTATGTTAGGGCCGCCGAGTGTAATATTATTTGCTTTTTATTGCTATTTAAAAACACAGTCACCTCGTCATACTACGTATTGATAATTATCATATATTATTTCAAACATCCCTGTATGCTTACCTAAGCTGACTGTGCTACCCAGCAATTTATTTCATCGTGATAGGAAATGGCGCTGTTCGTTGAAAAGTCCATGCTTAAGAGAATTCATAATAGCGTGCAAGCTTTGTTATACGTGGGTTCAATATTCCTAGTGCTCTGAAACCTAGAATCAACGGTTCATTTTGCTTGAATACGAATATATATTAACTCTTGTGGGATAAATCGCACACGAAAAAAATTTATATATTTAGCAATTCAAACCAACTTACTATAAACGCATTCCTTTTCATTCATTGACGTGTACAAAAATGTCTTGGACTGTCTCTTCTTCTACACGTATATGAAGTACGAATAACAAATGGCGGTTACGGCCTGATTGAGATCAAATTTATTGGCTCGCATTCTGAGAACAGCCGCATTCTAAATCACAATAATGGCATACGGGCCTCGTTCTAGCTCAAGCCTACAGATTACGTGTATTGTAAACGGTTTCTCCCACACATTACAGTGTTCGATGTCGTTAAATTTAATTATGGATATAGGTACACAGTATCGATATGTTAATGGGCTGCCTCTTACAAAATTAATAAGTACGGTAACAGGTGTAAAAGCCAATTTCAAGTATTTAAATAAATGGATTTCCGTTATTCCCAGCATAGATGCAATAACGCGTTCATAAGCGGCTTATCACACTGTCTAGTGTATATGCCATCTGAAAATTCTCAGTACTTAATTTTCAGTCTCTGATCTGTTAATTGACGAAGTCGTTTCATCTATAATGATGAGATCACTGGATATGAATCCGATTGAACACGTGTGGCACTTGCTGAAACGAAGAGTTAAATCCAGAATACCAGCTCTCCTATCAATGTGGGTGAACTACGAATCGTTAGGCTTGCGTTAGGCCTCGACTCACCATGAATGGAAGCTTTCCAGAGTAGGTAACTCAGGAAAGTTTCCATTCAGTTTACATGATAGTGCTCCTGTTAGTTCTTTCTTTTATAAAAAAAAACTTTCTTTTTATTAGAGCGTAGCTTAACTGAGTAAGCTTTAATACAATTGATCACCTAGCAAAACTGTTCGGGGCGTACATTGTTTAAGTTTGAATTTGCTTGGATGAACGACTTTGTTATATTTACTCAATTTCATTGGCTTATTTAAGTGACCAAGAAGGAGTTGGATTTTGCTTTCTGTACCTACACCACGAGTTTGACGGAGGCGCGTCGCCGTGAAAGAACTATGATTTCAAAGCACTGTATGCCACACGAGTAACGCAACGCAATGACAACGCTACTACGTCACAGCGTTTTAAACGCAACGCACGCGTTGCGTTGCTCCACGCCGTTTCAACGCACCGTTTAGCATGTCGTTGTCATTTTGATATATATGTAAAACGACAAAGGGTCACCTCTTCTACATTGCAAGGTGCCAACAACGCATCGTGGAGCATCTTTCTAAGACCTGATTTAAGACAGACAGAAATATTAATAGATTAAATATCGTTAATTCTATGGATATTATAAGTTTTTAAAGTGGCATGGTCACTAACACTATCGTTAAAATGCTGCATTACCCTGAATATGCTCATAATCCAACCCGCAATAACGACAGATCATCCGTGATCGGCTTGCAACAGCGCCGAAATATCGGGAACTCCAAACAACTAGTAAAAATGGTAAATCTCCCGTTTTCGGTGTCCATTGATATTTTAAATAAATGTATTTTGAATTCAACGCAAAAGAGGAGTCGAAACTATTTTTTTGTGTAAAGCTTTTAACTTATAAAATAAATTTCGTTATTTACAGGATCACTACTATTTGACTGAAGCACACGAGGATCTATCCGTAAGCCTATAAATCTCAGCTGAATTGCTTTTTTTTAAATTATTTTATTTTTGAGTTGATTGTTATTAAGTGTATGTTTTATTAAATGGATGATTAATGGTATATTGCGCGGAAGTAAGTAATTAAAATAACATAGTGTGAAGGAAGAAAAAATGATCTGCGTTATTTGATTCAGCTAAGTCATTTTATGTTTGCGTGAGTGAGCAAATACTATTGTTAGTTTTTTAGAAAATGGCCCCTTTTTTAACTTTTCAGCTCAAAGGATTGAATAACCACGTGATACTCATATTTTATACAATATAGGCTTGCGTTAGGCCGCGACTCACCTGATGTGAAGCGATGGCCTTACGCCTAGGGTGGATCTGGCTTGCTAGAAGAAATCGATTCACTTGAATTTTAAAGCGATTATAATTATAACAAGGCGCTAAAAATAGTTAGCTAATAAATTCATAATTCGTCTTGTAGCCGACTGCTGTAGTGAACCTTAGGTTTGATACCCTAAGCCGGGCAAAGTGTATTTTTTTCTATCCTTAATCTGTTTCTCAGTAAACTGGATTTGTATTTGTTCCCGGTTGATGGCAATAGGCTTTAAGTAAAATACTGGTACTCAGCTGCATATTATACGGTTAGACTGGAAGCCGACCCCAACATAGGTAAGAAAAAGCTAGACAGATGGTGATAATAGCAATAGGCTGGTCCCATCTACATGATACGTAAATAGAAATGGCGAAATGTGGGTGTAGCCTGTGGGTTCTGCCTATCCTTTCGGAGATTACAAGCGTGATGTTACGATACTTAATTTTTTAACATTTGCATGGTTCATATTTCTAAATATAGAGTAGAAATAACAGTTTGTAATATCTACCATTAGTCGTACCATATCAAGTGATAAAAGCAGCTTAAAATATTATTTGTGCAAACTGAGAAAATATCACGGGGCGAGCGTTCGTGCATTCCCCCTGAAATACAACATCTGTACAGTACTTTCATGTTATACTTTTCACGTGTTACCCTTAGTATTATGTGCGCGACGCACGTTACTCCCAGAGGAACTGTAAAAATAAAAACATCAGGTGTGTGGATCCTTCAAGTTATTCTTTACTGATTACTTAATGCTGGGGATATTTAATGGGTGGCTTAATATTGGATTCAGATGGTGAACTGTAGAAAGTAGCCAGCATTTATTAAAAGATAGAACTAAGGAGTACGTAACCATCATATTATCGACTGGCACTTCGCCCGCGAAAACTGTGATAGCTCTGCTAATATTTTGATACCTTGGGTTTCATTTTTCCATTTTAGGTAGCGAACCCTAATTAAAAAAACTTTACTTCTTTATTACTTAATGGTAATAGAATTTTTAAAATCGGTCGAATAGTTTTTGAGTTAAATCTTAACGAACAAACAAAATCTTTCCTCTTTATAATATCGTGAATCTAAATCTAGACTACTGTATCCACAATTTACATAAAACAGAACTAAGTTGATAGCCATACACGTTTTAAATGATTACAGAATCACATTTTACTTTATAATGTGTAACATTAAGTAAGAATCTTAAGTAAAATAAAAAACTGTTTCTCTGCTTTACAATACCAATTTGCGTATTACTAACATAAAATATTATGTAAGAAGGATGTAAGTATATGAAGAGAGGGAACAGAATAATATTGCGTGACAGTTACACCTTCCTCGGTATAATAACGCGGTATTTTATCGTTAAGACCTACCGCTTGTCAATAGACACGGCGTATGTGACTTATTTGCTCGTATTATGTGACTCGGTTACAAAATATTCTCGTGTGACGCAAAGCATCTACGTTATTAGGTTTGAAATTGTGGAAAATTGGTGTAAAAATCATGCACGCGTCGATAGCACTGGGTCGCCCATAATCATCTCGTTATTACGGATCCAGAACTTAATCTAAGCTATCGAGTCAGTATAAAGCCAAGCTTCGATGGAATATTTTAACGACTTTATTATGCTCTAAAAGCTGTTCAGCGTGAAGTGAATGTTAAAACTACGGGCGCATATTTTTGTGGGGCACCAAAAAAGTAATCTTTTTTTATACTTTTGGTTCTTTTTTGTGAGAACTAAAACATCGTTCCGAAATTTAGTAGCGTTATTATAATATGATTTAACAATATGTCATTGACATTCAATTTAAATTTTACAAAATTTTAAATTTTCTCTTTTTCTTCTTTCTAATCTAATCTTCGTTGATTGTTGAAAGATAGTTTTTAATTTGGCTGATTGGCACCACTTTTGTTATCGTTATAATACACCCTTTGAGGAGGAGCTCGTGGCTAAATAATAACAGCCACACGAAGAGGGGCCTTTAAGGTCTTAAGGTTAAGCTGTGCTTGCCGAGGTAGGTCCCTGGATGGGTGACCATAATTACATATCGAGGTTACTCCGTGCCTCGGAAAGCACGTTAAGCCGTTGTTCGCGGCTGTCATTTGTAGATCTTTGACAGTCGTTACGAATAGTCAGAAGCCAAAAGTCTCACATTCAGTCTTACTAAGGCGTATCGTATTACCCAGTTACTGGGTTGTGGAGGTCAGATAGTCAGTCGCTTCATTAAAATACTGTTACTCAGCTGCGTTAGACTGGACGCCGACCCCTGATTCTTTGGGAAAAGGCTAGGCAGATGATGACACCCTTCACATCAGCATGGTCGTGTGGTCATTCGACTGAGGCCCGAAGCTTTTTTTATCTTAACTAGCATTACTGTTACATGACATGAAGTAAAAAAAAAATACGAGCGAATTATATTGAAATGGCGTCAGCAAATTAATTGAACGAAACGCGCGAATGATTGTTACAAGTGTTGCGGCGACGGTTAAACTGCCGCTTGGAACGATAAATGTATAAACAATTAAGTTGTTTTCATGCAAATTATTATATTACAGTAATTAACTTACGTAAGCAGGCTTAAATGACTTTTTAAAACTTATTTGCTCGTTGCTCATTTTATTTTAAAGACAAAGGAAAATGTGTTTTATAAAGTGCCGCGCTGTTTTTCATAATCTTTTTGTCTTATTAATGTGAGATAATTTACAGGTCTAATCGCCTGTTGGAATGTACTAAAGGTAAACAACTGGTAATCCGATGCTGATTAGGAACGTCGCAGGTTGTAAACGGTATTTTGTTACACACTCTATATCTGCCCTGTGGGACAGATCTTACGTAAAAGCAAAGAGGGTTTCAGACTCCGTGAGTGGATAGGATTATCGGGGCAGCACGAGATCTTAATAGCCACAGCTATGTAATAGGGGTCGATCCTCACTAATACATAAGACAAACATTTTCGGTGCCTGTTTGTCGGAAATCACTCCCAAATGCTTCCACTGCATTGTACTCAACTGTATTGAGATCGCAGCACTTTGATGGAATTGACTTCCTATTAAGATTCCTTTTGTTTTCTCTTACAAGAATTGTTTTAGACGCTAATTTGGTGTAGTGCAGTTAGAGTATAAGTTGGAACGAAGTTGATGAAGTGTTCGGATTTAGAGAGATCTAGAGTTGTGGAAAGAAAATAAAATAAAAATCGCCGCTCGCAAGTTTTTTTTTTATTTCCTTATTAATATATTTTTTTTGCTGATGAATAACTTGAAATTCGACGAACTCATATTGTGGCGTAACAGTGTAACCTGTGTGCTATTGTACATTGTTGTCGATGAAACACAAACGTTTTTTTTTGCATTTCGTATTTTCTTTATTTTTTTCTAAACTACTTAATTTTGAGACTACCATTTCTTGTGTCACGTAAAATATTCAAGAAAACCACATTTTCGTGTTAAGTAACTAAAATGCATTCGCAAATATCATGAAATTCACAATTTATTCTTAAACAATTAAGAAGGTCATTTTTCTCAAAATGTTTCTATTGCAGTCAACGTAAATACAATCCTGAAAATATCCTTATTTATCAACTATCCACAGAAAACAAAACAGAACGGAAAAAAATATTCGAGAGCTACTTGATAAATGTTGAAAATTCGGTACGGTTTAGAAACTACCAGTTTGGCAGAAATAATTTAAATATTTTTTCAAAACTTTTATCTCGGGAAGGGTTGTTGAAGTTTGTACGGATATATTCACATTCATGTTAAGTTTTTTTTTTTATACGTATGTACGTGTTTTCAATACGTGAACCTTTATAGCAGCGGGACTCCGCGCAGGAGCTATTTTTTTCTAATTATTTTAGTAAAAACAGTTATGTCGACTTGTTTGGTGTGGCCGAGGGTAAAAGGAATTTAGTACCTAGTTTAACATATTTTGTTACTTTTGCCTATCTTGTTGAAAGATACCTGGATTACCCAGTCATCATCTACATATGCCTAGCCTTTTCCCAACTGTGTTGTGGTCGGTTTTCAGTCTTACCGGATACAGCTTACATGCTGCGACTGCCTATCTGACTTTCACAACCCAGTTAGTACTGGGTAATACGATACAATACCATAACGTAAACGTTTCCGTTGTAGATACCCGTGTTATAATGGTGTGACGGCCATTTCTCCGCAATTCCACATTCCACCGCGCTAATATCTATTTCGAATAGATAAACAATATACGCGGTATTATTGATAATTCCGGGAATATTTTGTTATAACAATAAAAATTCTTCCATACATTTTTGAGACAGCAATTTTGATAGCGGTCCTCGCTTTGATTAAAATAAGGGAATGTCACAGTGTTACGACTCCTTGTTTCAAAACATTGTTTCAACACTTACGTACAAGGCATTCGATAACCTTTATGTGTATTTGAAACCTCTCCACGCTCGTGTTTTTTTTTACTTCATCCGATCTAGATTTTAATAAGGGGATAGCGGCAATAATTGTTGTAAATTCGTTAAAGACAAAGGAATTTTAGTTAAATTTGCGCCGCTTTTGACTGCGGTTATATTTATTGTTGGTTCACATTGAAAAAAGTAAATAATAAAATAATGTTGATTAAACACAAAAAACAAAAGACGCTTATATCGCACTACAAATGGCATTGAGTTCAGTTTAACTCCACGTTCAGGATCCACCATCAAACTCTCAACACCAAGTGCAAACTAATGAACTGATCACAACAAATTATATGACCCAAAACTCGAGGGGTTTACCTAGTAGCTACTGAAAAGTTCCATCCTCCATCTCCTGGCTCCATCATCAGATCATCTCCAAGATACCAAATTTTAGTATTGTCATCCAAATAACATAAAAAGCAGAATAAAATGGATTACTACAATTTGATTACATTGTTTGTTATACAATGAAGCTAATATGTATAAGCGTAATAAAAAGAATGTCATGTAGCATACATTACGTAAGAATTTTATGCATACTGAACTGATTTCAAAAGAAATAATCATCACCTTTGGACCTATTTTTCAACATCTGAGGAGTCTTTCAGCAGCTGGATCAAGGGCTTGATTCAGAAAGCAGTACTTCTGGACACGGCACGTATTGTTAGGAGATTCCTCTCTGAAGAGCCCTGACCCTGGTAGCACCACCGGTAGCCCGAACCCTGTTCCCGATGCCGGTGGGCCACTACTTTTTTTTTTTTTTTACGAATGGGAAATCGTCAAATGACTTCTCCCGCTCTGGGCGGAGCGGGAGGGAGTGTCAGACTTGTACTGACTAAAACCCATCCATGTTCCTTCTTCGCCCTTTGTGTTCCAGGGCCGCGGTATCTCTTTCGAACAACCCGCAGCCCTGGCAGGTATCGGCCCTCTCGGACCCCTTCCGATTTGCTGACATCTCCTTGAGGCGCGCGTGGAACACAAACGCGCCGTCGGCACGGCCTGTCGTCATAATATGGACGGACGGTGAGCTGGCCCATTACTCACCGTCCACAGGCCCGCGCCTACGAGCTACTACTTTCTTTAATATTTTTAAATGTTTTTTATATAATTTTGTGAAATATTTATAAATGATAATGTATATAAATGAATAAGCGAAAAATTTATAGGTGTTACAGATGATCAGAGATAATAATATCTGATTAATCAAAGTGAATAAATAAACTGTAAGTTTGATCATAAGATTATTTGATCTCTAACTGTGGAAAGACGCTTTTCTTACTTATTATTTTAAACAAAGTTGTGTATTCCGTGATGAATAAATACCTGTCTACACAAAACTAACAGGCAGTTTTTGAAATTTGGTTAGCTCAAGATCGTCAACACGAATTCAGTACTATTTATTTATCTTTGTGGCTTACTGCAAACTGTTTGCTAACTCACACGCATTTCTGGAGCTAGCTGAAAGTGGGTTTGTAATCTGCGGGCGAAAATGCTACATAGTCGGATTTTATGAAGTGGTTGAGACTCAAATGTTATTGGTTCTTGTTGTACCTACCGGTAACCGTAATCAAACATTCTGTTGTATTAAAAAGCAACTGAGCAACAATAATTGTAGGATAACGACTTGTAATTCTTGGTACGTATGAAAATTACCAGGTTTCGAAATTAAAACGTTTTTTTTTCTTAGTTAGTTTCCGCCACAGTTTTGGTTTCGGTCATTTATTAGCCGGAACTTCGGCCCCGCTGAAACTCGATATTTGTTAATTTTTGTACGTCATCCATACCATTCTCGAAAAATAACCGACTTCAAAAAAACAAATACTAAAAAACTGGACAAGAAATAAAGTCAGTTATTTTTTTTTTAGTAAGTTTTCCCCTTTTTAGTAGTGATAATATCTCACATAAATGATAGTGAAATATCAATTTTACATTGTAGCTAGAATAGATTATAGAGGATAACTCAAACAGTATTTAAGCAAGGTAATAAAATTTGTATGGGATCACCGCACGAGCTTCCTCCACCAAATGAAAAAGTTTCACTGAAATCGGACCAGGAATCAGGGAGAAATCCAAAAAATATGCTGGTCGAATGCATAACAATGTCCTTTTTTAGAACTCGTTTAATGAAACTAAACACAAATGAATGTACATTCTGTTTGTTCATTAAACACAATGCTTGTGACCGTTCTGTAAAGTTGACACTAGACTTTACGCGTGAAGTGACTACTTCAAAAAGATTTTTTCTATTATCAATTTAATAACTATCATGAACGAGCGAAACATGCACTGAACCCGTGTATAGTGAAGTTATTAATACACGTTACTTATAACCGACGAAAAAAGGAGGAGGTTCTAAATTCGTCGCGTATTTATATTTTTTTCGGAGTATTCCCGTTTGAGCACCTATTTTTGGAGCACCTATTATTGAGTGCTACATATACGGTGTGCACAATGCATTGATGCCCCCAAAAAATAGGTGCTCTAGGTGCTCAAACGGGAATACTCCTTTTTTTCCATTTAACCGAGATTTGTATGCATCAGTATTTCCATGTCAAGTCCACAACGTTATTTTCACACAAAGTCTGAGAAGGTTCAGTTTATAATAGATTATAATAGTTTAAAAAGAATTAGGGGGTTTAGATATGAACGTGTAAGATATAATTAACGAACACCATGTCTGTATAAAGACAGATTTATATAAATAGGATCCATAAACCTAACCTAATATGAAACTTACTGCTGTGGAACAGTAAGGGTGATTTTTGTAGTGCAAATAGCGTTTTCGAGTATGGATTTCCATAGACGAAAAAAATTATCGGCGATGGGATTATGGCCAATACCATTTTAATTTATAGAGTTATTTTGTGGGAGTTTCGGTCGGAATTAACAGCTACCGCGCCGGTTGTTAATGACCAGCTTAATAAGAACTTACCTAGAACAAATAAATTAACTCAGAGGAACTTTAGTAATTACTGAGTAAAATCTCCTAATTTTATAACCCCATTCCAATAATAAAAAGCACAAGTACAAATCTTATTTCAACTGACAGTCACTTCAACATCTAATTTATTATAAGAAACGCGACTAATTATGACTAGGATTTTAAGTTCAGTTCAAAAGAATACAATTTTCATTAAAAAAAACAGCTGAATGTAAATAAAATAAAAAGGTCAAACGCGCGAATTAACAACTCGCCGAAGGGTTCAAGCTTTTGAATTAATTATAATCCTTATCAACGAGATAATATTTTTCTGGGCGTTTCCTTGACCCGGGAAGCGTAGTAAAATAATTCAAAACTCTATGATGTTTATTGACATTTTCACTGAAATTTAAAGCGAATGTGATTACGTCAATCAAATTATTATTTTTTATTTCATGAAACACTGAAGCGTAACTAAAAGCTTGTTGAGTGGTTATTAGTTAGTCTATTTAAGCTCTATAGAAATCGCTTTGATGGAATGAATGGCGTCAAAATCGAATGTTTTTCAGACTCAGCATAAATTGACATAGATTATGTAATAATAGCCGTCAGTTAAAGCATTAAAAAAATATGTTTAACATAGCATGCGACGAGGCAGGAGAAGCTCGTGGCTGGGTAATAAAGGCCGCTCGGATCAATCTGTCAATCTTTGTCTAGTTGATTTTGTTGGGAGTAGTGAACTGCATGCAACGTGGCAAGAGGAGCGTAGCTATATAATAACAGCCGCACAGATCGAGCCACGCTTGCCTAGCTTGATTTGTGGACGAGGACAACCCACTATAAAGGGTGTAAAACACCTCTTAACGAAGCCGAAAGGCACTGGTTCTCCCTGTCCTTGCGATCATTTTTTTGTTCAAAGTTCCAACTTTCTGACAAGTATTTTTTTAAATACAAGTTTTTAATGCAAGATTTTTACTTTAAACACCTCCACGACCCCCGTACTATTCAATCCGTCCATCAACACAATGTTTTGAGTGCGTTAGATTGAGTTCTACCCCAAAACATGATTTTACACCCCCCAAAAAAAAGTCGTTTCCCAGCAATAATTTTTGCGTAAAGTTACTTAGTTTCATGTACAGAATGCTTGGTTGACGGCTTCGTGATGAGGTGATTTACACCGTGTATACCGAGTTTCCTCCGTGCCTCGGAAAGCACAGGACCCGGCTATCATTTGTAGACCTTTGACAGTCGTTACAGGTACTCAGTGGTCCGAAAGAAGGACAACCAGTCTTACCAAGGGGTTTTGTATTACCCAATAGTAACTGGGTTTTCTTAGTCAGAAAGGCAATCGCTCTATGTAAAATACCGTTACTAAGCTGCATCCGATTAGACTGGAAGCCGACCAACACAGTTAGGAAAAGGCTAGGTGAAATATTTTTAAACGAATTTTGCTAGTTTAGGTACCGATATCTTGTCCCATTCTTTCTTCAAAAATATTATTAGAACAAAGTCGCACTAGTCATGATCTTAAAACCGCATAAACACATTTTTGCATTGTCGCAAGTCCTTCTAACATTTTCATGAAACGTGGCATTTTCAATGAAAACGTCCGCAATAACCAAGTAAGCGACTACTCTACTAGTTGTGCAAACATAATCTACTGGATGGCCGAGAAAAACCCGAAGAACAAACTTATTCGGAATCATTAATCTTTTGCCACTCATTAATCGGTTGCACGTGTCGCTGTTAGTAGAAATCCTGTGCGGCAAGCGAACCAGCTGATTAAAACGCCTGTCAAAACAAAATAATACTTTCTTAAAATAAATCTTTATGTTTGGCCAACGGAAATGTTTTCCCACTACTATTTATTCTTTAATTATTTTTAAATTAATTTAATGAAATTTGTAGGGGCATAAGGGGCAGTCTGAAAGTGGCGCCGGTGACTGAAAAGATGTAATCGGTTGTCGTGGTGGGCATGTGATGCGGAGGAATGAGGAAAACGTCGTGAGGAAAGTTTTGAGTATGAATGTGGATGGTTATAGGAGTAGAGGAAGACCAAAGAAACGATGGATGGACTGTGTGAAGAATGATATGGCTAGAAAGGAGGTGTCTCATGAGATGACAAGCAATAGAGAAGTATGGAAGAAGAAGACATGCTGCGCCGACCCCAAATAAATTGGGACAAGGGCGAGAGAATGATGATGATTAATGGAATTTGTAGGCCCACAAACATGGGTACTTATTCTTGGAACTAAAGGAATCGAGATGAATACCAGTATGTTACAGGGAGCGACTCCCTATCTGACCTCCACAAATCATTTAATACTGCGTAAAGGAGGATACTCCTTCAGACTTTCGAGACACTAATTACCTGTAACGACTGTCAAGGACTTACAAATGACAGCAGAAACCAATGGCTTATCGTCTTTCCAAGGTACGGAGGAAACTCGGTACCTATATTATGTTATATTATGGGTAGTCACCATCAATGAACCAACCTAGCCTCAGTCTAATCTAGGTAAGACGTAAGTATTGTATTGTTATAATCCTCCGCTAATATTTTCTGATTAATTTAGTTGCGGGATCCAAGACAGTAAAATTTTCTCTCTGGGACTTCGTCGAGCTTCATTGTCTCGGCGCTTTTCTGGTGTTCGCCGCTGTTGATTCTGGAGAAAGCTGCGGAGCTCGTGGCTAAATAATAACAGCCTCACGGGTCGAGCTTTAAGATTAAGCCGTGTTTGCCTCGGTTGAATTTTTTTCTGTCTGTCTGTCTGTTTGTTCCGGCTAATCTCTGGACCGGCTGGACCGATTTCGACCAGACTTTCATTGGCAGATAGCTGATGTAATAAGGATTAATAATTAGATTGGACCCTCTTCCCGATACCGGTGGGCAACTATTTTTTACATATTTTTTTTTTTCAAAATTAATTTATACTGCATTTTTGAAAATGTAAATTATATGTACAGAAATAAATAAATACACTAATAATCATTTTTTTTTTGGATTTAAACACGTGAAAATCAATTCTTTACTTTTTATAATTTTATGTTTATAATATACCTTCTTTTAAATGTGTAACAAAAAAAGAATACTTTTAGCAAAGTCATGAACGATGTTTTTTCTGATCTTTTTTATTGAATTACCCTTCTAAAAACCTGATTGTTACAGGGCGTAACTAAATTATCTCATTTGGCTTTGTTTAAAGCTGTGCTTTTATTAAATATGAAGAATTTTATCATGCTCAGGTTTTATATAATTTTTCTTTTGCCTATGAATAGTAATCACGGAACCGAAAAAAATTGAATATAGTTTGTATTGTTAGAATATCATAGTCTATAATTTCTCTATGAAAGGGCCAGGGCATCTGACAAAGCGTTTGAGTTAGCAAATGAGATAAGATAGCCTAATAAGATTCCGGGATAATCGAACCCGAGAAATTCAATCACTTCGAAATTTTGAACTAGCTTTGGAATTTCCCTTGAGTGTAGGCTCAACTTGCCCTTTATTCGGCTTTTCCATAATGTAACGCGTTTACAAAACAATTACAGAGCTGTGTTGTTACCCGCAAAGAGTAGCCTATCTTCTCATCTTTTAGGCTTCGTAAGAAACGCGTAAGAGATTATAGTGAAAGGAAGCGAGTGTAATCCATCCTTATGTAGGTACTAATAAATGCACTCTACGGACAATTGTTCTTCGAGTCTGGTGATAATATAAATAATCTTTGACGGTTGTTCATATAGATAGTTACCTATATTCATTTTACTTTGAGAGGAGCTCGTGGCTAAATAATAACAGCCGCCCGGGTCGATCTTTAAGGTTAAGCCGTGCTTGCCGAAGTTAGTCCGTGGATGGGTGACCATAATTACATACCGAGTTTCCTCCGTGCCTCGGAAAGCACGTTCAGCCGTTGGTCCCGGCTGTCATTTGTAGATCTTTGACAGTCGTTACGAGTAGTCAGAAGCCAAAAAGCCGGACATCAGGTCTTACCAAGGGGTATCGTATTACCCAGTTACTGGGTTGTGGAGGTCAGATAGGCAGTCGCTTCATGTAAAATACTGGTACGCAGCTGCATCCAGTTAGACTGGAAGCCGACCCCAAGATAGTTTGGGAAAAGGCTAGGCAGATGATGATTCATTTTATTTTGAATAAAAAAAGAAAAAAACATCGAAACTCGAGGCACGGTAGAGATGGCTATCGATTATAACGTATGATAAAAAAAGTATTTACTCTAGTTTTATTTTCCTGTGTGAAAACTGGGAAATACGTTTGTATGGGCGTATAAGCGCCGCTAGGCTTTCCCCTTAAGACAATAAGGCTGTTCTGCGTAAAAAAAGTTTATACAATAGATAACAGACATGGTCGTTTATGTTTAAATTATATTGTACGGATAAAACCTAGACCATATTGAGGTCTGTGTACTAGTAAGAAATAGGTTTAAGTCTTTCATGAATACAAGTCAATGACGAAAGTCGTAAAAAGTTATAAACCCTATTTAAGCGCTCAATTTCAAACAGCTTACAGCGCTTTTTTGGATTGCTTTGAAGCACCTTTTGTAATTGTTAACTAATTTTTTGACCCTCACCATAAAAAAATGTGCCATCTAAGCTCCTAAACGGATAAATCGATTTTGATTTTTTTTTTTTGTTAAAAGTAACTTGATCGTGTATTTCAGCCATAATTTAAAAGAATCTGTGCTACCGTTTGAAGCTCATCCGCACAAAATACTTTATATGTTACTTTTGAGTCTGAGGTTTTGTATTTTTTATTTTTTATTTGTTACCAAAGAAACCCAATGAAAAAAAATACCGAAAGAAATACTCTTGAAATACGAATCACGAACTAAAATATTCAAAAATATCTCATCTGAAATCGTCGCTTTATTTGCAGTGAATCCAAGTGAAAAAAAAAGGTACTATAATCGTATATACTCGTATACACTCCTGAACTCTCCCGTTGTGACCATCCCACATCCTGTTCACGATAACTTCCTAATCATCTAATCATCTGCCTTGTCTTTTTCCCAACTATATTGGGGTTAGCTTCTAGCCTAACCGGACGCACCTGAATTACCAGTATTTTACATGGAGCGACTGCCTATCTTACCTCCACAAACCAGTTAGTACTGGATCATACGATTCCTCTTAGTAAGTCTGATTGTCAGACTTTCGGTTCACTGACTTTCTATAACGATTGATAAAAATCGACAAACGACAGCCCGGACCAACGGCTTAACGTGCTTTCAGAGGCACGAAGTAAACGTCCTTTCTACACGCTGTGTCTACATTTCTAATCCAACTTTCCTCTCGCAGATCTGCTGGAAGACATTTCTTTTGAAATAAGTAGTACCTTTGTGCTCTACTATCTTAATGTACTGTTCTTTTAAGTATTTTGTGTGTGCATAAATAAATAAATAAAAAATAAAAATAAACTCGATATAATGGGCTGTCACCCATCAAAGGACCAACCTAGGCGTAGCCTGAACATCCTAGACCTGTTATTATTTAGCCACAAGCTGCTCCTAATTATATATACAACATGTAACGTAACTAACGCACACCCTTAAACACCCCAATTAGAATATAATGTTACAATCATAATACATACACTGAATTTCATTGATTATTGATTAAATTAGTTATACTAATTCCGGAAGAACGTTGTGGACGCAGTACAAATCACACGAACTAAGAGACTAACTAACTCACGACTTATCAGTAACTAAAAGCGTTACACTTTTTTTTTAAAGTGTGCGTGACCAACCTCCAGGTCAAGTGTAAAGATTTTTTAAACAGACGTCATTTATTTGGCGAATCGACATGGGGGATGAGATGGGACTAAACGAATAAAATGAATAAATAGGATGCTTTTCATCCTGGTAGGCCAACGACGGATGGATAAAGGCTGTACAAAATCCTTACCACAGTAGTATGTGAACCGAATTTGTTAAATAAGTAGTTACAACACTTTTGCGGTCCTCTTAACTTAATACCTCTTTTATAAACTAGATTTTACGAGCTCAAAATTCACAAAACGGGGGTCGTCAACAACAGCGTTATTTTTTTTCCAGCTACATGTTAGTCTGCTGATCAAGATGAAATTATCACCGAATTTGACCAGCAGAGATGAGATACAACACAAAAATGCATTTAAACTATTACTTATTTACACGATTTTAGCAAAGAAGTTGAAACGAACTACTGGGTTTATTTATTTCATATTTAGTTTTAAAGAAAGCCAGTAAGTACACTAAAAAAAATCATTTGCTGTCCTGGAGATCTCGAAGACACCTAAATAAAATTTAAAAAAATAATCGTTTACAACTTACCAATCGGAATTTTATCAGGAGCTGGCACTTGACTGTTCAATACATTTATATTATAGTACATAACCAAAAATGTCAGCGAAATATTTTTTAATATTTTTAAAAGAAGTTTAAACGCCATGGTGTTAAAAGATTTAACGTATTTTTAAAAGAAAACCGGAATCACATTTTCACCCGCGCACTTAGTTTGTAGGTTCGCGCGACCAGAGGAAACTAGAGTTCGGTTGGGGTAAAGTTCTGAGAGCGTCAGCTAGTAACAAGGCAGCGTCACAACGCGGGCGTCGTCGACTAGCGACTGGCTGGGCGGACGGATGGCTGCCCGCCCGCCCTTCCCGACCCTCCCTCCAAAGCGGGCTCTACATCCTCTTTTCTACACGATACGCATGACTTGTTTTATTACTTTTATTTTTCTTTAATAATCTTGCTTAATGGTCTATTTCGTTGCTCGTCGAAACTTCTTAAATTTCCTTTTCGAATGTTACTCGCGTTTACAATAAGTTTCTCAGTGTCTTTTCGCCACGTAGGCGTCCCGTCTCGGTCAATGTTTGGTTTGCGTTGCTACTGTGGGCTGCTTTTTGAATACATAACTAATGGATGATAGTATTTGAATTAAAATAATGACTAACCGTTCGACGAATTGCAATTAATTTACCGTGTTTTTTTCTCCTAGATTAATACACACTGGCAATTTTTTTTAGCGGGACCGAAAAATGGCCCAAAATTTAAAATGACACATTTAATTTGAAAATCTCATACATTTAATTTGAAAATCTCATGAGTCGCTTGAGTCGATTATCAGGTTAAGCTCGTTTGTCTAGGTTGGTCAGTGAATTGGTGACCACCCATTACGTAAAGAGTTTCCTCCGTGCCTTGGATAGCAGGTTAACCCGTTGGTGCCGGCTGGTTTTTGACCGTCGTGCGTCGTTAGTACAATAGCCCACTCTGACACATTGCGCACTTGACGATCTTATGACAGCATCAGCCAGAATATAAATTTTGTGCCAAATATTTATACTGACGAGAATGTTACATTACTTACGAGAACGTTACATAGTGTTTTGTTTTTGGGTTTTTTAATAAAATAATTAATTGAATATTTTAACTTTTCTGGAGTTCAGTTATGGCCATTGACACGCTTTAAAGAAACAAGTTCTCTTTTGCGTCTATATTGTATATTCTTTGCATCCCGTCAATAATCACTTCATCACTCACTAAAAATACTTTGACCCGTGTTCCAAAGTCGATGTTCCCGAGCAAAAAATCGTTTGTTTATCCGATGATGTACCTCGAGCCTCCTCGAGCGGCGGGCACAAAACGACCAAAAATAGCTTCTTTGAATCTTCTTCGTATCATACGTAACTGAGGTTCCTGAACTTCGTAATAAAGCGCACTTCGGGCTTAGACTGCCGTTAGACGTGAGGTCCCACGTACGCGAATCTGAATGAAATGATTGCCCTTGCTTAAAGTACTGTTATTCTGCTTTGTCCCGGTCTTCCCACAAATCTTTGACTCGCTGAATCATTGGATACTGCCATAAATTGTTGAAATAGACCGGCGAGGAATTCTCGAGAGAATTCCATAAGTTTCATCATTTCTCCTCATCTCAAGTGCTCTGGCAATCTCAGTTGGGCTCAAGTCGGGCATAATGAAGTGCTTGACTTTTAAAAAGATTAAAAAATTAAAACAACAAGAATGTTCTTTAATCGAATCGATCAAAATTTTACGAAATGTTAAACTGTATACGTAAAATGATAATTGAGAAATTCGCTGGAAAAGTTGAAAGTTCGAATAAAATTAAAATAATCGTATAAAACGTGACTTTCAATTGATTTCCCAATTTTAAATAAATATTTCTACAGTAAAATTAAATAAAAACCAGCCTCCAATGTTACACAAACAAGTTTTTCGTTTATGTTCCGCGGAATTTGCCGGTGTGTGCATTTGGATATTTGCTATATCGTTCGTATCTTTAACATTTAAACGCTGCAATTTAATTGGGCTGATACTAATGAAAGAAAATAACATTACTTTTACTTTTAATTATACAAGGTGTTGTTTTGCATCCTCGTCAAAATTCGAGAGGATGTCACAAAAGACCTATATAATCAACTAAAATTACGGTACCCAGTTAATTATTAATAACCGCAGATTTTTTTGGTTGTTTAAGTTTTTCAGTATTTCAGAATAACCCCCTTAATGTGGTTTAGAGAATAAAAAATGACCGAATAAACGTTTGAGATTGTTTGTATGTATGAAAGCGCGGTTATAGGTAGAGAATCAGGCGGGCCGCGTTTAAAACACGGGTGGTTCACACTTACCGATTTTCGTAAATAGAAAAAAAAAAAATTACCTACCCATTTTATTATTGATTCGGGATGAGAATCATTAGCATAGTCACCTCCTAGAATTTGACGAAGATGCAAAACAACACCTTGTATAATAATACAAATGTCATACGAAAATGACGAATCATTCAGTCAAGTAATCTTTTCTCATCAATATATAAATGTGACAGAATCTTCATCTATGTATGAATATGGACGCGGCGAAACGAGCATGTAAGGATCCTAGTAAGTGGCGTTCTGTTGTTTCTGTCTAACCCCTATGGAAAAAAGGGGCGTAAGTTTGAGTTAGTATCTTAAAATTGTTTATTTTTATTTATGGTATGTATAGGTTTTGAAATTGAAGGGTATTGCGTACTGTTTGTGCTGCAGCTATCTTATTTTTTTCAATTCATCACAAATTGTATGTGTCGTTCTCGGTTTTTCATGACCATTTTTTTTTAATGTATGGCTTGTCGCAGTTCATCCTATGAGGTTGTCGTCTGCTTAACCGGACTATCATGTGGGTGCCTTAAGAGTAAGGCCTCCAGCCAGGGCGTACTGTACTAATGCGCGAGGGTTCGTAACGGGTGGCCGCTGCGATCAGGGGATTACGGTGTTTAATGGCGTTATCGAAGAAACGCTTCGAAAGACGTTTCATAAACTGATGGACGGTGGGCATTCTAAGGTCTACGTGTAGACGTTCATTACGGACATAAAAAGGGGCTCCCGTGACTCTACGTAAGAACCGGTTCAGGTAAGGTTTGCATCCTATGGATGTACTTAGGCTTGGTGTGAGCGTACACGACGCAAGCGTACGTCATAATGTGGCGAATTACCGCGGTGTTAAGGCGCAACTTGCACTTGAGTGACATCATGAAACGAAGCCTACTCATAGCAAAGGCAGCTCGGTCGCGAGCTGCTTTGATATGCGCCGCGATAGACAGGTGGTTGTCAAGTAAGACTCCTAAGTACTTGGCTTGCTTCTCCCAAGGGATAGGCTTACCGTACATAGTGATCGGGCTGATTTTTATGACCAGAATATGGAATATGGTAAACGGCCTCGTTGTCCCAGTGGACGCAAGAGCGACTGTTGAGTATGAGAAGGTGAGTTTTGCTCCTCACTAGGAATTTCTTCTGTATCGTGGGTGCGTTTACACACATTTTAACTCACATACACAAACAGCCAGACCCGGAATAACTACATGTAGGTGATACAAACATTTGTTCCGTGCGGTGTTCGAACCCGCAACACGCAGCGCAGCAGTCAATCGCTCGCCACTGCGCCAACCGTGTCGTTGGTTTGGTTGCTAGGTCGCGCATAGTGATATTGGTTTTTTCCATTAGGAAATTCTCATTGTTTATCGTCAACAAGTATTGTTTTTACTTATCGAGGAAAATTCACATTGAGCTTTAATTTATACTTTTTCTTTAGATCCGTACATTTTGACCGTGCAGGTATTGCACTTCTTGTAGGAAGCAGCTATTATACAGCTTTTATATAAACCGACGTACAATTTTGACGCTCAAGTGTGTCTCGAGACATGTGCTGAATTCATACTAACCGTTTGTGCTTCGATGTGCGCGCCCTTCCTCTTTATATAAACATAATATATACACTAACAGGTAGATGACCTTTCACCGTAAACCTCAGATATACGTCGAACGTCTCAACGTATGACGTTCCTAGACCGCAACATGTTTGCAACTATATATTCTAGGAGTCTGGTCTAATTGATTAACCTCAATGGCTTTAGGTTAGGTTCTCATGACATAATTTGATTACAACCACCTACTTGGATCCTTTTGAACGACGATAAAGGTAATTAAAGGAGTATGGTGTTGACAATTTTATAAAATATGTATGTTAAACTACTTGAAATATTTTTATGTTCATGGTTTATACAAATATATAAGTTCACAACGACGAACGCAGCTTCGTCTGTCACATTAACCCCGTTTTTTTCTACATTTTTAATTGATGCTACCCTCCTATTGGTCGCAGCGTACAACCTAATAACTAACCAACATATTATAGCCTTCATTCGATAATGGGTTATCCAACACTTAAAACGAAATTTTCAATTCGAACCATTAGTCCCTGAGATTACCGCGGTCAGCCAAACAAACAAACGCATCAGCTTTATAATATTATATGGTAAGTACAGATAACGTATCGGAAGCTTGTTTCCTTTAAAACAAAGCAAAATAGAGCTTCAATTACTAAGCCTACCTCTGCCTGTCCATCCGTCTAGCACAGAACTGTACCTAGGGAATGCAATACCTAGATTCCGAAATACTGGGATCTCGCAAATAATATTGCGAGAATAAATGTCGCTTGTAATTTGAGCAAGATCCCGCGCGGGATTTGCGTTACTGAGGAGAAACAAAATGACAGATGTTGTTCCTACTAGTGGCGAAGCATAATAGCGCTTTTTCCAGCTGAATACCTAGTTTACAAGGTCAGGAGGAGCCGTTTATCCGATGAAAGTATATAAAACTTACAGTTTTTAATAAATTGGGTAATGCTAGTAAGGATTAGTGGTCTTAGACTTTAAATAGCAATTATGTGTTTTGTTTTTGTTATTTCTTTCACCGATTCTGTTCAATTTGACCGTGCTACAGGATTCCTCAAACACCTGAATCTATCAAGATTGTGACTGATTGTGAGTTCTGACTTTCTGAGTTCCTCTGAACGTCAATATCTGCAGCCACCGACCGACGTCGACGACGCCGTGGAGTTCTAGTATACTTTTTAACCACGTCGTGCGTCGTCGCAACAGATCAATGCGTTGTATGCCACACCTGCGTTGTACCGACGCACGACTTCTTAACTCAACAGGGCGATGCACGCCATCGCAGCGCACCAAGCGCTGAGTCTCAGTGAGGATTTGAGGCCTCATTCAACAATGGATCGGAGCAAACGTGTTCTATTATTGTTTTTTTACGCCATCGCTGAAACAAACGAAGAAACAATAAGCGATTCTGGATATCTCCGCAGCAGCAATGGAACACTGTCCGTCGTCGCATCACTCTCCCCCTGTTTGGTCTTTTGTCCGTCGATCCGTTGAAACGTCGCGTGCGACGCCAAAATTCATAATGTAGTATGACACTAAAATATAATATTATATAAAAAGACGCAGCGACGAGGCAACGCAACGCTTTAATAAGGCCATAGCCTAAGAACAAGTTTTTTTTTTTTTTTTTTTTAAGTTTTAGTACAGAGCAAATTGTAAGTACACGCCTTAACAAGACGAAAGACTAAAATGTAAATAATTTGTCTGCCTCTTCCGCATACCCGACAACTGTCAGTTTAGGTATAACCAGGGTCACACGTACTGTTTCTGTGTTGCATGGCATATGCATTGAGGGCTTGCGATAAAGGTTACATCAAAATCGACCGCTAATAACATCCAAAGAACTTCTGCGAACACAAAAATTCAAACTAAGTACTTACGAGAGTGATACTTACCGAAAGACACATTTGTTATTGAAATACATAATATATTATTTTTATGCCTATGAATGAAATATTGTTTTTGTTAGAACTTGGTGAAAGAAACTTTTCAGAAATACCTATGTCTAACATTCAAAAGTTACCTACACCACGGTCATCGCTAAACCGGGACAAGTAATAACAAACAACCACTAAATGTGTCTTTCGGTAAGTATCACTCTCGTAGGTACTTAGTTTGAATTTATGTGTTCGCAGAAGTTCTTTGCATTTTAGTAGCTGTAACCGACAGAAAAGGGTTATTTTAGTTCAAATACTCGTAGCAAGTGTTTCGACATTGGTATTGACTGGCGATCGAAAGTTCGTGAAGTTCAAATAGTACCTCGGGTTTGCGGTAAAGCTACTTGCCTCCTAGATGCCAACGTTTATTTAGCATAGTTAAGTATTTTTAATGTGAATGCGTTTGTGCGTTATTCTTATCTACAATAATAAGTACCTATACCAATAATAACAATGATAGGTTCCTTTCTCTGGAGCTCTGACCGCCGGTAGCTTGGACCCTGTTCCGCTTAATATCGCTTAGTATTTTACATGAAGCGACTGCCTATCTAACCTCCACAACCCAGTAACTGGGTAATACGATACCCCTTGGTAAGACTGGATGTCAGACTTTTGGCTTCTGACTACTCGTAACGACTGTCAAAGATCTACAAATGACAGCCGGGACCAACGGCTTAACGTGCTTTCCGAGGCACGGAGGGAACTCGGTATTATGTAATGATGGTCACCTATCCTCGGACCAAACTCGGCAAGCACGGCTGTACCTTAAAGATCGCCTCGTGCGGCGGTTATTATTTAGCTCGTGGCTAAATAATAACCGCCTGCTCCTCAATCAATCCAATACTATGATTTCTTAAACAGTCAGATTCTCATTCTCTTATATGAAAGGGAATTCCATCACATTCAAATGAGTAGAATACTTTAAATCCAAACGTTAGCGTCAAATATAACAATATAGGTAGAAATTATGTGCCCTACCTAAAAATATATCACGATTGCAATGAAACATGCGTCGGCCGCCTTAAACGGTGCACCCACTACTCACTAGAAATTATCACGCTTTTCCGGAGCGCGATGCTTGCCAAATATCTGCCCATAAATTATTGCTGTTTGACGCATTACGGCAAAATCCATTACAACGCGTTATTTAGGTACATTATGTGTTAAGGTATACTGAAAGTTGTTTATGAGGAAGATACTACACTTCGAACTTCTTCGGTGTATTTCTGAGAGTGGATACAGGTGTATTGAATATAAGTTTAGTAGTTACACAAAAATTCTTTCGATATATTGTTATCCTCCCTTTTGCTTTGTTACGTTTTCCGGTCTATACGGCTTACCGCTTTCTACTTTGTTCAGTGACATTTTACGGATCGATAGACAACAGTAACCTACCACAGCTACAGAGAGGAGACAAAGAGACAACACATTATAATATATTCTAAACAGTAGTTACCTCACCCAAGGTTTAGTGTTATGTTAGTTTAGTTTGGTGAAAGTGTTCCTGTTTTAAAGACGATGCGTATATCAGGGTATTTAATTATATTTTCTTATTTTATTATAATTTGCAAAAAAAACCAGTGTGATCAACCAAAATGAAAACCCTACAAAATTGAAATTTAAGTTGTGGTACCGCGAGGAAATTAAATAAGGGGCTTCGATATCACACAGTTAGTTTTCTTCACATGAATTTTCTGTTGGTATCTTTTTCAAGCACTGTTTTTAAGTACTGTCTCAAAACTGGTATGTTAATTTCCAGATGGGTTTTTAATTCACTGGCAGAAGCAACCTCCATTTAAGACCTATGTTTTTTATTGATAGCACTTTTTCTTCACGATCTGACATGCGTCAAAATGACGGGCACAATTTCTATTGCAAAAATCCTACGTTTGTAAGTACATGTAGTTTATCCACACATAGGCGGGTTAACGTATTTGTACTATTTGCTTACCTTAGTCATCTTATACGATACCTTAAAGTTGATCTAGATCACAGTTTGCTGTACATCTTGAACTTTAAACCTCTAACATGGCTTCTTCGTCTACTCAGCGTGCGGTGTGATCACTACCTGAACTAGAGCTGCTTATTTCCGGGCAGATACTGAAATAGCTGAACAGCTTAGTGAAGAAGACTTTAATGAACTGTTCAACGATGACATTGGCTGGATTAAGCTAGTCAGAACAGCCCAGGAGTATCAAGGATTTGATCCCAGGATAATACTTTTGTGGCGGAGACAACATATCTCAGCGTGAGTGCCCGCGCATACGTCACAACCTCCCACGCGCGGTGAGCCACCAGGAATCGCTATCACTCAAATTCAAATTCAAATTCATTTAATCATTTTGTGAACATAGGGTGAAAATATGCAGATGTTATAAATAAATGTTGGTCCATACTATGTCCCGCCAGAAGGCATACAAAATATAAAGTAGATAATCGAAATGTCAATTAACAAAATTAAAAAAAAAAAAAAAAAAAGGTAAGTAAATGTCACAATTCATTCCAATCACTAAAGGCTAATAATAAATATATCAATAAATTAAGACGGCACACAGACAAGTATAAATTATTTAGTCACAATTTCTTATATAATAATAGATGCAATATACAATACAATATGTCAATAAAAACTATCATCCTTATCATAAGCAACATTCTATTGACAGATTTAAAGTTAAATAAATATTATTTTAATTTGTCATTAAGATATTCATTGACCGAGTAATACGCCTTGTCACTCAATAATTTAAAAAGGCTACGTTTAAACTCATTCATGTTGTTGCTTGATACAATTTTATTAGGTAATTTGTTATAAAGTTTTGGAGCCATTGCAAATATACTATTGTAGAGAAATTTGGTTTTAGTGCATAACGGGTGCAGCTTTTTTGAGCGCCTTTGACTTTCGACAGATTTATATAATGATATATTGGTTTTTACAAAGATACAGGCTTCATAGACATAGAGTGATGGTACAGTCAGTATTTTCATGTTTCGGAAATGTGGCTTGCATGAGTCCGTTTGTTTTATCTTACATATTGCTCGAATGCATTTTTTCTGCGCTATCAATACCTCCTCTACCTTACTAGCATTACCCCAAAAAATAAGGCCATATCGCAAAGCAGAGGCGACATAACCATGATAAGCTGCTAGGAGTGCTGGTTTATTCACAATTTTGCTTAACATATAAAGAGCATATGAGAACTTACTGAGTTTCCCACATACATTATCGATGTGAGATCTCCAAGACATATCACTATCAATATGCAGTCCAAGAAATTTTGTAACATTAGTTTCATGAATTTGTTCTCCTTTGTAGTTTACGTGAATATGTGAAAGTGACTTTTGTCTAATTTTAAAACTCATTAATTTTGTTTTAGTTAGGTTAATTTTAAGGTTATTAGCGTTCAGCCAGTCAACTATCGTCACAAGACTGTTGTTAATGTCATCTTCTATTTTTTTACTGCTACCAGTGTTATAAGTAACCGTGCTGTCGTCGGCGAATAGGGACATTTGGTGAGTTATTACTTGGGGTAAGTCGTTGATGTAGCAAATGAACAGCAAGGGACCCACAACAGAACCCTGCGGAACCCCGTAACAGAGAACTCTTGAGCTAGACGAGTGTACTACTTCAGTTTTGGACTTAATATCCACTTGATGAATCTGAGTTATTTGTTTTCTATCCTCTAAATATGATTGTATGAGATTAAGCACGTTACCTCTGATGCCGTATCTATGGAGCTTACTTAACAGTACCTTATGATCCACATAATCAAAAGCCCTGGTCATATCCATATACATTGCCATTACTGGTTTCCTATTGTCCATATTGTGATGTATTTGTTCAAGAAAATTATATATGGCCATATTAATAGATTTTGACTTCCTGAAACCCATTTGTTCCTTGCAAAAAATGTTATGTTTTTCAAAGTAATTGTAGATACCATTGTAAAGAACTTTCTCAAATATCTTTGAAAAGCTTGGTATTAGAGCTACAGGTCTATAATTAGATAAAGTTGTTTTGTCATCTTTTTTATGTAGTGGCTTGATAACGGAAACCTTTAACTTTTGCGGAAAAATACCATTTATAATACAGCTATTTATTACGTCACTTAATATAGGTGCTATAAGAGGAGCCACTGCTTTAACTACTCTTGTGTCAATATCATCATATCCTGTACTTTTGGTGTTTTTAAGGTTGTTAATTATAGTCGTAATGTCCTGTGGTATGGTTGGTTTCAAAAAAATAGATTTATGAGATCCCAATGTATTAAAATTATTATTCGTCTGATAATTATTGGCATTCGGTTGGACTGAGTTCACAAAATAATCATTAAATTGCTCTGCTATCTCTTTAGGATCCGTTATATATTTATCATTTACTTTAATTACATTGATATTAGCTTTAGGAATGTTGGGTTTAATACTATTTATGACCTTCCAAGTTGCCTTGGATTTGTTGGTACTTGTTCCAATAAAATAGCTATTTTGAGCTCGTTGTGTTAATTTGATAACTTTTTTGTATCTTTTTGAGAAAGTTTCAAAAGCTATTTTTGAATCACTATTTCGTGTTCGTCTATATTGCCACAATAAAGTTCGTCTCTTCTTACTACAGCATTTTATCCCCCGCGTGATCCACTTTGGCCTCATAACTGTTGATATTTTACGTTTGACGATTGGGAAGCAGAGATCGTAGAATAGTTTAAACAAATTATAAAATGAATCAAAGCTTTCATTTGCATTATCCGATTCGTAAACTTCGGAGAAGCTAAGACTGGAAATACATTTCCTAAAAAGATCAATATTCTCCTTGCTGTAATCGCGTTTATTGACATAATAGAATTTTAAAATACATGTTCGCTGTACAGGAAACTTCATCATTTGTGCTGTGTGGTCAGACACACCTAGCTCTAATATCTCACTCTTTCGGCCTCGTATGTTGTGAAGAAAATTGTCTAGACAAGTACCGCTGCTAGGACGCGTAGGTTTTTTTAGTTCTATATAGAGATTAAATTCCTTTAAAATATTTTTAAACAAAGTAGAATGTTTAGTTTTTTGAAGAAGGTCAATGTTAAAATCACCGCAGATTATTATTTTTTGATTATTTTTATAACAAAACTTCCGTAATAAGTAGGTTAAATTATGAAAAAAAAGAGAGATGTTACTTTGATTCGGAACTCTATATATACACAATATTATAATTTTGTGGTCAGTCAATTCCACCGCGCAGCATTCAAACACATTAGGAATGTTAACACTTTTTACGAAATCTATTTCTGAGTAATTAATGTGATTTTTAACAAGTATACAAGACCCACCATTTCGCTTTTGTCTTGTGAAATATGTTGCCAAAGTATAGTTTGGAATGTTTAAAAAATCGACGTCACTCTGCTTCATATTATGTTCCGTAAAACAGAGAATATCAACACATTTTTCACTGTTGGCGAAAGTATCCAAATGTTCTGTTATTATATCACTCTTTGCTAGTAGACCATTTATGTTTTGATGTAATATGCATAATCGGTCATAGACGAAAAAAATGCTGATCAATGTCGGTGGTACATGAACGGTAAGAGTTGGGTGAATCGCAAATTAAAGGATCTTTAAATGATGAGGTTTCGTCCTGGGATTTCACGGTATTTGCACCACGGTTAGTACAAAAATAGCTTCTCAAATCATTGAAAATATTTGTGATTCCGTGATTACTGATTCGACCACTATGTCGATGAAACATGGTATAGTCACATGATAAGTTTAAATTTGAGTCAAATAGTGTGGCATATTTATGATTTTGTATGTCTTGGTAGAGAAGGCTATTAAATATTTCAATTCTAAAATTATACATGGTCGAGTAATAATCATATTTATAAGTCGGTAAGCATAGAATTACATTTGTATGTTTTATAGTTGATAATATTTCCCGTATAGTCATTATTATGTCAAAATAATTATTTGTCTGTCGGAAGTCATCTTCTCCGATAAATATTATACAACTATCCATTTTCGTGTAATCTGTTAGTTTAGTATGAATGTTACTTAAAAGATTGCAAATTCCACGATTGGGTAAAAGGTAGTGACATATTTGGTGACATGGAAAAGTGTTCTCCGCTATAGGTAATATTTTGTTGATTTGGTTGTTACTTTTATTACACAGTTTGCTGTTCTCTTCTTGAGTCGTCCTGTTTGACCTCTTCTTAGTAGATTGAACCAATTGGTCCTCATGAGTGATTTGTGTTGAGGTGATTAATTCCGCAGGTCCATATCTTAAGGAATCCTCTCTGTGTTGTTTGCGTAAAGTTTCTCTAAGAGGTGTAGATAACTTATATCGTTTGTTTGGCGTTCCAATCTCGCTAGCTAACTTCTTGGTTGCCTTTTCTACAAGTTTTTGTTTAATATTCATAGTTTCTATTGTTTTCTTAAGTTCAGTGTTCTCAATCGACAGATTATTTATCTCCTCATGAGCCGCCTGTAACTGTGAATTAAGTTTACTAATTTGATGTTTAAGGTCTTCCATTTCTTCATTATCGTCGTTTATAATATTAGGTACGCTATTATTGGTGGCGCCCTCTATTGTCGAATCGTTAGAACTACAATCATCGAAAGTTTCTATTGCAGATTCGGATCGTCGTCGACTGCGAAGTGTGATGTTCTCGAAGAAATTCATTCTGTTTCAATATTTATAAATTGGAAAAAAGATGATCCTACGCTTAGCGGGATTCGAACTCGAGCTCAATAGATTCAACGCGTTGCATGGACCAAGCTTAAACCACTGCGCTAGACGCTCGTTAAGAGTTGTGTTTGAATTAGGTGACTAGATACTTCTTGATGTGATAAAATCAGAAGTCGAGCAGGTCCAAAGTTCAATCCTTTGTTTGAGGAACGTACGTTTCTAACGGTTGTGATTTAAAATATTTCTGTTTACTTTCGTGTTTCGAGTCACTGTTTTTTCTTGAGTTTTGTCAAAAATCATGCAGCATATCACTAATAATAGTTTATATTTACACAGGCGCACAGTATATATGTCACAGAAGTTTGTGGTAAAAAAATTATCAGTTTCTGTTTTCACAGTTTTTAAATTGTTTATAATTTCACTTGTTGTAAATAGTTTTTGCTCATAACATTGTCACATATGTACAGAAGCGTCCTTTCACTAATTCACTTTGTTTCATCGCTTAATGATTGTTTGTTTATTTATAAAAGATTTTAAATTACGGAGCTGATGTTTATGTGGACGGCGACGTTCCGTTTTTCGGTCGTCCTGGCAGTCATGCTCCGACCGATCCGACGGCGAATGCACGCGCTAACTTTCTCTAACCGAAACACTGTAAATACTTACGTAATAAATCACCTATTAGAACTTTACACCTCGTTCATTTTTTCGCCCACACTTTGGATTTGATCCCAAGATAATACTTTCTCAGATGGTGAGGAATAGGAGGAGCTATGAGGATCAAAAGCATGAGAAAGTGGAGTGGAATATATGAAATTTTGGAGATGACATGAAGATGCGCTCTAATACAGATAGAGTTAAGAGATGTCAACTTCATGATTACCGTCTTCTTGTCTAGAAAGAATCATATTGATAAAATCCTAAAGAAAGCCAGAGGTGGTGTGGAAGATGTCCTTAATATGCTTAAGAAAAAATACATGATTGATGATCACGTCCACAAGAAGAATCTATCTTAGAATCTAGGATTATAACCCTTCCTAGAATTTACGGTGTGTTTCCTGGTTCAGCTGTTCGTATGTTCCATGACAAGGCATTTAAGAAAATTGTTCCATATGAATCTTTCCCAGGAAGTAATAAAACTGATTCCCACTCGATCAGCTGTCCCTTACTACCATCTGTGTGTCCTCATAGCTAAACCTCAAAAGATGGGAACAACTTCCATCCTGTTATGATATGGGCTGCCATAAAGCTAGAATCATCATCACCGTTGTGATGATGATTCTAGCCTTCCTCTTTTCGGCTTCCTTCCTCCTTTCGGCCTATTCCATTTGGCAAACGATGCACCAAACACCATGTTTTCTTATAAACTTAATCATTATTTCAGATCATAGCTCCCTAAATAAGTTCGTTCAATACAATTTAAATACTAATTAATTTATGTTTATGCTTATATCTCTCCCATATGGCGTGTTACTCAACCCCTTGATTATGGTTCAACATAACAAAGTTGTCAAACTTTTAAATTGAAATTATGACCACACAGTGAAAGTTTTCGGGACTAGGGCCCATGCCCATCCTAACGACGGTCTGAGGCAGCGGTGTAATCCTCTCACCCTAACTTCCAATTATTTTTGATTCCAAAACTTTACTATTTGCATCACAGACACTGTTTCCAGGTGCAAATACATTTTCATCAAGATTCGATACTCTTTTTCCATTAAAGTTAAAAATAACCACACAAAGCATTGTTTGTGTTTTTGGAAAAACAGATTCATAGCGAAGGTATTTTTTCATTGTACGAGTATTCGTTCAACTATCTATTACTACGTATAACATAAATTTTTTGATAATCATTACGGCGAAATGTCTAAACAAACATACCCACAATAAACTATCTAAATCTGTGTTGTGACTTTAGACCACATGTAACTCTAAACAAAGGACTATCTTGAATGGTGATTAAACAAGCAGGTGCTTCAAACGCTTCAAATATAGTGCGTTAAATGTTCCCTAATACTATCAACAGACTACAAAACAGTTGTGCGAGCCTTAGGCGTATTGAGAGATCGGACTATGATTCATGCAATCAATTTCATTGATACACAAAATCTGTACTGCGTAATTGCATGCTGCCTGCAAGGCTACAAGCTACCAAACTGAGTTGAATAATATTTTCGCTAAATCTAAGACCTGTCTGCTATTTCCGCATATTTTTCTAGCTGACCATTCTAATGCAAAACAAGATTATTCAGCATTTGAAAAAAGAAAACTGCAGTCTTTGAAAGTAAGTAGCTTAGCTTTGTGGCCGCAGGAATCCTTAGGAACTCCACCGCACAGGATAAAAAGCTCAGGTTGCCGCTTTATATAATATTTATGTGCGTAACAAATAAGTAAACCTATAGTCCAAGATCCCAGGGCCGCCAGACGTCACGTATTTTCTGACGAATGAAATGTTGACGATTGAGTAGTGTTAGTATGTACTAAGAACGCATGCGTACCTGCTAGCTTGCTTAGACGGCCAATTTTCAGGTATCAGGTAATCAAGGTACATAAAAACATGACTTACCTCACTTAAATTCTGAAAGCTGATTTTTACGTATATTTTAGGCAATATCCTTAATAATAAGTCGCCAATACTGCCAGACACTTTTCGTGGGCCGTTTTGCTTAACAGACGCTTTAAAGCTCCAAAAATTCTCACTTAACTTCACGTAAATTCTGATGCTCCATTTTTATATATGTCCACCAGAACTCTATTTTAAAACCTTTTACAAGAAGACAGACCGATCCAAGGGGCCAATCATCCCCAATTCAATTTGAATGTCTCTGTGGGTAGGAGCGCGAGGGCATTATTTACGCGCATGAGATCAGCCTCATGCGCGTGTGTCTCACTCAGATTGCAATGTCAAGGCCCCCTTCGGGCCAACAGCTAAATTCACTCGCAAGCAGTGTTGTCACATACACCGCTTTTCCGCTTTTTACCCCACCTTTTGGATTTGTGCAATGGTTCCGCTTTCCGCTTTAGGCCTACGCGGTTCCACTTTTTAGGGTTCCGTAGCCGAATGGCAAAAAACGGAACCCTTATAGATTCGTCATGTCTGTCTGTCTGTCTGTTTGTCTGTCCGTCCGTATGTCACAGCCACTTTATTCCGAAACTATTAGGAGTACACAGCTAAAACTTGGCAGGTAGATGTATTCTGTAAACCGCTTTATGATTTTTGTACAAAAATAAAAAAAATATAGATACGGATATCCGAAACACGTAACTGAAACAAAAAAAAAACTCTCAAACCTATACGTGTGCGGTGTCTATAGGTAGGTTTTTAAAAATGACATGAAAGTTCCTAATACCATTTTTTTTTCAAAGTCAATCTTTTGAAAGATAGACACTTCTAAAGTGGTAAAACGTGACCCCCCCCCTCTAATTTCTAAAGTAAGAGGAGAAAAATTCTGAAAAGATATGGGCATGTAGAACGTACTCGAACGTGGCTGTTTCGTTACTTACTTCAGAAACTAAATATTCGCATCACCTCCACGACGGTAGCGAAACGGCGAAGCCATACATTTTTACTGATATGTAGAATTTGTGAAGTTAGGGTCAGTAGAGTTAGGCCGTGTAGATTCAGAAGCTTGGCTCTACATGAGATCTGATATCTTTTCACAGGGCAAACCTTATGTGGTCGTCTTGGCAACATTTTACATGAAATGCATTTGGTAGGATTCCCAATATTATTTTTTCCATTCTTTTTATTCATTTTTTTTAGAATAGGTTTCCAATCATTGCACCATTCGTTAATTGTTCAGAATAGTTACAGCACTGATGATAACATCTGTGTCAATATTCTTTACTTTTTTTTGTGAATGTGTGGACATTGTAGTCTTTGTTTTTTTTATCTTTTTCTACCTTCTGTAGTAAGCAACGACTTATTGTAGGGCCTACGCTGTCCTCGCATACTTAAGTACTAACGCTGTAACTTCAAATAATGTAAAACCAAATGATTTTAAAAAAGGAACCATGGAGTTTATTGCCGGTTCTTCTCCATAGGAAACGACCAACCCGAACCGTGCACCTTTTGTTGGCGTTTTATAAGTGCCCATGTAGGCCTGTTTAAAATAAAATATTTTGATTTTGATGAATTAGCTAATTTCAATGACGATGATAATGAACATTATAGGCACTACTCAGAAATGTTGAGAGATTAATGATTATCTTTTTTGTTTTTTTTTAAGATTAATTCCCAATAAATAGTTGATTTGAAAAAAATGCTGTTATTCAATTAATTTGTTAAAACTATCGAATTTTTGAAAGTTCTTAATTTTTTACAAGTTAATTTTTAATTATTTACCTGATTTTTTTTTTAATTTTTCGCTGATTTTTTTTATATTAATAATTAAGTGATATGAGTAAACTGTAAGAGAGTAAGAGAGAGAGAAGTCAATGTATCCTAATACATATCTCACTAAATCTCATACTAAAGATAATGCCCTCGCGCTCCTACCCACAGAGACATTAAAATTGAATTGGGGATGATTGGCCCCTTGGATCGGTCTGTCTTCTTGTAAAAGGTTTTAAAATAGTTGTCTGGTGAACATATATAAAAATGGAGCATCAGAATTTACGTGAAGTTAAGTAAGAATTTTTGGAGCTTTAAAGCGTCTGTTAAGCAAAACGGCCCACGAAAAGTGTCTGGCAGTATTGGCGACTTATTATTAAGGATATTGCCTAAAATATACGTAAAAATCAGCTTTCAGAATTTAAGTGAGGTAAGTCATGTTTTTATGTACCTTGATTACCTGATATCTGAAAATTGGCCGTCTAAGCAAGCTAGCAGGTACGCATGCGTTCTTAGTACATACTAACACTACTCAATCGTCAACATTTCATTCGTCAGAAAATACGTGACGTCTGGCGGCCCTGGGATCTTACTCTACTAGTTTTCTAACGATCTTGTGGCCCTAAGCCATCAATCACTTAAATTATTTATTGTAAGTCAGGTATAATTCAGTTATTTGTATTAAAACTTATTGTTGAAATAGATCAAGTTGCAAAGCTTTTTCTACTTCGCCAATAAGTTTTTCGATATCGACAATCTCGTGTGCAGCGCAGACTAGGTAATTGAATTTGTAAAACACGTTATCGGATCGCGAAGGAAGCGCGTCATCGGATACGAGTACGTTTTAATTGCATGTATTTTAAAACGCGCATCACCTTCGGCTAATTGCGTTTTGCTGTAAGCAATTGCAACTGATTGATTTTCCAACCTTTCAATTATACAAGTGTTTTATTTTTACAAGGTGTTTTTGATTTAAATAAAAAAGGACTGTTTCTTAATAATTAACTAGCTACCGTCATTTATATTGATTATTTATGTCTTTTGTGACCACATCCTGCATTTTGACGGGGATGCAAAACAACACCTTGCACTTTTAGGTGCGGATATATACTAAAACGACAATTAATTCCTTTAACTTTATTATTTAAAAAGAATTATGGCTAATTTTCATAAAGCTTTGTAAATTAGAGAAAAAAAAACTAATTTTGAATAAAGTTAGGGATTCAATGTAGCAGCTGTGTCATTCTTGAAATTTGATTTCAATTAAGGAAACAAAAGCCAAAAGTTTTATTAAAACGGAATATCATTCGTGGTTCTCCGCACATAGTTCAATATTAAATACGTTCTTAAGTTCAGAAAATAATTTGAATCTCTTTTGCTTTTCTAAAGCTACAAGCAGTTGGAAACCGGGCCCGTTTGTAATGAATAGATGCAAGTTATAATAAGAACCGAATATTACAAACGACGGAAAAATAAAACCATCTTAGCCAGTGAAAACTTACAATTTTTTTCTCATCATCTTGATAAGATGGAGTCGCGCTTTCAGAACTTAATTTTTTTCTAGCTATAAAAGTTCTTTCAGCGTGGATGCGATGTTTAAACTTTACCATGAAGTGTAAATCTTGCTAATTAAACCTGGTAAAGAATTCCTTTCTAAGATGAATTTAATTTACAAATCCAAAACATACCTATGGTGATACAGAATTTGAATCTTTAAGATTCAAAAAATCTACTCAAATCAATAAGTAAATGAAACTATGTTTATTAGAATAGTTTAAAAAAAACTAAAAATACGCTTTTATAGAAAACCGAACTTATAAAATAGAAAATAAATTTGAATAAATTTAAATTAAGAAAAAAAGCGTGGGGTGCATGGTGTCAATAGTTATATAGTACATTACACACCTAGGGCAGTAAAGTAAAAAAAGCACCCCACGATTTTTTTCTTAATTTAAATTTATTCAAATTTATTTTCTGTTTTTTAGTTCAGTTTTCTATAAAAAGCGTGTTTTTTTTACTTTTTTTTTAACTTTTTTTTTACTTTTTAGTTTGGTTTATTTATAATAGCATGGTTATTTTTGTTTTTAAACTATTATTTGATCTAATCTACTATTAATTCCGTGATAACTATAAGTGACTGTAATTATTTTCCAAATTATTCATGTGTACAGCTGTAATAAAAACCACGTTTTTTATTTTTTTTATAACTATTATTTGCTCTGCTGAATTAAAAGTTCTCTTTGGCATTCGAAAATTTCCTAAAATTAGATACATCGGTTAAAGATAATGGTTGAAATTTAAAATCAACATCAATTCCTGACTTATCGACTATAGATGAAAATTATATAAATTAACAAAAAACTTATTAAGTATATTGAAAAAAGGAATAATTTTATCAAATTAATCGATTGTCGCCCTTGATAAATCTACAAAATTTGAACGAAATCTGGCCGTTTAAAGTGGGTCAAAATGGCGCCCAAAGGAGTCAGTCGGTTACAAACAAACATACAGGTGAAGCTAATAAAAGGCTTGTAAAAAGGCGGAATCTCTTTGAGTACAGCCGAAAACATTAATAATAATCATTTTATTTCAGGCAACTAAGGCCCATAGATAAATACACAAATAATCAAACAACAATAATAAACTAAAACATATCTAAAACCTTAATTAAACTATGACTGTACACGTAACGTCGTCGGCGTCGTGTTTCGCTGCGTGGTGTCGCGTAGCTGTCCTCGGAAACGTCGATATACGACACCTCTCGGCCAAAACTCTTCTTTTTGGCAGATCTGTAGATGTTGGGTTGGAACTCGTACCTACCACGAACGACTTAAAGTTGATGTTGTGGCGCGATTGGTACTCCCTTACTTCTCCTAAAATTGTTTGTCCGAAAATCATTATCCATAACACGTTTCCTATAAACTTCAGTAACCATAATGTTCAAAATCCCGAAATTTTGTTTAACATAATTATCTTTACTTCTTAAAGTATTCTGTCATAATATCGAGTACTATAATTATTGAATCTCCTAATTTTACAAGACCTAAAGTCATATGTCCTAAGTATTGTGTTAAATAATGTGTATTATTCCGAATGTTCATTTATAATATTTTTTTAGTCCTAAAACATATGCTAAAAATTAGGTTTTAGTGACAGTAACCAATCGCTGTAAATCCGACTCCACGCAGTCTTGTCTGCCCTACCCCTAGAGTGTAATTTAAAATCGCGTAGGCGCGGAGGGGCGAGGCGGCCCGCGAGTTGAGTAGCAGGTGGTTGTAACACTCGCCGCCGCGGCTGAGGCTGGCCGGCTGAGCCGGCCAGCAAGCCGAAGCTGCGGTGGTGAGCGTTATACCCATCTGCGATGATAAACTCGCGTGGGACCGCCGGAGCGCCGCAGCGCCGGAGCCGTGACAGAAACCATGCCTGCTGCATGTTGCATGATTGCTTGCATGCTGCATGCTGCTTGCTGCGTGCTTGCTTGCATGCTGCATGCTGCGTGCTTGCTTGCATGCTGCATGCTTGCTTACTTTACAAAAACCACATGTTCACAATCAACTGCTTTATTGAGTACATGTATAATATATATATTTATGTATAATATTTATTTTTAATTAAATTTGTTCTAAGAATATTATTATTATAAATAAACATTATGTAATTTGAATTTAGGACTTATAACTTTTATAGAAAACATTTTTATGTCTTTTGTATATTATTGATTGTAATATTTATGACAAACGGATTTAGGACATATTATATTTAGGGATTTCAATTTTATGGCATGTGATATTATGTGATGTTAAGTTCGGGTGAATTATCATTCGGACAAATGATGATTAGGACAAAAAAAGTTATGGCACTTTAAATTATGGATAAAAAAGTTAGGTGACACAATAGAGAACCGTCGCTGCCAAAGCGTCAAATCAAAAGAAGAAAGGTCCCAACATGCTGCTGCGCCCTGCAGTGCCTACGACGCAGCTATATATTTCGTGTCTGCATCACCTCACGACGGTTGAGGATGTCGTGCAGTATGTGAAAGTGAAGACCGACTGGACTCTAAAGGTCGAAAGGTTGGAATCGCGCGCGTTGGTTGATTTGACGCTTTGGCAGCGACGCATCTGATTTGCCGGTGGTGACAACGGCAGCGTAGGCACGTTTAGAGGTCAACGTACCGACGCGTCACCTTTCCGCAGCCGGTGTTGTGGCGCGGGTGACGGCGGTGGCGGGTGGCGCTTGCTCAGCATTATCGGCAGCTGGTGACGCACTTGTGTTAGTGTTCGCCGAATCGAAACTGCCGACTGGTGCATTTAGCACCCCTCGACGCGTGTTCACCTTTGAGGCCTCAGTTGACCCAATTACCGAGCCAACGTTGCGCAATAATGCTATTTCCGCACGTAACTCAGTATTGTTCTTTTCTGATACCTCAATTCTGGACTGCATCCAGATCATCTCTGCTTTCAAGGACGTGATGTCCTTTAACAGCCGTGTAACATCGACGTGATCGTGAATGTGACGGGGGTAGCTTACTCAGCTCCTTTGCTTGAAATCAGGTACATCGTCTGGGTGCGTCTTCCTGAACATATCAATGATGTGCTGAAGACTCTTCTTTGTTCCATCTCTGCGGCAAGACGGCATCTGGTCCACTTTTCCAAGTGACTAGAACAGTAGCAGATAACCACTGCTGATCTCGACATCCTTGAAATTTGACTCTGCAAGATGTTACGCGAATAAAATTCGTTCCGTGCAAAGTGGAAACACGTCCGTATTCGAGCGCGCATCGCACTGTATTAAGTCAATACATACAGAGCGTTGTCGGGATTATCGCGATGCTGTAATGCGTCTGGATTGTTCGCGGATGCACCCTAACGCGAACGGTGAATACCGTTATCATGCGAAAGAGAGTGCCTCACACTACCCCATTTAGAGCACTCTCTGAAACCCTCTAGAACTGTATACCGCTACCTAGTGTTTGTTATTATGTATATAACACACTATATATCACTGTCGAGCTTTATAACAATGTAATAGGATTAGTTAAAAATGTACTTAATACCTGTTTTTGTTTGCATGAACATAGTAAGCAAAAAAGTATGAAATAAATAAAGATAATACGCAAATCGAAGCATAAATGAGTTTTGTTTTGCTTTCAATAAAAACGCATTAAACAAAAGGCTGACGAGAGACATGCGTATCATAATAATAAAAGCAGTATCTGGGCAGTGTAAGTATAAACTTAAACTGACAAATAACTATACCGTACTAAAGGAACCATTATTAAATTTTCGCATACGAGTACACACTTACGCATTCGTGTACCAGATGCATGTGTACATGCGTTTATTTTAGCACAATGCCTATACCTCATTGCGTTTTTTATGTTGTCTTTTACCTTAATAATTGTGCGGAACATACATTATTTTTAATCCTCTTTGGACATTATTTCAGGTTTGGCGAGTTTCATACAGTTTCAGTGGCTGATGGCCGTAACTTTGTTGAAATATTTTGTCTAAATTATTGTCATTCAACGGATTTAAAACGGTTTGAACAATGCTTACATATAAACACATTGTTTTAGCCTGTTGAATATATTAAACAATAATAATACCCACAAGAACTTTTATTTAACACTCTGAACCTGATACAGACGAGTGGTTTTCAATGAAAACTTTGTTGTGATGCTTTGTGTTGGCATTATTTCTCGTTTCATTATTTATTTTCAGATAGCGGTAATTTCCTTTTAGATTTTGTGCAATTAAAACCACAAAATAATCTATTACAAAACATGTTGAAATTTCTTTTTTTAAGGAATTCTTTATCTACAAATGGGTATACATTATCGGTTAGAGATCATTTTGTATTATTCTGCAATCAGCAGCAACAGAATACAAGGTGTAACCAGACCCTTGACGAAGGCGTCAACCAAGCATTCTGTACATCACTCTAAATAATTATTTTTTTTTGTGGTGAATAGTCACGTTTTACGGTAAATCCCAATGTAACACACTAAAAGCATTGTGCTTGTGCTAATGGATGCAATACCTAGCAAACGGGTTATGAAGGCATTTAAAATAAAGTTCTAACCTTAAACAAGTATTTTTAGTACTTGTCTCAAAGTTGGATCTTTGAACTTTGATAAAAAATACCGCAAACAAAGAAAACAAGTGCCCTTCAACTTCGTTAAGGGTTGATTTACACTCTTTATGTCGTTTTGGTGACGCGTTTAATACAATGAAGGATCATCGAGCTCTTCCTTAGAGTAATAAGTTTATGGTAGCAGTGTTTCAAAACCAGATAGCTTGAACTACGAAAAAAGAAGAATAAACACCATAACAGTACTATTATTACCAAAATGTTACGCATGTCATGATTATCATGATATTTTCCAAGAAACCCAAATTCTATTAACTAAGGCATAGCTGTGTAACATGAATAAGTTTTTAGTACATAATATTTTAAAAACGTTTCGAAAATATAGACAACAGATACGGCGTAGTACAGTTTGAGCTACGGCGTAGCAAAGGTTGAAGCTACGCCGTAGTAAAACTATAACTACGCCGTAGCAATAGGTGACCGCTCCGTGAGCCGCTCACTTTTTGCGTAGTATTTCACTGCGTTAAGCGGCGAATGCAACCTCATACGACACTCGCACTTAGTGTGTGGGTGAAAAGGCTGTACCTGATGTTTTTTGGCATTACTATGTCACTTTTGTAGCAATCATCATCTATTGGTTCATTGTAAAAAAAAAACTAAGCAGTATTCATTTAAATATTCGAGCTTAAAGTGACGGTACCGTACGAGATGCTTTAAAGCTCGCTTCACACTGAAAAAAGTGTAGTTCCGAGGATCATTTCCTAGTAATGCACCTGTTTGTAGTAACTATTGCAGAATTATTGTATTGCAGTGACAGAATATTCTAAAAAAAACATATAGCGTGACACGATGGGCGGTCTCAGCGCTAAAAGCTATCTTTACAAAACAACCTTTGGATGGATTCGTGGTAGAGGGAGAAGCAATACAACAGGTAGTTTGTGGTATACTATTTACATATTATACATAAAGCATAATACTAATCCATTAAATATAATAATCACCATGAAACATGAACAAAGCACCACTTAAAGTGATGTAAGTCCTAGCTAGGAAAACTGGTTAATGACGTAGCTTGAAAATTTGACCACACCTTTGTTACCATATAGAATTCTCCTGTCCTAGAGGATCAGAGTAATAGGGCATTAAGCCCACACAGTTCCTGACCAATCACGTTAATTTAATAGGGCCGTTTCGTTGCCCAACTTGTTTCACAGTGATGTACGGTATGGCCAAATGTTAGGGCTGCCCGATGGCGCCATTCAGAATTCAGATATGTCTTAATAGGTAATCTCATGTTACACTTGGCGATCGTCGTATGGTATAAAAATATAATATTATGTTAAAAAAAACCATGCCCAATCCGTAAGGATATTATTAGGTATCGAAGTTAGATTCTATTTATTTAATCCTTTATTTTCCTTTTAGTAAGAAAAAAAGCCACGTTAAAAATAAAATAAAAATATGACCATATTCGGGCATATAGAAGGCATTCTCGGGTTAGGTTAGGTTAGCTGGGCTGTTTCCGCACTTCCACCACAATCTTCTTGTTACTCTAACTATCCCAGCCGGCCTAGCATGACCGCCGTAGAAACGGGCTATGTCTACGGAAGAATCGACAATTTGACAGATATTTCTATCGTCCCAAGCATGGCGATATTAAGAATGTAGAAAAGAAATGTTTCTTTTCTTCAGTCGACACAAGTCTACAACGTCGAGCATGACGACCATATTTTATCTTCTTTTGACATTTGGGGGTAGAAACATTACTTCTGACAAATACGTTTCGTGGTTGCGTTGAGTTACGTTCAAAAGGTTGTTATGTAAAATATTTAGGTTTAATTTCGCGAAAAAGATCCAAGCCTGGATCCAGGATGCAGCAACACCATCCCGACCACGAAAAATGAAAAACTCGTGCAATTGGCAACTTTTTTTTGTTAACTAAACGTAAAAATATTCAGAGAATATAAACATCACGTGATACGTCCCCGTTGCTGTGGAAAGAATTTCTGTCTATGTCTTCGTAGAAACGCGAGTCGACGGGGCGCGCCATGCTTGGGCACAAGAAATGTCAAGTTGTATAGAAAAGATTTCTTGTCGTTTCTTGGTAGAATAGAGATAGAACGGTCATGCTAGGGGGGCAGGTCCTCCCAGATAGCTAGTAGCCTTTTCAGGCTGCTGCAGGATTCGGGGGGCGATGCCGGCGATTGAAGAGTCCGTGGCCGTTGATCTACTTCCATTATGTAACCGTGCCCGTTGATCTGCCACGCTTCTGCACTCCATGAGCACGTGCTGTGGTGTTTCTTCCATCTCCATACATCCTCTGCACAGAGGGCTGGCTGTCACGCCTACGGTAAAAAGGTGTTGTTTGTTTAGGAGACAGTGGCTGGTTATGATACCTATAATCTTGTAAATTTTGTCCTGTTTCAGTCTGGTGATGCTGCGGGCAAGTCTCTTTGATGTTTCCAGAACCGCACTCTTTGTTTGTGTGCAGGTTACACTGTTTCTCCATTCCATTTGGTGTGTTTCCTTGGTTTTCTTACGCAGCCATGATTTTATTTGGGCTTGGAGTATGGGCAGCAGTGGTTGTCTTCGCTCGCCTTTTAGCCAGTTCATCTGCTACGTCGTTACCCAGTGAGTTACTGTACCCTTTTATCCTTTGCAGAGTTACTTTGTTAGTGTTCGCAATGTATTGTAGTGCGTTGTGCCATTCCAATACGAGGGCAGAAGTTAAAATATTGTTTTTAGCGCTTAAAACACTGATGCACTTTGAGATGATTTTGATGTTAAGTTCTCTGGCTGCAACTGCTTGAGCCGCTCTGGTGATACCGATGCATTCTGCTTAGAAGATTGTGTTCAGTTTGTCTAAAGCGGTTGATATTTTAGTCATTTGAGAATACGCCAGCTCCAGTACCCTATATGGTTTTAGAGCCGTTTGTGTATATCCTAACCTCACCGATGCCAGAGAAATCTTCAGCTTCTGCTTTAATCGGATATGGTATCTTTGATTGAAGACGTGGTGACATGGAGTTGTCCGTGGGTGCATCCAGGAGTGGAATTTCCTTTAAAGTACCTTGCAGAACTTTTAGTGTGTTGTCTCTGCGTTTAGTTTCCACAGTCCGTTCGATCTTAAGGCGGCTTTCTTCGCCTCCTGTATGCTAAGATCTAGAGGTCTCATGTTTAAAAGGTACTCTAAAGTGGCTGATGAAGTGGTTTTCATACATCCAGTAGCTGCTACGCTCCCTAGGCTGTGTAGCCTCTGGAGTTTCGTTTTTTCTTGGTCAGTTGTGTTCTGGGCCACCATACAACTGATCCCTAGGTTAGAAATGGTCTGATGACTGATAGGTACAGCCAAAGCGTTATCATTGGACCTCATTTTTTTACCAAGAAGTCTTCTGCATTGACCAAAAACTATATAAATTTAATAGACGTATAAAAATAAATACATGCATACTTACAAATTGCTACAGCAATCCTATGGTTGCAGTAGCAATTTGTAAGTATGCATGTATCAAGTTTAAGCCCGACGCTTACAGGCTTTAAATAGTTAAAGCCAGTAAGCGGCAGGTTTCAACTTAACGAGTAACAAGACAAGACACAACATGTGTGTCATTTACACCTTCAATAAGCCAAGATAAATTATATGTAAATAGTGAAGGTGTATAACTTGAAGGGGTTAAAGGACACATAGGCTATATAATAGATGTAGGAAGCGTACTTTTAAAATTAGAGTTGTAAAACCTGCCCAAAATCCATCGAAATCATGAAGTCTCGGGCATGCATGAGTACTTTTGCCGCTTATAAAAGGAAATCAACATAAAGTGAAAAATAAATTTACTAAGAGTGAAAAGGAAACTATAAATTAAGTACCTTGCAACTTTTATTATTAATTTTCAAGAAACAAAGATTCTGAGAAGAAAATTATTAAAAAAAAGGGATTTTCCAATAGCAGCGACGAGACAGTCGCGACTTGTGTTTAAGTTACGCACAGCTTTGAAAAACTAATAAAAAAGTAGCAACAAACCATTATATTCTTGAAATACTATGAAAAATACTGAATTGTGTGTGGAGTTGTAGTTTGTTTTGCCTGGGGCAGACATACTCAAAATGGTGGCAGCGGCGTCGAGTGTAAGCACTCAAAGTGAAAAGGCAATTAATACCGCGGCCGCGCATTCTGTTGCTGAATTGTTCAAATCCTTTACTTGAGCGGGGACATATACGGCTCAAATCTGGGTGTTTAAATGTGATAATGAAGTGGCGAGAGGCAACAGAGGAGCGTAGCTTGCAGACATCGCGCATGGCGTTGAATAATTAATGGATCTTCTTGCAGAAACCGCGTCTGTTTCTGAATTGAAGAAAAACAAACTACCCGGTAGGTATTTGATTGCAATGTGGTTATGCTTGTAGTAAAAAAAAGAAACCATGCTCTGCGGTTTCTACTTATTGAACTGGCGGCAATTTCGCAGACACACAGCGATACATCAAGTTAAATACAACAATTACATTTCCAGTATAACATGGCCTCGCTCTGTATAGATTTCCATTACAATGAGAGATCCGCATATACTGGTTTTGTTTAGCGTGATTGCTTGATTGCCGTGCGTACAGCATCTGTAGCACGTTGTAGTCTGTAGATTGTAAGTACCTTAATTTTAAATGACATTAAACAACAATATTAAATGATAAATGATGTTTATTTTGCAAATAGGTTTTTACAAACACTTTTACACGTCATTTTTTTTTAAAACTAGATGGGGCCGGTGTTTCGTACCTGACTACTCTGAGAAGAAACAGCCGAAACAAACTCAGAGGTTCTCTGTTAACTTGTTGCTCTTTTAAAGTCCAGACATTGCTCAATTTACATGAGGACTATGCAGATTAGTGTCTGAGATGGTCTTTTAAAGAAAGAACCACACAGATTTGAGTGGACCTGTCCAGTCAGTGCAAGCATTTGTCAGTTATCGTGTAGCTCGACTTATAACTCAAGGAGCTCAACGCAACGACGAACAATACCAAAGAAAGGACATTTGGGTAGGTCGCTTAAAGTACTCAAACTGCCAGACAGCGGTGGCAGAAAAAAAAATGCGACCTACATGGTCCTCACATTCACAATAATTAAATGTAAGTAATTAATAATAATATACGAAATGAATTAAAAATAAAAAACAAGAATTTCAATAAATGTCACAATAATAATAAAAAAAAAGTAAATATCAATGTCATCGCAGTAAATGTCACTGTTATTGTTATCAATCTCTCGTATATTGTTAATTAACAATGACAAAAACATTTCTAATTTAGCTGCCGGTTTAAACAATTTCCTCTAACAAATAAGTTGATGTTTACAATAGATAGTAAAGAGAACTGTCTTAAATAAGCTTTACCAAACCACTTAGCGTAATAAAGTAATATTTTTTTCCGGAATAAACCGACAGACCGAGGGACAATTTTTTTTAGTACCTTGTGCATTTTCTTATATTATGCATTCAGTAAAAAGCTGTCATTTTGAAATTACAAACAGACACTTAAATTTAGGAGAGCGGCGGTGGCCCAATGGTGGCAGCCCCGACTTACAAGCAGTAAGCCGGGGGTTCGAACCCAGGCAGGCGCATTACTTTGTGTAATTTATGTCATCACCGCTGCTCTCAAAAACGGTGAAGGAAACCATCGTGAGGAAACCGGCATGTTTTAGAACTAAAAATTCGAAGACATGTGACATCTACCAACCCGCACTGGGCCCGCGTGGTGGATTACAGCCCACTCCCTCTCATAGGAGAGGAGGCCTGTGTCCCAGCAGTGGGAACATTATAGGCTAATGATGATGACTTAAATTTTATTTATTTGTGATGCAAAGATATGTTGCAAAAGTAGAAGTATATATACTTCTAAGAACGCTTGAAATCAAGTGTGAGATGTATTAACAAACTAAAACTATTTTTTTTCGATACATATGCTATATCAGAAATGTCATGCTTATAACCAATTCTTAACGGTTGAGCGGAACCTAAGCAGTAAGTATGTTTACATTTAATAGAATTCGTTCATATAATTATCACAATAATTTTAGAAGTACCTTTGCAAGTAAAACGGAGAAAACAGAACAAAGTAGTGAAACATTGTGCGAACATAAAGGAGAGTTAAATATACTTATCGAAAAAGACGTTTACGATCGAAAAGCACTATGAGAAATTCAGCAGTAGCGTCGACAATATAAATAATTTGTAAGTTTTGAGAAAATTACACCCCTAATGGACGTATGTAAGTCAAAGCATGTGAATGCAGTAAATTTCATACAAATTATAAATACCCATACGATGAACTAATTCAGACAATAGCAATAATAATAAATTAAAACAAAAATAAAACATACGCAAAAAAGTATTGGTGGTTTGAAAAACATTACTGTGTCGATTGCTTCCTGCAGAAGACTGGTTGCTTACGCAGTAATTAATACATCTAATAATTATTATCACCGTGTATTTTAGATATTAAAATTAATAAACTCCTTAAGGTTAATCTTTAACGTTGCTCAAAGTTAATAAAGATAAGTTTAACGTAAGAAAAAATATGGATGAGCATACAGACCGTCACGCAATCTGGGGACCACACTTAGAGCACACGTATACATTTAAAAAAAAAACTATCATAATATAAATTTCGATCAAACTCAAACTGAGATAAAAGGTAATCACAAGATTTTTTTTTTAAGTTGGGGTTTGGCTATGATTTATAACAAAACTTATAGTGTGAACAAAATCAGAACTACGAGTAAAGCCACCAGTTTATTTTTTCACTACATTTTACAAATGTTTACCAACGTCGCTCTCCTGTCAACCTCCACCTAACGTCATACCGTAGGTGTATACTCTACAGAATAGACAAATGCGTCAGTCGTAATGTCATTCAAAAATATTTTCATCTTTACATAGTATAAAACAAAGTCGCTTCACGAAGTTTGTACTGTGAGTGCGTACTGTGTTTAGATACTTGTATTTTAAATTACGCAACGATTTTGCGGTTCTCATCAATATACAGAATGATTAAAGAGGAATGTTTATATAATTATATCATTTTACCCTGAAAAACACATCCAAATTTCCACGCGAACGAAGTTGAGGGGGAAGCTAGTTATTATACAGGCTGACTTTGAATAAATGCGACAAAAAGAAATGGGAGCTTCAGTTACAGTAACAGAGTAATTATAAACTGTTTTTTCTACAATCTAAATCGTAAAAAAAAATTACGTGATTATCGCTTTAAAATGGTCCATTGATGTTATTATCTTTATTTAAGTACGAATTATCGGTACTCAGCAAAATAAATTAATATGCAAAATAAATAAGAAAAATTAAAGTATCAAAAAATCTCGTCCTACTCATCGCAGTGCACAATAATCCCGTTGCCGTTCATAGCGGTCATTTACCTAATATTGCCTATTTTCTAGTGTAAGTATCGCGCGACGTTGCCAAACCTCGCATGAGCGCCAGCGCCGACATCCCTTCCCGGCGACCGCAATTCTTTTTTAATTTTACGTTTGATATGTTCTAAATTTTGTTGACAACACGTATTATTGTATATTTAAATTTGTCGCATCTGTTCAATTTCACCCTGTATACACCAAAATAATATCTTATATTTTATTAGAACTACGTAGAATTTAAGATCTGTCTAGGTATTCAGGCTGCAGAAGCTTTTTTTTATTTTCTTATTTTCGTCAGCTTATTCTTTGAAGTCGCAATTATAGTAGTGTAAACGCAATACACGCTGTTAATACAATTATTGTGAAAAAAAAAACAGTGAAGTTGGACGAGTTTGTCCGAAGTCGGGCGTAGTCGACCGCATTCATAATTACACTTTATCGTTTGCCCAAACTGCATAGGCAATCTCATAGGGCGAACGACCGACTCCGATGATAGTTTACAAATTTTAATTCTCAAAAATAATGTTTTAATAACACGACAATATCTAAAGTGAATAAAGGATGCGTTTAAACAGTACATGAAATAAAACTGTGTAATAAAAGGTGGTCTACCTGTCTAAGATAACTTTCTATCTAAAATCATTTACCTATATCAGTATCCAGCTACATAAAACTTTACCTTGGCAGTACTTCACGGCGAATTTTCTGCTTTCTAGAAAAGTTATCGCTGTCAGCCCTCGGGACTACATATCGCGCCCGTGCCTCCCCCAATCTTACTTCACCCCTCCGACGTAATAACGACCGACTTTATAACCGAGTGGGCTTAAATCTCACAACACTTTCCCATATCTTCTTTCTCGTCGGTAGCACAGTCGCCCGAATGAAATCTAAGCCCACGATTACAATTATTGGTCCCGCCGGAGTCCGTAACTTATCCAAAAATCCGAGGTGATTTAATGTGCCCCAAGAAATCACGGATTTAAAACGATCTCAGGCAGCACTGAGCTCCGGACGGCGCTCTGAGATTTTTCTCGTTATATGCCTTTGACCACGGCTTCCGGATTAGATTCGGGACAGAAAAACAAAAATAAAGAAATTTCAAATAATAAGGTTGTCATAGAATAAAATAACATCTCGCCTATATTTTTTAAACAGAAGATTCGTCATGAAGCCTTAAAAAGAATGAAGAAGTTCTTAACAAGAAGATGTTTAGGCTAAGGTGTACCTAATAGTACCCTCAAATTTGTACAGTTATGTTTAAGTTCCATATAATAGAGGCGAGCCTATTACCATCAACCAAGCACAAATCCAGACTCCGTGGCTGCTACTCAGAAATACCTAATGGAAAAACTGAATAACACTTTCGAACCCGACCTTGACCGAATACTGAGTAGATATTTAAAATAAAGATATGTTAAAGAGACGGAATTATGCAACTATGCTGCCATGCGTCTGTGGAGCCTCATTGAACGTATCCCAAAAGTAGAAACTACAGAAGAGGTAATTTACGGATTCGTGATAACAGTCCTCACTCAAAGAATCTCTTCAATCCGTACTGGGCTAAATTCGTACACCATCATAATGAGAGCCCAAGTATGCAATGGATGTCATAAATATACCACATAATTTTTCAGAATAAAACATATTTTACAAAAAAATATAAGCATTTTAACCTACTGACTTGCCATCGATACTTTTAAAATTTTTGCTCTACTACTTCATGACACTTGATATCTTTTGATCTTACTGAGCTTCCGTACGTAGAAAATCCGTTTTACATTGAAATTGTATATTGGCTGCTTTGTTGAATCTTGAACTCAACGAAGAACTCTAAATCCTGAACGCTCAAAGCGGCCTCAGCGAGGCCCCTTTGAGTTAATACTGTGAAACTAGAATTCAGAGTGCAACGAAGACATGCTTATCTTCGAGGAGAAAACTCTTCTGTACGCACCTTCTGCCGCCAGGAAATAAGAATGCCTAGTTGTCTGCTATTTCATTAACTCTATTGAGACTCATGTAATGTCGGAAGTACGGCGCCCATTGTCATACCCAACCTTCTACCGCAGGGTGACGAGCCACAGCAACCAATCAGCTATTGCGATGACATGCATTCTTTACTGCAGCAGATAATGCAGCAACAGCTTTTAAGCGAGTCTAATATGCAAAATTTTGGACTTGGCCATATGCACATCTTTCGTTATTTTGGTATTTATTTTCATAATAAGCATTAAAATATTATATAAGTAAATTATTGTCATGTATACCACGTTAATGTCACTGCTAATTTGCCTAATTTTATTATTTTGTTCGTCGGCGACTAAAACTATGAAGTGACAACTCTGGTCGAGTAAACTTTGAAATTTTCATAAAGCTCTATTCAAATAGTTCCTTTAACTCGTTTAATAAGTGAAACTTTGTTTAAACATGTTTTGAAGGGAGTAAAGTTTCATTTTACACCACCGCAGCAACATACCTATTATAAAGCTCATCTACACCACACACACTAACTAAAGTAACGGTAACTAAATTGTCCAGCAACCCATTTATTTTTATTTTTTACCATTTAATCTAAACTCCTCGGAAACGGCTGAATCGATTTGTATGAAATTTTGTGTGCATTTTGTGAGTAGGTTTGAGAATCGGCCAACATCTAATTTTCATACCCCTGAAACCCATCAAAATTTCCAAGCGAACGAAGTTGCGAGCATACTACATATACTAGACTAGCTTATGCCCGCGGCGTCGCCCGCGTGGATTTCGATAATTGTTCCACGGGACCATGCTATCGGGATAAAAAGTATCCTTTGTGTTAATCCAGGTTATAAACTACCCGTGTACCAAATTTCATCCAAATCCATTTAGTAGTTTTTGCGTGAAAGAGTAACAAACATCCATCCATCCTCACAAACTTTCGCATTTATAATATTAGTAGGATATAGCAGCTAGTTCATTGAAAGAAAGAAAAGAAAAGAATTTTCATTTTAAAAAGAATTGAATTAGCATTATTGCAAAACAATAGGGGATAATCCAACTTTTTTTTTCTTTGTCCGTCTGGTAGTTTATTGAAAAGTATTGGACACGTATTTTTTCTTTTTTCACGTGGTCATAAAATTACGGAGATATATTGAGTTGAAATGGCGCATGACGTCACATGTGGGTAAGTTTTGTACCCACTTGTGACGTAGTAAGCCCCCACTCTCCAACTTTAATGAGTTTTAACTAAGTAATTTTTTGATATTTTGATAAAACAAAAAATACGTGTCTAATATTTTTGTATTACCTGTCTGACGGACAAAATAGAATGTCGTTTTTTTTACCCAGTCCGGTCCCCTATTGTGTTAATTTTGGTGTACAATGAAGATGCTTAGACGGAGTACGAGTACCTAAGTTGGCGAGGTATTGGACACTTCAATCGTCAAAATGTAGGCTGCGTTTGTTTCAACTACTTATTACATAACTCAATCTACTTACTCATTTGAATTCTACTCAGTGTTGGCATGTAATATGTTTGTGTTTTTACATTAAATATATTATTATAGACCTAGAAAGAATAATTATGTTATCTGTTTCTCTCTATGCAATTATATTACCTCTGACTGTGGATGTCTTAACTGCCATAATGGTCTCTGTTAAAAAACTCACCTTAAGTATTTTAAATAAACCAATGCAGAAAGAATAAATATTTTTTTAAATCCAAAGATCCAACGTCCTATAAGATCATGTCTATAGAGTGTAAGCTGCAAAACAAGTTAAAAAAAGTAAGTCTTCCTGTATCGAGTGTTGTGGTGAAACTAGGAAAAGTTGGTACAGCAGTTGAAAGCGTCAGGTAACTTTCTGCAATTGACCTTTGCTATAAAATACATACTCGATTATCGGATGATGGCTCACAGATTTTCGGCAAATAAGGAACAAGTTGCAAGAAATGACGTAAGAAATTTTATAATCATTTACTAACAACAATGAAAGATGTAAAAATAAGAAGAAAAAGTATAAGAAAACCTGCTAAATATTTGTTAATATGAATAGAATTATCGACAGATAAAGCTGCGTGACATGTATGTCAATATAAATTATTTTATGTGTTTATTTATCACTAGCAAGTTAGAAAAAATGAACTCGTTAAGAAAATGTACCTACTAACTTATAAACTAATTTCATTCGTAACATTCTTGTTAAATGTAATTTGCATTTCGGATCTTTAAAAGTCAACTCTTACTTGACCAAATGTTTTTTTTTATTACATGAGTGTATTTTTTCATGTTTACTGGAGTATTTCTCAGTGTAAACAGTAAGTAATATTTATTTAAAATAACAATTCCGTATAGTTTTTTATACATACATAGGCTATTTTAATATTAACTTTTTTTCGCCCATTCTAACAGTTGGGGAACGTAGCAAAGCTGTAAAGTTTCCAACTAGTCTCTTTACGACGGCTCTCGTCGTAACAGAATGATTGCACACTGAGCTTTCCACAGTAAAATGCAATACGTTAAAAAGAAATTGTCGTGACATGAATGTAATGAAAATCTTATATTCAAAAAGTCATAGGAAATCTTACCATATAAACCTAGACAAGTAGACAAGAAATTAAAAATTTATTGAAGGTTAAACAAACTTACCTAAAGTGAAGTTTGACCGTAATTATACGAGTCGCTGCATCCGAAGAGATTTTCATATTCACCAGGTAGTCCACTCCTAAATGTACTGGGCATCGAACATTTTTTAGAGCTAGCAATTAAAAAAAAGAAATTAATTATCTATGAATAAAAAGTAACTAAACGATTCAATCCGTGGAGGGGCGCGCGCGCGCGTTCCATCTTGGATTGTCAAACCTGTCATTCCATTCAGAGCACGATTTCACTAAAGATTTAGGGGATGTTTAAGAATAAACATGGGTGGGCGGGACCCAAAATCTCTTCGGATGCAGCGACTCGTATAATTACGGTCAAACTTCACTTTAGGTAAGTTTGTTTAACCTTCAATTATACTTCGTCGCTGCATCCTCAAGATTTTCATATTCACCAGGTAGATGTTCAGAGCTTTAGGGAAATCGATTGAAATTTTCTAAGAACGAAACAAAAGTTAGTCAATCAACTTTGTTTATTTTCAAGGTAGCTTAGTAATATCAATTAGTAATTAATCATTATTATTACTATCTAGAACAGCATTAGCAAATATATTATCATCATTTGTAACAGATCTGTTATAGAATTTATCAAAAACAAGGGAATTTTCTGTCCAGCCTGCGGCTTTTCTAATAGCCTCAATGGAAACGCCCCTACGACTGGCAGCTGACGTTGCTGCGTGGCGAGCACTATGAGCAGAATATTGTGTTGTATCAATACCGCTTTCTTGCAATACTTGTTTGATCCAGCGGCCGATCGAAGCGGCGGTTGCATTGTGAAATGGTTTTTTAGTAGTTAACAATAATTTTTCTGTGTTTCGAAATTCCCTATAGGACCTAGTTATATTCATATAAGCTATCAAAGTATTCGCTGGACATATTTCAATTTTACTAACAAAGAAAGGTATTATTAGGAGCGGCTGTCGCTGCCTGGGTGCCGAAGTCTTAATCAAATCTTCGATCTGTATATTGATGTTAGATGTATTTATTTTAACATTAGATAATCGAATTAATGATAACGTCTGGACTCGTTGTGCTGTTGACAATGCGAGCAGAGTTACTAATTTTTTAGTAATTATGGACAACGGTAAGTTTTCATTCGGATACCATTTACTTACATAATCAAGTACGACATTGGTGTCCCATGTATTTTGGTACCTAGGGAAACATGGTCGTATTCTGAACACCCCTTTAAGTAATCTATTAACATTACAATCAGTACTAAATCGTTTTCCCAATATCAAAGACAGTGCCGATCTGAGTGTATTCAAGGTAGAATAACTAGCACCCGATTGAAACTGATCGGTAAGAAAATTTAAGGCTTCTGGGTTTGAAATGGTAAAACAATTTTTAATTTTATTTAGTTCACAAAATCCCCAGAATTTTTTACAGGCTGTATCATATTGTTTAATTGTACTTTGCGACAAAGATGCGACCATAAGATCAATTGTCGCGGGAGTTAGTTGTTGTCGTGTGAACGCTTCCCTGATAAGCGGCATGACACCAGGGTAAGGCTTCGCCATAGTGGGTGTCGGGTCCTGCAAGGAGAGTACAGCAGATGTTCATCGGGTGAAAAATATATTGGTTCTGAGGACTGAAGGTCCAAGAACAAAGGATACCATGCTTGGCTTGGCCAGTAAGGGACAACGATGATCCCTGCGGCCTGATCATCAATGATTTTACGCAGACATTTCAATATTAGTGAAAAAGGAGGGAAACAATAGAAAAAGGTATCCTTCCAATATAAAGTAAATGCATCGATATTGAAGGCATGAGGATCCCTTTTCCAAGAAACATACTTGGGACATTTCGCGTTAAGGCGGGATGCAAATAAGTCTATGTCTGGGGAGCCAAAAGCATTTATAATTTCCTGAAAAGCTATGCTAGATAAGCTCCACTCGGTATCAATGTTAGTACATCGCGATTCCCGATCAGCCTCAACATTATCTTTTGATTTAATGTATGATGCAAAAATAAAGAGGCGACGCTTTTCGCACCATTGCCAAATATCACGCGTAATTTCATTTAGTTTTTGGTGTTGAACACCCCCCATTCGATTTATATAGGAAATTGCAGTCATGTTATCTATTCTTAGGAGAATTTCTGTATTAGTCAAGTTATTTGCGAAACATTTTAATCCCATGAAAGCTGCTCGTAACTCTAATAGGTTAATATGATCCTGAGATTCCACAAAGCTCCAAAAACCATTCGAGTTTTCACCATTACAAAATATACCCCAACCAGTAAGGGATGCATCTGAGAAGATCTCTAGTGAATATTGATTACTGCGAAATGGCTTTTGAGTTGTCAAAATATTTTGTTCCCACCAAGATAAACAAGGTTTTAAATTGGAGCTCAGTTTCATCTTTTTGTCATAGTCATAATCTGAATTCTGGAGAGCTAAGAACTTCTCCCTTTCAAATAGTTTAGTATAGACCCAACCATAATCCACTGCCGGACATACAGAAGTTAACAGCCCTAGAAATTTAGCAAATTTTCTTATAGTTATTGACTGTCTACCAGAAATATCCTTAACCAGCATTAAAATTTTTTGACGCTTCGGTAAAGGTAGCTTAAGAACCATTTTCTTAGTATCAATTTGGAACCCCAAAAATGTCATTATACGACTAGGGCATGTATTACTTTTTTCATGGTTAATGATAAAACCTAAGTTCTCCAACAGACTGACCACCTCTGTAACCTTATGTGAGCAGCCTTCAAACGATTTGTCAATACATAACAAATCATCTAAATATATAACCAGCAGGTGGCCTCGGTTTCGCAAATAAGATGTTACTGGTCTCATAAGCTTAGTGAACACAAAAGGAGCAGAGCTTAAACCAAAAGGTAAGCATTGAAATTCAAAAGTCTGATTTTGAAATTTAAATCTTAAGTACTTTTTGCATGAAGAGTGAATTGGAATAAAAAAGTAAGCATCCTTTAAATCAATGTTTGCCATGAAATCTAAGTTACATATTAGTTTTGAAGCCGTTCTAATATCCTCCATCTTAAAATGGTGATTTTCAATAAATCTATTTAATCTTTTCAGATTAAGTATGAATCGGAAACTGCCATTGTTCTTTGGAATCAGAAATATATTAGAAATAAACTGACCATCAACATCTCTACACTTCACAATGGCTCCTGATAGCAATAGCTTTTTTATTTCTATATTAATAAAACAGATTTCGTCTGAGGAAAATGAGGACGAAACTGGTTCATATTTTTGGAAAACAGGCCTAATGAAAGGGATTTTATAACCTGTTACATATTGGAGAACTACTGGATCATTGGTAATTGTCCTCCATTTATCATGATAATATTTCAATCTACCAGCATAACTAGTTACCTCTAGCGCCTGGGATGCGGCTTGTTGTTGCTCGCCCTGTACCGGTCGTTCTTCACTGGCGGTCGTCTGTTCGTCTGAGTGGGAGCTTGATTCCTGGCCCCTACCCATCTTCCTCTCTGCTCCCGAGTTCTGGGAGGGGCTTTGAAGTTTCCCTGGCGCGTAGATGGCCGATTGGATTGGTATGAAGTGGATGGTTGTGTTTCAAATGTCCTTTTCACTTGTAAGCCGGATGTTTCCGCCGTTTTCCTTGCCCTAATCTTTTCTCCAAGGTTTTCACCGAACAGGAATGAATCCCTTTTAACACCTTGTACCATATTTGAGAATTTTTTATCTAGACTATACATTATTAACTTTCTCCTGCTAAAGGTATTTTGGCAATGTAAATCCAAAAGTAATTGTCCTGCTTCGGAAAGCTTCTTTATAATAATAGTTTTATCAATATCACCCTCAATCAGGTTAGCCATTAGGTTTGATATAGCTGCAATACCCTTTCCAAGATGATTCTGACCTTTTTCCAGGCGTTTGTCTCTATTCTTGGTAGATTCTGACAAAACAGTGGCAATCTCTGGATTTAGTTCTGGAGCCTTCAGCAACTTAAAATTCTCAGGGAAATGTATGTTCTCCATTAGCGTCTGGACCAAATCCTTATTCAATCCCTCGACCACGATCTTACCCCAACGTTCAGATATCTCATCCCTGATCCTAGGGGCGTAAATTTCCGCTTTAGTTTTAGCCTCGCCCAAGACTTCTAATATTTCGGCTGGTAATGCCGGAGTCTCGGGTGGTAAGTCATGAGGTTCATTGCTTGTGACCGGAGTAGTGTCTTCATCCAATGCGGGCTGTATGGATGTACCATCTTCTGCAGGGGGGATTGACACTACTGAACGTGGGCTGGGGTTTGAACAATTTGAATATGAATTGTCAGATTCATAATCTGAAACGACATGAAGTCAGAATTAAGGATCGGAGAAAACAGCATTCGGTCGCAATCTCATCACGACTCAGTGAATACATTAATTTATTTATTTGAGAGACCACAATCGCATCGTGGTACCTTTTTTTAACACTCATTTTATACCTACGGCCGTAATCGCATCACGACTCATGAGGGTACATTGATAATAAACATTTCAAACACGTCATGGTACTATTTACCTATTAAACGTTATCCGTTACGAGGTAAATCCCTACACCTATTTTCCCCAAAACTTACAACATAGGTCCTTACCGCTAAAAAACTGTGCCATTTTACAAAACCATAATTTCATAAATATGGCGTCGGCGTCGTTTAAAATAAGTAAATTGTAAACAATTTAATTAATTATCATAATGATTTGATCTAGTACTGATCAAGAGATAATCAGCTTGTAGGTTCTTCACGTAAACCTTACATAATATGTGTGTACAATAAATCAAAGAACTTACCATCACAACTGCTATCACTTAATATTAGGCGACGTTCTAAACGTTGTATTTTTCTCCGTATTTTATCATTTTTTGATGTATGTCTCCTTTTCCCCATGCTCACTGCACTATCTATACTATTACACGTAATATTAGACAAAGGAAAACAGTTCTAGAATAAAGAAACACTAGTAACCACAATTAAAAGTTGAGGGAACGAACGTTACGATGCCCGAACATTTGAAGCGAATGACAGGTTTGACAATCCAAGATGGAACGCGCGCGCGCGCCCCTCCACGGATTGAATCGTTTAGTTACTTTTTATTCATAGATAATTAATTTCTTTTTTTTAATTGCTAGCTCTAAAAAATGTTCGATGCCCAGTACATTTAGGAGTGGACTACCTGGTGAATATGAAAATCTTGAGGATGCAGCGACGAAGTATAATTACAGATTTATCTCAAATATCATATAAAATAGTCTAATTCTCCCGTTTTTCACTCTTATTATACGCCTGGTACATTTGTGCAACTAGACGCTTTTCTGTTAATGTTGTGAATGAAAAGGTTGTACTAATGTCATAACTTAGAAGCTAGATAGCCACGCGGCTTCATTTATTGGCACCACGCCAGCATGTGTAGAACAAAATGTTAAGAATTTGAATAAGGGGTTATTCAAATTCTTAACACTAGGTTATTTCTGGATTGCCCTAGAGCTTTTCGCTATAATTGCTTGTAACGTTGCGTCGGTCAAGTACACTCAACTTGTGTTCATTCTACTTTTATTTTGCATTAACATAATACATTAACTTTAAAGACACATAATAAAATATCTGTTTGAGTAAATCTGTGTTTTGCCACCTGATTTTATTTTATGGTGGATCAGAAAATAACTAGTGCAATACAAGGGACACCACTCACAGACCAATAGACTCAATCTGAATCTTCCAGCAACGTTTAGAGGTTTCATGGGCACTCAAACTGTTGATGTCGCCCTGATATAATCCATACAGGCTCAACATACCCAAGATCTGTTGACATCCAGGATAGCGAAGGACAGGCTTCCTGTGCCCCATACATGACTCATGGAAGCCGCGCAGAGTTACATATATCGTGTATAAGTCCACTCATTAGCCATACATATGGCACTGAGTCGTAACCTGTTGGCTTATGGTCATGTCGATGAAGAGTAACTCCTTAGTACCGCGATACCCGTTCCTATCACTATTTTGAAAAGACGTAAACAAGTAAATGTATTGACATCAACTTAAAATGTTAGAAACGACAATCGTGTGATCGGTGTATAATTCTTGTTTAGGATATATCCAGCGAGGTGCGTAGATACAGGCCCTGATGAGATCTTCTCACACAAAATAACCTTAAGAAGGCATTTATTATTCTTATTACATATCAAATAGGTGTTCTTCAAAAAAAAAAAACGCGATACAGTTCAATGTAATATACTCGTTAGTGTCTAATGAATACGGACCTATCTGCGAATATCGCGTTTACCCTTGTTTCGTTCATGCCTCAATTAACCTTTAACATAGTACTACTAGGTATTTTCTCTGGGTTAATTATAAACCTGTCATGTTTGTAAGGGCCACGTGCAGTAACAAGAGTAGCAGTAGTTATTTCAACCCACTGACCCTTCGTGCGCAAAAAGGAGAACAAACAAAAGCCTTTTCCTCAATTAAGCAATTTGTGTGGACATAAATTTAGTGAGTGTATGGCGCTCACCGGTTGCCGGGATGTTTCAGTTCTGTTAGTCGAGCTCCCGTTCATTTTAAACTAAATGTTCAAGCGTAGAGCTTAACTGAAACCTCTTTTGTTAGGCGCCTCTAAAAATTAAGTTATTAATTCACAAAAGCGCTGTGAGTCTGTGACATAGCGTCGAGTACACAATAACTTTAAGCAGTAAGTAATTTTCGCCTAATCTAAGTACCAGCTTCTTTGGAAATCTCATACCAGTCTTAAAATTTTGAAACTAAAACACCACTGTCTTTACATTTATGATATGATGAATTTCTCCCTTTTTATAATATACATTTATAATATCATAATATAAAGTCAAGCACAAACGTGTTAAGATGATTAATTATAAAACTTGCATGTTATTTTATGCCGGCAGAAAATGTTTTATGTGCTGAAAATGTGATGGTATGAACCTCTTTTTGTATTAAAATTTCAGTGCAAATATTGGTCATTAACTGCATCCAACATCAAAGAAAATGCGTTATTGAGATAAACTGAAAAGAATCTGAAAAGAATATTTCGAAAATGTACCGGCTTCATTGACGTCATAGTATACAATTTTTGGTTCCGTATTCCCAACGAAAAGGTGAAAAAAGTCGTCGATGGAAAATCTGGTTTTATAAAGCTGAACTCGTCACGATCATGCTTACAATTTTCCGGCAACCCAAATAATATTATTGAAAGCTTTTATTTTTTGCTGTTTTCCCTATAAAACTAGATTAAACCTATTCACTTTTTTTTTTTAATAAACAGCTACTACAAATACTTGAAACTTTCTAAGCACGATCATAAGTAGTTCGTAGGGTAAGTAGTGGAGCAGTATTTGATTAGTCGAATAAGCGAAATTCCAGTGGGTCCGATTGCTCAAAGCGGGTGAGTAGTGGTCACATCACGGTTGCCTGCCCTTTGATTCGGTGAAGTAAAGCATAGGTTACACGTTTAAGTCATTATTTTTAATTACATATTTCGTCCAATTTTCTTTAACAGTTGTCTATTCATTTAGCCTAGTGGCCGCCCAAACGGCTGAAATGAATGCTTTTATCGAAGGTAGGAATAAAAATACTTCACCAAAATTTACTTTCTCTTGTCTCTCAAAAACAAAATTAAAAATAAACTATTCACAAACACAAAAGAAAATGGAAAGAAATATTCATCTAATTTTTCTATGCCTATTAGTTATACGGGGTCACATTGGGTGCATTCCTTGGGTTATATTGAAATCTACGCCACTTTGACTTAAAAGACTGTAATTTTTCTGATAGCTCATAAACAAATGAATCCTTCGAAAACTAATTTGTTGAAAAAGTAACTCTACCTTTGGAAATTAAGCGCCCGCCGTAAAGGTCACGTTCTAATATTTTCTCGAAACTTCTCATGTTTGTCGAGGCAGTTTTCTTAAAATAAATGAAATACTAAAATACTTGGCATTTTTGTGTTCTGCGCAAGTTATTTCACATGCGTTTAGTGAAAATAAATGTTTTTTCTTTTTACTACAGAATGCCTGGTTAAGTAAATGTAAAAATTAGCCGTTGGCACAAGTTAACGTGTATGCATACGTTTGTACTGCAAAGTATACTAATACTACTCAATACCACGTAATTTGTGAATCCGAAAATGTGTAATGTCTGGTAGCCCTGGGATCTTGCTCTATTGATTTTCATCCTTGAAGAATAATCTAATTCGAGAAACATTAGCATAGAGCAGTTTTATTTTTTTATTATTACCGGTTTACCCCTTTAAACAGATCTGGTACCATGTGGTGGACGCCTGGTCTCCGACGAGTCGAGTCGATTCTGATCCCGTGAAGACCTTTAGTGTCTTCCATACTTGTTTTAAACTGTTGAATCTGAAAAATAGATAGTAAACATTATTTAGGTAATATAAAAATAATAATAAGTATAAAAAATTAGTTTGTTACTAAAAATATTTAAAAATGTAAATAATATGTAAGAAAATTAATAAAGTAAATAGAAAAATAATGAATTATTTAAAAAAACAAATGGTTTTTACCATTTTACTAATTAATTATCTTTTATATAACAATAATTATAATTCTTAAATTCAATTTTGTCTTAATAAAACAATATAACTTGGATGGCGGCTTTTGCCAAAGAGTGGGAAAGAGCACCCTTCAGTGCACCCTTCCAGTAGGAAAGAAAAAAAAAACTTATTAACTACTTAACTAATAATAAAATGTATCACAATGAACAACTAGTATTCGCCCTTATCTCTCCTACTTGATCTATGCTATGCCCGACAGGGTCCATAATTGGGACTAATATAATTATTTCCCTAGCAACTATATACATTATGGTAAGTAAAAAATAAAATTAAGGATTGAATTTTTCGTGGACCTCACTCATCCGTTCGCGCCAATATTTTATTCAAGCATAAACTTTAAGTGGAACTAATTAAGTCCGAGGATTTTTGGTAAAATCAATCTAAAACTGTGACTTTTACTTGAGGAGGCAGTCGGTGTGACGCAAATAATGGGACTCTGAATATCTAATGAACTTATTCACCTCAACAGCTACTAACTTCCTCGACTCAAATAATTTGAGTGCGCCTCAGTCCGCGACGACAGTGGCTTCTCCTGTGCAATTAAGTGTTTAGGCTTTCATTGCGAGAAACTTGAAATCACTTCTTTGAATAAGCTTCAAATTCGCATGGCAGCAAACAGTGGCCCCGCAAAGTTGGTATTCACACTTTTACTTTGATATGAAGACTTTCACTTAGATTAGCTTATTCGTGTCATGCTAGCAGCTCTTTGTTGTATATTCTAAGAAAGTTCTGGTGATTTAATAATCCTTGGCTTTTATATTAAATAAAGTTAGACACCGAACATAGTGCAGCTTTTTGTATGTCGGTCGGAGCGAAATTTATTACGTGTTAAAGTAGATTCAATTTGGTTCGATAAGTAGATTTTGAGTTTTGTTAATTTACCGATTAAGACGTGTCATTATGAGTCTTTGATAATGACAAGTTGTAATCTCCAATTACTTTAACATATATATTTATAACTGACACGCAATTATGAATTTAGGAGATACAAACTTTTGGCACAATGGTAATAGCATTGTCTAAAATAGCTGACTTACCCTCTGAAGTTATAACAGAACCATCTATTAAATTATATAGATACGCAGGCTTTTCTTTGACGCGCAAGCGCTACATCCTAGTTGGTTCCAGTGTGATTTGAAAAACGTTCAAAGGACTTGGAAATTATTTGAATAGTATTTAAAATTTAATTAAGGTTATATTCCCATCATCTGGTGGTCAGGTAAGTTTACTGACCACCAGATGATGTTTTTGTTTGTTTTTAAATAAGAATACGGTTTTATATGGTTACTAGCTGTCCCGCGCAACTTCGTCTGCGTCACATTTTCCCCGTTTTCGCAACATTTTTCATTGCTGATCCGCTCCTATTGGTCGTAGCGTAATGATATCTATCGTCTTGCCAAATTTCATTACGATCCGATCAGCCGTTTAGTAGTGAAAAGGTAACAAACAAACAAATAAACAAACAGAGTGACATTCGCATTTATAATATTAGTATATGGTTATATATAACTCTATTCTGGGTCCATATTGGCTCACCTAAAGTTCTTTACCCGAAATTGTTCTTCCTAATGATTTGTAATCCGAATGATCACTCTTCCTAAAATTTTTCATCCTAAAGTTTTCATTCATACTATTTGTAGTGCTACCGGCGATGTTCATAACACTCATGTTTCCGAAAATTGTAATTAATAATATCATTATTGTAAATATATTTCAACTCCCACTGTTTTTTTTTATCATAACGCTATTATCCCTAAACATAATTACCATAATATTTTCACTCATACTCAGAAAGAAACATTTACCAAGTGTAATAAATAATATATGTGAGTAGAAGATGATATTTATAGTGCCCCCACCATGAAAAATTTCGCGACCAATTTCGAGGTAGCGCTCGCCGGCCGCTGCCGCGGCACCGCTCGCTTCGCTCGCTCGGCTCGCGCGTAGTTGGTCACAGTTCTAACCTAACCTATGGATATCTTTGCGGGTATACATCGTTTTAAATAAAATTAAAGAAGACGCTTTAATTAATAAAAAATAAATCTAAACAAAAAAGATATGACTTTGAATAATAGTGTAAAAGATGGTTATGTTGACAAAATATAGGAAAACAAATAAAAGTATAATAGATGATTGTTGCTACTGACATTATGAAGTTGAATGCTTCGGAATTAGAACATTAGAGACAGAGTAGTTAGGAATTGCGATTGTTAGGATGAAAAATGTTAGAAAGAACATTTTCGGATTTCCAATTATCGGAGTTGAAAATTTAGGTGAACTTTGGCGCACCCCTCTATTCTTATTTAAAAACAATAACAAAACACAGTCTCCTTTAAATTCCGATATTGAATATATTAATAACACAGTTTTAACAATAAAAAATGATTAAGTACTTACTTACCTAACTTTGGAATGATCTAAAAAAAGTATGTGAAAAGCATTTTGTAATGACTGGGAAATATTAAAGCATTTAAAAAATAAAACAAAATACTTAGTTACAAAAGGAAAAACCGGTTAGCGATCGAATTTGCGAACATGGTTTACGGGGCGATCGCTGAACCGTCAGGCTACTAACTTTGAATATCAGTCTAAAATAGCCGTTATTTTCTAATGTGTGGCATGACAGTTATCGGTTGTCAAATAGTTAAGACATATGAACATATTGAACATAATGCAATATTGCACATCCCTGAGAGTAATTAGCGTGATAATATATTCTACAGGTTAAAAACTATCTCTTTCCCAAACTGCATTACGATCCGATCACCCACATAGTCGTGAGTAGCTAGCAAACAAACAAACTAACCAACATACAGGGTTACTTTCGCATTTATAATACTACTAAAATGCAAAATTGAATAAATTCATATATTCGGATGACAGGAAACTAAAATTAGAGTTACCAAAGACCTATTTTCATTTGCCAAGGTTCGTTTATCACAGTGACAAAATTTGGTGCTCAACGGTACGTGGAGAACAGTTCATGCATCGAAAACACACATTACCACACCACACAACATACTAATTGCTGTTTACAACTGTTCTTAATACAATTGCCGAATATATTACTCCTATAATGGTAGCTAACGTGGGTTGCTCTTTCATACTGATCCAAGGTAGATAATGGTAAACATAGAATGAAGCAACTGCATCTGAATTAATATTTCTCGCAAAGAATCAAAGCAACTGAGTCAAATAGAACCGTGAATCAGGAGAAGGTCCCAATATTGCTTACGACTCTTCAACACCAAGGCCGAGTTTCGCATGCACTGATATTGGTTAATTTCTCCCAACTATGAACCCTTAACTGTGCCTGGTGTAACACGTACTCGTTATCTCATGACTTATATATGTGACAAACTAAATTTTTTTGTGAAAATTGTAAAATATGTAAGTTTTATTTAACAATCTGATTGAACTACTTCTTACAACTGTAAACTACAACAAAGTATTATTATACTAAGCTTTTTAAGTTAAATACTTATCTATATAGAAACTAAGCAGAAGCATAAGAAACTTTAATTAGCATTAGCATTAGAAGATTTAACTGTTTTTAAATACAATAGTATAACAATGTAAACAGATCGTGTGTTTAATGCAAAATCTTTTGGATTTGTAAAGAAAAACCAGATTAGCCCCAACTGTACGCGTTCGCGGATTCTTTGTAGATTCATTAGGACTCGTATAAAATGGTATTCCATTTTTCAAATCATAGATTGAACCGATTCTTACGTAGAGTCACGGGAGCCCCTTTTTACGTCCGTAATTATCGTCTACACCTTAGAATGCCCACTATCCTTCAGTTTATGAAACGGCTTTCGAAGCGTTTCTTCGATAATGCTATTAAGCACCGTAATCCCCTGATCGCAGCGGCCGCCCGTTATTAACCCTCGCGCATTAGTTCAGTACGCCGTCCGAGGCATACTCACGTCACCCCCGATGATGCTATCACCCTCCTCCAGGAAAGTAGCTACTAGTAAGTACACTTAAAAAGTTCAGACGCAAACCGCCGTCTTTTCGACCTCGCCGTTGAGGTCCGTCGCGACGTCCCAGTCCTTGGCTACCCCGACCCTCGCTCGAGCCAGCCCGCGATGCTGTGCCAGTAGTTTTAAATCAGCCCCTAAATAATAATTTCATTCAGATCCAGCTTGTCCCCATGCAGTCCTCCCTCAGCGACGCCCTAAGCCGAGGCTCAGAAAGCTGTAAACAATTAACGCAATAAAAAAAAAAACCGTACAAGAAAACAACTTCTTACATTTTCAGAAAATTAAGATCTTCTGCTGACCAAGACTATTTAAAGCTAGTGTACTTTTCCCTAGCTCAATCAATACTAATGTACTGTATACCGGCGTTGGCAGGCACATTTGCTTCTAGTATGCTGCGAGTGGAGAGAACGCTAAGAGCGGTCCTAAAAATGATTTTAAAAGAAGCTTATTAAGTACCCGATCGTAAGTTTGTACCAACAGTGCTCTGTTTTCACAGTAAGACAGCACCATCCAGCGTAAGCATTCTAAAATCATGGGATTACTAAAATTAAAAAAAAAGTTTAAAGTTCCTTCCTGCGATTGTTGTTCGGCTTATATGTTCGGCTTGTTGTTCGTTTGACATAGTGTGCAAAATTCAGTCGCATATAACTGCTCTCGTCAGTGTCGTCTCTACAACCGTATCAAAAAATAGCATAGGTATATAACCTAACAAAAGATAAGTGCAAAAAGAACTAACTACACATCCTCTTACTAAAGGCAAATTACCGAGACTTAAGATCTTCTCAATCCAATCCAATAGATGTATTTAAAAACCGGACACATACATACACTTACACATACACTCACTCATACACCCACATATACAGAATCAGTCACACACACACGCAAAAAGAACAATAATACTGAAAACTGAGGTTGAATTAAAATTAAGCTACTTATTTACTTAGCATGTACGCACACATGCTCAACATAATAATATAAGTAGCTTAATTTTTATTGAACTGAAAATGACTTATACTGTTTGATTTATTTACGAGTTCACTTTGTAGCACGTTTGGTTTTTCTATTTTTATGTACACATTTTGGCATTTTGGCGTTGGTGTCTGTCAAACAATGATTTACATTCATCAATACAGGCACCAACTATACACTCATGTCTGTAATGTTCATTTTTATTTTTTAAATTTGTTTTGGAAAACCTTAAAATGTGTTTTTCTGAAAATTAAAAAAAGATTACTATTTCATTTATTGATTTATACACATATTATTGAATTTTTTAAATATTTAAAATTATATAAATAAAAAAAAAACATTTAAAAATATGAAAGATAGCAGCCCACCGGCATCGGGAACAGAGTCGGGGCTACCGGTGGTCAGGGCTCTTGAGAGTGGAACCTCTTAACATACGTGCCGTGCCCAGAAGCACTGCTTTCTGAATCAAGCCTTTGATCCAGCTGCTAAGCGAAAGACTCTTTTGGATATAAAGCCATTGGCCGACACGACTATCGGCATGATGACTGCTGTACTCACGTCCCACATGTCGACAACCTCGCGAGCCAGATCTCGATACTTGTATTGCTTATCTTTCACTGCTTTCACGAGCTTCTCGCATGCGGGACCGTTAGATCAACAATCATTGCACGACTCCTCAATAGATCTATCAACACAATGTCAGGCTTATTGGCAACAATAGTCCTACCAGTGACGACAGGTCGATCCCAATACAATGTGATATTATACTATTATCGAGAATTGGGTCGGACGCATACTAATAATATGGAACTTCTGATTCCACAAGGTTGTATTTCATAGCAAGTTGCTGGTATATAATCCTGGCAACAAGGTTGTGTCTATACAAATACTCTCCGTTAGACAGACGGGAACACCCAGAAATAATGTGTCGTATCGATTCTCCCGGACGGTGGCATGCCCGACATATCTCAACCGTGCCATCACATACAATGTGTTTCCGGTAGTTATTCGTCATCATTACTCCGTCTATTATTGCACAGACAAAACCTTCGGTTTTCCCAAAGAGGTCACCCAAACGCAGCCAGGATACGAATGCTAAAAAGTCTACATCGGCCCATGTAGGGCCCGGTAAAACCGTCCGTATAGCTCCTTGCTGTGCCATACCTCCCTGCGGTCATTAATGTCTAATACTACAGGCTTGCGCCAGTTCTCGTTAGCCGAGAAGGACGCGGTAAAGCCCTTGTCCACTCAGACCACATCTCGGTGTATCTCCACGTCGGCTTCTAGGAAGTATTCCCTGAGAATGCATACCTCACGGTTTTGCAGGGTCTTAGCATTTAAAAAGCAACGACCCCCACGCTTCCGAGGGATATACTCTGTCTGAGAAAATTCTGTCTGAGTCCATTTGAGTATGCCAAAAGAATACATCAAAACCGGCATAACCCAACCGTTGAAGGCGCGCACCTTGTTTCCGCCTGACAGAAGACTGCTTAGCACCTTATTAAGGCGGCCAAAAAAACGTTCGCTCAACGATTGTTTCGTGTCAGCAGTATTGATGTAGGAGCAGCTCCTTAATACCACGGGACCCGTTTCTACATCTATTCTGAGAGGGAGACATGATGGAATTGCTCTCAAAATGTTGGTTAATTTTAGCTCTCAAAATGGATGTAAGAATTTTATAGACCGTTGGTAAACAAGTGCGAGGTCTATTATTTTTGGGCTCCTAAGTACAACCTGATTTCTGGAGCAGGTGGGTATTTAGGGCTTGGGATAACTTATTTTTGTTCCCGAGAACGCCCGCCACACAAAGCGCATCACTCTAGGGAGAGTATTGCCCTCCCTGAAGCAGATTAACTTGCCGATGAGTACTCCAACCTCACCGATACGGCGCTCAATCCTGCACTGCCAAGCTGGAATAGTTAATTTTGGTCGTGTAGCTCGATCGTTAATAGGAAATTTGATGTGAGCTACTCGACATGCCACTACAGCTGCGCAGTACAATATTGAATAGGAATCAGCGCGGTCTTTGCTGTTGTTAAAACAGTTTAAAACAGCTGTGAATCTAGAGTACACACCAGCGCCTTGTTTTTCTGGTGCACAGGGAAACGAGGTAAACGCGGTCTATGTTCAGGCGGTGTGGAGCGGTACTCCCGAAAGCACCCTCCAAACCGCTCCTCAATTGTGCGTTGCTTTGGCTACTCACGGTTATAACTTCGTCATCATCCTCTTCACCACCACGATCCGATCGCAGTGAAACACTGGATACATTTGGGAGCTGCGCCGCGGCATTAGCTTGTGTTCTGGCTCGGCTTCGGTTCATCATCGGTGACAAATATGACATTTCATTTTGCATTTTTCTTATGTTTTGTTGAATCAGACCGGTTTTGGGTTTATTATTATATTTAAAAATAAATACTCTGCGCACTCTGTATTGACATTTGATGGAACTAGATAAGGTAGGGGAGGTAGAGTTATAATAGTGTTTCAAGTGACTTCATGGACTTCGCCTAGGTTTCAAAAGTTCCTTTGTCATTTATGACAAGAGAGAGAATATCGTGAATTTAGGACAACATGTTGTCAATCATAGCTCATATAATCCAAATACAATACCTCTGGCAATCTCCCTTATTATTTTTCATATAGTCGTCAAATCGTCGTCATTTACGTTGAAATTATTCTTGTTTCGAAACAGTGATATAGAAAAATGCTGAATAGCCACTTGGTCTCGGAGGCCACCTCCAAGACCGCTCACAAAGTTTTATGTTGTGGAACTTCGCTGTTTGTGCTTGACATTTATTGCTTTTATATTTTACGAGCTCAAGAAAAACGACTTGCTAAATGTTGCTCAACAACGTACCTACATATATAAGAATAATCGTGTAATTCGTGCTTGGTAACTAATTTCACGCACGTTTTTATAGTTCTAGAACTCCACATTTCTTCAGCAGGTAAGTGTCCATGTACTCGCGGTTTCCATAAGTTACATGTGCTCAACCTAATAGTGTGACCGTCGGACTACCAAGTTAAAGCTCTCAAATTCGAACCCAAGACACGCGCCTCTGATTTTTTGGATTCATGTGCGAATGTATCGTGAGGAAACCAACATGCCTAAGAAATTCTATTTCTCGACAACATGTAAAGCCAAGTTAGAGGCCCAGGCGGCGTAAAAAAAAACTCTAACACCAGTTTAGGCACTAACCACGAAAAAGAAAGAAGATCCCAAAGTGGAAATTGTTTATACTTTGATGTTGTCCGCAATGTCTTCGTGGTTTTCGCATTAGTTATGTGTACAAATAACGATGTATGAATTGCCAAAATTATTGCTCGCGTTTTTGCATCGACCTACTGATCTATCAGCACCAGCAGGTGCAATTGTATCAGATAGTCCACGTCTTCGTGTGTGTATCAATAACTTTTTCATCACACTTGCACGTAAACAGTGTCATAACATACAGGTTAACTTGGCTGTAATGCCCCATATAAAACCCTAGGGCGGTAAGTATTTTTTTTTTTAATTTTCATCACACTTGCACGTAAACAGTGTAAACAGTCATAACATACAGGTGAACTTGGCTGTAATGCCCCATATAAAACCCTAGGGCGGTAAGTAATTTTTTTTTAATTTACTGCACCGCTTGACAGCACACAGGTCATGCAAGTTCATCAAGCAAGGAGTTTACACGCAATTGAAAAATTGTCTTAAAATGTTATCTAAACAGGAATTTCATTCAATCTCGCTACATGTTATTTAACTACTCAACTAATGTTCTAAAATCTAAATAACCGATAGTTTTTTGTATCCAAACGTCGAAATTTTTATTTTTTTACACTCCGTCATGGCTGTATATACCTAGGTAAGTATTTTGCCTTTAAAGTTTCTGAACAAAACATTTGTATAATCTGTGGTGTGGGGAAACAGCCCGCCATCCGCAAATCAGTTCACGTATTTCATAATAATATGTGTGCTGACTTGTGTATATTCATAATTATTAACTCGCAAGTGTGATGAAAAACATTGTATGTTTCACGGGCGGTACGGGAATTACGAACCTCGACTCAGAAAGCCCTCAGTCTTTGACTTCGGGCTTCTACTAGAGCCTCAATCGTAATTCCTTACTTACCGCCCTTAATACACAATATACTATTTCATCACACTTGCACGTAAACAGTGTCATAACAATACTTACCGCCCTAGGGTTTTATAAGGGGCATTACAGCCAAGTTAACCTGTAAACTTGGCTGTAATGCCCTTTATAAAACCCTAGGGCGGTAAGTATTTTTTTTTTTAATTTACAGTACAGCATAACAGCACACAGGTCATGCAAGTTCAAGCAAGGAGTTTAAACGCAATTGAAAAATTGACTTAAAATGTTATCTAAACAGGAATTTCATTCAACCTCGCTACATGTTCATTACTCAACTAATGTTCTAAAATCTAAATAATCGATAGTTTATTGTATCAAAACGTCGATTTTATTTTTATTTTTTTGTACACTCCGTCATGGCTGTATAGCCTAGGTAAGTATTTGCCCTTAACGTTTCTGAACAAAACATTTGTATAGTCAAACAAATGGCAAATGGTGTGGGGCAAACAGCCCGCCATCCGCTTAAACATCAGTTCACGTATTTCGTAATAATTGTGCTGACTTGTGTATATTCATAATTATTAACTCGCAAATGTGATGAAGAACATTGTATGTTTCACGCGCGGTACGGGAATTACGAACCTCGACTCAGAAAGCCCTCAGTATTCGACTTCGGGTTTGAGCCTCGGTCGTAATTCCTTACTTACCGCCCTTAATACACAATGTTTTATTTTTGTGATTCTCAAGAAACCGACGAGCTTCGAAACGTTCGTCAAAAAATTGGAACTCTTTTTTAATGCTATATTTTGTGTAGACAATAAGTAAAGTATGGTTAAAGGTGGTAATTAATCCCACAATTTGTACTTTGATTTTTCCATAGTAAACGTTTGTTTTATGGTATTTTTATTAATTACTAGCGGCCCGTCCCGGCTTCGCACGGGTGGACATTTTTTTTTTTAACATTATGGGATAAATAAAGATAATTTAACTCATAATTAATATGCTAGTTAAAACGTACATGACTCAATTTTTCCAAATGTTCAAAATTAACAAAACTTATTTTTTTTTTGTTTTCAATAATTTTTTTTTAGGGGATGTAATTTTTTTACTCATGTTATTTTTTTATTTCTTTGAAGTTGTTACGTTTTTATTTTGTAATTGTTTACCTTAAAGCTTCACTGTACACTATGTTAGCAGTGGTATTTGTAAGTGATAACAAAACATTGATTTTCTGGAGATCCTACTTGAGCAAGAGCAACACACAATTGCCCATGAGACCACTCTTTCCTTAGGTTGATGCCAACCATCGAGAAAGTTTGTCCCTGGGATTTATTTATTGTAAGGACAAACGATATCTTTACAGGAAATTGTTACCTTAAAAATTATAGGCAAATCCGTCGGTATCATCGGGATCCGCGGAATGTGAGCGAGTTGACCGGCCGCGGGGCCCGTGATGATAGTTTTGCTACAATCACATTGTCTCTTAATTCCTTTATCAAAAGTCTTGTATTGTCCTGTGTTGTCCATAAAGTTAACATAATGGAGTATGTACCTACTATGCGGACACTCCTCTCCCACACTTCGGTGCCATCTCTCTCTCCGCGTTGCTCGCTGCGCTGCGTGGAGCGACAACGGCGCGTTAGCGTGTAATTTTTCGTTTAATTTTTTAATCTTTTAAATGGAATGTCCGATTTCAATAATTCAGTAAAAAAAAAAAAATGTAATGTCTGTCTTGAATACGAAATAGTTTATTTGGATAAGAATTAATACAAAGTTATGGATAACATGGTTTGATTTCGATCGGCATTTCTATCAACTTTTAAAATGTATAAAAGTAGTTATACTACATTAGTTGGAGATATGGTCTCGCGAAGTTTTTTGTTGATATTGATATGTTCTATAATATTGTAGAACATTTTTTTGTTCTATCATCAATACTTTCCGCAGCGCATGCGATGAAAGACATTTTATAGCTATTTTTTTTACACCTTGGGTTGGTTTAGTATGGATTTCTAAGGATCTCTATTTTTTTCTAGTAATAAATATAGCTTATGGTACTCAGTGATAATGTAGCTTTCTAACGGCAAAAGAATTTTTGAAATCGGTCCAGTAGTTTTTAAGTTTATTCGTTACATACAAAAATACAAATCTTTCCTCTTTATAATATTAGTGTAGATGTAGACTAGTGTAGAAAAAAAATTACATAATTAGTGTTATCCATCTCGATAAAGGGTTATCAAGAAAGGGTTATCCCTTTTTTTCTTTTTCGGATGGGAAATCATCAAATGACTCCTCCAGCTCTAGGCGGAGTGGAAGGAAGTGTCAGACTCGTACTGACTAAAACCCATCCATGTTCCTTCTTAGGCCTTTGCTTTCCAGGACCACGGAATCTATTTCGAACAGTCCCACAGCCCTGGCAGGCATCGGCCCTCTCGGACCCCTTCTGATTTGCTGACATCTCCTTGAGGCGCGCGTGGAACACGAACGCGCCGTCGACACGGCCTGTCGTCATGAGACGGACGGACAGTTAGCTAGCCCATTATTCACCGTCCACAGGCCCGCATCTCGATATGACCCTCACATCACAACTATAAACTAAGTAGAAGAACTAATCGGTAAGCCATCACCATGTCATTTCTATACCAATTCATCTGACATACGGATGTCAGATGAATTGGTGTAGAAATGACATGGTGACTTTGCCTCATCACGGCCTCGCTTACACGGGTTAGCGAGGCCGCGATGAGGCAAAGTCAGTATGTGTTGTTTTACACTCATCTAAGGAGGTATGTATGTCAGGGTTGGAGGTTGTACTTAAAGGGATTCGTATCGAGCTTTCTAAAAGATTATGTTTTCTTTGATGTCTCTGATTGGTGTTAATACACTAGAGCTAGACCATAGAGGACTTGGGATGAACAGCAACGTAACGTAATTTCGAATAAAACTCTGTCAAATAAGTTTATCTTGCAATGTGCGTTAACAATAAACATTTTTTTTTACACCATGTAATTTAATTAACTTGTAACTTTTACCCAGTTAACCCTTTATTTACGTTAGCTGGCATATTTTCAGTTGCCTATTATACCTTCATTGTTTCAATCCTCATCATATCAGTACTAATTACATCGGTAATGAAATGATATCGCACATCAGTAGGCTTCTTAGTACGTGATGATTATTTGAGTTACAATGAACTTTTGACTGTCATCTGTACAGTATATATAATTACAAAGTCCTGGCTGACTGACTGACTGAGATATCAACGCACTGCCTAAACCGCTGGTCTTAGAGACATGGAATTTGGAGGGTGTGTTCTTTGTTAGGAGTAGGTATCCACTAAGAAAGGGTTAATCGAAATTCCACCCCTAAAGTGAAAAAATAAGGGAAAACGGTCATTTTTAAAGTTAGAAACCTTAAATTTCATATACAAGCTTCTGGTTATAAATAAATAAATACTATATCAGCGTTTTTGAAAACCTACCCCTAAGAGGTTGTTATACAAGTCGAAAGATTATTTTGGGAATGCGTCATTTTTGAAGTAAGGAGAATGAATATTAAAACTTTTAAGCAGAAATAAATGCATATGTATTTCAACGTTTTTTGAAATTCCACCCCTCCGACCACAAAAGCGGTGGCAAATATTTTTATTTTGATGTGTTAGCACGTTTGTATGGAAGAATACGCTAAAACCTCATATACATACTTCTAGGGGATGTAAGACATTTGCGCGAATGACACGTGCGAGAACTCATTTGCTCGACTTATGCTTGCGTGACAGACACTCGCGCGACTGGACTGCTTCATAGGTGTCGTTTTCGTGGTTTTTGGGGTCGCTGATAACAAAATGAGATCAAAATGAAAACCCAAGAAACTTTTCAGCTTTTCCTTCATGGGTGTCATTGTCGTGCATTTCGGGGTCGCTGATAATGAAAATGAGGTCAAAATGAAAATCCAAGATGGCGCCGAGGAAAACTTTTTCTTTCATGGCAGTCGTTTTCGTGGCTTTTTGGGTCGCTGGCAATGAGAATGAGGTCAAAATGAAAATCCATCTAAACGGGATATATTGATGACGTTAATGATAATAACCCAGTAAAGCCATATTAGTTACGTCTGCGTATCATATTTTATTCAACATAAAACCTAAAAAAAAATCCGGTCAATACTGACCGGCAAATTGCAAAAGATGTATGAAAATTTGAATTTCGCGGGCGACCCTGTTGCCTCCACCTTAAAGTGATTGGCACTCGCCAACGTCTATCTAAAACTCGATGTGCTATATTAACGTCCGATGCTGTTATCATGTTAAAGTGATTGAATAGGTGTCGTTATTTTGTAATAATACACATTCAATCATATGGTGCATTTGCTCATGGTTCCTGTCAAGTTGCTTACAATGCCAGAGTACAAGGCTAATCAATGAAGGAAAAATAATGATTGGAAAATGAATTTACTCCAGGAAGAAGCGGTTATTGAGAAAGAGCCATCCTTCGCCCTCGACTGATGCGTTTATAGAGCGGGACGTTTGAAGCTAATAAAGATTACTGACGGCGCTATGGTTGCCTCGTGAGCTTTTGTAGCATAAATTGTAACGTGTGAAACGACTTTAAAAAATTGTTCAGCTTAGTTTAAGAGTTTGTACAATACTCGTATAGTAAAGTCCCAGCTGAAGGTGTACACAGAATGGCATATTCCAGAACGACCGAACTATATTATAGTGACATGCGGCTAGAATAATGAAGCTGTGTCAAATTCGGTCATGCCGATCCTACGAAGCGTGCGACGTATCGTGCGATATGGAGCTTGTGGATCATACGCAGGCTCGTGTGTTTAGCTGATGTGACCCACTTCGTTGCCTAAATGAAATGCAGACCGGTCAGGATATTTAACTAACCTAAATTTTAATGAAACTCGTCTGATGTCCCAGTTCTAGTAATCCATGGAGTCTGGAACACTACCTCAAACTTATGACAGAAATTATCTGCCAAATTATTTTGAGTAATTCCACGATCGTTCAATAAGTCCTTCTGCAAACTTCTTCCGTTTGATACGGCATGCAAGCGACATCATATGTTGCTGTATCTATAAATTGAAGAGGAATGAGTCAAGTGGTACTTACTTCGATGGTGCTCCTTATTTGACGTGCTCTCAAGTCATTAGTTCCATCGTACCTGAAAGATATGTCGATATGTTTAACAGATTTCAAAAACGCCCTGCTGTTTGTTTCCTAAATAAAAAACTAATATTTGGTAATGTGGAACAGATTTCAAGTTTCTGTTACAGCCGATTTTGCCTTAATTGTCCTTCATTGAATTCTCTCCCATTTTTCAAGGTTCACCACTTTGAATATTTTAATTCTGATTTAATAAAAGTATAAGTTTAGAATGTACATAAGACTGTTTTATTTGTCTTAACAATATATACATACTTTACTACATTTATTTGAAAAAAGAAATCACATTACAACTGAATTGTTAACACATTGTAGGTTGTTAGAGTTTAGTATTTCTGTAGCAAGCTCTCTGATGAATCAGTTGTATTTAAATAATTATTTTTAGGTACCACTTTATGAAAAAAACCGGCTGAGAGCGAGATGGGTCCACACAATTAAGATTCTATTCAATTAAGTCTGTGGAAAAGTTGCTGCCGTAATAACTTTATTTCGCTTATTCAAATAACCTGCGCTAATTAAAATGAAATAATGTCAAGAAAAAAACTGCACTATATTAATCGACTAAACAACTTTAATAAACATTAAAAAAGGCATGAATTAATATACAATTTCGCGTATTCAATTTACCTGCGCTAATTAAAAGGAAATTATGTCAAGAAAAAAACTGCACTATACAAGGTGATGTTTTGCATCGTCGTCAAATTTCAGGAGGTGGTCCCAAAAGACATAAATAATCAATTAAAATTACGGTACCTAGTTAATTATTAATAAACGCTGATTTTTTTGGTTGATTAAGTTTGTCAATATTTCAGAATAACCCCCTTAACGTGGTTTAGGGAATTAGAAATTATCCATGAAACGTTTGAGATTGTTTGTATGTGTGTAAGCGAGGTTATAGGGCAAGAACCAGACGGGCCACGTTTAAAACACGAGTGGTTCACACTTACCGATTTCCGTAAATAGGAAAAAAAAAATTACCTATCAATTTTATTATTGACTCGGGATGAGAATCATTAACATAGTTACCTCCTTGAATTTGACGAGGATGCAAAACAACACCTTGTATTAATCAACTAAACGACTTAAAAAAAAAAAAAAGAAAAAGGCCTTCTTCGACTGGCGATCTATACGCGTGCCTTCAACGTTCCATAAATCTCAAGAAAACCTCTGTGACCGCTGGACAAGAAAATCAAATAATTATAAAAGTTGTGAATTCATTTTTCACAGAACCTTAAAATCATTTATTATCTTTCTATTACCTGCTAACTAGTGCTAACGTGATACAAAAAAATGTGATGGTTCACATGTAAAGAAGTGTTTTTTGAATAATTAAACAGAAAAAGTCTGACTAGACAGTTGAAGTAAGGCTTTGAACCATGATATCTGTGTAGGTAATGAAGCCTAATCCTCTGTCCATACAAGTTTTATCAGAAAATACCAACAAAAAAAACAGCTTCCGAAATGTTATAATTTACATGTTGTCAACGCCTCATAGATCTGAATCCTTATCTGAAACTTCTGAACCCTAATATTCGATACGAACCTGCTTTAGGCGTCTTACTTTATAAGAACGGTAAGTCTTGTTCAATTTAAACAAAGAAATGTTTCTAAAGTCTGGGATTAGGACTTTACCCGACCTTGTTTCTCATCGGCTTACTCCCGAAGTAGTGATCAAAATCAAACTTGTTCAAATTTGCAATGGAAATATCTTTTTATTTTCCCTTTGAGCTTTCAAGGTTTAAAGGGTCCCGGGTCGTCAACTGCTTAAGGATATTAAACTTCCTTGTCGTTGCCTTAAAGTTATTTTAAGAGAGTTTTTTTTCTTGCTTACTGTGATAAACATCTTTTAGTGCAGCTTTGTAATGTAGGTTTTTTCTTCTAGTATTGAATCATTTATTTTTCTTTTATAATCCATATTTTTACGTCAATTTTCGAAACAAGCTACAGGTTTTTTGTAACCAACAAGGGTAGGTTAGGTTACAGAAAATAAGATGGAAATGTATAAAGTAAAAAGAATGAATGTATAAAGTATAAAGGAAAAAGCATGGTTCGAACTTACTAAATGATAACAAAATATGTTGTATTATGTATACAAATATTAAAAAAATGTCTGTTCACTATAAAAATTACCGAAGTATTCGTCAGTTTCGTTGTTTACCATATACCAAACCTTTCGCATACACCAAAAGGTCACTGAGTGCCCAAGGAAAAAAATCTTAAATTAAATAAATAACCTTCGTTCGCCTTTATAAAGCTGAAAGAAATTAGTTTTCCTATAGGGTGAATCTCGTTACAAAGCTACGCGTTCTTCAGATATAGATTTACAATCTGCTTAGAATTCCAAAAATGTTCTTTCATTGCATTGCCAGTCACTGGCATAACATGTTTTACGTACGCTCTATAAGCTCGCAACTCCATGAATTATTCAGTAAACTGTAAAGTAAACTATTCTCTGGTCACATTTTTCAACGTTTAATGTTGTTATTGAAAGTTCTGTTAATTTATCTCATAAAGATTTTTGAACAGGATTGAACTAATGACTTTGTTGCAAATTAGTTACAACTATTGTGGTTTGGAATGTAAATGAAGCGTCGTATATATGCTTGGTAAACCTTATTTATACATACTTAAATATTAAACAGTTTTCAGGCTAGACTATAAAACTTGCTTGCTTCCTATGTGAAGTACTCGTACAATTAATCATACATGCTCTATTTTATATTTACGATATTTTTAAAACCCATAAGCGACGCGTGGTGTAATGGCAATGTTGAAAATTGTGGCTAATGCGAAAGGGAGAAGATCACGCTCCAAGGAAAGAGGGTAGGGGGAGGAGGGTGCGACCCTTATCTCCGTGGAGAACGACGCGCGCACCATCTATTAAACAAATATTCTCAAGTTTAAGAACAAAGAAAGCAAACGAAGTAATAACACTTTCAATATTTTAATGCAAAAATTGTTGCAACTTACTTTCAACATTGCGGGAAATTGTAAAAGTATTTAATTTTCACTATTAGCCACTTTTTACATTAATATTAGAAATGAATTTACTAACTTTCTAATATGTATATAATAATAATAAATAATTGTAGTAGACGTACGAATATTTTGAACAATTCCCTTTTATCGGGATAGACGTTAAGTGAGTAAGTGAGAGCGCGCGGCGAAGTGGGAGGGGCCCCCGCGTCCCATGCCACACTCGTTCGCCATCAGTCGGCCCTAAGTCTCAGGTTTGCACACAGCATCCCGACACTTTAACGCCTTATATTTCCAACAATATAATAACTTAAGCGTTCTAAATCACGTAAACGTTGTCATGTAATTTAACGAATACGCCGATCAGTTCAAGTTCGTATCCAAAAATGGTGTTTCACAGTTACTACGCTACGCGATATACCAGCTTGTTGTTGTTAAACGCAGTGATATTGTCAGCACAACCCTTCACAGTCGAGAAAATAGCCGTCGGTAAGTTAAATAAAGCACGTGCATAGTAAAATCAACTTTCGCATTATTTACTTTAATTTATGTATTTATTATCGTAGCATAAACAATTTTCGCATGAATCAAATTGTACTTCTTTTTATTTTACACTGTGTAAATAAACACTGAGTAGTTTTATTGAATTATTTATTATTTTAAGTTTAGTCAAAAATGTTTTGCTCTCGTCTCACTTCGACGCGTAGTGTTTTCCCATGTAATCACCATGTATGTGAATCGATTTTCTCTTTCTAACGCGCTGCGGCGCTCTCGCTCGCACGGAGCAGATGCGGCGTTTGGTAGGGGTGAGCAATTTTCAGGCGCTGTTTTTAAAATAACTTCGTTTTGTTTCGATGTACTTAGTGACACGTCGAAGCCTTTGCTACATAACCCGATCGGGAAGAACACCTTTGGGTATAGTTGGAGTTTCAATACGCGAGTTTGCTGGGTTTACTGGGCGAGTTCACGGGTGCATTTGTGCCGTTGTTTTACAAATTATGAAGCTGATTTTGATTTACTGTTTTGTGTGAGCTAACTGAAATATTATCTCAGCAGTACCTAAATATAAGAGAACTATACCTAAGACGGCGTATAATAATTTAACATACTCAGGGGAGTTCCTTCATATATATATAGGCATAGGATAGAATATGTTATAGCGGCTAAATTGGAATGTTTTACGGAATTTGGAAATTGAACTCGAATTTGGATGTACCACGTTAAAAGTTTACGCTATGTAAGACAACTGGTCTATTTACAACTGGTTGACTCGGGGAATACAGCAAACAAAAAAATGAGTAAGCAAAAAGAGCAGACATAATAAAAAATCGGAAATCTCAAAGATTTTCTTCAAGAGATACTTGCAGCTTGTAAAATAAAGTGAGCATCTATTTCTACAAGTCCACCTTAAACTTACGCAATATTTGGAGAAGAAAACTTGCCATAATTAACTTCTAAAATAGTTCCTTTTATGGTTCCGTACGCTGGGCTGCACCTGCGTTATATAGCACACGGCATATAGGGATAGTAACTGAGCAATTGCTAAAGCGTGGCGCAGAAAAATCCAGCGTTGCTCTGCCGTTGTTTCGAATTACAATAGAGTATAGGTATATAGCCAGCGTCGCACCGGACACTATAATTGTGTATGTAGGATATAATTTTATACTGTATTATTTTTAATGATCAGACTATTTTTCTTTGTTACAATGTTTTTTTAACAAAATAAAAGCTGGTAGATATCTTTTATGGGTTCGTCCAACAAGAAAAATGGGACATTTACAATTTTACTTTTGTCAATCTGTATCATGACTTTTCTCGAGATATCAGCAATGTGAAAAAAATAATTTGGGCTTAATATTAGGTTGAGTTTTTAGTAACATAGTAAAGAAAAGGTAGAAGAAAAGTAAGGAAAGGTAAGAAAAGGTTAAGTGAAAGGTTATAGAGGAATAAAGCTAATGTCACATAGTATGAAACTTTGAGAGAAAATTATTGAAAGGCGACTGAGAGAAGAGAGCGAAACATCACGAAACCAATTCGGTTTTAAGCCTGTTCGGGGAACGATGGATGCCATTTTCGCTATCCGCCAGCAGTTCGAGCAATACAGAGGTGCACATAAAAACTTGCACATGGTATTTGTTGACTTCAAAAAAACATTATATGACCGGGCACCCCGTATGGGCTATGGTGGGCTCTTAAAGAGAAAGGTGTGTCTGGGAATTAAGTGCAGTTGATCCGTGCGATGTACAGTCGATGCAGTACTCAAGTTCGGTCTAGGGCACTAGCAAGTGCTAGTGCCCGCGTAGCCAACAGCCACACTAAAGTTAGTGTGGCTGTTGGCTTGCACCAAGGGTCGGCTCTCAGCGCATACCTCCTCCTGTTGATAATGGATGTTCTCACGTCGGACATCCAGGAAAAGGCTCCCAGGTATATGCTATTTGCTGATGATATTCTCCTGGTGGCCAAGATAGGCCTAGAGGTGCAGAGCAGAATGGAGGTGTAGTGGCAAAGACTGGAGAAAATTGGCCTGAAGTTGAGTAGAACCAAAACGGAATTATTGTTTTGCGATTTCGGCGGTCCCTCCAGTCCTGTGGCTGTAACTCTGGCCGGAACGCCCATACCGATGTGTTCCTACTTCCGGTACCGCGGGACGCTTGTACAAGGTGATGGCGAACCGGCCTAGACCGGCATGTAACGCGCCGCATCAACTCAAGATGTATGAAATGGCCACAGGTCACTGGAATAATTTTGAGGGACATCCGTGATCTAATCACGAACTTGTATATTTATACAAGTCCGTGATAAGGCCTACCATACTGTATGGACCAGAATTAATGCTGGGCTGGGAAAAGATGAATAAAAACAGGTTATGTAGCGGATTTATGAATGTTGAGATGGATGTGTGGCGTAACAAGAATGGATAAAGTAAGAAACGAGTATATTAGAATAAGTTTAAAAGTGGCGCCTGTTACAGTAAAAATTAAAGGAAGTCGTTTGTCTTGGTATGTTATGAGGAGGGATGAAACGCATGAGTGACGAAAAGAGTTATGGACGATGAGAGAGAGGTAGGCCAAAAAAAAAAGATGGATGGATGGTGGGAGGAATGATATGAAAGAGAAAGGAGTAAATGGTGCCGTGACGTCTGACATGGAAGAATGGAAAAGAAAACGTGTTCCGCGGATCCCAAATAAAATGCAGGGAGAGATGATGATGATATGTACTGCTGACCAGCAACCCTTTAAGACTTCTCGTGTAGTTCGGAACTATAATGTGAGAGCCCAACTCTTTCTTGGCTAGTTTCTTTTTTAATAAACTAACATAATATAATATCTACTTAATACCGCTTCCATTACATGGTAATATTTCAAAAAAAGGCACTTTATATTTCTAGTCGGCTTAACAATTTCATAACGAATGTTCTTTTAGTAGGTACTTTAGAATTCATGATAAAAATGTTGACACAGTCTACAAAAATACAAGGACGAAAATGAAACTGTTCAACTGTTCAATAAAAAAAAATAACCGGACAAGTGCGAGTCGGACTCGGACACAATAATTATGTTATAATACCCACTGGTTTTCTTAGTATGTTCATGAAAAACAAAGTTTCTGCTGCACGTTCCCAAAATACCCATATCTACAATTTTAAACATTCAATCGTATTCAAACCAATTTTCGTTGAAAGTTCTTTTTTACGTTTTCTACAAAACCCATTTTTTTTTGGAATTGTTCTCCAACTACTTTGGAAATAAGAGGAGGTGGGGTCACAATTTTTACGACTTTCGAAGCGAATATCTCACGCACTATTTATGATTTTAGGAACCTCAATTTCATGGGTTAAGAGATGTCTACACCGTTTGTATGAACATAGAAAAAAATGTCATCAGCGGATATTTATCTCGATTTACATCCAGATTTCACCGGCTACTTTTAGGCCGTCTTCTCGACAGCAAAGATTTCATGGCATAGAACCTAAATGTCACATATACGGAATGCATTAAGCATTTGCAACAACAGAAAGCCACATAAGGCCTTTACCCACTGCGCGCGATCCGTGCCGCCCATACAATCCTAGAACGCATCGTTGGATCAGATCGCAAGGATCTTTACACTGGCTCCGATCCGTTGTACGAAACATAACCATTCATTATACTTCAAGATTGTGTTTGAGATGGTCGCGTGAAAAAATAGATGATAAGCGAAAAGAAGATGGGTACGGCTATTATCTTTATTGGTGAATAGAAAAAATCCGGGTGATTAGTATTATTCAATACAGGATATTGATGCACAGTGTCAATCAAAGCTTCAGTAAAATTATCCGCCATCTTAAAAGCGTCCTGTTGCCACGGCGATGACGCGATCACTGTCACCGGCGACAGAGATCTCATGAGCGGCCTGCGATCACTAACGCATTGCGTTCTGCTGCTGGCAGGAAAGCATACACGGGCAGTCTTTGGTTACAGAGATCTCATGCGTTCAGATTATATCGTCAGATCGTATCGGCGGCACGTATTGTGCGCTGTAGGCCTTGCCTGCGGCATTTTATGTCAGCATCTCTAAACACAGTTGGTTGTCAAAATTACCTTTCAGTTGTGTCAATAACGTTTCGGTTTGGCGTTGCGTGATATACGTGTTGTATGCTTTTTGTTATGGATGAGGATTTACTTCGACATAATAAACTCTTGTTATAGACATATGTATATTTTATGTACTGATGCTCTTTGAAAAACAGTCATGTCACTTTTTTAATATCGTTGGTAACTGAGCTAGAAATTAGCCGAATATATTTTACGTGTTTTTACTAAACCAAATCTTTTATTTACATTCCAACTTGCTATAAAAAGGTGCGTTAAAAAACGCCTTAATATGCTACAGTGAATAAAAGTATGTCACGGATACGACTATAAGAATTAATCCAGTTACTGCAGAAAATAACGATACGTGGAAGATAGAGATGTGTGCGATTCTGAATAAGAACGACTGCCTCAATCTGAACCAAAATATTCCGAATGGATTAAAATGAATGGAAAAGCTGAATCAGACATTTTGTTAGCTATCAGTCCAAGTGAATTGAGTTTTGTGGATGACTAAGAAAGCTGTATGGGACAAGTTGATGTCCATGTATCAGTCGAGTGGACCTGTAAGAAAAACCTCGTTGATGAAGAAGCATTTATTAACACTATGCAGGGAGAAGATGACCTGCGCAAGCATATCTCAGATTTCTTCGATGCCTTGAAGAACTTGAAGGAAATCGGTTTAGTAGTAATAGACGCCATTTTATTGCTGTAAAGTTTTCCTGACTTCTTTGCTATGATCCGAACGCCAATGGAATCGCGAGACGACCTTCGTCCAACAGAAGTATTGACGGTGAAGATTCTCGAAGACCACAAAGGTCGCAAAACAATATTGCACTGTCGGAAGCTACCAAAGAAGCTATTTATCTGCGTGATTTGCTGGATAGTGTTGGTGTTATGTGTGAATGTGTGACATTATTTAATGACAGTCAGAGTGCAACTAAGCTTGCTCAGAGCAGGATCAATCACGCATGAACGAAACATTTAGATGTGATGTGGAACGGAGCGTGATTGATCTGAAGTATATGAGTACAGACAAGATAATATATAATTTATTTTTTCTTTTCTGAATTAAGGGTACATAAATTGTTTAATAAATAAAATACGGTCGGATTGAAGCGTTGGTGTTAAGCAAAAAATGGTCAACCCAGACTTGGTGTCACAAGTCGGGGCCTACCGTTAACTACAAAGATAATCATCAGATCGACTCTCATCTGGGAGTATAATCAAAGTAAGAAATCGTATTATTCGAATAAGTGTACATACATTTATGACCATAATTTTTATGAATTAATAAAGCACCATTAAAAAGAAGTCGTATTTTGTTATTGGATGCAGAATGTTAGTGTTTATAATTATAAAAATATTGTATTTTTCCCCTCATACAAACACACTCTACAGAAAATAGGTCATTTCACTTAGTTTATGCGCGTTCGTCTGGTTAATTGACCATTAGACCTTACAATAGCCTCGCGCATGTGTTTTGTATTTTTTTTTTATATCAAACTTGACTTTATGTACAAAATAGCAGTAGTCAAAATACCAAGGAAAATCGCTACTCCTGTAGCGCCTGCACATTCGTGCTCGATGCACAAATGCGGACACAAACTAACTTTTTACATTGATCAGAATAAAGCTGACTTTAACCAGATTATAGAACGTGCGGTCTATCAGGGGCTGATCATAGGTTTTCGTGTCTGTCTTTCTGTCCGCGTTGTTTTTATAATTCACTATGCACGGGACGGTTTACACCATCAATTAGGGATTTTTTTTTCGGAAGGTTTTATTACTATTAATTAAACTTGCAAGTAGGTAATAAATGTGTGTTTTGAAATCCGGCGAAATATGGGCTGTTCGCTTGTTTATGTATTAAACAAATACACAAGCTGAGCTTATGCTATACATTGGTGAAAAAAAAATTACATCTATATTTTGAGTGAAGTGGTTTAAAAAAAAATACGAGTGCATGTATTGATAAGCACCAACAGGCAGTCCGTGTTTTTTACCAACACGAGTATTTGTTTGGATTTATGTTTAAAAGGCGGATTAGCAGCACATTCAGCTTGTGAAATAATATTTTTGAATTTTGCTGCAGATGGACAAAAGCTATAGGATCAAATATTGAATTGTTTATACGTGTAAAGAATACGTGGTTTGATTTGGATTTGAAAGAGTACTATTTTAAACAGTATCGGCACTTCAAAACGAAAAGATTATACATGCTTTTTTTTTTTCATAACTACCTCGTGAAAATCAAAAACCTGAAGGATGCTTAGGTATCCTTAAAGAACCTTGTTTTCTTCAGTCAGTTGTAAGAGCATCACGATATGATCGATTTACGTTAAACAAAACATTTAGTAGATAGTCTCCTCTGGGTGTAATACCAACACCAAGGTAAAGTAAATAATTTAAGTTAATATTTTCATCTCTGCCGATAAAATGGCTAATGTTTTTGGGACAAAAAGCTTTCATTGTGCCTAATGGTAACTTTTAAGGTTAATTGATGGAGTTATCTATTGAATTACCTGAAACCTTTTGTAAAGTCTAAAGTCAAGTAGCTGAAGACGAAAAGAAATTTAAATAAAAGAGAAGAACGTTTTTACTAAACGTACCATTTATGTATCTACTTAAAAATACTTTCAACAGTTTTTTTTTTTTTTTAAGTTGTAATTTTAGCTTCATTATATGCGGTAGCTGACTGGCTGCAGTGAGACCTCGCTTTCAGATCGAATCGAACGGAAATAAATGAAAAATGAGATTAGATTTTCACACACGCACGCACAAACACACACTCACACACAAACAAACACGCGCACACAAACACACACGCACGCGCAAAATACACACCTATGCACTCATAAATACACACCCACGCACATACAAATACGTGCGCCCCTAACACATTGAGAGCTGCTTAATTAACTATCATTTTCATTTCTTTTTTTTTAATTTTATTTTTATTCCAGTTATTGACTTCACTTACATCATTGTTAAGATACCATTTAAGGGAAGAGCGAGACAGCCCCAACACAAGTACTATTGTAACTTACTGGGGCTGCCTCAGTTTATGTAAGACACAATGTTTGAGAAGAAATAAATATTTTTGTATTTGTATTTTAGGGAAATGGTGGTAATTTGGACACAAAAATCGGGTTAAAACATATTGTATAATGTAATTACGTAAAGAATTCCCATATAAGCCGCTGGCTCCAGTCCAGGTCTCGCGAAGTGGCACCAACTCTATACAAGTTTTGAAATTATCTGCGCCTTAATAAAGCTGCATTACTAAACCAAGTGTTTATGATTTAATTTTGTTTATTAAAAACAATAAAGCTCTGAAGAAAAGTAAAAGCGAAGCCACGCAAAGATGCGTGTTTAAATAAGACATATATATGTATTTATAGACATTCGTTATCTGGCATTTTATGTATTAATATATATTAATTAAATTATTTCGTCAATCTGCGAAGGGATTTAATTATTATTTTAGTACCTATGGAACCTGACAATGCCTAATTGCAAACATCTTGTTTTTCAATATAGCAACTACGCATAAAACCTGTATAAATCAATTACTAACGGTGTTTCACATAATATAAGCAATATTTCGAAAACAAGACGCTTTAAAAAATTTTGACTCGTATAATACTTGTTTGTATTGATGTAAGCTGTTGATATTTAACAGGAAATATACGTGGCCTCAAATTTTAAAATAAAATCAAATGACAGACGATTAAGCAGGCCAAATACTTGTATAACCTATTTCGACAGCTCCTTTTTCCAACCATAGAGCAATTAAGAAATTAAACCATTGTTTTCTACAATTGCTTACATAAAATTAATAAATGAACAGAGACAAAGTTGTATTACAAGAATCCTTGTAAGGTCAGGAAACGATGGCAAAATAGAAACTGGCCTGGGCCTGCAGTCTCCACATAGATAGCGATCTTAACCGAATTCGGTCGCAAAGTCATAATGATCCAGATTTAAGGATATTTGGTAATCTCTACACTCAAAGTTAGCGACTGTCACCAGTGACAGTTCCAATACTTGTTGCGACGATTTTTGACAGCCCGCAAAGTGATTCGGTAGCGTCGTAAGCTAATTCATTAGTGGTTTTTAGAGGATTATTGGCTTGCTCCGGACGCAAGAAAAAATACTTACTCGAACGTCTATTGTCTGTAGCGAAGTATGATGTGCTTACGGCTATATAGGTTCTGCACGTATGTGTGAATAGACGTCGCTTATATTCATTGGTAGGTAGGCAGAGTATTCATTTTTAATAAAAATAACGCAACAGTAACTGTAATCGATTCCTATTTTCAAATTTATTAATCTTCATCACAATCATCTTGTTTATTATTACGTACCTATATCTAAGTTTACTCACACATTTTTAAATTTAGATCTTCTTTGAAAGACAACGTATAAAATATGGAATGAAGGCCGAACGTATGTACCTAAGTATCTTTACTTGCATTAAATGTGAAGTAAAAAGGACATTCCAGTTATTTCTGTGCTCCGCCATAACCCAACGGCATGATTACAAATACAATACACCAAATTCAAACTATGAAAAAAGCATTTAATGCAAAAAGCATTTATTTCTACAGGGTGTAACGGAAAGGGTATATACATCCTTAAGGGTGTGCGACAGACCATCAAACTGAACATGTTTCTCATCATAAAAAAATTTTTGCAGCAAAAAAAATTATCAGCTGCCGATACATTTGGGTCGAATAGGCATTGCAATTTTCTATGGGGCAGCAGATTTTTTTTTTGCTTAAAATATGTTTTATTATGAGAAACATGTTCAGTTTGATAGTCTGTAACACACCCTTAAGTATGTATATACCCTTTCCGTTACACCCTGTATAAGACCATTACAGGCACTTTTGAATGTCAAAATAAAACGAAAAAAAACCCACAGACCCAGTTACAAAGCATAGTAACTTGTAAAAGTACTGTAGTTGTCCATTCCAAAGCGTAGATCTCTATGGAGAATTATGGTCAAGAAACTTCAAGGACACTCTTTTAAATCGAAATATTGTTTCATTACAAAATCCTGGTTACATCAATGTTGAGATTATACAAATATGTGAGAACAATGCAGAAAGGCGTGCAAGTTAAAAGTGTCCAGAGTAAAAGATGAAATCAATAGTTCACAAATAAAGTAATTAAAATAAACCGTGGCAGCTAAGAGATGACCAGTCACAACTGACAGCACCCATCCACGAACATTATGCATGGATCAGCACGGCCACCATCAGAGAGACATTTGAGTGAGCTTTACAGTACATAGTATTCACACATGTGCTATGCAATTATATATAATACTTAGAGATTGAATCTATGCAATGCAAAGACATTTTTACAATCTTCTGCAGCTTCCACAATAAGTTCACATGTAATCAATTTGTTTGTCACTATGATTTTAACATATAAACAGTACTCCATAAAAGATAAGTCTGCTTTAGCTAGCCTGTAACCTAGCCTAGCCTGTTTTTAATATTATAGTGGTGCCTGTCCACTTTTTTACTAAATAAATGCAATTTTTCCTAACCACCATAGGTATACCTATCCGATGTCTAGATTTTAAATAAGAAACAATAATTAGGTATTGTTTATTGAACCTATATAATATAATTATATACCTCTGCCTTGTATCCCCATACAACATCTATAATTCGAATATTGGAACACACAAGCGGAACAAATGGCATTGAAAAAATCTTATCAATATTACGCACTACAGTATTTCACTTGATCACATTAATTTTCTGCTTGTTCATCATCATTCCTTTACCGCTGCCTCTGGGAGTCTTCCATAGTGTCAACCGCTCGCTACTTGCTGCCTCCAATGGCCTTGATATGGTTCGATAAATCACACGAAATCAGCGTGTAAATCCTACACAGATATAATCACTATTGCTTATATCTGTATTCTGCCGACCGACTACAAGACAAGTGTTCAAGGAGCTCATAAATGAATTTCAGCCATCTCTTCAAACACAACGGCGTTACGGGCTTTTTGTCGAATTCCAGTATCACTTCGTAGCAACATTATACTTAAATGTGGAAGTAGTACATCCACTGTGGTCGCAGCTTTAGCCAGAAATAGGTTAGCAGAGTTACTGTACTCTTGGCTATTATCAATACAAATTGCTTGTGAAAATACCATTTCAAATAGAAGCACAGAAAATATTGGTTTCCAATGACAACCAATAAACCAATTCTCGTGACAAGTTAGGCACTTAGTCAATGACACAAGGAGGCAAATTCTAATCTGGTTTTTTTTTTTTTCCGGATGGGATATCATCAAATGACTTCTCCCGCTCTGGGCAGAGCGGGAGGGAGTGTCAGACTTGTACTGACTAAAACCCACCCATGTTCCTTCGTCGCCCTTTGTGTTCCAGGGCCGCGGTATCTCTTTCCTACAACCCGCAGCCCTGGCAGGCATCGGCCCTCTCGGACCCCTTCCGGTTTGCTGACATCTCCTTGAGGCGCGCGTGGAACACGTACGCGCCGTCGACACGGCCTGTCGTCATAAGACGGACGGACGGTGAGCTAGCCCATTACTCACCGTCCACAGGCTCGCGCCTACGGTGGCCGGGGGCCACTGGTTGCCCCCCGACGCCCGGGGCGTCTCCCGCGGCGGCTGGGACGTGAGGTTCTCTCCCTCTCACGTTCCGCCACCTCCTTCGCTAGCATGACTGCTTCGCAGAAGGAGGCGACGGCATCCCATTCCCTCTCGCTCCGGACCATGGATTGAACCAGGGCCGGACGCGAGAGGTCGCCGCCGCCAATCGCCGCTACAAGGACACGGCGGTGCTCAGCCCAAGGGGGCAGAGCTCCACGGTGTGCTCCACCGTGTCCTCCGGCCGATCCTCGCAGTGGTAACACCCGGGCGTTTCCTCTCGCCGGATTCGGTGCAGGAACCTCCCGAAACAACCGTGTCCGGTGAGGACCTGCGTCAGGCGGAAGGTGAGGGTGCCGTGGCGCCTCTCTAGCCACTCCTCAAAGAGGGGACTTATCGCCACTATTGTGGCGTGCCCTAAATTCTAATCTTCTTAAATAATCATTTATTTAAATTATTCAAAAGGTTTTTTAGCTCTACTTACGAGTTTCCATGAAAAATAGTGTCTTCACTGTAAGGTCTATTAAGTCTCAGTTTAAGTTACAAGAAAAAAAATGTTTTAATTGAACCATATTCTCCAATTTTACCCATATTCAAGAAGATTTTATAAAGGCAATAAACCTCCCCCCGTAGAAGACCCTGATGATCCTCTGCCTCAAGTTAATTTTGTTACAGTATTACGCTAAGTAGTATTAATTATTTATTAATGACATGTAAAAAAATCGATATCTGTACATTCCCTGTTTTCGGACAAAATCTTTTAAAGTTAAACCAAAAATACTGACTTGCACACAAATTATGCACACTAAATAAATCAAATTAAATATACTATTTATTGGTATTTGCAGAACTATTTTACTGAACGAATAACTATTATCAAAATAGTATATTTAACAATTCCTTAGTTCAACAAACATATGAAAACTTTTTTAAGGAAAACCATCACCTAATTTACTTATATTTCTCTAAAAAACATAGTCGGCGTAGCCTCGCTACGCGGGGCTCCTATTTCTGTCTGCAGGGTTTAGAGTAACCTATCACGAAGGGGATGTCGGGGTCTTAGTTCTTAGTAAATTCCGTAGTAAGATTGTAAAATTTAGAATGCAAGTTGGTATTTTTGATAAACAATTCGTATTTTAATTTATATATCATATATCCGATGTACGAACCACATTTTTGGTGTGAATCCGATAAAAAAGGTCATCTCGTTTTGTGTGATATTTTAGTTTTTTTTGTAGGACATGTTTAGTTAAATAATTGGTTTTTTTGCACAGCATTAATTTTTCTGGAATGCATTCAGTTAATTAGTGGAGTTACCTAGTGTGCTGAAAAATTATACAGATGTGCATTTAAAAATATCCCTTTATTAATTAATAAAACGGAAAATGTCTGTAGAAGTGATAAAGATTAACGGGGAATAGATACAGCAAACTGTAGTGCCCATTATTGAAGATTGCGCTTGCATATTACGAACCCTTTCTTTTTTAAGTATGGTGACGAAACGCCTTCCACGTACGTCCAAAAACTGCCAACTACGTCAAAAATAATTGGATGGAATTTTCTGTTAGGTCTCACGATAGCAATGTTGACAACTACACAACAGACGAGTCCTATAGGGATATGATTCAAACTGCAACATACAGTGGGCTCGTGTGGTCACAGCACGGAGGTTATATAACTCCTTTATTGAAGTATTTCGCAATGGTGAATTGTATATGAATACTCGCGGTCGTCCGTCAAAAGCCTTCGGTATTCACAAACACTATCAAATGATAATTTTGCTGCTTATCTGGGCTTGTAGAACTAGGTAAATCCTTTGTAAATATTAGTTCATCAGTAAATTTGAATTCTTTTTATGCAGAAAGGAACAACATTGTTGAAATACCGGATTGCCTGTGTTTACCTAAATCTGATTCTGCAACATCTGTGGAATTTTCCCCACGGACAATGTGTCTGGTATCACAAAAGAAAAGTAAGAAACGTTATAAAGCTAGATACAAAGACAGGTCAAGAAATAACCAAATTAGGAAGGTTTAGAATTGTTTTTCTAATAGTAACCCAAGCACAGAAGAACACAGTTAGTTGGTGTTGCCATTGCAAAATATCAGAAAATGCATCCTGACGTCCAAAGAAAATCTGCCGCAAAAAGCCAGAAGATACATACCGAAACGCACAGAATTTGCGCAGAAGAAGAAGAAGAATTATCGCAATGTCTATACAATACGCGTGCTAGAGCACGCTTAGGGATGACCTTTTAAGAAAGTCATACAATTTTAAGATTAATTATGAATATAATTCTTTTGTGGCAATATGAAACCGGTGGTGGTAGTAGTGGAGTAATGTCAAACATGAATTTTGGATGGTTAACAGTCAAATTAAAAACTTCTAGTCTAACTTAACGCCGAGCATATCAACGAAGGGTTTGAAGTAAACTACGTCTTTAAACATTTGAATCATTAATAGTTTTTTTGTTTAATTCATTTGAATTATTTCATTTCGCTCATTCTCTGTGACTAAAATAAGAACTATATCCGAGACTATTGTGTCAGTTCTCTTTTGAACTGAAGTGGGTTAAGCAAAACCTTTTCGATCACTCTACCAATCACCATTATTTGATAGCGAATAATGAGTATTGGCCGGGATCGTTTACTCGCAACAGTATTAACTGCAAGCTGTCAATTGTCAAGTGTTGGGTGGTCTTTATAAAGCGCAACTGGGGCATAGAGTTAGTACTGCGCCTAGACCACTGAGTGCAATATAATGTAAGTGGAAACAGCCGATACGACGTCAAACGTGCATCTATCAATACTTCACACTTCGGTGCACAGCTGTGGCAAGCTTCCAGTTAACACAGATAAAATGTTTATACTGGGTCTGGTTTGTCGTACCGCATGAGCGTTTGGAAACCACATTAAATTTTCCTGGGTACTCAAAATATGTTTGGCCTTTAATATCAGTACCGTGAATCATGCCCCAAGGCAATTAAGGAATGCTAATGACGAACCTACATAGTTTTTTTTCTAGTTTCAACTTTTGATTTAGCACATATAATGGCGGAGTAGGGTTTGAGTTACAGCAATCATTAAAGACTACAAAAATTTAATTCAATTTCCAGTCCAAAGTATCTATTTCAAGAATATAAATTCAAATTCTGTTTCCTCTAAAATCAAGCTTGTCCAATATCTCAATTTCTTAGCAATAACCAATTTTGTGAACTATCACTGCCATATTCACATGATACGGTCTGTACGACTGATCTTTAACGTTTAACTTCTGCTTAAGTTACATGGAAACGTTAGCCATTTTACTAGCGGTTCTGGGAGTGAACCCTTCTTCTAAGGCTTCTGCCCTTTCTGGTAAGGTTTACTTGAGCCTGATTTGCAACTTAAACCGACCAAGTGTGCGTTTTATATACTAAAACATTGTGCGTACCTGTCCCTGCATGGAGATAAAAACTTGTAACGTTGTAGCAATGAAGCACGCATAATAGATAAAAAGCTCATAGGGGCTATAATCAACAAGCCTAAAAAAAGAAAAAAAATACAGTATAAGGACTCGGTGTCAGACCTTACACAGGTTTGTTTTCATTTAAATGAAAGATAAGCTTAAACTAGTGTAAGGTCCCATTCCCATGTAATAGGGAGCGAGTCTGTTGCCCTCAAACGGACATTCCAGACTACGTGGCTGCTACTGAGAATTTCCTGATGTAAAAACCCACCAATGTGGATCAGGTTTTCAATGAGGCACAGAGAGTGATGAAAATCATCAACATACAAAATAAGAGCGACTAATATATTGTTAATACCCTACTAATCCTAAAGGATTTAAACCTTGAATGACCTATAAGGTCATCTTTTACCTTAATCTAAATCTAGATCCAATATTCACGTTTAAAGAAAAGCAAAATGATTAAATTAAGAGCACGGAAGAGCGAAAGAGATGGCTGACCTGGCACCCGCAACACAGGGAACATACTTTGTGAATGCAATCAACGTGAAAGCCTTCAACTTCAATGTGATTTACGAGTCCGATGTATTTTTTCATATATTAAACGTGGCCCATTGAAACTCATCGGATTTATGAGTTGGGGGATGATCTCAAAATGATTGTGATTGAGCGTTACTAACCAGTGTTGCTATGACTTAAAAAAATATTCTATATCTATATCTAACTTTTATTTGAAAACTTATTTTTAGACAAACAGTTTATTTTATACAGGATGTAATAAAAAAAACAGTTTGTATATTGCATTATTACGCGGTTTCCAATAAACTAAACTCATTAAATAGCCAAAAGGGTAATTTAAATGAATAAATTAGCAAAAACTTACGATGCAAGAGCGAGCAAAGCGAGCTGGGGAATCGGGACTAGTTCGTGTTGGGTTAATTTAAGCCCAGCAAACAAAAATAGGAACCCCGCTCAGCGATTGTACTACTACGTCGATTACGCTTTATATTGATATTATATTTTAATATTGATATTTAAAATGACGTTGGACTTTAAGTAATACGAGTACACTAAAAATGAACGAAACTATCTTAAAAATTTGCTACTGCAAAATCACGCCGTCACAAAATATATAGTGCTTCCCCACCATGTAATCAACCGGCAGCGCCATTTCATCATCTATCTATCTATAGAATGAATAGAAAGATGAAATTTTGCACAGGGATTCCCTGTATAATGTGGCAAGGAATAAGGACGGATTTATTCAACCCCTAAGAGATTGAAATAGAAGATGAAAGTTTGTATGGAGATCGGTCATTTTTAAAGTTAGAAGCATGATATTTCATAAACAATCTTCTGGTTAAAAATAAATAAATACGTATTTTAGCGTTTTACCGTCCGACCGTCCAAACTCAGAACCAGCAAATAGAGGAAATCCCATTGCCTCGGAAGGTGCGGCAAAGGAACGTAACTTCACCAAAATCGTTCACCAACGCACTGGAGGATGTTTCAGACGCGGAACTGAGAAGGACGTGGCATTAACATCCACGGCGAGTACATCTCACACTTGAGATTTGCAGTCATACTGGTTGAGTCGCTGCACGCCTTGCTATTGATGCTGGATAGCGTAATTAATTCTTCAATATGCATTGGTCTCAGGGTGAACTTTAACCGAACCCAGATTATGTTCAACGAATAAGTCACCCCAGATCCTATCGTTATCAATGGCGGTTCTCTCGAGGTTTGTTCGAGAATATATTTACCTCGGACAAACTCTACAGTTATTCTTACTAAACTGTAGAGTTTGAGAGGCAGGCTAACAGAAGAATCCAGCTGGGCAGGGCAGTATTTGGGAAGCTTCGTTGGAAAGTCTCGTCGCGTATTCCACAGACCCAATGGACTAAGATCTTCAATCAGTGCGTCCTGCCTGTTCTAAATTCCAGGGCCGAAACGTGGACACTCACTATATAGTTGGTCCATTCAACGCCAGCCATCGAGATCTGGAGCTCCTTCTTGGCTCGCACTCTGAGGGATCGCATAAGGAAAGACGAGATCTAACAGAGACCCAGATTTGTGGAGATAGCTCACAAAATATGTAAATTGCAGTGACAATGGGCCGGCCATATCGTAAAACCGATGACCGTTGGGGTAGCCGTGTTCTTGAGTGGAGACCGTGAATCGGCAAGCGTAAGGTGGGGCGCTCTCAGACTCGGTGGTGCAACGATCTTCGCATTATGGCTGGTCGCAACCGGGTGGAATGCCAAGAATCGAGTTAAGTGGCGTGCGATTGAAGAGGCTTATGTCCAGCAGTGGACTGTTGAAGATTTATGGCTTTGTGTAGTAAACCCGAGATTCCAAATATTTCGCTCCAGTTCTGGCAATCTGGACGGCCAGTGAAAATCGTGAAAACAAAGGATCGCACGAAATATCAATGAAGCAGTAATAAATATTCCGCTTCTCCAGATGTGTGGCACCTCATTGTTATCAAATTGGGTGAAATAACTATGGCATGGAATATGGCACCATTTGAAAAATATTATAATACAATCACATTATGTACATTACTTTTGCCCTACCTGTATACAAGGTGTTGTTTTGCATCTTCGTCAAAATTCAGGAGGTTGTCACACAAGACATAAATAATCGTTTAAAATTACGGTACCTAGGTTAATTGTTAAAAAACTCAGATTTTTTGGTTTTTTATGTTTGTCAGTATTTCAGAATAACCCCCTTAACCTTTTTTTTTTTTTTTTTTTTTTTTTTTTTTTTTTTTTGTCGCTGGGAAAAAATGCATTACGCATACCCGTCCATCGGGGGATGGGCGGGCTATGTGGGACTCCCCGGTCTGACCCGGTATACCCACTAAAACGACCCAGCGGCATTCCCGCTTCGTCCTAGTGGCGGGGGACTGGGAAACCGGCACAGCCTTTACTTCCAGTCCTCCGCCGACGATGACCCGCACAGCGGACCTCACGCCCTCCCCGTGGGGGGGGGGGTGGGCCCGGGAATGACAGACGAAGGTGGTGACGGGTGCAATGCGGGCGAAGGCGCCCCCGCGCCTGTCGCCCGCCCGTCGCCACCATGAAGAGGGAGAAGACCGCGTCTTCTCCGACCTCTTCTTCTTCTGCGGAGCGGCGCTGCGAGAGGGTCTTCCTCCCGCGCGCGCTCCGCCGCCTCCTTTTGCGAGACTACGTCCTCGCAAAAGGAGGCGACCGCTGACCAGGCCCCCTCGCTCCCCAGCATGGCGTTGACCACACCGGGAAGCGAGAGGTCCTGTCCGATCTCCGCGATCAGACTGCGGCGCGGCTCGGACCAAGCTGGGCACACTTCGAGAGTGTGCTGCGCCGTGTCCTCCGCCGCGCCGCAGTCGTGGCACGACGGGGCTTCCTCCCTCCCGATCCGGTGCAGGTACGTTCCGAAGCAGCCATGCCCGGACAACACCTGCACCAGACGGAACGAGAGGAAACCATGGGGCCGCTCGAGCCAGGCCCGGAGGACCGGACCGAGCGCGTCCAACGTCCGGCGGCCAAAGGTGGCGGTGGCGAGGTCCTCCGTCCAATGGAGGACGATGGCGTCCCTCGCCTCCCGCCGCACGGCCTCCCGCTCTTCGGCGACGGGGCGCTCCCCGAGCGCCCTGCGATGCGCCGTCCACTCATACACCCTGGCCAGCACCCAAGCCTCCAACTCCCAAGGAGGGGTGCCGGCCAGAGCGCACGCCGCCGAGAAACCCACCGACCGGTAGGCCCTCGCCACCCGCAGTGCAATGGCCCTTTGGGGCTTGCGGATGGCGGTCGCGTTCTCTCTCCTGTGGAGGGAGTCCGCCCAAATGGGGGCCCCGTACAGGGCCATGCTCCGCAAGATGCCGGCATAGAGGCGCCGGCATTTCGCCTTGGGCCCCCCCAGGTTCGGGAGGAGCCACGAGAGGGCGTCCGCGGCCTTCAACAGGCGCGTCGACAGCCCGCTGAAATGCGGGCCGAAGCGCCACCTGTCGTCCAGCACCAGGCCCAGATATTTCATCCGGGGCTGGACCTCTATACGGACGCCCTCCACGACGATGTGGGCGTCGGGCGGGCAGCGCTGCCGAGGCCCGCGAAAGAACACGGCCTCGGTCTTGTGCAGCGCCACCTTCAATCCCAGGCGGCGGATCCTCTCTGCAACCAAGGATCCGCCAGCCGAGGCCAGACAGGCCGCGTCCGCGAATCTCCTCCCCCGTGCAGTGAGCAGAGTGTCATCCGCGTAGCAGATGACACTCGTGCCCGGGAGGAGGGCTCCCCGCAGCAGCCAATCGAACCCGATGTTCCACAGCGGGGGCCCAAGCACCGACCCCTGTGGAACACCGGACTCTGCGCCGTACCGCCTCACTGTGACCGTCTTGTCTACGAGGAGGACCTCTCGGTCCTCCAAGTAGCTGGCCAGGAGGCTCCGCAGATATTGGGGCACTCCGTGATACCGGAGCGCCTCCAATATCGTCGAGTGGGGCACGGAGTTGAAGGCATTGGCAATGTCGAATGACACCGCCAGCACTCCGTCCCCCGCCTCGACTGCCTCCTTCACCTGGCCCTTGAGTAGGGCCAGCGCGTCGATCGTCGAACGCCCACGACGGAAACCGAATTGGGCGTCCGACAGATCCGGCCCCACATCCCGCAAATGGCGCCCGAGCCGGGAGGCGACTATCCCCTCGAACAATTTACCGACCTCATCGAGCAACACGACGGGCCGGTATGCCGAGGGGGAGTCCACCGGGCGTCCCGCCTTTCGGAGGAGGCAAAGCTGCCCCTCCTTCCACAGTTTCGGGAACTTCCCAGCCGAAAAGCACGCGCTGAAAAGGTCCCGAAACCTGTCCTCCATCTCGGAGGCAGCTATTGCCACCACCCGTGCGGGGACGCCGTCCGGCCCGGGTGCCGTCTTCTTGGCGCGGAGGCTGAGTACCCCCGCGTAGATCTCCGCCGCCGTCACCGGGGGGACCTCCTCCTCCGGCGAAGCCGCCCCTTGCGGGGGATCCATTGTTGGTGGGGCGAAGTCGGTCCTGCGCGGAAACAGGGACCGGACCACCCCATCCAACAGTGCTGGCTCGAGGGTCTCCGACAGTGGGGGACCATAGGGGCGGAGCTGGTTCCGCGCCGCCTTGTATGGCCTCCCATAGGGATCCCTGTCGAGACCCTCCAGCATCTCGGCCCTCGCCGAGTCTCTCGCAGCGCCCATTGCAGACTTGAGGACCGTCGTCGCCTCTCGGTAGGAGGCGTATAGGCGGTCCTCTTCTGCCCGGACTCGGTTTAGGACGCTGCGCCGCCGGCTGCGCGCGTAGGCCCTTCTGGCCGCCACGCAGGCGGTCCGAAGCCCCTCCAGCTCCTCCGTCCACCAATAAACGGCGCGACGGGGAGGCGGACGGCGAGACCGAGGCATGCTGGAATTGCACACCTCGGTCAGGGCCCCTCTGATCCGAACCGCTGCGGCGTCCACGTCCAGGACCTCAACAGGGGGCGACAGCCAGTCCTGGAGGAAAGCCGCCTCCCTGGCTGCCTCCCGGTCCAGGCGGGTGAGTGCCCACCGCGGGAAGGGAGGTTGCCCAGCGCGGGCCATCCCCCCCCCCTGGGTGGAGATGTCGAACCGCACGTATCGGTGGTCCGACAAGGTCTCCACCATCTCAACCCGCCAGTTCACGACGCGGGCGGCCAGCGCGGGGGTGGCGAACGTGACGTCCACCACCGACCCACCCTGTTGCCGCACACACGTGTGGACCGTCCCCCTGTTGAGGAGGGACATACCGCTTGAGGCCGCCCAGAACTCAACGGCGCGTCCCCGGACGTTGCACCTGGCGGCCGGGTTGCCCCAGGCCGCCGACTTGGCGTTCAGGTCGCCCAACACCACGACCTGGCGAGGCGCCGCCCTCCCTACGACTGCAGTGAGGACCTCCAGGAAATCCTCAAAGTCCGAGAGAGGGCGGTTTGGGGAGAAATAGACCCCGACCAGGGCCATGCCCCCCCACGCGGCGGCCACGTATCCCGGTCCCCTCTCTAAGAGCGAGAGGGGAGGGGAGTCCGTGGAAGACCGCGCCACCAACGCCACCAGGCCATCCCGGTCACCCAGCCAACGGCCAGGGACCGAGTAAGGCTCGGCGACCACCGCCAAGTCCACCAACCACTCAGCCATTGTCTGCATCAGCAGATCTTGGGCTGCCCTGCAGTGGTTGGCGTTAGTCTGAAGGATGCGATGTTCGACTATATCCATCAGTCGGACATCGCACCCCCCTCCGCAGCCGCCGCAGGAACGGCGGTACCGGCAGCCGCAACAGGCCCGGTTGGCGCCTGTACTTTGCCACGCTTAGGGGGAGGATTGCAGTTCCTCCCCTTCATCACGTGGTCCGCTTGGCAGCCACTGGCAGCACAGACCGAGCAGTGCGGCGTGGCGACCTCACAGGAGGCGGTTTGGTGGCCCCCCATGCCACAGCGGTAGCAGGTGTCTGACCTGTCTACCGCGGACGGACACAGAGCCCGGGTGTGGCCGATGCCGAAGCACCGGAAACACCTCAGCGGCTGGTCCTCGAGTGCCCTGACCGCACCCGAGCTGAAGCCGACCGTCAGCCGGCCCTTCGCCAGGACGGCTCTGGCAGCGGGAATCGGGCACTCAAGGCGGACGGTGCCCATGCCACCGCGGCCGGGCCTTATGTCCCGACTCTGGACCGCCGCGACGTCGCAGCCCCCTAACGCTGCGACCGCCTCCACCACCTCCTCCTTGGTGACGGAATCGTCGAGATCCGTCACCTCGAGTGTCACCAACTTTACCGGTCGGGCCACCTTGGCGGAGTCCGCGATGACCTCCTGCAGCTTAGCTGCAAAGAGGTCCGCGCGGGCTCCCCCCTCTGCCCCCGGGAACTCGAATAATCGAGCCCCGGCTTGGGTCCGCCGGCAAGACACACTGCCGATCCCCAGTTGAGTGGGATCGGCATTGCTACGCGCCCGCACCAAAATGGACGCGTACGTCTCCCCTCGCTCCGCTGCCTCCGCGGTGAGGGTCACCACGACGGCCGCGGTTTTTGGGGAGACTAGCTGCCCCTTTCCCCTCACTCTACCTCTACCTCCCCGCTTCCCCCCCCCTCTGCCGGTCGTCTGCGACCGGCTGGGAGCGGGGACGGCTGGGGCGGCAGCCGCCGACTTTTTGGCTTTGCCCTTCCGTCTCCCGACCACTTCCGTCCACTCATTGGACGGGGTGGTCGAGGGGAGAAGGGCGTCCTGCTCCGCCGCCTCCGCGGTGAGGGCCACCACGACGGCCGCGGCCTTTGGGGAGACCTGCTGCCCCTTTTCCCTCGCTCTACCTCTACCTCCCCGCTTCCCCCCCCCTCTGCCAGTCGTCTGCGAGCGGTTGGGAGCGGGGACGGCTGGGGTGGCAGCCGCCGACTTTTTGGCTTTGCCCTTCCCCCTCCCGACCACCTCCGTCCCCTCATTGGACGAGGTAGTCAAGGGGAGAAGGGCGTCCTCCTGGACCTGGAGTAAGGAAGACGGCCCCGGCTCGGAGCGCCCCTTATCCGCCGCAAGCGGCGGTCGGAGGCGCTTTTCTGGCAGGAGCCGGTCCTCTATTCCTGCCAGGCAGGCTCGCGTGAAGGCCCGCTCCTCCATTACCACCTTGCGGATTATGTCCTCAAGGTTGGAGTTGGAGGAGGGGCCCTCTGCCGCAGGACTCGTCTTCTTAGACTTCGACGGCGAAGGCATCGATGACGTCTTCGTCGTCTCGGCGGGGGCCTGCGGCGGCCGGGCCGTGGCTTCAGCCAGCTTGCGATGAAGCTCACTGACTTCCACCTGCAGGCGATCCACCCTCGCCTGCAGTTGCCGTGTCTCGTCAGTGGCCTTCCGCTGGACCAGCTCCTTGACCACACCGCGCAAGCTCGCGGCCCGACATTTGAGGGCCTTTTGGAAGGTCCCCTTCAAATTTGAGGACTTTGAGGCAACCTCCAAAATTTCCTCCTCGTCCTCCTCCGCCATTTGTTCCAGCTCCAGCAGGGAGTGGTCCGCGTAGAGCACACGGGACGCACCGTACCCGGACTTTGCTCGGGTGACGTGCGCCCGCCTCTCCCTCGCGGCAACCCGCTCCTCAAGATCCTGCTGGAGCTGCGCCCGCTGCGCAAGATCCAACTTACGTTGGGCGTCCGCGAGCCCAACGACGTGGGTGTCCGCGGCCGTCGGCTTTTTAAACTTTGAAAGCCTCGTCGACCCTGACGCCGAGGAGCCCTCGGACCCATCCCGCAGGAAGGCCCGCTTTCGCGACTGCGACTCGCCTGCATCCGAGACGCCAACCATTGACTCATCGTCGGAGTCAGACAAATCCGACAAGTCCGTTCTTCCGAAGCTAGCCGCAGACGGCGCGCGGCTAGCCTCTGACGCCGAAGCGTCGGTTTGGCCCTGAGAAGGGCCTTTGGGTTGGCCCTGAGAAGGGCCTTTGGGTTGGCCCTGAGAAGGGCCTTTGGGTTTAAAATATCGCCCGCAGGCATCCCGCGTGGGTTTAGGCATAGCCTCCGCAGGTTCGTACTCGCAAGGCAAAATGAGCTACGATAATCACAGTGCACTTTGGCCGAGCCCAGTCTGCCACTCCGTTACGGTGGTCAAACTGGGTCGTTTCCAGGGGACGCGACGTGGACGCAAGCACTGTGGGGTGGTCCCCCAACCCCCTTAACCTGGTTTAGGGAATAAGAAATTATCGAATAAACGTTTGAGATTGTTTGTATTTGTGGAAGCTCACTTATAGGGTGAAAATCAGAAGGCCCGTGTTTAAAACACGGGTGGTTCATATTTACCGATTTCTGTAAATAAGAAAAAGAAAATAAAATTACGTACCCATTTTATTATTGATTTGGGACGAGAATCATTAGCATAGTTACCTCCTTGAATTTGACGAGAATGCATAACAACACCTTGTATAAGATATGGCGGTGGATAATATTAGCAACCATATTTCCACTTGGAAATACAAAAGTATAAAAAATAATTATTAGTAGTAAAATAATTATGAGGTACTGGATTACTGCTTAGGATATACAATAGGATACACAATGAAGAAGGATCATTTTACTATAGCCAACTTTTAAACATTGAATTCCAATAACTAGACTAACCTATTAAATAAAAAAAAACTACGAAAGCCTCTGTCAATCATGAAATCAAAACGTTATGAATCAAAGCAAACTTGCGTACAACACAGCAAAAATTCTGGCTGTATCACAATTCTTTTCTTTCAAACTATCTTGTCTCACAACTAGAACAAAGCCACTTATATACTTATTTTTGTTAAAAATTTTTGTGCCTGACAGTACATTTAATCAAAAATTGCTTTGAATTTTAAAAATGGAATCGGGGGCGTCGGCCACGGGTGCCTCGACCACTGGGTGCGTAAGCCACGGACCCATTATTTGTAGCACGTTTACAGCTTACTTACTTGCTACCATCTTTCATCATTATCATCTTCATCTTCCTACCCTTGTCTCATGTTATTTGGCGTCGGCGAAACACATTTTTTTTGTCCATCTTTACTTAAACACAAAACACGTTTTTTTTCGTCCATCTTTACTGAAACACCAAAACACGTTTTTTTTTTTCGTCCATCTTTACTGAAACACCAAAACACGTTTTTTTTCTTGCATCCATTTTAATTAAACTTGTGTTTAATAAAAAAAGCGCATAAAGAAAGCTCGAATCACGGAATTTTAAAAAAATACTAAAGGTAGACCGCCGCGCCGTGGAGAATTTACTAAAGATTTCTAACTGCAGAAGCCCCCACGATGAAGACTGCATAAATAATAAAAATATTACTATCATAGTAATGTTGCACCTCGCTATTATCGTTTCATAAAAGCCCCGACACTGGAGCCTGCGCGTGGTATAGCGGTGAAAAAGTTTCTTTTAATCTTCTTTTAATGAAGTTATAGTCTCACAACCAGGTAAGAAGACACTTTTCAAGTACAAACAAATCCTGTTTCGTAAAAAACTAAAAGTTCTCTTAACAAGTATTGCTGTTGTTTATTTTAATGTGTACAAGTTTAAAATAAATATTTGTGTGTCACTGAGTTGTATTTTTTTAAAAACCACATGTCTTATTAGTGTCACGAACCTTTAAAGGATCTTTTCAAACCCATCTGAAAAAAAATTACAGTCCGGATCCGGACATTGCATTTCTCTTATCTATAACTACCACAAGAGTGTAATAAATATTTGAATTTGACTCTGTCAGATATTGTACTGAAATATTAGCCAGTGTGTCCACAGTCAGCTTAAAATGTATCCGTATCAGCTTGACCAAACCATTACTAATGTAAGGTACACGAGCAGTATCCAACTTCTTTTTTTTCAAAGAAAAGGCCTTTCACCCGACTAAAACTGAACTGACATCAACATGAAAAATAACCTCCCATTACTTTGTGTTTTAATTAAAAATCCTTTGACAGTCCTCATCAGCGCATTCGCAATCCTGCTTGCAAGGGCAAAAAGCCACAACACAACAAAGCACATTCGTCTGCTAAGATATACAGAGTGCAATGAACAGTTATACAATTCCGTCGACCGGGGCGAGGCACTGCTGTTTTGTGAATGAATTCCAATCAACATTTTGTAAAACGATCAAGGGTTATAACGTTTATGATTTTGTTTAATCGTGTACTCGATAAGCTACTGCGTCATGAGTCGCTAAAACATTGGCAATTGACTATAGTTACCTAAGATATCTCTTGAAACATTCCAACGTAATAAAGAAAGAAATGACGTTGCAAATAGAAGAAATATTGCTAGAAATGGAACCTCAAAATGGCTCTTAGGGCATAATGTTCGACCACTGAGAGCGAAAAAAGACATAGTGATAGTATGCGGGCACCTAAAGCAAGGCGGGTTTGCGTGTTCCAACGGTATTAAAGGAGCCAGCGAGCTGTGGCTTCAGTGATTCAGATAAACGTTTCGGTCAGCAACCATATATCAAACGGATGACGCTTTCAGAATACGGGTGTTCTCGCTTTTTCACTGTACGACCGATAAAGATGTCCAATGAAGTGTTCCGCCTCTTGTTTGTGGAGATTTTCATTGGCAAGCGATTTATAACTGACGCAGATCTAAGTATATTTAATCTTAGATATCAACTGTGACTTCGAGTGGATAGTTATATAGTATGGCTCACCAGTAATTTTTTATGTTGCAATTTATAATGAAAAGCTTTGGGCCGTAGATATTTCTTGGGGAGTTTTAAACGTCCAAAAAATATATACGTTTATAACTTAGCGCTTTTAAGGCTCAACGGTATCGTCAAAGGTGCCTATTGCATATATTTCGACTGATACCAAATTACATGGCTAATTACAGTTGTTTATAATTAATCATGCATGATGATCCAAAAATAAAGGTACCATTAAATTTAAGTATGTCGTCATACCGTTTAAATAAGGGTCACAGAAATATTTCCATACTGAATATTATATTTTTCAGTAGCGGAATTTTGAGATTCGAAATGCAAACAGATATATTTCGGTAGAAGTACCGTATATCCTTTAAATATTTCGGTAGCAGTACTGAAACCTTAATAAATAGAGGTTTTCTTTGACTCACCGCCTCGCCACTCTGTCTGTCGTTCACTTGCTGATTGTTGCACATTATTAGAGTTCAGTATTGGTAAATGATGAAAATGTTTGTAGTAACTTTTTAGACCTATGTATCCTGCTTATGCGTATTAAGTTTCAATAAAATCGATTCAGTGATTTCGGAAAATAAGGAATTGAAAGTTTGTATGAAACGCCGTAAGGTGTAAACGCTCTTAAACTGATTCGAATGCAATGGTTATGTAAAATCAATTACTTTTTTAATCGTTCAACCGTCGATCAATACTTGCCGACTTGGACGCTCTTAACTTGCCCGTATTTCTTCATTGTTCTCACATATTTGTAATTCTTAACATGAATTATGTAACCAAGATTTTGTAACATATTTTGATTTAAAAGAGTGTCCATGGAGTTCCTTGCCCGTTCTTCTCCATAGAGATCTACGCTACGGAATGGGCAACTACAGTACTTTCATAAGTTATTATGCATTGTGACTGGGACTGTAGCTTCGCGTTTTATTTTGTTTTTTTTTTGACTTTCAAAAGTGCCTGTAATGGTCTAATTGAAATAAATGCTTTGACTTTGACAATTAGGGACTTGCAAAGACGCATTTGAAACCAATTTAAACTAACAGTATTTAGACCAGCTGTACAAAATTTTCCTTTTTTCTAGGTGCGATATTCGACCAGAACACTGAAGAGATCCAGAATGTCTTCAAGTATGCGATGACGATACACAACCAGAATATAAGCAGCCGTCGCTTGGAACTTCAGGCTTACGTCGATGTCATCAACACTGCGGACGCATTCAAGCTTTCTCGACTCAGTGAGTATTTACTATTTTTCACCAACTTCAAAAATAACAAAGTAACGTAACTTTGCAATCAACCAAGAAATTATTATTTGCGATGTCTGTATTCCCGGGAAACGTCAGCAATTACCTCTTCGGCTTCTAGTTATGTCAGTCCAAGTCCAGGGCTTGGTGGAATATAAATGGGAGGGTTATATTCAGCTCGCCCTGACGTCTTGCATGATGTCAGCCGCGACGCCTTTTTATTCTTATGCCTTCTAAAATAAAGTAGTTTACTAATATTCTGGTTGCATAACACACTTTTTATCACAATCAACATTACTTACATCGCAAACGATAAAGGACAGTTTTCACAAAAGCTTGTCGCGTGAATGGTAAAGGCAATAAAAACTATACGAGACAAGCTTTTGTGAAAACTATCCTTTATCGTTTTCATTCACTCCATGACTTATTTTCTTCTTTGCAGTGCATCTTTATAAAGGCTAGTTTTAAAAAAGGTCTTTACTTGTAATTTTATTTTAACATTTTTACTTTTGACGTAATCGTTTCCGACCTTATGATGAAATCTTAACTTGTAAATTAAATGGGTTGTTCCATTGAATTTACAAGTTTAGATTTCATGGCTAACACTTTTAGTCAAAGGTCCATCTGATTACTTATGTTGGTACCTAATTAAAAATTATCTTGAACGTCATTTATTAATTAAATTGACGAAGAACTATTTTCTTTTTTTGTTCAATTAAAATAAGTTAAGATTTGATAGTTTTCCCTTTATTTAATTATTCATGTTTGTTATATTTGATACAACCTATGGATCGATAGCATAAAACTACAGGATGTTATTTTTTTATTATATGTTGCTGCTCTTCAATATTGACATCACACACTCGCGGTCTTCCTGCATCAGTGTGATGCGTTTCGTGGCTGTGAACACTGCCCGTATTGTACACACGGTTGCACAAACGTTGGAACGTACCGTACGTACGTCGCGGAACCGCAAAACGTATCTCATGTTAAAATACTCTCGATTTTTAAACGACATTTCAAAAATCGAGGCAATATTTACGCAAAACTGTGATAATTTTATAATTACAAATGCTGTAACTTTTTTTATCTCATCTGTTTTTCTTTCTTTAGGGTTTTGTTTTACAGTAAGTTTTGATTTTTTTTACGAATTTGGTCGACATTGTCGGGTTTAAAAAAAATTTTACATTTCGGGGTAATGAATTTGCCCAAATCAGTATCATGGGTAAATTAAACTTTTTTTTTTTTCTTCATTTTATTTAGTTATGTGATTATGATACCTATATGCCCCTTTCGGATCGGACAGGGTTTTCTTAAAATATTGTATATTAACGTTTAAGGAGTTTTCTCGTGAGATGACAATCCTGGCTGGAATTATGTTTATTCATCATAGGTGAACGCGTATCTATACAAAATTTAATGTCTGTGCTATTAACCGTTGAGGAGATTACTCGTAAGGAGACGATCCTGGCTCTAATGAGTTTATGATACACAACGTAATTATCCATCAAATATGAACTCGTTTGCAAAGTTTCGTGTACACGGTATTAAATGTTGAGGAGTTTCCTCGTGAGAAGACGGTCCTGGCTGCAATATTAGTTCATGATACAAATCATGATTATCCATGAAATATGAACTCGTATGCAAAGTTTCGTGTCCAGGCTATTGACCGTTGAGAAGTTCCCTCGTGAGGAGACGGTTCTGGTTGCAGGATTAAGTTATGTCGATCATAACAATGTATTGTGCTTAGAACCAAAGGTGTGCAAATTTCGGCACAATCGGACATCGGTAAGTGGTTCTAATTTAGCGTCCGAACAAACATACATACAAACATTGCAACTTAATTCCGATATGTTCGTGCATGCTATCAGAAAAGTGTCACTTAAACGCCCTTAACGGCGTAGATTAGTCAATTTAAGCAGGAGATAATTCCCATAAAAAAAAAATAAGTTCAATTTCTTCAAAACAACCCAGTTGGTACCCCAAGTTTGCGGTGTTCAAATTGTTGCAAATTAGGTCTAGTATCACACATTTCTAGGAATACATGCAATTTCAATCAACCTGTGTGACATTGTAAGTACAAATATAAGATATAAAAAATGACAGAAAACTAAAAACGATAAGATATTGCAGTGCATTCGTGCGGCATTACCCCACGCTGCCGTTGCTTGCGATTTATCTGCCTTGGATTATTATTCGCACTAGCGAGAAGGGGGACTACTGGGACCAATCTTGAAAGTAACTAAATGGTGGTTTCGTTATTTTACGCTAACAATTGAACAGCAAAAATAATATATTATGTAATTTCAAGGTATAATCAGAAAAGTCGAACCATAGGCTTATCTACGTTTTTGCAAGAAGTTAAATTTTAAAAAGAAGAGGTGGGGAGATTTTCGTAATAAAAGGTTCGTCAGGGATTTTGTTGCAGTCACAGTCAACGTTTTGAGCAGACACTGCCAACTGCTCAAGCGGCTTTTTTGAAACTGTGAAGTAAATATTTAAAATAATATTGGTTCTTCCGGGGCTGGCTGTTTGTGGATGTGAGTATAAATGTTTGTAAACTAACCCACAATACAGGAGAAATTCCTCGCGTAGGGAAATATATTTTTCTTTTATAAAAGAGAGCAAAAGTGGACAGGCAAGATATGACGTTAAAGAAGTTCTAGAAAAATGTTTCGAACGTTCTATCACTCGGCTCTTGAAACCATATCTATATATATAAAAGAAAGTCGTGTTAGTTACTTCACTTATAACTCAAGAACGGCTGAACCGATTTAGCTGAAAATTGGCAGGGAGGTAGTTTAGAGCCAGGAGAAGGACATAGGATACGGTAGGGTAGGGTAGGTAGGTAGGGTAGGTAGGTAGGGTAGGGTAGGGTAGGTAGGTAGGGTAGGTAGGTAGGGTAGGGTAGGTAGGTAGGGTAGGGTAGGTAGGTAGGTAGGGTAGGGTAGGTAGGTAGGGTAGGGTAGGTAGGTAGGGTAGGGTAGGTAGGTAGGGTAAGGTAGGTAGGGTAGGGTAGGTAGGTAGGGTAGGGTAGGTAGGTAGGGTAGGGTAGGTAGGTAGGGTAGGGTAGGGTAGGGTAGGTAGGTAGGGTAGGGTAGGTAGGTAGGGTAGGGTAGGTAGTAAGGGTAGGGTAGGGTAGGGTAGAGTAGGTAGGTAGGTAGCGTAGGGTAGGGTAGGTAGGATAGGGTAGGTAGGTCGGATAGGGTAGGTGGGTAGTAAAAAGTGCATTGCAACGCATGCTGGGTACAGCTAGTTAATAATAAAACCAAATATATTTTTTCTTTTAAATTTGAAATAAATAAAGTTAAATAATTAAATCTGAAAATGTTAGGCTTTTACTCCAAAATTCGTATTACCGTGGGTCGTAGGAGTTTCCAAAGAAACGTGATATGAATATAATTTCCGCGTACTAAAATAGTGTCAGTATCTTTGGCATAAATTAACGTTGCAATACTGAGAGCCATTGTCCCAGGCTCGGAGGTCTTTAAGAGAAGTCACATCAGTACTGTCGTGATCAGAATACTACAAACGGCGTAACCGTTTGCCAACGCAGGACTTGATAAATAGTCCACCCCTAGGATATTGGTTTTAAACGTTGTCCTATATTAAATAATATAGGACAACGTATATTTATGAAACATAGGTCAACGTATATTTATGAAACATAGAACAATGTATAAACTACTTGCAATACATGCATTTTCTTATTTAAGTTAGTTTGTAGATTAATGCAGTTGAAGCAAGGCGTGACATAGCCCTGATTAGCACTTACCTATGGATAGAATTTATTAATACTTTGCCACTTTTCACAGCTGACGTTACAAACAGTTTCGTGAGCAGTAAAAAGTGGCAACACATTGTAAGATCCGATACTAATCAAATAACTAAACCAGATTCTAGGGATCTATTATAACTTTATCTTATGCGTTTTATTCATTATGCCGCGGCCGCCCTCGGACGCGCATTGGTATTTTAATTTTAATTCTTTGTTAAGTCTTCATAATACAGACCTTGCTTTTAGCTACTATCTTTATTAACTTAACATAAAAACCAAACAGGACTAAGAACATCAGATCATGAAATCCCAACAAAGCCCTCAAACATAATTCTACGAAAAAACGGGCTAAGGTTGGTTAAGTCATATTCCCGAAAGTCGGGAAGTAACGACTTTTGACGTTATCATGTCGCGTGAACAACAATCGGCGGCTCTGCAGTTACATGATTGTCACTTTACGAGAGCCAAAAAATTACAATAGATAAAATAACAACATTTTTTTGTGGTTCTGTAAAAAAGGGAACAATACAAAAATACTGACGCGGAAATTAAAAAAGTAAAACAAAGGCAAATTACCCGTGAAGAGGAACAAGTGGCCGCCGCCGCAGACAGCCCCAGCCTATTTGCTCTAACGACAAACATTTCCGTAGGTACCGGCGAGGCGCCAGTCTGATGCACATTTTGAAATCAAAGTAAGAGGACAATGCTCAAACGTCAACAAACTCAGTGTTACTATCACGAAAAATGCAAAGCCAATAAGTAAGCTAAAATTAGCAATTAATGATCATATTATGACAGTAATAAAGTTGTTGATACGGATGGATTTTTCTCTTTTCAAACTCTTCGCAACTCATGATACCCAAACATTGGTGATTTTAAACTTGTCCACTTGTTTTCAGAAACGTCTTTACAAAAAACTTTTATAAATATAGTCTCAATGCTGGTAGCAGTGTAGTTTCCTCGTAGGGTCACGGTTCTTTTAATTGAATTATTACCAATTTAATTGGGGTTTTTTATATGCGGTTAGCAAATTTTATAATTTAAAAAGTTATTTTGACCACATAATAAGTTGTGGCCGGCCGTAAAACAAATATCTGGTTGGCAACATAATCAAGGATTATCTGAAAATAATTATATTTCATGGTAATATTTTTTTTAAATTATAGTCTGTTTTTAGTTAGTATAGTCATTCAATGAATAATTGTTGCATTGAGAAAAACGTTTTAACAGTGTTTACATTTATTTTTGTCGATTAGATTGCAAGAGCGAGCGAAGCGTGCCCTGGGGCTATCCGACTCGGACAAGTGAAAACTTTGCGCCCTTTTGTTTCTGTATAAATAAAATTAATTAGCAAATCATACTCTATGGTATTGATTATTACAGGTTTCATGCGTGGCCGCTATTTTGAAAATAAAATTAATGGGCGGAAGTTAGGGCAGGCCACTATTTTTGTATGAGACTCAATCCTCTAGTGTCACGTTTCCGAGACATGATCTAGAATAGATTCTAACTTTGATAGCTTATTTCTCGGATATGTAAAATGTGTGCTTTGAAAAAATTGTCTCATAAAAAATGAATTTGTATTGATGCCACCAAATAATAGAATATTGAATAATACAAGTTTTATGCGTGGCTTATAAAATTATAGTTGCAAGTTGAAGATTACATCAGTGAATAGATTCCTACTTAGCTTATATCTCAAAAACGCAACGCTTTAGAAGATTTTGTCTAATACAAAACTAGTTTGTATTGATACCAGCTATCAATTAATAGAGGTCAATTGCGTGTCCGTAACTTTAAGTTAGGCAAGCAACGCTTCATACAAAAATCTTCCAACCCCTTTTTTAATAGTTGCACAAGATCACATTACTTGGTGATCAATTTCTTTATTTTTCCGACTACAACAAGCAACTCTAGAACTAAGTTCAAGCTAGGCTCTGTTTCCTGGCAAAACGTGGATACGTATAATTTTACCACAATTTATCGAACTGGATATTTTCCCGCTTACACACTTTTAGTTCAAAAGGATGGCTATTAAATCTTTTAAATAGCTATAATTATTATCCCAAGCTAGCTTGAGCTTATAATTGTTATCCCAAGCTAGCTTAAGCTTATAATTATTATCCCAAAATTACATATGACTATATGTATACCTACATTATTTAGCGGACATTGGTGTGGGTTACACGTTTCCCTAGTTTTATTTTATTTTTCAATACACTTCCTCGAAAACTAGCTCTTATTGCACTACGATTAGGTACGGCATGCAACATATTTCGCACGCGTGCGGTAATAAGATTACAGCACGCGTGCGGTAATTCGATTAAAACATAAGAAATTAAAAAACACCACTGACTATTATAGAGCAGGCGTGTTTTTTTTTTAATCTAGTCATTTTGATTTGCGTCTTTACAGCGTAAATATTTTTTGAATATTTAAATTGTGTTTATAAAAAGAATACTACTAATAAACATGATTATTTTAAACAAATATTACTTTTATGAACTAGCTAACATTTTATTTGTGTTCTTAATTAAAATATATTTGAATTTTATAATTTTTCTGTGAGGCTGTTTAACGGCTTCATACCTTTGCTTCTCCTTTAGCCTGCGAACATAAAGCGCGGGAAAAAAAGCAAAGTTAGTCTTAATAATTTGAGTTATTCGTAAAAAATGTCGAATTTAAGTTTTGAAGAGAATTCTTTAGATGGTACTCCGCCAGATATTGTGATTGAGGCATAAAATGCTTGCGATAGCCTGTTGCCATCTAAATTTAAGGTGAAATATATGGCAGCTTTGCAAAGTTTTCTTCAGTGGAAAGTTACTAAAAAGGTAAAAATACGTATCGTTTTATTATTTTATTTCTTCGAAAGTGTATTGAAAAACGTCGTTTGATACACGTGGGAATTTGTTATTGCGTTTCTCGGCCCCATAACACCCTCGCCTTACGGCTCGGGTGTTTATTAGGCCTCGTACGCAATAACAAACTTTCCGCACTTGTATCAAAATGTACTATTCCGATACTTTATTAATTGTTCTGTGTAACTGTTAACTGTCCCAATAAATAAATAAAATTAACAAAACAATCTTTGTAGCTGACCAAAACCTCTTTGATAAGCTTAATGCTTGAAAGATTGCCATTTATTTGTATAAGTACAATATACAAGTGTATGTATTACAATAACTCTTGAGAACCATTTTCATCGAAAGCCAAGGGCAGGGAATATTCTTAGAAAACTTTATTTACTTTCTTTTATAATTTCGTACCGAAGCAAGAAAGGATACTCAATTACAGTTAGAGTGTTTTTCTCATGAAATTAAGTGAGTTTCAAGAAAATCGCTTATCAAGTAGTAGCGTTTGATCTTCATAATAATATCCTTCTAAAAATTTTGAGACAACAGACTTTTAGTCAATTTTCAGTTATTTTCGACAGTAATACATAAATTATCGGCGTATGTCATCACCTACATCATTGGGGTTTTATCGCCTTTATGATATAAATACTATTCAATATTCAACTAGGGTGTCTGGTATAATTTGACATATATAATACGTTTATACATTGACACAACAGTGACATGACATAAACAATAGACATTTAACATGTCTTAAGTTCTAGTAACAGTTTTTGAGTCATGTATACTCGAATAAAGAAAGTTCTATTCTATTTTATTGAATTAAACGCTGTAACTTCAGCTTAGATTATCCAACTGATTTACACGTTACATAGAGATCATGAGTTATCTTGATTCCACTAAGTCTCCATCCGTCTGTGAATGCATGTGATTGGTTGGCCAGACATGAAATAAATTAAGACTCCATCATATAACAAATTGCTTGCATATGTTATGTTGAATGCTGTTTGAATATATTAGTTTATCTATGCTAATAGTAGAATTTTAGTTATAAACTATGTTTGATATGGAACCTCCTTTTGTTGTTACGGTCGATAACCTTTATACTGACAATAAAAGGTAAGCACCTTCCTATTTACATAAAAATAATATTTATTTGCCGAGTCTATTGGGTTAGTTTTATAACTGCATGTTATTTTCTTTGGCACCTTTTACATATAATTTATATTTTTAAATATTTTTATAAAATAAGACTAAAAAACATTTAAAAATATAAAAAAGCCCACTGGCATCGGGAACAGGGTCCGAGCTACCGGTGGTCAGGGCTTTTGAGAGAAGAAACTCCTAACAATACGTGCCGTGTCCAGAAGTACTGCTTTCGTAATCAAGCCCTTGATCCATCTGCCAAGCGAAAGACTCCTCAGATGTTGATTGAAGCTTTTGGCCAAGCCTTGGCCGACACGACTATCGGCATAATGACTGTAGTAAACTGTACTGTAGTTTAATTATTATTATATGTTGGAGGTGTGTGTGAAAACAAAATTACTTATTTTTTCGATGTAGTTTTTTTTTTATATCTAGTCAACTAAGAAACTACAAAAATAACAAAATGTTAAGAAAACTATCAAGTGACAGATGTCATGAACCTGACAGAATATTATAATACGGATGGATGTTTTGATGAAATGATGTTAACAAAAATGTTAACATGGTTATAAATTCATGCAAGCTTGAATTTGTGTGTTTGTAAATCACAGACGTGATTGCGGTTCAAGAATAATGAATTTCTTGTAGCATCCTTAGTTTATTTTACATATATAAGAGTATAATTATAAATATCTTAACTAAAATGCACAAATTATTCAAAGAGACCAGTTATTTAGCTATTACGAGTTACTAGCTCAAAAGCTTTACTAATATCTGCGAAATAATACTAACGCGAATAACCTGAAGCAGAGTAACCACTGGAATTTAGGACGCTTCGGTTAGACTGCACAAATAAAAAATCGAGTTGCGTTGTGTCGGGTAATCGGGTTACGCGGTCGTTGGTTTACGTGAAACGTCGACAGCAAGTTGCTTTATTGGATTTCAATAAATACTGTACAGTTGGTATGTAGATATTGTAACCATTCACATTTCTGTTCTGCATTTTTCCGTACATTAGTCGTCTTTGTCTGATAGAATCAACGGGGAAAATGTCATGTCCATATTTGTGAAATTATTTACATTTTTTTGCACATAGAGGAGCACGCAGAGGTGATAAGAAAATCAAATGGAATTGTTTTTGTTTTTCGTTTTGATCCACTATTAAGAAATTAAATTCTGTGGCAATCGGTTATCGTGGTGTGGGCATATAATGTGCAGGAATGAGGAAAATTTCGTTATAGTCCACTCCCTCTCATAAAGAGGAGGCCTGTGCCCCAGCAGTGGGAACATTATAGGCTGATGATGATGCTTGGAGTCTCTTTGAAGGATCACATCCGGAACAAAGTGATCCGACAGAGAACCAGAGTATTCGACATAGCCCACAGAATAAGTAAGCTGAAGTGGCAATGGGCCGGCCATATTAGCCGTATGACCGATGACGGTTGGGGTAGACGTGTTCTTGAGTGGAGACCGCGAATCGGCAAGCGTAAGGTGGGACGCCCTCAGGCTGGGTGAAGCGACGATCTTCGCAGGGTGGCTGGTAGCAACTGGATGAGAGTTGCCGAGAATCGGGTTAAGTGGCGAGCGATTGAAGGGGCATATGTCCAGCAGTGGACTGCGGTAGGCTGATGATGATGATGACACCGAAAACACCGACACTGACGCACAAACGGTTACCACATAATTATACAGTACATCAATCTGAATTCAGAATGATGTATGGAGTTCGTGGTAGCTGTATAGCATGACATTAAAATTCTTGCTAAGAAGGTGAAAGTTTCGTCACACCTTTTGTTTGTACTATATCCATACTATTATCCAATAAAGACTGTTTGTGTTATATAAATTATACTGAAATATTTCTACCATGCTAAAATATTATTCAAATAATTCTTAGAGGTTTTACTTAGACGTCTTTGTGGCGAAAGATATTATAAGCAATCAATGTCTTAACCTTAATGGACGGTGTCGCGATGAAATTTAACCGAAAATATGAAACAACGAAGACGCGCCATGTTTTAATAAAGTTACCGCCAATAAACTGTGGGTTATAAACTTGACGGCGCTTTAATATTTAAATTTGTGTTAGTTAGATTTCATTGATGTCGCTGTTAGTTAAAGAGTGTCGTGAACATGAATTATCTGTGTCTGCTACGTCACATCCGATCACACGACACTCTGACACAACACCGAGCGCTAGCGCATAGTGAAGCGATTACTTGCAATATGATTTGAGACTCGTTCGGGATCGCACAGGCAGGCGTGCTACGCGTTAGGTGGAGTGTCTTACTTGTGCTATTTATTGTATACATATTATATTGTGTGCACCTACTATTATTTTATCGGTGATTGTGTAGTGATTGTGCTATAAGTAACTAGAGCCTTTATTTTCTTCGCCCGAAAATCCAGGCCTACCCCCAAAGTGCAACTTAGTAATTGAGATAATGGATCCAATTAATGTCGCTGATGAGGACTAAGTTCCTTCAAACTTATTAAATTTCAATGAAAAGATGGCGTTGTGATATTCAACAAGTAAATTGAGCATTATGGAAAATGTTATCGGGTACCTAACACCTTGTTGGTTTAAATGTGATGATGTTCCGACCTAAAATTGATTAAATTACATTAAAAAGAACGAAGTTGCTTTATGCTGGAAATATTCCAACAGTTCTTACCTGATGTACACACGGTGACACATCCACCTCTAGGTATCCAGTATAACCACTTTGTATGAGCTTCCCGTGCGATAAGGGATCAGCGGATACTGGTTTTGCATAGCTTGATTGGTCTTAGTGCAAACCAAAATCATGAAAAATAGATTACTTTATGGGAACTATATTTTCTATCACCAAAATTTATATTTGTCATCAAGTTGTATCACCTAATAAATAGATCTATCGCCACGAAATATTTTCGTTCTCAGATAAACAAAAATTGTTCCCAGGTATGAATTATCAAATTAATGTTAATAATAGGTCTTTACCTATGAAATTGCCGTATTGCAGTACAGACTTTTTCAAACAAAAAAAAGTTTTGATTGGCTATGAGTTCTAAATTCAAATTAATTTTGTTTTAAAAATATGACATTCTTTTTACAAAATCAGTCTTTTGTTTATTCATTAGCGTTGTATTTTCATTACATTTCAACATTTTTCCTCATAATGGATACTTTGAAATTTCGTGTAATTATGGAATATGAGTTCCGTCGTGGCACCAACGCGGCACAAACGACCCGTAACATCAACGACGTTTACGGAGAGAACTGTACAAACGAACGCACAACCCGTTATTGGTTTGCTCGGTTTCGTTCTGGGAATTTTGACTTGAAAAATGAACCTCGTGGTCGTCCGGAAACTTTGGTCAACAATGATGAATTAAAGGTGATTGTTGAAGCTGATGAAACTCAATCTACAGCTGAGCTGGCAGCAGCTTTTGATGTTAGCATTAAAACAATATTGGTCCATTTGCGACAGATTGGCAAGATAAAAAAGCTTGATAGATGGGTGCCCCACGAACTTAACGATCGCCAGCGCAACGTACGCGTCGAGACTTGCCTTGCGCTGCTTAACAGGCACAGAAATGAAGGAATTTTGAACCGAATTGTTACGTGCGACGAAAAATGGATTCTTTTTGACAATCGAAAGCGCTCAGCAAGTTGGTTAGATCCTGGTTCGGTACCAAAGCAATGTGCAAAACGAAAAATGACCCCTAGAAAGGTGATGGTCACAGTTTGGTGGTCTAGTGCTGGTGTGATTCATCATAGCTTTTTACAAAACGGCGAGAGCATTACTGCAGATGTGTACATTGAAGAACTGACCACAATGATGGCGAAACTCGCACGTCTGCAACCAGCTTTGGTCAATCGGTCGTCTCCACTGCTACTTCACGACAACGCGCGGCCCCATACTGCACAACAGACCGTCTCTAAGCTGCATGAGTTGGGTTTGGAAGCTCTCCCTCATCCGCCATACTCACCAGATCTTGCGCCTTCCGACTATTACTTTTTCCAAAATTTGGACAACTTTTTAGCGGGAAAAAAATTCAATTCCCGAGAGGCAGTACAAAACGCCTTTGAAGAGTTTGTTGTCTCCCATCCAGCTGATTTTTTCAAGAAGGGCATCCATAAACTGCCACAGCGTTGGCAAAGATGCATTGATTGCAGGGGTGATTACTTTGAATAAAAGAAATAAACAAGTTCGAAAAAAAAAATACTTTAACTTTTTTCAAACAAAACGGCAATTTCATAGGTAAAGACCTAATATATGTGTAAAATAAGAGATCGATAACCAATAAAATTATATTGCATTACATGAATATAAACTTCGTTCTTATAATAACAGTTTTGTTACTTAAATAATAGCTCTGTGCTCAGAATGGTAGATCTGTCACCAAATAAATAGATCAGTTAATACGAGACAGGGCACATCAACTCGGACAGGTTAGGTTCGAAGGGGATGGCGGGGTCTAGTGAGCGAGCGGAGCGAGCGAACTAAGACCCCGACATCCCCTTCGTGTTAGGTTACTTTAAACCCTGCAGAGAGAAACAGGAGCACCGCGTAGCGGGGCTCCGTCGACTACGCCTTAGTTTGGACCTGTGGTTTGGAGTTTTATGTAAACATTTTTACATTGTTTGATGATTCAATTTTCGTGACACTTCTATTATTTTGAAACCTAATAAAATTACTTGATGATTGATATTATTTCCAAGTAATTCTTAATTAATATTTAGGTAAGCGTTTTGATATTATTTGATGATTCCATTTAGGTGACAGATCTACTATTTTGAGGACAAACCCTATTATTTAAGAAACACAAAACTAATTAAATTGGTGATAGCTTAAATGATACCCTTACTTTATTAAAAAGAAACCGTTTCATTTTACAAGGAATTGAGTTTTCGACGGCTTATTTGTGACATTGGTAATATTATTTTTCCTGAAAAAATTAAATTGTTCAAAATCTAAAACTATTCTAGGATACAAGAAAATATTCTAGGATAGCCGTGGTCGTATTGTGGCCAATTTGCCCTAAAATTTATCAAGTAAATGGCATTCGACCTTTTTCATTTAGTTTTTGAACTTATTTTTTATTTAAATTATTTCGGGGTTATATTTTCTTGCGCTCGCCAAGACCTTTCTTTTGACAACAAACATGATGATTATCTCAGTTTATTTTTTCGAGGTTTAATCTTAAGTTCAAATTCCGTCATATAAAAATAAATTTGATAAAATCTATACAGCCCATGCTACCCGGGCTAATATTACGAATCTATTGACACCTCATTCATCAAAATTGGTTCAGTAGTTTTACGCGTTTCGGTGGAACATACAAACATACATAAACTGCCAAAATATTTACCCTTCCTTTTGGCTTTGCCGTAGTCGGGAAAAAATACCAATATCCAATGTCTTCCAAAATAAAACTCTTCAATACTTACGTTTAGCCATGTATCACTTACGGCTGCCAAACAAGGTTTGTCAACGAGGCATGGAACGCAGTATACTGAACTTCAACAGAAAAGACAACAAGTTAAATAAAAGCTTTTAAAAAGAGAGCTAATAGTCGAGAGCAATTAGACAATAAGGTGGAACGAAGTTTACAGTGGTCAGATTTCCATGGGACTTTTTTTATTGAGTTCCTAGAGTTCGCCGCCCACGCCTTTTTTTTGTTTGAATTTCCTATGGAATATTTTTTTCGTCAGTGAGTTATCTGAAACCCGCCGAATTTATGTTGTGGCGGAATAGTGTGACCTGTGTGCATCCCGTTAACTTTAATTTGCTAAGTTTCCTTGTCATAGTGGTGTAAGAAACGAATATTTAACTATTTCTTAATTACCGGATTTTTAGACTTAGATTTCTTTTGAAATTTGTAACTGATACTTTTTCACAGAAAACTGGACGTAAACATGTTCAAGAAAACTACATTTACGAGTGAAGTGACAAAAAATTAATTCGGAAATATCAAGAAATCGTATATGTGAAAGTTTAAGAAGGTTATTTCTCTCAAAATGTTTCTATGGCGGTCAACGTAAATATTATCCTGGAAATATTCTTATTATATCAGTTATCCACAGAGCACCAAAACTAAAAAAATATCGGAGGTACTCGATAAATGTTCATTATTGCTGTCGAAGGTGGAATGGGCCGCTGGTAAAATCACAAAAAAAATCATAATCATAACATAGCCATTTCTACAACTTATATTTAAGATTAGTTGCAAGCTTGGGTCTCTGCAACCCATTTAATATCGATACCGATTCCGATACCGCGCCCAATTCTTAGCGATAGTTTCCTTTGGTCATGTTTTATTTTTTCAGCAGTACTTAACTAATATTTAACAAGTATCCTTAAATATTTTTCTAGTTATTATACCTCACTAGATAGCTACTTAGATTTAGACCATAATTTGGCTAAGTTTCATATTATGCAAATTGCGAAAAAAAATGCCTGTATACACGGTGTAAATCACCTCATCACGAAGCCGTCAACCAAGCATTCTGTACATGAAACTAAGTAACTTTACGCAAAAAATATTGCTGGGAAACGACTTTTTTTTGGGGGGTGTAAAATCATGTTTTGTGGTAGAACTCAATGTAACGCACTCAAAACATTGTGCTGATGGACAGATTGAATAGTACGGGGTCGTGGAGGTGTTTAACGTAAAAATCTTACATTAAAAACTTGTTTAAAAAAAAATACTTGCCAAAAAGTTGGAACTTTGACCCCTAATATCTCCGTAACCAGAAGTTTCCCAGGTATGGTGTAGAACAAAAAAGTGATCGCAATGACAGGGAGAACCAGTGCCTTTCGGCTTCGTTAAGAGGTGTTTTACACCCTTTATAATGTAACATAGACGATTTTCTGATCGTTTTTTATCGACAACAATGACCAAATTGGCGTTTAATAGATACACACAGGTCACACAATTACGCTACCATATTAATTCGTCAAATTTCAATTCAAATCGTATATAAATTAAAAAAAAGTCGCGAGTGCGAACTTTTTTTTTTAACTACCCCTCTAGGAATTTAGTATATCAGTCCCCTTAAATTCCGACCACTATTAACTTCGTTCCACCTTATGAGTATTTTTTGTCTAATTGCACTCGACTATAATATCATCATCATCTACCTCGCCTTTTCCCGAATAATTTTGGGGTCGGCTTCCAGTCTAACCGGATGCAGCTGAGTACCAGTATTTTACAAGGAGTGATTACCTATCTGACCTCCACAACCCAGTAACTGGGTAATACTATACCGCTTAAGACTAGATGTCCGATTTTGGCTTCTGACTACTCGAAACGACTGTCAAAGATCTACAAATGACAACCGGGACCAACGGCTTAAAGTGCTTTCCGAGGCACGGAGGAAATTCTGTATGTAATTATGGACACCCATCTACGGACCGACCTCGGCAAGCACAGCTTAACCTTGAAGATCGACCCGTGCGGCTGGTATTATTTAGCCACGAGCTCCTCGACTATAATAATCTGAGAAAAATAACTTAACTTAAGTGAAGCTACCTATTTACACAAAAAAAAAAATGGAGATAAGTTTGTCATAATATGCTCCGTGATAAAAACAATAAGTTGTCAGAAGCTGTTACCGAAAGGCATATCAGAGATGGCTCGAAAAAAAGTAGAAGAATACAACGCAAACGCTGATATGATGTCATAGTGGAGATAGATGATGATTTGTGGGCTAGAGGCACAAGATTTCGTGACAAACAGAGGAGCCTGACGCGTCCTTTGACTCATAGAAGACCTATGTGTCAAAGCACTGATTGACAAAGACGCCGAGTGCAATAGTTACACATAAACACACGCCTTTCACCCTTGGGGTTAGACAGCTAATGAAGCAAATATTAAGCATTTTTCGTAGCGAAAAAAGTTTGCTGTTTAGTTAATCCCTATGTAATAATACAAAACGATCATCACAGCAAGGTTTAATGTTACGGTAAATGTCCTTTTTCATAAACTGCTTCGTCTCTGGTAACGTTTTCCCTGGATGTAATAGTAGGCACTATATTATTTATTTTTGAGAATGCCGCACAAAGATTTAAAAAAAAAATCAAAATCGCGTAACTGGCGTAGTTACAACATGCATACTATTTAACAAAATTGCACAAAGCATGTATGTAACATAATTTGAAGCATCTTCGCTTCTTCGTAGTTTGTGTCATTCCTTTTATTAAAGTCAAAGTCACCGATGTTCAAAGCTCAATGCTCTGTGTTTGTGGCTCTGGCTCAAAGGATAGCATATGAAATACTCAATTTATATTTTCAGTCAGATCTACCTACCTACTAAAACCTGTACTACGCTATGCTTTCGAATATGCCATGTATTGGTTTGAATCAATACTACTCGTCCTTTAGCATTTACTTGAATGAATTAATATCAGTAGAGAAGATATTTTGTTTGCATAATTAAGTAAATTGGAAAGCCATGGGAGAGACCTTTGCCCAGCTGTGGGACAGAGTAGGCTGATATTATATGTATAGGAAAATATTGTTTTGAACTGAATGCAAACATCTCACTTGTATTACGTTAATATCGACTTCGTCCGCGAGTGTTTTGAAGTACCTATCAAAAAGTAGGCTTTCTGTCAAACTTAACGAACGGTTCAGTGGACCACTAATATGTCGGTGGGTATAATCCTACCATAAAAAACTATAAGCCATCAGTCATGATGGCTACGTCAGTAGAGTATAAAAATACCACAATGTTTTTTCCACTTCTGTTCCATTAATCGATAAACTCATCATGTGTGCGCGAATTTCATGACCGCGAATACCCATCAACAAATCCAATTAACGAAAAATAAAATACTTTAGTCACATTCGAATCAAAATACTCACGGAAAGAACCTCCCCACCATAAACAGCTGATTGTGAGAAATCTACGTCATTAAGGATTTTTAATCTAATACTTTGTTGATAGCTCATGAACGAATAAGTCCATCAAAATCCATTTTGACAAAAAAAACAACTATCTTTGGAAAAATAGCGCCATAAAAGCATGTGAAGTGTTCTTGAAATTTACCTCGTTTTCATAAAATAAATATAATTATGAAACATTAAAATTGTTGTGCAAATTAACAAAGAAACAAAGCAATGTCGTGAATTTTAGGCGCCATATTGTGGAGTTTTTTTTTTCTTTTAAAACTGCCGAATGGGGTTTGAAAATGAAGGGTTTAAAAAGGAGTTAAGTAAATTCATAAAAAAAAAAAATATATGTTTAAAAAATTCGACTTTGAAAACTGGAAAGCAAATCGGGATTTTTTAGTTTTATATTTTGCTTTGCAGTCATCAGCCGTTTAAGTTTAAGTTTTTTTTATTTCGCAGTAAACAAAATACTTTTCTATAAAAAGATACAAAATGAAAACAAAATATCTGGAGTTACAAGATTATTATTATGAATAGACACTCAACAAACCGGCGCACCTTCTGCCATTGTAATTGCACCCTAACTCAATTACTTTAAAAGCCTGTCAGAGAAGCTAAATTTAATGAACTTGAAAATAAAGTGAATTGTCTTATTTAATCCGTTTTCGCCTACTTTATGTTTTTTTTTCGGCCATAGACGGCTATATTGAACGACGTACTTTATACTAGAAACTTTTGGGAGCCGTTTTTTAAATAAGTAGTATTGACAGAGTTGACTAGTGAGACTTCGTAATTTTTTAATAAATTATGTATGTTTAAATTACGTTGTAACTTTAGACTCTGGTTTCAGCAATGTTTCAGACATTATAGTTAATACATAATAATAGTCATCCGTAACCTTTCATAGTATAATTTTATTAGTAATAATTTGTTACTTACGATAATAGTAAATTAAGGCAAAATAAACCAGCAAAGAGGATGTCACACAATTTAAGACAGAAGGTTCCACACTAATCTACTCTTAAACCTGCAGACAGCTCCTTAGCCATACAATGTAATAACATTTTTTTTTTTCGAAAATGTCTGGTCGGTTCAACTGACAAAGGTGAGACAGGAAATCGAGAGGGCGAGGACGTTAACCAAACCCGGAAATAAGCGTGTTAACCATCAATCGTCAAGACGTAGTCAGTGCAGCTCGGCAGTCGCCTAAATAGATATTTCCAAGAGCCGACGGGCTGCGGAACTCTAGTAGATTGTCTGTATCAGAACGCCGAGGCATCGCAGATCGGAGAAAATTTCCTTCAAAAAGAGATTTTGAACATTGCTAATTAGTGTCATTAAAGAAATAGAAATACCATGTTTTGTAGAATACTCCATGGCTGCCGTCACAGTTTTTACGTTTAGATATTCAAATAATTGCGTTTAGATGAGCAATTAGTGAAATATTTGTTACTTATTTTTTTTGATTTTGTGACGTCTACTACAAAAGCCCAAAATTGCTTCGTATAATGTAAATACTTTCATTGATGAATTTAAGAGTGTCCCATTTCGCCAATGTCCTGTAGCCGAGTACCTACGCCCCACAAATCTAATGAACGACATAACTTCGAAAACATCCTCCATCTATTTTGGTTGAGAAATAAAAACTTTGCTCAGGTATTTAAATTATTTGCCAACAGTATGTAACCAGTTCGCACGGGGCGTGTTTGCTATGCTCGGCGCGGTGACGCCGGAATCCTTCGACACTTTACACTCGTACACGAACACGTTCCAAATGCCTTTTGTCACTCCGTGGTTCCCAGAAAAGGTAAGAAGCAAGTTTTTATTTTTAATTAGCTTTTTAAGTATGAAATATTAATGTCTAGTAACGTTTATTGCCGTGTTTGAGCCTCAACGAATACAGGTGCTTAATTGCTTAGTGGGTGATTTTGAATTGTCAATAAATTAGTAGTTTCAGTTTGTCGTTATTGAATGACACATTTCGAGTATTATAGTACGTAACTGCTCCGGTTTCAATAAAATTAGGTTCGCTGGTAAGGTTAACAGCTACGTACTTCTGAATTAGTTTAACCAGTAAGTAGGTAAACTCAGGAATTAGGTACAACAACAGTTCAAGCAGCGAGATATGGTTAAATAAATGTCAAATGTGTTTAAAAGTTCGCTTATGAAGGTAATTAGTTTCAAACATTGTATTAAATTGCTTGGAAATCTCAATTTGTGTCATGTGTTGCTCATGGCGTTATTTTATTTGAGCTTTTATAAAAGCGAGTTTAGAATGCATTAAATTTGGCGTTTCTAGGAATCGATTCCTTAGACAGTTAGTTCAAAAAGCGGCATAATAAGGCCAATAAAAATAAAAACCAGCCAAGCGGACAAGGGTTCCGTAACACGAAACAATATAAAACCAATATTTTTAATGCTCATTCATATGTCATTTCAATGCAACAAGCAAACCAAAATTTATTTTTCATAGAATGATAATGTTACTGTAGCAGTTTTACGGAAAAGTCCCATATCTCAAAAGTTAAATATCAAATGTTATTCAAACCAGTTTCCGTTCAAGTTCTTTTTACGTTCTAAAAACTTATTTTTTAATTGTTATAATGTATATGTATAGTAAGTTGACATTTTTCCAGTAATTTGCTCTCCCTTCTTTACAATTTGAGAGGAGAAAAAAAACAAACGTATTATCTCTTGAAAAACGATATCGAGGTTCCTGGAATACTTTTCAATAGTTGATGAAATATTCGTTAAATTGTGTAACGATTTTAAGGAACCCCAGTTTTGTTTCTCATGTTGCAGGTAGCAGTATTTCTTAAAAGGTTTAATTTTCTGGTAATATGCTAAGATCATTATGAATAAATCTGCTTCACAATATTTCTCACATACTTTTGAATCTACCGGTAGATAACCGCCGTTTAGTGAAGCAGAGAATGTCAAACTTTTTTCACTTCGTCCCCACTAAAACTGACTGACTGAATCCACTGCTAGCTTTGATGAATATAAATTGTCTCAGTATGGCAAACTCGGCTGTTTCCGACGAGTGCTTGAAGGATTTTGCTGACAAACTCACTCTGATTCAATTTTTATCTTTAATACTTGACGGGTACCGCACGTATTCGCTTTGATATATGGATTATATAAGATGATTCTAAGAAATAATTCAGTTCTTCAACTGATTTATTTAACCTACAGTTTCTTATTACCTCAGAAAATAAGCATACTGGCTGAAACTTAGTTTCCTCAACTACTAAGTTAGCAAACCGGAAAGAGACATTTTGTATTTTTTTTCAATTGTGAACATCATCAAATGCATAGAATAAACATATTTGTACTATATATAATATAAGCATCTGTCATTTATAGATCTTTGACAGGCGTTACGAGTAGTCAGAAACCTAAAGTATGACATCCAGTGTTCGTGATAGGGAACAAACTTTAAAATAATAGTCTGGAGTTTCGTAGAGTTTATCGTTTATAGACTAGTATTACAATTAATAATTATAGATGGTAGAATTAGACAAATAGGAGGCACCAAAGTGCGTGTTGTGGAGTCGAGATGGTAAAGATGGCGGGCCGCAGTCGAGCCAGAGTCCCGACGCAGCTATGCTCCCGCGCGCCGCGCTGTCGCCGTCACGCCATTGGTTGACAGACTATCCCGTCATGGTGAAGGGCAGCGATTGGCTGCGGCTGCTGTAATTGGGGTTGCCAGTTTTGGTTGACGTTCGGAAACACGGCGTCAACATCTTCCCGGCCGTTGAAAGCTCTAGAGCAGCTTTCAAGCTTCATTTATCTCGGAGGTTGGAAGTAAAACCAGACGATTGAGGGCTCTCTTAACAGTACCTTGAGCTGTGGCTATATCAGCTACTCTAGGGGTCTGGTCCGAGCCAATGTAGAGACGGCTTACTCTTCCCAGGCGCCAGCAGAGAGGCGGCGTATTGGCTTCCTTTATTAAAACTAGATCGTCGAGCTTGAGATCCCGGCACTTCACTCGCCACTTAGTCCTTTGTTGGAGCTCGGAGACGTACTCTGATGACCATCTGTTCCAGAAGTGCTGCTTGGCTTGTTCTAGGCGCTGGAACCGGTTGAGTCGATTCGTGCTGGAATCCAGGTAGCTTGGTGAGGGGAGCGCTGTCATTTGCCTACCAATCAAAAAGTGAGCTGGGGTAAGAGGCTGGAAATCGTTAGGGGACGGGCTCAAAGGACAAAGGGGTCGGCTATTTAGGATAGCTTCTATCTGTGTAAATACAGAGGTCAATTCCTCAAATGTTAGGTGAGAATGACCTATTGTTCTGTGCAGATGAAACTTCGCTGATTTGACGCCGGCCTCGGCTAGACCATTGAAATGAGGAGCGTATACGGGTGAAAAGCGAAATTCAATGCCCCGGCTGGCAGCAAAGTCAAATATAGAGTCGCGCTCAGAATGCAGAAATTTGCCAATCTCCTTGGCCGCAGCAACGAAATTACGTCCATTGTCGCAGTAAATAATGTTAGGCATTCCTCTGCGAGCAATGAACCGTTTTAAAGTTTGTATAAACGCATCTTTGGAGAGTTCACTTACGACTTCTAAATGTAGGCACTTGTATCTAAAGCAAACGAAGATGCATAAATAGCATTTCGTTATTTTGCATCCTCGTCCCTTGCGATCGGTTATGAGAAAAGGACTGGCAAAGTCAGTACCACCGGTACTGAACGGAAAGTCGGGTTCTACTCTATCAACTGGTAGGTTTCCCATTATATTGGACATTGTAGTCCCCTTGAAGCGACGACAGACAATACAGTTTCTTACTACGTCTCTAGCGAGCTTGCGACCTCCTATAGGCCAGTAGCGTTCACGGATAGAAGAGAGTAAATGCTGTGGCCCAGCACGCAAGAGCTGAATGTGTCTAGATTGAAAAATTAGTTTTGATAAATAGTGATTAGATTTTAGAACAATAGGATGTCTTTTTTCGTAGGGGTAGGCAGACGAATCAATGCGTCCTCCAACCCTAAGTAGACCTACATCATCCACAAAAGGATTTAATGAGCACAGGTGAGTATTAGTTTTGAGTGGTTTACTTGAGTTTAGGTAATTTATTTCTTTTTTGAAGGATTCATTTTGCGCTATTTTAGTGAGAACAGTCATGGATTTTTCTAGTTCATGAACTTGTAGGGTTCCCGTTAGTTTATTAGTAGGATTTTTACAATTATAGATAAATCTGTAGACCCTGGCATATACTCTTTGTAAAATAAATAATTTTGAGTACCTTTCAAAATTTACTAAGGGCACCACAGGTGCATCCTCCGCCACCAAAGCGGGCAACGCTTTTAATTCAGGCAGGTCAACTACCCTTCCGGGTGAGAGAGAAGGCCACAGTGATTCGTGTTCCTTGAGAAAGTCAGGCCCATGCCACCATAGAATTGAGTCTTTGACCACTTGGGGTTCCACACCTCGTGAAGCGAGGTCTGCGGGATTTACATTAGTGGGAACATGACGCCAAGCGTTAAGGTCGGTGAGTTCACCTATAGCTGCTATTCGATTAGCTACAAAGGTTTTAGTCTTATCAGGCGATTTTAGCCAACCTAGCACAACACTGGAGTCAGTCCAGAAGACGCAGCGCTTTAGTTTTAGTCTTAGAGCCTGTTTGACAGCGGAGCTCAATTCAGCACCTAGCAGAGCACCACAGAGCTCTAAGCGAGGGATAGTGCAAGCCTTGATTGGAGCTACACGTGCCTTAGCACACAGTAGGTGGACATGCACATTGCCATCCATATCTAAAGATCTGAGGTAGATACAGCTTCCATAGGCTAGCTGCGAAGCATCACAAAAACAATGAAGTTCAACTTCACACGAGTTATTGGCACATACTTGTCTTGGGACCTTAAGACATGAGTTGTCGACTAAATTTCTCCCAAACAACTTGGATAGAGTAGGGAACGGGTTCGTCCCAATCTATTTTTTCGGACCAAAGTTTCTGGAGTAATATTTTAGCGCTAATAGTGCAAAGGGACAGTAAGCCTAGGGGGTCAAAGATTTTAAAGGTTGATGACAAAATACTTCTTTTAGTGTAAATCGTGTCAGGTGTATAGGCGAGAGGGAAGTGAATATGGTCGGTCTGAGAAGACCAGCCGATACCAAGGGTACTAGGGGCATTGCTTATAATTAGATCTTGAGAATTCATAGAGTCGGAAGATAAAAGATTGGGTAAGTTAGAGCGATACTTTCTGAGTGGGAAACAGCCCTTTGCAAGTTCATCAGAGACAGAGCGCTGAACATAACGAAGCTCTTCTTCAGTGTCTGCCCCAGTTAAGAGATCATCGCAATAAAAATCTCTTTGAATAATAGTTTTAATTCTAGAGTCCTGTCACGGTCGCCAATTTTGTTCGTGATAGGGAACAAACTTTAAAATAATAGTCTGGAGTTTCGTAGAGTTTATCGTTTATAGACTAGTATTACAATTAATAATTATAGATGGTAGAATTAGACAAATAGGAGGCACCAAAGTGCGTGTTGTGGAGTCGAGATGGTAAAGATGGCGGGCCGCAGTCGAGCCAGAGTCCCGACGCAGCTATGCTCCCGCGCGCCGCGCTGTCGCCGTCACGCCATTGATTGACAGACTATCCCGTCATGGTGAAGGGCAGCGATTGGCTGCGGCTGCTGTAATTGGGGTTGCCAGTTTTGGTTGACGTTCGGAAACACGGCGTCAACATCCAGTCTTACCAAGGGGATGATGATGTTTAATATAAGCATTATAAATAAGTAGGTACTAAGTTACTCTGTTTCGCAGGTCATCCCGCCATCGTCTGGTCTAATCGACCACGCCGTGAGCATGCGACCGGATTACCATAAAGCTGTCGTGGACACAATCCTTTATTATGGATGGAAGGAAATCATTTACATGTACGACTCGCATGATGGTAAGTAACTGTCACACGTTTTTCGTGTTATGCACGTTCTTAGAATTTCCTGAATATTTGTTATCCCAGGATATGAAATTCTCATGTTTCAAGAATATCTTTCATATTATATTTCAATGTATGTCGGTCTTCTACATGAATTATAACTTATTTTCCCATCACCTTTTTCATGATTACTCATTTAAAATTAGATACATAACCGCTCACCTCTGCAACTGTTGCTATAAGTCCCCATATATTTTACGAATTTACGAGAATTACATCGCAAGGACTAATATACATTACCATTAACTCGAATAGAAAAAGATAACCTTTTTCAAAATCATAATGAATAAGTGAGTTAATGAATGAGCATTATAAAAATGGACGAAATTCTATCATTGTATGGAACAATCCCAGGGATGCGGCATTTCCTAAATCTGAGTCTGATAGTGAAAACAGTCCAAAATGACCAATCATAGACACCGTTGGTTTAAATTAGGAAGATGGAACCCAGGAAATGCGAAGTTTAACATTGAATTATTATCACTTACCTATTTTTTTGTTAGTCGTTAATGTCCCACTGCTGGGCAAAGGTCTTCCCCATTTCCTTCCAGGTACTCTTCTCGTGCGCCACCTTGAAACAACCAGCGCAATGCACGTCCAGGTCCTCTCACCAACTTTTTCTGGGCCTTGACTTACTAAGCACCAGAACTTACCCATAACGTTGAAACTGTCAATATTTTTTTCAAAAAATGTTTCTCTACTCGAGGATGAAATACTTTTCTGACATTGGTAGAATTTACAAAACGAAATAAAAAGAGTACCGCTAGGTTTGTAAGGAATTGGACCACTTAGTACTTATAAAGCTGTTTCAAGTGTGGATAATGTCTCCATTAGAACCCGTGATAAAAAATATTTAGCCATTTCATGCTACCATTTGAAGCACAAAGTTAAAACAACACTACAAAATCATTTCGTACTGCATGAATGACTACTAATGGAGGTACCATAGCGAAGCCATTGTGAGTCTCACAGTCAATAGATGAGCTGTCATCCGCACTCAATTCTATAGCAAACTATGTTTTAGTCGACTTGCGTATATGTACGTTTATTTGACTTTGGTAATCACACTTCTGACTGGGAAACCAAAGAAAAGAGGGATGGCTTCTGTGAAGAATTGGAGTAAACGATAGCGTGATGAATGGAAGAAAAAAATGGTGTTGCGCCGACCCCAAATAACATGGACAGGGGTTCAAATACAAGATGTTGTTCTGCATTCTCGTCAAAATTCTGGAGGTTGTCACAAAATACATAAATAATCAATTAAAATTACGGTACCCAATTAATTATTAAAAAACGCGTTTGTCAGTATTTCAGAATAACCCCCTTAACGTGGTTTAGAGAGTAAGAAATCATCGGAAATACGTTTGAGATTGTTTGTAAGTGTGGAAGCGCGGTTATAGGGCGAGAATCAGACGGACCGTTTAAAACACGCGTGGTACACAAGTTTACCGATTTCCGTAAATAAGAAAAAAAAAATTACCTACACATTTTATGATTGATTCGGGACAGGAATCATTTGCTTAGTTACCTCCTTGAATTTGACGAGGATGCAAAACAACAACTTGTAGATACAAAATTGATGATTGAATGATTGTAGGTACAAAATATTTTGACGATTCATCAAAATATTATATGGCAAAAAATAAAATTCTTCATTCATTTATTGTTCTTTGCATTTAGTATTCACAGTTTTCAATTGTTATATAAATAGAAAAATAATATAGATTTACCGTAGTTCGTGCATTTACAGTGATATGGTTTTTACAAAAATGCCTTCTCGATAAAATTATACAAAAACTTTCTTGCAAAATTTTATTCAACACAATTAAAGTATAAAATATCTGAGGGCATTCTAATTGTTTTGTCGCCCATAGTAGTAATATAAGAAATCATTTATTTTATCATGTTCCGAATTGGTCAGAAAAGATCTACCTACAGTATGTATGTGCAATAGCTGCATCAGTATGCAGTAAGTTAAACAGGTTTATAGACTTTTGGGCTCTTGATTACCCGTCACGGTTGTTATAGACCTAGAAATGATTGTCAAGACTGTTTACTTTTTTTTTTACTTTTTGAGACACAGGTCCTTTTATTTTATGGACGGACTCCCGTCCACGGACCGCTCTCAGCAATAATCACTTACTCTTCGATCGTCAACAATCTACCTAAATCTGATATTTTATTTTCTGTATTTTCACCACTGTCTCCGCCTCCGTCAAGATAGCTTGAGTTACATCCAGATTTTCCACTTATCTTTTATTTGTGTCGAATGCTTAATTTTTGACAATATTCATCTATGTAATTGGATTAAGCATCTCCTGGAAACGCGAGAACACAATTTAGTCTTCTATAGTTTCGTAAGAACACGAAGGGTTTACCTCAAGTTATTCATATACCAGGAACTAATAAGAAATAGTTTCGAAATACTGAGGAAACTTAGCTGTTGATATTTCCAGATGACTTTCAACCATGGATGCCGACTTATACGAGTACGTATATAGTCGCGTAATTAATGTGCTCCGTCGTATTAATTGTGAAAAGGAAGTTTGTTAGTAATTTGATATGAAAATCATGTAATTAGATTAACAAAAACGACACGTACAAAAATGGTGTGTAGGTCAAAACATTAATTAAGTGAAAGTAGAACGGTAGTTATGTATTTACCTACGATTTGAAAGGTTTTAGTTAGCGTTGATAGTTGATCTACCTGAGGAGGACTGACGGTAAATATTTTAATATATGTAGAGGATGAGATATAAGCGATTTTTATGTTTAGGTATAAATACCAAAGGTCTCGTAAAACAATTTTGGATTATTGTACAACTGTATTACCTTACTTTATCACACTTCCTACGTAAGCCCCGTTGACTGGGCTACAAGACGACTCTGCAACTACCCGAGTAGTTGTAGCCCCGTGCCGTCTGCGGACTTAGATCTTCGCTCATGTAATAAACACAACTCACTTTTCCCGAACAGGAAAACCCATTGACTGCGTCGTTGGTTTAGTTATCGCTAGGTCTGTTTTAGTCGTTTTTTTTTCATTGGCATTTTTCAGTAACAGCCATGAAGTCCGGATTTGTGATTGGTTTGGTGGCAATAGGCTCGCCCCATTTAAATGGGACTTCATTGTCACTGACCAAGTACTTTTAGGTATACAGCCGTCATCGCTATGTTATGCAAAGCATTATCATTTTAAGGTTAAACCATTTTATTGCTACAGTTACTTTTAAAATATCATATCCTCCATTTAAGTGTTTGAAATTCAACACCGTAATAATAACTGGTAAGCAAATTCAGTGCTACCAACACAGAGATACAGCTTAAAGCGACTCTATCTGTGCTGTTATTTTGGATTAACTTTTTAATATCAGTGAATATTAAGATAAAAGGGTGACGAAGAACGAGGTGAGCATCGCCAAGTCAAGCCTTACTATTCTCTTTATCGTTTTGCTTTACAACAGAAAATGGCGGTTTTATAAATCGTAAATTGTACCGCTTGCTGGGGATTACAACAGAGCTGACTCCACCGATAATAAAACGTCGACACGAAAGAGATTGCGGGGAAAGCGTTGGTTGGAGCTAATAGTCGCTGCAGTCTCTTTAATGGGGTGCCTATCACCAATGGAAATGCGCCAATCTTTACTATTAATTCGTTTAGAAAGAGCCATTGACTAGAATGGGTTTATATAACTCTTGGAATGTTAAAAAACAGGGAACTACTTTAGTTGGCTATATGTTAAAATGAAAGACAAAAATAAGTACGCGACATACTTCACTACACAGATATTAGAAAATAATTAGCTAGCAATGGCTAGGTTGAATATACTCTGAAGTAGAAGAAATTACTATAAAATCTTATTCTATTCGTCTGATCTCGACGGTAAGTGGAGACGGTCAAGGTTGTGCCAAAAGGTGACATTCACATCGTACAAATGGCGGACCACAAAATGGCGCTTAACTGCAGATCACACCCAAAGAGATTGGAATGGTTCCAGTTTCGGCCTCTATTATTCCAAATTTGATCTGTATTCACTGAACAAAATTGCTTTACTGGTACTCGTTAGGTGTGTGATTGGACCAAAATAAAAGAGTTAAATTGTTGCGGGCAGCTATTTGTTACGACAATGGAATTTTACAACATAAGTTTGAAGAAGTGCTAGTAAATAATCCACTTTTAAATCACAGTTCTGCTACTAACAACTCTAAGCTGCTTACGTTAACAGGAATGTAGACGAATATTTTCGTCGTATTTCGAATTCCCTGAGCTTTAGTAGAAGGCGATAAATAATATTTATAGTACAGGAGTATAGCACCTTATTCGGGGCCGCCCTACCGTCGAGTTATGAAACTTTCCCGGATTTATAAGCAAAGAGTTAGCTAACAACTAAACATGTATCACGAAACGATCAACTTTTGCGCAGGTTATGTACCTCGAGAAATTTTCCTCTCGAAGAATTTTCATTTTATCGACACCGAAACTGCGGTATTATAGCAGTTTTGCCGCAATACTGCACATAACGTTACAGATTACATACCCATTATAGTATCCGGTTCACGATGGGAGTACCTACTCATATTACATGTTAGTTGGAGGAAAGTTTACGGCGTCTTTTTAAAAAGTTCCATCATTATAGTGTTACATGAGTTTGGGATAAACATGCTCGTATAAAAACTACAAAAAAAAAACAGATTAATAAAGGCACGAAACTAGTTGAGGTTAGTACAAAACCGAGAATAACAAAAAGCTGACACCAAACGAGTTTAAAATAAAATCCTTATCTGACATTTACGTGGGCCGGTTGAAAATATTCGTCATGATATTTTATGGCAGCCGCCATCGCCAGTTCCTGTTCCTATACGGCGGAATTTCATTCGATTATCACAGTGCCGGGTTGACCGTAAAGTTTTACGTCCTCTCGTAGGATTGCGGAACCACCGCAGTAGAGCTGCATCTAATGACATTACTGAGTATTTCTTTCTCATTGCACCGGTTCGTTTTGCTCGTTAGCCCTTAATCGGAATCACAAAGGAAATTGCTAAACGTTAATCAAAATTGATAATAGTTCGCACTGGACCTTTAAAATCGTTTACCGAAACTTTAACTTGATTTATACAGTATTAAAGTTGTTTAAAACTTCAAGGTCGTTATTTGGAATTAAGTTCATAACTTCGGCTTTCACAGGGACTATCCGTGCTTGACTTAGAATTTTGGTTTACAGTGAAATAAATGTTGTAAACTTTCGGAATAACTGTTGATTAATCGTGGATTTAATGATAACTCACTGTAACATTGTAATCAATACCTTCCCAAGGGTGCTAAATGGAACTGTAAACAAAAACTTTCTCACTTGTTTATATTTAACTACCAATACCTGCAGGCTGTGCTCGTTGTATCTGGCTTAGGTTAAAATTACAGATATCGGATTAGGCCTTAAAAGGGATTATGACCACTGAGTTTGTTTCGGCTGTTTTTTCTCAGAGTGCTCAGGTACGAAACACCGGCCTCATATATTTTTTTTAAAAGACGACGTGGTATTTCTAAAACATTATCTATCACATATTTACTCTCGTAAGCTTCCTTTGATTTATGCAAATAAATCGAATAAAACCAGTCTCACGATCTCATCGGCACCATACTTCTGAAGCAAGTAAGCTTGCTTGATAAAATGCCAAGCCAATTAATTGTCTTTTCTACATTTGTATTTGTGATTTATCGAGGTTTAGCAAGCAAGTGGGAGGAGCTCGTGGCTAAATAATAACAGCCGCCCGGGTCGATCTTTAAGGTTAAGCCGTGCTTGCCGAGGTTGGTCCGTGGATGGGTGACCATCATTACATACCGAGTTTCCTCCGTGCCTCGGAAAGCACGTTAAGCCGTTGGTCCCGGCTGTGTTTGTAGATCTTTGACAGTCGTTACGAGTAGTCAGAAGCCAAAAAAAGTCTGCCATCCAGTCTTACCAAGGGGTATCGTATTACCCAGTTACTGGGTTGTGGAGGTCAGATAGGCAGTCGCTTCATGTAAAATACTGGTACTCAGCTTCATCCGGTTAGACTGGAAGCCGACCCCAAGAGAGTTTGGGAAAAGGCTAGGCAGATGATGAGCAAGCAAGTGGAAAGATTAAGGACATTGAATGTTTGGATGAGGCACCGTCTCACTGAAACGACTGCAACATTAATGACTTCCAAATGTAGCACTAAAGTTAGTAATCATGTTTGTGTACCGCTCACCGTTGACTGAAACGTTAAACGTAAAATTGAAGTCGTTCGTGCCGTTGGATTATTTTCTTTGGGTATATGTAAGTCACATGTCTACGCAAATAAATCAGAAACAATTGAGCATAAGAAAGCTAACATTCAATGCGTTATTGCCGAAATACAGCCTGATATAATGTGGTGTGCAAATTGGACCTCCTGATCACGCCATGTACATACTTGCCAGCCATGGTGGACGTATCCCTGATATCAGATTCTAACATATTTATGTTGGAATAGGATATAAATATGTTGTATGTAATGTTAAATTATGAGTCAAGTAAAGCCAGTAAGTATCATGGGCATTAATTCCATTTTTTTAAGTTATACTTTAATTTAAAGTTTTCTCCTCAAGAAAATCACCTTTAATGGACACTTCTAGTCGTACATTCTGTTATTAAAAGAATCTATTTATTCACCCAACAGTTTTTCAAAACTAAAGCATTTTTTCTTAATTTTTCCTTGTGTCCGTCACGTTTTCCTCAGTAAGAGCTGAATATTAAGGCTCTGAATTTTGTATCCATTTTAATTATACTTGCCTGAAGACGCAATTTGATGATATTCATGATAAAATTATTCTCTCAAGAAAAGTGCTGAGATTTTTACGTTGGTTTTCAGAGTGTAATGTTATAGAGTAAGTAGATAAATAGGCATAATAACATGATTGGTTGGTTGTATCCATTTTAATTATGCTTGCCTGCAGACGCAATTTGATGATATTCATGATAAAATTATTCTCTCAAGAAAAGTGCTGAGATTTTTACGTTGGTTTTCAGAGTGTAATGTTATAGAGTAAGAAGATAAATAGGCATAATAACATGATTGGTTGGTTGTATCCATTTTAATTATGCTTGCCTGAAGACGCAATTTGATGATATTCATCATAAAATTATTCTCTCAAGAAAAGTGCTGAGATTTTTACGTTGGTTTTCAGAGTGTAATGTTATAGAGTAAGAAGATAAATAGGCATAATAACATGACTGGTTGGTTTTATCCATTTTAATTATGCTTGCCTGAAGACGCAATTTGATGATATTCATGATAAAATTATTCTCTCAAGAAAAGTGCTGAGATTTTTACGTTGGTTTTCAGAGTGTAATGTTATAGAGTAAGAAGATAAATAGGCATAATAACATGATTGGTTGGTTGTTGCTTATTCATAATTTGCACGCCGCAAGCAGAATTGCCGAGATTGAGACCCTGGGTTTGATTCCCAGGCCAGGCAAAGGGTTTACTATTAATAATTTCTCAGCAACACCCTAGGATACAGATTTGTGCCCGGCTTATTGCAATAGGATCGCCCCCTTTTACAGTCAGGCAGCCTAAAACATAGCTGGCGAATTGTGAGTGTGCATATATATGTACACCTTTGCCGGACCCTACGGGGATTACTGACGTGACGTTGTATTATGTTCAAAATAAGAACGTCAAAATTTTATAGAACAGAGTAGTCACTAGTTGCTAACTAAAAGAGCAGCGGTGGCCCAGTGGTACCAGCCCCGACTTACGAGCAGTAACTCGTAGGTTCGAACCCAGGCAGGCGCATTACTTTGTGTAATTTATTTCATCACCGCTGCTCTCAAAACGGTGAAGAGAAACATCGTGAGGAAACCGGCAAGGGCCTGCGTGGTGGATTACAGCCCATTCCCTCTCATAGAGAGAAGGCCTGCGTCCCAGTAGTGGGAACAATATAGGCTGATGATGATGACTAGTTGCTAACTGGTACAGGTACTAGGACAAAACCAATTTCAATACATTAGTGAGAATTCATCACTAACCAAACATTATGTTTTCAACAAATTTAATAAATGATACGATGTTATGAATATTATTTCAAAACTGTTCATTTAATATAGACAACACAAACAATAATCCCCTCTTCATATTGTGCATTGAACTATGCAGTAAAAGGGCAGTGTTGAGTTGCTATTATGAAACCAAAACCAACATGTTCACACAAATGATTTAACAATGATTGAATTAATAAAGTAAAATGTATTTTACTGTGTTGAATGAATACACAGATTGGAAGAGAGACACCGACGCGAAAACGGTTACCGCATATTCAATACATCATCGTCATCATCATCATCACCATCATCATTTCAGCCGAAAGACGTCCACTGCTGGACATAGGCCTCCCCCAAGTGTCGGTACATTGACCGGTCCCGTGCGACCCGCATCCAGCGGATCCCCGCAACCATCATCAGGTCATCGGTCCACCTAGGTCCTAGTGGAAGGTCTTCCAACGCATCGTCTTCCGGTTCGCGGTCGCCATTCCAGAAATTTTTGGCCCCATCGCCCATCCGTTCAGCGAGCAATGTGCCCTGTACATATAGAATAATACATCATGCTGGACATATAAATTTATCATTGGTTATTTTAAAAATTAGCTGTTTTCTACAAAGTGTTACCTACACGGTCAAAATGTATGAAAGAGCTGTTTAAAAAAAAAACGAAATAATTTAGAATGATGTCCCGAATACGCGCTAACCGTTTTTGCGTCGGTGTCACTTCCAGTCTGTATTTAGGTAGGAGTTGTGCATTTTACGAGTTAATGACTGACCAACCACATAATGATGTGGTTTTCACTCTGTTTTTAATAAAAAGCACCTCATATTACCATGGCGACGCAAACAGTTTTCTTTTATATTCTGGGTATTTAAGCAAAGATTTGCCAAAGAAATGAAGACCAAAGGGAGTCTGGCTGGCTTGGTCCCTATTTTCCTGAATTGAATTTACTTTGCGAGTGCTTATATCGCGACGTGGCCAGCGAATATTGCGTAAAATCAATCACAACACGGAACCCGCCCTCCGTTACGGAGTTTGGCGAAAAAATATAAGAACTTTTCTTCGCCATCGTGTAGAAGATGGGCTCTTTGATTGCCTTTTAAAGGTAAACAAAACCTTTAACTTTTATAAGGTAAATCGCTGTTTATTTTTCGTGACATTTTTATGTATTTAGACATGCTGCCGTTGTAAGTGGGAAACCTTAATAGGTGAGTTTAAAAAATAAATTTGGACCATTCAATACATAAAGTACAATTTTATCCCCAAGAAAATGGTACTCACTGTGCATGCAGAGTTAACACCATTGATCTCTAGTAATACGAATACGAGTGACCAAAACATAACGCCATTTAATATTCGGAATGTCAAAGATCAAAATCTACACGAATCGAATGAACCGACATGGAGATTTAAATCAGTATTCAATTTATTCAGGGAGTACACAGACGAGCACTGTAATGTCACAAACACTAACCATGTTCTGTATATTTGTAGCACTAGTAGGTAGTACAGTCAAGTGTTGTGATAACAAGTAATAGAGAAGTATGGGAGAAGAAGACATGCTGCGCTGATCCCAAATAAATTCGGATGGGCAGGAGAATTATGGCTTCTGGTACTTTAAACTAGCTTAAAGAAAAAACACTAAATTAAAACAAGCTTTTAAATATAGGTATGACGTCATTATTTTTTCGTATTCTTCTCATAAAACCCTTTTAATTCATGCCACATCCACCATATTTGATTTAGAATGATGTCACTTAGCTAACCACGTTTTTTTTTTTTCGGATGGGAAATCATCAAATGGCTTCTCCCGCTTTGGGCGGAGCGGATGGGAGTGTCAGACTTGACTGACTAAAACCCATCCATGTTCCTTCTTAGCCCTTTGTGTTCCAGGGCCACGGTATCTCTTTCGAACAGCCCGCAGACCAGCTAACCATGCCTTGCCATCCAAACTAAATGTTTATGCATAATTTGAGCTCAAACAGTTTGGGATAACAGTTTTAATATACAGTTGTAGGTTCAACCTTAACAAACATTGCAAATTAAAATGACGCTTGTAAAAATATGTTTTGTTTATTTTTTTTTATTTTTTTTTGTTTCGAGTAGGTACTAAATTTGACGTAAAAATTCAAACATCACCTGAAACATATAAAATACTAATTAAAATATAAACAACTACCTATTTTAAGCGACAAGTAGTAGTTGTATTTAACTTTGAATGCTTACATATTTTGCTGATTTAATTGAAATAAAAATCACATGAATATACACTATTGTACTTCCATCCAAGAAAAATACAAAACTGAAAACATTCTAGTATGCGTTTGTTTTCTACGTATTTTTCATATTTATATCCTAGCTACATCAGGAACTTTTCCTTTGCCAATGCTTTATTACATTTTCAGCAACTTTTACTTTTTACTTCAGTTTTGCTAGTAGTAACATTTCTGACCATGTTTTAATCTATATTTTTTTTTAAAACATCATTATATGTAAATTAAAGATCTTTAGAATTGTCTTAACTTATATTTGCGGTTGAGAAAAAAAAAACAGTTGGCAATGTAATGTTAGCAATAATTTATAATACACAATAAATTTTTCTAGCAGTTTCTCACGCTGCTGTTTGCAGTTTTTGGTCGGAATAAAATTTTTGCTATCAAAGTTTAAGAAAAAATATATTGTGTTGAGCGGTGCACTCAACCAAACCGAATAACCCGCAATATCAAAATGTGAATTTATTGCAAGTAACAAGCAAATTGATATTTATGCGCCGTCGTAAATTGTTCCGAGGGAAAGAAACCTTCATCTGAGTTCCCAACATGCCCTTAAATAAATAAGAGGGCGCGGTGTTAGTCCACTTAACTGTCTTTACAGGCCACCTGCCTGATTACGACCGCCCGGAATATTTGCTAACGGACACTTGCAGTTTTATTGTGTTTTAATTATGAATATTTTGAAACTCTCAAAATTAAATAAATAGAAAGATGACTTATTAGGAGTCATCCATTAATTACGTCACACGAATTTCCTGATTTTTTGCCCCTCCCCCCGTCCTTCTCACAGCTGGTCACATTTGTGAGATTCCCCTATTCCTCCATACTTAACATCAAATCAAACAATTGACGAAACAAAAAACGATTAATTATAATTTATTATAAGTTGTTAACTTGTTTTTCTTCCACAATTTGTTTTTCTTTTATCAGCATAAGCTGCACTGTATGTTTCATATAGTTTACGGAAACGATTACATTTTTAAATCACATTTTTTGTTCATTTTATACTTATTTCGTAAGTTAAAAATCACAAAATACCAGTGTTTAGTGTTAGTTTATCGTGTTTTAACACTTAGATTATAATAGATTTTAAAATGTGTCGTCACGAAATTAAAGACCCCTCCCACCCCCTTGTCACACAATGTCACACTTCGTCGACCACCTCGCTCCCCCTTAACGTGTGACTTAATTTATGGATGGCCCCTTAGTATAAGTAAAACTTTATAAAATAGTTTTTTTCTGGAGTTGTATGTTACTGCTAATATAATATAATTCAATTTAACTGCTTCAATTGACTTTACATTGAAAGCGAAATCATAATTTAAAAATCAATTATTCCAGTAACGAAATCCACGTTTCTGCGGGATTTTGAGTACCTACGAGGTTAAGAAAGAAATGTAATGTAGCCGAAAGCATATAATCAGTTGGGCAGTTGCTGAGATCAAATAGGGTTCGTTCAATCCTCGCTGGTACATTAAATTCTTATTATTTAATAGAGACACTCTATTGATACTTCATTAGAGCCTATTAGTCAAACGCCATTGTTTGTCTCAACCAGTAGCCCCAAGGCCGAATTCGCTCTGCTTAGGGCTATCGAAGAAGTTGTATTAATTTTAACTCAAAGACAATAATGAATATTAATGGCATTAACCATTAGCTTGAAAATGGACGCTTCAACTGAATTCACTACACTGAACTTGTTTAAACAAACACCAAGTTTAACATAAAGTAATGGATGCTCGTGTCTCTTGGTCTTGCTTTATTGAGATATTGCATATCCATCTCCGTGCATCATAATGCATCTCCGTGTCACCCCATTATGCTTAATTTTAATACAAACATTTCTACACAAAATTATGTAGATGCAATAAAATAAATGTTAGACGCATAAAATGTTAGTCGCATTGATCAATAGCATTTGTCTTTCGACAATGCGATTAACAATTGTTGTAACAGCCACAGATTTTGAAATTACCAATCTTGGAAGCACATGTAATTCAGTATAATGAATTATTCGTGCATTCAACACTTTGTGGAACTTTTGTAGTTGATCAGTTACAGTTTTACATCGCAAGATGTAAGATTTTATCGCAGTCATACGAGACACAGACGTCAACGATTTTCATTTTTCTCACGCACGCCATAAACGCATATATACGACTTATAATAACGATAACCTTGTAGTCATTAAAGAGAACCAAACCACCGGCAATTAACGTTGGTCCACCACAGTAACATAATCATCGAAAACGAAACGGAAGGTAATGTTTATTATTTCTTGACGTAAAGTTACCAACTATTATATCACAGTTACAATTAATTACTGGATCATTTCGTCATGTGACTCATTCAATATCAATGCCACTTTGTGTCAATAAGCAATACATAAGTAATATTGTACCTTTGTGTTAAGGTGTTAAGGCGTCAATCAATCTGTAACTAAGCTGGAGGTTATTACACTAACACGAATGAAAAGCAAAATAAAACGACCAGCTGAAGCCTTTTTTGTTGGTCCACCGAAGCCTTTGATCCCGCAGTTAGAAAGCTTTGTTCTCGTTATTCTATCACACGATCAGGTTTCAAATAGTACGTAAACAGACGTGTTTATCACAGATTATCAACTTTCAAAGTAATACGACGGTTTATATTTGTAGGGCGTGCAATTTACGCCCAAATAAATGGCAATATGTTTCTTTTTTACAGATAATCAACTAACAATCTCTCTTTTCCTCTAGGTTCATAAACATCTTATTATACCATGCTTAATAACCGAGCCGTTCATACACCACAAGCAACTTCAGTTTAATATTTAACTTACTTCACAAAATCATAGTGCCCCTTTGCAAAGCATGAAGTGACAAACTTTTTTATTGTTCAGATAAATAGCAATTCATGGCAAGTTTCAAGCTAATTGACGGCACGGTTGGCGCAGTGGCTTAGCGATCGACTGCTGTGCTGCGTGTCGCGGGTTCGTTCCCCGCACGGTACAAATATTTGTATGGCCTACAGACAGTTGTTCCGGGTTTGGCTTTTTGTGTATGTGAGTTTTAAATGTTTGTAAACGCACCCACGATACAAGAGAAATTCCTAGAAAGTTCGTTTAAAAAAACAGTTATTATAAAATAAACTAGCTGCCCGCGCAACTTCATCTGCGTCACATTTTCACCGTTTTCGCAACATTTTTCATTGCTGCTCCGCTCCTATTGGTCGTAGCGTGATGATATATAGCCTATGTCCTTCTCCAAGCCGAAATCTATCTTCTTGCCAAATTTCATTAAGATCCGATGAGCCGTTTAGTCGTGAAAAGGTAACAAACTAACAAACAAACAGAGTGACATTCGCATTTATAATATTAGTATGATGTACAGTATGGATATGACTATACTTCCTACAATCTTTGATTCGAATAACCATAAGTGTTTCTGCTGGATACATCGTCGTCAGCTAACTGTCCAGGATATGTGTACTCCATTCTATTACATCAGTCATTTATTGATCATCGAAATTTATGCATTGTTTTTAAAAAATATTCTTAAATCGGTACAGTGAAGGTCTATCATTGATAGCGATTTAAAAGGGATACCTTTGTTAATCCGGCACACTGATATCGCTAAACATAGGATATATAAAACACACAACACATAAGTGTAAAATCCGAATGGTCACAACTCTTGAATCTTTTATAATCGTAATTGTAAAATTTGACGTTTACCTTTTCATGGTCTAATTTGTGAATAAATGGTTTGACGATAACTACGTCTTCCATTTAAGAACAGTAACTGTGACCAACTTGGCCCTCGCTCGCTCGACTTAGGTGACAATTCCAACACACGCCCAAAAATAAATCAAGCCAGCCTGCATAAATGTAGGTGTGAATAAAAAATAATAATAAATGTAAACACAGAAATCATCATCGTCATTACAGAATAGTCGTATTCGGGTTTACCGAGGTAAATGATAGCCGCAATATCGCTTTCACATTAAATAAATGTGGTAATTTATATATTGCATGTGCCCCGTGAAAAAATTAAAAATTCCGTGGCCGGGTTCAATCTGCAGAAATGTATCATATTGGGTTTGCGGGCCGCAACAGTGCATAGTAATGATAAGTGATATTTGAATGCCAAAGTTACTATGAATTTACTGTTAGCTATAGCTATAGTATAGTTCAGTGTTTTAGCGTGATTATGTAGACCTAAAACTGTGGGTAATTAATGTATAATATTCACCATATCCCCAGTGTGGTTAATACCCATTAACCATACAGCATACCCATGCTTGGTACTATAGAGATCAAAATATAGAGACAAACAGTCGATTAACCGTTATTGTCGTACTAGCTGACCTCCGCATGCGTTGCAATGCACTTGTTCCTACCTACTGCCTCCCGACTGCTTACCTACTGCCTGCATACTATCTACCTACTGCCTAGCTACTGCCTACCTACTACGTACTTTCTACCTAACTACAATACAATTAAAAATTCACGTTTTAACGAACCATTTCTAGCAAATGACCCACAGTAACTTGGAAATAATAAAAATAACAACCTTTGATTGTTATTTTAAGAAAAATTGTGGAAATTGCTTTAATAGCGCTTTGTTCAAAATCACAGGATATTTCTGTGGCCTCCAGTCAAAATATTGTTGATTCCAAATAAAATCAAGTATTCCTTATAACTTTTATAGGACATTAAGGCTTATACAAGAGGTCTTGTACAGGTTGTCTTCGAGCAACTGCCACAATCTCCATGTATTGTGTAAATGTCTGCATTCTAATCGCAAATAAGGAAAACTTCAAATTTACGTGGTATTATAATGCCTGCTACATCTTCACGATATGCAACCTTGGGAACTTCGAGTGCCTGATTCTTTTTTTTCATATAATCCAACTTTAATTTGTTCAAAAGATTGTTCTTCATGAACAAGGTGAAATCCAGTATTTTGGTAAGCATCCACAGTTTCATCATATAGTTAAGTTACCGGTTTCATCATCATCATCATTTTCTTGCCCTTATCCCAATTTATTTGGTGTCGGCGCAGCATGTCTTCTTCTTCCATACTTCTCTATTACTTGTCATCTCATGAGACACCTCCTTTCTTGCCATATCATTCTTCACACAGTCCATCCATCGTTTCTTCGGTCTTCCTCTACTCCTATAACCATCCACATTCATACTCAAAACTTAAGTTACCGGTTTATCACTGGTAATTACTTTTTGCTTGCATATTTCTAACTGCTCCGCCCATGCGTTTTTGGCTTCGTCCATGATACAGCTTGTTATATGGGTGGTGTCTTTAACCTTTTGACCGCCACGTTAAAAAAAGAAAAAGCGTGCCCTCAGCGCCAAGCTCCGAAATCATAATTTAATACCTACAAAATAATAGTGAGGGCGAAATTATATCGATAAAGCTCATAGAAAACTGACAACATTTTTTTACATAGGTTTTAATTTCAATAAAGATATACCATCCTTGTGTTGAGTTTTATTTCATCGCGCTTTGTACTTTATGACATAAATGTAATAATCTGTGTCACAGTTACGGCGTTTATTCCACAAAAGAAACAACAATCGATAAAACCAAGTCAATAGTATTACAGCACTATTGTCCATCATGACGTAATTTTTTGTCACCCTAAGACGACAGTGGCGCAGTTGGCACGTATTTCTTGAAATTTCTCGCTTCTTCTCTAGAGGTGCGACACCGATACTTATTAATAATATCGAAATATTTTATTTTGTTCGTTTTGTACTTTTAACATTGTCAACTAATAAAATTTAAGTTTCTTCGGAAGAACAAGCAATATTAATGCTTTAGTATAACGCCAGTCACTGATGACATCAGTGCAGAAGTAAATACCGTTTACTGTGTTAGTGTTGTTTACTTTCGAATGTAGACAATTTACAACACTGTAATGAATAGGAAATAATGAGGAATAATGGTAGCTACCTGGACAAAGTTTCTTAAGTGTCACAAACATGAAGTTCACAAAAGATTTTAGATATAGAGATTTTTATAAAACATTTTATAAAAATCAGTTTTTTTATTAAAAAGTTGGGTGGTAGAAATTGGTAGAACAATCACACCATTTTTAATACCTTCACACATTATATACCGTTCAATATGTATAAGACAATCAACATAAGTTTAATTCAACAATTGTATATTGATTTATATCGATATACGTATGTATTTTTAGGTAGGATAGTATTAAAAAAAAAACCATTATAAACGTGTCAGTATCGACTCCTTGCAATATACTTAATAAGTCTTCACTACTCATATTATAGTTATCCATTATTAATCATGTATACAGTAAACAATAATAATAACAGCAAAAGAACTACTCTATTCAAAAAAATTCCTCGTTTGACGTCATGGGACTGTCAATCATAGACGACTGTGGCGTTCCCGGCACAGACAATACAATGGGTGATAGGGATGGGCATTGCAGTCATTACAATCAATCGATAATCTATTAACACTCGACTTTTAAAGAGCGCATAGTTCAGTATTATAAAATTTTCTTGATTTCTCAAACATGAAACTTCAATATCAAATGTTTTATTTGTTTAATAATGCAGAATTCAGAGTAAATCAAATATAACGTAGGTTGCCGTCGAGGTCGATATTCTTGTTATATTGACTGCTGCCTACATCACTACGTGTCCTGTTGAGGTGACTGTGGCTTTGATGGCACGAACTTTTTAACTGGTTTTCTTTTATGTCATCTTATGTTACTACAGATGAAATCTAATGAAAGCAGTTCACTTCAAATAAATGAAGAAGAGTCAAGGTAAATAATTAACAAGGGAAAAACACAAAACAATGCTGTTTAATGACATTTATTTACGTTTAAAATTCTGTCAACCATTCGCGACCGTGGCGTGCTGGGCACATTTTGGTTTGTCGTCTACACACGACTGTGGCGGTCAAAAGGTTAATAAGATCACCGTTCTATAAATAATAAATATAAATATGACAAAACCATTTTTAACATCCAAATAATAAGTGACTACAAATGCAAACGACTGTTTAAACTTACGTTTATTGTGATAGAACCAGCGCAGTTTTTATAACAGCATCTCCACCAATTCGCACCAGATTTGTACGCTTTCTTTTTAAAATATTATCGACCATCATACAATAACACCACGCCTCGACCTCTGTGTATGTATTTAAGCTACGACATTATGAAGTTGGTTGAGTTCAGTTGCTTACAATTTTATTTGTAAATAAAAAGTAACAATAGGGAAAATAAGCAAGAAAACAAAATATCCTGTCATATAGAGTAGCTATTTTAATAATGTCAATAATCATGAACATTTTCCTCATTAAAGTGGCCAGTGTCTTTTTGTTACCACATAAATGTGAATAAAGTATCCTTTTAGTTTACTATAAGCACCTGGGTGAATTATAGTTACAAAAAGTATGGTTAATGCACCAGGTGAATTAATTAACCCGGGTGAATTAAGTAAACTCCAGGTAAATTTCAGTACACTCGCGCCGTCAATCATTTTTAACATGTGCCAAAAATGAGTTATGTGTGTACTGGAACTCTATTCACTATTGTGTGTGCTCTGTTATATTTGGCCCGTCTATTTTTCCACTGTCTTAGGAAGCATAGTGATTTTTTTGTTTATTTGTTAGATAACTTCGACTATGTATGCGTATAAAATCGAACTTATCACACACACTAACTTGGAAATTATGAGGGCGAGGTTCTTAAGTCAAACAATATTTATTTACTTAGTTCCATTAAAATTTTTGCTACAGCCCGGTTTATTTTCAGCTCTTTAAAGCTAAAAATAAACCCTACTGAGAAAGTTTTAAACCGCTAATTATGTCGATTCAAAGATGTTTTAATGTTGTACTTGGCATGTAATTGGCATTAAACTTTAATAGAAGTAGTCGCAACGAGTTCATACTATCAACCTCATTAGCAAGGCGCCTTCTTGCACAGATGAACATAGTTCCACCGATTAGACGAAAATTAACACTTTATTAGTCGTTGTAAGAAAACGAGCGAAAATATATTGTTATACATTACCTCTAAATTAACAACTTATTCACTTGTCCATAATACAGTACACTTGTGAATAAGCTCTCAAAGATCATTCATTATAATTATGTAAAAAAAAACAATTACGGCAAGTAACCCTATAAAACATCGACGCAATGACAAGAGCACAATAAATACAATAGTCTCTATTTGTTGCAAGCGCAGCAACAAAATGTTTGTAGTAAAGATACTTGTAGTGGATGAGGGCACATAATGGAGTAAGTTAATATTTAATTGGAACTTCTCCAAGTTGCCACGATGACTTTTAAGCGGGCTCTCTGTCACAAACTGGGAAAGTGCGCCACCCCACGAGCAATTCCTTTGCCTTTTGATGTCTTTATTAAGTGAATCATGAACTTTAGTTTATTAAATTAAAACAGAATTCGTATAACTCCTCGCTTTGTCATCGATCTTCACCCCAACATTTATTAATTATTATTCAAAGTGTTTACTACTCCACCCTTTATTCCAATAGCATGTAGATTTGAAATCGAACCGAAATCTATTGATGACTTTCTATACCTAATTACCATCTACAACGGAAAGCGATTTTTTTTTTTTTAAGCGACGATTAAATTTTATGTGGTTCAGAACGTTTTAGAGTAGTTGTCCCTTGTATCTTGTATACATGTAGCCGTCTATAGTCGTTGGTGCTGTTAACAACCGAGGTGGCGCTGGTTCAGACTCCTACACACGAAGATTGTCGATGACGTCAGTTGTGTATAGGTAGTGGCTTCTTCTATGTACAGTCTGTCTATAAAGTCATGAAAAAAATTGAGGGCGCTGCGGTTGTGCACGTAGCAACCCTGTATAGTGTGACTAAATTGATTTTGATACTTGTACATTATTTTGTACTAGAAGCAAACCTGATTTTAATGAAAACATAATTTTTACTCATAGACGCTTTTTTTAAACTGGATAAAAAAGGTTAAGTCGTAAAATTCGTAGATTTTATTTAAAAAAAAACTACAGAAACCATAGACAAAGATGCGACCTTCATTAGTTTGCTTATACGATCAGCTAGCACAAAGAGTATAGTAATATATGAAATAGCACAAATCTATGCTCTCTGACGTTCAAAAAAATGAGTAAATAAAAGAAAAATGTTCATACATATTTTTATAATTTTACAGTTTTTAATATATTTTTGTAATTCTTCTGGCAAATCTCTATTTTTACAAATAATTGCCAAGTATTCTTCTCGTTTTGCTGCAATATGTGCTTTTTCGATAAGAGCCTTTCTGTTATTTTGACACTTCTTGTAAGAAAACCCAATCGATTTCAAAATTTCACGCAGGCCTTCCAGGCTGCATTCAAAATCCAGATCTGTTTTGGAGACTACCTGAAGTTTCCTTAAGGTTGGTACCTCTTTCTTCACCGAGTAAAAGAATTGAATCTTTTGTCGAAGAGCACATAATATGTTGAAGTCATCCATTTCTTTCTTAGGACGGCCTGATCTGTGTTTGCCAGGGGTTTCGAATTTGCCATCATTTTTATAGCCTTCATATACAATACGCCTCACTGAACTCTCAGATTTTCCTGAAATAAAGTTTTGAATAATTAATATGTACTTAAAGAAAATAGATACTTACACTATTTTTAATTTCAGACATGATATAACTTATTCAGATTTAAAATCAGCGGTAAATTTGATTACCAAAAAGTATCAAAAGTTTTGGTCGTACTACAATATGGCCTACATAAATTTGCAATCTAACCTAATAATGCGCAATGTAAACAATCCTTATTTTAGTCTTAAAATCGTATATTTAGTAAATTTGTAACTTCTGGTAGATAAAAAACAAACACCTGTCATAGCTGCTGTTCGAGCATAAACATCATCCAAATTTGATAAAATTTGTCCAGCTTGGTGTTCTAACAAACATCGCTGATACACTTTAAAAATAATTTCCCGAGCTCCACTCCGAATTGTTTTCCTCATATTTAACACGTTTCTTCGAAGTTTTATCCACGTAGATTTGAAAAGCAATAAACATTAAATAAATAACGAGTTACAAAACAAGTCGATGACAGCCGATGACATTCGATGTACTTTGATTTAGTGTTGCCCTACTTTTAAATAATGTTAGTTCCTCGAACATTAATTTCATGACTTTATAGACAGACTGTACCTTTAACTTATAAAGGCAGGTGTTGTTATCTTCTCACCACTCTTGTTTCAGTGGTAGAAAATGCCTGAGGCATTCGATCTGCCTGTTTGCGCTTTAGTTGCATTAAGTTTATATTTATAAAATAATAAAGACTAGACTAAAGAAAAGTCAAGATTTTTACGGTATAATTTAAAACTAAGAGTATAACACGACGCCTTACGCCATCTACCGGAGTGTGTGCACAACACTACTCCACCCGAGTAGATCGCAACACAAACAGGATCAATCATCGATAAGACGATAATATCCTCATCATAACGGTACCTACAGACTACTAGCGACATCTAACATTCGACGTGTGAAGTGTCGTGACGTCAACGAAGGTTACAACTACATACGAGCATGAGATAGTGAAGACACACACTAATCTGTGGAAACCGCCTATATAAACTCGCTCCACCGAGAAACTAGGCACTCGCTACTTAGAAGGCACAGTGGTCGATAGCCCCGCAGTCACTACTGTTGTCATAAGCTTGTCCTGAGCGGAGGCCCCGTCGCCCTCAGTAACAGCCTAGCTAGGAGGTGAAGGGATAGGATAGCCCCGCAGTCCATCCCTAGGACCACTAATAGGTTTAACCTTAGTCTAACTTTGTTTGTTAAAGTCTGTCAAGTGTTTGAAGTGAAGAGAATAAACTCCTATTTGTCATCCATCGTTGGTTTTATTCCACCGCCACCATTATATTGGCGCCCAACGTAAAAATCTTCTTCTACCCGCAACAATTATATCGGAGTACCCACATTTTCGACGGTGTACCCATGTATTGGTGCCCAACGTAAAAATCTTCTTCTACCCGCAACAATTATATCGAAGTACCCTCATTTTCGACGGTGTACCCACATATTGTCGGACAAACAGAAGCCTACCCTCAAGAGAATTTATAATATTTTGACAGTATCGACATGTCTGAGAAAAAACAAGAGATGGTGGTGATGACTCAAGAACAATTCACTGCACTCATAACAAAAGTGACAGAAGCGAACGAAAGTGGTAATAGACATTTTAAAAGTTTTGCTGCGTGCACAAAGCGTTACGACGGTGAACGAAATTTTGATAAAGTGGAAGAATTTGTGACCAGTATCTCAGTATATAAAAAAATTGAGAAAATCAGTGACGAAGACGCCTTAGAAGGTTTAACTTTGTTATTGTCTGGGACTGCTGCAACGTGGTGGAACGGAGTGAAAGGCGACATTAAAAAGTGGACCCAAGCTCTCGACGCCATTAAATCTACTTTTGCGCCAAAAAAGCAACCACACGAAATTTATTTAGAAGTGTACTCGAAGAAGCAAACAACTGAATCTATTGACACGTTTGTGTGTGAAAAACGTGCCTTACTTGCTCAGTTACCTGCAAAGAGACATAAGGAAGAGGAACATTTGGACTATGTTTACGGACTTCTCAATCTAACCTACAAAAAGGAGATTGCTCGCACGGAAGTGAAGACATTCGCTGAGCTTCTGGAGCGTGGTCGTCATATTGAGAGTCTGCTGAAGGAAGCTGGAGAGGTAACAGCATCAACCAATCAATCAGAACGAGAACCCGCTGACAACAAATCTTGTGTTGATCCACGTATTGTTGATTTACCAATAAATACTACTTCTTTGTATTCTGTTGATTTTTGTTTAAAATCCGATGAAGGAACCATACTTACAAACAATGAGCAAAAGATGTTCAATGAATTGTTAATTGAGCACAGCGACATCTTTGAGAAAAACACGGAACCAACTCCATTTACACAACATAGAATCGACACAGGCGATCATCCTCCTATTAGTGTTAAGCCCTATAGATTGTCATCAACAAGGCAAAAACAATTAAGAGAAAAGCTGGATGATATGATAAATGATGACGTCATCGAGGAATGCGATTCCCCATGGTCAGCACCTGTAATTCTAGTTCCAAAAGGAGAAACCGATGTTCGAGTTTGCGTAGATTATCGACGACTCAACGAGATAACTAAACCAGACAGATATCCTTTGCCTCGTATTGATGATTTATTACATCAGGCAAAAGCGATGCCATACATGTCAACAATTGATTTACAGTCAAGTTACTGGCAGATTATGGTACATCCAGATGATTACGATAAAACAAGCTTTGTATCACCATTTGGAACGTTCCGTTTCAAGCGAATGCCATTCGGTCTTCGAAACGCGCCTGCTACGTTCCAAAGATTAATGGACAAATTCATACAAGGATTGCACGCGAAGTGTGTATTAAGCTATTTAGATGATCTTATTATAAGATCTATAACCTTCAGTCAACATATAAAAGACTTAAGAGAAGTATTTATTAAACTGAGAGAATCAAAGCTACGAGCCAACAGAAAGAAATACATTGCTAGACCACTTACTAACCTAACGAAAAAGAAAATAAGCTGGAAGTTGGAACGAGAGCAACAAGAAGCATTAATGAAATTAAAAAATGCCTTGACTACGTCACCAGTATTAAAACAGGCAAGTGACGACTTACCCTTTGCTATAAAGACTGATGCCAGTCAGTACGCCATTGGTGCAGCTTTAGTGCAGGGGGAGGGGGATAATGAGCACCCTGTTGAATACGCAAGTAGACGCGCGAAACGTATAGTTATATTAAAGAAACATGGAACCTCCACTTATGAAATTGCTCACTCAGAAACTCCAGACAAGCCTATTGGAAAGTATCATACGTCAGCAATAACGAAGTTTGAAAACAGAGACAACGTGATATCCAAACCAACTTACCCGATACGGCGAAGAGGAAGGCCGCGCAAACAAGATGGTGCTGGTACTCAGTCGGGACGACCATAGAGTACCAGAGGGGGAGAATATAACACGACGCCTTACGCCATCTACCGGAGTGTGTGCACAACACTACTCCACCCGAGTAGATCGCAACACAAACAGGATCAATCATCGATAAGACGATAATATCCTCATCATAACGGTACCTACAGACTACTAGCGACATCTAACATTCGACGTGTGAAGTGTCGTGACGTCAACGAAGGTTACAACTACATACGAGCATGAGATAGTGAAGACACACACTAATCTGTGGAAACCGCCTATATAAACTCGCTCCACCGAGAAACTAGGCACTCGCTACTTAGAAGGCACAGTGGTCGATAGCCCCGCAGTCACTACTGTTGTCATAAGCTTGTCCTGAGCGGAGGCCCCGTCGCCCTCAGTAACAGCCTAGCTAGGAGGTGAAGGGATAGGATAGCCCCGCAGTCCATCCCTAGGACCACTAATAGGTTTAACCTTAGTCTAACTTTGTTTGTTAAAGTCTGTCAAGTGTTTGAAGTGAAGAGAATAAACTCCTATTTGTCATCCATCGTTGGTTTTATTCCACCGCCACCATTATAAGAGTAAATTTTTAAACTGACGTGGTCTTCTGTCTTGGTATGGACATGTGATGAGGAGTGATGGAACACATGTGACTAAAAGAGTTATATGAATATAAATGTGGATGGATGGAGAGGGAGAGGAAGACCAAAGAAAAGATGGATGGATTGTGTGAAAAATGATATGAAGGAAAAAGGAGTAAATGATAGCATGACGAATGACAGAGGAGTATGGAGAAAAGAGACGTGTTGCGCCGACCCCTAATAAAATGGGACAAGGGCAGGAAGGTTCCCTCTTATAGAGCGGAGGCCTGTGTCCCAGCAGTGGGAACAATATAGGCTGATGATGATGATGATGAAGGGCAGGAAGATGATGTTGTCACTAACACTATCATTTACAATGGAAACGGGATAATTACCACGTTTACTGTTTGTTTTGAGTTCCCGATATTTCAGCGCTGTGGCAAGTGCCATGATCACGGATAAAGTGATCCGATAATCCAACCTGATCTGATATCCGTGATCATGTACGTTAGAGTGTCCGCAGGCTTGTTTCAACTTCATAAAAGATGAATTGATTAACTACCATCATAAATATAAAGGGTGTAAAACACCTCTTAACGAAGCCGAAAGGCACTGGTTCTCCCTGTCATTGCGATCATTTATTTGTTCTACACCATACCTGGGAACCTTCTAGTTACGGAGATATTAGGGGTCAAAGTTCTAACTTTTTGACAAGTATTTTTTTAAATACAAGTATTTAATGTAAGATTTTTACTTTAAACACCTCCACGACACCCGTACTATTCAATCCGTTCATCAGCGCAATGTTTTGAGTGCGTTACATTGAGTTCTACCACAAAACATGATTTTACACCCCCATAAAAAAGTCGTTTCCCAGCAATAATTTTTGCGTAAAGTTACTTAGTTTCATGTACAGAATGCTTGGTTGACGGCTTCGTGATTAGGTGATTTACACGGTGTATATAACGTTACCAAAAACCATTCTGTTCAAATACGTGCGGTAACAATTTAAATAAAAAAAGATGAACGCCTAACCTAAATACGTTACCATTGCAGTCAGCCTGAATTTAACGCGTCATAGATTTTTCAGATTTTTACGTGCCGTTCTACAAATAGCAGTCCGTTAGGCTTACTTCATATGCCTGCTGCACATCCTGATCATGATAACTACATCAACGAATTTCAAATGAATCATCATTTGCCTAGCCTTAAATACTACGGCTTCCAGTCTTACCAGATTCAGTTGAATTCCAGTAGATTACATGGAGCGACTGCCTATCTGACCTCCACAACCCAGTTAGTACTGGGTAATACGATATCACATGGTAAGATTTTCTTGCCGCTGACTACCTGTTACGACTGTCAAAGATCTATAAATGACAGCCGGGATCGATGGTTTAACGTTCTTTTCGATGCACGGAGGAAACTCGGTATGTAATGGGTGGTTGCCCAGAGCTGTTGTTACTCGTATTTAGCCACAAATGAAGGAATTTCAAATAAATAATTATGATAGGTTGTTTTAATACTAAATAGGCTAGCGTTTGGCCGCAACTTTCCTGATGTGAAGCGATACTTACGATGTAAGTAACGAACGAATCGAACCGCGAAACTAGTAAACTTCACGGAATCAACTCTCCATAAGTACTTGTAGTTTGAATGTCGGTTTATACACTGAGTATCTATGTGGCACTTTTTGAACCAAAGTTTAAGCCGACGGATTGACTATTTATCAAGAGTAGGTGATTTTTTTTTTATCCCTGTGCAAATAATGTTATTTGAAGACCAGGAAACTCTTTCCGTTTTCTACTTAAGAAATGGGTTTTTTATAAAACAAAAGAGGGTTCAATATTAAGTATCTACCACTTTTTCCTGTATCTCGAGTAGGAGGAACGAAGAGAAAGCAAATTTTGGAATAAAATAAACAAATCGAGGATTTTATTTATTTCTGTTTTTTTAGTTATATCCAATTTCTGAGTAGGTACTAAGTTTTTTATACGAAATGGCTTGCATAGTCCTGTCAAACCTTACTAAAAAACAGCTGATTTCTATACAAATCGGTACTCATACCGATTGCCACATGAATCCTTATGTAATCTGTTAAAAATGTTTAAGTAATTCTGAACTTGTGTTTTACTAGCGTACGTTCTACTAGCTAGCTATCTGCACGTTTCTTCGCGGAAATATTGCCTAAATTGAATTCCGATGCGTCGCTGTCTTGAGGAGCTTCCATGATACCAATTTAAAAACGTATTTTATTCATTATGGTATGTTCTGACATTTGAAATATACATTAAACATTCTTTTCCAGGCCAACATCGTTTTCTCGATAAATTTGAATGAGAATAGAAGTGAGCAAATAGATTTTCCATTAACCTAATTGATGAATAATAAAAATGTTAGACTGCAGCTAGAGACTAAACTGATTACCAAACCAGTAATTAGTTCAATCACTATTAAAACTATGTCGTTACGATTTTGATCTATAAGCGAATTATAGTCAAGTAAAACGATTCTTATTACGCTGAGAGAAGATAATATTGTTTTACATAAATTATAACAGCCATGTACAGCTGTTGACTAGCTATGTATATGTATATGAATATAAATAATATAAGTAATAAATCTTATTTATTGGTATTTTCACATAGTTTTTATTTTATGCAACACAGACGTTACGATGGCCAAGTTGCTGTCGGGTTTCGATTTCAGGGTCGCAGCTTATCAGCTCCCACCATGTGTGACAAATGTAGTCGTCTCCTGTTATCTGAAATTCTTCAGGTCTCCACCAGAAAGAAAAACAGAAATACCGTTTGATATGAAAGAGAATATGACCTCTGATACCTTTGGAAGGGTATATAAATATTTCAAGACAAAATGCGACAGCCAAACTCAACAAATCAAATTGGAAGATGGGTATCTTCCATTTTGAGATGGGTATCTTCCATTTTGATGACTGAAAGATCTCAGTAAAATATTATATTCTACTGCTTGAAATAAGATTACAACAGTATGTATTTATACATATAAAAGCTGAACGAATCTGTTTGTTGTATAGATAGATATCCTAAATAAGTTCTTAACGTATGATATAAATTTATGTTTTTTTACGAATATACTTACACCACGTAGATACACCCATCTCTGAACTTTTTCAAAGCTCTAAGCACCTTTATCAGACGACGCCTCCGTAAGAGCGCATGTCATAAGTGGAAATTAACGCAACGCATGTTTGTGGTTTAAACCACAGTCCAAATCAAAAGCAACTCATTGTCCAGAGAAGAATGCGGTAGTCTAAGACAGGGTGCAGTATCTTCAGTTCAAGATATAAAGGCCAAGTCGTCGAGAATGTACAAAATCGCAAAGATAAACATAAAATCCCAGGCAAAAATACAAACGTAACGATGGACTAGATCATCACAGATCTGACAGTGATAGTAGTGACAGGAATCAATCGATCACCATTGATAACGTTCCTTTTTAAGATATACAACAAAATCGCCATAGTTCCATTATAATATTAGATGCTTTTGCATTGTTAATTGGCGTTTTAATATCAGGTTTGCATATTGTTTTTATTAATTTTTGACAATATAGAATCTATAAAAACTGAGAGAAAGAACCATTTATGGTAACAAAACCCTTGAGCAAAAACACATGTCATTGGATTGGAACGTAGTCGGAAAAAAGTTGCGTTTTGTAATTGCACGATTACTTAATTTTTTTATTAATATTACATATGTACATTATTTACAGACTACAAATAAATATAAAATAAAAATAAAATATGTACAAGTATCAAAATTACAGGGCGTCAAAAAATTCGTCGACATCGCTGTCGACAGGAAAAGTGCCCAGAAGGCTGGCCGCATTGCCACGTTGGATGGCAATGCTGATTCTTTGACCAAAAAAGAGGCCAGCCCTCTGGTCCCGTGAAGCATCGACTAACCGCTTGGCGATATCCCGAAACACAAGATGGGCACTCGGGCCCCATGGCCCTAGTGTTTCAACCCCAAACGGCTCAAATACATAATTACCAATTAAATTATTGTATTTGCGCCGTTTAAGGTTTTCAGCACCTGCAGCAGCCGCACCAGCGCAGCTCACTGTGCTAGGAAGATGGGATGGCGCAAGGGTGTCGACGCAAGTCGCATCCCACACCAAAGGCCTACCCAACTTCCATGGCATTATGGTCATACCATCTGGTCTCTTCCCATCGACACGTGCCAAGCCATTGGGTTCTAAGACAGCTGGCACCCCGGCGGTGGCAAGAGCACGACGAATGAGATCATTAATGCTAGCGTGCCGCGCTATCCGACCTGCGCTCTTACTGCAGGAAAGGCCATGGTGTCCGAGGCCGTCGACTGCTTCACCACATCGACAGCGATGTGGAGCCCCGCTAGGAGCGCCCAATCGCAGACATGTAGCGAGCCGGAATGTTGTGTCACCTAGCATAGTGCCTATGTTAGGTGACGGTAGTGCCTGAAGCCAGAGACCCGACTCCCATTCACCCACAGCCAGCAGGCGGGCACGCTCAGCAGTATTGGTAGACGTATTAATAAGGTTATTCCGTACCAACCTGCAGAGCGGCTCATCCCACTGACTCTGGGAGAACGGGTTCTCGGGCCGATCCGTGTCCGGGCAAGCCACTTTCCAGGCGTCCTCTGCGTCCGTCAAGCACGGCACTTCCGAATCAACCAGGGAGAGAGTTAAAATCTTCCTGGTTAGCTTTTCAGTGCTGTGGACAGAAGATAGGAACGCCGGTAAACTTATACTAGAAATTTTGCGGACGCCGAGGCCACCAAAACGAATTGGTAGGGTGGCTTGCAGCCACGCTCGGTCGTCCAAGGCCACATTAAGAATAGATGTTAATGTGTTGCGTATAATTTGATCAATTTTGTCCAAAAGTTCTGGTTTCGTCCAAAGAGAAGAAGAACGAAGAACATACATAAAATTTGGACCAAAACAACAATATCTGATAAGGGTGAAAGCCGAATGTAAATTAATTTTGGAGAGTCTATCCGAAATATCAATAAAATGTTTGATTTTGTCTTCGATGAAAGATGAAAAACTTTCTTCTAAAACAGGGGAACCTAGGAGGTGCAGGGAACTTTTTTCTAAAATTTGGATGTGTGGGGCTATTGCATTAAATTTATCTATAGTTGATTGTCTGTCAGTCACGTCAGAGAGGTAAATTTCGCACTTTGAGGGGTTAAGGTCCAGGCCAATAGATTTAAATTTCTGTTTGAGGAGTTGTAGGTCATGCAAAACGGTGTCAACATCACCTCCTAGGGTTCCATCATCTAAATACCATACGTTAAATTTTGAATTTAGTTGTTCGATTATGGGATGAATAGCCAAACTGAAAATGACAGGCCCGAGAGGGTCACCTTGTTGGCAACCAACTGCAGATTCCAAAACATTTTCCTTGTATAATAATTTTGATGGATGCCTATAACATTGCCAGATAAAACCATAAATTTCGGGTAGATTTTTTTTAACTTCAGCCAACAAAGTGTCCCTATTTACGGAGTTGAATGCATTTTTGACGTCAACCTTGAGAATGACCTCACCTTTTTTTGCGTTGATAAAAGATGATAAGGCATGTACGGCAGCCTCACAGCCCCCTCTGGAACCAAAACCAAGTTGAAGGGGCTGGAATTTAGTTGCAAGCGATTCGCTGTATAGCTTGCAACAAATTTTGGCTGCCATACGCCTGTAGGTGCAACCCACGGCAATGGGACGAATGCCGCCGTCCTTCTTGCGCAGGGCACATAGGTTAGCCCCATACAAGACATCGACGACGGCATCGTTTACACCACCGGAGAGCATTAAGTTGATCAGAACCGTAAGCTCCTTCAAGAGCGACTCACCAGCTTCCCCGGCGCCTGAGCTCAACAGATCTTTCAAATGTTGTGGAGTCAGACCGTCGAGGCCGCCGGCAGAACCACTCCGGAAAGAGCCCACGGCTGCGATCAACTGCGGGGCTTTAATTTGGATAAAAGTTGAATCCTGAAGGGGGTTGGGGTGGGCCGGTGTGTCGGGAAAGGTGAGACCATCCGCAGGCGCTGGATGTTTGCTCTCCAGAGCTGAAAGAGTCTCTGGAGAGTAAGGCGCCACCACATCACTGCTGAACAGTATTCTGGCCGCCCCCCTAATGTCACCCTCACTTAGCTTGGATTCCACATGAGCACAAATGCCTTTCTGTGAATGGTTATTGAAAAAAGGTAATTTAGAATCTAAAATAAGGGCCGAATTGTTGCAATTTTCTTTAATTTGTGTTGTTAATGATTTTTGAGTAGCCAAATTTTTTTGGACATGCAGAATCCTGTAAGGGAAGGTGAGTAATTGCTCCCAAGCATGTTGTGAGTTCTCCTGGGTCGCGAGACGGACACATCGCGCTAAACTCAGTGCAACAGAGTGTCTCGCGCCCCGCGGAACTCTTTTTAGGACCGGGGTGGAATTTTTGAATTTGGATAATGTTTTCCACAAAGTTTGTTCTGAAGGTGTTGATGACTGGGATGTGGCTGGGTGGCACAAATGTACACTATGAGGTTTGTGGACCTTGCCATAGTGTATCTTAAGCCCCCGTTCGCCTTTAAAAAAACGTGCCTGGGAGCAATGAGGGCATCTTACCAGCTGTACATCCAGTGATGGGGCAGGTTGACTGGCACTAATTATTCCGGTGTCGCTACAGCCAGCGCTTAACATAAAATAAAAAAGGGAATAAAAATTAACTTACCAACTAACACAAACGTAACTTTAAAAAACCCTAACTATAAAATACACTTAAAAAACAAATATTTACAAATAAATATTTCAACTATTGATGTTGCCTAGCAACGCGACGACGGAGAGCGGCGCAGTCGCGCTGGCGATGGCGGCCTGGGGCGCCGCGCTGACCACGCCAACCTTTTAGGTGTCGCGTTGCATCCAAACTTCAAAATTGGAAATTCACCACAGAATCAGCTGTTCCACAGCTGACTTTTTTTTTAATCCTATAGCACAAGCACATCACCAAAATTATAACTTAGAATAACAATGTAGGCAGTGGGTTTCACTTGTATTTTATATACAATCACAACGAAATGAGAACGAAATTAGCTCGCACAACTGCACAGAAATTCGAAGAAAAATATATCTTTATCTGTCAAGCTGTCACCGACATTTGGTTTTTACGTTTTTTTGTGACCCTTTTTAAAATATCGTTTTGTAGTATTAGGGATGATGACTGGGTAAAGAAAACGAAAACTTCGTCCGTTAAATTTGTCTAATAATACTTGTTATGTTTTTAAAAAATGTATTCTATATATAATTTGAGTAAATTGAAAATATTTTTAACTTTTGATTCCCGTGTCCTAAAAATTCAATATTTTTAAAATAACTATCTAATATGATTTTACTTATATATATATATATATTTACACTGGAACGGAGATTTGTTTATAAATAAGAAATTAATAAAAACCTTTGAAGAAATTAATAAATAAATATGCAAAAGAGAGACGAAAATTGGGAAGTAATTAGTAATTAATTTAACGCCTCAAGCAACACTTACTGCAGTGTCAAACAATTAAAAAGTAAGTGGGAATACCTGAAAAAAAAAGTGCAAGAAAGGAGGCTGGGAAAATATACCGTTTATGTCGGCAGACTGGTTCACCGCCACCTCCATTGTCTACAACCAATGAATGGTTTGCTGGCATCCTAAAAGAGTCGACTTCTGGACTCGACTCTCACTGTGATGGAGTTATCTCTTTTAATATAGTTATTGAACGACTTCCGACATCAGTTTATGCCACAGTCAATGTGATGAATGCACTGATGTGGCTGAAGTACAGGATGTTGACATTGTCGAAAACGTTGAACAACCGTTTAAGCCCATAAGTTCTGAGAAAAACTTTAAAAGCCACTCCACATCAGACAAGACAGTCTTTTTTCGAATTAGGTGATAAGAAAAAAGAATTGGTTGAACTTAAAACCAAAAACATTGAGAGCAAACATGAAAGTTCTTTAATCCATCTCAGAGAGGAAAAAGTTCGTCTGGAGATGGAATTGTTGAGGAAATCTTTTGAAAATGATGAAAAACCGGAAACAAGAGCTTCATGGAGTGCAAGTGATTAAAATTAAGTTAGAAATTGATATTTTAAGGTTAAACTAGTCGGTCATTTCTCCATACAAACGTAGTATTGTAATAACTCGTCTGTTTGACGGTGTAGGTTCAAAAATAAAAATTGTATCAACTGGTGTTGTCATTATCTAGCCCTGTATGGAAGCTGAATTGGAAAATAAAAATTGGTTTGGAAGTTATGAGCGTCGATACTTCCATATTTCAACACTAATTTTAACTTATTTAGTTTACACTTTAGTTATTTAATTACGCCCAAAGGGGCGTAAATAAATATCTTATGTAGTATGATAATGGAAAAAGTGAAACCGTACAGGGATAGATAATTTATTCAAATAATTTATTTTAAGTAGATACATTCAGTAGTTTTTCCATAATATATATACGGCCAAAACTTAATTTATGAAATTTAACGCGCTCATTTACTTTATAAATCGTCGTATATAAATAAATACTAAATACAAACTAGATAAATGAATACTAAATAAATGAAACTAAATAAATTAAAAACTCTACTAAATACATGCATTTTACGCCCGCCAACGAGTTCGAGCCGTCAATTTGTGCAACCTTAAGTAAGAAAACAGAATAATGGTTCTTTAATAAAGTATTATTTTTCTATAATTTTATGGTTCTTGATTTTTTTCATATTTCACTTACAGATAATATTGATTTGAATTCTTCTTGGAGCAGAAAAATAGAAATTATTTACTGAAATTTGGTTCATCACCCCATCTTCAATGTGCCGTTAATCTAAAAATAATATTATGATTTAAAAATATTGTATGTCCATTATTTATAATATACATTTATTCTGGATTTATTATAGCTCAAGTGGTAGATTATTTAACTGACCTGTCAAATTAATTTTGTATTGAATTACTGATAATAGTTTGCCCATTTCTATAGAGTCAACATTACTATCATCATTCCTTATTTCTATCTGGATTGGTAAATCTGTTTCAGATGGAGTGGTAACTGAAATTTGGTTCATCACCCCATCTTCAATGTGCCGTTAATCTAGAAATAATATTAGGATTTAAAAAATACTGTATGTGCATTATTTATGATAAATATTTATTCTAAATTTATTATAGTTCAAGTAGTAGATTTTTTGGCCTGTCAAAGTAATTTTGAATTTAATTACTGATTATAGTTTGTCCATTCCTACTATCGTATAAAGTTAGGAACCTTACTATCATCATTCCTTATTTCTAATCAGCACACGTAGCATGAGCACTGTATAAACTAATTTTGTCAACGGAAAAATCGACATAATGACAGATAGACAATGACAATCTGTCTGTTTGTCGATTCTTACGTCGACATAGCCCGTTTCTACGGTGGATATTTTTTTTCCCGACATATGTTATGAAGCACAGCTGTAGCTATAACTACAGCCTCTGTACGGTTTTGTTTTAATCTAAGCTTTGAGCCAATACATGGGAATCGTCATTTCCATACTCCATATGAACGCTCATCTGTATTTCTTGTTTTAATATGACTCTTATCATACAATATTCCTCCTCAATATTTCTTATTCTCGTAAAATTTACAAAATATGTTTTCTAGTTCTTCATTTCTTGGCATTTGTATAAACATCCATACTTGAGAAGCGTGGGATACTTTGAAAACGCATTTACATACGGTACTTGTATGTACGCCAGCTATATCGCCCACAACATTACACTGATCCGGAGTCGGATAAAATCATAAAGCCAGCAATAATTGTTCTTTCACAGATATATAAAGTTAGCTACCTGTAAATCATGAAGCGTAGTTTAATTTAATTTATTAATTTTTTTAAATTTATTTAAAGACTTTGGAAGACTTACAGCTAAATACAGTAGTCATAAATAACAGTATGGTAATCTGACAGCCAATTACAAGTCTTCACGTCTAGAGCTTGACTGGGATAAATACACCGTGGAACAAAATATATACACAACCAAATAATGCCAAGAAAATTAGAAGAAAAAAAATGCAAATAGATCGCCTAAAAGATGTAAAAATAAATATTTTAATTGCGACAAGTTATTTACCATGCGATCCAAGATGTTAAAAATCAATTAAACTAAAGTAAAACTAAAATATTAAAACCAAAGTCAAAAGAAAATTAGGATTTAAAGAAATTCATTGATAAACACTTTTTTGCCGAGGTCACACTAGTTTCAAAAAGATCAAAGTCAAACTGTTTGCACACCTTATTAAAATACCTACTTACACGCACAACGTACGAATTTTGTCTATAGTTAGTATTTGCAAATGGGATTCGTAATGGTGGTGGTGGTTTGGAATCGTGATGAACCCCCAGATCACGAATAGTACCACAACTAGGTAATATATGACCACCAAGAGTATAAGAAATGGCTAGGACTGACCGTCCACGAGAATACGTTACAACTGAGCATTTTTTTGGATTGAGATCAAGCTTATTTTTTTGGCAGTATACTTCAAGACACTGTAGGTTAGTTTGAAATGGGATCATGTCTGCAGTCGATGATATAGTAGCGAAAATTTTCATATCATCCGCGAAGCACAGTAACTTGGATGAGGTCAGACAAGAGTCGATGTCATTTACATAGATGATAAATAATAATGGACCGAGCAACGAACCTTGAGGTACTCCGCTGGGGACTAAAACCCAGCTAGATATATAATTATTCAGTACCACAGCTTGCGACCTGTTTTCTATGTAAGAAGAAAACCATCTGAGTAAATCTCCCCGTATACCGATGCCCTCTAACTTGCGTAATAGGATGACGTGGTCAATTCTGTCGAAACACTTACTATAGTCTGTGTAGACTACATCTACTCGTTTACCGTGGTCCATTGCGTCAGTGATGTAGTTAATAGGCAAAATAAGATTGGTGACAGTAGATCTACCTTTGAGAAAGCCGTGTTGAAAGGGACTAAATGATTGTTCCAGAGCAGAATATACCTGGTTATAAATAATCCTTTCGAAAACCTTGGCAATAATACACAATTTGGAAATCGGTCTATAATTGGTAATTTCTGTTTTGACTCCTTTCTTATGTATAGGCGTTATGAATGCCGATTTCCAAAGTTTGGGGACAACACAAGCATCTAAAGATTTTTTAAATAGAATTGAAATAGGAAGTGCAATAGATGTAGCGCACCGTACGAGAAGCTTGGATGAGATATTATCCGGACCTGGTGCTTTGGATGTATCTAAATTACGAAGCAAGTTGACTATGTCTTCAATGTTCACCGTTATACGACTGATATCGGACGACAAGTTTGATGGTTCAGTAGAAGAGGTAGAGGAATTAGAGGAATTAGAGCTACCCCCATGACTAAAACTACTACGTAATTAATTAAGACTACTGTTGACATTTCCAAAGAGTGATTTTTTTGTGTAAATAAGACCTGCGGGTAGATAGCTGCTTTCCTAAAATAGGTACATTAGTTAATTCTTTAAGTACTGGTAGTCGTGTAAAATACTAACTGAAGATAAACTTACTTTGCTGTGATTGGCGTATACCTACCTTGCAACATCATACTGAGGTATGTAACTGTTTCCTTTGAAATTCTGTATCGGAACAGGAAATCAGCGTCGTCCCACAAGAAATAGTTTTTTCAAATATTAAACTTTTTAAGCTTACGCGTCAAGTAACTTACGATAAGTTCATCGTCTGACGAACTTGAACTTTGACAGAATGAATATCGTGATAACATTTTAATACTAAAATAAAATCTAAGTATAAATGCAGTGAAACCTCCTACAGATTTGACACAATGACAGTGACCAGCGCCTTATTGAGCAGTAACAGTTAAAAGCAAAAGTAACAGATAAACCAACAGCTAAAATTGTGAAGAAACGAATTTAACCTTTACTTTTACTTTATGACGTTACTTTGGCCGTTACTTTTGATGAAGAAACTGGCTGTATATCTTTGTTTCGTCAAGATAAAATGCTTCTCGTAAAATCAATTTCGGTGAAACACCAGACCGCGTCTTCCTAATCCAATTTGTAACCTATAAGCAAGGTTATTGGAATATAGGACTGGAATAGAACAAAAAGATCCAATCAAACAAAATTGGCGTCGCAATAGGGGCGACGAATCGCAAACCGTGGATGCGAACCCATGCTGGGCCTTGTACGAGCTATCTATACCGACAAAGGGGTTTCCTTCACTTATATCACCAGTCATGTGATCATTTACTTTATTTTATGGGATATAATATTATGTAAATGGATATACCTAGTCATTTTTTACCGTGCTTGAATCGACAACAGCTGGTTCTAATTACTAAAGCATAAGTCAGTTCTAGAAAGTAACTACTATAGCCATTAAGCACTTCCAAATTATGTCGATATTAAAACGCGTAATTTGCAGCAAGTTGTCTTGTACAATAGGTACCTGAATGGTAAAGTGAAAAGTTACTGATGAAGTTAAGAAGTTCGGCTAACTATTAACATTTCTCATAATCGTCGCGTTCGAGTACTCGAAAGTTTTGTAACAATTCTCGCAACAGGTTAACAAAGCCACAGAGCCGTTGTCGGGGTGACAATCGAGGTTTTAATTCCGCCATTTCAAACTGCAATTATTGCCTGAACTTTGTGAACGTGAGAAAATGGCAGTTGTAATCAATCAGACACGTCAGAACTTACGAAACGATGAACAGCTTGGAGTAAAGGTAGTCGCATAAACCTGTATAGATGTTTGACTAGTTAGTATAATATTGTTTTATACTTCTATATGCAAAACTGCTCAGGGCAGCGAGGCTGACTCATACCGCGTTCGACAAGTTTATAATAGATTTCGGGGCGCACACGGCGGCTCAAGCAGCTGACGTCATAAGCCATTAGTCGACCGACGACAGTGGAAAACCTCAAGGGTCACGAGTTCACCCGCGACACATGGTGAGAATAGTCCGGGTGCGGACGAAACTTTCACCGCATCTCTCCCCGCACATTTATCTCTTAACAGCGAAACTGTTTTGTATATCCTTTTGCGCGTTGGCCACGGAAGGGCCTAAATAAGTCGCAATTTACTGCACATTATGGTTTTTTCGTCACCTGCTTTGTTTGAATTAATAGAAGTATTCCACACTGGGCACCTGTTTAAATGGTACCTGAGTGAATGGCACCTATCAATATTTTTTCACAGGTGGAATAATTTATTAACTAAGATTTCATTCCACAAATGGCATCTACGGATCAGTAGGTAGGTACTAGTGTTGGGACGTTTATGTTTTTAGGAAATCATTATCAAATGCTCGTGTTACTACTATCGGTTGCAAACAGAAAAAGAAAGAAAAGCATTACAAACAAGCGTTAGTCATAAAACTTTTAAAAGATCAAAAGTAAAAATAAAAAGACATTTTAAAATAACCCAGCAAAAGTACTAGGCTAGCATAAGTTTAAGGTGGTATGTATACATATTATAAAGGGTGTAAAACACCTCTGAACGAAGCCGAAGGGCACTGGTTCTCCCTGTCATTGCGATCATTTTTTTGTCCTACACCATACCTGGGAACCTTTTAGTTACGGAGATATTAGGGGTCAAAGTACCAACTTTTTGACAAGTATTTTTTTAAATACAAGTGTTTAATGTAAATTTTTACTTTAAACACCTCCACGACCCTCGTGCTATTCAATCCGTCCATCAGCACAATGTTTTGAGTGCTTTACATTGAGTTCTACCACAAAACATGATTTTACACCACTCAAAAAAAGTCGTTTCCCAGCAATAATTTTTGCGTAAAGAATGCTTGGTTGACGGCTTCGTGATGAGGTGATTTACACGGTGTATGTGTAGTTCTGGGTAGGTAAGTAGAACTTAAACGACATCATGCGACGAGTTCTTGTCACCATCGGCGTTCCAGCTGTTTTAGAATCCAATGGCTTGGCACGCGGCGATGACTAAAATATTTTTGCTGTTGAGTGTATATTTACACATGAATGAGCGTTCAACATATTGTTATTATATTGTTTGGTGCTATGCTAAGGAACCCAGTGCGTGGCCGGTTTCTTAAAACATTCGAATGGATATATAATCTGTCAGATAATCAGCGTTGCTATAATGATCTGACGTCAAGGGAGTGATACATTTCATTTGAAAATAAAACTACAATATTGGAGCCCGTTGCCAGTGGCAGCAAACAAAACCCACGCATTAATTACATTTCCAGCAAAAAAATATAGTCTTTACTAAAATATGAAAATAGACAGTACAGAACATTCAAATGTTACAAAACGAGAAAATGTGTTATAGCGGTTCGTGCTAAGACCTTGTAGTGGGTACAATAACAGTAAAGAAGAAGTATTAAATAATACGGATCCCACCTGAGGCAGCCATGATCAGCGCTGAGACTGAAATAAAGAAGGCTATAGGTGAACTTCGGCAAAACGCTGCTACCACTGATGCTCCTTTGCCAACGTTATACAAAAACAAAGTAAACAATTTACTCGATCAATGGTGATTGTCCAAATTGAAAAAATATTAAATCTGGCTTTTATTTATAACAAAAGAAACAGAGCCTTTAAAAATATACTTGTGACGCACAGTCTATCGGTCTACCCTATAGCAAAACTTTTTATGTAATAATATAATTTTTCATAACTGCGGATAGCATAAACTTCATTTCGCAGAAAATCGTTTGGCAGACACTAATTTATATATCTTTTTATGTAATAATATAATTTTTCATAACTGCGGATAGCATAAACTTCATTTCGCAGAAAATCGTTTGGCAGACACTAATTTATATATACACTGCTTCCTAAAACATATTTATTACCTGAGTTGCATCTAATAGGTAACGCTCAATAAAACAGTTGACTGGTTTTTATTTCACTTGAAGAAGCATGCAAACAGGCAAACAAGGATACACCATGTATGCAAGCAAGCATGCAGAATGCAAGCGAGCATACAAAAAGCAGCAGGCATTGTTTCTGTCACAGTTTCGGCGTTGTGGGCCTCTGGCAGTCCCACGCGAGCTTATAGCAGATGGTTTTAACACTCGCCACCGCAGCATCGACTCGCTGGCGCCCTTAGCCGGCCAACCTTAGCCACGGCCGGCCGTACCTTCGCGGGTTTAAATTACACTCTAGGGGTAGGGCAGACAAGACTACGTGGAATCGGTTTTGCAGCTATTCGTTCCTATCACAAACTTTTGTATTTATTTATTATTATAATAACGTATTGACTTTTTAAGATAATAGTTAAATTTAAATTTAAAATAATAATTTGTAGTAAAAAATGCTATTTTATAGAAATGGCATTATGCTTAGTAAGAATTTTTATATGTATTAATTCTATGATTTTTTAAATTTTACTTGGTATGTTTGTCAAGTAAAATTTGTACTAAATATAAGAGTTTCAACCCTAAACGGCTCGAAAATATACATAGTTTAGCTAGCAATTAGGTAGTTTAGTTAGCGAAAAATATTGATAAGTGCCGTATGTGGAATATCAGGTGCGATTTAAACGAGTGCCCAATGTCAATTAATGTAATTTGCGACGGTCTACAACTATGTACCAATCACCGATATGTATAGAATTTAAACTACGAGGTTAGTAACTTCCATGCTTTTTGTATTTAAAATAACAAACAATATTAATTTGCCATGTAGTAATAAGTTATTCGCTTTAATAAATTCCCATTTTTAGGGTTCCACATCCATCTCAACATTCTCATCTCTGCTGCATGCAATCTTTTTCATCCATCTTCTTCACTGCCCAGCATTTCGATCCATACAGTACGACAGATCGTATCACGGACTTGTATATTTTCCCCTTTAACTTGAGGGGCATCCGCGGGTTGCAAGTTGTACCAGTGACCTGTCGCCATTTCATCCATCCTGAGTTGATCCGCTGCGTTACCTACGTCCCGGTCTACATCGCCATCTCCTTGGACAAGCGACCCGAGGTACAAATTACCAGTCGTCACCAATTTACCAGTCGTCAGGAAAATAAGAAAAACGTAAAATATTTGGATCTAATTTATTTTTCCGCGCTTGTGACGTCTGTAAAAACTGGTGTCTATAGAGGCGGAAAATAAACTGAAAACTCTTTATACTCGTATATTACATAGGCCGTTGATGCCAGCATCTACAGGTTTGATCATTTTATTCTAAACAGAAATATCTTACCCAGACTGCACTAGGTTGTTATTCTAGTGCAGTCTGGGTAATATTGTAACCTTTAAATGATAAAAACTACGAAGTCTTCATATGTCGAGTTATAAAACTTTATATTTTAGCAAAAAGAAACCTACACGCAAAGGCTGATGAAGCTGATGCTAAGAATGATGTACTAAATCAACCGTTTTAACGTCACGTGTCCCTTGCACCAAGTACAAAATTATGTATTTGTATACGTTCTCGAAAACGGCTCTAGCGATGTCGATAAAAGTTGTAATTTAGGATTTGAGTTACGGGGGCGAAAAATTGATCTACCTAGAACTCATATCTGGGTAAATTAGTTTTCCTTATTTTCACCCGAGCAGAGGTCGCTCTCGGTCGCTTGCCAAGTACTTAAGATTAATCAGTAAATTACTTTCCCACCCTTAAGTTTTTTTAATGTACGTAAAAGTGTAAAATTTCCTTTGAGCAACGTTAGTATTATAATGTTCAAGACAATTCTCTTTGTAACATTTTATTTTTCAACTCAATTATATTAATTAAATGAATATGATTGTTTTTGATAATAATTCTTTTGCTATCGGTTGAAATGTCGTGATACACAAAACCGTATATTATTTACTTACCTACCCACTAAACTATACCATTTCATTAGATATGTATGTATATTATTGTAAGTATACCTTTTTGGGCCACCCACTCACGCAGACGAAAAGAGTTTTTATTTTTTGCCTCTTCCGAGCACGCTTTGTCCCTTTTTCGATCCGCTTGTTTTATATGGGGCGTTTAATTCGATAAAATTCGTGTGGACTCGAATTGGTTTAGGAGAGCTGGGAAATACACTGGGATATAAATGCTCCTGCCGATGTCAAACTGAGTATATATTTATGTTGTATGTATGCTTCCTTTGTTGAAATGTATACTTCTGTTTTCTTTTTTTAAATTAAAAAAGATATTATTAGAAGATATTATTAGGTGTTTATATTACTGTTAGTAACACCAAATATTGAAAAAAGAGTCATTAGGTATATACAAGTGTTGTATTATTATTTTGTTTAATACTGTGAATATGAGAACTTGTTGTTAGTTTTTTTTTGTCGTTTTGATTTTGTTTCTTTAGTTTGATTGTCTGGCCGTTTTTAGTACTTTAACCGCGGCCTTCCCAAGTGTCCTTCCGTTGGTATTTTCGACCTGTCGTTGAGCTACATGGGTTATGACTAATGTGTCAATCTACACGATCACTGACAAAAGCTTGCAAATCTGTGTGGTTCTTTCTTCAAAATACCAAATCTGCATGGTCCTCACATGACTGGCCAATGTCTGGACTTTCAAAGAGACTGTTTCTTCTATCCTGTTTGTAGTAGTTAGGTACGAAAAACCGGCCTTATCTTATTTATAAGAAAGTCGACATGTAAAAGTGTTTTTAAAAAAATATTTGCAAAATGAAAATTTTTTATCATTTCCCAACATATTAATTGAGCCAGTCAACGACACTTATAAGATTTCGTTAAACATTTACCATCAGGATTACTGAGACTTCAGCAGCTGTACCAGACTATGCAGCCAGGCCGTACTACGTTCCGCATCGCACTCGTGAAGAGAATTAATAACGCTTCTGATGCCATGGAATTCTTGTTGGCTTTAGAACAATACGACCGTTGGGGAAACAAGCGGATAGTACTAGATTGCAATGCGAAAAACGCCAAAAGCATATTGGTCGAACATGTTCGGAAAGTGCAATTGGGACGCAGGACCTATCACTACATGCTCAGCGGACTGGTGAGTATCGCTTGTTCTAGCGTTTGGCCTAGATTACAAACCCAGTTTAAATTTTTTCGTTTGTTTTAATGCTCTGAAAGGCACATTCAAGCTTCACAGTTGTATGGTATCCGATATTGGGTATTTCTACTATACTCTTGCTTACAAAACGTGGATAGGAATAGTTTTACTCTTTCGATACCGCAACCAAAATTATCTGTGAGCGCAATACGAAATTCGAAATTAAATAAAAATATTATGGTTGGCAGAAAGTGGAAATAAGTTGGAAGAGAATAAATTTCATATTTCGGTGTTCGAAAATACATTGTGTGTAAAAATAAAGTGTTTATAAATACAGTCGTTTAACGAACGATTGCATGTTTGCAAAATGTTAACGAACTAACTGACGTGTACTGGTACAGTGAAGATTGTGTTGGGTTTTATTATTCGCACCGGAACAACGCAATTACTTGAAACAAGAACTTAAATTGGCCCATTAACAGGTTATGGACGATCATTGGGAGAACGAAGTAACAGAATACGGCGCAGTCAATATAACTGGGTTTCGCATCGTCGACCACTCGCGCAAGATTGTGCGCGATTTCATGGACGGTTTGCGGCGAATGGACCCTCGGTTCAAGGGGACCATATCGGTAAGTGCTTATATTACCTCACGCCACTAAGTGTAGGGGTATTTGTAGGTTTTGCCAACTTCGATCAATGTGCGTTGATGACCAGCTTGTTTTTCCATTTGTCGGAAAACACCTGAATATATTGATTTTTCCATAAATTTAATCAGGTCTTTCAACAGTTCCTTTAGTTAACTTAGCTTGTAGAATAATAATAATACAATAAAAATAAATAATAAACCTTTCGTATAGTTTCACTGGTACAAATTTTATTTTGGATTCTTGCTTTTATACAACTTCCTGTTGGTATATGAAATTGAAATATTTTATTATCTTTTAATTCTGATGACACTACGAAACCATGTGTATTTATTAAACATGAACCGACGCTGCAGCCAGATCAATCTGTTAAGATTTTTTCTAATGTTACTGGTAACATTAGAAAAATTCAATCAAAATAATTACCTGTATCTGACATCCAGTCTTACCAAGGGTTATTGTGTTACCCAGTTACTGGATTGTGGAGGTAAGATAGGAAGTCGCTTCATGTAAAATATGTAGATTTATTTTATTTTAGTTTGGAAAAATTTATCTACACTTAATACGACCTATTTTGTAACTTCTGGTTGAAGCATTACAATAATTTAAATTTTAAAAACCGCCATTTTTTTCAATGACATATTCTAGTTTTGTTAGATTTCTGACATATCACATCTTCCTAGTATTTGAAAATATTTTAATATAAACTTTATAAGGACTCCGTCGTTTAATTAACACCCAGCTCCTAAATAAGCTACTGGTACTCAGCTGCATCCGGTTAGACTGGAAGAAGACTTCAAGATAGTTTGGGAAAAGGCTAGACAGATGATGATTAGACTATTTAAATACGTCATCGTTAGTCTTTATATAAAATTCACGTAACAGTCAAACTGAAAACTTCTTTTTTTTTCAATTTCCCAACAGAATGTTAGAGCTCCTAGGGATAGACTTGTGTACCGTTTAATTGACATGCCTGACCACACGGCCAGGATATTCTTTCAGAATACGTGACGTGAAACAAGTTTCACCCAAACTTGACATCTGCGTCACTCACACGAAAAACATCTGCCACAAAAATAGGGTTAAAATACACATAACATTGGGAAATAGATCATAATTATTGTTGAATAATCGATGTAGTAATGTTAGCTCGATCACAACCTGCTAATAATTATTCATTCATCGTCTAAACGGAAAAATGAAATAATTGGATTGCATGTTAATATGCATTAAAAGTAATTTTGAATTGCTCAGAACCACTCGTAGACCTTTTGGAGGGAATTCCAAAAGAAATATAACTTAATGCCATATTATATTGTCTAGCAAGAGAAATTGTTTCTAATTTCATATTGCAGTTAGTGGTTTAATAATAATATGTTAACGCATGACTACCAAGGGTTTGCAAATTTTATAAAGATTTTATTTAAATGATGTTTATCGAGCAAATAATAAAATTACAATTTATTTTCTTATCAAGAGTTAAATACTTAATCTCATAGTACTTGAGAGCGTATCGGAGTGTGAACCTTAACTCTTTCGTATCATCCACACAACATACTAAGGATTAAAGTATAAACACTTCATGGTACGTCATTATAGACACTTAATACTGTCGATGTAAAACTTGAATGTAAAATATGAACGAAATATAACGATATCCAGATGTAGAACATAAAAAAACACGGGGTGTAACTGGCATATCACGAAGAAAATTTTGGCATGAAGTAATAACGCGTTTATGTAAATTTCACTAACTTACGTACACCCTAATGAAACAGAGAGTGGGGCGCGCCTGCATAAATTATTATTCCATATGATCTCCCTTTTCAGGGTATATACACTTAGGCCTTTTTCGACTCCGCAACGCTCAGGAGGATTCCTCTGAAGTAAAGTTAACTCATCACACTTGTTAATACGTTTTCACCGCTTTAGTACCTACGCTGAACTTAGGCCAATTATCTAGATAAATTAACGGTTATGCAAGGCTTAAGATGAAGTCGTGGTAGTTGTTAACAAGAAAGTTAACTGCTATACACATTTTATAATGTAATAATATATGTCTGAAGTAGTTAACTTTCATATTTGTAATGTAAGTCGGATATTCTATAGGTTTATAAAAACGGCAAGGGCTTGTATAAATATAGATCTGGAATTTATTGTAAAGGAACCGTCAGTCTTTTCAAAATATATAGGTATGATTATGAATGATGTCAACCTATGGCTTAAATCGAATTAGAATTAAAAATATTTTTCTTTTCATTTCAAAATAGGCGGAGACAGCCCTTATGTATGATGGAGTACAAGTGTTGATGGACGCGTTAGGGAGATTATGGAGGAAGAAGCCAGACGCGTTCAGGAGTGCTTTGCGACGCGCTGCGGGACAAGCAAACTCAACTAAAGTCATTGATTGTAACCCTGGTAAAAGCTGGGTGGTACCGTTTGAACATGGTGACAAAATTTCTAGACTAATTAAAAAGGTACATTAAACTCAACACTTTGACTTAGCTTAAGGCCGGGGCCGCACTGGTACGGCGACAGCGACGCGACGGCGATTTCGTGAAAGCAAACTCATATAAAGATATGTCGGGAGCCGCACTGCAGAAACGACAAGCGAAATTTATTTGTTCATGTCGTAAAGAAATTTCAAAAGTTCTACAAGCAATGAGGGTGTCCGCAACATTAAATAAAATTATTCAATTGCAACGACACTTCAATTTCGTACGACAAGCAGCAGTGCGACGGCGATTTGTCACGATTTGCAACAAAAAGATGATCAAGACAATGATCGCTTAAACTGCTTGGTGCGGCCGACGCGACGTAGCAACGTAGCGGCGTTTCGCTGGCTTTCCGCTTTTTTTCGCCGCCGCATCTCTGTCGCCGTACCAGTCCGGCCTAATAAGTTACATCATAACAATTAAAATTATATAGTAAGTGAATAATTAAATAGGATTCTGTATGTTTTAGACGGATATCGAGGGTCTCACCGGAAATATCTCGTTCAATGAGGAGGGTCACCGACACAATTTCACTCTGCATGTGGTTGAGATGACTGTCCAGAGTGCAATGTTAAAGGTATGTAATGTTATAATGTATATGTGGCCTTTATTGCTATTTTATATCACGAAAAGAAAGATTGTCTATATCCATAATTAGGTTTAATATATTTTATTCTCAAGAATACAAAAGAGCCACTTACATGAGAACATATGATAATATTATTATATGTATATGTTAATATTATTATATATATTATTCTAGGTAACGGTCTCCATTACAAAACAATGTGTGTAGTCTTAAAATTATTTAGTTTTTAAATCGGTTTGGGATACACGTTCAACGTTTTTATAACGAAACTCGTTATAAATTATTCAAACAGACAGTATGAACATGAACAAGTCAGATCCATTTTATGAGCGTTATTAAATTTCCGATGAACTTTTCAAATCCGTTAGCAGGTACAGGTACTTTCAGCAAAGGTTAATTTTAACTTTATTTCACCCTACTTCTGTTCCACAGCTCGCTAATGATTTCCTGGCGTCCATAAATCAATGCGTACAAAGTTTTGGAGCCATTCTTTCAGTCGCCACTTGAAACTTTCAAAATTTGTTTTGGTTGGACCCCTGTTTTTTTGTAGACAACTGTTTTAATCTATTACATGATTTATGAAGATCCACATAAAACCCCAGGTTCCTTATTGAAAAATGATATGCGATTTAAAACTCCAGGTCAGTTGGTGACATATATATTCCACTGATATTGTAACTTTATTTCCCTGCGTTAGGTTGCTACATGGAGCGATACTCATGGGCTGCAAATGGCTTCACCTAGATATGTTCAGCTTCGTCCACCCGCCACGTACGATACTAACAAAACCTACTCTGTGACATCGGTTCTTGAAGAACCCTACCTGATGCAGAAGCCAACAGAATTCGGTCAGAAAGAAGAATTATTCGGATTTTGCAAAGACTTGATGGAGCTGATCGCGAAACAAATGGGAATCAAATGTATGTATTTTTTTTATTTGCATCTTTGTTTTCTTTCTGTAAGACTCAAATTTGAACAAAACGTCAATTCGGAATCCTTAATTTTCTTATTTGTCCTAAATTATACGACCATTGAGTGTCTAAACAATAATTAAGCACTTTCCTGTAATGTGTAAATTTTGTATGATAGTATTTTACATAAAAATGTTAATTCTTCCTTAATATTTAATTATCCTTTTGTGTCCGCAAACAAGTAGTAACAATTGTAAGCCCATATCTATTTTATAATGTATATATTATTATATTAAACTTCTCTTACACTGCGATACATTTTAATTGTACAACGCATTCATTTTAATCTTCAAAATTTTAAAGAATTTCGATTTTACTGACAGTTTGACTTTACAGTCTGACTCCTGTCTGACTTAATAAAGATATTTAAGCTAAATAGGTACGCTCGACAAAACTAAAATAGAAACGGCTTAAGCTTGTCAAAATACATGTAGGTCTACTCATTTATTTATGAAAAAGTAGAATAAAATGAAAGGACAATGCCAGAACCTCTATAGAGCTTTGACCTATCAAATAAAAGTTGGTCTACAGGCATGCCAAATGTAGCATTCTATTGCTGCTTTTTTAGTGATAAGTAATAACATGTTTAAATGCCTTTAGAACTTGCGGTATAAGTTTACAACTAAGAACAATTAATTGAAATTACATTGAATGTCAATGAATGACTTTTTGACATGAAAATTAGCGCGTCAATCATCAATGACGGTCCGTTACCCTTAATCACCTAATCACTATCGCTCAATTGCGAAATAATTATTAGAATATACATTCATAAAAATGTATGTTAAAAAAACATTATTTTCATTAAGTAATGTGTATTTATTCCGAATATTTATTCCGATGTATTTTTTTTTACTAAATAACTCGTTTTGTTCCGCGTGTATGCGTACTAAGTAACGCAGATGGTCGCGATAAAAACAGGAAATAGGACTTCGGTTTTTTAAATTCCTTTTATTACTAACTTTTTATCCGCAAGTGTAACAGAATAACAGTTTAATAACCATGGGTCCTATTTTCATTGCATAATTTTGATTAATTTACATTTCTTGTAGGCTAATGAAAGTTAGGGCAGGAACTGGCATTGTCATTTTAAATATCTTTTGTAATTTGAACTTTTGTTTAAGACAAAATAAAGCTGTCGAAGGATGACAAATATGCTAATAATGCTACACCAGATATTTACACCGGCGTAGTTGGCGACATCATGAGAAAGGTACGTATTTAAACATTTAAAAAATATATTGATACATAAGTTAACAAGCAATAAAGAACAAAACTAAATGCTACAGTATTTTGTTATTTACAACTCTTGTCTATACATTAATCTTTTAATTATACAATGGTGTTGTTTTATATCCTCGTCAAAATTCAGGAGGTTGTCTCAAAAGATATTAATAATCAATTGAAATTACTGTACCCAGTTAAATATTAATAAACGCTGATTTTTTGTTTGTTTAAGTTTGTCAGTATTTCAGAATAAACCCCTTAACGTGGTTTAGGGAATAAGAAATTATTAAATAAACGTTTGAGACTGTTTGTATGTGTGAAAGCGTGGTTTTAGGGCGAGGATCAGACGGACCGCGTTTAAAACACGGATGGTTCACACTTCCCGATTTCCGTAAATAAGAAAAAAAAACCTACCTATTTTATTATTGATTTGGGTTGAGAATCACTAGCATAGTTACCTCCTTGAATTGGAGGAGGATGCAAAACAACACCTTGTAGTTCTATTCAAACTTTATGTCAACTCGGAAGTTAGCTGCGAGTGACGGTCTGCGCAGGTATAACGATTCAAAGTTTATGGCGGCTCGGTACATATATTATTTTACAGTTTTCCTAAAAACGCGGGTGGGGTAGGTGTTCTATCATTCCATGCTAGACTCATTTTGTTACCGTAGTATAATAATTTATAAGAGGACACGGATGAAAGATTATAGGAGTACATAGGATAAATTGAACAATTCCAAAAATATGAACTAAAAGAATCTTACTATCGACATTTTATTCACTTGTGAGAGAGAAAGACGAAATGATATTAACTAACACGGTAAACAAAGAAGACGGTTGATGTCTCGCTAATAGAAATATTATTACACATACACTCTGGTAATGTAATAACGCGGGGAAGTCACAAACTTTACGACTGTTGTCGGTGGGATGTATTACATTATGACCAATGCTTCTGCCCTAAACAAAAAAATACATACAAACACACCGACTACGTACAATGTTATACGGGATTATTTTAAAATGGAAGCACGTACGTAAAAAGTAAATCTCAATTCCATTAACCACCTGCACTACAAAGGCTAAAGTTTGTTTAGGGGATTTATACTCCGAGATAAATAAAGCCAGTTTATTGAAAGAAGATCGGCATTTTGGAGCCATTTTTATTTTAGAAATGTTAATTAATGAAAGTATGTACTGCAGCAATAACGGGGCTTTTCTTTCCATGACTTTTTATCAACATGCCTGATCGCATGCAGGCTGTAATCGGACGCGAGGTGGAAATACCAGCTATTAATTTTAAGTACCATAACCTTATTTTTTAAATTTCATTCAAAAACATTTTTATTATAACTCAGAGCTTAATATTTTTTTTTTGTAATTTTGTAAAAAAATATAGTTAAGTTCTTTTAAGTTAAGTAATGATTGGCATTTAGGTAAGATTTGAATAAACATTTTAGTTTTACAACAATTAAACCCTGTTTCGCGTGTTATTTTGATAATAAACCACATAACGCGCCAGTTTCCGCGCCGCTGAGTGTATTACTAGACAAGCCGTATAAATGGTTGCGATAGCTTATCTGATTTGTTCCATCAAATCTAGGCCATTTTGGGTAAACTCCTATCTTTGGAAACACAAGAAAAGAGAGAAGAGAAGAGTTCGTTTGAAGGCAGCCTATTACTCGATTTGCAGTATGTTTAATGTTACTAAATAATATTGTTATTTTAAAAATATTAATTATTGACTACTGTTATTAATAATAACGTTAAATACGCGCGTAAAGATGTTTTGGAGAATCCCGCTTTAATGGCAGCATTCAAAGTTAAGTCGTCTATCATAAAAGAAAAGAATTTATTAGTTAAACCACTCTTATTTGTTTCGTGGTGAGGTATAAAATATGACAAATGCACTCAGTCAAGGTGTATAGAGATGATAGAGGCTAAAGCAATGACGTAGATTACAGTTACGACTGTCATGTTTCAGGAGTAATAGCGATGATGATATTATGTCCGCGTCGGTGGCCGCTCAGTTTTTTGAAGAAGTTCTTCAAAGTGTATAATGTTAAGAAATTCATCAAAGACTATAATGTTATGCTGCTTAAAAAAATGTTTTATGCAACGTCGTAATTGATGTTACTTTTTGCCTAGTCTATGGCGCAATACACATGGCCGACGGGTACATACTCGTAAACGCGGTCGAGTTCGCCCGTCTTCGGACATACTCGTCCGTCTTCATTGTTTGTTTTTTCGCAGATGTAAGCTTTTATTCCATTGCGCCGATTAAAGAATAAGCCGACCCAATCATAAGATAATGTGATGGGTTGTGCGTGTTGTGTGGCCTCCGCAGCCTGAATACCTAGGCAGATCTTAATTTTTTATGTAATATACTTGTAATAAAATATACGGATTGTTGGATTCTATAATAATGAAAATGTTTTTGAATGATATTACGACTGACGTTGTTGTTTATCATAAACTGTTAAAAGGATCGTTTTACGCTCGATTTCAATTGACAGGGGAGCGTTGTTGGCCCACGCGACAAGGGTGGAGGTTATTCAAGCCAAAAGCAATATTATAAAAATATGCTGTTACTATCTTTTACCTTAATTGGTCCGAGATCATTTTTTGAGAGTATTTTTACGAATGTACGCGAGCTCTAAGTGTGGTTCCCAGATTATGTGGCGGGATGCCTTCATTATTTAATGCTCAACGAAGCAACGTCCTCCGCCTGCGGATGCTGTACATTTTTTGCTCAATATCAATCTCAGTGAAGTATGAATAGACGAGTTTCCTCTATATTATCCCACAGTAGAGCAGTAAAAGTTTATTCGTTTCTTTTTTCCGTTGCGGTGCGGAGAAAATGGGCGTCCGCGGCGGAAAAAATGTAGCGCGCCAGTGTTGCACATTTATCCAAATCCACAATTTTGGAGCACAAAACTCGGTGACTTTTTACTTACCGCAATGAATAATGGCTGGAGCGCATTGGAAGAGTCGGTGGTTACTTAAACGTGCTTGGCGCACCATGATCACGCTTCGAGGTACATTCTCGATGGCAAACTTTATTTGTAAACAAACTAGTTGCCAAGAAAGAATAAAAATTCCTTTTTCACAACTGGTTGCGAAACTCAGTTGCCAAGGCGGCCGAAAGGCAAAAACCTAAATTGGGGTTTATTAAGTAAACGAATTTATCTGATCTACTAGGTAAGCAATCTTAAGACTTACATTAACATTTAGAATAATAAGGGACTTGATGCAGGCTTGAAAATACTGAGTATTGAAATAAACTAACAGTACACTGAAGCCACCACCACTACTTAAGAGCGTTTACACTTTACGACATTTCATACAAACTATCAAATCCTTATTTTCCGAAATGTCTGAACCGATTTTAATGAAACTTCATACGCATAAACAGGATAGGATAGGTCTATACAAAAACAATTTTGAAAAATAATGTTACAGCTAAATTAGTCTGATTATAAATTATCAATAGAAACAGAAATTTATAATTATCTTTTATTTGAAAGACATTTTGAAGATATTTTTAGTTTTTTTTTTTCAGAACTCTGCATTCTGCTTGTGCTTATGAAGTTCCATTAAAATCAGTTCAGTCATTTCAGAAAATAAGGACTCTAAAATTCGTATGAATTGCCGTAAGGTGTGCTCTTAAGCTGTTCTGCCTCAGGAGCTTTAGAGCTATATTCTTAGGAAAGTGGTTTATGAATGATTGAGGGAGAGTAAATAAGTAGTAACTAAGAAATGATTGTTAGTTACTTAGTAAAATTTGTAGAAAAAAAGTGTCCGCACTAATAAACTTTACTTTAATACCGTCAGTTCCGTTCCAACAGCCAAACCGTGAAGACAGTTTTGTGGTGCAAAGTTTGTAAGAAACGTTTTTATAAACTGAAATAAATTTTGATAAAAAAAAAAAAAATACATTTGTTTTATGAGTTTGAGACGTTTTTAGTAGTTATGTCGGTATCTCTTGTCCTTTCTCGTTTCAGTCTCCCTAAGTTAACGAAGAAATTTGACGGCAAATCTAATATCAAGTGAAGGTTTGCCCTTAAAGCTCTTTGTCTCCATATGACTCGGGTCGTGTGTGCGCTTTATGTTATTTCATAGCTTGTCTCAATGTCTAATGAAATATTTGCGGGGGTTAGTTTCCCTTATCTCGGGTGTTACTTTATGTAAGGTACCTACATGAGGGAGACGTAAATACAACTATATTCAGTAAAACTGAGTGCACCGACTCGTGACCAAATGTCAGTGTCCATTTCTTTGCGATAGATGGGTTTTTATTCAGTATGTGTCATGGTTCAACAGTAACATATCAAAATCAAATCAAATCAAAAGTCATTTATTCAAACTAGGCTGATAATTAGCACTTTTTGAACGTCATAACTACAAGAGACAGTCCCCCAAAACGTCCAAATATCCAAATAAAAATCAGCAATATGTATCTATATAATAAAAACTAACTTAAATATGGCAACATGGGAAATCCAAATTAAATAGGTATGTAGTTCACTTTGTATCTCTTATATTACCTTAATTCTTAAGTACTTTGTATTCTATGGTGATCCTTTTGACAATTTATCAACATTTATGGCATTCTTTACGTTTTGCAGCAAACGAATTGTTCGAACTTTTTTATCGATAGATTATTTATTTCGTTTTAACCTTTCGAATTTCTTTAAGAATCGTGTTCTAATGTAGCTATTCAAACTTCCTAAGTGAAGTAAAAATATTAGAAGTCGCTATTTTTAAAACAAATTGAAATAATAAATGCCGTTTTTAGGAGGCCGACATAGCGGTCGCCCCTTTAGCCGTAACACCTGAACGTGAGAGATTAGTGGACTTCAGCGAGCCGTTTCTCTCAATGGAAACACCGATCACTTCCACAAGGACGCCGAAGCAGTTATCGGACACATTCAGTTTCCTACGACCATTATCAAAAGAAATATGGGTGAGTCGCCGTTTTTGTGTTCGTTTTATAAGTTTTTTCTTTCTCGTGAGTTCAGTTTTATACATCTGATCTAGTATTGTGTAAAAATAACAAAAACGGTCAAATTACTAAATACCTTTGTACTTTTGTAAAAGTTTATGGACCAATACCAATTTATACATTAAGCATATTTTAAATACAACTATTATAATATTTACCGCAGTGGTTGAGCGATCGACTGCCGCGCTGCGTGTCGAGGGTTCGATCCCCGCACGGAACAAACATTTGTATGGCCTAGAGATAACTGTTCCGGGTCTGGCTGTTTGTCTATGTGAGTTTAAATATTTTACAATGCACTCACGATACAGGAGAAATTCCTAGAGTAGAAAGTTAAAAAAAAAAAATATCCTCGTCTAATTTCAGGAGGTGGTCACAAAATACATAGATAATCAATTAAAATTATTGGTTGTTTAAGTTTGTCCATATTTCAGAATAATCCCCTTAACCTGGTTTCGGCAATAAGAAATTATCAATTAAACGTTTGAGATTGTTTGTATGTGTGTAAGCGAGGTAATAGGACAAGAAGCAGACGGGCCGCGTTTAAAACACGGGTGGTTCACACTTACCGTTTTCCGTAAATAAGAAAAAAATATTAAAATTACCTACCCATTTTATTATTGATTCGGGACGAGAATCATTAGCTTAGTTACCTCCTTGAATTTGACGAGGATGCAAAACAACACCTTGTATATACAGTATGTTAGGTTAAACGAGGGACATATTGAGGGAGGGTATTCAGTATTCGATTCTCGTCCCAAATATGTAAAAAACCTATAACGTATATAGAAGAATTTTTAATGTTTTGTTTAGTGCCTAGATATTTTGGATTGTCCTAAGCCAGGTAAGGTTAAAGTATGAGGGGAAAATGGATTATACCTAAGAGTCATTGCCCCGCTAATATGTTCTGCGATAGTATTAAGTCGCTAGCGCAAGGGTGTATACACGTTGCGTGTTATTTGCGAAAATTTTGGTATGGTTTTGTCTGTTATTTATCAGTGTTTTTTTTGTTTATATTTTTATTAGTATCATGTTAGCATGTACTATTATGGGTTTGAATATGTCCCTCGTTTAAACTAACATACTGTATATTATACCGACCCAATACAAAGTAGAAGGACACTGACGCTAAAACGCTTACCGCGTATTCAGTGCGTCAATCTGAACCTATAGAAATAGATATCTTTAATCAGAAATTTAAAAAAACACTCAGCTGTCTATAAAGTATAACCGTGTAGGTATTGCAGTTTTGTAGGAAACTTCAATACTGTATATTTTTCATAAAAATATGTATGTAAGATCCATGGCGGTAAACCGGATAAACCACACAAAGCTAAAAAAGTAGCTCCTGGGGAAAAATCTAAGTAAGTATGCAATATGCAGAAATGTTTGAAGATACAAGTAGAGAACGGTGGTAAGCAAAAGTTAGCAGCTTCATATAGATAACAACAGTAACTGACTTCACAAGCCACCCCAAGCGTATCCAAACATTTCGCCGATAAAACCATGTTAATTTCGTTGCTACACATGCTGTTCTTAAATATTTATAACAGTTCTTGAGACGAATACCCTATACAATACGACACCAACTACTTATCATCGGAATTGTGAAACCAAATAGTACCTCAGCAACAATTTAAAGTAGATTAAGTTGTACACAGGATTATTAAAAAAGTAAGTTTCAAAACCTATTCAATTGTAGAAACTCGACAGATTAAATAATAACAGAGATTGCAGTTTAAGTATTGCATAAAAGACATGAATTCATAAATAATGATATTGTAATTAAAATTTCGTTCAGTAAAATAATAGCTAACACAACGGTGCCTGCAGTTCATGTACAACAAAATAGAAATAAACAAGGAAGCTTAGAATTTCGTACGTGAATTCATGAGACCCCCACAAACAACCTCCATTTGTAAACATTATGAGAGCGACACTAAATGTGGGTGCACGTTATATCTATTATTTTCAATTCCACGCAATGATAGTGTATATTCTAGTAATTACGTTTGTTTGCAGCTCTGTGTATTGTTCAGCTTCTTCGCTGTCAGCATTGTACTTTTCTTAGTATCAAGATTCTCGCCACACGAATGGAAATCTGTCTCCATATCTGATACCCAATTGGACCACGCAATGAGTAGCACCAGTGAGGTAAGACTTAAATCCTTTTATTGGGTGTAAACTTAATTCAAACCTGACAATACAATACTTTACATTATTTTAGATAATCCTACACAACGAGTTCAGTATTTGGAATTCATTCTGGTTTTCACTCGGATCTTTTATGCAACAAGGCAGCGATGTGGTACCGAGGTATGTTATAAAGTTTTACTACACAAAGATTCAGGAATATTCAACATAAAAAACCTAAAAATTTAAAAGAACAGCGGCGTTTGCCAATACTCGAGCATTTTAAGTAATGCGGTCAATATAAGAAGGCGAGCAAGCTATGGTATTCTAGATTAAATTCCATGTCGTGTGTTAAACTCGGCGTACTTTGAATATAAAATCGTAGGTGTATATTGTGTACAAGAATACGATGGGATAAAAGTTCAATACAATTAGCTCAGTTATTTAAATGAATGCAATATAACGCACTTACTATTATTTCATGCGGATAACCTTGGGAAAACTTGAACCTACAGAAAACATAATTTAAATCTGGGTTGGGGGATTCTTTGGGGAGAACTTTTTAACATAGTTATACGTACTTTTTTGGGAGCATCCATGGTCCATACTGTTAAAAACTAGAAAATACCTGCAGATGACGTCAACATCGCCTTACTACAGTCATGTTTTCATTATCATTAACGATATATACTCAAGCTTTGCTTATTAAAGAAAATACTTGGTAGGTATAGGAAATGCGATGTGTGAATATCGAGAATCATCAGGATTTGGTGGCACTTTTATGTCTTTACAATTTAATTGAATCGTATAAAGCCCTTGTGCTTTGGTTCTAATAATGCTATTATTTACCGCTATAATTTGAATTGTATTCTTATAATGTTTTAATTTATGTGAGTTGACAGTGCAACCTCAGCTACAAATTTAAATACATATTAAAAATCGGCTCTCGGCATCACGTTCTTTTTCTGCACTCCACAGCGAGAATTGGAATCGGTTTTCATTATCACATTATTGAATTTATCCCGCAAGATTTATGTCTATGATACTTTCATATTGGTATTAAACTTGTATATGAGATAAGTTCGACGTTTTGTCATGTCGTGAAACCGACAAAGCAAAGGCTTAGTATTACATTTTAGTTCATACTAAATGAGATCGTGCGAGCGCAATCAAGCAAGTACAGCACATCTTAACTTCCGTACAAGATTACATCGAGCAAGATGCTGAATAAAGCAGGAAAACAACCCCTAACATTATTATGAAGACTCATTACGTGCTTCTAAATTGCTAAAACTAGCTTAAGCTTTGCACATAGTTTTCCTATAACAGAAGATCTACGAATAGTCACGTAACTGAAAATAATTGGTTTCCAAATCCTTCATATAAATAAATTGTTTAGTTTTATTGACATCAAAATTTTGAGCGTTACGAAATGTAACATTGGCAGTAACGACGGAAACCGATTGGCAAACTCTATGCAACGTCAATACTTAACAACCACAAATCGAGCGTATTTACTTTCTCAGTAAGCCAATATATACGCTACGTAAATATTAATCTTACAATATTCAGTTTTATGCTGAAAAATATAAAAAGCTCTTGACAGTAAAATTGCTTGTACATTTATCAAGCTTCATTGCTTCCATGTTGTTATCGAACAATCGCTATACGGAATGTGGTTGTTCAAGTATCACAGTCTTTCATTGAATTGAAACGGAGGCTGTGTAAGGCATTTGCACTGAAGTACCGTTCAGTTCAGTAAATACTTTATAATATAAAAAAATCGGTATAGACTGGAAGAAAATACTGCAATGGAAATGGAAACGAGTAACAGGTTTGCGTTTTTCACTATTTACACAAACGCCGATTATTACCGCTGTCCATCCCGTACTTGTCGAACTCGGGTGAACACAACTTTTAAAAATAATTCCTACTGTCCCCGGGAGGTGGCTAATAAGAATCATTATTTAAATAATTCACTCTAGTCACCATAATATAATTCACTATGAACACGGCTACAACTTTTTCAAACCTTTACAGTGGTCACCTCTGGTGGACAGCGTAACTATTAAAACCAAAGATTCTATACCAAACTTAATTTTATTGAACTTTAATAATTACTTATATAATTGTAGCCAATAAGCCTGATTGGTGGTAGATCGATCAGAGCGGAGCGCAATGATTGTTGACATAACGGTTTTACATGACGAGAACCTCGTGAAAGCTGAGAAAGATAATCAAATCAAGCATATTGACTTGGCTTGCAAGGTTGTCGACATGTGGGATGTGGATTCAGCGATCATTGTGCCGATAGTCAGCCAATGGCTTAATTGCCAAGATCCTCGACCAATACCTGATGAGGCTATCGTTAGGCAGCTGGATCAAGGGCTTGATTTAGTAAGCGGTACTCTCGGACACGGCTCGTATTGTTAGGAGGTTCCTTTCTCTGAAGCCCTGACCGCCAGTAGCTTGCACCCTGATACCGGTGGACTACATGTTTTTAAATATTTTAAACTGTAAATTATATGTATATCTTTAAATATTTATAGGTCATTTATTTATTTAAATTTTTATTTTATTACATTTTACAAATTAATATTATTTTTAAAACTAGATATCTAAAATAACAACAAATTATAAAAGGGCGTCAAAAAACTCCTCCTCAACGCTGTCAACTGGTAACGTGCCCAAGAGACTGGCGGCGTTGCCACGTTGTATGGCAATACTTAGCCTCTGGCCAAAGTAAAACCCAGCCCTTGGGTCACGGGATATATATATATATATATATATATATCTTTAAATAAGGAATACTAAACTTAAATTTTAAAATCATAATAAAAATCTTTGGTTCACTTCTTACCCTTTTATCCTAAAAACAAAAATATAAGTAAATAGTTGCTATAGTAATTTACTAATCATTGCAGAATTAATTTCACATCATTTCCAGAAATTGTCCTACGGTTATTTGGCCATTCACAAATACCAGTTACGTTATTTGTGTTGTGGTGGCGTATTTGTGTTGTTTGTAACTATAAAACCCCAATATTGCTATATATTAGGGTTAAACAGTAATCATTTTGATTTACCAACGCGAATTGGTATACTTGTATGTATCATCATCATCCTATAATGTTCCCACTGTTGTGACACAGGCCTCCTCTCAATGAGAGGGAGCGGGCTTTAATCCAACACGCGGGCCCAGTGCGGGTTGGTAGATGTCTCATGTCTTCGAATTTTTTGTTCTAAGACATGCCCGTTTCCGCACGATGTTTTCCTTCACCGTTTTGAAAGCAGCGGTGATGAAATAAATTACACAAAGTAATGCGCCTGTCTGGGTTTGATAAAAAAATAACCATTTTTCGAGGTTGGTTTTGAAACTATTGTCATAATTAGAAAGCTTTTGACCAAACATTGTATTTACGAATCAATAGCTATAGGTACATAGGTAATTTACCTACATAATTTTAAAATATTTTAGACTTTAAACGTATACAATAAACATGACATACGCAACACTGACGTTTTCTGCGGTAAAATGGTGCGGTGCGGTTTTAGATGTGGTTTTCCCGAGTTAATGTTATAGATTACTCGCTCTTGCCCGCAGCTTCACTCGTGTAGATGTCGGAAAATATCCGACGGTAACGTCCCGTCGATATAAAAGTGTCTTAAATGAGTTGACAAAGGCCATGGTCCATCCATAAGCAAATTTGTTTCTGTCGTTAGTGCAAATTACAAACTCGTTTTCTCATTTCAAATGCTATGTAGGAGTACATACCTATCAGTTCGGACTTACCATTGAGACTTGGTAGATGTTTATCCAGAAATTCTATACGGGAAAAATGTAAGGATTTACAGAAATTCGAGCTTTAACAGTAACAACTACAGACAATTTTCAAATACGCACGCGATAATCAAAGCTGCAAAAACTTTTATCGAACTGCTGTCGAATTCTCTCTCGGCATTATTTTGAATTCAAAACCAAAGCAATTACAAACAATAGATATTCTGTCGGTTAGTGGAATTAATAAAAACAGACATCATGACCACAGTTTTGCGGGTTTTTTCTTGCAGTATGATTTAAAAAGGAACACTTTTATTACTCATCTAGTGTAGGTACTCTTGATAACAGATCATTAACACTATCTGACCTGCTTGCTTACGCGAAAGACAGTTTTTATAAACTCCACAGGCTAGGAATACTAGCATTTTTTATCAAAATATACACCTACATTTAAGTTTACGAGCCTGGCTAAGACTCTGTTTTATTACAATCTGGATCTTGTTATGATGTTTAACATTTTCTTTCGATACTGTTAGTGTCATTCTTTACGCAACAACTTGTTAGTGCTCATACAAACTAAACCTTATGATTTCCACCAGGTCTCTATCAGGGAGAATTGTTGGGACGGTGTGGTGGTTCTTTGCGCTCATCCTAGTTTGCTCTTACACGGCCAATCTTGCAGCATATCTAATAGTGGAGCGAATAGCAGAACCCGCAAATTCAGCTGTCAGCTTTGCACCGAACGTTGCTCATACCGAAGTAAGAACCACATGCCTATTACAAGATGCAGGTAACAAACAGATATTGGTATGAAAAGTGCGAATGCGAATTTAACATCTTCAACGGTATTTGCTCCAAGGTATAACGTTTTAAAGCCGACTGATTGGCATAATCGTGATTGTCGTTTAAATAGGTATATAGTTGAAAATGGAAACTTCATTCGGAAGGAAATTTTTTGTTAAACTTTTAAGGTCTATCGTTATCGATACTCAAAAGTAACACGTTACAAACTTAACTCTCCAATGAGGTAGCCATTATGTAATAAAGATTTAATTTAATTTTATTTTATTACGTCAAAGCACTTGCATTTCAAAAACGGTCAATACTCAACGCACTTACTAGTAGCACGTGATTAATTTCTGAAGTTTTGATTGTATTGGTTGCATGACTGATTGGGGATAGGTGTAAGCACAAAACTCAAATAATGCTTTAAAACAAGCGAAAATACAGTAAGTAATGGAAAATAAGGAAAGGAAAGAAATACAAGAATATTGTTTAGACTTGTAACTTCACGCAGAATTGTTATTCTTATTTCAAATCAAATTTTGTAGGGCACGATGTATTGTATCCTCTATCTACATTATTATTACGAAAGTACCTACGCACTTTTATTAGAAAAGGTTCAAAAAGCGTTCCTTAGGTACCTATATAAGCAGAAGCACGGCTACTATCCTTACCTCTATCCGACAAAATTCTTACTGGGTTGCCTCGGATACAACTCGCTAGAGGTAAGGCGAGCTCGAGATCAGCTCATAATAGCCTGTAAGACGCTCCGTGGCGCTATAGACGCTCCGGATCTGCTTGATGCACTGGCGCGCTTCTTTGTCCCAGACTATTACTGCCGGGGAAGAAAGCACAGGCTGTTTGCCGTGCCTTCATGTCGTACTGTTGCACGTGCTAAGTCGCCAATTCCTCGCACTCTGGCCGCGCTTAATGATCTCTTAGAGTCTAATCTAACTTGCGATCTGTTTGCGGATGGATGGATGAAGATTTTATTGGTATGTCAGAAGTACTGCGAGAGGAATTTATGAAAGTGTTGTTAACCTTCTTTTATATGTCATGTTTTTTCTTATTAATGTTTCTACTTAATTTGATTTACTTGTTTGTATATGTGTTAATCTTAGTTACTGTAATTGGTTGTAAAAGCAACCGTTGTAATTAATTAAATAAATAAATAATAAATAATTATTAAATTTATATTTAAAAATGAATCTCTATTTCTCATGGTCACGCCATAGCATGAGAACGACTTAACGGATTTGATTCATACTTTGTAGAAGGTTCTTAGGTTGGTAGTAGGTAGCTAGTAGGTAGGTAGGTAATAAAAACAAGTGCATTGCAACGAGTGCTGGTATCAGCTAGTTGTTTGTATAAACGTGGACGAGGAAAACGGAGTATGTAAGAATCGTAGCTGGCGGCGTTCTATGGTTCCTGCCTACCCCCATAAGAAAAGGGAGTGAGTTTATGTGTATGTATGTATGTGAGATATTAGATATAGGCTCGCGGTAATTTTATAATGTCTAATTAACTACCTTGCAGGTGAGTAATTTTGAGGTAAAAACTTAAAATCATTTAATCGATCAATTTAAATCATCTGCCATTAACTTTGTTTTCTGGATGTCTCACTTGATGGTTTCGATGTAAAACCATCTTCACGCTGTTTTATGTTTTTTTTTTCAGAACAGTTATTTCAATTTACGGAACAATTTTGTAAAGGATCCTGTTTTAAATGAAGATGCCATACCAGCTTATACTAACGATGGCGAGGCGTGTGGTCCGTCGCGTGTTTGCAGATATAAGCACGTTCATTTTGCTGTAGCCACGGCGAAGGGATCGCCTCTCAGGTAACGGTTTTTCGTGGCAATATTCTTAACCTCAATAGATTTTAATATAGTAGCCGTAGTAGTGTCTAAAATTTGATGATTCATTATTTTAATTAAACAATTCATTGATAATTTGCATCCATTCCGATCCAGTTGTCTGCAATTACCGTGTTTGATTTCCAGGTGTTGATTTTCTAATATCTTTGGGACTAGAGATTTCCTTTGTAAGTCACCATGGCTGCTTTCTGTTTAACAAGGGAGTTTTCCAATTAGGGGCAGTTCACACCGAGACGCGACGCGACGCTGCGTGCATACTTTCAAAGAGCGATTCAAAATATAACTTTATTTTCTACACGAAAGGTACATATTTCTTTACAGGCGTCACGCGGCGCAGCGCTGCGTGGCGCAACGTATTCTCACAAGGAAATGTGTATCTTTTCGCGTAGAAAATAAAGTTAAATTTAGAATCGCTCTTTAAAATGTGCGCGCAGCGTCGCGTCTCGGTGTGAGCTGACCCTAAATCAACATAGTTATATTCTCTCTTGTGTACTCTGTTGTGTAATTTGTACATAAATAACACATTAAATAAACACATAAATAACACATTAAATAAACACATAAATAATAAATTAATTAAACAAACATAGTTTAATATCACCGGTTGCGAGTCAAACTCGTGTCTATGCTTAGAGTTCCGTACCACCCTACAAAATTAAACGCCAGAATGACCCCACTGCTGGCGGACTGTACTGCTGGGCAAATGCCTCGTCGATATGCAGACGCGGTCTTCGGTGTGAATGACCCCACTGCTGGCGGACTGTACTGCTGGGCAAATGCCTCGTCGATATGCAGACGCGGTCTTCGGTGTGCGTTTTTATAATCGTTTATCTTAAGAATTTGGGAGCGAATTACTATTTAGTAGTATTTATAGTACTGATTGTTACAGACGAAAAATAGCCGAACCTTTCTTTTTTTGTCACAATTATGAAACTTGGGTTTTTGGAGTCAAAATAAACCGATTAAGATCGGTAGTCCACGGGACCCGTGCCCTCTGGGCCCAGAGGGACTCTTCGCCAGACTTCATTCTGAAAATGATAAGTATCTGTAGCGACCTACAAAAAGCAACTTATAACAAAAAGTACTACAGCGCCATCAATGATAAACCTAAGGAACTAATATGGTCTGAATCTAGCAAGGAAAGTTTACATCGACTCGGGTTTCTCTATACAACCTGTTTTTTTTTTGTATCCCATAACTTTAGGATATGATTGAGACCAAATCAAAGAATCAACTGGCATTTGAATTATGTTTCAATTATACTTTTTTTTTGTTTTTTCGCATTTTCTTAGCTTTAAATATGAACTATTGGTTTGAATAAAAATAATTACTCGTAAATAATGAAACTACTACTATTTTACTACACTACTGCGAAATATACTGGTGAAAATTGTTGACCTAATTTAATTATGGTTGATGATATCTCCGAAACTATGCATTTGTGGACCACATATTTTAGGAGTTTTAGTATTTTTTATACCTAAAGAATTTAACCCTAGAGTTATGGGATATAAAAAAAAACAGGTTGTATAAGTTTAGCTAATAGGTCAATAACGTAGAATTAATTTCTCCAGCGCCACATCCAGTTAATACTTTACACTCGATTTTAGCATCAATGTGTGTAGAGTTAATTGATTTAAAATTCAGTACGGGATTAACAGGCCATATGATCAGACCAAGCAGGAGAAGTCGTGTAAATTTATAACAGATTACTATCCCAATAACAGTAGAAGGAGCAGGAGAAAGCAACAAAACAGATGGGAAAAAGAACTAATATTCACCGTAGACCCTAATTGGATGATAGTATCTCGTGATAGAGTTCAATGGAAGCAGATGAAAGAGACCTTTACCAAAAGGCACACTGAATTGAGAGATTTACTATAGTAACTCACAAAAACAGTAACCCATTCAAAATAACAGGCTGAAAAGTAAGTAAGTAGAATGTAAGGAATACGCTGCTCTACATCTTGGACCAAATAATAATTTTTTAGAACGAAGCCGGGTGGAGTGTTCCTTTGAAACCCTCCCTCCGGACCTAGAGGGGGGGGGAGGGGCGTGGACCACCGATCTTAATCGGCTTATTTTGACGCAAGGAACATCTGTGCCAAGTTTAGTACTTGTGTCAAAAAAGAATGTGTTTGCACTAAACACCCCTACTATTTAAGCCAAGTGCCAAAGCCTTGAAGTGTATTATTAGAAGGTGGTCGTAAAGAGTAAGTACTTTTTATACAAGGAGTGAGTTTTGCAGTTAAATCTGAGCACAAAACCGTCGTATACCAAAATATTTTCAAGCGACAGACAGCGATTGAAAATAAGACAGATTTGTACGTTTTAAGGGGCCATCCAACAAGGAGACGTAGCGGCCGCGGGCCGTTTAAAAAAAGGGGACCTAAAAAAAGTTCACCAAAAATGCTCAAAAACATTAAAAAAAATAATCTCGTATTGGCCAACTTCCCAATAAGTCTAGCCAATATAAAATCAATAACATTTTTTTATTACGTAGGTACTTTTCAAACCAATATGAGCTTTCAGATTACATAAATAAACTAGCTTTTGCGCGCAGCTTCATTCGCATTGTGGTCGGAAATTACGCCATGGAAAAGTTTATAACATTCTATAACACTCGGGGATAATGTAGCTTCCCATTAGTGAAACAATTTTCGCAATTGGATCAGTAGTTCCGAAGGTTACCACCTACATACAAACTTAACTCTTTATAATATTAGAACAGAATAACTTGCTCACTCAAAAGGTTTTTAGATTGTTCTACAATGATTAGTCATTTGTGTGATTGATGATCAAGTAGTAGCTATGTGCAATAATAATTGTTTATCCATTTGTTTCCTTTATCCTACAAGTCGAGATTCAAAAATAATAATAACAGTATGATTCTCAACAAAGATATTATCAATTCTCAAGCAATGTTACTTTGATTTGTAAGCTTTGTCGCTGAGACCTGTATCGAGATGAAAATGGCATGAGTAAAATACATGACGATCTTTTCAGCTCACAATAAACGAAAGTAAACTTCAGCATGATTGAGTTTAGTTTATTATTAAATACAAAATAAGAACAACCAATTTCTCATGCTCACTAAATTACAAACGATATTTTGTTTTACCCCAAAATATTATAAAATAACTTCAATTCAGAAGTAATAAACCAACTTATTTGAACAGGGAAGCTTATAAGATTCCTTTATAAATGTCAATATAAATAAACGATACGTTCGCAAGCGTGCGAGCGACTTCCAACGTCTGGACGGCAAAATAAATATAAACGACACTATGATACGTACGCCAGGGGATGAGCACAAACTCTGTGTAAATTTCCGTACAGACAAGAGCTCCTATCTATCTGAAATCTCAGCTCTATACGGTAATTCCCGGCGGAATACTGAAAAGTCGTAAATTTACATGGTACCCCGTCAGTAGGGAAGGCGATGCACTCCGCTTTTCGAATTTATACTACCCATTTTTATGGTACGCGATTTGGCGGACGTGATTTTTGACAACAAGTTAAAAATTTACATTTTATATGATACGTCGGGTTTATGGCGCGCCGCTATTGAGGAGATACCGGCCGAGTTTATTGAACGTAGGAAATTCGTTTGCCGAAATGGCTTTGAGTTGTTTCAACTGTTTGCTCGTGAAATAATAATAACATTATTCGTTGTTGTAATACCGCTCTCTTATAGTTTTACCTAGGCCTGACGAGGCACAATATTCATGACAAAGCGAATATTATTTTGATCTTCAATTTATTGACATTGCCGATTGCTACGATCAATTTCCAACATAGTTAACATGTAAATAATCAGTTCAACGAATTTCTTTAAATTCGGTTATTACCAAGTAATAAAAATATCGAATAAGTTCCCCGTAGTCATTTTCTTTTATCGTCTGTTTTATTTTCTTATTTGATGAAATTGCTAGTCAATATCGTTGAATCGGTTTAGATTTGGGAGAGGGTAAAACGTACGGTTATTCTAGCATATTTTAGACTAAAGTTTGGACTACTTTCCAGAGAAGCAATAAACTTGGCGATAGTAAATTTGAAAAAGGACGACGTAATAACTAAGCTTTGGCGCAAATGGGCTACTTATAACAAGAAGCCCGATTGTGAAGTGATCAAAGACGAGGTGAGATTTTACATTTGAAGTAGACGTAATTTTGGCCTTAGTTTGTTAAATTATATACTTATTTGCGGAAAAAGTATATAATATGTACCTATGTATAAAATCATCAATTAATAAAATAAAATCCGATTTATGAATTCTCATTGGAATTATCTTGTTTATGCATTAGAAATGTTAATTGGGAAAAGAATCATGTGAAATGTCCCTATTACCAATTCCCAATGACAATGTGTGCTAGCAATACTTTTTTATAAGCTTTAATTCAACGTGCCATGTAGTTTGTTAGTATGTGTTGGTCAAATCTTGCAACTGAATTTCAAACCAGTTCCCCCCAACCGATAGACCTGAAAGTTTTTTCTTATTAAATTCTGTACAAACAAGAGCAATAAAATATATTTTGTATGTCAAGCATAGTTAAACTTACTTTTAAGTTGAAGTCTATATATTAACTTTTTTCTTATTCAATTTCAAGGAGGCAACTATAACAGAGATGACGTTAAGCCAAGTGGCGGGTATATTCTACGTGTTAGTGGGAGGCTTGGCCTTGGCTCTGGGGGTCGCATTGGTCGAGTTCTGCCAGCACGGCCGCGCGGAGGCGGCGCGGGCAAACGTACCGCTGCGGGCCGCGCTGCGGGCTAAAGCACGACTCGCTTCCCGCTCCGAGCGCAAGACCCCGCCGCAACGCACGCAAAGTGATCACGAACGCCTCGGGTGGAATGGAGCGGCTTTCGCAGGGGTTAGTATTTGATAAATGGCTCACTATTTACCGTAGAACACTTTGAATATAGATTACCTAGCGAATCGTCGTCAGGTTAAAGAAGTAGTAAAATAAAAACGCTTTTGGGCGACGTGGTGTGTGGTAATAAATTACTGCTTTTTGCAACACTTATTTCGAGATTTATCCATTACCTACAAACTTACTTAATTTTTAACAGAAACGTAAATTAGTAAGAAATACTACCTACGTTAATACTGTAGACAGCAATAAAGTTATTAATATATTATTACGATACGTTCTCATATTCACTGAGTTATTTGCATAGCACAATTATGTTTGTCTAGCTTCAATAATGTAATAAAATGCAATATAATTCATTTTTACAAAATATTGATATTTGCATAATTTATAATCATTTTCTTATGAGTATCAAATTCGATTTAAATGAAAAAGAGAAAGCAAATACATAACTTAATAGATTACCGAGTTAATAATATCTGATCTCTGTTAATAAATTAATATGAATGATAGAGTAGTAAATGTGAACTTGTGATGAGGGATTTTGTCACCAACCTCTACCGCGGCCATTTTAAATGATGTGTAGTGTAGAATTAATCATGAGAAGCCACCAACATGTACAAAACCTGAAATTGTATCAATTTAAACCGCGGTACACTCGTGAACTGAATATGTATTTAAATCTCGCTTGGTAATGATACTAATAAATTATGAACGCGTTTGAACGGTTATTTTCCAAAACGGGAATAATCCAATAATAATATAATTGTCAGTAATTAATCATAAATCATTGCGGACAGAAACATTCGGCATTTCGAATTTTGCCATAAACTCTATCACATATTATATTTGCCACACAAAATAATAGATTTTCGTAAAAGTTCAATATGCTTAACAGGATAATGATGTTATATTAATATGTTTTCCTTTTATGTTTAGTACAATGACTTTCTACTAGGAAGGGAAATGTTGGGAAATATCCATCGCAAGATCTATTAAACAGTAATAAGGACGTAAGTTATACTTTGTAACCACTACGTTTTTTGTGAATCCGGTGCTCCAATTTTCCCATACCTACAAATATCAGAAAACCTGATTAAAATTTTGAATTGTGTCCCTTCCGCACGTTATTTATTTTAAAGTAATAATTACACACCGTGACACATGCCTATAAATTTCGTCAAATAACTGGACTGTGTTTGCGCTACGATTTCGTTGTTAATAAGTGTTAATCATGCCACACAGACCTGTTTACTGATTAACTTATTATGCAAACAAAATAATAAAAGTCAAAACATTTTAGGATTGTTAATTTAAAGTCACTATTGTCATGTTTGTCACTGTCTATTTTAAATTGAAGTGCAAACTAAGTATTTTCGGTCTATTTTTGAAATCCTAGAGTTGAAACTCAGAAAAAAGCCGCTTATTTCGTATAGCCCAAGAAGTAAGACTCAAAGTCAGAGGAAATAGGTTGAAGAGGTACTCACTGACGGTGGCTTATTACTTATTTACGATGATGATCTTAAGCTAAACACATCATTGTTGTGTCGCATGAACTGCTGTTTGCTTGAATACTGTAGAAGACTTGAAGACGGTAGCCAGAATAACAATCAAGCAACTTTATTATATTGTGGAGAATATTATAAGAAATTAATCACCGTTTACATGAAGATACAGCGTATCAGCTGTTGCTACCTGTGCTGACCTTATAAACTTTACTATTTTAATTAAAAAATATTATTTTCCTCTTGCCAAGTTTTTATTTTATTTTTATATATTGATTAGGGCTGTTTATCATAGCCAACTCAGTGAAACCTCTAAATAAAAGCAGTTATAGTGTTATTCGACTAACAGTAAATAATAACTTACAGATTTTATTGTACTACTGAGATTACGTCACTTGAGATTTCCCAAGCAAGTTTAATTAGGATGTCTTTACAAGTTGTGAGTTGCAACAAAAACAGGACCTAACTTTTAGTCTTACCAAACCTATTAAAAGAAAGTTTTAGAGATATTCCATACCAATAATTCCACTTTGTTACCTTCTTCACTGTGAGCGTTAATTGTAACCCTAACATTTCTTGTTAATGTTTATCTATTAATATCCATTACCCATGTGGCTGTGATAGTGATTAAATGACATGTGGCTTCCAGACTCTCTCAAAAAGCATTAAGAAGACACGAGGAGGATCGTCAATGTGAATAGTTTCGCTTTGTCTCTGTCTCCTTGTCTTCTATCTCGCTTAACTTCTCGTTGTGAGTCTGGAGATCGCATTAGAAGTATCGAAGACTATAAAACAAAAACAAAAGATAGGTTGCACTCCGGGAGTGCCAGCTGAAGTGAAAACTTGAATACTAACGTTGTGCATTTTTAATATTTTGGAATGGTTAGGGAATAATTTTGCACGAATTGTTTTAATTATCAGTATAAAAGTACTATCATTTACGTGGTAAAATACAATATTCATTTATTGCGCTATCGTACACTAACATGACAATTAAATTACATAAAAATTACAGGAACATTACAATCCGTCTTACGAAATTGACCTCTTTGGAGTAGCCGAAGGTTTTGTTTGTGCATAAGATAATTATCTAGTTTTGGAAACCCAAACTCAATCACAGAGGTCATAAAGTTCAAATTCCTTCGCAAACTACGTGTCCTGACGCGACTTTAACATTTTTTTACCCATCACAAAAGTGCTCAACGCCGCTAAAGAAGTTTTCACTTCAAAAAACAAATAACTATTACACAAGCATCATTTCTTTGCCTATCTTTTTAGATTACAGTGGTCGCAAAAGCGGTAGTGCTAGTAGCTTGTCATGACGTCTTAAAGCAGTATTGTTTAATCTTATTCCAGAGTGGTAAAGAAATGATTCTAGACGTTCACTATAGCTCCGTCTCTTTCCCACACTGGAGTTACATCAAAACAATACTGCTTTAAGACACCATAGTAGCCCTGAGCATGGGTTCGATCCCCAATTTAGGCAGAATCTTATTGGAATGTTTAAATAAGAAAATCTCAGTACAGGCCGGATGCATTTTTATACCTAGCTTATGGCAGTAAATAGCTCAACCTCTATTACAAGAGACTTCCTCTGAGACGACCTGCATCTACACTCAGCGGCATGGCAAAATGGCCCAAGCGCGTTACGTGGTTTATTATCAAAATGAAAACGCGAAACAGGTTTTTTTTTTGTTGCAAAACTTAAATATTTATTCGTATCTTAAATGCGAATTATAAATTTATTGAACTTTATTACAATTTCACTAAAATCTAAAAAAGCCGAAGATCTGAGTTTTAATAAAATGTTTTTGAAAGTAATTCATAAAGAAAAGCTATGGAACTTAACATAAATAGCGGGTATTTCCACCTTTTTTCTGACACTGATGACTGCCTGCATACGATCAGGCATGCTGTGGATTAAGTTTTTAGTGTCCAGATGGGGTATTTAATCCCCCAGAGCGGTTCTCAACTGACTGATAGCCTCTGGAGGCTTAGGACTGGATCTTATGCGTATTTTAAGCATGTCCAAAATATGTTCCATGGGATTTATGTGTGGGCTTTGTGCTAGCCACTCCTAATTTTGTAATTAACACCTCTGATAGGCAATCATGCACGCAACGTGCTGTGTGAAGTCGGGCATTATCTTGCATTAAGATGAAATTTTGCTACCGATGAATCATACGAATGGTAAAACGTGTTTTTGGAGGGTTTCTTCAATGTATCGCACTGCGTGACGAAAAATGAGATAGACTTCATCATAACGGATAAAAAGCATATATTTAGAGATGTCTCGGTGATCAACAGGTTCAATACCAGTAGCGATCACAGGCTTGATCGTGGCTCTCTAAATATCAACTTCAAGCTGGAGCGAACCCGCTTGATGAAGTCTAGGCTACGTCAAAATATGCTCCAAACTATGCTAGGATCTGAAGCGTTCTAGTCATATCTGGGGAACCGATTCACGGCCGTGGAAACCACAAATGACGTTGACCAGGCGCTTGACCTGATGGTGGAAATCCTCAGGGAGAAAGGGACGCGTTTTTGTAAGATGCGGCGTACGGGCAAGAAGTCTTAACTCTCGGAGGAGACTCTGGAGCTGATGACGGTGCTCCAGCACACGTTCAATAGAAAAAACGATAGAGCAGAACTGGGGATCGAAGGTGTTCGTCCAATCACTTGGGAGGACGCAACTGACGAAGTAGACAAAACCTAGTAGGGATATCGTCGTTTCGAAGCCGGAGATTCTTACGGAAGTTGAAAACTTCTACGGCCAGCTGTACGCATCGCATACATCTCGACTTGATCCCGAAAATGAGGATTCCAGAGCCACCTTAATCCGCCATTTCACAGAAGACCTGCCTGAAGTCAGCCTAGATGAAATCGAGGCGGCTCTTAGACAGCTTAAAAATAGAAAAGTCCCTGGTGGGGATGGAATAATGACTGAGCTTTTGAAAGCGGGAGGAAGTCCAGTACTAAGGCAGCTTCGGAAGCTTTTCAACTCGCTCCTATTCTCTGGGAGAACTCCAGAAGCGTGGAGAAAGAGCGTGGTCGTTATTTTCTTTAAAAAGGGGAACAAGACCGTACTAAAGAATTACAGACCCATTTCGCTCCTCAGCCATATAAGCTGTTTTCAAGAGTCGACACAAATCGTCTAGCGCGACGACTCGACGACTTTCAGCCACCGGAGCAGGCCGGGTTTCGAGGAGGATTGAGCACCATAGACCACATTCACACATTGTGGCAGATTATACAGAAGTCCGAAGAGTATTATCGGCCTCTGTATCTTGCATTTGTGGACTATGAGAAGGCTTTTGACTCTATCGAGATTTGGTCAGTTCTGGAGTCTCTGCAGCGATGCCAAGTAGACTGGCGATACATCCAAGTGCTGAGAAGTCTGTACGAAAGCGCCACAATGACCGTCCAAACTCAGAACCAGCTAACATCTATCCCATTGCGTCGGGGAGTGAGGCAAGGGGACGTAATCTCCCCGAAATTGGAAGCCAACGCACTGGAGGATGTGTTTAAGACTCTGAACTGAGAAGGACGTGGCATTAACATCAACAGCGAGTACATCTCACACTTGAGATTTGCAGTCATTCTGGTTGAGTGGCTGAACGCCTCACTGTTGATGCTGGATAGCGTAATTGATTCTTCAATATGCATTGATCTGAGGGGTTATGTTCAACGAACACGTCACCCCAGGACCTATTGTTGTCAATGGTGCTCCTCTCAAGGTTGTTCAAGAATATGTTTACCTCGGGCAAACTCTGCAGTTTGGTAAGAACAACTTTGAGAGAGAGGCTAACAGAAGAATTCAGCTAGGCTGGGCAGCGTTTGGGAAGCTTCGTCGGGTCTTCTCGTCACGTATTCCACAGAGCCTAAAGACTAAGGTCTTAATTAATGCGTCCTGCCTGTAATGACTTATGGGGCCGAAACGTGGACACTCACGGTAAGGTTGGTCCATAAACTCAAGGTCACGCAGCGAGCTATTGAGCGGGCCATGCTTGGAGTCTCTTTGAAGGATCACATCCGGAACGAGGTGATCCGAAAGAGAACCAGAGTAGTCGACATAGCCCACAGAATATGTAAGCTGAAGTGGAAATGGGCCGGCCATATTTGCCGTAGAACCGATGACCGTTGGGGTAGACGTGTTCTTGAGTGGAGACCGCGAATCGACAAGCGTAAGGTGGGACGCCCTCAGGCTCGGTGGAGCGACCATCTTCGCAGTGTAGCTGGTAGCAACTGGATGAGAGTTGACGAGAATCGGGTTAAGTGACGAGCGATTGAAGAGGCCTATGTCCAGCAGTGGGCTGCGGTAGGCTGATGATGATGACGATGACCGCAGTGCGGTTAGGCGACATGCAACGCCTGCCAACTCTATGCGCGCGTCTGAAAAGAGCCATCCCAGACCATAAATGATCCACCATATAAACTAACGGTTTGTCTGATATTGATTGGCAGAAACCTCTCCATATGCCTTCTCCAAAGACGTTTGCGGCCATCTGGAACTCTTGTAGCCATTCTGCATTCGACAGTCCACACAACTTTAAGGTGGAAACACACTTACATGTCGTGGCGTGTCGTGACGCGCCAGAAGCTATCGGTTTCATACATCGTTGCGACACGACACGCCATGCAAATATGTCCCTAACCATATTAAATGTATGAAACCGATTTGTTTCTGGCGCGACACGACACGCCACGACACGTAAGTATATTTCCGCCTTTACTCGTGACTCCAATTTGCGTGTCCACGAGCGAAACGAAGTAAAGCCACGCGGAGGTGCCTGAGCAGTTTGAGCATGCAGATTCTGTTCCTGCATTCTCCTTCTTATTGTCTGATCACTAACGTTGACCCCTCTTGCCGTTTGTAACTGCTGCCATATTTTGACCGCAGTAAGGCAACAGTTAATCAAAATTGCGAGAGCGATTTATCGATCATCTGCACCTAATACCACCACTTCCCGATCTCTTTGTGTAGAGGCTGATAGGACCTTGTTCAGACTTGCCTGAAAGTAGTATTCGCTACATTTAAAATTTCAGCAATTTCACGCTGCGAAAAAAACAATTAAGATCCATGCCCATTTTAATCTCGAATTTTAACTAACACGTGTTTTGTGCGTTTCAGTAACGAACTAACGTTATATCACAGGAATTAAACAAATGAACTTTAATTTGTGCTTACCCTCTTAAATTAACAAAAATAAATGGCTTTCAACTGCCATCGAAAATTTCTTACGCGATACCACAATCGCCTGTTATCGGTTTGAAGTATGGGCCAGATTCCGTGCCGCTGAGTGTATGAACAAGTCAAAGTGATTAATTCAGTAAAAGTAAAATTTGAGATTTTATTCTTCAGTTTAGCAATTACTTGAAGTAAACATAACTACCCTTCGGAGAATATTGATTCATGGTTTATGTTTACCTATGTTTAATTATTTCAAAAAGACTTATGCCGTCCAACGAAAGGTGCATTGAACCTTAACATAATTATTTTCGTTATTTTTTCTAGTAATGCCTACCTGTACTTATCACGTTTCAGTACTTCACCTCCGGCACCCAGATCTCCCAAGAAGATGCTGTTCACGCCAGTTTCACGCACGTGTGATCCGCGGAGAAGGCCGTCGCCAACGTGCGTCAGTCTTCAACAACCACAAAAATACCCAACAATGGCGTCGACCTTTACCAACTTTAAATAACGTACGGCCCTCTGTTTTATCTTATCATGGCCGTTTTCCCGCTTCCTCGATAGTGCTGGAGCATAATACCAGAAACCTCGTAAAGCTGAGGCCTCATTAATGCGTTGCGATGCGTCGTTGCATCGGTTCAACGCATTGTACACCCGTGTTGCGCACGACAACGTTATGTAAACGTTGATGCAGCGACGTCGCAACGCAACGCAGTAATCTCAGGCCTCAGCCTTACACATTGCATTGTGTATTTTCGGCTGAATAGTAGCCTAGTTAAGTAGTCCTGACTGTGAAAACTGTTGTTTTGTAATAGTGCACACAAATAGACAAGGACATTGATTGATTAATTTTGAAGATGTGAAATTGAGATCTAACCCTGCGTTTACGCCAATTTATATTTTGATACAAATGGGCAAACTTTGTCTTTGCAGCCGAGGCGGAATTGGGCCGAGATCAGTGACAACTGACCACTTGTATCAAACGACGTGTTGTAATGAAATGAAAAGTGTTTTTATCAACTATAATATGAGAACGTAAATTGTTTTTGACAGATCTTTTACAAGAGTTGGGTGTGAACACAGGGTAAGAAGGAAATAAAATACATGATTCAAAGGATTGTATGTTCAATAAGCGGAAAAAAAACAAAAGCTGCCAAAATCAACGAATTTCAGAGTATTTTTTGTCTTCGTACAGGTCAGTAATAGGTAAAAAAAAATAACACTAAACACTTTTGTGCATATGGGTTTTGTGAAAGATCACTCGTAATAAATGTATGTTAGCCATTTACAACGTATAGTATAGAGGATTAAAGAATATACTTGTGGATTAAAGGTCAATGCACAATTATAAGAACTCAATGGCTTATGACCTATATACCTAAAACAAGATGTCGGCTCGCTGTCAACGAGTGGCATAAAAGTGCATTTGCGTAATAAGAAGCGTGAGCCTAATTGCTGTACTATTGCTAATTGTTACATTCCGGTGTCGGGAATACAAATTGAAAGTAAAGCATGATTTACAACTAGTCTACATTGAGCACCTACAAGCGGTGCGATAATAGCCAAAACAGAGTTTTCAACACCAAGTTTGTTGAAAACTGCGTTTTGGCTTTTATTGTTCAGATGGCCTGCGAGAGGTATTTGAAGAAAATATTGCCATCGACATTGGCTATTGCCGTCGTGCTGTTTTTGCCTGCCCCCGGAGTGCAATAATGACAAATGCAGCTCAGGCCGCTAAATATAAAAAAAAATTGACGAGATCGACGTATTCTCCTCTTTTCTCATCGAAAATTTGAATATTTATAGGTTCTTATCTATCTTACTTCTTTTATGTCAAAAACTTCTCGCATTTGTCTGGTATTCCTTGAATTACGGCAGTGAAAATAAGGCATTTTATGTTTTTTTGGTGGTTCATATTTTCTGTACTATTAGTTGCTGAAGAAAAGGAAATGACAGGGACCTGTCTACATCAGAACTTGAGTTTATAAAAAGAACTGATTGCCCTAGAGGCATTATTCAGGAAGAAAAAAGGGGAATACATTTGTATGTAGAATCGCATCCCCTGTTCCCTCTTAATGGTTAGCTATAAAAAAAGTTAGGGAAAAACGCTAGACTAGGAAAATATTCTTAGATGTAGAGAAACGTAACTATAATAAATAGTATTAACTAGTAAGTAATAATGGTTCAATATACTTTCAGATGAATGCCTACCCTATGTATGAATATTTAAATAATCCAAACCCGCCCGCTACTTACTTCAATTTCACAATTCTTGTGAATGTGAATCAGATGTGTAACTCTTGAGTCACCACACTGCAGAAAAATGACAGCAGCCGCGTGCTACATGTTTATCCGGGCAGGCGCCTTTCATCGCCAAAACCAGGCGGCAAAATCTAATTAAATTTGCCAACCCGAAGCGTAAAGCGTGCTATTGACCACTCGAAGTTATTCGTTGTGTATTTGCATTGCCCAATTATTATATGTAATGCACCTAATTATATTTAAAGTGCATCTCACACGATGCATAATTAAGGCCTCTTGTCAATAAACGTTTTTTTTTGCCGTGACAATGTACAGCCGCCTGTCGTGTCTACGACATGGTCCTCTGCTTTGTACGGGTCTCTTACCGTTAAAAAACCAAGTCATGGACTTGGATGGTGTTAGTATCGAAATCAAGTTGAACATTTTGATGGTGGAAAATTGTGAATGTCCAAAATACTTTGTACTTAGTACTACTCGTTTCTACTTAGTCTGTCTGAGTGTCTGTCTAAACTAAGAAGAAATGGAATGGGAATCAAATGAAAAAACAAAAAAATAAAACTGCATGACGAGTCTTTCAAATAAGCATTGTGCCCCGAAATGATCCCTGCATGTTTCTACTTATTTGACTGGACTATTATGCGATAAAAGATAAAGTAAAGTGCAGGATATGGAAATATGCAAAATAATGGAATTAATTAACTAACGCAAAAATTCGCAGTACATTGCAATACCAGTCAAAGAATGGTGCTCAGATTTGAAATTTATATGAAAATCGAATCAAACTTTAAATTATACTTTTCGCTTGTACGTACCATAAAATGAAATAACTCCCAATTAATTCCTCAGTTGGCTATAGTTTAACAAACGTAAATTAACGATTAGAATATTTATTAGATAGAGATACTATCTATTTATATGGACGTTTTTGATGTTGTACATTTATTTTATTGCATACATGAAATCCAGATCTTACTGGATTTGCTAATTAGCGGTATGCTTACATAGAATATACCTATAAGCACAAAAATGCGTGAAGGGGAATACTATTTCCACGAAATTATTTAGATGTTGTTATAAGATACAAATAGTCTTCCGATATCAAGACAGGCGCGAAAGTTATATTATGGATACCAAAACTTAGGCTTTAGATACAAGAAAAAAGGAGAAAACAAATTAAAAAAAACATTGGCTCTGATTACATAGTAAATAATAAAAAAGAAACATTTTACGCTTTCAAAAGCACTTTTAAGCAATAATAAAGTACCTCCTAAATACTTTTGAAGTAATGAATACTTGTAACCTTATCAAAAAGTGTTTTGCACAGTTCTTAATATTTTAGAGTAGAGAAGTATAAAAGTAAATGTCGTATTATTTTCAAAATGTATTCAAATAACTATATAAATGGCTACGTTATAATTTATAGTACATTTCGATGTCTAGTCTAGCATTACTGTCAGTAGAATTGTATTATCTCTTGGAGGTGAGTAGAAAACATATCTATTTACTAAATTCTTAAGGAAGTAGTTTCGTACATTTGTCAAAAAAAAATTTTTACGTTCATATAGATTAAATTCTGTAGCAACATGTTCTTGTTCGCTGAAGGCAATTGTATTAGTTTTTTTTTTTTTCAAGATCTATAACAATTAGTAAGACATTATGTACCAATTTTGTTACTAAGTTGAATTATAGTGTCAGGATAGTTCTTTATATACAGGGTTACTGGCTAAGTCGACCTATTCCTTGAAAGGGGTTAAACTAGAAAGCAGTAACAAATTAAGACTAGCTATCTAGATCTCAAAACTGGATGGTTTAGATGGTTACCGAGCTGTATCGGTTCTATGATTTTATTGAATTTCCAGACTTGTTACCAAAAACATATAACTATGTGAACTATTTAATTGATGCTATTCTGATAGCTCATGAATGAATGAATCCTTTGAAAACCAGTTTTTCAAAAAAGCACACTTGCCTTGGGAAATTAGGCGCCGTAAAGGTCATATTCTAAATATTTTTATAAACTCCCCATGTCTTTCGATTCCGTATTCTCAAAATAAATGTATGACACTTGTCGTGCAGATAACGGAAACGACTTCTTAGTCTCATTAGCTTTATATAATAGCTACCTAGCATAAATTGGTTTTCAAAACATTCATTCATTCATGAGCTATCAGAATAGTATCAATTTAATGTTTAGAGTGGAATAGATTTTTCATAATTAACTATTATTGGTCACAAATCAGAAAATTTCAATAAAATTGAAGAACTGAGACAGCCAGGTAAACATCCAGTTTTAACTCCTAGTTAACTGGACTTATTTTGTTGCTAATTAGTATAACAGTTTCAATGAATAAGTTTACTGTAATCCACTCAGTAAATTGTTTATTTTAAGCACATTCGTAAGCTCAATTTATATGATTAATTATAGAATTGTCACAATAGGGATGGTGACTCATTTTTTTTATTTGTCTATTGGGTAGATTATTAAAAAGTATTTGACACGTATTTTTTTTTTCCCGTAATCGTAAAATTACGGAGATATTTTGAGTTGAAATGGCGCATGACGTCACGGCTCAGTACATTTTATACCTAGTTGTGACGTAGTGAGCCCCCACTCTCCAACTTTAATGCGTTTTAACTAAGTTTTTAACTTGATAAAACAAAAAATACTTATCTAATATTTTTTGTATTACCTGATTGACGGACAAAATAGAATTTCGTTTCCTTTACCCAGTCATCATCCCTATTCTCACTATTTAGCCTAGAGATGGACAATGTCCAAATTTTAAGTTTCGATAACTCCATAACAACCAAATTTAAGAAGCTAATGCACCCAAAATTACTAGTCACCATGTATTGATTTTTTTTTCCAAGGATCTTTATAATGTTTGTACTTAATCTAAGCAAAAATATCGCTTTAAAAAGTTGCAAGCAATATAAACTAATCTGCTTGAATAAAAGTCGTTTCTCACTGCATTACAAGATCATTCATCATATTACATGTACTTACTTATTTATTGAAAGATTTTCAAAGCTCTTGGCAGTAGCTCTAATTATTTTAAAAATTTCGTGTTCTAGCTTAATTAATCGATTTTTAATGTAACAAAACTTTAGGTAGATTATAAAAACATATTGTGCGGTTACATCGTTGTTTTATTTTAGAATTGTGAACCTATTTCTATTCTTTATTTTGTGGTCCGCGAGATTCAAAGCTTTTGAGGGTAATGATAGCAGCAAGTGTTGTATAGTTTCCCATTCAAAAACTCGTACATTAACAAAAATTAAAAGGATAAAACCATGCTGCAAGCATTTATTATTTTAATCGACTTTTATCATTTTTGCCTCACATTTAAGACATAGCACTCGACTATTTTATTTATACCCTTGTAAAGCATTAAACAAAGTAGGCTTTCAATGAATTTCGCCAAAACGAAACGAAACCTTCACACTTAAACACGCATTACACTATTGCTAAAATACCAAAATTTCACGAATAAACAGAATAATGAAATGGTTTAATTGTTTTATAATATCGCTAAGAGTAATACGAAGGCATTATTTAGTGCATAGTTGCCTCCTGCATGCCTGGAATTTTAAAGTAAAGAGCGTGAAGAAAGTGTTATTACTTTATCTGTTTTATTATACACAATCTGGGTGTAATCCTCTCCAGCACTACCATAGATGATGACCTTAATTTTAATGCAGTACATACACCGTGTAAATCAGCTCATCACGAAGCCGTCAACCAAGCATTCTGTACATGAAAAATTATTGCTGGGAAACGACTTTTTTTTGGAGGGTGTAAAATCATGTTTTGTGGTAGAACTCAATGTAACGCACCCAAAACATTGTGCTGATGGACTCATTAAATAGCACGGGGGTCGTGGAGGTGTTTATAGTAAAAATCTTACATTAAAAACTTGTATTTAAAAAAATACTTGGCAAAAAGTTGGAACTTTGACCCCTAATATCTCCGTACCTAGAAGGTTCCCAGGTATGGTGTAGAACAAAAAAATGATCGCAAGGATAGGGAGAACCAGTGCCTTTCGGCTTCGTTAAGAGGTGTTTTACAACCCTTATTCATAAAAAAAATTGTACTTTATTATACTAGCGACTTTAAAAAATATACTCACATATTTTCGCTGTTATAATAACATATCGACCGTGGCCGTGCTAGGTAGAACCTTTCTGCCACGACCACTATAGATTCTAGGTAATTTTATCAACTCTAACATGAAAAGTTAGTTAGCGTAACATAGTACTATAGCTGCACCGCACAAAAAAATCTTTAAAACGGGTAAATGACTGCTTAAAATTATATATATTATAGTATCTGCCTACTACAGACACTCTATACTCACACTTATCATCCATATTCATACTTTTATTGGTTTTACATTAGCATATTACCAATCATTTCGTTTTTATAAATATTTTCTTTATATCCTTTGTTGTGACATGTTTACTTCAAATTTGTCAGATGTCATTTACTTTTATTTTTGATTCTTACCAGCCAAACTCTCTATGAAGATTTCATTTAGATTATATATTACTAAAAATTATTATCATCAATTCGTCAGTTCAAATTGTTGTATTTTATAGTTAATTGCGAATATTTGCTGTGTAAAGATATTCTGAGTTATATTTCTAAAAATATTATGTGCAGGGTTTTTGACCATTGTTACTGGCTGTTTTTAATACTGGCAGGTTGCGTCTTACTAGAGCGCAGCAGTTTTGAATCTAAAAAAGACATTGGAAGAAAAGAAACGGAAGATCAGGGTATAAAAGGGATTTCTGACAGATGCCCTGGTTCTAGTCTGGAGTTAAGAGTCGGTTCAGTCTGGACACGAGAAATCAGTATAGTCTAAAATCAAGAAAACAGCTAAGTCTAGTTTGGAGTCAAGATCTGTCATATCTTGAGTTTTGAGCACAGCCTGGTGGAGTCAAAGAGCGGCCTTCGTTTAGTGCTGCCGTGGCTGTTGCTAACTGTCTGCTGGAAGCTGCTTTGCGAACTGACGAGCCTGGCACTGGGGCTCATTACCTGTCTGCTGGAAGCTGCTCTTCGAGCTGACGAGCCTGGCATTGGGCGGTACGTGTCTGCTGGTGGGTCCTACCAAATCGCCCTACATCAAGTTCGTCGTGGTCAAGCTCATCTTAATCAAGCCAGCTTTCTACGACTGCAAGTTTGTCTTCAGTTACTATCACGCTCAGAGATTTGCGGAGATATTTAAAACGTTCTCGGTTAACCTGCCCTTCACTTTTGTACTAATTTATTGTATTTTTCATTTCATCATTTATTAAATTCATTTTCCCCTAATTACTTTTTTAATGTATAAATCTGTTTACTCCTTTCATCAAGGAATAAGCAAGTTTGTTACATTTTGGCGCCTAACGCAAAATCAAGTCTTGATCTTAAACATATTCTATAAATTCTAAAACAACTTCCACAAGAGATTATATTTGGAAACTATTTTCATAATATTTTCATCATATTACATCACTTAATCTACTTATACTCTTAAGCACTTAAATCATATATTTATCTATATCATCTACGAATCTCATCAAAATAGGTTTAGTGTCGTGGGCTCGAACTATTATCGGCGCTGGTTCAGCGCAAAAGTATAGACTACCACACATGACAGTCCTTCAACGCTCTTGAATATTTCAAGTAGGCTATTTTAGAATCTTTCTTAATAATAACTCAGACTGTCTTGACTCTCTCTCTCTCCCTTTTAATTTTAGACACTTTATTTTTAACTTTTTTATCTTATACTTACTCATGACTCATCTCTATCCTCTTCCCTTCTTCTAACTGTAGAGTTTTATTCGGTCTATTTAAACTCTATAGTTTTTTTTTTTTCTTTGTTCTTTCATTGGTTCTTAAACCATTAAAAGATTATTTTTAATATTCTTCTATATCTGTTCTTATCAGATAACTCTTTGAAGTGCTTTTAGGTACAAGTTACCTAACCTTCTATTATACTAACTGTACTATAAGTTGGTATTACTATTTTCTCATAAACTCTAAAGGTTGATTGAAGCGGGTTGCGACTTCCTTAAAATAAGCCTTCGCTAATCTTCAACTCTAAAAGTTGATTGAAGCGGGTTGCGACTTCCTTAAAATAAGCCTTCGCTAATCTTCAACTCTAAAAGTTGACTGAAGCGGGTTGCGACTTCCTTAAAATAAGCCTTCGCTAATCTTCAACTCTAAAAGTTGATTGGGGTGGATCCCTTATTATTATTTTTCATCTTATTATGGGTTTTAGACGCGAGCGGATTACAACTCCAAAAATAAGCCTACTGTTATTGATTTATCAGGTGGAGTAGTGATCATTGAATGTGAATCCTACCTGGCCTAACTTCGTAAGATGTCGGTGTGTTTGAATGAGTTATGAAAGTTTTGTGAATGTTGTAATACTTTAACCTTACCAAAATTTTTGTTCTAGGCCAAAAATTTTCTCGGGGTCGTTGGGGAAATATAGTATCTGCCTACTACAGACACTCTATACTCACACTTATCATCCATATTCATACTTTTATTGGTTTTACATTAGCATATTACCAATCATTTCGTTTTTATAAATATTTTCTTTATATCCTTTGTTGTGACATGTTTACTTCAAATTTGTCAGATGTCATTTACTTTTATTTTTGATTCTTACCAGCCAAACTCTCTATGAAGATTTCATTTAGATTATATATTACTAAAAATTATTATCATCAATTCGTCAGTTCAAATTGTTGTATTTTATAGTTAATTGCGAATATTTGCTGTGTAAAGATATTCTGAGTTATATTTCTAAAAATATTATGTGCAGGGTTTTTGACCATTGTTACTGGCTGTTTTTAATACTGGCAGGTTGCGTCTTACTAGAGCGCAGCAGTTTTGAATCTAAAAAAGACATTGGAAGAAAAGAAACGGAAGATCAGGGTATAAAAGGGATTTCTGACAGATGCCCTGGTTCTAGTCTGGAGTTAAGAGTCGGTTCAGTCTGGACACGAGAAATCAGTATAGTCTAAAATCAAGAAAACAGCTAAGTCTAGTTTGGAGTCAAGATCTGTCATATCTTGAGTTTTGAGCACAGCCTGGTGGAGTCAAAGAGCGGCCTTCGTTTAGTGCTGCCGTGGCTGTTGCTAACTGTCTGCTGGAAGCTGCTTTGCGAACTGACGAGCCTGGCACTGGGGCTCATTACCTGTCTGCTGGAAGCTGCTCTTCGAGCTGACGAGCCTGGCATTGGGCGGTACGTGTCTGCTGGTGGGTCCTACCAAATCGCCCTACATCAAGTTCGTCGTGGTCAAGCTCATCTTAATCAAGCCAGCTTTCTACGACTGCAAGTTTGTCTTCAGTTACTATCACGCTCAGAGATTTGCGGAGATATTTAAAACGTTCTCGGTTAACCTGCCCTTCACTTTTGTACTAATTTATTGTATTTTTCATTTCATCATTTATTAAATTCATTTTCCCCTAATTACTTTTTTAATGTATAAATCTGTTTACTCCTTTCATCAAGGAATAAGCAAGTTTGTTACAATATATATAAAATGAAGTACATTTCAGTACAATATATTTTTATAACTTTTCATGTTAGAGCAACCACCTAGAATCTATAGTGGTCGTGGCAGAAGGGTTCTAAAAAACACGGCCACGGTCGATATGTTATAACAGCGAAAATATGTGAGCACATTTTTTAAAGTCGCTAGTACAATAAAGAACACATTTTTTCATGAATATGTACTGCATTAAAATTAAGGTAATCATCCATGGTCGTGCTGGAGAGGATGACACACTATCTCGTAGCAAAACTTGGAACTAAAACTGGGGTATGTAAACTAATAAACTGCGTTGGTTGTCATTACTATGGTTTCTGAGTAGATTTCCTGAAGTTTGTAGTTAAGTCAATAGATGGCGTTGTTTCTAAATGCACTATGTACGAGAATTTACTAAGTTATGCATACATCCAATGATTTCAGTTTTTCTTTGTTTTAATTTTTGTGACAACCACAAATGACGACTTAAGAACTGCGGCTACCAAACGCGAGAGCACTTTTTACGCCCTTTTACACTTTTACGCTTTTAGCACCCTTTCCTGAAACCAATTTAGTGACTTGCTGGATATGTTCTGGATATCCGGATAAATTCTTTCAATGAATTCCAATAAATTTGGCAGCGAAACAAAATATTTTTTTTAGATTTACTTTACCAAACCTTGCTTGACATCCGCCATTCCCTATTTTGTTTTGCAAATTGTATGTCGTCTTGTCCGGAAGAAAGAACTCTCATGTTAGTTTTATGTTCCAATTTTGTAATATTATGCGGCCATAAGTATGATCTCTCAAAAGATGCATTGACTTCGTGTGTTCTAGTCCTTCTTGCTGCTACGGTCAAGATTTGACGGAAGTCTCCAGACAGCAAAACCGTACAGCCACCTATAGGGCGGCTACTTCTTCTGGCTGAAATCTGGCATTGTCCTTTCCAATGCTTCTACAGATGAACATTACCAAGATTTATGGGAAGTTTAAACGCAGAGTGAGCAGTTCTCCCGACATCTAAAAGTGTCTGAAATACTAGATGATGCCACAGCAAGGGCAATCATGCCTTCGAGTAAATCTTGCCACCATGTCTATCTTTTGCGAGAAGAAAATTAATTAAAATCGTCTTAACAGTGCCTCCAGGAGCGTCCAAAAAAATTTTTTTTTCTTGATTATTGTTAATTGATGACATAACTAAGTCATATAATGGACAAACATGACTGGTTAAATGAAATAAATTTAAAAATAATTATACTAGTAAAACTAAATTTATGAGATACATGAAATAAATATATTATAAATAACAAAAGAAATGAAATGAACAGAATAGAATTGCAAATAAAATATGATTGTAATAATACTGAAGAAGTAAATGATGTAAAATTTCTAGGCATAAATATTGATAAATAATGTGATTGGAAAATCACAAACGTATTAGTATTATATCTTGACTTGGCACGCGAGGTTGTCGACATGTGGGATGTTAACTCAGCGATCATTGTGCCGATAGTCGTATCAGCCAATGGCCTAATTGCCAAGAGCCTCGACCAATATCTGATGAGGCTCTCGCTAGGCAGCTGGATCAAGGGCTTGATTCAGAAAGCGGTACTCCTGGACACGGCTCTTATCGTTAGGAGGTTCCTTACTCTAGAGCCCTGACCGCCGGTGGCTTGGACCCTGTTCCCGATACCGGTGGGCTATTATTTAAGATGACGTACGTCAAGACGTCAACAACGAAAAAAAATTTCCGTAGAATTTTCTACATAATTAATATTTTTTATCTTCATTACCTCATATTTCTCTGTATTATGTCTAAATTAATTCTGTAAATAAATAAAAAATGAATTCCTAAGATCAAAATTCTACAAGACAAAGTGAAACTTCGTCAAATACCGTGCAGTGTTCTCATTGTCATAGAATATTTAAACTAAATGGATTACAACGATTTATACGCGCTGCCCATACTGAGAATCCACCTCTAGCAATTACCCAGACCATACCCACAACATGTCTAGAAGATGCTTTTGGATCCCCGTTTTTTAATGAAATCGGATCGAAGACAGACATATTATGGCAAAAACGATGGGAAAAAGTGTGCACCCTTCACGGGAAACTTTATGACCTTCCCTCCAACACTGTAAGTAGAAGATTTATTCACAAATTAGCTGAAGAAACATCTTGTTAAATCAGACTATCCTTCTGAACGCATTTTGATTTACGTTGCCGTCATGTTACAAAGATAAAAGAATATTAAACATGCAAAAGATATAACAAGATTACTCGACCGACGCCAAAATCTATGGGCTGAAGAATATTTCGACATATTTATAACCGAGGCATTGAAAGCAGACCACTCTCACCGTAACTCCTACAACAGAAAAAAATATAATGATAATAATGACTACGTCACAAAAATTTCACGCGTCTCATACTGCGAGGAAAAATACGCGAAGCCCTAAATTGGCTATTGACAAATAGAAATAAGCAAAATTTTTAAACCTGAAAATGAAATTGACGTAACAGAAAAAATGGCCATGGGTGTATTGCATGAAGAGCACCCCTCCGGATTCAATCCTGATTCAAGTCTATTCACATTACCTGACGGTTTCCCCGAAAAGACTCCATTACTAGAAGTGGACAACTATAAATAAATAAATAAATTTCTTTATCGCCATAAAAACAGGTTACAGTTTGTTGAGACCCTGGCTTAAGAGCTAGGTTAGAGTACCTGTATTTCAGGAGTCAGATAACTAGCGAACATGTGGAATCAGTTGCGAGAAAATTGAATGGCAGTGGAGGCCAAACAGGCACCACATCTGAAAGCTGGAAACATTACTTGTTACGATTAGGAGAAGCAAGCCTGCACTTGAGGATTGCTGTAGCACATTTAACAATGCATTTAAATAACAACTTTGTACCATGGGGCCAAATACAAGCCCTTATGTCAAGTCGACTCATAGCCCTAGACAAATGCCCAGGTGTGAGACCAATTGGTATTCGCGAATGCCTACGCAGGTACGCAGGATCCTATCCAAATGCATGATTTTAGTCTCTGGATCTGAGGTCACCGAAGCCTGTGCACAATCGCAACTCTGCAGTGGACTAAGCAGCGCTATCGAAGGCGCTATACATGCAATGAATGACCTTTACGATAAAAAATGCCAACCAGGCTCTAACTGGGGAATGCTACTCGTCGATGCAGATAATGCTTATAATTCTATGAACAGACAGTTAGCTCTCTGGCAAGCAAGAATATATTGGCCACATTGCGCTCGTTTCTTATATAGCACATACAATGGTCACGCAGAACTTGTAATACGTTAATTCAATATGAGATTATATAGCAAAGAAGGAGTAACCCAAGGTGATCCACTTGCCATGCCATTGTATGCCTTTGCAACACTATGGGTAGTGTGTATAAACATACTAAAAAAAAACAAGCAACTAAGCAATGCTGGTATGCAAATGACTCTTCTGCCCAAGGCAAACTCATAAACCTACGTTGATGGTGGGATAGAATGAGCAAAATAGGCCCAGAATATTGTTATTTTCCTCAAGACAAAAAATCATACCTAATCATTTCCGAGAACGACAAGCCAACAGCTCAACAGATTTTCAAGGGGACCAACGTAACCATCGTAACTGGATCACGCTTCCTTTGTAGCTATATTGGCGAAGGAAAAGAACATTTTGTAAACAAGAAAATTAAAAACTAGCAATCCACAATAGAAAAACTTTCACTTATCTGTAAAGTCTCACCTCAAGCTGCTTACACTGCCCTCACTAAAGCAGTTAAATTCTAATGGTCATTTCTTTTAAGAGTCTTAGATGACGTAAACCAATTCTTTGACCCACTAACAAACACACTGCGTACCAATTTCATACCTACTCTACTAGGATGCGATATCTCACCCTTGGAACTGCAATCGCTGAACAGGTCCTTTAGTGTAGTGATGGGTTGGCTAAGATCAAGAATCATCATCTCAATAATCCGTGCCACTAGCATGTGCATTCGCGGCACAAGACATAAATTTAAACCAGTAGCCAAGTTATTCGGCTTTGATGATGGAGCAGCCCTACCTAGACAAGAATGATGTGGACGTGGCGTACGAATCAAGAAGACGTCGATTTTAATATATTGTGATGGATAAATGAGCTTATTTTCACCTATATATTATGTTCTCTGTATGTACCTATATAATAAAAGTCTCTATATACGTTAATTATTAATAAGTTTAAAAACAATTAGAACCTGACATGTTTTTTATTCATTAAAAAAAAGTGGACCGTGCTACTCATATACATAATCATTTTAGGGAAACCTATAACCAAAAAAGCAAAATTCATATCTGTACATAAACTTTCAGAAACTATGCATAGAACCTTATACAAACGGGCCATGTCCTTTCAACATGTAATATTGTAAATAATTTTTTTTTCTCACAGATAATGTTTGGAAAACTGCTCCATTCCTTTCATAGAAAAAGTTATCCTACCAAAAACATTCTGTAAAAAATAAAAGCTTTTAAAAACTAGCCAAGTCTCGATGGAGCTGCTTGTTTATCTCTAAAAAAATAATGAAATCTAGACAAAGTCGTGCCAAGTCTAAGGTTCCTTACTGCGATTTCTTTATTATTATAGTTAATGTTGTGTGACTTGGCCGTTGAAGGGTACACAAGGGTACAAAACCAGGTGCTCCATGACACCATTGCACCAATCTGTCGCCAGAACCGCTACCCATTGACGATAGAAAATTGCCAGTTGCAAAAAGTTGATTCAATAACCAGTCAATTGTAGGCTTGATTTGATGGTGGCATTACCATATCTCTAATACAGCTGAGACCAGCTGAGGGTTCTTCATCAGATACTTCAGACCTTCGATTTTGACATCAAATGGAGCGGCCCACCAAGTTGAATATTTTTTGGAAAGGCGGTATGTCGATGATTTTGTTAGATCGAAAACCGGAAATATTCGGAAAAATCTCAAAAGAACAACAACAAAAAGCCAAAAACAAGACTGAAGAGAAATGACATCTGTCAACGTTGTAACGGCGATTACGAAAAGGAAAAATTCAAAGAATAATTCTGTGAAAATGGCATGATTTGATTTGCCGCGTAATGATAATCGATGTTACCATCTCGCATGGCGAGAACCTTGTGAAGGCTGAGAAAAAGAAACAAATAAAATATATCGACTTGGCACACGAGGTTGTCAGCATGTGGAATGTGGACTCGGCTATCATTGTGCCAATGGCCTGATGGCTAAAAGCCTTGACGAACATCTGTCGAGGCTCGCACTTGGCAGATGGATCAAGAATCAAATTCAGTAGGCAGTACTTATCGATACAGTATTCATTCTTTCATGTATTACCTTACTTGTGCCGTGCCCTAGATAGGAATATAAATCCTGACCACTTCTAAAAACGGCAATAAAGACGGGTTCGTCCCCAGGATAAACAAAAACACTTTTCTCATTTACTGTACTAAGTGAAAGAGCACAAAAACAAAAAAAAATCGAATAGGGGGCGTCGGCCACGGGTGCCTCGACCACTGGGGCCTAAGCCGAAAAACCGAAATTTTTGGAAATTTAAATTGAAACATTTCGTAGGTTTAATTGTCTGTGTTGTACAAATCGCCAGAAAAAGATAATAATAATACATTCGACACATTGCTGACACCTCCATAACCAAATCAGTTTATCTCGCATTGTGTCAATCTTTGTAGTATTATTGCTTAATATCCTGCGGTCCCGCTAAAACGGACGTGTTTATAGTTGGAGAAAGCCCAAAGAACCACATTAAAAAAAAGAAAAACATGTAGTTGTTAATTTAATCATGTTTATTCATCCTGTTTATTAGTTGAATACAGTTATAAATATATCATAAGTAAAATGTCTGCGGAGTTTTAGCCTGGGGATAATTATGTTATCAGGATTTACCCTAAATAGACAGTCTCTATGGAGGGATATTTTGACTTTGAAGTGTTTATTGTGATGATTGAAAATAAAGTTATTATAATTATATTCAAAAATATAAACCGACCAAGTGCGTGTCGGGCCACGCAGTTCTGATAATTGTATAGCATAAAAAACTGCCAATGCGGAATAGTATTGTTACAATAATAACTAATTATCTACTTTATTCTACAGCACAATTAAAAGAAAACCTTGATGAAAAACGAATGTTATTACAAAAATACTTACCCGTGTTAATGGCACATAACTCATATTACGTGATTCTAACTAGCAATTGTAAAAGTAATAAATAGGTAAACTCATTTATTACTATTTTTTCCTAGTCGCGTGAGCTAATTGTTAAATAACTTTTATGTTATTGGAAAATAATATTTAAACTGTTATTATTTAGATGTCAAAAATCAATTGGCCAAATGTATAACGCATCACTTGAGAACGGCTCGACCGATATGGGTGATTTATTTTTCGCAATATTAATTTGCAATAAATAAATGTGCTATCGCGCTTTGGAGGCATTCGACCGAACCATGCAAAATCTACGGAACAATCAATCTAATGCATGTTCTAAGTCCGTTAGTTGTTCTTAGAAGATTTTGTCTCATTCATAACTTGTTTGTATTGATTGGGTTTTAATGAAATTTTTTTTTTTCCAATAAGTTTAACGTTTTTTGTTTTACTAAACACAGATTTTGATGATAGGAAACGACACGGTTGGCGCAGTGGTTGAGCGATCGACTGCTGCGCTGCGTGTCGCGCGTTCGATCCCCGCACGGAACAAATATTTGTATGGCCTACAAATAGTTGTTCCGGGTCTGGCTGTTTGTGTATGTGAGTTTAAATGTTTGTAAACGCACCCACGATACAGGAGAAATTCCTAGTGTGGGGCAACGTTTAAAAAAAAAAAAAAAAAAACAAAGTTGTGCCTCCAACTAAAAAGGAAAGATTGGAGAAGTTGATCAACCTCGCCAGTGGGGAAAATGTTTTTAAGTAAATGAATCTAGAACATGTACCTATGTACATCACAAATTTATCATCAAATTAACTCACAAGTATATGTTTTTTTTTTGGTTTGTTGAACAAGTCGCCACAAACGTATTGCGGCAAACACAAGTAATGGAAAAGGGCAGGAAGATGATGATTATCGAAACGATAACGACAATTCCAGAAGGAGGGTGTGAATAAAACTTGCTACGCGATATAATTTAAGGCGCCGCAAAAATGCAATTGGAAAGAGATTTGCGGCAAGCAGCGCCGCGTTCTCTGTGGCTGTGATCCATTCAATAAGAAGAGGAGGCAAATGTCAAATTGAATTCTATTGGCTTTCCTATCTGTGTGTGCACTGGTATTTAAATAAAATTGACACCTACCTACATTGGTGATCTCGACGTGATTGTTGCCTTCGTCGGCTTCGAATAGCGTAACATACGTGAAAAAACATGTGATGGCGTCCATTAGGGCCGGCGCTCACTGACGGCGTGGCACGGCATGGCACGGCAGGTTGTGCAGTGGCATCCCGCGGCGTGCAGTGGCATCCCGCGGCGTGCAGTGGCATCCCGCGGCGTGCAGCGGCATTCCGTGGCATCCTGCTGAAAGCCCAGCCACTCTGGCATCCATCAGTTTTGCTCCGCGCGTATTCGAAGTTGGTTATAAGTTGATTGTGTCGCATAGAGAACATTTGTTGTGTCTCTCCCTCCCTTGCCCCCGCGCACCGACCGGAACGCGCCCCACCGAAATGATGCACAAGTTTCAGTGGGCTCTGGCCCTTACTCGCCGAGATAGAAGAACGAGAGAGAAACGAAAGAGCTAGATGCTGTAAAAGAAGAACAAAAATAGGAAGGATGGAGAACTGCCACTGCTACCCTGACTAACGACTGCCCTGCCCGCTGACGGCGTTGCTGTTCTGTTGCTGTATCAGCGTTCAATCGGGGAAATTTTTCACAAGTTTGGCCATAATTTTCCGTGTAGCGTAGCGCGTAGCATGTGTTAATACATTACGCCTGCGATTTTCAAGTTGCCTCTTGTGCGAGCAATGTGTTTTATTCCCATAGTTCTCGATTTCAGTTTATCATCATTTAACGAGTGGTTTACAAGCTCAGAGTGCAATACAAGTAAGTTTTGGTAAAATGCCAACGAGGTATAAGTACTTGTAATCCCTGTATCCCTGAAAAACAGACTTTACCATCCAGAAAACAAAATTGAAAGACAATAGAGTGAAAGGTGGTAGCGGAGATCGCACGTTATTCAATACTGCCTCACTCCTCAATGGTGTACGGCATCTATCTTGTGTTTGGGCTTATACGATGCGTTATGACGAGCACATGTTAATACAAGCTGTACCGTTAGGGTCATAATGTAAAGGTGCTGTACCGTTAGGGTCATAATGTAAAGGTAAACATCTTATGTAGGTATGTCCGTTATAGACTTTAAAACCATCCAACCGCTGTGCCCCAAACTGGTTTCATTAGAAAGGCTTTTAAATGCGAAGATGGTTTTAGACCACTAAAGCAATGTAAAAATTACCCCAAATAGGTAGGTAGGAAAAAGTGCATTGCAACACATGACTCAACGCATATTCTAGTTCAACACTTAGTGCATAATTAAAGATTTCAAGTACCTACTGCTGCTTTTCAGATTTTGCAATTCTACTTGATTTTGCGATTTGAAATACCGAACGCGTAAATAACATTTTGCTTAGGAATATCTTCTTCGAAACACCAAACTAAACGAACGGCCAGTCGCAGTTTTATCTGCCCATGAGGACTATTTAAACAGCTTTCTTTGATTGAGGTCACGAATGGCAATACCCTGAGGGTTTTTAAGTGACTTCAGGCCACGTAAGCTTGGCTTGGCAAACATTATTTTGCCTAAATAAACGAAAGATTTTTGTACAGTGGTGCCTAAAATTATAGGAAACATTATTCTTCCGATGTTGCCGTACCTTCCGAGACCTTGAAATGACAAACCTTGTGGTTGTATTGGAGGGTTATCCATCCGTTATCTTCTTTACAACTCCTTCCAGTCGATTCAACGTCAAATTCTATAAATTTCCATTTATTCCATTTGATTTTTTTTTACAATTCCTACCACTGAACAACCCTTCAAAAAACTATAAATTCATTTGCAACATGATTCTTGCGACTCTAGCATGGACAGTAATTTTTATTGCATTTTATTTTCGTGCAGATTAAGTCATTCACAAACCTTTAAATTCATTTGCAACATGATTCTTGCGACTCTAGCATGGACAGTAATTTTTATTGCATTTTACTGTCGTGCAGATTAAGTCATGCGGAACAGAAACTTGATTTGGTTTTTGACCATAAGTGGCAGGTTCTTTGGATTCATTGAGAGCATTTAATGTCGGTGTTCGAGGCATCGTCTTGATGCCTCAAACACCGGAGAACCTGAGCAATCACCTGACTGGTAAGAAAGAGAATTAATTGAGATTATCAAATATTAAGAACTTTAACCGAGTTAATTCCAGTGGTTTCATTGTGCAAAAACAGAAAAAGTTCCGAAAAATGTTCGCGAGCGTACACATGAGTTTCGTGCGTTGGGATGAGAATCGAGTTAGGAGTGATAGTGGTAGCAATCACCGATCGCGTATAAGGAAGTGGATAGATCGTTTTGTCTGCTGATAATCATACTCAAAAACATACTCTACTGACTTCAGTAGAGTATGTACATTATTTGAAGCAATAAAATAACGAAGGGGTTTCTTTTTTCATGTCATTTTTTTTATTTATCAAGCTGCATAAAGTAAAACTAGAAGAAACAAATATTTACTAAATCTAAAAACAATAATTTGCAATATCGAAACGCAAAAATAATGACGGAAACAATGAAGGTACCACATTAGATTCTATCTAACTAAGCTATGTTTTATGAGCGAACTCCAAGATAATGATGGTTACTAAAGTGGTATTTACATACACGTTTAACACAAAACTTGAATTAAGCTTGACTTTTCAAGCTTTTTCAGATAAAACATTAAGTTAACAAAAATTGCACAACAAGCAGAATCCCAATTCGCCTTGAAAATCAGAAGGAATGCGTAAGTAAAAGGGAGGGGGAGTAAGATTAATGTTATGGTAATGAGATCTCAGCATAAATCGCTTGGCGTAATCCTTGCCGATCACATGCGTAATGTGGTAATACGCAAAGTAGTTGTTGGTGTGAATGGAATTGCCCTCGTGAACCGCAGGCTTGTTTTGTTATTGATATTATGCAGACATCGTAGACCAGCTATTTTCCTATTCTTAACAATAATTATTCTTCGTTCTTCAAGGAGACATCCATAGCATAAATATAAAAGACAACATTACGTTTTGGTATAAAACAAAAAAAAAAGTGGTTTCCAGTAAGTTGCACGTTGAAGGTATTGAAGAAATCCTGAACCATAAACAATAAGATCAAAGACTTTTTCTGCAGATTCCGCAACTAAATTGATAGATAAAAACGCAAAATTCAACACTTATCATCATTTACCTTACCTTTTTAGGGTTCCGTACCTCGAAAGGAAAAAACGGATCCCTTATAGGATCACTTTGTTGTCCGTCTGTCTGTCAAGACCCATTTTCTCAGGAACGCATCAAGAAGTCAAGCTGGAATTTATAAGTCTACTGTCCCTTCAAGCTGTGAAAAAATCAATCTTCTAAGCCAACGTAATCAAAAGAAACAACAATTTAAGCCGCATATTTTCAAACCCGCAACTACTCGCAAGGGAATCAAAACCTAAAAGGTACTTACAGTCGACCTAGAATCTTGAAATTTGGCATGAAGCAATGTTTTATAGCACATATAAAGGAAAAATTCCGAAAACCTAAAATTTTTAGTTACATCACATATTTTTATTTATTCTCTTCAGTAATTGTTTGTACGGAACCCTCTGTGCGCGAGTCCGACTCGCACTTGGCTGGTTTTTCAAATATGTTGGGGTCGGCTTATATTCCAACCGGATAAATCTAATCAGCAGTACCTGCAATAGCTCGATTGAATATTAATTGACCTCCACAACCCAGTTTTTTTTTATGTTCCCGTAAAAAAAGTCATCGCCTTTAAAAAAAAACGTATTACAGCGCTCTAAAAGAGTTCACCAACTTAGGTTTCTAGGATCTTTGAAATGCAAATAAAAAGATTCATTTAGCATGAACTAGAGCAAATAATCTTCCCTGACACAACAAATTTACCAGAGAAACACACAGGAATTTTGGGGTTTCTACGTCAGGTCGTCGATTTAGCGGTGTGGGTATAAATTAGACACCAAGCTCCTTGTTAACATCGTGTAATATTTTTCAATGGACTCACTTTTTCTTAATATTTAAACAAGTGGTTAAAATGATCGTGAGATGGGAGTCGTATCACATATATCAGTGAAGTTCCGCAGCGTCGCTAGTGTTGCATTTTCGCTTGCTTCTTGTCGCCGTTATAATGTTTGCTTCTATTTGATACTAGATGGCGGTGTGGTCGTCAACGAGGAATTTCAATGGGAACCAACGCTAGTACCAGAACAACTATGTTATTTACCATATTTATGAAACATACAGCGTGTGCGAGAAAGGTGTGGTCATTTAGGGGTGTGCCACTGCTGTCAAACTGCACAAGTTTCTTCATATGAAATGTCAATACGACAAGACAACTGATTGTTTTCGCGATTACGATGGTTCCGTTGAGAAAGATATTCAGTTTGATTATACAAACAAAATTGTAAGAATGTGGACCACACCTTATATACCTACAATTAAGTTTTTAATTTATATCGGATACGTTCCAGGGACAAAGACTAAGGAGAACAACAGAATATTTAATTTATGAACCATAATATTTTATAAGGAAAAACACCAAGAGACTTAGAAAGGAATGGGGAGGTTTTTGTCCAGCTGTGGTAAAGAACAGTGTAATAAAAACGGAAAAGCAATATTTTGCAGCAAAAAATAAATGTACCAAAATAGTAAACGGCTTTCATACTTATTTTAAAAATAAAAATGGCGTGTAAGAGGTGTTATGAAAAATACGCTGAAACGAGAACTATGGTTGCAGGAAAAAGTGGTGGTGACCAAAAAGCTCGCTCACTCGGATTAACATTTTTTTTTTTACTTTGCCTTTACACACTAGGAATTTGTCTTGTACCGTGGGTGAATTTACAAACATTTTAACTAACATACACAAACCCGGAACAACTACCTGTAGGTCATACAAATAGGTATTTGTACCGTGCGGGGATGGAACCCACGACACGCAGCGCAGCAGCCAATCGCTTTATCACTGCGCCAACCGTGCGGTCATTACAAACAGCCCCGATACAAAAGTTGGTGATAAAGTTTAAGCCATTAAATACCTACACATTTTACGTATTTGTCTCCAGATCTCAACATAAAAATGTACATTGATGATGCTTTGTCCGGCTACGCAGTTAAAATTGTATTGTATATTTCAAAAAAGTATTTAATACGAGGTTTAATATTGGGTTGTAAATAGTGATAGCTTAATGGTGTGACCGTAGGACTGCCAAATCATAGGTCTCAATTTCGAACTCAAGACACGCACCTCTGATTGTTCGAATCCCTAAGAGTATAGTATCATTTGCTTCGGTGAAGGAAACCAACGTGAGGGAGGAACCAGTATGCCTCCTGACAGATATTTCTCGACGGCATGTAAAGCCAAGCCAGAAGCTTTTTTGCTGCAGCCGTGGGACACTCATTTTAAACCATTCAAACAAATATGTCTTTATCCCTCTTCTTTCAGTTCCTTTCCAACTCAAATTATGATACTAATTTATGTACGTTCTACCTCTTATAAATAAAACAATGCATTTTTGTGGTCAGTTCTTCACGGTAGGACAGACTTGACAGACTGGTAACGTGATTGGCCTCTTCCCTACTTTACTTAAGCTTCAGAGTATGCAGATACTTAGGAAAGATTATTTACCTGCTGGACGCGGACGGTGCTCGACATATGTCAACTGTGCCATCCTTTACCGGTAGTTATTCGTCATCATAATTTCGTCCATTATTGCACAGACAAAACAAATAGATGACTAGTCTTCTATATTTTTTGTATATCGAGCGTATGTATCGTAGGAATTTGTAGCATGAAAAACGCACATCATACGTAATAATAAATAATATTTTAATTCATGATATTTTATTTTACATAGGCCTACATGGGCACTTATAAAACGTCGACAAAAGGTGCACGGTTCGGGTTGGTCGTTTCCTGTGGAGAAGAGCCGGCAAGAAACTCCATGGTTACTCTTTCAAAATCATTTGTTTCTACAATATTTGAATGTTACAGCGTTAGTAATTAAGTATGGGAGGATAGCGTAGGCCCGACAATAAGTCGTTGCTTACTAGAAAAGGTAGAACAATATAAAATAATAAAAAATAACTGTTGTATAATATACTCGTATGTAGACATATATGAATACTTTCTGACCGAAACTCGATTATTGGTCGAAGCAGAAGGTTTGATAACCCTAAAGCACATCACACACAAGGAGCGGGTGCGGGTCGGGCGCTGGACGGGTGCGGGAGTACGGAATCGTATTTCATGTACTTATATGGACGACATTTCACTTAGAGGAGCACGCGCGGGTCGTGCGCGGGTAGGGCGCGGGTCGGGCTCGGGTCGGGCGCGGGTCGGGTGAAGCGCGGGTGACGCGCGGGACCAACTCTGTTTTTGGTAGGGGCGAGAGGCGCGCGAAACCGCTTTCCCCGCTTGAACCCGCTTTCTGTGTGTGAACCTCAGTTCAAGATAGGCCAAAAGTGAATATCAAACACTACATATTTACTAACGTTTCATAATTTACGTAGAACAGTTTGTGTTATAGTTTTGTATTTTCAAGATAAGTAACTATTGTTCCTCCACGAGGCGAAGAAATCACGAAGAGAATAAAGTGTGTATTGACACGACGCGGCGACGTGCCTTCGCTCGAGTTTCTAGTATCAGGGAAACGTGTCCTAGCACAAAACCCTTATTCTATTAATAACTAGGCACTTCATGGTACTAAAAATATTGTAGGTACTGTGCTTACCAATGAGTGAAACAAAAACATCAAGCAAAAGTAAATCAAAGCAAAGCAAAAGAAATCAATAATTTACTTTCCAGTAATAATTTAAATGATTCGAATGCATCATTTCTAAACTCAAATGGTGAACCGGCTATGCTGTAAAGGTTAATAATATAGTACGCACAACGACCAATCAAGCTATACAAATCCAGTATATGCGGCTCTCTCATTAAATGGAAAATCTAAGCAAAGTGAGGCCATGTTATACTGGAAATGTTTAGCTTGATGTGTCGCCGAGTCTAACGTACCAGAATACTCTCTGGCACATTACCTCTATTTAATTAAAACTTGCTAACACTATGTCTATTTTTTAAAGCATCCTGACTTCACTTTGCTTTCTCGCAAAACTAACATTACATAAAAATCTCTATACATTATTTAACTAAATCGTTTTAATATAAAATAGTTTGAGCGGCTGTATGTGGCCAGGCTTATATTATTTTATGCAGGCAGGGCAAGGTACAAAGATAACCTTTCAGTACCTACACAACACTAATGCAATGTAGTTAAACATTTTCAATTAACACTTATTAATAATTCAAAGTTGTTGAATAATATCAAAAGTAACTAATCCATAGCCAAAACGAACAACGTTTACTATTTATTGTCTTTGCAGAGATTACTCCTTCATAAATGAGAACCGAATTCGAGTGTATGGTTTAGCAGTTAATTAAACTGTGCTTAATTAACTGTTAAACCAGACACTCGAATTTCACAGAATAGCCTAGAGCTCTGGAAATGAGGTGATGAGCAGGAATGCAGTTACAAATGCATGTCGCCGGGAGGAACGAAATTTAAACTATTATCATAATTGATGCCATAGCAGTTAAAAAATGCCTACAAGTTTGGCAAACATCACTGTCTTATCAAACATTAGTTTTTTGTGTAAATTATGCTATTACTTCTTAAAAGTGTTAAAATTATTAGGAAAACATCCTTATCTTATCAGCCATAAAAAGGTATGAAACTTAAACTTAAGTTAATCAACGAAAATAACTACGCAGATGATGATGACATTGGTACGATTATCATTATAATCTGCCTCAGGTTACTGTGCAAGTTTATTCACACTCGAAGATTAAGTTGTTTAAAAAAATTGGGAAGGACATGTAGGAGATGAGAGATGAGGATAGAAAGTCTCACAAACTAACAGGAGGCCGGAATCATGGAGAAGTATTATCTTCATTGCTCGCTGCATGACAATCGAAATATTTCTGGTACTAGCTGGACAGAAATTGTGAGCTTAAGGTGACACTTTTCGACATTTTTTCCATAGAAACTTCGGGGGGGTTTTACTCCACTGTTTGACACTGCACATCCAAAGTAAAACATGATATGGTATTGTCTCATTATTCATTTTGTCTGTACGGAAACAGAATAGGAAAATAAAAAGCCATTCAAAAGTTACGAGCTATCAAAGATTCGTTTTTATTGCAAATTTCAACGCAACTTTGGTCTTAATTAGTAATAAAAGTAGTGTCAAATTTCCAAAACAAACTCGGTACCGACACAGCACAATTATCAAAGAATTCAATACATTTTATTTGTAATTGATACACGCAGTGGTTTTTTCATAAAACACTATCTTCCAAAGGTCTTTTCGTACTTTTTTACGCGCGTCTTACGTTTCGGAACGCTGTGTGTGTGCGTACGAACTAGATGTGCGTGCAGACTAGCGTCTAGCTGCTCATCACAGATACTATCTGATACTATCTCCGTCGGGCACGATGCCAAGTGAGACAGCGTGCTTTTCGGCCACGGCACCAGTGAGTTCGAGCCCGCGACTAGTTGAACCTTCATTACAAATTTAACAGCCTGTATATCATGACGTCATAACTCGTGTAATCCCCGAAGGGTTAGGCTGCGGTTTACCTAATAGTACACCCACATTTCGCCATTTATGTTTAAGTCCTATGTAATAGGGGGTGAGTCTATTGCTATCGATGACGACGGCTGACGGAAAAACCCTATAACACATTGCCCGAAGCGGGAATTGAACTTAAGACCTCATGCTTAACAGTCTCGTTGGTCTAGTATATGAATTATTCTTATTCTAGTATTGTACAAACAACTCGTGTTCCTATTGATTCAAATTAAACAGAGCTTGTACCCCATCCCCGATACCGGATCCAAACCTTTGAAAAAAATACTGAGAGAGCTTAGAAATTTGACAGCAACAGTGGACAACCTAAAAACAACTGTAACCAACAAAATGACAACCATGGAGACAAAGCTCGCAGTCGAACAGGATAGAATTCAGTCACTTCAAACGGCCAGACGGGACGGCTTCCTGAATACCCTGACCCCTAGACACAGCTTCCTTTTAGTTTACCCACCGCTCCGCTCTACACCGATTTAGTTACGTATTCCGTGAATACGTTCAACTGTTGAAATATTCATTTACTAACCGTCACGAAAAGCTTAAAATCGAAAGATTCAGACCCGCCCCGAAGCAATGCTGCCTGTTTTATCTTGAATAATGTTTTATTTCTTGTATTTAACGTGAAAACGTCGACTTTAGACTTTTTTACTATCATACGCTTAACGCAGCAATCGTACACCCACCGATACCCACTATACACTAGCATTGCTCGGTAATTGACACGACCGTTAAATAACCTATTAATAAATAAGTTTTTTGTAATGCTCCAAATAAGTATAGGCGCTTTAGATTGGCAGTTCTAAGAAGATATTTGATCTTTTACCAGAACGAACAGAACAAAAGCTAATCTTGAAGATGAAACAAATAATCCGACTACTTCCCTAAGGCTTGCTAAAAATATACAACGTTACTTTTTGTTCAAAATTTGCTCCTGCAGAAAGTCGACTCGTTCTAAATCCAATTTGGTATAGGACTACTCGTTCAATTCTTCTCTGTTTTAAACATTCTGACAATGTTATACTGGACAGCACGATTAAACCTAAGAAAGAAATGGCACTTTTTGCAACTTTTTTCCCACTGTTCTTTTTAAACAGGAAATGAAACAAACAGATAGATATAAAACTGTTTGAAGGTACAAAAAATATCAAGATTTGCATGCAAATATGAGAAATGGAAGTACAGGATCTCGTTACAAAGACTGTGCCGGCCTGATATCATACTATATTCTCCTGCACTTGCTTGAAATTCAAATGAATTCAAAACAACCTTATATTATAATCAACCTACATAACACATCACATTACACAATGTTCTTTAAGTGTCACTCACTATACACATGGATCTGATTTTAATTGTAATAAACCTAATTTCTTCAACAAACCAGGATGTTCTTGATGCCTACTACAATAACCAACATGAAAAGCTAAATCCAATCTTGTTTTATTCACCAAATAAAAACCCTGGATTGGGGTTTCGTTCCCCAGGTTGGTAATGCAGTCATCACCGTCATGAGCTATTGCGGTGTCTTGCCGCCACTCCGTAACAGATAAAAGAAAAAAGCTTAGGGCGAGCCAATTATTCAAAAATTTAATTATTATTAGCAGAAAACATGACCCGCTGCTGCGGTGCGCATCCCAGGGTTGCTACACCGAGTTTCTAAATGTTCGTTTTTTTACATCTTTTTTTCCAAAATAATATTTTATAGGTTTCAAATTAAGATCACATTATTGACCAGCGGGCAGTAATAATTCAGTTACTCAGTACGGAACAGTTATTTAGTTCAGTATTATTTGATTGAATTCACCCATCCCCATTTCATTGTCGAGCAGAGATACGGTGAAGCCGAAAGAAGCCTTATGCTTTCTACAGTTATTGTGCGAACTGCCAGTCTGTGAAATTCACTGCCGGCTTCTCTGTTCCCGGTCATAATTATTTGGATCTTTTCAAGGTTTGAGTGAATCGGTTTCATCAAGGTAAGCAAGCACCAGCCTAGGCCGCATTAATCGCTTCACATCAAGCGAGCTGCGGCCAAACGCAAGCGTAAGTAATTAGGGTGAAAAAAATAACCCTCGCTCTGCACACTAGCAGAAAATGTTCTATTTATTTATTTATTCAGTTGTGGTTTTAAGTGAAAGAAATTTTGCTAGTGTGGCCAAAGATGCTGCTACTTACTATACTTTAGTACTTATATTGGTAGGTACTTGATTTATACTGCATGGGCGGGCAAGCCTGACAACTTTGATATTGACTGATGGCGTTGACCACGTCCCATGTTTCAGAGTCCACCAACAATAGCGTATATTTGATTGTATTGTTATGTTATTACTTTTTTTATGAGGGATATTTTTTTTAAATTTAACTCTTATTAAGTTAATTTATGTCTGTGACTACAGCTCAGCGAAGGGTGAAAAAAAAACCAAATTTTAAAGGGACGATCTCATTCGAGTAGCATATCGCATCCGCACTTTACGACCACTAAACCAATAAGACGGAGCTTTATAATCATACTAACATAGTAAGCAACCCACCATACCATGGGACATGTTATGGCTTTTTTACACAGTATATTTCAATACTACTACCTAATGTTATAAATGCGGAAGTTTGTGAGGATGCCTATGTTGTCGCAAAAACTACTGAGTGTACCTGGATGTTTTACTTTTTTGGTAATACTATTAATAATTTTATGTCTACTTTGTCTAGCAGAGCCCTATTCAAGAGAAATTTTACTTAACTGAGACGTCGTGAACATAAAGCATGAATATACGACAGTAATTGTCATCAGTGTTATTGCTATAATTTTCACCGTTCCGTAGCCTATCAGTATTGTTTAATGTCATTAGGAAAACTAATTGGTGACCAAAAACGGCAACTATAGTATGAAAACAAGGATATACAAGCTTAGTTTTTGTTTACCTTTGAAGGCGTCACACGTGATTTGAAGTTTATCCATGAGAAAAGTATATCCGCATTATTTGAGCATTGCAAACCCTTCGGCATCACTCAAATGGTCAAACATTGTTTCCAGTAGAGGACTCATATTGGACAATAAGCTTTCAAGATCTGGCTCTTGGTCAGAGGAGTCAGAAATTTAGGGAATGGATTCTGAGGAGGATAAGGATTTTTGAGATAAGAATAGCAAAATAATGTGATATTTCTTTTAGGATTATTTTTCTATTAACCGGGCTGCACTTGCGGATATCTCAAATGTGACTACAGAGCTAGTGAGAATTGCAGAAAGTAAGGGAAAACAGGAGAAGGTAGACTTGGAGAGCATAAAACACATCTCGAATACCTGGAACACTTTCAACTCGGATATAACAGGGATTGCATACTAAGGAATAACTTCCTAAATTCATATTTTAACACTGAAATATCATAGTTGTATTTCAGTCTCTTTGGGCACAAACGGGTTGTTAAGGAAAATGCAATCCGATTCTGAAGGAGACAAAATCTACACTTATAATAAGTTAGAAACAGCTAGGTTTTCCTGTATTCCCGTTGTCCCCGTAATGTGTGTCCCCGTCACGGGGACATCAGCACGTCATATGATTCCTTACCGGTGTCCCCGTTATGTACAGTCATGGACTTTAATTGATGAGCCACTTTTAAACTTCCCAATTTTGCAGTTTTATCCATTCACGAAATTACACGATTAAACCCGAACTCAAACCGCATGCTCGTAAACAAGATGACATTATTACTATTAATCGGAAATAGTCTTATCAATAGAGGTTGAAGAAAGACTAATAAGTTGTCAATGAAAAATCCATAAAATGTTACATACGTTTCATACATCCAATCTATTTCTTACTGACCTCCTTTGAATTATAGCTCATTAAATACTCTTTAGTTCAGAAAACCTTGGATTGGTTTTCAGACAGTTGAAATGTCGACGTCAGAGACGATTATTTTAAATTTTGGTGAATCGAATAATTGTCATGAACGCCATCTTGGACGCCACGCGTTCGGATAAAATCGTGGATGTGAGTTTTTCCGATGTCAAAATTACCAATCATAATTACTCCGTACCCTAAGCGTAAACCATAAAACAAATTGTCAACAAATTTTCGCTAGGTAACGGTTGCTAGACTTGCAATTGGTTGACTTTGGGTAGTCACACTGAACTATGTACGAATATAGCCGACTAAACCCGATCTGCATTACACGGCTAAAATACGAACAGTGGCAAGTGGCTCATCAATTAAAGTCCGTGACTGTACATATGGGCAACGGGGACAACGGACAGTTAAGATGTCACGTATCCACTATGTCCACTTTAAATTATTGTATTTTTTTTAAACGTGGGTTATTTAGCGCGGCAAGCCTAAAACTAAAATTAAAGATATTTTGTACATAATAGTTAGGAACAAATAAGAGATGTTTACACACAAAACACAACTTGATTTTTAAATCGAATTCAACAAAAGTTTAATAATTTTTTTATTTACTTCACACAATCAACATAACAGCTACCCAAAAAGTAATAAAAAAATTGTTTGTGGTTGGTATGTTGAAATGATTCAAATTATTTATAGCACACAATAGAACAACAAATGAGAATAACTAAATACCTTATTTATTTTGATTTAGTTTTTAAAGAAAGGGTGGAGTGAAACACAAATTATTTAAATTTAACTATAACGTCACAGAATTAACATAGTATAAAAACAATTTAGATAATTAATACAAAAAACGGAATGAACTTAAATTGTTAAAACATAAAGAAAAAAAAAAAAACAAACAAAGTTAACTACAAACAGAACTTTAATGTTATACTTTAAGTTGACATCATTACTAAATTCCTAGCTTCTATTGTCATAAAGGGAGGAATTCTAAACTGGGACTTAAAATGAGCGAATAAGAGCTTTACAAAAAAAAAAAAACTGTGCTTTTCTTCTTCGGCTGCATTGCCACTCGGTGCCGGCGGCGGCGGCGGCCAATCCTTTTCAAAGTCACATTTTATAATAAGTTTCCTGAATACTCAATTTCATATTTCATTACTATTATACAGGGTGTTAGTGTAAACACCGTTATCCTTGAAACCAGTGGTTTAGTTTCACTTATAGAACGTAAATTCAATGAAAGAAAATAACATTTTTTTTTTTTGTAAAATCTCCTTTTTTCCTCAAAATTATTTCACCCTATACGCAAGGCAGATAGGACGGAGTGCGGGAACACAACGCTAGATCAAAGCACGCCGCAAGCTGCGCGCGCGACGGGGCGCGACCCCTCCCACACCAATGAATGAAAAGAATGGTGTGGGTGTCCACAACACGGGAAAAAGATATACAGCATGTCAAGATCACCACTGGAGTTCCTCGAGGGAATGGACAAGTAGAGAGAGTTCATCGTATCTTAATTCCTATGTTAACCAAACTATGCATAAAAGATAAATCACTGTGGTATAGACATATTGGTCGGGTCCAGCGTGCTATAAACAGTACTTACCAAAGGTCAATTATTACAAATAAATAAGATATTGATGTAATTAATCTCCTACAACAAGAAATTATCAATTGTTTTGACGAAAATAGAGAGAATTTAAAGCTGAAAGACGAGACTAAGACGAGAATAAGAAGACCTACAATGAAAAGAGGAAACCTAGGTCAACCTATGAACTCGATGACCTAGTGGCCATCAAGAGAACTCAGTTCGGCCCAGGCCTTAAGGTAAAACCTAAGTTTTTGGGATTACTAAAGTTAAAAGATAGGTATGATGTTGAGAAGCTGTATAATACCACAGAAGGCACAAAGAAGACATCTAGCTCAGCGGACCACATAAAGAGATGGCCAGTATGAGTGATTGTGAGTGTTGATTGTTTATGTGCGTGATATACTGTATCTGCTCAATAATACTGCTTAGTACCCTCACAAATACTAGGTCAGGTGTTATTGAATGCTATGTAAATCGCTGTTTTGATAGATAGAATTTAGAAAATGATTATTTTTGTTTTACAAATAGGAACATGTACCGCATTCAGAACTGTTGTTTTATAAGGTTCAATAAAGTGTATGAGTGATGTATGAAAGAGTTATATGACGTGTCATTAAGATGCATATCTGAGGGCAAATAAGATTGCAGGACGGCCGTATGTAGGATGGGATTTAAAACAGAACGTATGAAAGTGTGTGGAATGAAACGTTGCGGTGAGAGTGAGAGAAAGATAGTGTGAAAGGGAAGGAGAAGAGAACAAATTAATGAGAATTGACAGAAGGATTGACGACGGCAGTTGTTGTTGAAACAACGGATTTTGATTTTAATAAATTTTAAGAAGAAAACTGAAGGATTTCATTTCCACGGACCCGAATCTACATTAGCAGAGAAGAGTAAGAGTGGTTACCCAAAGGTATCAATAAAATGCGAATGTTATCTTTTTAATAAATGAAAAATGAAATAAAAAATGTTTTAAAAGTGTTTGAAATTGTACATAGGGATAGATCCTCGGAAAAACACTCTTCGTCCAAGAAACAAATAATCTAGAAATATTTTTTCTCTCACAACTATGTAGTTACCAAACAGCGAAAGAAAAATCTCCTCTTGTAGCTAGGTAACTTTAGTTACCAAAGTGGACGAAGGGGGATAATGTATTTTACCATATCAAAAATACACAAAGTTAATATTCAAGTTTTCACTTGTGCCGGCACTCCCGGAGTGTAAGTGCAACCTGTTTTTTTTTAAGAAAACTTACAACCTAAACAAAAATCTGAAGTGTAACTAAGTTGTGTAATGTATAAAAAGAAAGAGCTACCTATTTTTTTTTTCAAAGAAAAGGCTATTTAATTATTATTTTTTGCACAGAAAGCACGGCGCTGTCGCCGTGCTTTCTGTGCTATTACGATGCCATACACAGGTATGGCATCGTAATAGTGTAGTTCCATAATCGAATTGAGGCTCGATGTAATGCCGCCATCTGATTTGGCTACTCAGTCGGTTAAGATTTTTCTAGGTGGGCCTTAGCCGTTGTTGGCCCACATGGTGCTTTGGTGGGCTTAACATAAATAGCTGTTGGTTCTCTGAGAAGCCACGATTCTAACTAAGTAGTATTTTATTCGGATATAAGGAATCTCACCTACGACACAGTGATCATTCCACTCAACTGCAAAACTAAATTTACTTAGTCCACTAAGGAACTGTCTAGAAATCTAAGTGAATAGTGATCAGTTGCGAATTTGTAATTAAGTTTTAGGCTGCGGTTCCACTGAGGCGGAGAGGAGCAGAGCGGAGACGAGCTGTTCCGCGATTCACCAATCACATGGCTAGAAATCCACAACTCTTCTCCACTTCACTTCACTTCAAGTCATGTGATTGGTGAATCGCGGCACAGGTCGTCTCCGCTCTGCTCCGCTCCGCCTCAGTGGAACCGCAGCCTTAATAAGTGTTTTGTGAAAATAATTAGTGGTTCAATTGGTAGTGTTTTAATTTATTTCATACTCCTTAGCTCATAACAATATTAAGGTTCTATTTTTTGCCATTTGGCTACGTAGTCCTTAAAAGACAATTCCGCGAGGTGTTCTAACAAGTTGCAGTACACGAGCTTATTACTATTTTCTGGTTTTCGCTGAAAGCAATTGCGGTGACTGTTCATACAATTCCCGGTACGTTCCAAAGCAATTTAATCGCGGTCTGCTATTCTGCGCAGCATTCGCAGGCGGTCTACTTTCCGTAGTCAGCTGAATGAACTAATTTATGTTACTTTTTTCCTTCTTCCCTTCAAAATGCAGGTTGCAAGTGAAGTACTTTTAGGCATTTAATGCTACGAAATCTAAGCAAAATTTAAAATGTTCCTCTTTGAGTTCGGTAAAAGACAACAATTTACCAATTGTATAGGTACTAATTTTATTTGGTAAGTCAATTATCACTAAAATTATTTTCTAAATATTTGCACTAACTAACTAAAATCTAAATATAAACTAACTTAAAAACAACAAGATGCTTAGGCGTCATTATAATTAGATTATTGCAAAATATGCATTGTGCTAAGTGCATTTTATTTTTCTCAAGGATGGTTCTTATTGACATAATACAAATAACAATTTACAATCACGTCGTGAATAAAGACTGTGTTTATCGATGTAAATATGTAATGTTACGAAACTTTAACAAATGAGCTTTTTTGTGTATGGCTTTTGTATACGAGAGAGTTCTGTGGGCCTATTGCCAACTATGCGATAGTCACTTCTTATGTAGGAGAAGTGGGGACTGTGCCAACTAAATTCACCCTCCGGGCTGAATATTTGGCACAACTCAACGGAAGGTAAATAATACATCTGTAAAGAAAAAATAATATTTTAATTTTTAAGTGGATTTGTACGTGTAGTGTGTTAGCTGCAAAACATTTTGTACATCATATTTTGTGAAATGATCATTATATTTGGGGACAACAGCAATTTGAGCTCTTGAATTAAAAAAGCTACGTACATAATTATGTGAACCTTAACAATTACATCTGACCGTTCACATGTCTTTAAATTATACGACTTAGCACAAAGAATTGTCAAGTGGCAGTTGCCAGAGTTGGCAGGGCGTTGCTCGCAGAACACATAGCCCACAGGACCGTTACTTAGAATTCCTCAACGTCTGGCAAAAATAAACAGATCTTTATATAATTTAAAAAAAAAATCGGAAGCACTTATCTTTTAAATGAATAACGTAAAAAACCATAAGTATAAAACCGGAGGCAAACGTGAATTAACAGCCGTTTTGTATACCTACTTATTTTATTTTTTTCAGTTGGTAGACAAATAACAATAACATACAATGTGTACACTCGCCTTCACCACTTTTTAATATTTAGCTGAGGGATTAAGTAGTGGTGGAAGCTGTCACATTTTTCACGCGCTTTTAGGAATACATTTAGAAAATTATTCCATGTAACGCAGGTACTAACATCGACCGTATAGTCGTTTCCTTTGCACCATTCTGATATTGATGTTCGTATTATTTCTTCAACCTTATTCGGTCATTTGAAAAGTACAAATTTTATCGACACATTTTTTCTTCTGGATTTTTTTTAACTAGTGCGCAATTGTTTGGTGTTTCAGTATTAGTAAGAGCACACATACCTATCTATTATTAGTTAAATATTGAAATCAGCAAAATTTACGAGCAGCTTGAACAATGTATGCGACGGACATCATACTTTGTGTGCAAGATCATGGATTTTTTTTTTCATCAAACTCATACGTGTGGGGTATTTATGGATAGGTCTTCAAAAATTATACTGAGGTTTCTAATATCATTTTTTTCTAAAGTGAATAGTTTGCGCGAGAGACACTTCCAAAGTGGTAAAATGTCCCCCCCCCCCTCTAATTTGTAAAGTAAGAGGATGAAAATTCTGAAAACATTTAGGATTATAGAACGTAAAAAAAAACTTTCAACGAAAATTGGTTTGAATAAGATATGATGTTTAGTTTTTGAGATATAGGACTTTTTCATCAAACTGCAGTAACTTTGTTTTTCATTAACATACTATGAAAAACAAATTTATTTTTGCTGTTACATATAAAAATAATTTAATAATATTAAAAATATTTTATATTTTATTGTTTGGTGGTACGGAACCCTGTGTGCGTGTGAGTACGACACGAACTTGGCCGGTTTTTTAAATACGGAGAAGTACCCAGACATTATGTAATGTCAATTTTAATTTTATTGTGTTTGTTTTTAATAAGCCCCTAATTTAAGTGATCATAATGCTTTATTTTATGCATTTTGATGGTCCAAAGCCCATCAAACCATGAAATTTATCTTTAATTAACTTAAGGTCACGGTCTAAACTTAAAAAGCTCTAGTTCAAATGATAAAAGTAGCGGTCAGTAACCCGTGTGAATACCTACGCCCGCTGCACAGTTGATAGATACAAAGTAATGCGATCCACACACGCCTACGCGCGCCGCGCAGGCGAGTGACTATAAAACAAGTTTTAAAATAAACACCTTTTGAAAAAAATAACTTTATTTTTTTGTACTAAGTCATATCAAAATAGAGCATAGGTGTATAACAAAACTCGTTTTAAGAGTTTAAGTAGTGTTAATTTGCGCACTGGTTAAAGATATACACCGTGTAAATCACCTCATCACGAAGCTGTCAACCAAGCATTCTGTACATGAAACTAAGTAACTTTACGCAAAAATGCTGGGAAACGACTTTTTTTTGGGGGGTCTAAAATCATGTTTTGTGGTAGAACTCAATGTAACGCACTCAAAACATTGTGCTGATAGACGGATTTAATAGTTTGGGGGTCGTGGAGGTGTTTAAAGTAGAAATCTTACATTAAAAACGTGTATTTGAACAAATACTTGTCAAAAAGATGGAACTTTGACCCCTAATATCTCCGTAACTAGAAGGTTCCCAGGTATGGTGTAGAACAAAAAAATTATCGCAAGGACAGTGAGAACCAGTGCCTTTCGGCTTCGTTAAGAGGTGTTTTACACCCTTTATAGTTTTTTTTTTTCTTTTTTTATGTTATTTATTATATTATAGCATTTCGTTTCATGGAGGTGCATTGTTCAGGTCAAAAGTTTTGTCATGTATAAAGTATTCTACATTATGTTGATAAATTAGTATTTCCCATCTATTATTATCATTTTGTCTGTATGTGTTATTTCCCGAACGTTGTGCCTTTATTCCGAGGCGTTTGGTGAATAGGGATATGTTAATCTGAGGGGCTAACGTTGTGATATCAATTTTACTTGCTGACTACAATATCTAAGCCACTGGGGCACTGCCTACTAGCTCCCGTTTGTTTTCGAATAGTCCAATTTCACAACGGTGTTTTAACGTCTAGACTAGACACAATATAAATATTATTATGTTTGAATTCTATCTATTCTGATAGTCTATTTAATTACACATCTACACTAATATTATAAAGAGGAAAGATTTGTATTTTTGTATGAAACGAATAAACTCAAAAACTACTGAACCGATTTCAAAAATTCTTTTGCTGTTAGAAAGCTACATTATCACTGAGTAACATAGGCCATATTTACACTAGAAAAAATTAGAGATCCTTACAAATCCCTAATAAAACCAACCACAGGTGTAAAAAAATGAGCCATACAATGTCTTTTATCGCATGACCTGCGGAAAGTATTGATGAAAGGACTAGAAAAAAATGTTCTGCAATATTATAGAACATATCAAAATCAACAAAAAACTTCGTGAGACCATATCTCCAAATATTGTAGTTATGTCACTATAACCACTTTTTACATTTTATAAGTTGATAGAAATGCCGATCAAAATGAGACCATGTTATCCATACATTTGTATTGATGCCTATTCTAATAAATATTTTATATTCAAGACTGTTTCAATACCTATTGATTACTTTTTGAATTATCGAAATCGAACATTCCATTCAAAAGATATTACGAAATTAAAAATGTCAATATAAACAAAAAATGTGGTGTGGCTCCATGCAGAAAAGGTGTTATTAAAGCGTGTCTCAAATCATCACCTGTGTGGCAATCAATTGAAACTTTCAATTTGCGCGCGAATATGAGAGCACATTTAAAGAATAACCACGGTGGCTATTTTTCACAAAAAATACTTAAATAAGGAGACGAGAACTCCCAAGTATTGTTGGATAATGAATTGGCTCAAACTGTTCATAGTCTAGAAATTCTTATAGACACAATCTTGCCCGACACCGAAAATCTTTCAGAAATAAATTTCCACTTGCTCTGTTCGAGTGTGATATTGTCACCAAGAAACGACTCAGTAAATGAGATAAACAATAGGATTATGGAAAAAGCACCCGGTGATTTTAAATGTTACAAATCTGTTGACACCATGTGCAACATCGAAGATGCAGTGCACTACCCACAAGAATGTTTAAATTCCCTCAATCCTGCCGGCTTGCCACCTCACGAACTAAAATTTAAAAGTCGCAAAGTACTCCCATTATGCTATTGAGATGTTTAAGCCCTCCCAGGATGTGTAATGGTACAAGACTTTTGATAAAGGAATTAAGAGACAATGTGATTGTAGCAACCATCATCACGGGCCCCGCGGCCGGTCAGCTCGCTCACATTCCGCGGATCCCGATGACACCCACGGATTTGCCTAAATCTTTTAAAAGTTTACAGGTTCCTGTAAATATATCGTTTGCCCTTACAATAAATAAATCCAAGGGAAAACTTTATCGATGGTTGGCATCGACCTAAGGAAAGAGAGTGCTTTTCTCACGGACAATTGTATGTTGCTCTTTCTCGAGTAGGATCTCCTGAAAATCATATGTTTTGTTGCCACCTACAAATACCACTGCCAACATAGTGCACACTGAAGCTTTAAGGTAAAAATATTAATAATAATATAAAAACATAAAATTAAATAAAGCCTTAAAAAAAAAACATAAATAAATTGAAAAACTACCATGAGTAAAAAAATTACACCCCCTAAAAATAAAATACATAAAACAACAAAAAAAATATAAATAAAATGTAAAAATATTAAAAAAAAAACCGGCCTAGTGCGAGTCGGACTCGCGTACAAACCATAAACTACTGAAGAGAATAAATAAAAATATGTGATGTAACTAAAAATTTAAGGTTTTCAGAATTTTTTCTTTATATGTGATATAAAACATTGCTTCATGCCAAATTTCAAGATTCTAGGCCGACTGGAAGTACCCTTTAGGTTTTGATTTCGCGAGTATATGCGGCTTAAATTGCTGCTTCTTTAGATAGCGTTATAGAAGTTTGATTTTGATCTTAAATGTATTATAGACCTGAGTATTTGATATGAATTTCAATTTAATACCTCTACGCGTTCATGAGGAACTTACTACCCCTAAGTTTAAAATTATTAAAAATATTTTTATTAAATGATGTAATTAAAAATGTACAGTTTTCGCAATTTTTCCTTTATCTGTGCTAAATTTCAAGATTTTGAGTTCACGGGAAGTACCCTGTAGGTTTTGATTCCCTTGCGAGTGTCGAAAATTTGCGGAAATTTGCTGCATAAACGGCTGTATCTTTCGATTGCGTTGGCAAAAAAATAGTGCACCCGTGCAAAGCCGGGACGAGCCGCTAGTTGGTAATAATTGGCAGTCGTTCCAGCCTTCGCCACCTGGCAAGACAGTTGAATCCCTGGCCACACAAAGTGTTGTGAGACCAGTCGCACTGTAGCGGAATTCCCTGGGTGATGCAGGTTATGCAGTGAGTTGAAAACCTCTCTTCGCAGTGTTGGTCGTCGTCACGTCACATCAGGGTCACCGGTTTAATTTCACTATATGCAACTTCAGACTCCGCTTTCCTTTAAAAACTGTGCCAGGGTACAAAACGGGCAGGCCTGTGGACGGAGAGTAATGGGCTAGCTCACCGTCCGTCCGTCTTATGACGACAGGCCGTGTCGACGGCGTGTTCGTGTTCCACGCGCGCCTAAAGGAAATGTCAGAATATAGAAGATCGGAAGGGGTCCGAGAGGACCGATGCCTGCTAGGGCTGCGGGACTGTTCGAAAGAGATACCGTGGCCCTGGAACACAAAGGGCTAAGAAAGAACATGGATAGGTTTTAGTCAGTACAAGTCTGACACTCCTTTCCGCTCCGCCCAGAGCGGGATATCATTTAAGGAATAACCATCCAAAAAAACAGGTGTCTCCGATTAAGGGTAAAAGGAACAGGGTGTAAAGTTCCTCGATACTCCTTAGTAAAGACAGGTCCTCCGACCAGGTGTTATGTTTGGTAGGCCCGACAGTTGCTGTCGGGTTGGTTTTCCTATAAAATCTTAAGTTGATGTAAACTTTGCTTGCGAAATTCAGACTATATTAATTTTTTAGTCTGTTCTTAGATGGCGCTGTAGTATTTTTTGTTATAATTTGCTTTTTGTAGGTCACTACAGAGGGGTGTTTCGCATTCCAAGCGTCGTCGTGCGCGCATCAATCACTCCTGTAGTTCCTCAAGTTGTGTACGCACATTTGACCAGTTTTTTTTTACCTTTAAGGCTGGATTTCAACAATGATTGAGAACGCGATTATATCATGCGGAACGCGTTCATGCGCTTATTCGAGTTTTTTTTTTATTTTACCTGCAGAACGAGAACCGGGTTTCAGCTGAAACGAGGCGTTCAGCTAAAACGAGATTTCGAGCTGTCAGTGTCATCATTGCTGTGGAATATTGTTTTGTATATTTTAATAGAAATATTGTTTTATTTTGGTATTTTGCTATGTAAAACCTGGGTAAACTGTTAACGTGAGTGTTATTTTGCAGAATTTTGTCGTCCAAAATCAATACGCGAGAAAAACGAACACTTTGTTACCCTTGGTGACCAGGAATCTATTACACGATTTCATCTCACGAAACCATCAGTTCTCTCTGTAGGTCGGAGTCTAGTGACTTCAAAATAGTTGCCTAGAAATATGTAAGTACCTACTAAACGTTTTATTTTAATTAGATGTACCTATGGGGTGTGTAATATATGCCATAATAACAGATACTATATTATCACTTGAAATAAGGTTCTCATGATATAATTTTCATATGCAATAAAAGCAAATAACCTAGTTTCATGTAATCTAATATTACATTTCATATATACTTCTTTTGCTCTAATAACATTTAGTATAACGTTCATCTCATATAATTTTCAATTAGTATATTGCTCTTTTAATATAACGTTCAGTTGACCTAATTTTCATATTTACTCATTTTCTGCCCAAATTTTGTAGTGAATAAGTAAATATCAGAAAACATCATACTGGTATAACCTCATCTAACCCTAATGATTTACCAACAATAGAAGGGATCTGGTACCGCTAATGGTCATGGTTCTAACCTAAGGGATTGTCCATTAATCACGTGTTTTTTTTTTTTTTTGCATTTTTTAACCCCCCCTCCCCCTTGGTGATACGTGGTGAGGTTCAAGACTAACCCCCACGCCCCCACCCAAATCACGTGTATTTTTTACCTACTTAATCTTATTTTTTTTAGAATATTATACAGGTATCTACTTCGGTCGCTGCCTCGCAATGAGTCAAGGTCACATTACACGCCACTTTTCGGTTTAGAAATGGCGCGGTTGATGAAAAAATTAATACACGTGATACCTTACTACACCCCCCCCCTTGTGATATTTCGTGATCTTTTCTAAATCCCCTCCCCCCCTTTCAAGCCTCACGTGATTAATGGACGGTCCCTAATCTAACCCAGATGGTTCACCCACAATAGGGGGGATCTGGCACTCGGCGGCCGTTGCCACGGCACGCTCGTTCCATTTGCACGACTACGCGCGCTAATGGTCATGGTTCTTACCTAACCTAACCCAGATGGGTCACCCACAATAGGGGGGATCTGGCACTCGGCGGCCACTGCCGCGGCACGCTCGCTCCGCTCGCTCGCTAATGTTTCCAACCTAACCTAACCCACATGATTCACCAGCCATATAGGGGATCTGACGCAGGAATATATGAGGAATAATATACTAACCTAACTGAATGTTAGTTTAAATGTGCATTATAGAAAATGTTAATGAATCCATATAAAATTAGGTAAATAGAAATTATATCAATAATTAATTGTATCATTTCATCATTATACTAAACAAAAATTATATCAAATGAAATTATGTCATATGATCATTAGAACTTTTGTTATTATATCAAATGGTATGCACCCGTACCTATGGGTGTGAATAAAGAACTTCTACTGCACACAGAATTGTGAACAGACTCAGTGGTGATTTTGGGAACCGATCACTTTCCCTGTTTGTTTAAATTTTATTTTACCAAAACTATTCACCGACGTCTCTTTTGCTATATTTATTTGATGTATTTTTAGATCATCGAAGTATCATGTTGTCATATGTATTGTTTTACGAGTACCGAACCTTATTTCGCCGATTTACAAAATAACCTTTTGCTATTGGCCGAAGCCTCTTTTGAACCTTTTTTCATTTGCCAAATGATTTATTTGCCATATTTTCACCACACCAAAATAACATTTTACGGAATAATATTTACTAACTTCTGACTCCACGGCTTCGCCCGCGTTTTTTCAGTAATTGTCCCGCGGGATCACACTACCGGGCTAAAAAGTATCCTATGTTAGTAGTAGTTACTGGAATAGCTTCCAGACTATTATTTATCTCTGTGCCAAATTTCATCCAGATCCATTCAGTAGTTTTTACGTGAAAGAGTAAAAAAACATCCATCCATCCATACTTACAAACTTTCGCGTTTATAATATTAGTAATATTTTGTGCTACAAAATTTAGTGACCGAAACGAATTGCTGCAAAACCAACTTCACGCCATCTTGTCTGCCCTTCCCCTAGAGTGTAATCTAAGCCCGCGTAGGCGCGGAAAGGTGAGGCGGCCCGCGAGCTGAGAAGCACACTAACCACCTCAGCTTCAGCTTGCTGGCCGGCCAGCCTCAGCCACGTCGGCGGCCTTTAAAACAAATCCTTGCTGCATGTTGCATGCCTGCTTGCTTGTTTCGTGCCTGCTAGCATTTTTGATGCCTACTTGCACGCTGCATGTCGCTTGAACGCTGCATGTCGCTTGAACGCTGCATGTCGCTTGAACGCTGCATGTCGCTTGAACGCTGCATTCCTGCTTGCACGCTGCATGCTTGCTTGCATTTTGCATGCCTGCTTGAAACAGTGGTACAGTCAGCATCAAAAGTCTGTTAACACTTATAAATATTACACCAAGTTTTGTGCTGGTCAGTGTGATCTGATGTTATATTGTTTTGCGAATTTGTGTAACCATTGATGAAAATATTGTTATGTCTTTTACTCCAGTCTGTTAATATGGATCGTTCTAAAACTAAGACGTCTTATTATTTTGGTTATGTAAAGCGACTTTTGCTGCTCACCGTACAATGAATGTTCGGAAAAATATTACATCGAACAGTTATTTCGGCAAGTGTAATTTCAGTATTTTTTTTTTTCGACCAAATGAAGTTTCGCAGTAACGAAAAAAATCAAATTGAAAATAGGTCAACGAATACAGTGGCAGACGTGACTTCGATGGAGTAAAAAACAACGAAACGAAAATAGTTGAAAAGTTTTAGGTGAAATGTGAATTCCGTCAAACATTTTTCGAACTTATGATAGGTAACCTTACAGTTTAGCACGATAATTTACATCAAACTAAAGATTGAATTGGATTGGTACAGAAGGAATTTTGGCCACATAATAATGGTACCTAGGTACTTGGATTCGTCTCTCGTCACCGGCTCATTTCAAATAAATTAACTAAATAACTGGCTAAATGTGGGTTAACCGAGTAGCCTAAATTATCAGCAGCTCATAACCGGCGTGATGTTTCATGTTATGTGTAATTGTGTACTTATGTCATGTGTTTCCATTTTATGGTTTTGTCACTAACATAGTTCTTAACACAAATATGGATGGAATCTGTGTCTATGAATGATGATGGTGTGAAATAAAGATCTTATATGTCCATGATATATTATAAGACTGATTCTTATTCCGTAATCATAAGTGTGTTAGTCTTATTTCAACCAAAATGTTAACGCACGGTCAGGGTGACAGACAGTGCTTTAACATTTTGTTTTAAATAAGACTTTCTTAAGACCGCACAACTTTATGTTAAAACTAGGTTTAGAAAATCGACGCATTTAAACCTGTATTCATAACAGAGCACGGGATGCAAATGTATATAATACAATAATAACAAAATATTCAATAAATACACAAAACAATTCCTAGGGACATAACGTTTTGTGAAGCAGAATTTACTGCCGGGAGGGGCTTTGGCCACACTCTGGTGCCGAAAATAATATGCACCGCATTGCGACTTTTATACGACACGATTTGACACGAGGTATCATCTCTTATTTATCAGACCCTAAGATTTCATGAATACGTGTTATTAATGTACAGTTTCAACTTCTGTTAAACAATCATTTAATTAAATAAAATACTAAACACAGTGGTCGATATTATACTGGATTTTCTGTCTTACTCGAGGCAGTTCTTGTCCACGCAAAAACGTCCTTAGCATTGGCACGCTATGATTTCACAACAACTGGTTCAACGTTTGATAGCTGCTTAATCACAGATTCCGATAGTTTATTTTGACGTGCCCTAGACAAGTAACTGTGAGCAACTTGGTTCTAGCGAGCTCGGAAAGTTAGTATATTCGGTTTCTAGATCAAAACGCAGTTTATGTCATGAAATCTCTGAAACTACCAGAAAGATTTGATAAAAAAAAAATTGTATCGCTAACTCTTTCTTGAGGAAAATTGGTTAAGACTGGAGATTAGCAGAATATTTGGAGCACTTAAAAGCTGACAAACAGAAACGGTGGCTGAAACCGCGGTGCACGGCTAGTGATATTAATTCATCACTTCAAAAGTAGTCATACGGTAGAAAGTTAAATTAAAGTTAAATATTAGTTTAAATGTCTGACCGTTTTAATTTTTTCTCATTTGTGTTTTAAGTATCTGAACGTTTTTAGTCTTTCTTTTCATTCTTAGGAAATACCGGAGTTGCTTATAGCTATTACCACTCCAAAACTTTCGGTCTGCAATTTTCCACTAAGCACATAAATGAAATACTGATTCAGTTCCACAAAGTAACACTCGCCGTGAGCTAGCTTACGTGCTTATATCTGCAGTTTTTATTTTCAAGCGTCTGTTTAGAATTCTAATTTATTTTTAACTAACTTAAAGAAGGAGGTTATGTATTCATCAGCATTTTAAGGGTTCCGTACCTCGAAAGGAAAAAATGGAACCCTTATAGGATCACTTTGTTGTCCGTCCGACTGTCTGTCTGTCAAGACCCTTTTTCACAGGAACGCGTAAAGGTATCAAGCTGGAATTATATATATCAAATACTCAGATCTACTGTCCCTTAGAGCTGTGAAAAAATCAAACTTCTAAGCCAACGCAATCAAAAGTTACAGCCGTTTATGCCGGAAATATCCGACACTCGCAAGGGAATCAAAACCTACAGGGTACTTTCCGTGAACTCAGAATCTTGAAATTTGGTACGAAGCAACGTCTTATAGCACAGATAAAGGAAAAAGTATGAAAACCGTAAATATTTTTGTTACATCATATTTTTTTTTTTTTCAATTTACTACCCCTTTCCTCATGAACGCGTAAAGGTTTTAAATTGGAATTCATATCAAATACTCAGGTCTATAAAATCAAACTTCTATGTCAACGCAATCAAAAGAAACAGCAATTTAAGCCGCAAATTTTCAAACTCGCAACTACTCGCAAGGGAATCAAAACCTAAAGGATACTTCCAGTCTACCTAGAATCTTAAAATTTGTCATGAAGCAATGTTTTTACAGCACACATAAAGGAAAAATTCGGAAAACCTTTTTAGTTACATCACATATTTTTATTTATTCTCTTCAGTAATTTTTTTTTTGAATGAACCCTTCGTGCGCGAGTCCGACTCGCACTTGGCCGGTTTTTTTTCATGTATATTCACCGATTTTATACATACTGTTTGTTTTTTATTGTAAACAATAAAAAAGCAGGTAATCATAAAGTAACAAATAAAATTTACCAATTTACAAAGTATGAAAATTAATCTCTAATAAGTTTAACACAAAAACAAAACTATATATAAAAAACTATAGATAAAACTACGATGTTATTAATAACATTTACTACGGGATATTTACCATGTGTATTATTTGTTTCGAGTTCCCGATATTTCGGCGCTGTTGCAAACGCCATGATCACGGATAAACTGAAGTTACTGCGAGTGGGTGTTGTGCAGACAAATCGGGTTAGTCCATCTAGCTAAACTATTAGTTATACAATATAACAGAATGGACAAAAAAAGTCTTATTTGTTATACTGCACCATCTAGTTATACTATTAGTTGTTCAATATAACAGAATGGACAAAACATGTCCTATTTGTTATAGTGGATTCGAAGAAAAATGCAAAAAAGTAAAAAAAGAAACCGAAACGTCTGAAAAACTGATTCATTTTTTCTGGGAACCGATTCTCTGAGAATTGAGCACTCCGACCCGCTGTCAAAGACGGCTTGCAAAGTCCTTTCACCTATTTTGATATAGGAGCCAGCTTATGGTTTGCTACGCAGTTCACATTGGAAGTCAACAAACGTTCGCGTTTGAAGCAAGTTTTGTAAGTGTGGCCTGGTCTCTTGCAATAGGTACAGGCAGTTGATACGTTTCGTTTTTCGTTCGTTGTGTTTGCGGCTGTTGTTTTCGAATCCTTATTGCTAGCTTCAGGTTTAGACTCCGAAGATTTGAATCTGCAGTCGTAACTGGAGTGGTTTGTCTTCTAACATATACGGCAGCTTGTTGTTGGTGTATTTTCCGAAAAACGTGAACGTTTGTTATATGTTGTGGGACTGGAGCTTGGATGACTTCGCTTCTTCCGAATGGATGTTGCAACTGAGATGAGCTCAGGGACAGTGGTTGACTGGTTTTGCCCTGGCATTAATCAGTTCGATGCGCAACCGTTCGTCATTAACGCATCCAATCACAGCTTCCACAGCGTGCTCATCTCCCAATTTGTCCTTGGTGACTCTTCGCCACAAGATCCAAGCACGTGATAAGAACTCCGCGATGTCTTTTGTAGCATCGTAAACATGTTCTCTGAATATGATGATGTCCCGGGAGTATCTACTTTCGGGTTCAAACGTGGTGATGAGATTTTTACGCAACTCTTCCCATGTTGTAGTAGTCACCATCCAGTCATCAATCCACGTTATTTTTCGTAAGTTAAACTATTCATTTTTTATTTTTTCTGCGATGTTTTTGCTCTTGCCTCCAGTCTAGGTCAGAGATACATACATACAAAGTCGACGATAGTACGAGCTTTTTGTTTTATTTATAACTGTCAAAATGTAGGTATAACTACGTATGGACAAACCTCTATTATTTTTCTCGAATCCAGTATAACAAATAGGACATGTTTTGTCCATTATGTTATATTGTACAACTAATAGTATAACTAGATGGTGCAGTATAACAAATAAGACTTTTTTTGTCCATTCTGTTATATTGTATAACTAATAGTATAACTAGATGGACTAACCCGACAAATCGGGCGGTCTACCCTCTTCCTTGTTCGTTTTTTGTGCTCCGTACCACTACCACTGTCACTCACAACTCGATTCTGTTCCCGACACACGAAACTCACCGTGTCCACTCGCGAACTTTTTACTACCCTTTCCCTTCCTTTCTTCCTTTTGCAGCAAAAAAAACGAACAAGGAAGAGGGTAGACCGATTTGTCTGCACATAAACACCCACTTGCAGTAACTTCAGTTTATCCGTGATCATGGCGTTTGCAACAGCGCCAAAATATCGGGAACTCGAAACAAATAATACACAAGGTAAATATCCCGTAGTAAATGTTATTAATAGTGTTAGTGACCATGTCAGTTTAAAAACTTAAACTACGATGTTGGAAATTGAACCCGCGGCGACCAGGCGCTGTTTGTACCCCACTCATCAAACTAGATAATCAAACATTTACTACCAATCTACAGGGCCTGAATACCTTTCAAATACAAACCCAAAGCGTGGAGGGAAGCGAAAGTAATCTTTTTACCAAAACCAGTTAAGGATGACTAAACCCACGCCAAATCTTTCAGTCCTATTAGTCTAAAATAGTTAACTTCTGAACACGTTGGAAAAACAAGTAAATCGACAACTAAGGGATGGAGCACTTAAAGACAAACCGCTACACCCTCAAATTATGCCTACAGAAAGGGCAGATCAGTCGGCTTTACGCGGTAGTGCATAAAATAGAATCGGCTATCACAAACAAAATATCAACACTTGCGGCCTTCATATACATAGAAGGACCATATGACAAAAAACAATAAGTAAAAGGGCGGTACAGATAGAGATGAACACTACCACAAGAGCCAAGGTAGTCAGAGGATGTCCACGAGGGGGAGTACTATCACGTCTTTTATAAAACATAGTAGTGGATATATAGCCTTTTAAAAAGGCTAAACAATAGGGGATACACTACTATTGGTTATGCATATGACCTAACAATACTGATAAACGGGAACACACATAATGAGTTATGTAAAGTAATGCGTTATGCCCTTCGGATTGTAGGAGAATGGTGTGACGAACAGCTGTTAGTAAATCTGAAAAAACAGAACTTATCGTTTTCACCAACAAATGGAATTTGCCAGAACTACAGTTACCAAAATTATTCAATACCAAATTCTCTCTATCAACACAAGTCAAGTACTTGGGCGTCATACTTGATAACAAAGAAAACTGAGCGAGTTACATCGATGCAAAAATAAAGAAGGCTTGTGTAGCTTTTGGTCAGTGCAGAAGACTTGTTGATAAAAAAATGAGGTCTCAATCCAAAGATCTCACTTTGGGTGTACACCTCAATTATCAGTCCTCGTCTAACCTATGGATCAGTTGTATGGTGGCCCAGAACACAATTGACCAAGTAAAAACGAAACTCCAGAGGCTACAACGTCTAGCGAGCGTAGCAGCTACTGGATGTATGAAAACCACTCTATCAGCCGCTTAAGAGTACCTCTTAAACTTGAGACCTCTATATCTTAAAATACAGGAAGAGGCAAAAATAGCCGACTTAAGAGGTTAAGATCGAACGGACTATGGACACTAAACTTAGGGAGAACACACTCAAAAGTTCTGCAAGGGATTCTAAAGGAAATACCCCTCATGGATGCACCCATGGACAAGAACTCCACGTCTTCGATCGAAGATACGATATCCGACTCAAAGTGGAAGCTGCAGATTTTCCTGGTATCGATGAATTTAGGATATACACAGGCGGCTCTAAAACCAGATACTGTACTGGAGCTGGCGTCTTCTCAAATTACTTATGGGCGCACAGGATGACAGCTCAAAATCAAATTTCACCCCCGTTTCCCCAGCCATTTATCTTCTATCCCTCTCGCACAGTCGAAGTGATTCTGTTAGGATGAACTACATTACTACACTATTGAAGGAAGGATGATAAGTATTAAAACGAACAAACACACTATTTTCACACTCATCTTTAGCCGTAACCCGTAACATGTTCACAATTTTCAAGCTATACACAGCCTTTAAATGATAAAATATTTCTTTATCGTGTGAGAAGTGCCTTACCTGATGTCAGAGTATGAATTTACATATTTATTTATAATGCCGCCCGTGGGCATAATTATAATAAAATATATTGTATCAAATATCAATATCAAAACACGATTAAAATTAGGGCACGTTCCCACTATGTCGTGACGATTAATTTATCGTTGAACGACTGTCGTATCTAGCTGTTTCCAATAAATCGAAAAAAAATCATAATGGTTAATTTCCAAAAGCTCTAAGGGGAAACAACAAATTCACACAGAAAAAGTCGCGGGCGTAGAGGTACTTTGATATCTAAGCTAATACTAAATAAAGCTGAAGAGTTTGTTTATTTGTTTGCTTGAACGCGCTAATCTCAGGAAATACTTTTCCGTTTTAAAAAATTCTTTCAGTGTTAGATAGCCCATTTCTTGAGGAAGGTTATAGGCTATATTATATCATCACACAACGACCAAAAGGAGCGGAGCAGCAATGAAAAATGTTGAAAAAACGGGGAAAATGTGACGAAGACGAAGTTGCGCGGGACAGCTAGTAATTTAATAAATTTAAAAAAAAAAACTTGCACAGTAAAGTTTTTTTTAATATCAAAATAACACCTCTTATTGGAAAACCCGTTATTTACAAATATCTCCCATGATAATAGGCACGTTTACCTTCTTACATGTTCGACATCGATATAAGAGTTCGATTTTGGAGCATTCCAAAAAATATTTTTTTATTGAAAACTACAACATTAGGTTAAAATAAAAAATTGGGTGTTTTATTTATTTCTTTAGAACATAAAACGTTGTCAATCGGGTCTTCAGCGCGAAAACAACGAAATACATCCCCGCGATCTGAAGGCCGAAGCCGAGCTGACAATTTGTGCATCGGGGCCCCAGCGAGAGCCGGGGGGCAGGGTGGGCCGCACTGTGACTGGTTAGAATGCTTGAAGTATAAGAGGAAAGGTTTTTACTATGAGGTAACTGGGTTTAAAAAAAAGCAAAGCTTATACTTTATTCTTTATACATATTTCAACCATCCTGCAAAATGACTTGACTTAATTTAAAGTTTTTAAACTCAACTTTGCTGTTCACAAAGTGAATCCTGCAATAATAATAAAACGAGATCCGTACAAATTTCACAATTTAGGGTAATACTGGCCCTTAAATTTCAAAATATCAACCACTTTAGATAAACTAAACACAATCTTCAACAGCTGCGCAGAATGCATAAGTATCACCAGAGCGGCTCAAGCAGTTGCAGCCAGAGACGTTCCGATTGATTGGACTGAGCAGTCGGACCAAGTGTTCTCAGGGAGAGATCTTTACATCGAAATCATCTCAGACAGTGCATCAGTGCTTCAAGCGCTAAAAAACAATATTTTAACTTCTGCCCTCGTATTGGAATTGTGACCGATTGGAGCCTTTTTTATATTGTTTATGCTTTTTATATTTTTACTTTTTCACGTTTTGTCTATTTTCGATATTCTTTTTGTTAATTACTTGTCTACAATGTTACAATGTTGGACTAAAAGATGTTTTTTTTTTGTAAAACTTGAAAAATTATATTCTTTTACTATTCAGCCATTCAGTAACATAAGTGGTCCTTCTACCGATCGAACTAGTGTCTAGTATAAAGACTAGTCAACAGGAATTTCTTCTTTCGTCTTCTTTTCAGTAATTTTTTTCAGCAGTAAAAAAAATGGTTGTGACGAGGTCACAGACAAAACTGCCACAAAATGACTCGAATATACCTACCCAGTTCAGTAGTGAGGCCGTTCCAGAACCCATACTACCACAGGGTATCCACAGGTACATTCTTCTGAGTTAGAGTCTAGCTCAAGCGCTCATTCTGTCGGCACTCACACTAGCCGCACCAGTCGCACTTCCGTGATGGTTGCTGCCAGAAAATCAGCTGCAGAAGCGCAACAGATTCGTCGGGTGGCTTAATTAGAAATTGCCCAAATGGAGGCAGGGATGCGCGCACAAGTAGAGGTAGACGTAGTAGCTAGGCAGACGGAATTAGAGCGCAAAGCTGCTGTAGCGGAATATCGGGCTGAGCTCGCCGCTATTGAGGCAGATTGTAGTAACCACGGATCTCACAGTGGGTGGAGCCGCGCCATTGTCAAACAATGTTTAGATAGTACGGCCCTTCCTACTAAAATACCTTCGCATCAAGAGAGAGAGCCATCTATGAAAGGTTTTCAATCCAACAGTGGATGTGGGGTAGGGGCTAATAATGCTACCTTTATCTTGTGTTCTCAGGAATTTCCACTACGTAACGCTGTCGTCGTTTCGCAGAGTATCGCAGCACAGAGTCCTGCACTATTACCTCAGCATAGTTTTAGCGGGGGTAACAGGGCTGCTGCCACGGATATTCATCGAAAAGACAATTCAATTGGAGTTACGAAGTTAGTGGGGGCCTTAAAGGCACTTGCAAAGAGTAACGGCCCCAACAATAATAAAAACTTTATTAAACTTCCTTGTTTTGAGGGTAAATCTCCACTTGATTGGCTTATGTTCAAGCGGGCCTTGCAGGATACGGTAGGTGCTTTCACAGATTCGGAAAACCTTGCACGCCTGAACCAAGCCTTAAAAGGTGCGGCGCGTGAAGCTGTCAGCATGCTGTTAGTGTTTGGCACCTCACGCCAACGGCGTTATTGAAGCCCTGGATTGTAGCTATGGTAGGCCTTAACAAATTGTCCTACAGGAAGTCAGCGCAATCAAGGCTCTGCCTAAGTTTGGGCCGGAGGTAAGAGATCTACATGTTTTCACCGCCCGTGTGCACAATTGTGTCGATGTTGCTAAGTTATTGCAGCACAGTGATTATTTACGTTCTCCTAAACTATTTGCGCTATTTGAACTATTGCGCGCGCGATGGTGAGATTTCGCTGCTAATCACGACGACCTAAGCCTAGCTCGAGTGGAATTATTATCGCTTTTCCTAAACCGAGAGGTCGATTTGGTGATGAAATTCGGTGCCGTATTCGAGGTGACATCATCTACATCAACCCTTTCACAGAAACATCGAGCGCATGCCGTTTCAGAGTCTGGAGCGGGGGCTTCAGATTCACCTAAGAATTCTAAATCAAAGTCTGCAAAAACATCCGACCAGCCCCCCTAGCATGACCGTTCTATCTCTATTCAACCAAGAAACGACAAGAAATCTTTTCTTTACAATTTATCATTTCTTCTGCCCGAGCATGGCGCGCACCGTCGACTCGCGTTTCTACGAAGACATAGACAGAAATTCTTCCCATAGCAACGGGGACGTTGCAAAAGGTTACGTTTAGTTAACAAAAAAAAGTTGCCAATTGCACGAGTTTTTCATTTTCCGTGGGCGGGACGGTGTTGCTGCATCCTGGATCCAGGCCTGGATCTTTTTCGCGAAATTAAACCTAAATATTTGACATAACATTTCAACCTTTTGAACGTAACTCAACGCAACCACGAAACGTATTTCTCATATTTAGTTTTTATTAAGACTAGTTTGACATTTGTCAGAAGTAATGTTTTTACCCCCAAATGTCAAAAGAAGGGAAAATAATATGGTAGACATGCTCGACGTTGTAGACTTGTGTCGACTGAAGAAAAGAAACATTTCTTTTCTACATTCTTAATATCGCCATGCTTGGGACGATAGTAATATCTGTCAAATTGTCGATTCTTCCGTAGACATAGCCCGTTTCTACGGCGGTCATGCTAGGCCGGCAGGAAAATGTTTGTTTATTTTGCAAAGGTGAACATCAGTTGTCAAATTGCCCGACATTCAAATCTTTGACAGTCGATGACAGATGGCGTTTCGTCAAAGACAACAAAGTCTGTTATCCTAGTCTTCAAAAAGTTCCACACAATTTTAGGTTTTGTAACAAAAATGAGGCTAGTTGCACAATAACTGATTGTTGCGTAGGCATCACAATATATGCATAATGGAAAATTTGTAGCATTTGCTCATGTGAAGGAGAAGGTGAAACCTGAACCTAGGACTAAAACTGATGCTGAACAAACTGAACAGGTTCTCGTAGCTGTCAACAACACTCAAATCGAACCTACACTTTCACCACCATTAAAGGTAGCACCCGTCACAGTTTCCGGGCCGGCTGGGAGCGTAGACACATAATTCTGGACGACGGGTCGACGGCTACTTTCATACATGGCCGACATCACCTCCAAAATTGGTGCCGAGGGTCCCGAGGGTAGCCTACATTTGGACTGTGTGGGAGGGTTATCTAGGGGTAGCAGCGTGCAGTTTGTAGACTTTCAGATAAAAGGCCGATCAGCCTCACAGAGTTTCTTGATCCAGCGGGCAAGGGCAATTAAAAACTTAGGGCTGCAAGCCAATCGGCCATCCGCGATTCTTTACGTCGCTACCCCTACCTGTCTGGTATAGTTGAGATGTGCTACCCCGAAGCAAAGCCTACACTTTTGATAGGTATCGACAACTGGCACCTGATAACAGCATCCGAGGTCCGGAAAGACACGAAGACCCAGCCTGTGGCCAACAAAACATTATTAGGGTGGGTGTTGTTTGGATTTACAAGCAGCCGGACAACTTTAGTGGAGACTGCCTGCCACGTATCCTTACGTGAGCGTCCGCAGCATGACCTGGAAGTCCTCATCAAGGAACAATATAGGTTAGACGCGATCGGTATCACGAAACATGAGCTTCGCAGTGCAGGCGATCAGGGCGCTCTCAGTATTCGAGAAAACAGCCCAACGCCTACCAAATAGGCACTTCCAGGTCGGCTTATTGTGGAAGGCGAATGACCTTGCCGTTCCCGTGAGCTATCCATTGGCACTTTCTAGGTATAAAAGCCTTGAACTAAAAATGTCAAAGGATCTTAAATACGCCAAACGTTACAAGGTTAATATTCAGGACATGCTAGCTAAGGATTATGCCGAGGAGTGTAGAGGACAGTCGCCCACATCAGTTTGTTGGTACTTGCCGTATTTTGGTGTGGTAAATCCCAATAAACCAGCAAAAATTCGTATTGTTCACGACGCGGCTGCTAAAGTACAGGGTGCATCACTCAATTCTATGCTTCTGTCGGGTCCTGATTTTTTACAACCGCTACTAGGAATTTTGATGCGTTTTAGGGAGGGAAAAATTGCTTTGACCGCCGATATCAAGGAGATGTTCCCGCAGGTGAAAATACAAGAGTGCGACCGAAATGCTCAGCGATTTCTTTGGTGCCATGATCCTGCGAGACCAATAAAGACCTATTGTAATGTCTTCTATGATTTCTGGGGCGTGCTCCAGCCCATCAACGGCTATTTACATTGTCAACCGAAACGTATCGGAATTTATAAGCGAGTTCCAAAAAGCTGTGGAAGCTATTACATCCGATATTTACATGGATGACTTTATCGGAAGTGTAGATGTCCCCACGGAGGACGTGACTCGTTTGGCAGTCGATATTGTACAGATTCATAAGCGTGAAGGATTCAAGATGCGCGGTTGGATATCGAATGAGCCTGGCACACTCAATCGATTGCCAAACGAGCTGTTGTCTGACGTTTCACTAGTCAATCGTTCTAGTGTAGAGTTGGGTAGTTTACCACTCTCAGCTACCTCAACACGGACTTTAGGTTTGATCTGGAAACCAGCTCAAGACATCATAGGTTTCAACTCGGGCCTCAAAGATACTTCAGGCCATTTCACAAAACGCGTAGTCTTAGCCCAGGTCATGCGAATCTACGATTCACTAGGTATCTTAGCGCCCATTGTTGTGAGAGGAAGAATTATGTTTCAAAATTTGTGGTCGTCGTCAAGGTCGGGGACCCGGTTCTCATCGGTGACGGGAACTTGCCGAGGGGAACCTGGCCACGAGGCGTGATCGCTGCTTCACACCGGGGCCGTGATGGGGTGGTACGGGTGGTGGATGTTCGGACCTAAACGGGCATTTTAAGGCGGCCATTAAGGAAAGTTGTTCCTATTTAAAAAAGGGAGCATGTGGCCGATTGGAGCCCTTTTTTAATTTGGAGCCTTTGTTTATGCTTTTTAGGCCCAGTGGTGGCAGCCCCGACTTACGAGCAGTAAGCCGTGGGCTCGAACCCAGGCAGGCGCATTACTTTGTGTAATTTATTTCATCATCGCTGCTCTCAAAAATGGTGAAGGAAAACACCGTGAGGAAACCGGCATGTCCTAGAACCAAAAATTCGGACACATGTGATCTACCAACCCGCACTGGGCCTGCGTGGTGGATTACAGCCCACTCCCTCTCATAGGAGAGGTGTCCCAGCAGTGGAAATATTATTAGTCCAAGATCCCAGGGCCGCCAGACGTCACGTATTTTCTGACGAATGAAATGTGGACGATTGAGTAGTGTTAGTATGTACTAAGAACGCATGCGTACCTGCTAGCTTGCTTAGACGGCCAATTTTCAGGTATCAGGTAATCAAGGTACATAAAAAAAAGACTTACCTCACGTAAATTCTGAAAGCTGATTTTTACGTATATTTTAGGCAATATCCTTAATAATAAGTCGCCAATACTGCCAGACACTGTTCGTGGGCCGTTTTGCTTAACAGACGCCTTAAAGCTCCAAAAATTATTACTTAACTTCACGTAAATTCTGATGCTCCATTTTTATATATGTCCACCAGACAACTATTTTAAAACCTTTTACAAGAAGACAGACCGATCCAAGGGGCCAATCATCCCCAATTCAATTTTAATGTCTCTGTGGGTCGGAGCGGGAGGGCACTATCTACGCGCATGAGATTGAGCGAGATATGTATTAGGATACATTGACTTCTCTCTCTCTCACTCTCTTTAAGTTTATTCATATCACTTAATTATTAGTACAAAAAATCTGCGAAAAATTAAAAAAAAAACTGGTAAATAAAAAAAAATAATTGTAAAAAAATGCTCATTTGACTAATAAATTCGAAAAATAATATTGGGAATAGTTAGAGGCATCTACACATTTGTGTCGTTAATGAGCTTCCAGGGAAGCCGCATGAGCAGAAGGAACTACAGCCAAACTTCTTTATCTTCAACGTAATCCATAATTTTGTAATATACTTTTTTAATAAGGACACGCCTGACACAGGACAGGCATGCAATCAGGCATGTAGCATGCAAGGAGGCAAGCAGCATGCAAGCAGGCATGGAACATGCAGCAAGCATTATTTCTGTCACGGCTCCGGCGCTGCAGGGTTTGGGCGGCCCCACGCGAGGTTATCGTCGCAGACGGTTGAAGGCCCGCCGCTGCGGCTGAGGCTGGCCGGCTTGCCGGCCAGCAAGCCGAAGCTGCGGTGGTGAGCTGGTGTGTGGTGCTCCTCAGCTCGCGGGCCGCTCCACCCCTCCGAGCCTACGCTGACTTAAATTATACTCTAGGGGTAGGGCAGAGAAGACTGCGTGAAGTCGGTTTTGCAGCGATTCGTTTCTGTTACTAAATTTTGTAGCACAGCATGTTGATTTTTAGTTTATTCGAAGTTTTGAAAATCGGAATGTCATTTATCGGACTGAGAATCCTTCGAGCATTTGATTCTTCGGAAGAATGAAAATCGGAAAACTAAAAAATCGCATTTACGACTTTCGGTAAAATAAATTTCGTGATTTTTAATAATAGATATTATAATTCTTAGGTATTATGAAATTCGGACTTTTGGCTCTCGGATTATTGAAATTCGGAATAAAATATTTCGGAGTATTTGTGTGTTCCCCTCGCGTGGACCCATTTTATAGATCGCGTGGACTGCCCTCTTTTGCAAAATAAAAATTGAATCAACGTCTGCTGCCGATCCCCACAGCAGAATGCCATAAGACATAATACTGTGGAAATAAGCGTAGTATACTAACCTAGCTGAAGCTACATCAGTTTACTGCCTTATTTTCCTAACTGCATAGGCAGCTGACCTTAACCTCCCCGAAAGAACTCCAATGTACGCGCCCCACTGCAGTTTTGAGTCGTACATTTGGTAAAGAGAACTTTAGACATTTTGTTTTGTTCGCATTCAGTAACAGTTAGACTTTCGTTGACATGTATGAGATCCGTATCTTTTATATGAATTTAAAAAAATTGCGAAGTGTTTTCAGGAAATAGAATTATATCCGATAATTTGGCCATCATATAAGGGAGATCATTAATATAAACTAGAAATAGGAAAGGCCTGAGAATTCAACCTTGGGGCACGCCCATCTTGACTATAGACCCGGAGGACGTCGCCCCATTTACATTTAATTTACTTTTTGCTGCCTGCTTGATAAATAGGAAAGAACAAGATCAGCAGCTCGACCATGAATTCTGAAATGACAGCTGCACTCGACGGACATAGGAGTTTTTTAATATTAGGTCAGCACGAAAAATCTGCCAAAAAGTTATTTTGACTACATAATATGTTTTTTTTGGCCGAAAGAAAAGGCAATAGCAGATTTTAAAAAAGCGGAACCGCGTATGTCTAAAGCGCAATCATTGTACTAAATTTTCCAAAAGGTGGGGTAAAAAGCGGAAAAGCGGTGTATCTGACAACACTGCTTGCGAGTGAATTTAGCTGTTGGCCCAAAGGGGGCCTTGACATTGCAATCTGTCTCACCTGAGTGAGACACACGCGCATGAGGCTGATCTCATGCGCGTAGATAATGCCCTCGCGCTCCTGCCCACAGAGACATTAAAATTGAATTGGGGATGATTGGCCCCTTGGATCGGTCTGTCTTCTTGTAAAATGTTTTAAAATAGTTGTCTGGTGGACATATATAAAAATGGAGCATCAGAATTTACGTGAAGTTAAGTAATAATTTTTGGAGCTTTAAAGCGTCTGTTAAGCAAAACGGCCCACGAACAGTGTCTGGCAGTATTGGCGACTTATTATTAAGGATATTGCCTAAAATATACGTAAAAATCAGCTTTCAGAATTTACGTGAGGTAAGTCTTTTTTTTATGTACCTTGATTACCTGATACCTGAAAATTGGCCGTCTAAGCAAGCTAGCAGGTACGCATGCGTTCTTAGTACATACTAACACTACTCAATCGTCCACATTTCAAAGTCAAAGTCAAAGTCAAAGTCAAAGCATTTATTTCAATTAGACCATTACAGGCACTTTTGAAAGTCAAAAAAAAACAAAATAAAACGCGAAGCTACAGTCCCAGTCACAAGGCATAATAACTTATGAAAGTACTGTAGTTGCCCATTCCGTAGCGTAGATCTCTATGGAGAAGAACGGGCAAGAAACTCCATGGACACTCTTTTAAATCAAAATATGTTACAAAATCTTGGTTACATCATTCATGTTAAGAATTACAAATATGTGAGAACAATGTAGAAATACGGGCAAGTTAAGAGCGTCCAGAGTAAAAGATTAAATCAGTAATTAAAAATAAAGTAATTAAAATAAACCGTGGCAGCTAAGAGATGACCAGTCACAACTGACAGCGCCCGTTCACGAACATGACGCATGTATCAGCCATCATTCAACTCAACCATTTTGAAGGGAACTAAACGACCCGACACACCCGCCACCATCAGCGTGACATTTAAGTGAGCATGACATTCACTCAACCACCAGGGTAATTTCGCGTCAATGAAAGATGTAGGTACTCATTAAGTGGTGGCTTTACAGTACATAGTACTCACACATGTGCTATGCAATTATATAATACTAAGAGATTGAATCTATACAATGCAAATATATTTTTACAATCTTCTGCAGCTTTCACAATAACTTCACTTTGTAATTCAGATGATTCCGATTGCCCCTATGGTTGTGGAGCAGGACCAGCATTGAGCCAAGCATTTTTATCATCAATATAATCCCCCAACTTATAATATGCTTGCCTACATAGTGTGCGTTTTATGCAAGATTTAAATTTCGTTTCATTCAGTTGCAGAATGGGGGGAGGTATTTTATTGTAACATTTTAAACAATACCCCATGAAAGATGAGTCTACTTTAGCTAACCTGAAACCTGGCTGAACTAGTTGGTCCCTGTTTCTAGTATTATAGTGGTGCCGGTCACCTCTTCTACTAAATAAATGCAGATTTTTCCTAACGTACATGATGTTTTCATAGATGTATTGACAAGGTACCGTCATGATGTTAATTTCCTTAAACAGTTCTCTTAGAGAATCGCGCCTACGTAGATTATATATGGCTCTGATAGCTCTTTTCTGCAGAATAAATATAGACTCGATGTCTGCAGCCCGTCCCCATAGTAAAATACCGTATGACATAATACTATGAAAATAACTAAAATACACTATCCTCGCGGTATCTACATCAGTAAATTGACGGATTTTTCTGACAGCATATGCTGCTGAACTCAGCCGTCCTGCAAGAGATGTTAAATGAGGACCCCATTGTAGCCTTGAGTCGAGCGTGATCCCCAAGAAAACAGTTTCATCGACAAATTCAAGTTTCTCTTGATTCAATACTATGTCACAGTCACTACATTTGACATTTGGTAGAGAAAATCTTATGCACTTAGTTTTTTTCCCATTTAATACTAAATTATTAGCGGTAAACCATTTATGAATCTGCATAAGAGCGTTATTTACGTCGTCAAGATTTGTGGCACGTCTGCTTATCCTAAATATTAAAGAAGTATCGTCAGCAAACAACACCATTTGTGGTTGGTTTTTAAATAAATGGGGTAGGTCATTAATATATACTAAAAAGAGGAAAGGACCCAATATCGAACCTTGTGGTACACCCATTTTTACTTTTAAACCCATCGAATTTACACCATTTACTTGTACTTGCTGTTGTCTATCATTCAAATACGATCTTACTAAACTGAGCGCAAGTTTACCTAAACCGTAATGCTCAAGTTTCAAGAGCAATGTTTGGTGATTTACGCAATCAAATGCTTTCGAGAGGTCACAGAAGATTCCTATGGCATCTTGTGCCTCTTCCCACGCGGTATATATGTGTTTTAATAAAGTGACACCGGCGTCAGTCGTACAACGTCCTTTGGTGAAACCGTACTGTTTCTCATGTAAGATTTTATTGGTGTTAAAGTGGGTGAGCATTTGATTAAGCATCACCTTTTCAAACACCTTGCTGAAAACCGGCAACACGGATACGGGTCTATAGTTATTGGTATCTTTACTGTCCCCAGATTTGAAAAGTGGTATTACCTTGCTGTATTTCATTAGGTCCGGGAAGACTCCTTGGTCCACACACAAATTAAATATTAAGGCTAAGTACGGTGCTATAGTGTCAATAATAGCTTGACACACTTTAATAGACATTCCCCATAAATCTTCGGTTAATTTGACTTTGATTTCCTTAAAAGCTTTAATAACTGCTATGGGGTTTATATGCTTAAATTGAAACTCAACCGGACAGGCTGAAACGTTCGCTTTTAATAAATCAATAGAAAGCAAGGGTGAGGAATTTAAGGTTTCGGTAGTTTTCTGCGGGATATTGGTAAAGAAATCTACAAATTCTTGAGCTACTTCGTTTTTAGAGCTTAGAAGACCACGTGAAGTCTCTAGTCTGATATCATTATTACATTTTTTATTTCTATTAGTTTCAGTGTTGATAATTTTCCAAACCGTCTTTATTTTGTTATCGGCGAACTTAATCTTGTTGCTAATGAATAAAGCTTTAGCTACCTTGCAAGTGTTTTTAAAGATTTTTGAATAAGTTGCAACATATTTATTAAAAGTCTCCGAGTTGATGTAAGGCTTAAGGCCGTACAACTCAAACAATCGCTCCCTACTTATCCTAATACCCTTAGTTGCCCAGTCACTGAACATAAACTTAGGGTAAATAGATTTAGTTTTCATTTTTAATGTATTATTGAACTCTATGTGAACCACCGAAAAGAATTCCTCATAAAATTTATTTGCATTTCCAATAATATGGTCCGGAATGCCTAAATTACTAATTAAGTTATTATTAAATTTATTCAAATTGCTGGGTGTTATTTGTCTAGAGTTTATCTGAATTTTTTGCAAAGGTGTGTGATACTCGAAAACAACGGTTTGACCGCTGTGATCAGAAGGGAGGTAATTAACAATGGATTTATCTAAGTAGTTACAGTTACAAAAAACATTATCAATACATGTAGCAGTATTTGTAGTAATTCGGGTTGCTTCCGAAAACACGTTTAACAAATTAAATGATTTAAAAAGATGTAAAAAATCATTCGTCAGAAAATACGTGACGTCTGGCGGCCCTGGGATCTTACTCTATATAGGCTAATGATGATGATGCTTTTTATATTTTTACTTTTTCACGTTTTGTCTATTTTCGATATTCTTTTTATTAATTACTTGTCATTTTAATGTTGGACTGAAAGATTTTTTTTTTTTCTTGTAAAACTAGAAAAATTATATCCTATTACTATTCAGCCAAACAGTAACAGGAATGTCACAACGCACTCCAACACATTGCGAACACAAACAAGTTACTCTGCAATAGATAAAAGGGCACAGTAACTCACTGGGTAACGACGCAGCGGATGAACTGGCTGAGAGGGGAGCAGAGACAACATTATACGGTCTGGAACCACTGCTGGCCATACCCCTAGTCCAAATAAAATCATAGCTGCGTAAGAAAACCGAGGAAACACACCAAATGGAATCAAGAAACAGTATAACCTGCCGGCAAACAAAGAGTAGAGTTCCGGAAGCATCAGAGACTCGCCCGCAGCATCACCAGACTGAAACGGGACAAAATTCGCAAGATTATAGGTATCATAACCGGCCACTGTCCCCTATACAAACACCTATTTACGATAGGTGTGACGGATAGCCCTCGAGGCGGATGAAACATCATAGCACGTGCTCAACTAATCTTGCCCTGAATCCACACAGCTTAAGTAACTTGAGCTGAAGTTAGGGGCGTTGGGTTCAAATTTTGGAAGCATAAAGCACTGAAGGATTAAATAAAACTTTAAAGATTAAACTCATGACCATTTTAATATCGAATTTTAACTCACACGTGTTTTGTGCGTTCCAGTATCGAACTGGCACACTGGAAGTGTCACAGTTATTAAAAAAAATAACTTTAATTTGTTCTTACCCTTTTAAATAAACGAAAACCAATGTGAATGATCGTATAGTAGTAGCGTATAGTAGTGGATGGATTAATTGCCTGTATTATACCTAACGAGTGTACATAGAAGAAAAATCGAAAGCTGATAAAGATAAGCTTTAATACAAATAATTAAGCTGATAAAGATAAGCTTAATTATTTGTATTAATATATAACTGAAGATTAGGTTAGTTAGTTGTACGCTTGCTGAGAAGAGTACCTAATTAAATTTACGATAAATTCAAACATTAATTAATTTTCGCACAGATATTACTCGAAGGATGAGATGACAGATACAAGGAAAATTCCGCTCGCACATCCTTCACAAATAAGCTGATATCGTGTTGCCGAGATATGGAACTACTTAATGTAGGGCAGGCACCTCCGCGGTCTACCAAACTCTGGGGGTATACAGATTAAACAAATACACGCACACATGTATCATGTATTCGCACACCCTAGCTATGGGCGCATTGTTTACTTTCTACTTGCCATTTGACTTCGTGTGAACCAGGTTCAAACTACGATTGCGTATGGAAAAATCTGTGGCTACTGAAATGTTTTACTGCTATTTTAAATGTTATAGTTTGTGAGAGTGGATGGATGTTTGACTCTCTTACGCAAAAACGATTTTGCAGGTTTGGATGAAGGGTAATTAATTTTCGTGATTATCATACGAGAATTATTACAGTTTTAAAAATTTTGAATGAACAAGGTTTTTGTTTTAATCTGAAAAAGTGTCATTTCATGAACGAAAGTGTGGAGTACCTTTTTTGTTTTTGTTTTTAATGATGGGAAATCAGTTTCGGAGTAAAGAGAAAGCGAAATGATATTATTGTAGACCCGGACACAAAACAGGAGATATCAGATCCCAAAAGACCTCGAATGACATTGGACACAGACAAAAAGGTGAAATGCTTAAGAGCACTATCCAAGGCATACCGCGTAATTGTTAGTAGAAAGTAAAGCAAGATAACAGGCAGAGAAGATGAATTTCAAAGAACCCTTGGGGAGATGAGGGCTGAAGTGGTATTGGCTTCAAAAATAACGAGTATTATCTTCACAGCCCATAATACAAGGTGTTGTTTTGCATCCTCGTCAAATTCAAGGAGGTTACTATGCTAATGATTCTCGTTCCGAATCAATAATAAAATGGATATGTATCTTTTTTTTTTTTCTTATTTACGGACATCAGTTAGTGTGAACCACCCGTGTTTTAAACGCGGGCCCTCTGATTCTCGCCCAATAACCGCGCTTCCACAAATACAAACAATCTCAAACGTTTATTCGATAATTTCTTATTTCTTAAACCATGTTAAGGGGGTTATTTTCTAGCGAAGGAGATGGCGGAACGTGAGAGGGAGAGAACGTCACGTCCCAGACACCGCGGGAGACGCCCCAGGCGTCGGGGGGCAACCAGTGGCCCCCAGCCACCGTAGGCGCGGGCCTGTGGACGGTGAGTAAAGGGCTAGCTCACCGTCCGTCCATCTTATGATGACAGGCCGTGCCAATGGCGCGTTTGTGTTCCACGCGCGCCTCTAGGAGATGTCAGCAAATCGGAGGGGGACCCGCAGCCCTAGCAGGCATCGGCCTGCCAGGGCTGCGGGTTGCTCGAAAGAGATACCATGGCCCTGGAACACAAAGGGCTAAGAAGGAACATGGATGGGTTTTAGTCAGTACAAGTCTGACACTCCCTCCCGCTCCGCCCAGAGCGGGAGAAGTCATTTGACGATTTCCCATCCGAAAAAAAAAATAAAATAACGGGGGTTATTTTGAAATATGACAAACAAACAACCAAAAAAATCAGAGTTTATTAATAATTAACTAGGTACCGTAATTTTAATTGATTATTTATGTCTTGTGTGACCACCTCCTGAAATTTTATAATTTGACGAGGATGCAAAACAACACCTTGTATAAATCGTCAGAAGATAAAAGGAACTAGCATCAACATGCAAAAGAAAGTGGGGACAACTGACTACAACATTCATTACAGAGGCGTTGATTATCCCATCAAAAGAGACGTGATAGACAAAGCGTGGATTGCTGTATTGAAAGATGTAGGGTTGAAATACAAAAACTATTCGATGGAGAACGATGAAAACTGGTATGGGACTATGGGGCCTTACCTTGATATGTTCGCAGCTTTTAAACTCCGGTTGGATGAACTACGTCTCGGTCACGGTACTATGCCCATAACCAAAAAGGATAGCACACACACTTCATTTCAAGTATACAAGTACGGACTCACTGGCGCTCACCACATTCTTCTGGAGGGGAGCAGCGTTCTACCAGAAAGGAGATCCTCGATAGTCCAAAGCTTGGGCCCGATGACCGCCTTCTTTTGCATGATCTGATCAGAGGGGGTCTACCGAGGGAAATATGCTGCGGTCGAGTCGCAGCAAGATGCCGTATATTCAAGAAACTTCTTTTTTTTTATAAGATGGCGGTAGGGAGGGCGTTGTTTTGACAAGTGAGAGTTGGATGGGCGTCGATGGCAGAACGTGCTCGAAACGGAGACATTTCCTTCGCGCATATTTAGTGATTATTGTGATTACATTACTTTGTGTAATTATTAAAGAAGGTCAGTGCTATCTGTTCGTGGTATTGTTTCTTGTTTTCTGAAGATGCACGAGAAGGAAGGCTTGCCCGAAAACAACATTCCTATCATCTTTCCGTCATCAGAAGTGGGATAATGAATCGCGCCCTCCACGAAAGTAAAGCTAAGTGAGGAACATAGCCAATGAATTTGTCAAGCAAGGCGTCCAAACCTGCGAGCACAAGTCATCAGGAGGGTACTCTTACAACATCATTGGGTGAGCTTGTTTCTTTTCTTTTCGATAGTGGGTCATCTTGCTCTTTGCTTAAACATGGCTTGTTTTGTTGGTTTATGGGTGACACCATAATCAAGTAACCCTAACTGGCATCGGAGGTGATGATTTAAAATGCACGATGAAGATCTCCAGTACCATTAACATATTTTGATAAAATAGGTTGTCGGCCAATAACGTCCACATGTTTAGTCAAAAAAAAAGTGTGTTCAGTCGAAATATCACTGTTGTCCGGTTCATGCTTTACGATGATCGAAGGGGCGTAGTTGTCCAGTTTGTGATGTTTTAGCGATGACGTAGGTTGAAGAGACGCTGTTGTTCGGTCCAAACGTTGGTGTGGTCTAAGGGATAATGTCGTCCGGGCCTTGCAGCTCTTAACGGCTGGTCGAGGGGACACATTCATCCGGTTCAACCTTAAGTGACCACTGGTCAAAAGGACAGTGTCATCCAGGCCATGCGGCTGATAGCGGCTGGTCGAAAGGACACACCCGTCCGGTCCATGAGTGGTAGAAAGGACACACGCTTTCTAGTTAAGAGTAAGGTCTAGAACTACTTAGTTCTAGAGGCCTAGCTACCTTCCCAATTAATAGTTTAAGAGGACTCGACCTAGTGACCCTATTAATCGTGCAGTTGAGAGCTAGTTGAACTTCCGGGAGAGCATCTTGCCACGACTTTTCTCCACTAGTCTCAACTGCAGTGAGCATATTTTTGAGCGTACTCATACCTCGCTCAACTTGACCGTTAGCAGCTCGGGAACTTCCTATTGCAATCAGATGTTAGTCGATACAATAGCTTTGACAGAAATGCTTGAAAAAAAATGCTTGAAAAAAAATGCTTGGTTCGACCACATGACTAAGTTTGTTCGTAAATTTTTTGACAACTGTGTTACGTGCAAGATATCCAAGTCCCAGTCTGGTAAAATTCAAGCGGAAATGCATCCCATCCGTAAGACTCCTATACCATGGCATACCTTGCATATGTTCGTATTGGTGGATGCCTTTACGAAATATGTTTTGTTACACCGTACCCTGCGTATTGACTCTGCGAGTAGCATGAAAGCTTTAAAAAGTAGCATTTCTATGTTTGTTGCACACCTAAGCGACTCATCGCTGATCAGGGCCGCTGCTTTGCTAACGCAGATTTCAAGCTTATTTCGATTTTAGGTCATGACATTATTCTTCGATAAATGATTTCAAGAGGTATAAGGTCAGAATAACAAAATAATATCTTGTCAAAATGGAATCGAGATAATTGCATTGGGAGTAAAAACCGGCCAAGTGCGAGTCGGACTCGCGCTCGAAGGGTTCCGTACCATTATTTATAAAAACGAGCAAAAAGACGACTTTTTTGTATGGGAGATCCACTTACTGTATTTGTTCTTATAGCAGCAACAGAAATACATAATCTTTGGAAATAGCAACTGGCTAACTATCACGGTTCATGAGATAAAGCCTGGTGACAGACGTCTCAGTAATACGTTTGACCCTTTGGGCATGGAACCCTAAAAATAAAAGCTAAAATAAGATGTAAACAAAATTAAAAATGTAACTAAATAGTACACTTTATTAACTGTAAATGGTAATATTTTAGATTTTATTGATTTATTTATAAGGGCAGACTAATACGTATGCAAGAGTTAGCGTGTAGCAGCAATATTGTAAACACGTGTACGTTGAACGTCGTACGTTCTTCACTTCAATACAGCTCATGTGTTGTGTTAAAGAAACATACTTAGCTTGTTTTCAGAGTTTGTATGCCCAAAGGCTTCTTTAGCACAACCGAGTACAGTGTTGGGTATAAGTAAATATACGTGCTAAAAATATAATTTGCAAAACTACGCGGAATATCTCGGTATTGTGCTCACTCTCGTTATTTTCATGCTTTAAATGGCATGGAATTATAGGAGCTGTAAAGAAACTTTAGAGTTTTCTGGCTACTTCACATTGTTTGGAAGTGGAGATAAGGTACTTTTGTACAAGCGCGGACGACTAACCACAAACGGCTCAAACAAAACCAATGTGCTGCTTAATATAATTATGTTAAGTTATGCATGACATACCTATTTATTCATTGCAAACTGATTTGCAGCTATGTTTCTTAATTTCTTTCTAAGTGATATTTTTATAAATTAGCTATTTTTGGTTTCAAAATAAAAGGCTAGAATAGAAGACCGATTCCGAAAATATTACCTATTCACTAAAAAACAATTTGACTTGCATCATATTAAGTACATAACATGTACTGTGGAGTATTTTCACAAAAACCATATAGACTGTCATTCACAATGTCAACACATCTAATGATAACTTATTTGTTAAAATATGTCAAGCTGATTAGGCTTCCGAGCGTTACAAAGAAATATGGCATTCCTACATAATCATCATTCGTTTTTATTTTGTTTTAACCCCATCCAATAATGTGTAAGTGTTAAAACCTATTGAAGTTCGCTAAAACCTTTTAAGTCGAGAGCTTGTTACCACGGCAATATATTTTTGATCCAAATAGTATGAAGTTTATTAAAAAAGCTTTGTAATGATTTCTTGTGTATTTAAACTTGATTCAGCGTTTTACCACTAGTCGCAAACGGTATCAGAATTGAAGTTGTAAAATTTATATGTCTGTAAAATCAAGTGAGATTTATTTTCCGTAGTGTCGCGCACAGGTTTGAAGTTTTAATGCGAAGGAGTCCGATCGTGTAGTAATTAGGAGGTGAGTACGCGTCGCATCGGCTGCGGCGGCGCGACGGTCGATAGCTGGAGCGACAGGCGGTGCCGGCCCGGGTCACGCCTGCCACGATCGATACCGGCGCGGCGGCGGGAGCAGTTGAGCGCCACGCGCCACGCCACCGGACACGGAGCAGCGCGCGGCAGCAATCCGCCAGTCCGCCTCGCGACACGGCGACGAGCGGCGAGCGAGCGAGCGCACCAACGCGCACACACGCGCGAGCTCCCATGCGACTGTCAGCCGCGTCATGAGCGGCGCCCGCCCCCGCTCCGCGCCGCTCCTGCTGGCGCTCGCGGCCGCCTTCTTACCGCAAGCCAACCATGTCGCGTGAGTACCACCTGCATGCACCGCAACCCAGCCTCACCATTAACTGACTTGTCCCAGCTCAATGTGTCGTTGAATATAAAAGTTGAGAACAGTCCCGGAAATGCTGGGACGGTCGTAAATTTCTGCGAGTAGTAAACTGGAATGCATTAGATTTACGATCTATGACTACATCAATGCTTTATTATTTTTAATTAATTAAATCTTCCCTTTTTAATTAAACAAGTGAAATATTTATACAGCATTTTGTTAAGTGTACTGTACCCACCCTTTTACTTTAATTTATATTTTCAATTTGAGTGTTTGTTTGATGATACTGTAAAAGTTTTTAGTGACTTTGCTAAATTGTTCTGTATAGTTAAGATAAAGCTTAGAAGATGGCCAGCATGAGCGAAAATAGGTTTTAGAGTAAAGACCACATAAAGGAGGGAATTTTTAAAATCTCCATTTAAATGAAAACGTATCATCCTATTTTTAATGGAAATAATGAAAGCGAGAAATACTTAAACTAATACAAACATTATTTGTCGGTACCTACGAGACGTGTGCCTCCCACTATTTTCTTTCATTGCGTCTGCATGATATGTAAATGTGGCAAAAACCGCCGCAAATCTTGCGCTAAATCTTTATAGGACGTGTTCGCATAACACAACTATTTAGAGGGGCAATTCCAGGTCTTATTAATATAATAATTAGTTCCATAACAGTATGTCGAAACCGAATGACGTCACGGGCATCTCGTTCTTTGTAATTCGGCTTTATGTTTGAGTACAAAACCTTTGGACACGGGACGAATCTACGAATAAAATATCGCCACAGGACGTTTTATTTTTAATATTCCCTTTATTCATTTCAAACATACTTTTTACATTTTTACAAAATTAATACAAAAACATATAAAATAGTAGCCAACCGGTATCGGGAACAGGGTCCAAGCTACCGGCGGTCAGGGATCCAGAAAAAGGAACCTCCTAACGATACGAGCCGTGTCCAGGAGTACCGCTTTCTGAATCAAGCCCTTGATCTAGCTGCCTAGCGAGAGCCTCATCAGATTTTTTTCTATAGTTCTTATCCTACAAAATTTACTTCTTTTTTTTATTAAATCTTATAAAAAAATGAACATGATCTATTTTTGGAAATGAGGGAAACCTACATACGAACCTACTCATTCCTAAAGTAAATACGTAATATACTCGTACAGTCACGGACTTTAATTGATGAGCCACTTCCAAACTTTCCAATTTATTGGTTTTATACATTCACGGGATTACACGATTAAACACGAAATCAAAACACAGCTCGTAAACATATCTCATATCTAATAATCGGACAATGACTAATAAGTTGTCAAAGAAAAATCCATAACATTTGACATACGTTTACCCTAAGTAATTCTTACTGACCTCATTTAAATTAGAGCTCATTAAATACTCTTTATTTCTGAAAACCTTGGATAGGTTTTAAGACAGTTTAAGTGTCGATGTAAGAGATGAATATTCCTAGTTTTTGTGAATCGAATAATTGTCATGAAACTCATGAACGTCATCTTGGACGCCACGTGTTCGGATAAAATCTTGGGTACGAGTTTTTCCGTTTGTTAAATTACCAACCAAAATGTCTCAGTACGCTAAGCGGTACTATAGCTACGCTAAAACAAATTGTCGCTAGGTAATGGTTGCTAAACCTGCAATTGGTTGACATTGGGGTAGACACTCTGTACTATGTACAAATATAACCGACTAAACCCGATTTGCATTACACGGCTAAATTACGAACAGTAGCAAGTGGCTCATCTATTAAAGTCCGTGACTGTACATACCTAAAAACAAAAAAGAAGAAAAGTAATTATTGACAAACACGTACAATGTCTCATTAATTTATATTTGTCATTTACGTGATTAAAATTCCGGCGATACTTACGTGTAGGTAATAACTAGAAAATATTATTTCAGGGAAAATAGCAAAAACAACTATTAAATGCATTTAAGTAAGCATATGTATTTACATGGATAAAGTAACAATGTAGGAACATTTTTCTTATTAGCACAAAGTTACTACACTGTGGCTATATATAATAACAGCCCCTCGGATCAATCTTCAGGTAAACCCAATCTTGCTTAGGTTGGCCTGTGGATAGGTGACCACCTATTACATACCGAGTTTCTTCCGTGCCTCGGAAAACGTTAAGCCATCGGTCCCGGATGTCATTTGTAGATCTTTGCGTTACAGGTAGTCAGTCGAAGAATCGAAAGTCTCACAACCGGACTTACCAACGGGTATCGTATTATCAAATACTAACTGGGTTGTGGAGGTCAGGCAGTCACACCATTTAAAATACTTTTATTCAGCTGCATTCGGTTAGACTGGAAGTCGACCTCACCATTGTTGGGAAAAGCCTAGGCAGGTGATGATGCACCAAGTAACTTGATAACATAATTTTGAGGATACTTGGTAGAGTGTTAACCTGATAACTAACTCATTTTTAAAATAATTAAAAAGCAGCTTTTTTTCATTAGGTACATAACTAATTAAAATATAATGAAACATTACAGCGCGGCGCCTTTTTCAGCTAATTATCATTCTGCTCCTGCTATTTACTTAACCGTACTCGTTCCAGAGATTTGATAAAAACAGACATTTAATTACTATAGATGGAGTAGGTAGATATGGATGGCAGTAGCTACTTTATTATATACCATACTAACTTCTGCCCACGGCTTCACCCGCGTTTTTTAGGTTATTGTCCCGCGAGATCACACTACCGGGATAAAAGTATTATATGTGCTATTCCAGACTATTATCTATTCCTGTGCCAAATTTTATCCAGATCCATTCAGTAGTTTTTACGTGAAAGAGTAACCAACATCCATCCATTCATACTTACAAACTTTCGCGTTTATAATATTGGTAGGATTGTAACACAACTGTTTATGACATTATACTTTAACCCATTTGTAGTTTAATTGCATAACTCCGTGCCAATTCTCGTTGCAGTCAATATCGACAGTAAGCTACATATGATCACTGATTCAATCGCCCAGGAAATGATTGCAATAATTAATCCTAGTGTAAAATTCTCACTAGGGTTACCGGCGAGCCCGCGACCACGGGTACTTCAACACTAAAGTGTTGAAGTACCCGTGGTCGCGGGCTCGAACTCCCTTTCATTAGTGGGCATGGTCAAAAAGCATGCTGTTTTATTTGGCATCGTGTCCGACACAGATAGTATTTAGTGCAAACATTATTAAATATGTAAAATATTAAAATATATATACATATATAATAATAATTATGTTACATATGAACATACAAAATTTATAAAAAAAATATAATTATGGAATCCATAGCAAAAATTACGATCAGTCCTTTGTAAAATCGAGTTTTCTTGAAAAAACTCTTCGGTGATTGAGTTTTGTCGGTGTTGACTTTATTTAGGAGATTTTATGCCTCTTTTCTTACTTATTTACGCTCAAAGATACGATGCTTTAAATTAGCAAAAATAAAAACAAATTTGTTGTTGTTCATTCATTGTTAACTCATAACTTTTTAATGCCTTTTATTTTACTATGCTGACTCGAAACAAAATTAAGAATGAAACGAAACGAAAACAATGTACATGCAAAATTACACATGGTATGTAATTTTGGATGTACATTGTCAAACAATAGAGCAATACCTCCCGAAATTTGTATGGACAAAATATCGACTAGCTAGTGCAACAAACAAAAAATTCAAATTCAAATTCAAAATTGTTTATTTCTTCCACAAGATTACAACAATTAGTTTGTGATTGGAGCCTTCTTTTAAGCAAACAATGCCTGTATTAGAAGACTCCGCTCTTCCATAACAAAAGAAAGAAGGAAAGATATAACATATTTAACATAGGCAAGTAAACAAATTAACACATAGTTTGTGTGTGTGTGTGTGTGTGTGTGTGTGTGTGTGTGCGTGTGTGTTGTGTGCTTGCGTAGGTGTTTGTATGCCTGTGTGAGAGTATAGCTTATGTCGTTGATTTTAAAAGTTCTTCCGTTTCTTCATAAGTGAGTGGTTTAATCCATTTTATTATATTTTTTTTACAATCATAATATTGGTTTTTATATATATATATATATATTCCTTTATTTATCCTATTATATAACCGAGTAGACCGTGTATTATATTGCATGGAGGCAACCAATGTGTTTGACTGGGGGACTTCTGCAATAGCATGCTTTCTTCGCTTTGTTAGTTTAGATGAATCGTAAGGTAGGGTCTTATGTTTTTTCAAAATAGTTTGAATTATATATAATTTTCTCACTGATAGTAAATCGCTGAGGTTATAAAGACTATCTGAGGGATATCTTACTTTCTTGAAGTACATGGTTTTTATCAGGGCACGTTGTGCCCGCTCTACTTCTATGAATTTAGTTTTTGCTGACCCTCCCCATATAGGAATACAGTACGCTAATACAGACTGAGCCAAAGCAACGTATATCTCATTAAGGACATTTCTAGAGGTATTATTACGACCAATTATATTTTTTGGCACAATATGCCTCAGCGTACTAAATAACCAACACAGTTTTCTAATCCTGTTAGCAACTTGCTCAATATGGGGATACCAAGATAATCTCTGGTCTACTACTACCCCTAAATATTTGGTTTGTATTAATTTATTTATTTTTGGACAGTCACAATATTTATTTTTGAGGTCGTCACAATCGTGTATTTTAATTTTAAAATCATCTGTCGGTTCACTCCGTGCGCTAATACTGAAACACACGAAATTAGTTTTACATGTGTTCATGCCTAATTCAGCTATGTACTTCACTTCTTGCCAAGACTTACCAGAAAAGACAATAGCTGTATCATCGGCATAAGAGAGAATTTTTGAGTTTTCGATATTCAAATTGCAGAGATCATTAATATAAATTAAAAATAATGTTGGACCCAATACACTTTCTTGCGGTACGCCGTAATTTACTTCCACATAGTCACTGGTATATTTTCCAATCTTAACGCTCTGCCTCCTATTACAAAGATAGTTATTAGAAAGAGAAAGTGGAGTTCCTATTATTCCGTATTTTTCTAATTTACTTACCAAGGTTGGAACAGAGACGGTGTCAAACGCTTTTTTTAGGTCTAAGAAAACAGTAACACATTTTTGGCCACTATCCAGAGTATCAGCTACTAGCGATGTTAGGGCGGTTACTGCATCCTCAAATAAATACGGCGGTTACTGCATCCTCACATAATACCTGCAAATAAATGCACAGTTCAAAGGTCTCGGAAATCAGTTAAGTGGAATATTAGTTTTATGATACCACTAGTTTATTTTACATAAAAGTGGTCTGTAGAAGAGTTACAGCGGACCGTTCTCGAGATATATGTATTACATGATGACTTCAAAATGTTAGCGTAACGACTGCGTCGGCACCGCCTTTTAGTGTTCAACCGAAACTAGTTTTTACAACCGAAATTTCCTTTTAAGGCAATTAGGCAATAGGCTATATGTATCAAGTTAATGTTAATTTTAGTCAGTTGGAGATATGTGTTTGTGTTCACGAGTACATTCATATCTTACCACTTATAAAAGGTGTATTTTTATTGCCCTGAAAGTGTATACCAAACTGATGTAAAAATTGTAAATGTGTTATATTATTAATTATCTGTTGTCCGCTATCTTCGTCGGCGTGAAATTGTAAATCTGATTTTCTTAACGAATTATTTTATTTACTAAAACTTTATGCACAAGTCAACACTTGTACAAAAGCAGACTCAATGAACCTTGGGCCTTTTCCAGTTTTTCAATGCACAGTAGGTGCAATAATATAATTTATAGTATTTATATCTAAAATATAAGAATAAATACATGAAATAAAATACAAACAAGAAAAATACTTAACTTAATTGTAAGACGAATCTGCCAACGTCTTGTGTTTATGTCTCGAGCTTTCACTTTGAATGTTAACCGAGTAGTCATGTCAGAAGACTGCCTGGACAAAGAAAATAGACTTGATGAAAAGAAGGGAAAACAGAGTTGTCAGAGCCCTCAACACTTTGCGCTGCCAGTTATTAAGAAGCCGGTAAAGTTTATTGAGAAGATCTGCGTTCAGGTCATAGTGGCTCACATTTCATTCGCGTCAATTATAGGAAAGATAAGGCACTGTACACAGTGGCGTATTTTATGATATGGCGCCCCAGTCCAATATGATTAGCCGACCCGCTATATTCCAAAAAAACTGGTCAAGTGCGAGTCGTACTCGGTTTCGAAGCAGCAAACAATTATTAAAAATATTTTCAAAGCTCCTTCATAAGTAAATCTACTTGCCACAGTAAAACCAAATTTGTTTTTCGTAGTGTGTAACGCCCATATCTTAAAAAGTTCATCACATATTCAAACTGATTTTCGTTGAAAGTGTTTATTACGTTCTAAATCCCTCTCTTTTTTTAGAATTTTCTCTTCTTACTTTAGTTATAAGAGAAGGGCACAATTTTTGTCAATTATCAAGACTTTGGAAGCAAATATCAACCATTGACTTAAAAAAAAGTATTGATATAATTTTTAAACACCCCGCAAACCGGATGTATCACCCAGAATCATCGGTGATGAGATTGTACATCCTGCGGAAGTGCGGAGGTCGAGGCTTTTTAAACGCGAAGACCCTCCTCAACCGCGAGGTGTGCAGCCTTAGGGTATATTTTTTGAAAGCCTTTACAAGCATGGAAAAAAAATAAAAATAGAGGTGGCCTGGCATACTCAAATGGACTCAGACCGAACTGGACGCCCTAGATAGGAGAGTCCGTACACTGCTGACCGCCAACCGGATGTATCGCCCAGAATCATCGGTGATGAGAGATTGTACATCCTGCGGAAGTGCGGAGGTCGAGGCTTTTAAACGCGAAGACCCTCCACAACCGCGGCGTGTGCAGCCTTAGGGTATATTTTTCAAAACCGAGGTGGTAAGGCACCGAGATGTGGTCGCAGTGGACAAGGTACTCATCCCGCTGTCCATGGCTAAAGAGGACTAGCACAAACCTGTAGTACTTACTACCGATGACCGCAAGAAAGTATGGCAAAGCAAGGAGCTTCGCGGGCGCTTCTACCGGGTTCTTCATGGGCCCGATATAGATTTTCTAGCATCCGTGTCCTTGTGTTTTATGAGATGGGAAATTAAGATGATGCCTGAGGTGGGATCTACACAGACCATCAAGAGGACGGGTAAAAGAAAAACGGTCGCGTAGGTGGCTGGGATATGCAGGATTATAAAGAACGTTGTATAGGAGACATAATATCCGAGTGTTCCTACGAAGACGGATAGGGAGCCACTTGGAGCCTTGCGTAAGTAAGAAACATGGTCATATTTCCTAAGACCAAACACAAAACGAATACAAAGATTTTGCAAGCGCTCAAGCTTATTCAACAGCTCCTCGGTGGCATCCAAATAGCAGGCATCAGCGTAATCAATGATCGGCTGAATCAGGGTTTGAGCCAACAAAAAATTGGGGTTTTAAACGGCAAAAAGCTCTGTAAAGATTTAAGCGAGTGGAAGGAAAAGTGCACCTTACGACTAACCTCATTTACCTGAGCTCGCCAAGAAAGATTGCTGTCAATTAAGACACCAAGATGCTGCTTCAGCATAGGCAATGGTCGAGCGACCTAGAGTTAGTGGAGTCAAAGATGACATGACAAGTGCAGCGCGATAGTATCTGCTGCCTATGATCAACGCCTGCGACTTAGTAGGGTTAATCTGTAAGCCATACGACTTCGCCCATTGATCGATGCGATCCAGGTCATGATTCATGGCATTGATTGCTGATTCAGCATCAGCCAGCAAGAAGTATCGATACAGGAGCAAATCGTCTGCGTAGAGGTGGAAGCTGGAAATTATAACTTTGGTAACAGTATTAATGAAGATAGAGAAAAGAAGAGGAGAGAGAACGCCACCCTGAGGAACACCAGCAGTTAGATCACACCAATCAGAGAAGATCTCTTCTTGGCGGACACACTGAGAGCGTCCCCGAAGATACGAGTCAAACAAGGATAACGCAGAGGCACAGAAATTAAAAGTGTCGAAATCCACTGAGTTGAACGCACAACTGAAATCAAGTAAAACTAAAACAGTCAGAGATTTATTGTCCATAGCCCGGCGGATATCGTCAGTAACCTTCAAGAGTGCAGTAACAGTACTGTGGCCAGTACGGAAGCCAGATTGGAAAGGGGAAATAAGGGAAAAGTGAAAAATCCGTGTCTGTTGATCTGCCACGCTTCTGCACTCCTTGAGCACGTGCTGTGGTGTTTCTCCCTCCTCCATGCATCCTCTTCACAGAAGGCTATCTATCCGACACACCTATGGTAAATAGGTGTTTGTTTAGGGGAGAGTGGCCGGTTATAAAACCTATAATCTTGCGAATTTTGTACCGTTTCAGCCTAGTGATGTTGCGGGCAAGTCTCGTTGAACCTTCCGGAACTGCACTCTTTGTTTGCCTGCAGGTTACACTGTTTCTCGATTCCATTTGGTGTGTTTCCTCGTTTTTCTTACGCAGCCATGATTTTATTTGGGCTTGGGGTATGGGCAGCAGTGGTTCCGGACGGTGATTATTCAAACTTTAAATTAAAAAGTTGTTATAAAAAAACCGGTGTGGCAAGGAATGAGTTAAAGGGCGTGAAGAGATAGCAAATGACCTTTCCTTTCGGCTTATTTGATTTGGCAAACGATGCACCAAATACCCTGTATGTAGAATAGAAAAGAATTGAATAATTTTTATTTGTGTAAAAACAGGTACATTGGTACATTTAGGTATTATAAATAGGGTTGTGAACTTACATGTTTTGCCATAGAATGACATACCAGCCAGTTAACAATAGCATTTTACTATGCAAGTAACAATTAAAGAAGTACGCTACATTCTTGGGTTTATAAGTCCTCGCTTATGACTCGTGTTGCAAGTCCGCGTCAAGAACAATGACAAATTTTACTTACTAGTGTCGAAATTTTCAGGCGATGCTGATCCTGTGCATTCCATAAACGTCTGCCTTGAAATTAATTCTGTATGAGTAGGTATAGTATGATAACTACCCCACACTTGAAACAACTAACAAACTAACTTAAATTCTGGATAGCCTACAACGCACTTAACCGGTTTTAGTTCATAAGCTCACGCTTTTTCCCATGAGGGTGGGCAGTCTGCCACCGCTGCTACCTGGTATGATTAGTACATACTCTTATGGTCTACGTTCATACATCTTGCATCACTCAGTTTTATTTTAGTTGTGAAAATAAAAACGATTTAGGACGTGTGAATGCCTCAGAATAAAAACGTTCATAAGTGCCAAGTATGCTTTTACCAAAAACAAAACCTTCTTATTATTATTCTTCGTTTCCCGAAAGTAAATTAATGGTTTAAACGTGGTTTAACTTACCTTTGGAAAACAAATTATCAGATATGGTTACATTATAAATATTTCTGCAAAAATGCTATTAACGATAGTTTACTTATAATTATAACATTTCTTTTCAACTATAAACTAGGTTATCGTGCTATATCGCTAATAAAAAATATAACGTGCAATGTTTACGTAATTATACTTTAATACTGGAAAAGTATTTAAATCCGATTTTTTTGCCTCCACAAGTTGCTTTAACGCGCAGAACCTGTATTTGCATACACGATCGAGTGCTCACGCGACGGCTTACACGCGAACACGTATTTAACTGTCAGCCTTACTAACCTTAGGTATAAAACCAATTTTTAAGTAACTCACATGATACAGTGTATAATAGTCTAGCTTTACTTAATCACGCGCCTTCGTGACAAATCGAGAGTGGAAACAAGTAAGAACGCTACCTAAGAAATAAAAGGACATTTTTGGGGTCCTTGACCCATTAGGACATAATTTCAGTAGAATTGGGAGTACCTAGCTTTATGCTTATGACTAAGTGTGTATTCCGCCGATAACCTTACACAGTAAGGATATTCCGAAACAACGAGCAACCCATGATCGTTATAGCGTTCTCACCCCTTTCTGTACGACGCACAGCACTATCCCCGACAACAGCTTCAGAATTTTGGCAACGGAATTATTACTTTTGTAACTTTGATATCAGACTGTTTCATTTTCGTGTAGATCAGCAGAAGCTTAACACTCAAGGAGTCGCTAATGGGTCCAACGGACCCAGTCCCTCATATTTTGCTTAATAACTATTCAAATTTGACGAATGTGACGTTGTTGCTATACGTAACCTTTTAACAATAGTGTAGCACAACAAATTACGGCGTTGGTAGTCTGTTAGCACGCTGTAAGTGAGTGCTACGGATGTAAAAGGTGTGTGTGGGTCTGCAGGACCCGGTAGCGACTAAATACGTATTGGACTTTATCATATTGCTATTTGCTATTACTATTTATTTACCGTTTCTTTGTTTTATTTCATAGAAAATGGCAACCTAGGTTTTAAATGTAAATTTCTATTACAAACATTCCACAGCCCATCCCAACCGTATATGAAATATAATACCATAAGTAGAACAACTGATGCATCCAACCTATTAGTGAGTGGACGAAAAGTGCATTGCAGCCTATGTAATTGAAAAAGATAGAAAAAACATATTTTTTTGCACATAGTGTAGTGTACCAATTTGTGGCGAACACATGAAGCATATTTGTACAAATTGTTATGACTAAATTTTATATTTTAAAAATCTGCATAAAAAACTGAACATACTGGATTTAATTAGATATATATTATGTTCAAGAAAAAATAATTTCAATGGCTACTACAACAGGACTATGTGCCAACAGAGATTCTGCTAACCTACATCTCTTAATAAATTATCACATATAAACTCAAAGAATTTATATCCAACATACACACTGTTACACCTACAGGTTCACACACCATTTCACATTCACGGAATCACTTGCCCCTCATACACACCCACCCCCACCCACACCCCTACACATGCCCCCCCACATATATACATACACATGCATGTCAGCTGTTATTCACTCTTTTGTGTTACTTATGATTCGTTTTCTGATTTTATTGTTACTTTGTTTTTATTTTTTCTGTCGACTGTTAGTACAAACTATTGAAACTGTTTTCTCTTGTTTTTGGTTGTGAATATTAACAGAATCTATTCGGCCGAACCCTATCTTTTAAGATACAGGCTAATCCTAGTTTAAAAAAAGAGTCTTCTATTGCATCCTAATGTAAATATTGTTTTCAAACAATGTATACAGTTGTTTATGTTTTTTTTTGTGACAAAAAAAACTTTATTATTTATTTATATTTAGACTTACCAGAAATGTTTTTATAACGTTTCAAGTTACTGGCACTCCCTCAACGCTCTGTAGCGTCGTAACAACGTAGCACATTGCTACGCCGCGCATGCTCATAAAATTGGCTTGCTTGTGATAGGAAAAATACGTTGAATTCCTTTCTACGTTATATTCTTTTTCTGATGGAATGAAATTAATCCTCCATAAATGGTCGTCGTACAAACTCGTTTGGTTATTTTTGGAATTCATTCTTGTGTACGTAATTCGGATGTCGATAAAACGAGTTAACAAGATTTTATACGAACGTAGACTCACTCACACATTGAGAACGTACGTAAATTTTACGTACGATCATTACTTTGTATAATAATTTATAATAATATACACTAGAGCACAATCCTCATAATAAGCACGCTTGATGAAATATTATATAAAATTATATATATAAGCATAAGCAGATATATAGATATATTAACGCACGTAAAATTCCATCACTCACGGAATGGGGCGTTTTCTCTAACCATTAGCAATGGCTTATTGGTCTAAAAGACTGTAAAGGCAATAGAATTTGTCGTGATACCAGAGTATCACGATAAATTCTATTTCTTTTTTTTATTTAATTTAATTTCTTGCTGTATCTTTAATGCCACGCTAGGTTAGGTAGGCATGCCAACCTGCAACTGCTGCCTGTACAGTCCCAGAATTTAAAATTCACCGTGTAAATCACCTCATCACGAAGCCTTCAACCAAGCATTCTGTACATGAAACTAAGTAACTTTACGCAAAAATTATTGCTGGGAAACGACTTTTTTTTGGGGGGTGTAAAATCATGTTTTATGTTATAACTCAATGTAACGCACTCAAAACATTGTGCTGATGGACGGATTGAATAGTACGGGAGTCGTGGAGGTGTTTTAAGTAAAAATCTTACAATAAAAACTTTTATTAAAAAAAATACTTGTCAAAAAGTTGGCACTTTGACCCCTAATATCTCCGTAAATAGAAGGTTCCCAGGTATCGTGTAGAACAAAAAAATGATCGCAAAGACAGGGATAACCAGTGCTTTTCGGCAGTTTTATCACAATAAAGGTTGACTTAAAATCGGTTCTGTGCATCTATCCGCATAATCAATGTACTCGCAAGGTTAGATCGTATCTTGATACTATAGTACCGACTATGTTCAGTATTCGATTGTCATTCTGAAACTGGATATTTATCGAGTACCTACCTCATACCGTTTTATTGGTCGATTCATGAGTAACGTGACTTCAATAGTCTATAATTATGAGTACAATGTTCTGCCATGAAACCAAAATAGCAATTATGTTCTTCTTATATCTAAACTTAGTCATTCTAGGTTGTAAAATATTTATAAACATTGGTGCTATACAATATTATTTTTAATATTTTATACATTATTTTTTAAACAATGTTTACGCGAGCATGTATTTGCTTCCATAAAGGTGCAACTCCACTAGTGCGCGGCACTGTGTCGCACAGTGTGCAGCGTGAATGTTCTTTATCTGGACTCGCACATGTTATCTTGATCAAAATAAACGCTTGTTCACCGCAATGCTCGCGCACAACTGCGAACTTTTGTAAGCGCACACGTTCAGGCGGTGGCTTCACGGCAACGAACACGCACTCAGTTTTATATTCTAGGACCTTCACTCATCTGTTTCCCGAATGAAAATAGAACATTTTGATAAAAGTCGGGAAACGTAGTCATTTGCATGGGACGCGAAAATAATGTGTGGTGTTATGGAGCCTAGAACTGCAGTGACGGAAGGTCCCTTGTTTCAAACGACGTTTTTCTTAATATACTTACAAATAAATAAAACAACAAAACGAACAGCATTTTTGGTATAAATCATTATGAAACTACGATTTAATTTGCTTATTTCCCCGCGCTTTGCCTTCGCAGTTTGGATGAGAAGCAAAGGTATTGGCCATAAAACAACTTTATATTCAAAATAGAAAATAAAAATATTTTCGAATTTAGGACACAAGTTAATGTTAATTTGTTGATAGAAGCAAATAATTGTATAAATAAAAATGTTTATTGATGATATTCTACCTATCAATAAACACAACTGAAATATTCATTAAACAATTGGGCCTTTCTTACTAGTCCAGTCAAATTAGCCATCAACCTCGGAATTACAGATTAAAGCTGAATTCTCGTATATACCTTTATTTTGGCGTTCTAAAAGGTTTCTCAAAAGTCACCTATAATCTGGCGTATGCGTCGTCAGTTATTCAAGGAAAAAGGCAAATATAAAACAGTATTTCGTATTGTGTGCGTGTGGATTGAGAGATCTTTTCGAAAAACTCTTCCAATCCCACCCAAATTATAAGAGGATCTAGGAAATAATTGTAAAAACTTCATGGTAAGGTATAAAATTTGTAAAACCTAAACAAAGAAAGTTAGAATTCATTAACTGGATCTCTCAATCTGGACAACTGAAGAAAAAGCCATAACGCGTATCCAAGAATATACTGCCTATGTGTTTATAATTAGCATTTTAATTAATTGTGAAGGATTTGTAAAAGCTGCTAAACAAAATTTCGATTCGTTTCAAAGAAACGTTTAAGATTTATAACAGTTTATATGGATCTCTCAGAGTGGACAATTTTCAATTGAGTGATCTTGTAAAACACGACCTAGTACTGAAAAAGTATGAATAATTATCATGTTTATTACAAATTATGCTTCTGGGAGAATTTGTAAAACAAAAATCGTGATTGAAATCTTACTGGTTCAAGTTAAAATGAAAATCTTGTTTTTTGTCGATCGTCCCAACTGAGAGATCCTTATTTTGAACTATATTTAATAAACCAAAACTTATAGGTAGAAGGTAGATACATCAGAAATTGTTAAAAAGGTTGTACTAAAATTTGACGAATCAGTCGTCCCTGTAAGTGTTATACTTAAAAAGATAAATCATTTTTTACAATCCTTAAGGAAAACGTTGAGTAAGGTAGACACACTTTTTTATTTTGTCCGTGCAATGTTAATCGACAGCCTTTTTCATCTATATTATATAAACGTTCTGGATGCCGAAGAATTTCTAACTCATCATATTTTTTTTTTATTGCCGTGAAATGCTGTTGCATAATGTACTTGTTCAATTTTTGATCCCTTGCAGAGTTCATAAACTGTGCTTTGCGAACTGAAATTTCAGGGTTTCGTTTCAAAAAATTCGAAAGCCATTTTCTACCTGCTATGCATTTGAAGTCATTGAAAGTGTTTGGTATTTCATTGGCTTGACAAAATAAGTAGGCATGCTTTCTTACAATCCTGCGAGTCAACGGAACGCCTACTTGAGCAAGTATGTAAATATGAGTGAAATTAAAAAAAAGCGGGATGAAGACCTTTTTTGATTATCCTTAATAAGCTTCCTTCTATCATGAGGACCTACGAATTAAATAAAAAAAAAATTATTTTTTTGTTACCTTAAAATTTCTGAACTTTTTGTGTGTAAGATTTACTTAGAATTAGAATTCCTTAGTAAGAGCACTACACATACAGTACCTAACTTAGCAGAAACTTTTCATTTAAAAACGTAATTTTATATTATTTAATGTAGTGTAACCAGACACAAACTTGTATAAAAACGTTTAAACCCTGTATTCCCGTTGTCCCCGTAGGCCTTGTCCTCGTTAACGGGGACAAAGGAAATTTAATAAAATAATTAAAATTACTTACCGTTGTCCCCGTACGCTGTCCCCGTTAATTTCTTGTAATATATGCTTTTCAAATTATGCCCGTTGTCCCCGTTGAGTTAAAATTAGAAGTGAGACTGCCTTAATACTGCCACTGCGTCATAATTTGAATTGTACCGGTAATGATTCCGACCGGCGATATGGTCACCCTACTCATAATTTTCCTTAAGGATTGTAAAAAATGATTTATCTTTTTGAGTATAACACTTACAGGGACGACTGATTCGTCAAATTTTAGTACAACCTTTTTAACAATTTCTGATGTATCTACCTTCTACCTATAAGTTTTGGTTTATTAAATATAGTTCAAAATAAGGATCTCTCAGTTGGGACGATCGACAAAAAACAAGATTTTCATTTTAACTTGAACCAGTAAGATTTCAATCACGATTTTTGTTTTACAAATTCTCCCAGAAGCATAATTTGTAATAAACATGATAATTATTCATACTTTTTCAGTACTAGGTCGTGTTTTACAAGATCACTCAATTGAAAATTGTCCACTCTGAGAGATCCATATAAACTGTTATAAATCTTAAACGTTTCTTTGAAACGAATCGAAATTTTGTTTAGCAGCTTTTACAAATCCTTCACAATTAATTAAAATGCTAATTATAAACACATAGGCAGTATATTCTTGGATACGCGTTATGGCTTTTTCTTCAGTTGTCCAGATTGAGAGATCCAGTTAATGAATTCTAACTTTCTTTGTTTAGGTTTTACAAATTTTATACCTTACCATGAAGTTTTTACAATTATTTCCTAAATCCTCTTATAATTTGGGTGGGATTGGAAGAGTTTTTCGAAAAGATCTCTCAATCCACACGCACACTTTCGTATTTCACTCGGTTTGTGTTGGTCCAATTATATTAACATCAATATAAAAATTCTAGAGCATAAAATGTGCGACCATATTTAAAAATACTTACCTACTTACCTACTTACTGTAATTAAAAACTCATTAAATGAAATACTTTTTGTATATTTCTATTTATTAAGAGAAGGTGAATGTATTAAACGAATTTGAAGATTAATTTTTTTAGTTTTAGTTATCTAGTTTTAAAAATAATATTAATCAGTAATTATAAAAATGTTTATTATTAAAATGTGTAAGGTTTTAGATATTAGATAATCTATTAGACTTATTTACATCATCATTTTTAGTATACTTCTTCAAGTTACATCATTTTTTTCAAAATTCGGGAAGGAGAAGGGATAGATTTAATAACATATAGCATTTAGTAAAATTACATCAAGAAGACATTTTCTTTCAAAAAATTGGCAAAGGCAAAGTCAAAACACAAAATATATACTTCAAAACATTTTGACAAAATATCCCCCTTTCTAAAAAACATATTTTATTTTTACATGCATTCAGTGGATGTCATACAACTTTTGCGCTGTTTACAAAAAGGAAAAAACTTTCATCGAATCACTTGAAAAACTTGCAATTTCGACGAACTAGCTTCTACTAGAAAACTGTCCAATAATTATACGAAAATCGAATTTGGATCTTACTAGCGGTAATATCCAATGCTCCAAAATCTGAGGCTAATATTGATCATCATCGAGAAATTCACTTAATTAAATCTACGAAACTTCATAAACCTGTCTAGTTACCTAATCTTCCACCAACAAAGTTTCAAAAGACATGGGATGTTTCTTTTTAGAACATGAATTTTATGGCGCTTAATTTCCAAAGGCATACTTTTTTGATAAATTGATTTTCGAAGGATTCATTCGTTTATGAGTTATCAGAAAGTTATCAATTAAATTTTGAGTATTAAGAGAATTAAGAGTGGAGTAGATTTTTCATAGTTAATTGTTTTTGGTAACAAGTCAGAAAATTTCTATAAAATCGAAGAACCGACACAGCTTGGTAACCACCCAGTTTTGACCCCTAGTTAGCTGGACTAATTTGTTGACTAATGATCTCTAGTATAACTCCTCCCTTTCAAGGAATAGGTCGACTTAGCCTGTAATCCTGTATAATATCTGTGATAATCTCTGCCATACCTGAACAACGGCAATATATAGAGGATGATCACATTTTTTTTTCTTTGTCCGTCGGTTAGTTTATTGAAAAGTATTGGACACGTATTTTTTCTTTTTTTACGTGGTCATAAAATTACGAAGATATATTGAGTTGAAATGGCGCATGACGTCACATGTAGGTAAGTTTTATACCTACTTGTGACGTAGTGAGCTCCCACTCTCCAACTTTAATGAGTTTTAACTGAGTAATTTTTTGATATTTTGATAAAACAAAAAATACGTGTCTAATATTTTTGTATTACCTGTCTGACGGACAAAATAGAATGTTGTTGTTGTGTTTTCTTTACCCAGTCCGCACCCCTATTCGCGTTTCACGGACATTGATAGAAGCTGAGATTTAGGATTTTATGGACGGAAAGAATTGGTGGAGATTTTCACACATTGCTATTCAGATAAAAGTTCCTCCCAGACGTCAGTTTATGGTTTAAATAACCGTTTCGGAAAAACAATTAATATTACTCATCCTTGTCACACAGCAAAACTTTTTCTCATAAGTTAGTGTTTAAAAGCCCTAACAAAGACACACAGAATAATAATATAATAATAATAATAACGATTTATTTTCTCCCACAAAGTACAAATACAATATACAGATGTTACAAATACTGGAGGTACACAGGTTTGTGGGAGTCAGGAATCCAAACTAGGATACCCTGTGCTATGGACTCCTGGCCCCCCTCGCCGAGATTGGAATTATCTCATTTTTTTTTTTATACTTTAGTTACAGGTATTGTACGAGAAGAATTAAAGAGAGAGTAATAATAAAATAAAATAAAATCAAATATAAAAATGTGAGTGTGTGTCATTGTTAGTGTGTGGACTGTGAGTGTAATGTGAAAGGTGTTGTGTGTGGTGTGGTGTTGGGTATGTGGTGTTGTGTGTGTGTGGGAGAGAGTAAGATGTTGTATGCGTGTGTGTGAATATTGCACTGATCCAACGATCAACTGAGGGAGAGGGACGCGAGTTCTTGTGAATGTCAATATTTTAGCATAAGTACACACACATAGCTAACGTTTTAGTTAGATCGGTTTTAACGTCTTCGCTTTTTCTTATACGAGTAATACCAATTATGGCGAACGGAATATGATAGTCTAAATTGATACGCAAAGCGTTTTGTTAATTTAGGGGTATGAGGAACAGGGTGGAAAGTTCCTCGATACTCCTTAGGAAAGGGAGGATCCTCCGGCCAAACAGGTGTTATGTCTGGTGGGCAACTGCCCGATAGTTGTTATCGGGTTTCTCTATATATTCTAAAGTCAATGTAAACTTTACTTGCGACTTGTAGGAAATTGATGTTAGTTCCTCCATCGTATCATAGATGGCGCTGTAGTACTTTTTGTAGTATGTTGCTTTTTGTGGTCGCTACATTAACTTGTTATAAATTAACCTTTTGTGTTTCCCTATTAATGTGCCTACTTGCTTAGTGTAATCTGGGTGTTAAACGTTTTTTTTATAGCAAACTAGCTGCTATACTTTACAATGCACTTATTTCGAGTAGTTTCTACCCACTACTAACCTAAGAACCTTTTACAAATTAATATCAACCAAAACATTAAAAAAAAAACTAAATATCGGTTAAGAGCGTTTACGACCTACGACATTTCATACAAACTTTCAAGTTCTTATTTTCAGAAATGACTGAACCGATTTTAATGAAACTACATACTCATAAGCAAAATAAATAAGTCTAAGTACGTACGTTTTTTTTCTGTTTCAGTTCCTTGTATGGGGAGCCCCCATACAAGGAACTGAATCAGAAAAAAACGTTAACATTAATCATTTTTTATAGTTTTTTTTTAATAAACATCGTAAAGCCTTTTACAGAATACATCTGCCTACCAAGTTTCAACTGTGTAGTCCTTATAGTTTCAGAATAAAGTGGCTGTGACGTACGGACAGACAGATCAGACATGACGAATCTATAAGGATTCCGTTGTTTGCAATTCGGCTATGAAACCCTAAACTTCGGCTTTATTGATTGTAATGTTATATTTTTACGAGTATGGTATAAGTTGCAATAGTCAAGTCCGCTTGATGCTTAGATTGTAAAATATGGCACACCAAAACTAATTAATTTTTCGTGGTTATGAATCTTTAACGTACTTTGCGTTGATAAGAGTTTTTGCATTATTTTAAAGCTGTTTTTAAGTTCCGGTAAGGAAATTAGTTACGGACACAAACCGTTTACTGCGACTGCTACTCTTGATACTTTTATAACAACGAAATTATTTGCGACGCTCCTTCTAACATCAAATTTTTGCCCATAGGACGCTTCAACACCGATCAATACTAGGGTTCAATTACATACATAGCTACGAACCATTTGGTAACTTTTACGAGTCAGTAACGATATATTGACATACATTCAGTGTAGGTATTCATGCCAAAAACCTTTTTCAAATCTAAAAGGTTGAATATGCATTGGCTGCCGGATAGTACAAGCGCGGTCAACTGAATGTTAAAGAAGCGCCAGCAAATAACGGTGGGGTGAACAAAATTAAACCCTGTTCCCAAAATATAAGAGCAAAGTTTTCCCGTTCAACGGAGTCCCGCGCACCGCGCAGGGCAGGCCTCTCCCTCACTCCAAGATACGGCGGCGTCTATTTTTAGACAGCTGAAAAAAGGCGTCAAATCCCTTAAAAATTTAAGTTCACTGCGTATGTTAGAGACTCGTGCACGTTCTTTATTTATAACGTCAGTAACAGTAAAATTGAATTTTAGATAACCAGAAAGGGACTATTTACATACAACAACGATAACGAAAAATAATTTCGAGTAAAATATTTAAACTTGAGTTTCTTACTGAAAAATAATGTGGTCCGTTTCATAACAATGTTCTCCACCCTATACACAAGGGAGTGATATGGTAATCCATGATAAGGTAATTTATGTATTTGGTTGTTCCAAATATCGATTACTATTTATTGAATATTATAGATCATCTTAAAAATACACAAATTAAATATCGTTGTCGTAAGTATGTTTTTTTTTATTTTTATATCTCAGCTCCATTACCAATCGAAAAATAATTAAAACCTGTAGAATGAATCATGGTGTCGAATCAGAGACCAAAACTATGCAGACAACAAGCAAATGACAAATGTCATGGACATATGAAATTTTATAGAAATAACTAGCTGTCCCGCGCAACTTTGTCTGCGTCACTTCTTACCCGTTTTCGCAACATTTGTCATTGCTGCTCCGCTCCTATTGGTCGTAGCGTGATGATATATAGCCTATAGCCTTCCTCGATACTTGGGCTATCTAACACTGAAAGAATTTTTCAAATCGGACCAAGTCAACAGATACCGCTATCGGTTAGAATCGTTTGGAGCTAACAGATAATTGTGACTGTCAAATAATAAACAAATAGTTTGCAATGAAATAATATTACGACCATAAAGATGTAAGCTATCCTATCTTTCAAGTTGGATCAAACTGCACACGGTGTACAAATTTGATTAAAATCGGTAAAGTAGTTTAGGAGTCCATCGCGGACAAATAACGTGACACGTAATTTATGTATATTAAGAAGATAAACGGATGAGTTACGGCGACTTTTAAAATGTAAGCCATATTGGGGACTCAATGAAAATGCGATTATTTAACATGATGAATTAACAGATGTACAAAATCTCCAATTTTTATTCGACCCGTTCAAGAACTACTGTTTTACAATACAGCCAATTATTATGTCGTTCTAGTCTTGAGTACTTAGTTAGGTAATTTGACGACGAGAGAAAAACGAAAAGTTAATTAAAAAACAGCGGAGCACACTCGTGGACGAGTGTTTTATAGAAAACAGTTCAAGCATCATCAACCTTTTAATAACGTCGCGTCGTTGTGAAATGTAAGCGCTGTTAACCGTTCAATTAACTTTTTTTCAGGTCTCACCAGTCTATTACTTTAAAAAAAAATTAAGTCTGATGTTATTTAAATACATATATTAAAGTTAAAAACCTAAACTATCTTTCAATAGAACTCGATTCTATTTAATCGAACCAAAGTGTATTTTGTTATAATAAATTCTAAAATAATTACTCATAGCTAAATCTATCCATATTAAATTACCACATGCACAAATGGTTTTAACAACATTTTCCACCGGCCGCTTCATTCCTGTAGAACATTTTATGCGATAAAGTAAACTGTACGCCTGAACTTCCGCCGACAAAGTAAAAGTTGGGCGGTAACCTCCACGTATCGGTCTCCTTGCAACGTCAAACTTTTACCCAGCAGGTATAAAAATACCTCGGAGATATTTTATTCGAACCACCACCGCTAGTGTCGGGAAGTATCTGAATTTTCAAACCTTTTAACAGTTTGCATGGAATAGTTTATTTTATAATGGAACATTTTCTGTGGTACGGAATTATTGTAAAAATGACTGGTTATTTCTCGACCAATATCTTTGTAATACCAACATATAAAGTGCTAACTCTCTCTGATTCTTCAAGAAGCCATCAATCAAGCATTCTGTGCATCAAACTATGTAACATTACGCAAAAATTACTCCTAGGCAAAGACTGTTTTTTTTGGGGTGAAAAATCATGGTTCATCATCATGCATCATGGTACAGTAAGACTCAAAATATTGTCCTAATGGATGTATACAGTTAAAAATTGTACTATATTATAACGCCTTAGTTCGCAGCCACCTAGAATCGCTTCAGCCGTCAAGGAAACCGGGGTTTCGTAACTGGTTTCCATGAAGGCTTTTTTTATACATCTACGAAACTGCTTTCCATGAAGGCTTTATTCATATTACTATGTAACTGGTTTCCATGAAGGTTTTATTTATACTTCTACGTAACTGTTACATAAACTCTTCCGTATGTCTGGCTACTTATCATTTAGAGACACGTCGTCTATCAGATGATAAAGTTTCACTGGACATTGATAGAATGTTAATAGTTAATTTTCTTGAATGTGAGCTTACTCTGATTAGTGTACTGAAAATGGATTTAAGGGATATTGAATTCATCTCAACGAGGAGAGGAGGCGTTGCTGCCCTACATGGAGGACACAAATATCATCGGAAAAAAAAGTACACAAATGGTGATACGTTTTGGCTCTGCTGTTATTATAATCACGAATGCCATGGCAGCATTACTTTAAATGAAAAAAACCATATCAACAGTTACAATTCGCATAATGAGTGTTTGCCAAACAATGAACAGAATAAAGTTTTGAAAGCTCTTGATAAACTGAAACACGCAACAGGATCCAATTTTGAGTGGATTAAAAAACAGTACAGTGAAATGGTGTATAAATTGGAATGTGATGTGTATTCCACGTTTGATGGCTGACATTCCTCCATACGAAAATAAGAAAACGGGTCTTTTTAATAATCAGAATAAAGTCCTTGGAGTGCCTAAACTTACTTGTGCCGTGGTAGTTCCAAAAAAAAATCAACAAACATTCCTTTTAACTGATTACTTTAGTGAAGAAGATGACAAGCGAATTCTTATATTCTGTATTAAAAATATCCGATACTTAGTAAAGCACTTTAAACATATATTGTGCGATGGGCACATTCAAGTCCTGCCCAAAAGTTTTTAAGCAAATATAGGTACACAATACATGGCTATAATGTGGAAAATAAATCTGTAACTCCATTAATATATTGTCTTATCCCAGATAAGACCCAGAAAACGTACGAAATCCTTTTTCGGCTTATTGAATCAAACTTTCGAGGTTGGAGGCCATCTAAAGTAACAATGGACTTCGAAGAGTCTGCTATGAATGCTGTGCGTCAAGTATATCCAGGAATCGAAGTCAAAGGTTGCTATTTTCATAACAACAGATGCTTATTCCGAAAGAATAAACAGTTGAAAATTTCAACACCTGTCAAGAAACGACATGTGTCATTGAATATGTGATGCGTAGGAAACCCACCGGTGAAGATATAAATAAATTTAATACTTATATCAGAAACCAATGGCTAAACAATACTGACTCTGAGAAAACTTATTGCTGTAGCAAGGAACAGATCAGAACAACCAACAACTTAGCAAGGTTGGCATAGCCGGATCAATCGGTTCATCGGACAGAAAAATATTACAGTAGCCAATTTACTAGAAATATTAATTAAGGAGACCAAAGTCAGTAATATTTTTAAAACAAACTGTAAGAAAAGTAAACGCTACCTAGAAATTTATACCGATATTGATAATGCTGTAAACGATTTGCAAAACGGGCAACTAACTGTGGGCCACTGCATTGAAATAATTTCAAAGTCAAAGTATTTTATTTGTTGAACCTGGTCATATGGTACATGGTATAAAATTGGTGTTGTATCACTATGTTTTGCCTTGCAAGGCGTACAAATTGGGTGTAAAAAATAGTATAGTAGTAAACTAATCAAGCATCCAGGTAGGCTAGGCCTTCTGTAAAATATCATCCCGGTGTCCATATGAACCACGTTTTCAATGGTACAAAATGAATTCCTTGCGGGACCGTCAACTGATTCAGGATCTCATGTTCTTCTACAAATTGTTAATTAACAAATTAGACTGCAGTAAGTTAGTGTAGCGTATGGGGCTCAAAATGCCTTACAAAATACCTAAATATCGTTTGACCAACTTGTTCAATACTCAAGAATAAAACATGAATATTGGGGTAAACTCACCACTTAACCGACTCAGTAGAGATGAATCGTATTATTAAATCATTACCTGTTGTTGACGTTAACCATGATTCCATAAAAATCTTTAAAACCCAATTACTGGATTTCTGAAAATCGCAACATAATTTTTGTGTTTTATTAAACTACTATTTAATCGTTAGTTATAATCTCCAATTTGATGTGATTTTTATTGTTTCTGTACCTATATTTCTTAAATTTAAGTAAGTCATAATTAGTGTATTAGTAAAATAATAGCAATATTCTTTTCTTTTTCGATAACTTTTTATTTAAGATAATGGTGTACATAGAAGCTGTTGGCAAACCTATATTAATAAATAAGTTATAACATTGAAAACTTGTTTGTGTTTTTAACTTTTAAACAATGGAGAAGAGTTTGCATTTTTTTCATTAAATTGTCATAATAATTAAAGTAAAATAAAACAAAACGTGAAAGAATCATTAAAATATCTCTAGAAATTAAAAAGTGATGGGACTAAGTTGCGGTGGCAAGAATAATTTCGTTACACACGGCACTGTACTGTGTAAACCAGGTATGGTTAGAAACAAAAAAAAACCGCAATAACGGACAGACAATAAATGCATTTCGGCTCATTACACCCATGAAAGTCCTTTTACGCCCATTATAGATGAGCTCTATGCGAATTTGGACTGGACGCCACCGTCCGGCAGAATCGATCCGACACATTATTTTTGGGTGCTCTCGTCTGGCTAACAGAGAGTACTTGCATAGACACAACCTTGTTGCCAGGATTATGCACCAGTAACTTGCTTTGAAATACAACCTTTTGGAATCAAAACTGCCATATTATAAGTGTGCGCCCGACCCAGTTCTCGATAATGGTAATACCACGTTGTATTGGCATCGACTTATCACCACTGACAGGACTATTATTGCCAATAAGCCTGACATTATGTTGATAGATCGATTGGAGCGTCGCGCAGTGATTGTTAATATAACGGTTAACGAGAACCTTGTGAAAGCAGAGAAACATAAGCAATTCAAGTATCTGGCTCGCGAGGTTGTCGACATGTGGGTCGTGAGTACAGCAGTCATTGTGCCGGTAGTGTCGGTGTCGGCCAATGGCTTAATAGCTAAAAGCCTCGACCAACATCTGAGGAGTTTTTCGCTTGGCAGCTGGATCAAGGGCTTGATTCAGAAAGCGGTATTTCTAGACATGGCGCGTATTGTTAGGAGGTTCCTCTCTCAAGAGCTTAGACCACCGGTAGCCCGGACCCTATTCCTGATGGCGGTGGGCTACTATTTTATATTTTTAAATGCTTTTTTATTTAAGTATATCATTTTGTAAAAAATATTTAAAAATGTAAGTAATACGTAATACGAGTACCTATAGATTAAATAAACGAATAATATCTAGAAATGTAGAATACTTCTTGAGAATGACGATGTTTCATTCACTGCGAGGGGTAGGTTACGCACCATCATGAATAACTGGTGTGGGGCCCTCATAAAAGAAAAACTGAGTAAGGTTACCATCAATCATTCAAAAATCAAGGCTAGCCTAACAATATTTGGTAGAACACTATGAAAACATAGTGATAATTTTAGTTAGTTTTCCTAGAAAGGTTGCAAAAGTTGATTGGAATGTTGGGCATGAGCATAATAGCAGCAGCGTGACACTTTGCTGTCGATGATAAAATAGCAAGTAATAGTTTAAATGTTCTTAAGATAAAGGTACCAAGTCAAGTAGCATGCTTAGACCTTATATACAATTCCAGCACCGTAAATCAAATTACCATATTCTGTCGAAACTATTCTGAATCTGCATTCAACTACAAAATATTTCGCGATTTCAGTGCAACGCTAAATGGAATGGCTCCGAGACATTTGGAAATAGGTCACTACAATAACTATTTGAAGCAAATAGTTGCCTACATACAGCTAGGCGAAGTTGCTGACCTATTGGCACCTAAAATATTAGAAAATTTTAATGTAGCTGCAAAAGACATTGCTCATCTTCATATGAGAAGTGGTCCAAATGCTGCCCAGAAATGGGAGTACCCGCGCTGGGTACCTGGCACTAAGCTATGTCTTTATGCAAAATATTTTTAAAATCTACCTTGTGGTTCCCATTTTATTTACCTATTCAAGTTGATGATATTATTTTGTATACATGTTTTTCTTTGACATGCTGTTAAGGTTTTTACTCCTTTTATGACCTCAACTTAAGACTTTTTTTTCTAGATGGACAGTTTTAATACTTACTAGCTCCTGCCCGCGGCTTCGCACGCGTGAAGTTCGGCAATTGCCCACGTATGCCTTAACCCCCCAAAATAATGTCGAAAATAGTCATATAAATGTTATAGATAATACTTGTTGCCCGCGGCTTCGCAGTTCTCACTTAAATCAATGCCAGACATAGCCTAGGGGAGGATATTCAGACATTGCGTATTTTAAATTTTATTATTGGCACTTAGAAAATGAGGTCATCGTTTTCGTTATCGGCGACCCTGAAGTCCACAAAAACAACACCCGTGAAAGAAAAACCGAATGTTTTCCTCGGCGTCATTTGGTCAGCGACCCCGAAAACCACGAAAACGACACCATTGAACAAAAAACAGGAAATTTTCCTCGGCGCCATCTCGGATTTTCATTTTCATTGCCAGCGACCCGCTAAATCTGCCATGCTAAATGAAGCCATTGAGTCGCGCAAGTGTCCAGTCGCGTGAGTGTCTTTCGCGCAAGTATCCATGCGCAATATATTTTCGTCCCACAAGTGTCCTTCGCACAAATGACCCATTCCCTAGAAGTGTGAACTTATAGTTTTTTTAGCGTATGTGTCCATACAAAAATGCTAACACTACAAAACGAAAATAAAAAAATTGCCACCCCTGTTATCGTCTGAGGGGTGGATTTTCCAAAACCATTGATACGTGTTTATCAATTCCATTGAGAAACACAAATAGTAAATTTCAAGCTGTGCAGGTTATATTTGTTTTACTAATGTTTCAACCCCTTGTCTCCCTTTTGGGGTCGAATTTCTAAAAACAGCTAAATACGTGTTCATTTATTTTGCTCAGAGACTTCAATATTTAATGTCATTCTTCTTACTTAAAAAATGACGGATTCCGCATAAAAACTTTGACCCCCATCTCACCCTGTTAGGGGGTAATTTCTCGAAAACGCTACAATATCTATTTATTTATTTCTAACCAGAAGCTTGCATATGAAATTTCAGCCTTCTAACTTTAAAAATGACGATTTTTCATACAAACTTTCATCCCCTATTTAGGTCCCTTAGGGGTTGAATTTCGAAAAATCTTTCCTTATTCCTTGTTTACATTATAAAGGGAACCTCTGTGCAAAATTTCAGCTTTCTAGGATCAAAGGTTTGGGCTGGGTCAGTCAATCAGTCAGACAGGACTTCTCTTTTTCGTCCAGCGCAACTTCGTCTGTGTCACATTTTCCCAGTTTTTGCAACATTTTTCATTGCTACTCCGCTCCTATTAGTTGTAGCGTAAAGATATATAGCCTATAGCCTTCCTCGATAAATGGGCTATCTAACACTGAAAGAATTTTTCTAATCGGATCAGTAGTTCCTGAGATTAACGCGTTCAAGCAAACAAACAAACAAACTTTTCAGCTTTATAATATTTATTTATACTAATATTTATAATATTTATACTAATATTTATATTTAGTATAAATATTAGTATAAATTCCGTCCGTATTGGAAGTGATAGATAGGTTGAAAAAAAAACTGAAATGGCATGTGTTATTTATTTTGCAATAAGCCAAATCATCCCCTTACCCAAAATGTCCGATCCGATCTTTCCAACCGATTTCAGACCCGTTTCCATACTCCCATATCTCTCTAAAGTTTTTGAACACTTTGTTCATCAGCAACTCACTACCTTCCTTTCGAGGAATGACCTTCTTAGTACTTATCAATCTGGTTTTCGTCCTGGCCATAGCACTGTAACAGCCCTCAAGGTTACTGACAATATTCGCTGGGCTATGGACCACAAGTCTCTTACTTGTATCTTCTAGACTTTATGCTGAAATCAATAGAGTTTAAGGCGCTGCGCCTATAACTCTATTGATTTCAGCATCCTTCTTGGGATCTTCAAATCTCTCAATTTTTCCTCTTCCACTACTGGTTGGTTTGACCGCTATCTTAAAGGCCTCTCGCAGCGTGTTCATTTTGATGACCCTTGCTCTAGTTGGTGCCCTCTTAGCGCAGATGTACCTCAGTGTGGCGTTCTCTCTCCTCTTAACTTCTCTATTTTTAGTAACTCTATCACCAGCGTCATCTCTTCCTTCTTCCATCTGTATACCCGACGACTCAAGCATGTCTTAAGAGAATAAGCGGAAGCGACTGTGTCTGCCATGAATAAGGATCAGGATTTGATTAATGAGTGGTCGCGATCCTTTGGACTGCAAATCAATCCTTAGAAATATCAGGCCTTGATTATCGGGGACAGGTATATGCGGAAAAGGCTCGATGTTCGTCGCTGTCTCCATTCAGGCTGAATGGAGTTCAGATTGACTATGCAATCAAAGTAAAAAACCTGAGGGTGACTATGGACTCCTACTTATCATGGATGTAGCTGAAGTTAGCCGCAAAGTGCAGTTATTTGGATGCCATCGAGGAGCTTTTAAATAAACTTAGCGATTGCAAAATATCTGTATTCGTTTTGTTTTTAACCTTAAAAAGTATGATCATGTTTCCGACTTTCGCAACATACTCAAGTGGCTCCCAATTCGACTTCGCAGGAACTCACGGATATTGTGTCTGCTATTTAACATCCTTCATAACCCAAAAATGCCCTCCTATATGCGGGAATGCTTTTCCTACTCCCTTCCTTCTGATGCACCTTACAGGTGGCATCTTAGGCCCTGTGAACACTTGGTCCGACTGCTCAGTCCGATCAATCGGACCACGTGAACTTTTTTTTCCTTTTGGTCCGACTATGGTCGGTCACAGTCGGATCACGAGGTCTATTTAGGAAACTCCTTAAATCCGCTCCCCATAATAACGACTACTACTCCTACTCATTAAATATACACGCTGTGCAGTTGTCGAATTCACTACCACCTGACAGAAGGGCCAACCTATTGCAGTTTTCAAGAGAACAGTGAAAGAACAATAACCATTCCGTCATATTTGCATAGGTATTTATTTTACTGTATTTATATTTCGTTTATTCTTTTTTAAATCATACTTTTTACATTTTAAAAACTTTAATAAAAAGTCAATAAAAATAAAAACAATTAAAAAATAGTAGCCCACAAGTATCGGGAACAGGTCCAAGCTACTGGCGGTCAGGGCTCCAGAAAAAGAAACCTCCGAGCAATAAAAGCTGTGTCCAATGGACTTTCTGAATCAAGCCCTTGATCCAGCTGCCTAACGAGAGGCTCATTCAGGCTTTTGGTCGAGGCTCTTGGCAATTAGGCCATTGGCTGATTCGACTATCGGCACAATGATGGCCGAGTCCACATCCCACATGTCGATAACCTCGTGAGCCAAGATACTTGATGTGCTTAACTTTCTCGGTTTTCACGAGGTTCTCGTCATGCGGAACCGTTATGTTAACAATAATTGATAAATTTGGTTTCGTTTGAAAGGTGTGTTAATCGAGAGTGACTCGTCTTTCAAGAAAATCTGCTCAGCCGTTTGAAGATCATCATCTCTCTTCTTAACATTTTTATATAAACAACTCACACAGGTCTGCGATTCGAAATTTGAAATCTTGTCACTTGTCACCATGAGCATCTCCATGACGGGTGGCTGGACCCTCCCTTGCTCAAAGGCTCTGGATTGTTTTAAAGATATAATTTTCGCTGTTTTCTTTAATTGGCGAGAAGAGGCGCAACACCGAGAAAAGTGGAAGGAATGGGGGAACAGTCAAGGCTAACAAAAAAAAAAAGTTTAAGAGCATGTTTTTTTTTTTAACTGACAGAAAACCTCTAAGAAACAAAAAAAATATTAATCCAACTGTCGTAGCGTCGGGGGACCGCTAAGTAGATCGCTTAGCACAAGCATAAAAGAAAGCCGACCCCCAACGTAACGACGCTTGGATTCATTTTTTTTTTTTGTTTTTAGAGGTTTTTGTGTCGGGGGTTTTTATATAGGATCTCCTTACGCAGCAGGTATGCTAGAAAGATTTCTTTAGAAATAAGCATCACCTTTGTACCTATTTTCTTTTCCTTTCTTCATTTCTATAATTACTGTGTAAATAAACTGTGTATGTTTGTGTGTCCCCTCTTATTTCCAAAGTAAGAGGAGGAAAATTCTGAAATAAATTAGGTTTTAGAACGTAAAAGAACTTTCAACGAAAATTAATTTGAATAAGATTTGATATTTAGTTTTTCACTAAACTGCAACAGTAGCAACTTTGTTTTTTATTGAGAGTTTTAATTTTTGTTGTCGAGTGTAAATTTACTAATGTATGGAATAACCATTAAAAATATTCTTATTATGTTTTTAGGGGCTACGGAACCCTGTGTGCGAGAAAGACTCGCACATGGCCATTTTTTTTTTTGCTTGCCTTAACTATCTCATTCCTGGCCAAAGGCCTCCCATAATTTTAGAATACATAAAATATTTAAGCTCCAACTTTGGGCAAATAACTGTGATGTTTATTAATATGTAAACGAGTACAGTCAGGAAAAAATCGAAAATATACCTACCCTCCCTGCCGTACTAAAAGAGTGAACACTTTGGTTCATTTCCTCTGTAAAGGTTAAAAAATACGGCGTAATAAAATTATTTATTTACATCGGAAGCCGAATCTCGGAATCAAAACCAATTTGAATTTTAACTGATTTAAATTACCTTTGAATTTGTAACGAGACTTTGACAACAAAAACAGGTTATCATTTATTTAAAGTTAATTGAGTTTGAAGAACACAAAGGTGCAAAGACAGGTGCTCTAACGCATTGCTGGATAATACTGAATGCGGTAGATACGGGTTTATTGATTTGAACAATGGGGACCCTTTATCTTTTCGTGGTCGAATAGAGCCTTTGAGTTAAAGCATACGTGACAGGAGGCACTCGGCACTGCGCACAACAGTGAGCCGACGACTAAATAATAAATGGAATACTAAAATGTACAATAAATTAGTTTTTGTGTTCTCGATGTGTTTATCTTCTAAAAGACCATGATTAGACCGCAGATAGGTATGCCAGACCGACAGCCCTTATTATAAAAAGTGATCTAATCAACTTATACGGATTGTTTTGTGCGGGTATTTGAGTAGGTGTATGTACGTTATGCCTAATTTAGCAGCAGATGCTAGAACAAATAAACTCATACGATAAATAAATATAACCACACCAGTATGTCACATAAACCTCTATGGTTATTTCTTGGCAGCTGATCGTAGGCTTATCGTGAGCTGCGCTCGGCTGAAATGCTTTATCAAAAATCGTGCCAAAATGTTCTCATGCGGCAAAACAGGTCGCCGCGGTCGAAAATGATGCACACATACGACATCTGAGAGTATATGTAGGTATATTGATTGTTATTGCCTCTAAAACTTGATAGAAATACATACAAAACGACCAATTGAGTTGTAACTGTGCCTTCCTTAAAAAGCTAACTTGACCTTTATACTCACCTTTGGCATAACACATGCATGGTTTGCGCGACATGTTCCACAAAACATTAGGACCAACTCACTCAGTTAAATTGATTGAAATTATAGCATTAACTGAAGCTACTTATCTTATATACTATACATAGGTACTGCGTTCTAATTTTAATTTAATAAAAGTCCTAATCGCATTTTTCTTTCATAATCACGCAATACAATGACAGAATAGTAGAAATGTAAATTATGATACAAGTGAGCAAAGTCTCATTTTTGCTTCGTGTTCGTTTGTGACTGTCTTACCGGCACGGATACCACGTTTAAGTAGGCCGTGACCCAAGGGCTCAGGGCTTTTACTTTGGCCAGAGGCTAAGTATTCCCATACAACGTGGCAATGCTGCCAGTCTCTGGGGCACATTACCAGGTGACAGCGTTGAGTAAGCGTTTTTTGACGCTTTTATAGGTTATTGTTATTTAATTTATTATTTTATTATTTATTTATTATATTATTTGTTTTCTAATCGTTCTAATGTATAGTTAGGTCCCTTTTATGAAATAAAAACTTTAAGTGCAAAAATACAAAGATACGCGTGAAAATCATAACCCTGCTCCTGTGGCGCTGTCGGATAAAAAACTACTATATCTTTGAACAGCTTTTTCGTAGAAATAAACATTTCAGGACCCTGTAATACTTATTGTACAGTTAGCTAGGATCTTTTAGCGTGTGCCCAAAATAACTGGACCAACGCCGCCATTTTTTGTTATCAATACAATTTCATATTTGTTTACAAACAACGCCCCCCTGATAATTTTATTCGGGTATCTAAAATATTTATGTAGCACTGTTTATGTTAGACGATACAAAATACGTAGGCACAAAATCTGTAAAACGATTCTATTATTTTCATATGTACTTCTATGTTTCCAATGACAAGCTTATAAATACGCCGAATATATCGGAAAAAGTATTTTTAGTGTAAAAAAATAAGCAGTTACCGAATCCAATCAACATTCATACCAATTTTCTGCTTCCCGCTGCCGCAATTCATTGAATGGCAGCACTAAATGATCATGTCTTTCTTTTTTTATTTCAGGGGTGCCGGTGGGGGAGGGATGTTCGGCGATGTCAATATTTCAGCCATTTTGGATTCATTTAGTATAAGTTACGACAAAAGAGTAAGACCAAACTATGGAGGTTAGTAGACAAAGATAATTTTAAAAATAAATGAAAATATTAAAATAGGAAAATGCTGTAATATATTTCTCAAAACTATAAAATATTTTTGGTTAGTTTTTATTATTGTAGTTATTAGTAGATAGTATCAAAAATCTCGAAATCAAAGTTATCATCATCACAGAATATCCAAAACTTTTAAAACCGGAAACCTGAAATTAAAAATATATTTAAGGGTTAATATATTTGTTACTTCAGAATTGGGTTATTACTTTCCGCAAGTTTACGAGGGCAACTAAACAACGAAATAGTCCGGTAGTGTTATTGTTATCCCTAAGAGTGCCCGAGCATAAAACAAAAGCTCAAAAACGATAGTCTCCTTGGAACAATGAGTTCTTACATTATACAGAACGAGAACGAAGAACCTAACGTCATTTGACTCCGCCATTTAATTTTTTCAACATTCGGCACAAGTTGAATCTGCTTTACTAAAAACGGATATTTTCTTTATCCTAATCTCATTTTCGCTAGAAAACGTTGTATTGAGAATGAGGACCAGCGCTACAAATGTTTTTTTTTTTTTTTTAAATTTAGTATAGTTCAGATTTATAGGGTATTTTTTGCTTTTATGAGAATACGCGAATCCGTCTGATATTGCAATACTTGCTTGTGTGAAAATATCGATGTATCTTTATATCGATGCTTTAAACTATAAAAAAAAATATCTTTAATGATATATTGTTAGTTATTAAAATACCGAGTAAATGCATAAAAAACAATCGGTTCTTTTGAAAAAAACGGCACCCACGTCATTAACGTCTCACCTGTGCTATATGTAGGTCTTCGGTACTTGTTGATCTAAAAACTTATTCTTTTTAAGAAGATTACATAATTATGTTAACAACTTTTTGCCGATACATCGATATTTTAGGTATCTACACAATTTATACCGAAACTTTTTACATTTTCGACATCCATAAAACAAACTACTTGCATTTGATATAATTCTACAAAAAATGGCGTTGACGATTAAAAACATTGCAGAACGTAATTAACCAACCGCATTTTACAACAAAATGAAAATTCTTTGATTTTAAATAATTGATGAAAACGAATATTTATATAACTGAACACTTATGCTACTGTGCGTATCTGATTAAGCGACATTTGTAAAATTAGTTATCAAAACAATAATAAGTTTCAACAAGTAATATAGAAATAATTTTGATTTCGAGGACGAAACAGTTATACTTATCATAAGTCTTCATAAATAACCAATACCTACCTACTGACTATGCTATAACGGACTTTAAGAACAAATTAATTTTGAGAAAAGGAATAATATTAATTTTTAACATCAACAGAAAATTACATAATTTTGACAGTGTAAACTCGCAATTAGAATCTGCATACTGTGGTCTGCTTCGTAAGAACGCCAAAGTTTTTTCCGCATTCTGGGTGGGTTTGATCCATTAAGACAACTCAGAAACAGCTATAAGGTACTAAGGATAACTAACACTTGTTATGTGTTGTGTATTGTGTCGTTTTCAGGACCACCCGTGGAAGTGGGGGTTACCATGTACGTGCTCTCCATCAGCTCTCTGTCTGAAGTGAAAATGGTATCTTATTTTCAAAGCAATTTTAAAGACACAACGCATACATAGCAAGATTTTATCCCTTAGCATTATCACCAGCATTAACCGTTTCATCGTAGCACCCGTGTCCACGGTTCGATTGTGTTTGATCGGTGTAGGCGCGACACATGGCCACACGGTTGACGTAAGTCTCGTGACGCGTGCAGCTAAACAGGGCCGGGTGCGCCGCGCCCGCACTTAACGTGCACCAGCAGCGACCACTTCATTCCCGCAGCCACCCCGCGCCTTTCGCGACCCTTTTGCTCCGCTCGCCCGGCGATGGGGCACGTCACCGTCCTCTGGTTTGGTTTTCACGGCGCGAGGCGCGCGCGCGACTCACGATTGGGCTTGATTGCAGGTCCGCCAGTGGAGGTGGGCGTCACCATGTATGTGCTCTCTATCAGCTCCGTCTCCGAAGTGCTCATGGTACTCGCCACTGTCAGCTCACGCTTGTCTCGGTCGCTCCGGCCGCGCGCTGCGCCGCTGCGACCGAGCAGCCCCAGACACGAGGCTGCGAGCATGTCCGCGTTTGGTGGAGCAGATCGCCCTTTGTCCGCCCACTTGCTTTCTTATTATGTTTCCTTGTAAAAATGTTGACATTGGAGAAATAAAAGGACCATGCCCATTTCTGCCTACATGTTTACAGCATAATCAACCAAAAGCACATATTTTTAGACATAAAACCAAGAAAATTAATTAGATAATGAGCCAGAGATAGGGGACGGTGATTTGAAAAGTATTTTACCAACTCATAAATCTATGTCAATTGCTTTTTTATTTGTTGGATTTTTTATGCACAGTTAGAAATATTACACATGAATTGATGTTTAATATCTTGTACCGACCTGTCCAAAGTGGCAATTTTGGATCTGGAAATATATTAATATAATACATTTCGCGTGTATTTAATGACAATCTTAATAGATGAGCTATATTTATGTTCATAAAATCTCCGTTAATCAAATTTCGGAGTAAGCAGATAAATAAAATAAAAATGTTGTTATACCGATTAATTCAATGACACATTTTAATGTTTAATATTCGGCGTCACTAACATAATACCTACTTGTTTTTACAAAAAGTGCCTTCAATATGTCAACCGTGGCATCTATTGGCGGAACAATCGCCATTGGCATTATACTCGTAGAATGATTAAAACATGTTTTAATAATTGACAGCTGCGCTTTGCGCGTGTCAGATCGTTAGTTTCATTCAATGACTAAACAGCGATTTAAAGCTGTTTATGGTTTGGAATAATTTAAATAGCTCGTATTTCCTATTGTCTCTTTAAGTCAGGTGGGCATTGTCCTTTAGTAATGAGATCATAATAAGAAAGGCAACCCGTTGAACCTTAAAATACCCAGTTGTGTGTCTTGCAGTACTCGTAACTCCAAAGTTGCTGCCATATCAAGTGATGACGTCTGTTCTCTGATTACTTTTGCGTTAGTGCAGATTATAATTAAAAAAAGTGTTTCTTCTTTTGAATATTGTATGTACTGTAAATAGGGATAAATTAATAACTTAAAATCAAACAATATTGCCAAAATAAAATAAATTAAGTCCAACAATGCTTTAATGCATTGGAAGAACCTATACAACCTGTTTTTTTTTTTATATCCCATAACTCTAGGGTTATATTTTGTAGGTAAAAATAATACTAAAACTCCTATAATAAGTGGTCCAAAAATGCATAGTTTCGGAGACATCATCAATCATAATTTACATGTCAAAAATTGTCACCAGTATGACGAATCTTTTCTTTTCCGAGGTTGCCAAACTTCGCAGTAGTGTAGTAAAATAGTAGTAGTTTCATTGTTAAATACGAGTAATTCTTTTTATTCAAACCAATAATTCATATTTAAAGCTAAGAAAATGCGCAAAAACCAAAAAAAAAAAAGTATGCTTGAAAAATAATTCATATGCCAGTTGATTCTTTCATATGGTCTCAATCATATCCTATAGTTATGGGATATTAAAAAAAAACAGGTTGTATAGGTGTTCATGATATATACAAGATACCTTTGGACATGTAAACATTCGTAAAGAACCATGATATTCTCTTATATTTATTGACAAAAATCAATACACATACTATTCTGTATCTATTTTCAATTGTATTAATTAATTTTATTGATACAGCTAACAGATTATCATCACTATCTTCGCTAAGGTTTGACGTAGAAACAAAATAAAAGTAACCAATTCAAAATAAAAACAGCATTACATTTTAGTTTTAAATGGCAATAAAGGCGGCCTTTTAATGAAAGGCAGGACCTTAAAATACATTTAATTAAAACGTACATGAAATGTATTCAGGCTCTATGGACTTGCGACGACTGTATATCTCTTATTATCGTGACTCATTTTGTAGTTTGTTGTGAATGTACGTATTATGTGTATTTACTGAAATATTGCCAATTACTTGTAACTTTCTAATCTCTCCAGTGACTTGGAACATCGATACTCTCTGACCTTATTTAGTTAAAATTATGCTTTCGTGAGTTTGCTATTTTTGACACCGATTTCTCCTAAATATTACCGCAGTCAGTTGGTCAGAATATAAAAACCGAATTCGGTTTTCCAATATGTCAAACTGTGTAAGCTTGCTAGGCGTATGTTTGGGTGAAGGACCCTGAAGTGGAAACCAAATCAAGGTTGGGAAGGTCACAATGAGACGTGACCCATGGCCCAGGGTGGGGAGGTTGCCTAATTCACAATCCACAAACTCTCGAATCGACCTCATTAATGAAAGTTAGTTTGTTCCACATACCTGGTCCAAACTTTATTGGTGGCAACTTGTATACGTGCCGGCTTGCGTCAATAGAGGATTGCCTCTATCGAGCCGTGGGTGTCCGCCTTCGCCACCACCCACACACCTCGCCCTCTCCTGTCACTTAGAGCACCCATAATATCCCCATTCATTCTTAGATCTCACCTGTGTTCATGTCACAATCACACTCTCTGCACATTTTGTTTCTTTTGATAACTGTTTTAAGCTTATCGCTCAATTTGACTATTCAATGTAGTGCTGTGTCTATACATTTTCAAGTGTTATTTCTGTCCGAAGTCACGAGAACCAAGCTTCGACTTGTTTTTATTTTTATAAATATTTTTAATTAGCCTCTTGTTAACATCTATCGCAGTGTATCCATACTATGGCATTGTGTAAGATGAAATATTTCTGGAACAACGCATGCAGATGTTAGATGTTAATTTATAGTTACCCAATTATGTACTGTATAACTTGAACATATTGTAGTACAGTGAAACACTGATACGTATGAAGGTATCCGGGAATTTCAACGTTCCTACTACACATTTAACACAACGGTGCCGATCTTTGACGACGTGGGTTTTTTTTTACTTTAAACTGTTTAGTGGGAACAGACAGTATCATGAAGCCTTATCCTATTATCCTACAAGTTTGCTTTCAAGCTGTTCATTATTACTTTTTAAAACTGCCTCATGAGATTTAATATGAATGATTTCCTTTCTCAGGATTTCACATTGGACTTTTACTTCAGACAGTTTTGGACCGATCCCCGATTAGCATACAAAAAGAGAACAGGAGTTGAGACATTATCTGTGGGCTCAGAATTCATAAAGAACATATGGGTGCCTGACACGTTCTTTGTAAACGAAAAGCAATCTTATTTCCATATAGCAACAACCAGCAACGAATTCATACGTATACATTATTCTGGCTCAATCACTAGAAGTATCAGGTAATAACAAATATTACATGTTTTATTTAGGTACCTATAATCATTACTAATTACTGACTTTACTGATTCCTAAGAGAATATTCGAATATTAGAAAATATTATAATTTCTACTGTTGTAAAGAAATTTGTCTAATTTCAGATTGACGATCACAGCTTCGTGCCCCATGAACCTGCAATATTTCCCAATGGACAGACAGCTGTGCCACATAGAGATAGAAAGTTGTAAGTATCTGAACTATTTCAAATAACGTTGTCCACCGGTGTGTGTGTTGTTGATAATCTTGTACATTAATCACAAAATGCTAACTTTGATAATACAAATTGTTAATGTTTTAGCTAATATGAGAGTGTTGCTGAACAACCGCACGCTTTGTGTGTCCGTCGCAACAAACGTAATCTTGTTTTTAAGAATCGTACATTTCGACGGGGTCTATTAAGTTGTATTTAACTTTTTAAAATGATAAATTAAATGCAGATCAATGCACTTTTAGTTACAGATGACCAAAAAAAAAAATCGAAAGCAATATTACTTATACGTGTGTATTGTTCTCACCAAAGCAATCATTTATTTGATTCTTTACCACAATGCAAATCTATCACTAGGCTTACAGATATTGTGTTGTGATCACTTTCTTGTATCACAGATGCTACTCAGGGGTACCTCTGTGAGCACAAGCGTACTACATAATCGTCGACACGTGCTGTGATTTCCCTCGTGTTTTCATAAGTTGGAACGTCTCCTTCTCGCATACAGCACCCGCAGAAGGCAGACTCGTAAATAGTAAGCCTTTGTTCTCACGAGCATTTAGCGAAAGAAATGATACTGAGACATCGACGCTGCGATATGCTGAGCGGGTCGAAGGAGGCGGGGACGGTGGCGCCCGCGGGGTCTGCACAACCACCGAGGGCCGTGCCGCAGACGAGGCACCGCACACCCACACACCCTCGCACCACCGCCGCTTACGCTCATCTAACGCACACTACTGACTGCACTCGCATGGTCTTATATTTAACGCTTGCCTTACTAATCACTACGCGTTATCATGTTATCATTTTATATATTAGCCATCATTATACCTAGTACAGTGATCTCATCAGCATTTGTGGCCCTTTATCATCCCTTGAGGTAGTTTTATTTTTTACTGTCATTCATATTAAGCCGAACCCCAGTACAATAACGTGCCTTCATTCAACAAATCTCTGGGTTCAGCTTACTTAGTAATTTCTCGCCACGAGTCCCATCCTCGACACAGGCGCGGCCGCGTGAGTGAAACGCGATCCTTCGCAGCGTAAGTGATAGCGTTTTGTGTGTTTGGCATGTCTCCGGAGTCGGGTACACAATGAGAGACATTCGGTACCATTGGAAAGATGGGGTGACCAGCGTCGGTATGAGCAACGAGGTGCAGCTGCCGCAGTTCCGGGTGCTCGGCCACCGGCAGCGCGCCACTGTTGTTACACTGACGACAGGTAACCAATCGCAATAGCCGCCCTCCCAGCACAGCACGTTCATACCTCCGCCACCGACCCCGTCTCCCTCAGCCCGTGTGCAGATGATCGAAATCGCGACACAAGCACACACGCTACCTACATGACACGACAATCGCACGACGAGACGCGCGAAATCGAACTCGCGACTCCCCCGCTCTTACCCCAACCGAAAGACGATTCGTGTTGTAAAACCCATTGCGATGGGCCTGGGGTTGTTTCATTTATAATGTCCGCTGCGCACAGTCGGCTACACCATGCGGGACATCAGATACAAATGGAACGAGGGGCCCAACTCTGTGGGTGTTTCCAGCGAGGTGTCGCTGCCGCAGTTCAAGGTGCTGGGCCATCGCCAACGAGCTATGGAGATCTCCCTTACCACAGGTACTTGGGTTCGCGGGGGAATCTAAGAGTAGGGACCAAAGAAAATATTTGAGACACCACAACGTGGAACACTGGACAGAAACAGCCACGATTCTTATCACGTCCTGCTTTTGTATTATTGCACAAAACACTATGAGTGGTGTGAAATAGTTTTTTATGTCATGTCGTTTAATTTATATTAAAAAGATATAATATCACGATAAGCAAATTACTATATATATGTCAAATCTATTGTGTCTTTTGTCTTAGCAAAAAAACTTTCATAGAATTAGATTGAAGTTCTTAAAAGTTATATTAACAAATAAAGTTCGTAATTTTCATAATTGTATTCAAATAAAATTCGCTTCTATGGAAAATTTACTGGTACTATACTATCAAGACTTAATAATTATATTTTCTAGAGTTCATGGATTTGTAAAAGTATTATCATACAAACTAAGAACTGTTCTAATATCATTTTTAAACTTTTTGCAGGAAATTACTCAAGATTGGCATGTGAAATACAATTTGTTCGATCTATGGGATATTACCTTATTCAGATTTACATTCCGTCTGGTTTGATTGTCATCATATCATGGGTATCGTTTTGGTTGAATCGAAATGCCACACCTGCCCGAGTAGCTTTGGGTGTCACCACTGTATTGACGATGACGACGCTCATGTCGTCCACTAATGCCGCTCTACCCAAGATATCGTACGTCAAGTCTATCGACGTTTATTTGGGAACCTGCTTCGTCATGGTCTTCGCCAGTCTACTAGGTAATAACTATGTTTACTTATTCACAACTGCAAGGCGATTTTTTACTAAAACTATGTCGAATGTATTTTTTTTTATACTAAGCGAATGTAACAGCAGAGCAATAGTTTCCCCAAAAAGTTAAAATAACCTCGTTATGGATGCAATTCTCTTATCTTTACAGAGTACGCCACCGTGGGTTATATGGCAAAGAGAATACAGATGAGAAAACAGAGATTTGTGGCCATTCAGAAAATAGCGTCCGAAAAGAAAATCCCCGTTGATTGCCCTCCCGTTGGAGACCCACACACTCTATCCAAAATGGGCACGTTGAGCAGGTGCCCTCCAGGTAGACCATCGGTAAGCTATTTGTATTATGATTCCCCTGTATCTACTTTCACATGCACGTATGTGTTTTCAATATTTCAAATGTGATTTTCAGGAGGTCCGGTTCAAGGTGCACGATCCAAAAGCTCATTCCAAGGGCGGAACCCTGGAGAATACTATTAATGGAGGTCGCAGTGGAGCAGAAGAAGAAAACCCAGGCCCGCCTCCGCACATTTTGCATCCTGGCAAGGTGATTTTTTTTATTTTTATAAAGCGATTCAAGTTCTTATTTATGCGATTTTGATTGCTATGCGATTACAATTTTTAATAACTATTCCTTAAGGTAGAAGCGCAAGGGTAGACCGCGAAAATTACATAAAACGTAAGAAAATTGGAATTTCGCACACTACCCTGGAACTTCCACCTTAAGCGAGCTGTGCGGGTTCAATATGGTTCATTGATCAGCACTTTAAAAATCGATTTTATGTCGCTAAAAACCACACACCGGCAAATTTTGCGAAACATAAAAATAGGTTGAAAAATTTGCTACAATGCAGGCGGTTTTATTTAGTTGGATTTTAGAACAAATTATTTCAAATTAAGACATCAATTGAACATCACCCTTTATGCGATTGTTTTAATTTTATTCGAATCACATCATTTCGAGCGAATTTCTCTTAACAATCAATAATAATGATGTAACCAAGATCTTGTGAAAATATTTTGATTTAAAAGAGTGTCCATGAAGTTTCTTGCTCATTTTTCTCCATGATCTACACTTTGGAAGGGGCAAATACAGCACTTTCACAAGTTATTATGCCTTCTGACTGGGGCTGTCGCTTAATCCTTTTGTTTTTGACTTCCAAAAATGGCCTGTAACGGTCTTATTGAAATAAAAGCTTTGAGTTTGATATTTTTAATTAACTTTTTCAACTTTCATTGGTAACCTTGAAAATTCAAGAAAAATATTTCACCGAAAACAATTTAACTCAAAAAAATTATATCACTTGTGATCTCATTTTAATTTTAAGAGGTGTAAATATAAATAAGAAAACAAATTTAAATACGAGATGTTTAATTTTTATTTTTGGGCCTTTTTATGTTCTGCTAAATATATGCGGTGTGTGTATTTCGATTATTTTAATATCGCATTTCAAAGAACAGACGGCAACGTTTCATTTTTTTCTGTGTTCTTAAAATGAAATAATGTTTCATAGAATTGACATTAAATAAATCTAATAATCTTAATATTTAAACTTAAACTTAATATTTCTTAAATTCATGATATTTATAATTTTGATCTACATACAGTTAGCTAACTTGTAAGGGTGAGAATTTTGAGCCATAAACATAATGAATAAAAGGCACATGTGGCTGAGATGATAATGCAAAGGGGGTGTGTGGTGTTACGCGCATGAATAAAATTAGAAATAAGTACATAAGAAGAAGTCGCTGTAACAGAAATATTGTAAAACCAAATGATTTTAAAAGAGTAACCATGGAATTTCTTGCCGGTTCTTCTCCATAGGAAATTACCAACCCGAACCGAGCACCTTTTTGTCGATGTTTTATAAGTGCCCATGTAGGCCTATGTAAAATAAAAATGTTTTGATGTTTGATTGATTTTTGGGTTTGAAAGTTGCGCCGGTGATTGAATATTTGTGTGGTAATCGGGTGTTGTGGTATGGGCATGTGATGCAGAGCCATGAGGAAAGTTTTGAGTATGAATGTTGATGGGTATAACAGTAGAGGAAGACCAAAGAAACGATGGATGAACTTGTAAGATGAAATGGCAAGAAAGGACGTGTCTGATGAGATGACGAGTACTAGAAAACTATGGAACAAGAAGGCATGCTGCGCCCACATGAAATGAACTAAGATAAGGGCAAGACCTGAGACTGTATCATCGTTTCAGTTAGCAAAAAACGTATGAATCTTGAATTTCGCTCGGTAGCGTCCGTCCATTTCTTTCGTTAATATACAAAAATTCTTCGATCGCTCACACAAAAAAATCATCGGTTTATGTTCTGTGAGCCACGATTTTTATTATGTTCGTGTCTGTGCGTACAATTCTTTCTTAAATAATGTAGAAATTGGCATACTTATAAAAGTCTTTTAATTTTCAGGATATAAGCAAATTGCTGGGAATGACTCCTTCGGACATCGACAAGTACTCGCGCATAGTATTTCCAGTATGTTTCGTATGCTTTAACTTAATGTACTGGATCATTTATCTGCACGTTTCTGACGTCGTGGCTGACGATCTGGTTCTACTGGAAGAGGATAAATAGAGGGCGCTGTACATAATCCACTTATTTTCCCACAAATGTAAATTAAATAATAATTTGAAACAAGTAATTTAACTAAATTATTCCGCTCGTTCGTAGATGTATAGAAAATATGCTGAAAAAGTTTCTTTACATTTTGGATATTTTCGTATCCCGACATTAATTTGTAGATTTTAACCTAATATAAAATACTAAAAGTAATGTAACAATGTAAATAATTAAAAGACTCGAAATATAGGAAATAATTACGGTCGATTTAGCGTAAGTCAACACTTTTACGACAATCTGAAGTAGAATGCAAACGACTATTGTGTGTCATTTAGAATTAGTATAAAACGATGTATTTTAACTGATAACATATTTAGAAATAATAGAGACGATTCAAATTTCATAGAAATAACCTATGCCAGATATATTAGAGATTATAGTTTTTTTGCCGGAGAATTTCGGAGGCTTTTTGATTAGGTATTGTACTGATTACTTTGGAAACGGATATGTCTACTCTCCTGTTATTCGCTAGCTACGTATTTAACCCTAGCTCAAAACTATTAACACTGCACACAGATCATCTACATTTTGGCACGTAAACCCAAGGGTTAATATTAACGAAATCGGTACGATTTGAATCGTCCTATTTATCTCTTTTAGTTAAACGCGAACTATTAAAATATTATATTTGTAAATAACACTATAATACTAGGAGATTAATTCTACAGTTCTCTAAATACACCTACAACAAATACGTATTCATATTGGGAAATATAATAGGTACTTAGAGGTATAAATTTGTTGTTGTTTTTAAAGCGTACAAGTCATCAATATAACCCCTACTACCAACGATATATAAGCATTAACATTGAAAAGTTCCTAAAAATGTGGGGAATAGTACCTTCGCCTGTGCATGTAGATATAGGTCCATAAAATTTAATCAAGTTTCAAATTATTATTAAGTGGTAAAATGAGTGGAATAATGGAATATCCATAGTAATACGAATCTGATGCTCAAATTTCTCAGCTTGAATTATTTAATTAGTTTTAGTAAAATTTTGTAATTATGTCATAAAATTAGTAATTCGTTTATTCTTTGCTAATATCGTTGTAATAATATCATTAGGAAATTTTGTTTTTAACTGTAGTTGCAAACCATTCCAATGTCCTTAAAAAACTTTTTTTTTTTATTTAATATCGTTGTTTTACTTTCTAACTTGTAAATGATTAATGAATGTTTTGAGCAATTGATTTTGCTTTCCATCATCGAATGCGTGTTGAGTTTTGATATTAATGTTCGTAATGTTGTATGCTTAACATTGGTAATTATAAATCAATTAATAACTGATAAATACTTTACGTCAGAAATCAACAGCATTCAATTATTCTTAGAACATGTCCCTACGCTAATTGGAACAGGTAAATATTCACCAAATACCATAAATCTATTCTTATTTCCATCATTATGTCGGAGCAAATCAGTTCCATTAGAGGCATGCCGTCGCCAAATGTTAAAAGTTCTAAAACCCAGCATGTATGTTCCCACTTTCGTCATATTGTACTTTTTCAAAACATTGAATTCGATTGACAAGTCAAGCTTTTCGATCAAATTTTCTCTTTTATTTGGAGTTTAGCAAATAATTGTTAACTAACGGAATAATTGTTATTCTAATTCGTAAATTTGCGGCATACCATGACTAATTTGATTTTTATAAATGCTTACATAACTTTATGAAAAGAATTAATTTAGACTTTTGAGAAATAATGTATGAAGTGTATTTTTTATTGGCAATACTGTCTAAAAGTATTTGAAAGACTACAATATAACTAATTTGAATGTTATAGCAATAGATATATCCAATTTAGGTTCCACAATTTAATTATCTTGATTTCATTCAACTTAAATTATTTCAAGTGAAGTAGTATTTTTTTTTCACTTGGAATAGGCTTCATGCTTCAATGAAAAGTCTAACATGCAAAATCGTTCAATGATTTTGCGGTCAGTGTCTTTGCGATTGTTCTAAAATTTCCCTAAAGATTCGATTCGAATAACTGTCTCGTCTACGATTCCGTATATCCGGTCTATTTTTTATACCTATTCGTTATGTTTAAAGGCCGTATGCCAACAATACGATATTAATGTAAATATACCTATAGAGAACTTCCAGTACCTACATATTTGTGGAATACCTTCATCCCTTTAAAAAAAACAGTCATATCAACCTGCATTTAAGCCAACGTACACATGCTAACCCACCACCTGTTGATGCAGATTTACTGTCACTAGTAACAGTTATATATTTGGTTTATTGTAAACCTTATTTACTAGAAAAGTAAAGACATAGTTTAGTACTCCTGTATTTAAATAGTTTTACCTCTGAGAATATTTGCTATTTCTTTACTAGCCGCACAATAGTCCATGCAACGCTTTCCTAAATTAGTACAATTTAGATGAATTAGCTTTTTTTGCTCGCTAGTATTCTACTAAAGCAGTAGTTGAAGCATAATTTATTGAGCATTAGAAATGCGTTGTTAATGTGGGAATATTATTCGTGGGCGAGTCACTAATAAAGTGATGAGTGCCGAGTAAATGTTCCTATCTTCACAACGTTATTAATTCATTTTCCCACCCTCGAATATCTGACAAGCAGGGCTCCTGTCTTCAGCTACGACTCACAATGGTTATGTTGTGCGTCATGGGTTCCTTAAGGTTTGAATTATGGCAAATAGACAAAATATACAAATTTTGGACGTAGCGGTAAACCTAAAGAATTCAAGCATTTATATTATATCAAGCTGGTATAGAACATCAAACTGTTATCAATTTATGAATGAATGGAAATTGTAAACTTTACTTTTAATGGACGATAAAGCATTGTGTTTAATTAAAGAATATTGAATTAGCGAATGTCAACAAAATAATTGCAGGTATACAAGGCCTACTGCTGGTTTTTGCTATTTTGGGCACATTTTTAACACGTCCCAGACTGCGTCGACGCGTTCGCAGTCCTTATAAAAATCTTATGGAACCCTGTTCGTAAATAATGAAGTTTAATTGCCTGATTTGCACGATATTATGGATAATAAATAAAAAAAAAACAAGATACTTTCAAGCTAGATTAATTTATCTTATGTTTTAAAATATGAAAGAAGTGTGATCTAAATCAAATCTAAAAACATTTTAGGATTATTATAAAATGAACTCACTTTGTATTGAAATGTATTCAAATCAAAGCTTCATTGATTATTATAATTATTTATTTCCATATAATTTTGCTGTTTAACATTGTGTTAGATTTAAAAATGTAGCCTCTGTACATTTTTGATGACTAATTTTAGGCATAATATTGTACTGTATAGGTACATTTTTAGGTCGTATTGTACATAAGAACATTATTTATTAATTAATTCATATAAACAGCACTCAAAATATAAGGCACCGTGTAATCTGTGTATTCACTTTTTTATTTCAATGCAATTTATTACGAATACGAAGGTCTGTTGTATAACTTAATAACAATTTAAGATTAAGATAGGCTGCTGGTAGAGAAATAAATAGAAAGTAGGTTTTAAGACGCGACTTCAGCCGCGTCTCTCTGAAACGAAATTCTAAAATATATGTCTAGTGACTAGCAATTAAGTTCAAGACAGATAGGTCTAAAGAAATACATCTTAGATAATTATTGTCTTTAATTAATATAACTATGTGTAGTTATGCACTTTAAAAGTAAATCACTCATCCTTCGGAACACATTCAAGATGTCAGTAAAACTACGTTTTTACTTCAAATTGAAATCCATACAACATTGAGTTGTATAAGTAAAATACTTCTTGTTGGTTTATTCAAGATAAATCGATGGAAACTGATGATTTACTGATGTATGAAATCGTTAGAAATACGTAAGAGTTATTGTACTTACTGTAGTAAAACTTTTCTGAATGTTAGAATCAGTAGAAAAGTGAATCAAATAAATCTCATCTGTATTAATATGCAAAAACGTTTTAATATTGGAATTTGATATTTTGTCGTACGATGAAACAATATAGTGGACTAGTATAAATTGGTTCAGCTCCAAAAACAAAATGAAATCGAGTACCTGATAAACACAATTGCTTAGAAATAAAATAAAACCGTCACGCTCGTGACTCTATTAAGTCAAATAAATTCTTACAATATTAGCGAAATCTTCCCTAAAGAGTTTTCACCAACTATCAAATACCTACCTACTGACGCTTTCTATCGTATACATATTTTATTAAAACACTAGTGTGCAACATTAAAATTGATAAAACTTTTTTTTTTTTTAATAATAAATTTCTTTATTGCCATAAAAACAGGTTACAGTTTGTTGAGACCCTGGCTCAAGAGCTAGGTTAGAGTACCTGTATTTCAGGAGCCAGTGACTTCTTTCCATTTAGGTTACAATTGTAAGTTTTATGCATTAAAAGGTGACAAAATTATATTACTTAAAGTTAAGTTTATTAGTTAACATTACATTTCGAAACTATTCTCGTAACACGAGTGCAGAAACACTGTTATCAGCAGCAATTTATACTAGTCTTGTAAAGCTTTTCTTTTCCACTATCTTATAGATTTTCTGTGCATTTTTATTTCATTTTATGATTATCAGTTAGTTTCCTTTTCGATCTTCAATCAAACTAAAGATGAAAAGACTTATCACTGTACTACTTCTATACCACTTTATCCTTGTACACTCTGATCTCTCTCTGCCTCATTTTTTTCTGATTCATTGCTAAAATATGTCGGTATTGAGATAATCAAAGAATAGAAATTATTTTATCAACAACCCACTTTCTTGATCCTTCGATTTACTTATGATAGGTAATCGTACTCTGCGGTTACGTAATAACTAATGTTACAATTAAAATATATAAAGAAAACGTACATGCAAATTATATTTTATAATATTAGTATTTACCGCACCGGGTAGCTATTTATATATATACAAGAAACATACAATTAAATACTGATAACGCAGCAGTAAGTCTTTTTATCTATAGACATTATTTTGAGAGTGTTTACGATTGAAATAGTTTTATAATAAAATTGCAAAAATAATAAAACAAAATATCAAGCTGTCAATCACATTTTTAATAATGTCGTAAGATGTTATCTATTTATGCGTGTGAGGAATACAACTACATACTACTATACTATACTATACTGATCAAAATTAATAGGATTTTCATTAGCCCGTGAAAAAGCAATACCGTCAATTGGCGGTCATGAAACATGTGCAAATGAAAAAAAAGTGTCGTTTCGACAATATTTTCCGTTAAATAATAAAATTTACACACAGGGCATACTAAGCTCAGACAAAATAAAACTGCCAATTCAAAATAACTGTAACTTTTGTTAAAAAAAATGTATCCAATGTCTGCACTATTTTTGACGAATGCCAGTAATTAAGAAACTAATTTTACCAACACAAAATGTATCTTTTGAGATCAGTTTGCTTATCTTGCAGTTCTTACTTTAATGATAAAATTACGTTTCGAAACAGAGAAAACAACTCCACTTACCATTAGAAAATATTTTAAGAATATACATTTTGTAAATCGTAGAACATAAGGTAAAATAAAAAATAATATAAATGCAATAATCATGCCCCTTTATTAATATTACAAACGAAGAATGTACCCTAACCATTTTAAACATTAAATACCTAGATATTCTGAAGAGGCGCTAGATAACGTTTGAAAGTTTTAATGAATTGAGTGTTAAAATTGAACGCACGTGTCTTAGATATTATAGAGTTTTATAAACAGATTTACAATAGTTATAAAATACCTATAAATAGCCACAAGTTCAATTGGATGGAGGGAATAGTTGATCTCCCTTAAAAATTGTATATAATTATATATTTATAATATGTATTTTTTTAGTGAGTTCTTATTTCAAACAATGCATATTTTAAGATGAACTTCATACCGTTCTAGTTAAACCCAAATATCGCCGCCATTAGTACCAACTAGAAACAGGCGTAAAGCGCATGCAAGTTTTAATAACATACATCTTAAATAAAAGCTTTTTTTTATGTTCATAGCAGTGGAAATTGCCTTAATTTTGGAGCTTAATTATTTAATATAATTAAAATTATATCTATTATGTTCCAGTTATACATTTTTATTTATAAACAGTAAGCAGCCAATGAAGTACAAGGTTTTTTTTTTATTATTATCTACCATATTCCAATGTTCATTGTGACTATTAAGTTTATTAAGTGGACTCATTGATATTGTAACATATCTATATTAATTAGTTCCTAAAAGGCATAACAACAATAATCTTGACCGTAAACTTTGAACGTATTAACAAAGAAAGAAAATAATGAAGAAAGTAGTTGGTATTTAAAATGATTATGTATTACATTTAAATACACATCAAAAGTATTTCACCACTAGATAATATAATAACACAGTATTTACTTGCCAACAAGCCAAAATACTAATAGAAACTTAACAAAAAAAAGGTACAGATATAATTTGAAAGGTAAACTAAAAGAGCTTGCTCACCGGGAACATTGACCTCTAATGTAACAGATTAAACGAATGCTCCAGGTGAGGGGGTACGCCTTAAAACGAAACTTCTTGTAAAATTTCACATGTAATGCACTTTGTTTGACATGTGTATTTGTCTATCTACTATTTTTATGTATAAAATAATGAAAACGGACGTTAAAAACTATTTAATGTAAAAATTAATTATCATGCTTTTACTTTACCTTATAATCTTGACTAAATGCATTGTCATCCCTTCCAATGAATATCTGAGATTAGCTTCCTAGCATTTTAACTTAGCTATCAGATATTTAGGAAATAGAATTACACTATAAATATTTAAGTTAATGCTCCTCAAAACTAAGTCTCTCCAATTTCTTCCATTTTACTGAAAGTTCTTCACAAAACTTTATTGCCTTCAATTAATTGCATAGGCACTTCCGCATGTTTTATAAACTGCGTTAATTTAATGAGAAATTATAATCTAGCAAGTAATGTTAACTGTATTGCTCACACTTAACCTAAGTATATAATGTTGGAGAAATCATCTAGTCTCGGACTTATTGCACATTTCCAACACTCCTTATCTACTTCCAGATTAAATAGTGAATAAGGCTGCACTTTCGCTTTGAAAGATAAAACTAAATATTAACTTAAATTGACAACCACGTGAAGGAAACGATTTATTATCATGAATCGAATTTTTAACACACATTTTGGCAAGTTGCTAGAAATAATATCCATATAGAACAAACGAAATATATAGGTAGAGCGAATAGATGATTTTACAGAAATAGAGTGTCATCATTATATAATCGTACGAGTAGAATCAATCAAATAGAAGAAAATTAGAATAATAAAATTGTGAAAGCTGTTATCGAAAATGACAGATTTGATAAGTGTTAAAACTGAACGTTTAATGTATTTATTGTTTGTTTCGGAAGCTTGTATTATGACCACTTCATTTCTGTTGTAGAAAATGATCACGAAAACTTCTCCAAATTTTTGTTATTTCGTACCTTCAACTGACTGTAATACACACTATGGTTTGTTGATGAATAACTAGTGTTCAACTTACATGCTTTAGAAGCGCTTATAGACATACTCGATGTCAATAATATTAATGTGATTTTTTTTTGTTTTGTCATGTAGACTCCTTAATTTAAAATAGCTAAATAGTGGAGTCATTGCGTAACACACTCGCATTATCAATGCTATTAGTTTTGACAATTATTGATCAACAACCATTGCATTTTATACGTCGTCGAACAGACGACTTTTCAAAACTCTGAAAGTGTGTTACGCAATTAAGGCGCAGGTATCGTTATTATTTGCAAAACTATTGTTTTGGTGTATGTATGAACAACTATTAAATATTACGTAAAATGATAATGAAAAATAAAACTTTTCTAATAACCAGACTCGTTTTTTTTAAATCTTAAATCCTTGTTTCAAGTCATATCAGTGGTACCTATCGCCAAAAATAAGACTGGTGACATAGGCGATAAGAACAATTACAGGCCAATATCTCTTGCCACAATCATGTCAAAATTGTTTGACAGTGTGCTTAACGCTCATCTTAAAAGCGATAACCAATTTAGTTTCAGTTCTGGATTATCCACTGACAGCGCTATTTTGAGTGTGAAGCACACTGTTAAGTACTACACGGATCGCCACACTCCAGTTTATACATGTTTCCTAGATTTGAGCAAGGCTTTTTGACATTTTATCGAGAAAAATGGAAGATGTAAATTTGCCACCAGAGGTGACAAATACTCTAAAATTTGCGAAACTCAGTTGCCATGGCGGCCGAAAGGTAGAAATCAAGTTAATAGTGTGAAGTGGGCTGGTGCCCTGTCTAGGCCGTATGGGTTGGAGTGCGGGGTGAGGCAGGGGGGATTATGCTTGCCTACGTTATTCAACCTATACGTGAATGACCTGATTGGCGCGCTTAGGTTTCGGCTGGGCCTGTCACCTTGCAGCATTGATGACACAATCTGATTTGTTCTTTTTTTGTAAGTGTATTACTAACATAGTTTGTAAGTTCAGTGTTCCAATCCATAGTGGCAGTTGTGGTCCAATACAGACAGAAACACGGGATGGTTATAAATATTTTATTACATTTTTGGACGATTATACACATTTTGTTAAAGTGTTTCTTATTAAAAATAAGACCGGGGCTTTTTCAAAAATAATAAATTATATTAATTTGGGAGAAAATAATTTTTACACTAAAGTTTAAACATTTAGATGTGATAATGGAGGTGAATATAATAGTAAACAATATAAAACATACTGTATTAACAAAGGTATAAATATTGATTATGCAATTCCATATTCTCCACAACTAAATGGTAAAGCTGAAAGATTAAATAGATCTTTAATGGAAAGAACTAGAGCATTCCTTTTTGATATGCTTTTACCACTTGAATTAAAATTTAATTAATATGGGGTGAAGCAGTATTCACATCAGCATATTTATTAAACAGGAGTGCAAATACAATTAATATTAAAACACCAGCAGAAATGTGGTTCAATAGAATACCGAATCTAAAACCTTTAAATATTTTTGGATCTTTAACATATTATAAAAATAATTATCAGTTGAATAAACTTGACTCAAGAAGCAGTAAAGGGCTATTAGTAGGGTTTACCAATAATGGTTATAAGATAGGGTTTACCAATTATGGTTATAGGCCTGGTGAACGAATGAAACATATTATTGATGCGTTAAGAAGGAACCCAATCGATGCTGTAAATATTAATCGTTTAGAAGTCACTGATTGGTTTTATACCGTTCATTATCAAGATAATAAATTAAAAAATATAATTGACCAATTAAAAGCAGGGTCAACTGAACGAAATAAAATAAACAATTACTTGTTAATAGAGGATAGTTTGTATAGGAAGACGCTTAGTGGAAATCGACTTGTAGTGCCTCCCCAGGCACTACAAGTCGATTACAACTAGGTAGAAACTACAGCAGACTACAGCTAGGTAGAAAATGCTTCAAATGCACCATGACGAAATAGAGCATGTGGGATTAAAACGATGCACAGATTTGATTAAAAGTGATTATTGATTCTCTAAAATGACTCGGTTCAATCGTAGTGAGGTTCCATAGAGGCCGCTAATAGCTGGTCTAACCGTCTACCCGATGTGATTTGGGGAATAAATAATACTTTAACCTCTCCGTCCCACAGTTCAGTTCAGTTAACGGTAAAACCCAGCGGGCCCCTCAGTTACGTCATCACCTACGTCATGCGGCCGAATCACACAAAAACGGGGAGTGACGTTAGATCTGCTATGGAAATAGTAATTTAATGTATTTGATTTACTGGCAGGTTGAATTGTTTATGGTCTTTAGAATAAGAATGTTTTGTAGTTTGAAGGATAGAGAACAAAACTAATGTTAGAGTGCAGTCTAAAAGTGTGGCTCGTTTTGATATGGTGCTTTTGGGAATATTTTATATAAAGATGTAATTTGCTATGTGATTTAAAGTAAATTAAAGTGTATACAGTGATCTGAGTTTTATATAATGTAGAAAGAAAGAAGGGTCCCAATTTAAAGGTATCGTATTTAAATATGAGGAACAGGGTCTCTGCGGTTTAGGAACCAGCAGTGTTTTAAACCGCGACAAGATCAGACGGCGAGAGAATAAGCGTGTAAATGTATGTTTCCTTTTAATAAATATTTGTGATTACCCGTTTCACATTTTTTTTTCTAAGTTTTTTTTAACCAACTTCCAAATGTAGGTGATTTTAAATTCATCTGAATGTTTTGTGTATATGTTCAACGATATCTTTACCGATAGTGAACCAATTTCGATATTTTTTAGTTCGGAAGAATATTATTCTGCGGTGGTCCCGTTTAAATTTGGTACAGATCTGATGCTGATCTTCGCAGATATACAATCGAACTCTTTATGACGGAGAATCTGTCGTGATTGCTGCAATCGCTTGAATGTTCATTGTATTAACAATAATAATAATATCGTAACACGCCTGTATGCATCACACGTTTTTATTTTGGTTCTCTATTGTGTCACCTAACTTTTTTATCCATAATTTAAAATGCCATAACTTTTTTTGTCCTAATCATCATTTGTCCGAATGATAATTCACCCGAACTAAACATCACATAATATCACATGCCATAAAATTGAAATCCCTAAATATAATATGTCCTAAATCCGTTTGTCATAAATATTACAATCAATAAGGACATAAAAATGTTTTCTATAAAAGTTATAAGTCCTAAATTCAAATTACATAATGTTAATTTATAATAATAATACTCTTAAAACGTTTTTATTATTTTTATTATACATAAATAAATATATTATACATTTACTCAATAAAGCAGTTGATTGTGACCATGTGGTTTTTGTAAAGCAAGCAAGCACGCAGCATGCAGCATGCAAGCAAGCACGCAGCATGCAGCATGCAAGCAAGCACGCAGCATGCAGCATGCAAGCAAGCACGCAGCATGCAGCATGCAAGCAATCATGCAAGCATGCAACATGCAGCAAGCATGGTTTCTGTCACGGCTCCGGCGCTGCGGCGCTCCTGCGGTCCCTCGCGAGTTTGTCGTCGCAGATGGGTTTAACGCTCACCACCTGCTCCTCAACTTGCGGGCCGCCTCACCCCTCCGCCCCTACGCGATTTTTTAATTACACTCTAGGGGCAGGACAGACAAGACTGCGTGGAGTCAGATTTACAGCGATTCGTTACTGTCACTAAAACCTAATTTTTAGCATATGTTTTAGGACTAAAAAAAATATTATAAATGAACATTCGGAATAATACACATTATTTAACACAATACTTAGGACATATGGCTTTAGGTGTTGTAAAATTAGGACATTCTATAATTATAGTACTCGATATTATGACAGAACAATTTTAGAACTAAAGATAATTATGTTAAACAAAATTTCGGCATTTTGAACATTATGGTTACTAAAGTTTATAGCAAACGTGTTATGGATAATGATTTTCGGACAAACAATTTTAGGAGAAGAAAGGGAGTACCCGACTGCCTTATCGGCCCCGTTGGCGGCGGGGCTCCGCCGACGGGGCTCCTATATATGTTTTCAGGGTTTAAAGTAACACGAAGGGAATGGCGGGGTCTAAGTTCACTCGCTCACTAAACCCCGCCATCCACTTTTTTTTTTTTTAGTACGGATGGGAAATCATCAAATGAGTTCTCCCGCTCTGGGCGGAGCGGGAGGGAGTGTCAGACTTGTACTGACTAAAACCCATCCATGTTCCTTCTTCGCCCTTTGTGTTCCAGGGCCGCGGTATCTCTTTCGAACAACCCGCAGCCCTGGCAGGCATCGGGCCTCTCGGACCCCTTCCGATTTGCTGACATCTCCTTGAGGCGCGCGTGGAACACAAACGCGCCGTCGGCACGGCCTGTCGTCATAAGACGGACGGACGGTGAGCTGGCCCATTACTTACCGTCCACAGGCACGGGCCTACGGTGGCCGGGGGCCACTGGTTGCCCCCCTACGCCCGGGGCGTCTCCCGCGGCGGCTGGGACGTGAGGTTCTCTCCCTCTCACGTTCCGCCACCTCCTTCGCTAGCATGACTGCTTCGCAGAAGGAGGCGACGGCTTCCCATTCCCTCTCGCTCCGGACCATGGATTGAACCAGGGCCGGAACCCCGCCATCACCTTAGAAGCTTACCTGTCCGAGTCGGGGTGTCGCAAGTCCCGAGCTCGCTTTGCTCGCTCTTGGATCCTAAGCTTTTGTTGTTTTAATAACTAAAATAAAAAACAATATTGCCTATTTAAAAATTTGTCCCAGTTTCTGCAATAAACCTTATTATTAAAACAAAATGTGTATTTTTTTAAGTGAACTATCTTTCAGTCTTGTTGTCGCAAAACGATGAAATGACCAATCATGTTTTGGCCAGTCGTTGCTTGTCAAATAAAAATTTGTAAATAACTTTTCAGTGATATTTAAATAAGTACGTCAAAAATAGTAAAATTAAATTAGAATACGTAAATTGTTTTAATTATTTGTTCTGTTCGGATCCTGCTCGTTTATGTTCATGCATCTATTCATCCACCTCGTCCAGGATGGGGTGTCCTGACTTCAAGAACAAAAGCAAGACATTATGAAGAAAAAAAAATGACTAACACTGCTGTTCATTTTGGGGAAAATCAAGACTAAAAATAAAAACCTACGAAAACACTTAAAAGCCGCTGATGTTACAGTTTCTGATTGACTATCGCTAGACTTTTTAAAGTTTATTGTAAAATGGGATTTTACAGAATCTCTTCAAAATTTATTTGCACTAAAATTGGACTGTATTACATTACTCCGAAGTTCAAAACACCGATGTACGTTACTCCATAAGTTTGCTACGACGAATTACATTACTGCGAATGTTCATAATCGAGATTCTAAGGGAGTATTTCGGTAGCACGGCGGGGGCAGTGACAGGGATCTAGGACATTTGCGTCACAGACACTTGCGCGACTGAATGAAAATTTCCTTCGGCGCCTTGTATTTTCTATTTGATCTTAGTTTCGTTATCAGCGACCCCAAAAACCACAAAAACGACACCCATGCGCAAAAGAACGTTCGCGCAAAATTCGCAGCGCTCAAATGTCTTTTCGGGCAAATGTTTTCGCGCAAGTGTCCATCGCGCAAATGTTTTTCGCGCAAATGTCCTGATACCTTTATAGACAGTCCTTCAAAAAAAATTTTTGTTGACGTTACATATGTCATCGGATTGAGTTTGTCCATTACAATGTTTAATTCTGTATTCGGTGAAAATGCAAGTTCGTTGCGAGTTTGTGAAATCGCGGAAAAATAAGGACCAGTTGCTGCTGCCATTTCTCTTCACTTTGAATAGAAAATGCGATACTACTTTTTATTGGAATTGCATACGAAAAACATCTTTCAGTTGTGGTGCTGCGGCAATTACTAAAAAGGTTGGCGATTATCATTACATTAGTAAATTCAACAATATTTCGCACTTCCACTGTTGTCATACTGGCTGTATATGACGCCTTAAGTATTTGAATTTATTTACATAGAACAAACTCTGTGTGTGAATATCTGTCATATGAAAAAGATAGAATAAAGATGACACAAACCTAATATACAATTTTATTTAGTTATTTTAACTTATGTTACAACACATTATCAGCACGAGAGTTGTATAGCATAGTGCTTAGTGTGGTTTTCTGAATGGAAATATAAAAGTTCCAGGTACATTTTTTGGATTATATTCTCGGTGAGCAATTGTCATTTATCAAACAATGCATTCAGGCTGTGGAGATATGAGATCCTGTGTGTTTAAGGCACTAAGCAGCAGGGAAGGTTATGTGGCGTGGAAATTCAAAATGAAAATGTATCTTCTTCACGAAGATTTGTGGGAGGCCATCGCAGGCTATCCAGAAGGAGATACGACTACTTCAAACATAAAAGAGAAGCGTGATGTTAAAGCCCTCTCTAAGATATGTCTGGCTTTAGACGATGTTACCGTAATTCATGTTACAAAGGCCAAAAATGCCAAGGAAGCATTGGATTTACTAGCAGCCTACGAAGACAAAGGTCTTGGACGTCGTCTAGCTTTAGAAAGAAGATTATATAGATATTCTTTATCCGATTTCGATTCCATCGAAAAATATATTAGTGCAGTACTGAGTACTGCTCAGGATCTATCTGATATTGGCAAAGAGCTGGAAGACTCCACTATAGCTGCTCTTTATTAGGAGGACTGACCTCATATTATGATCCGTTGGTTATGGCTCTCGAAAATAGCAATGTTCTGATCACCACGGATATGATAAAAACAACTTCTGAACGAGTTTATAAAAAGTGTTACCACAAACGAACCAGAAACTGCTCTACGTACTAAGTATAAACAGAAACCAAAACCAAAAACTGTCGTATGCTATGGTTGCAACGAACCAGGTCACAAGCGTCCAGATTGTCCATACATAAAGAAACCCCAGAAGGTATCCGCTAATGAATCGACACATTTGGGAGCTCTGAATGCTGATAATATACATCAATCTTTTTTAGGAAACAAGTGGATTGTTGATTCAGGAGCATCAACTCATATGAGTTCAAGATTGGATTGGATGGACATTATAAAACCTTTTACCACTGGTAAGGTAACTATCGCAAATGGTGATGAGCTACAGAGTGAGTGTATTGGTGATGTTTCTATTTTCACTGATCTACAAACTGTTAAGGTTATTAAAGATGTAGTTTTTGCACCGAATTTAAAATCTAGTTTACTTTCTGTTAAAAAGGCTGTTCTTAAAGAATTAACTGTGTTTTTAACAAAGATGGTTGGTGTGTTGTTGTGTGACAGGTGTTCCAGTACTTTGTGCATCGGATTGTAGTGGATTGTACAATCTAAACTGTACTAGTATGCCTAAGAATCAATCAGCGTTTTGATGTGCACTTTGACTCTCAATATAAACTATGGCATAGGCGTTTAGGGCATTTGTGTCGAATAGGTATGAGTAAATTGGTAGATGGTCTAGCTACAGGTATTACTCTTGGAGATATCGATAAGGAACCTTGTGTGGCGTGTGTAGAAGGTAAACAAGGTTGGAAACCTTTTAGACCACTTTTGTACAAGAAAGCGACGTCGTTTTTAGAATTGATACATTGTCACTTGAGCGGTCCTATGTCTACAACCTCTTTTCAAGGCAATGATTACGTTTTATATCTTATTGATGATTTTTCAAGATTTATTTTTATTTGTGTTTATATGCCTGTTTGACAGGGTATGCGACCTTAGTGCAAGAACACAGTATATCAGGTTCAGCACGCTCGGGCATTCAATAATAATACACAAGTCCTCGGTCAACTAGTCGACAGTTTTAAGATCACCTCCCAGCAAACCAAGAACCAGACTGGCTATGGACAAGGACTTTCATGAGGGATGGACCAGGCAACTCAATTCATTTACAAAGGGCATTGCTGATCTCTCTGAAAAACTGGACTCCAAGACATTAGAGATGTCCAGGCCCTGTCCCCGAAGAACAACTGGCCCCATCACCCCCCCTGCAACAGACTCATCCAGTTCCCCCTAGCTAACTATTCCGGGGAAATTGACATCAATCCCTCAATCGACATTTAAGTCTTCCCTTTTGACAGCCTCATTTAGTGTCAGCGGAGATCAAACAGTAATTCCGAATATTTCTAGGGCAAAGGGACTCGCTGAGATAGGAATCATCAATTTAACCCAAGGGACATTAATTCGTATCCTGAATCAAGATCTAAACCTAATATTGGCCCGACTGTCAATCAATCCCTCATTTATAAATTCATAATTCATAATAATTCATAATTCATTTATTTATTGTTTGTAACAGGTAAACAGAAGATCTTACAATTAGTATATTGTATCACTGTAACATACCCATGGGGTGTACAATATTTATAATAAAAAGTCAATATAATTGTTGGCTATTAAACTAAATTACACTCATAAATGGTTGGTGGTTTTTTCACGTTGCATTGGCTGTTTTAGTCAACCTAATTTGACATTCATTTGTACACAATTATTACGGATTATCACAATTTTAAGTCAAAAAATAAATTATAAAAATAAGTTTAACATGTCAATTTTTTTGTCAACCTCATCAGACATTATTAATAGACAAAATTATTTTGGTCATACGATTTAAATTAAATAACTAAGTACAAAAAATTAATTAAAATTAGTTTAACATGTCATGATTTTGTCAACCTCATATTATAACATTCATTTATTAGCTAGACATAATTATTACAGTCATATAATTTATATTAAATAAGTCAAAAAACAATTTTAGTCAATAATTCGATCTGTTAGAAATAAAAAACAATTTTAGTCAATAATTCGGTCTGTTAGAAATGTGTGTCGTGTGTAAAGGACTTCAATAAAATGACTGATAGAGACACGAAACTCAAGATGTTTAAAGACACATTCGGGGACATTCCCGAGTTCCCGACCAACCAAATCAATGGCTAAATCCCTTACAATTGCTTTTCCATTTTTGCAATTTAAAGCCTCCCATAGCTAGTCCTTGAGATAAATCCTTGTAAATTTTAAACCTATCTTCTATATTTTCAGTCCCGGACGTCCAGATAAAAATCTTTTAAAATTATTTTAGCTATGCTTGAATTATCTCCGCACTCATCATAAGCAAATTGTTGTAGAACCCGTACAGCTAAATATGGCGCCGAGGCCGTACGGAATGTAACGGTCAATAATTCATGCTGTATTCGCGTAATACTCGTCATGGTGGTGCATGTGTCTTGGTCCGAAAAAGCCTTAAATTTAAACCATTAGATGGACTTAAAAAGTATTGCAAGGAAAGTGTAATGGAATGTGCTGGGGTAGAACTATTGGACCACAATTTGCGAGTGTTATGCGTCAATAGATCGCCAAATTCAAATCGGGAAAACATATTATCCTTCCTGGAACAGTTGAGTCAGTTACTTGGAGTCCTGTGCGCAACTAAAGGTAAAATTATCTTATGTGGGGATTTTAACATTAATACATTGATAAAAAATGCATCATCTATGGAATTTGCTAAGGTATTTAAGAGTTTTAATTTTACTCTTATTTTTAAAGAACCTACACGAATAGTTAGTGGGACGTGTCTGGACAATTTTATAGTAAACTTTCGAGGTTGTAAAGGTGCACTTCTTGAGCTAGCACTATCTGATCACACAGCACAATTGCTCACCTGCCCTGATAAAGCAACGTGTACTTATAAATATTGGTTTATTAAGAGACGCGACTAAAGTTAAGAAAACATTGAAAAATTCAAAGAATGCATTAGTTCTTTATCTTTCCATGATGTATTTGCAAATGATGACCCCATTGATGCGTTTAACAATTTCTATGACATTTTTAAATTATTTTATTATTTATGTTTCCCACTAATTAATATTAAAATTAACACTAGAAGACGTCTGAATTGGTTGACTAAAGGAATCCGAGCATGTTGAAAACGAAAGCGGCAACTACTATGGCAGTACCGAATTAATAAAAACCATAGCGATAAATCAAAATTCAAAGCCTTTCATCTAGACTCAATCGCATTATCAAGTCAACAAAAAAATCACAAAACAACCACTACATACACACAGCTCGCAATAAATGCAAAGCTACATGGGACATAGTAAATTACTCTAAATGCAATATACCAGATAGTGGAATACACAATTTAACTGTTAATGGTAAATTAATAAATGATGCATTATCTATAGCTAACTCTTTTAATGACTTTTTTATTGACAAAATAAACTTGAGTTGCCACAAAGTACACCAAGCAGTCTTGGTACTCAGCTTAATTGTATGTATATGTATCCAATACTTCCAGGTGATGTACTTAAATTGATATTAAATCTTAAAAATACCAAAAGCACTGGATATGATGAAATTTGTACAAGTATACTAAAACATGTAGCCTTGAAAATTAGTCCTGTTCTTAGTCATATTATAAATTTATGTTTTATTTATGGTGTATTTCCTGATAAATTAAAGGTAACAATAATCAAACCACTTTTCAAGAAGGGACTGTCCGTAAATTGTTATCGCCCTATAGTTCTTATACCAGTGTTTTCAAAAGTATTTGAAAAAGCAATACATGATAATATTAACAATTACTTTGATAAGAATAACTTGTTTGCAGATGAACAATCGGGGTTTAGGAAAAATAAATCGATTGAAATGGCAGTCTATAATTTTTTAAATGAAGTAATGCGTAATTTAAATAATGAGAATCATGCTTGTGCATTATACATGGACCTTACCAAAGCTTTTGATAATGTAGACCACAATATACTGTTATCGAAATTGTCTGCTTATGGTATTAGAGGCAGTGCTTATGATCTAATAAAGTCCTACTTAAGTAACAGGAGACAATCGACTCAGATCACAAGGATTTGTGCTAGGACTAAAAGAGAAATAACTTACTCATCAAAATATAGAGAAGTAAAAATAGGGGTACCACAAGGCAGTGTTTTAGGACGACTTTTATTTATAATATATGTGAATGACTTGCCGTGCATTACGAACCATCCGACTGTTTTGTTTGCTGATGATGCCACTGTTGTATTCTCCAGTAAAGAACTGTCTAAACTAAAAGAAAAAGTAGAAAATACGTTACAAACTATTATAGAATGGCTAAAAGCAAATAAATTAAAAATAAACTTAACCAAAACTAAAATTATGACTTTTAAGAATAGAAATGGCAAACAAACTAACGTCGATGTTTATTTCCAAGGACAAAAGATTGAGCAAATCAATACAACAAAATTCTTAGGCTTACATATATAGACTATAACCTAAAAAACTAAACTGGAAATCACATTTGGAAAGCTTGTGTCTCAAATTAAGTCAGCAGTCCTATGAACGCATAGGACTACTACGCATAGTACTGACCGTTTTTGCAAGCATATATAACGATATATGCTTGCAAAAACGGTCAGTACCAGTGCGGTGTCAGCATCCTACCATGGTTACGTAGGGACCTTGCTGAGATATGGCGTTATGTTTTGGGGCTATTCTACAGAAAAGGAAGCTGTATTTAAAATGCAAAAGAAATGTATCCGCGCAATCTGTAGTTTAAAACCAACAGATAGTTGTAAGCCCTTTTTTCAAAGCTTAAAAATATTAACACTACCATATAAGTTTTTAAACTGACATGGTCACTAACACTATATAACACTTGCAACGGGATATTTACCATGTGTATTATTTGTTTCGAGTTCCCGATATTTCGGCGCTGTTGCAAACGCCATGATCACGGATAAACAGGAACTCGAAACAAATAATACACATGGTAAATATCCCGTTGCAAGTGTTATTAACACTACCATGTTTATATATATTGGAAGTTATTTTTTATTATTTCAAAAATTATACAAGTCAACGCAACAATAGAAAAATATATTTCCCTGACAGCAGTAGAACTACTTTGTTTAGCAATAGTATTTTTTGGATGGCACCTTGACTTTATAACCATTTACCAAAATGTATTTTAGACTTAAAAAGTATGGACATATTTAAATGTAATGTTAAAAAAATGTTATTGGAAAAATCTTATTATAGTGTTAATGAATATTTGTGTGACAAACTCTAAATAATGTTTATTACTTAAGTTTGACATAAATTACGAATTTCACAAATATTTATTCTGGACATTTTAGCATAATAACAATAATAACTTACTTTGACATTATTTACTGTGACTTTAATTGACAAGTTAAACGACATGTAATTCTGAATTATGTGTAATGTATTTAAATTTCTAATTTAGGGACTATCCACGGTCCGAACTAAATATTGCATGCCTAGTGCAGAATATGGTGAGACTAACAACTTCCTGTTCTTCAAAAACCCACCTGTGTTTTTAACCCATATTTGCAATAAATGAATTTGAATTTTGAATTTCTTTTTTCGCAGTTCCAAAATGTGTAAGGCTAAATCCAATTTAAAGAAAGCGCCTAAAGAGCGCTTAACTCATGCATATTTAGAGACCCGTATTGAAAATTTGTAACAATTATGGAGTACATTCACAGCTTCTCATAAAGAGATAATAAGTACAATGAAAAAGATTGAATTATCTAACTCTAGCTATATAAAAAATGGGCTTTATGATGAAGTCGAGGAAATGCTTGTGGATTTTAAAAGTGAATTAAGGGAATTATTATCTAAGGGAAATTCAACGACGCTGTTGGCCCAAATTGAGGCATGCCTCAACTCGAGACCACTTTCCTGTGTGGATCAAAATGAGTTAACGGGGTTAATTCCGGCCCATTTTCTGGTTGGGGAACCGCTCGTCCTTGCTCCCGATTGGATTTTCGAAAGGGAGTCTGGGACGGTGGCAACTTACGCAGAGAGTGTTGAAGGACTATTGGCGGCGATGGTCACAAAACTAATTCAATCAATTTTTACAACGTCATAAGCGGGTTCATCAAACCCCAGAACCAGCCATAAGTGACATAGTTCTGATAAAAGAGGATGATTTACCGGCTGGCAAGTGGTTGCTGGGTAAAATTGAATCAAAACACGCTGGTCCCGACGGAATTACTCGAGTCGTTACCGTTAAAACTAAAAATTCCCTGATAAAGAGACCTGTTTCTAAATTAGCTATCCTACCTGCAACAACTTAAATTGTGTGTATGTGCATGCACCACCATTAAAAACAAGTCGTCAACAATTTGGAGCCAGATATTTTGCAAGAACTCAAAATACCGTAAAAGAAGCACAAATATGCATCAACTTAAAAGCTGGTAATTGGACCGATACCATAACGAATGTATGTTTTTATCTTCATGTTATCGATTTTACAACTTAAGATAAATTTTCCGTGACAACAACAACGACCGTGAATCTTTTTTTTTAATTTCCCTCAAAATGGCAGCTAATTCACACTAAGATTACTTTTGGCCCACCCTAAGAATACTAGCACTTCGATCGAGCGTCGTATAGAGGAAGCCGGAGCACTTGGCCACAAACCATTCTGCTTCAGGAAGGAGGACTAAACGAACGAATGATGCGTTTGTAAAGCGGGCTATCGCGGGTGTGATTTTTCAAAACGACATGATAATAGCTCGTTTGGGATAACGATGTATTGGCAACAAACGGCAGCGGACAAAAAACTACTTAGCTTTCGAGGAATTTGATACTGGGTACCAATCATCTTAGAGCCCTCGATTAAACTTTTGACTACGGCCTATTTACGACTATGATCTCCTAGCTTTCTATCTCATAAATTCACAAATACAAAAGAATCCCAACAATAACAGCTACACACGAGCTTCATTTTTACGATTTCACAAAGTTTCGAATCATAATTTTGCTAAACAAATCTGTTGGACGCAAATAAAAAAACGTGATCATTGTGAATGACGTTTTATAAGACTTCATGACAGAGTCAACGTTTACTTTTTTATATAGTGCCAACCATAACAATTGCTAGAAAAGAGTTTTGAGATTTTATACCTCTTTTCAATACTTTTTTAAAAACCTCCATCTGGCAGCTACCGTTCATAACCGGCAACTGGGGCCTATCACCACCTCCAACCAGACTGTAAAATAGCTGCACCTATAGTGTAGGTCATGTTATTCTGGTCCAGCCTAGCTAGTTCCCCCTGGAGGTGTAGCAAACCCTCTTTGGGGTGGTATGCTAGCGTTTCAGCACCAGTCATGAGATGGACCATTGGTCGATTTCGAATAATGCAAACGCAAACGCGCCATTTTCAAGAAAAGGGAAGAATAACACAACATTCATCTCATCTCCCATCAATAATGGTTTAGCTGTTGATTAAAAAAAGAAATTAATTTATACAAGTAAATAATCATTAAATATATATAATATATAAATATATATATATACATATATCAACGGCTGCGTTATGTGTCCATTTTCGTATTTTTATCAGATTTTTGCATCTCGTGCCATTGAATCCCTCGCCACGCTCAGGATTCAGCTTTACAATCCTAAGCGTGGTGAGGGATTCAAAGACACGAGATGCAAAAAACTTTGCTCTCGTGTAACACACATAACTTTTCACTTCAGCAGCGAGAACACTTTAGCGAGATAAAATAATAAACAGGAATTGATAAATGACTATTTATTGTGAATCAAAATAATTAACATTATAGATGATGACCTCGTCTGTGATAAATCTAAAAAATAAGATAGCAACACCGTCTCTGAAAAACTGCTTGCGCCCTTTGTAAGTCTCGTTGAAGACATGGTATGCTTTCAGATATTTCTTGCGAGACTTCTCAGGTAGGAAACTTAATTCTGCATTAATAACTGTCTTGTTGTTTTAACTCTTCCGGTGTTACAATACTGTTCTCGTCGCTAGTTTCACTCATATTTTACGATTATTTTAATATTTTTAACTTATTCAACTCTTTACGCCAGCCACGATTTTTTTTTCCCGCTCTTTTATTTAAATTAAGGCGTGTTCGGAAATAGCACCCATGATATTTTATTATTCAAAATATATTACGTAACATTATTGAAACTAGAAATAAATATTTACAGGTTAAATATCAGTTTTATTTGCAGTAAATACTTATTTTCGTTTAAATACAAAAATAAGTTAAAAATTCATTAAATTATTTTAATATTTTTAACTTATTTAACTCTTTACGCCAGCCACGATTTTTTTTTCCCGCTCTTTTATTTAAATTAAGGCGTGTTCGGAAATAGCACCCATGATATTTTATTATTCAAAATATATTACGTAACATTATTGAAACTAGAAATAAATATTTACAGGTTAAATATCAGTTTTATTTGCAGTAAATACTTATTTTCGTTTAAATACAAAAATAAGTTAAAAATTCATTAAATTACATTAAAAGATATTTTTGCAAAATCTCTTTAGTTAGTACGAAATTCCGAACGTGTTCGAATTCAAAAACGGAACTTCGAAAGGGCTGGTCTTTGTCTCTCTCTCTTTCTAATGGGCGGGAAAGTTATAGAGTGTGAATGTTTTAAATTGTATGATTAACCCAAGGCTGAATAAGATATTCGGGGCTTTCTGAAAAAAAATAATTAAAAAGTTACTTTGTCTTTGATTTCAGGCAGCAAAACCTACATGTTTGAGCTACTGAAGTGAACAGAATATTTCCCATTGACAAGGGTGCTGAATTTGGCCAATCAAGGGGTTTTTTTTTATTTTAAATGCTTGTAAGGCGTTTTATATGTGTTTGATGTATTTTATCATAATATAACTCCACGCCTGCAATCCCCGAAGGGTTAGACAGAGGTGTACCTAATTGTGACTGATATACAAGTAGCGTCCTCTTTTGTCGCGAGGCGGAATCAGTATGTAGGAGCATCCTTGCGTTTATGTCGCTTAATACTAGGGGGCGTCAGCATCAATGAACAATATTGATTAACTGTTCCGCTTCTCGACGCTGGAGGCGCTGTTTTGTTTATCAATGAGTTATCGTAATATTATGAATGGAATATGATGAAATAAAAATGTCTTAGTAGTCGCCTCTTGACACTTGAGGCAGCACTCTAGAACCTGTTTGAATATTCTAGAAGCTTCTGGAAACGGAAGTCGCCAGTTTTTTTCCGCCCACATTTCATTGTAGCGGTCTGGGGCCCTACTATGACTCTTAAAGTAGTCTTATTATAACCTTACTTTGTGTTTTTGCACCATCACATACTTAAAACAAGCTTGTTATATTCCTGCTAGAATTAGCAGTTTTGATGACGTCACCTCAAATGCCTTTTGACGACCAGCAAGAATGTTTTTACGTCAAATTGCAGGAATGTTTGACAGTTTAAAAAGTTAATCAGAGACGACTTCTAAGTTATTGTTGTAAAAATTATGCTTAAAAAATGAATTGTCGTGATATATATTGCATTAAAAACGTATTTATTTACGTGTGAGGGGTGTACTAAACACCTTTGCACAATCCTTCGAGAGGTACAGTCGTGATCTTACGGTGTCGTAAACTAGTCGATTGGATAGTATTTCTAGCAATATCAGTGCATCATTATCATAATAATATCAGCCAAGCATAAGCGTTTGTCGCACTTGAGAAGTGTCGAACAAATGTCGCACAAGCGTTTGTCGCACTACCGTGATGGCGATCTTCAGTTTGTCGCACTAGGATAATGTCGAGCTACAGTTTGTCGCACAAGCGTGCAGTCGACCTAAAGTGAGGCGCAGTACAGTTTTGTCGCACAAGCGTTAATCGCGCTTCCGTGTGTCGACCTCACGTTATACACTCTGCTGCTGGACGTAGGCATCTCCCAAGCATAGCTACATCGACTGATCTTGTGAATCTCGCATTCAGTGAATTCCCGCCACGTTTGCCAGGTCGCGGTTTTTCGAAGCGATGCAGACGGCAATGGTAACAACACAGATGGCAATAGTACGTGAAAGTGGCGTCACTTGAGGCTTATAAAATGAACACTTGCAACGGGATATTTACCATGTGTATTATTTGTTCCGAGTTTCCGATATGATAGTGACCATGTCAGTTTAAAGCTTATATTATAAAATGAATGTAGCCACTTCAAATAAGATGAAATGTACGCAATGGATAGATATTTAAAGTAAGAGCACAAAGGAGCTCATCAGGACTGCCAAATTGTGTGTGATAAACTGATACCTAATAACAGTTTGTATCTACGTCCTAAACAATGTTGTTGCTATAGATTACCTATAACTTGTATTGCTGGAGAATCAATAAACCTTTACCATTATACCTGTGTTTGTTTGCATGCTTGTACATAACGGTGCTGAATACTATGATATGTGATATGATGAAAACTAATTAAACCACACATTATTCTTACGGATGCCAATCATCCATAAGAATAATGTGTGTCTGTATTACAACATAAAGAAGTCATGTATTGTTGCTATAGATTATAACCAGTGATACTGAGAATCAATATAGTTTTACCATTTAGGGCGTCCACTCCACTAAAACTCGCGCAAACTCGTTTGAATATTCTCAAGTCATCTACAAACTCTTACACACAGTCCCCCCCTTACACATTACACACAGTCTCCCCCTCAGAACTCATGTCATCAACCCCCGCGAGTTATTAGGGCAGAAACCGTCGGCTTTAACCCGATTACAACAGACTATCACCGGGTGGTCGGTCGCCTGTTCGTCGCTATCCCAGGATAATGTACAGCATCATCGACTTCTAATACAGAGTCCACCGATTCATATTTGGCTTTTTCTTTTTTAGGGGTTAGGTTGCTCCTTTCTCTTAGCCACGCACTGTTACAAGATGAGTGACCTAATGAACCTTCTTGCAGAGTCCGATACCAATGCCCACCACCCTCTAGAAAACCAAGTGCGTTGCATGCTGACCAAAAAATAGCACCCAGTAGACGAATAGTATAGAGTCGTTGTTTTTTTTCACTCCCGCAAACCAGGCAAGGTTGCCCTCACTTTTTCCTTCCATATTCATAATTTCTCCATAATAAGCAGGCACTTCGTAATATAAAAGAATCAAAAGAGTCAACTTGGCACAGCTCAAAAATAGCCAAGAGTGTAGTTTTCGGTGGGTTGGTGATTCTATGAATAACATTCTTTATATTAAAATGCAATCTTTGTCCATTCTCGAGATGCACTAAGAAGTGAGCTATGGTCAGGTATCTTTCGTGTATGGGGAAGCAAAATATGGTCTATGGTTGGGTATCTCGTTTCATACCGTGCTACTTCATCAAGATTTTCTACCATAAATGTTTCTTGATCTGAACCTTTGTTAAAATATATGCTTACAGATATACTTAATTGACTTGACAGAATTACAATATTCAACGTTGATTTGGGCAGAGAAGGTGCAAGACAGGATTATAAGGTACTATACAACGATTATCTATTTCGTGTCTGTGTAATTTTGTGGTGATACCGCCATCTGCCAGGGATCGTCTTCGATATTTAGGATAACTATCATCGTGTATATCTGGTTGTGTCTCCTTTAAAACTGTGCGAGGGTATTTTTTTAGCTTTTGCCATCCACCATGCATGGTGAATTTCTATGAAAGCTCCGCAAGGACCATGAATCATTGTGGTCTTTACGATTTCATAAAGGGCTGGATCCACTTTATGGTCAGGTATCACTGCACTAATTATAATGTCGACGAACTCTCACCTTATCTTCTCATCAAGCCATATAGGAATTTGTATGTGGGGAGACCTCTTTTCTGCCACTCCACTGAGAACATATTGCACTTAGTTGTCCTAAATTTAGGTACTACCTTTCGCTAGGAGTTTCATAATATGCTTTACTTTAATGTGAAAAATCTTCTGTCATTCGAGCAATAACTTGATGAAACTACTTAACTACGTAAAGTTTATTGTAAAAAAAATATATAAAAAAACCTGTCTTCGTTTCAATTTAATTTGGTTGTATCTTTTGCTTGTTGTATAATATATATAGTCATAAATAAATGTTTTTTGAAGACATGGGGTTGCGGAAGCGATTATATTTCTTTAAACAGGCCCTATTCCTACCTGACATATCTTTTATTATATTCTATCTCTACTAATATTCCGATACAAAAAGCAATGGATTTCAAATAAACTTGCGAGAGCCCTTAGTTTAGGCTGTCACAAAATTACTTCTTACTAATCTACAACTCTAGACTTGCTAAAAAGGACGCTATAAAAAAAAAAACAGAACTTTCATACAAACTTGCTAGAGTCTCTAGTGTCTTCTTTAATCCAGGCCCTGTCGCAAAATCTGTTCTTAGCGAACGTCTACTAGCTATAAACTACCTCCCTGCTTTCATCTTTATACGCGAAGCGGTTTTCGATATTTCGTGATGAGTGAGCCAGTGACCTTTCGCTTTAATATGTATACTGGCTGATACCCGCGACTTCCTACGCGCGGAAATTTTGCGGGGGATGTGTAAGAAAAATATAGGCTTTTCTCAGACTTACCAAACATACACACAAAAATCATAAAAATCGGTCAAGCCGTTTCGGAGGAGTTGGATGACAAAAACGATTTAGATAGATATAAAACAAATTGTGTTCGCCTGTTCTTAAACGTGTGGGGTAATCGGTTGTCATGGTATAGGCTTACATGGTGGGTTGCGTCTTGAAGCGCAGTATACGTCCAAATGCAATAAAGATTTTTAGCAATGTTTTCGTGACAATTTGACTGTATAACATTGGAATATTGTAATGCTGTTTGATTTATGTCAAGGCAAAATAAAAAACGAATGAAAATACAATCATTTAATTTATAGCACAAATTGTACACATACTCATAATTAATAAGAACTTATGTTTTAAATGGATTAATTTTGATGAAATAATTATTTATTAAATATTAAAACCTGTGAATTCCGTATGGACAGCTTATGGACGGACCGCTAGTTCATGTTTTCATAACAATTCAATTTAAAAATTGATTAAATCTGAAAAGAATAAGTTCGTTATGTTAAAAAAAAAAAACAGATTTATTTCAAAAGGGCACTACGGTTGTTGGGCATTATTTTATTAAAATTAAAGCATTGCTTTCTGCTCCCGGGTATTTGAACGAAATCCAATGAATATTAACAGTACAAGGCATCAACGGGAACCAGATGCTGCAAAACCCAAATGGAGCCTCTCGTCTGGTTGGGCTCGGCACGAGTTTGGAAAAGACTTGCTCGAACTCGCTCGGCCTAGTCCAACCTACATTGTAATAAATATCATTGCTACTTAAAGATGTGACGAAGAATACATCATATAAAAAATATATGACATGAATCAACTGCAACCTTCTTTATAGTCTTTTAATGCAGCGATTAAAAATAAATAACGTTCGCACTGCATATACCTATAAAACACGCGTATACAGTATGTTAGTTTAAACGAGGGACATATTCAAACCCATAATAGTACATGCTAACTTGATACTAATAAAAATATAAACAAAAAAAAAACACTGATAAATAACAGACAGAACCATACCAAAATTTTCGCAAATGTCACGCAACGTGTATACACCCTTGCGCTAGCGACTTAATACTATCGCAGAACATGTGAGTGGGTCAATGACTCTTAGGTATAATCCATTTTCCCTTCATACTTTAAACTTACCTGGCTTAGGACAGTCCAAAATATCTAGGCACTAAACAAAACATTAAAAATTCTTCTAAATACGTTATAGGTTTTTTACATATTTGGGACGAGAATCGAATACTGAATACCCTCCCTCAATATGTCCCTCGTTTAACCTAACATACTGTATAAGCGCGACTGCTGTGCATGCGACCCTTTGTCCGATTCCCGGGTCAGGCCGTGATATGAGGGTCAGTTTTTCCTTCAGGAATTTCCCAGTAGCAGCCACTGAGTCTTGATTTGTGCCCGGTTGATGGCAATGCCCGAATTACACGGGACTTAAACATAACGGGCGAAATTTGGGTGTACTATTACATAGGTACACCTCTGCCTAACTCTTTGGAGATAACAGGTACGCTATTATGTTATGCGTAGATTATTATTGAGTAAAACATTAAGCAGTTCATACAATAACGCCCATATGCAACTTCTTCCTATTACCGTGGGGGCCATCAAAAATAGTTTCTGAGTTTTTTTTTAACGAATTTTCAGCACGAATAACGTTCATTCTTTTTGGAAGTGTTCTTTGTATGGCAAAATTCAAATGTTGAATCCACGACAATATCTTTGAGAAATTTGGTCTGTTTAAGTCATTTTGGTTCAAATCCCGTACGACGAGATTGAAGTCAATGTTGCTGATAAGCCCGTTGTTAGTTTTTGACCCTTTTTGAAAACTGAAAGTGCTGTCCGATGGGCTCCTGTTTGAAACCCTCTACTTTCTCAATGACCAAGTTTTCAGGATAAATATACTTGCTAAAAACTTTCTGGGCTCGGTATTATTAAGTTGCCTACTCGTAATATACAATTGCAAAAATCGACGCACCCCTTTATTTTCTATTTGAAGGACGGTATCTCAGAATTTCCATCCACGATGGACGTAGAAAAGTGTACTGTAGAGAGAGAGAGAGAGAGAGAGAGAGAGAGAGAGAGAGAGAGAGAGAGAGAGAGAGAGAGCGATTTGCGCAAGCTTGCCTTGAAGAAAAATTAGCATTTGGAGGAGGTTCATAGACTGTTTGGTGCGGTATCTCTTAACCAGCGTATGTCATAACGGCTACATAGCCGAATGATTCATGCTCATGCAGGATAATGCCAGACCACATTTTGCCGCCAAAGTTCGCCAGCATCTACACGAGATCGAAATTCCTGTTATGGAGTGGGCCTTAATCCCATAGATTACTTATAGGATGAGCTTAAAATAAAAGTCAGGGCTCTCTCACTCATACGCCAGAAAACCTCCATGAACCCTCAAAGAAGTGTGTGATGTATCCCTCTAGAATTTGTCGTATAATTGATAAATCGATTCTAAAACCGTATGGAAGATACAATTAGGGTAAGGGGTGGCAATACGAGCTATTGAAACAAGTTTGTTGTATTTTTTACAAGAAATCCTTTCTTTTTTTTCGGTGATTAAAAATTTGTGCTTATTAAACCATTACCTATTTGTTTTAGGCCTGTTATGTTAAACAACAAGTTTAATAAATTTGAAATAAGGTTGTTTCATCTACCACACGGTATTAAAAGTATTTTTTATTATCAGATTTTTTAGTTATTTTGTTCCAAATGGAATAACGAAGAGAAAAAGGGGGTGGTCGAGTAGTCACAAGTGTAGTTAGTTTATACGGCGACTTTAACTATAAGTGAAAAACATTTGCCAATTTTACTATAACTTTAGACGAAGGTATTAATTTTAAATCAAGGATTTAGAAAATAAGTTTTATTAAACCTCTTAAAAACTACATACGCGGATGAAAATATACATTGTATTTTAAATTGGAAATCAATAGGAGAAGCTTTTAAATCAAGTACGAACCACTTCATCGCCACATGCCGTGTTCAAAATGCAATAAACTACTACGTCAATCAAAATCATTCGTGAGCCAATATAATTGCACTCATTCGTTTGTGCCGTAAACAAATCGTATAAAGTTGTCATTATGACTGATTGAATGTTTGAATTTCATACAATCAATATCAAGTCCATTTTAAAGGTACAACTAAAAACAAAACAGTTTACGAACTATTTTTTGCAAGCCCGCCAGTAAATTTTATAAGTTTGCAAAGTGCTGGGGCAAGTCTTTATAAATAAAACTGATTCGGGAAAAAGCATACATACAGCAGATTAACCCACAAAATGTTTCACCACTATCAACTTAATATTTTGAGTTTGTTACCTTTTCTCTCGTTAAAATCTAACTTCATCCAACAGCGTACATATGGCCTGGCTTTTCTCCATTTTCGTATCGTCTCCACATTTTCTGATAGAGCGCTTCAAGTCCACGAACATAGTGGTTGCAGTCGAATAAGGTGCTCTCAAAACGTGCTTTTGAAACCTTAGCCCGAATATATCTTCGACTGTAAAAGAACATTCATAGCTTCTAAGTATGATTCCTGAATTTGACTGTTGTGTTTTATGACTTGAGCAGGTTCACAACTGACAGAGGATCATGGAAGAAAAAGTATGTTACGCCGATCCCAAGTAGTATAAAAGGGTAGGAAAATTATGATGAAGAGTCTGAAAGACTGTTTCAACAGTTTGATACTATTAAGGTCAAAAACATAACAGGACAGTGTGTGTTGTTGTGTTCGCTCCTAGGATAACAGTTTATAAAACTTAATTTTAAAAAGGCCAGGTATTTAAGTAGTCATTGGTCTCGTCCGGCTTCTGGAGCCTGCACACCAAAGCCATGGCGATAAATACATGTCAGCAACTGTCACACGCGTTCAGTTGGCATACCCTTTCATGCCTAAATAGCCCGGTCAAAATAGACATTTCAATTAGAAAACCGAGGTGGGGACAGCTGCTCACGGTGCGTACCCCACGTGTACCACGCACGCGCCGCGTCACGCCCCGCGTTCCTCTATGCCGCATTCCTTTTCGTATTAAAATAAAGTTTGTTTTGGATCGATTGTTGATACGTTTTTTTTTTTTTTAAACTTTGCCTCACTCTAGGAATTTCTTCTGTATCGTGGCTGCGTTTACAAACATTTAAACTCACATTCACAAACAGCCAGACCCGGAACAACTATCTGTAGGCCATACAAATATTTGTTCCGTGCGGGGATCGAACCCGCGACACGCAGCACAGCAGTCGATCGCTTAGCCACTGCGCCAACCGTGCCGTCAAACTTTTACTTTGTAACTCCTTCAACTTTTAGAATCACGCTATCTTAGGAAAAAACTATAAGACTATTTTTGTAGATAATTTCATGATCTACAATTTTGTGTCTACTATATTTTTAATAAACCTTCCTGTTTTCGAATATTTTTTAAAAAAAAACCTCAATTTTTTTTATTGCACACATGAGGTCGATAAGCCCCTATCTTATCCTTTTGCCAATATATTTCTATTGGTGTATTGGTGTACCCAAGGTCTCTACCAAAATTCAGCTCGATCTGAGTTTTTGTTATTTGATCACTATTTTATGTCTTATTTGACCGGGCTCAAAACATTAGCATGCATTGTCAAAACCTCATGGTGCAAGTTGTTATATGAATTAAGTATGTACATTATTTACAGATCTAATAATTATAAAAATATGTATATACAAGTATCAAAATGATACTTAATTTTTTATTTATTTTTGCAATGTTAATGTTTTATGCATAAACTTAAAAAAGAGCCATTATCAACACGTCTATCAATATACTATATATCAGTGGCGAAGGGTCAAAATTTTGTAAGGGGAAGCCGACGAAAAAAATGAGATCATTAATTTTGTTTTTAAAGTGAAACTTTTATTACATCGTCTCAAACTTTTTCGTCTGTCTGTTGCATGTCGCGTGACGATCGGCCGCGGAGTAGGTACGGATAAAATGAACGGCGCTCGTCAGAGCGCCTTTCACTTTATCCCTACTCCGCGGTCTACTCCGCGCTATAGTGTGAAAAAAAGTTTCACTTTTACCGTGGTTTCATAAAACCACACAATCCTTTTATTCGTCATCGCATTTTTTAAATTTCATTTTGATTGTCAGCGACCCCGAAAACCACGAAAATGTCACCCATGATGTATACACAAAAATTTTCGAAGGACCCAACTTGATCTTTTTTTCATAACTTGTTCTTTATGTATTGTAACGATTAAATGCACAGGAACTATAGAAAATATCTTTATTCATAAAAGTGAACGCGTATAAATACAATGTTTCATGTCTATGCTATTAACCGTTGAGGAGTTCCCTCATGAGAAGAGGACCCTGGCGGTAGGATGAATTCATGATACGAATCGTCATTATCCATCAAATATGAACACGTATGCAAAGTTTCGTGTCTGTGCTATTAAACGTTGAGGAGTTCCCTCGTGAGAAGACAATCCTGGCTGCAGGATGAGATCATGATAGAATTCATGTGTATCCATCACATATGAACTCGTATGCAAAGTTTCGTGTCTGTGCTATTAAACGTTGAGGAGTTCCTTCGTGCAAGGACTATCCTGGCTGCAGGATAAGTTCATGATACAAAACATGATCATCCATCAAATATGAACTCTTATGCAAAGTTTTGTGTCTGTGCTATTAAACGTTGAGGAGTTCCCTCGTGAGAAGACGATCCTGGCTGGAGGATAAGATCATGATAGAATTTGTGTTTATCCATCAAATATGAATGTGCATACAAATTTTCGTGTCCGTGCTATTTACCGTTGAGGAGTTCCCTCGTGAGAAGACAATCCTGGCTGCAGGATGAGATCATGATATAATTCATGTGTATCCATCAAATATGAACTCGTATGCAAAGTTTCGTGTCTGTGCTATTAAACGTTGAGGAGTTCCTTCGTGAGAAGACGATCCTGGCTGCAGGATGAGATCATGATAGAATTCGTGTTTATCTATCAAATATGAACGTGCATACAAATTTTCGTGTCCGTGCTATTTACCGTTGAGGAGTTCCCTCGTGAGGAGACGATCCTGGCTGCAGGATTAAGTTATGTCTGTCATAAAAATGTATTGTTCTTAAAACCAAAGGTGTGCGCTAAATTTCAGCTCAATCGGGCATCGGGAAGTGGTTCTAATTTAGCTTCCTATACATACAAACATTGAAAGTTCCCTGTCGTAACTCGAAAATCTTCGGCTTACCTAGTCCTTACAAAACGCTGCTGATAGCTGCGAAGTCACGTGTCCGCGTTCATACGAATTTAGTTCTGAATTCTGACACCCGAGCGTCGGCTTACTGGCGCCACATGTTGCTTTCTTTGTTGAAATGAAAAATGCTGGCATTTATGTAATGTTTTCAATCCTATGATGTATTTAATGTCTGTACTGTGATGTGATAACCTCAGATGTGTACATAATTTACTACAGTAGACACTAGACACTACGTATAGTGCCTTGTTCCGAAAGGGAAGCCGGCAGGAATCGGCTTCTTAGGAGCCTTCGGGCCTGCTATATATTGTGAATCATGTTAAAGGATGAGAAATTGATGTAACGTCTTAGGAAACAAGTTAAATAAAATACTTACTAATTCCTATTTGTACCCAATTCAACAGCGATATCTTCGTATTGTCTTTTACTTATGGCTATCAGTTCTGGACAACCCAGAGCATTTAGCTGCGATGCAGCAACTCTGTAAAATAAAACAAAGAAAAATTCTATAAATTAGTTATTTCGTCTTCTCTGGTACTAACTAGTTTACTTTAATCTTGTAAGATTATTCACGAAGGGGATAAAGCATAGCTATATTCAATCCCAAAGGTAACAAAGAATTCCCTGTTAAGACTAGAATCCAGAGTGCAGCCAGGGATTTATGTACGCTAAAGGCGTTAATACCTTTATCCTAGAACAAAGGATAATTCTTATGCAAAGTTTGCCTGACATATAATTTGACACTAACGAGCAGGTAGCGTGTAAATACATTGTAGTATAAACATACCGGGAAGCTAAGGTTTCTCCCGGAAGGGTTACGACCGGTGTTCCTGCCCACAAAACGTCCATAGCAGTTGTATGTCCGTTGCACAAAGGCGTGTCCAAACAAATATCTGCTAATTGTCCACGCCTCACGTGTTCCTCCTTGCAAGCGATGCTAGAGAATATAATGCGACCAGGAGGTAACCCTGAAAACCATTATAATAGTTACACACAATCATCAATCAAGTCTACAACAAGTAAACAAATAAAGTCAGTACCTAAACTCTGGGCATATTTATGTACATTTGGTTCGCCAGCAGCGGGGAAACTTAACAGCCAGAGAACGCTATTCGGTACCTTTTTCAGTATATTCACCCACATTTCCATGACTCTAGGGTCCACTTTGTACAATTGATTGAAATTACAGAAAACAATTGCATCATCTGGCAAACCATATTGTTTTCTTGATGTAATTATTATATTTTCGGGTACTTCTTCAGCGGCTGCTACTTTTTTATTACATGTGTTTACCGATATACCGTTTTGTATGGATACACCGTCGAGCAAAACCTTAAAAAAATAGAATAAGAATGGCATATCAGCTGGTAACTTACATTTAAACTATTAATTATAATAAGAAAATACCTGCGTGACATTAGGATCTATGGTAGTCTCAATTACGGAATTTGGAATGTTTATTTCCTTTTCGCGTATTTCAATCGGTACTAAATCATCAAATTCAATCGTTTTAACTTTTTCAGTAACATCTAATATTTTGTTGATATCTATACTTTCAGCACAATTTATTAGAGCCACATTATGATGAAAGTCATTTTCATTACCAGTTAAAGCTTTATAGCAATTTTTCAAATGTGGAAACATTTGTTTGTGGTCTCCAACGAAATAAGTGTATGGCATAAACGCAAACTTCTCACTAAAATCTATTGCAGTAGACATAGGCGAAGATATTTCGTCGGTTATTATGTAGTCCATGTATTGTGCACCGCTCGTTCCTGGATATCCTAGCCACATTACTTGAATGGGAGCTGGTTTTAAAGCAAAAATCTCATTCCGGGCGCCTTTAGTATAGCCATTCATATTCACTAGAATATGTATACCATCTCGGTTTATTTTCTTTGCAGCTTCATTATAACAGGACACTGAAGATATATCGACAAAATGTTCGGAATCTTTAACTATTCTACTACGGAATGTTGTGCCATCATCAAAATTTAAAGCGTAGCAAAAGATTTCTACTTCTGAGCGATTGTGAAGACCTGGTATGGACTGCATTAAGTGGGAAGTTGGATGGTTACCAAAGTCACTGCTAACATATCCGATCCGTAATCGCTCTTTCCGTTCTTTGTTATGCGAAAATATTACCTTACCCAACATATTCACTTTTTCTGTGTACAAGTTGGCCTGTCGTATGGCTATATCTTTTCTTATTTCATTTTTTAATGGATATAAAATGGAATGATGTGGATGTACGGAGGTAAGTTTTTCCATATTTAACTGATCTTCTACGATAGATATTATGTTATGCATTCGTTCCTCGTAATCATCCCAGTTGCAAATGATTTGTAAACAGTGTGTTAAATTGCAATAAGCATCTGGAAAATTCGGTTTATAATTCAGCGCGTTTTTATAGGATTCAATAGCTTCATTAATTCTCCCCATATCTTTATAAATACTTGCTAAATTACAATGTGCATCGGCGAATGTCGGGTTTATCTCTATTGCTTTCTTGAAGCAAACAAGGGCGCCTGTTATATCTTGCAACTCTCTGAGAGTATTTCCCATATTGCTATAAGCGTCAGCAAAGTTTGGCTGAATATTGATAGCTCGTCTGTAATGCATCAACGCTTCATGTAGTTTGCCTGTAATCACAATATAAAAGCAACTTTTATACCTCAAAGTTCCCGGTCATGGAATGCCTATTGACATTAATTAATTATCTTATTACGAAAATGTTATTGTTACTAAGTTTCCATGACCGTGTCGTTTGACTATTAGGACTATTAAATTCGTTCTGTAATACATTCTAATTTAATACTAATGAACACAAATTACCGCATGTTATTTAATACACACTAATTATAGTTTTCTACACATGTACGAGTATGTACCTATAAAACGATGCACAGGTTAACATAAACAATATCTCCTAACCAATGGTATTGGTTGGTGGGTATTTTTTACGCATAGGTGTACAACGAAAAAAACAGTCTTATTTTGCGTCATATTTTGATAGGATATTTTGTATATTTCCACAGATACATACCTTGGTGTTGTAGAAGCGAAGCTAGGTTACTGTGAGTAGCTGCAAAATCGGGAAATACTTCTAAAGCTTTCATGTAAAGTTTGGTAGCTTCATAAATTTTTCCTTGTTCTCTTTTGACATTCCCGAGATTGTTAAGAGTATCAACGTGTAAGGGGCAGAGTCGTAAGGCATTGTTGTAACATTCCTCCGCCTCGCAAACGAGGCCCTTTTCTTTGAGTGCATTAGCGAGATTGCAGTATGCGTCTGGAAAATTGGGCTGTACTTCTATGGCTCGCCTGTACGTGTCTATAGCGAGATCAATGAAGCCCTGTTTATAGTATAAACATGCCAAGTTTCCATGTATGACTCCATTGTTTGGAGTCAACTTCAATGAATGAAGATATACTGCTACCGCTCTGAAAGAAACAGATGACGTTTTAGTTTTATTATACGTAGTTTGAATATTTCGAAATATACTGACTCAGTTTAGTGGAACGCGATAGAATTAAAAATATTTTAGAACAACGACCGCCAACGATCTGTTTCGTCGGCTTAAAGGTGGGTTAAGGCTATTAACAGGTGCTATTAAATGATGAAACAGTTTGATTTTTATTAACTGTTTGTTCCATTTCGGGGTATGACACAGGCGTGAACAGTTCAAGAGTAATAAACGACTCCAGAGCATAACAATGACCTAGTTTAATTAATTTCGGTTTGCTTTTGAAGTTTACGCTTATTTATAGTAGTTTATTTTCACAAAAGATATTTAATAACTTGGCTTCATTCAGCTGCCGGCACCGGCCACGTTATTATTTTAGCACAATCCCAGAAAAAAATATAAAAATAACTTCTTCCTAACCATTCTCAGCCACTTCAGTTTCTTCGTTGTTATGGGAAAAGTTAGTTTTTATCGAAAACTTATACGATTTTACGCAAAACTGGTGATGCTTAGACAGGCATACCATGTAGGTACATTGTTGGTGATCATATCCTTAATGTAATTCATTAAAGGTACTTCCTTACACACCTAGTAGGTTTTGTCACTGTTATTGTTGGTTTAGTTCCTTCTTTAAAAGGAAGCTTAATCATAAATTTATTAGACGTCAACCAAAGCCTCACAGAAAATTAATTAGCTTCCTGTAACCTTGTGTGTGGCAGTTTTCATAAGTTTAGTTGCAATTATGGCGCACTGACTTGAAAAATCCTATTTATTTATTTTGATATAATATTATTGTGTCATATAAACAGAAAATAAGGTACTTCCTACTAACCTTTTGATCTTGTTTTTAAACCATGTGATACAACCATCGGAGAGTTCCGTCGCCTGCGCGCTGAGCTGCGGGGGCGCGATGTTGATGACGGTGTATACGACGATGCATTGGTAATCCATAACACGGACATGTCCTCAGCGCGAGCAAGGTTGTACTGACAGGGGCAGACCGGAGACACGGCCGAGTCAGGGCCTGAGCAGCACGTCACGACGCACGACGCGCAGCGCTCGCGCAGCGTGCCAACTTCCCCGGAGCGACCCGACGACGACGTAAGTCGCGGCCTTCGTTTACCCGCTCGTTTATACACTCAAATCGTGAGCATATATCACAAGATCTATTAACGACACGAAGACCATGCGCACACGCCATTTAGTCGCCTTCGTGTTATATTTACAACATCATTCGTTCCATATAACATTCTCACCGGCGTTCTGGAAGACTTCATCGAATCAGCGACGGTTTCAAAATATGCTATCTTTACATATTTACTAACAGAGATTTATTAAATAACTCCGAACTCTTAAATATAGTTATGCCAAAAGACGTGAGATTCAAAACTCCGCGCGTTGTTCATAAGAACGATCAGCTGTTGGCACAAAAGTCAGCTGATACATGCTTTCGTATGTTTCACCGTCTATTGTTTACATTGCTATGAAGCGCTGTCACGGATGCATAAACCGTATCAAAGACCAAGCGAGATTACCTCGGTGTGCCTATTATTGTAAAACCGTGTTATAAATCTTATTATTGTCCGTAATATGAAGTGTAAAAAGACGTGCATGTGCGACGGTACAGTAAATACGGTAATATCGATTTGCGAGTAAGCAGGCAAGCGACGGCGGCGGGTTGCGTGGCGACGCGACGGAATCTGAACGCGACTGTGGCCGTGAGCCTACTTGCTGGAAGCTGGCACCCTTCTCCACACTAATACTAACGGCTGCTTAATTGCTTGAAAAAAGCTTACCTTAGTCTCAAATTGTTTTACATTGATTTTGAAATATAAGCTAAAACTTCAGTCAAGTAACAAAGATTTCGTTCCTCCGACTGATATTGCTCTGTTCTACTGACCTATTTTCAGTTATCATATATATGAAGGAAATTTTCTAATATCAATTCACATAAAAGTTTTTTTTCGAAAAGGTTTATTGGACGTGTACTGTACAGGGTACACGTCTCATTGATAAATCACTTAAAAATATGTTTTTTTAATTACAAATAATACACCTTTACATAAGAGGAAATTTATATTAGTTAGTAAAGTAGGTTGAACTCTGGGACCAACCTATTTAATTGGCTAATCAAACATGAGATAAGCAACAATATTGTCACAAGCAAAAAATAAAAAACATCATCATAATAATAATAATAATAATAATAAAAATATTTATTAGACCAGAAAAATATACATATGTTCACACAATTTGTCAACAAGCTACTTAATATTAATCTTAAAAATTTATCCTCTGACATTGTGTCTATTTTTTAGCATCTGCTACCGAACTAGGTTTATAGCCTGTGTTTCAGTACGCAGCGCCTCAAGCCCTCAAAACTAATTAAGCAAGTATGAGCTCACGAACAAAAGTAAACATTATTAAAATACAAACTAAATTAAATTTAGAATATTTACATACAGAAAGAATACTTTATTAAAAAATAGGGTTACTGTCCTCTGGGTGTGTAAGATGAAAAGGGTGTGTGAATGTGTGTGAGAGGGTGTGTGAGAGAGTATCTGATTACTTTTGCTAGTAGATTCTTATAGAATATTGCCACAATACTTAAACAAAAGCCGACAGTAAGTTGTATCACTACCTTAGGATAGTCAGCAAATCCTCAGTCTGATCGTATGTTAGTCTTCCCAGCCACTGAGTTAGGGATCTTTTTATCATTGCCCTATTCATAGAGTACAAATGAAGAGTCTTGTTGATTTTGTCATATAAAAATGGGCCCAAAAAGGGAAAAAATCTACAAATAAAAGCAGTTCTTGAGTGCGATATCCTCTTACATACAGGTAAACCTCTCCGCCTTGTTAACATGCTCAAACTAAATCCCATGGTAGTATGTTGCTTCTTAATGATGGTTAAGACAAATAGTTGGCGTACAGTCAAGACCTCACAGAATTCATAAAGAAGTGTGGTAGGGTAGCGAAAAGGTTTAAAAGTACTGAGTTTTAGTATGGATCTTTGCGATACTTCGAGTTGCTTTATCGTAGTTTTGGTGCACCACCCCAAGACGATATACAGTAAGTAATCAGTGATTGACAAAGCGCATAATAGATTTGCTTCAGTAATATAGGGCTAACTATGTGCCTCAATGTCTTAAAAATGTAGGTAAGCTTTCGAACTCTTTTACTCAGTGCCTGAATGTGAGCTTTGAAGCTTAAATTGTCATCAATAATTACGCCTAGATATTTAATGGTTTTTGCACGCTCCAAAGAATTGCATGAGCATTTCAAATCAGCTGAAGTGTCGAATGAGCAGTTATGTGCAATTAAACTTAGATTAACTTGTGAGGACGCACGGATCGAGAAGGTCAGGTATTTAGTTTTCTCAACATTCAGGGTAAGCACATTATCACGAAGCCACCTTTTAACCAAATCAAAACCTTTTTGGGCTAGCTGATAAGTCTCATTCCATGTTTTAGCTGCAAAAATGAGGGCAGTGTCATCTGCGTAAGAGATTATTTTGCCATTAAATGAGTTGAGACAAAGGAGATCGTTTATATAAACGAGAAAAAGGGTCGGCCCAAGAATACTTCCCTGCGGCACGCCGTAGGTAACTGGTAGATCAGAACTAGTGTAGGTACCAATCTGAACACATTGAGTTCTGTTGGTTAGGTAATCTGCCAAAATGCTCAACTGTTTCCCCCTTATGCCAATTTTTTCCAGTTTATGTACAAGGATTGGAACAGAAACCGTATCGAAGGCCTTTGCTAAATCTAAGAATATTGAAATACATTTATTACCTTTGTCTAGATTAGTAGTAATGTAATCTGTTAAATTGCTAACTGCATGATCAGTGGATTTACCACGGCGAAAACCAAACTGATGATCGGATAAAATGTGTTTGCTTTCGAGATAGCTTACTAAGCGACGATTAATAATATTTTCTAGAATTTTTGATAGTGACGGAAGAATTGATATGGGCCTATAATTCTCAATACGGTCTCTGGCCCCACCCTTGTGAATTGGTCTGATCTGGGATTTTTTAAGGTGTTTAGGAAAGCAACCCTTTTCTAGGCACATATTAAAAATGTAGGTCAAGTGTGGTGCAAGAATATCTTTGTTATCTTTTAAGAGCTGATTTGACAAATTATCCCACCCTACAGAACATTGAGTTTTAAGTGTGGTATCATCTGCCTAGCCTTTTTTTCTTTCAGTCTTATCGGATACAGCTAAATACTAGTATTATTTGGAACGACTGCCTACCTGACCTCCACAGCCCAGTTAGTACCTACTGACTCGGTAATACGATAGCCCTCGTTATCAGACTTTCGGCTGATATTATTTATCCACGAGCTCCTCAAGCAAAAAAAAAAACCTGTGGGTAGTGCCTAAAAAAAACCTGGTGTCAGAGTTTTTATGCCGCCCATGGGCCTCTGACTTGGCTTAACATGCAAGAAAGAACAATCAAGAACTATCTCTCAGGCATGCTGGTTTCCTCACGATGTTTTCCTTCACATAAACTAGTGATCATTCTACGATACGTTCATGAATCCATCATAACTCTCGGCTACCTCAGGTATGCAACGAGTAATTATGTAAGTAGTTAATGATATATATTTTAAAGACCCGAGAACCATTTTTCTTCCGTGCCATTATCCCACATAGAGGTAGGTGTGTTTTCTGAAGACAGTTATATCGTTCAAGGGTAATTCTATAAACCGTATGGGACTCTTAGAAGGTAGCGCAGGTTATTAATAATGCGCAACACAGTAACTACGGCAGGCCAGCGACCGTTCCACAGACTGCTACGTTTGTGTGTATAATGGCGGAGTATCCTTATTTAAAAAAAAATAAGTTTAATAATTAAAATAAGAAAAAACTAACATTTCTAGAGATATTTTAAGTAGGTTTTCACATTTTTGTGAAAATAGAACTTAAAAATATCAAGATGTTAAAATTATGTAATGTTTTTTTTCATTTGACCGCATTACGTCATTTATTATTGATGTTGTGGCTAACGAAACAAACCCAAGAGAACGTAGATTAAAAAGGATTCATTTGGAAAGTTAAACTCCTTTTATTTCAGTACTAACTTAAGACGGATTTAAAGAAAAAAATCTGTCGAATTCTGTGTATACTGTAAATGTATTTTCATCATCATCATCAGCCTATAATGTTCCCACTGCTGGGACGCAAGCCTCCTCTCTATGAGAGGGAATGGGCTGTTATCTACCAAGCAGGCCCAGTTGAGTGCGGGTTGGTAGATGTCACATGTCTTCGAATTTTTAGTTCTAGGACATGCCGGTTTCCTCACGATGTTTTCCTTCACCGTTTTTGACAGAAATGTATATACAAGAACAAAAATCTGAAACGTTAATTCGATAATTTATTTTTCCTTAAACCACGTTAAGGGGTTTATTCTGAAATACTAACAAACTGAAACCACAACAAAACCGGCCAAGTGCGAGCCGGACTCGCGCACCGAGGGTTCCGTTCAAACCAAAATTAATGAAGCGAATAAATTAAATATGTGATGTAACTAAAACTTTAAGGTTTTCCGTATTTTTCCTTTGTATGTGTTGTAAAACTATGCTTCATGCCAAATTTCAAGATTCTAGGTCGACTGGAACTATCCTTTAGGTTTTTATTCCCTTGCGAGTAGTTGCGTGTTTGAAAATTTGCAGCTTAAATTGCTTTTTCTTTTGATTGCGTTGAAATAGAAGTTTGATTTTGTTACAGCTTAAAGGTATTATAGACCTGAGTATTTAATATGAATTTCAATTTAATACCTCTACGCGTTCATGAGGAAAGCGGTAGTAAGTTGAAATTTTAAAAAATATTTTTATTATATGATGTAACTAAAAATTTACGGTTTTCTATTCAATTTTTGCTTTATTTGTGCTAGAAGGCGTTGTTTTGTACCAAATTTCAAGATTCTGAGTTCACGGGAAGTACCCTATAGGTTTTGATTCCCTTGCGAGTGTCGAAAATTTGCGGCATAAACGGCTGTAACTTTTGATTGCGTTGGCTTAAAAGTTTTATTTTTTCACAGCTCCAAGGGACAGTAGACCTGAGTATTTGATATAAATTCCAATGATTGATACCTCCACGCGTTCCTGAGAAAAAGCGGATTGACAGACAGACAGACGGACGGACAACAAAGTGATCCTATAAGGGTTCCGTTTTTTCCTTTCGAGGCACGGAACCCTAAAAAGCAGTGTTTTTTAATAATTAACTAGTCAGCGTAATTTATATTGATTATTTTTATCTTTTGTGACAAAATCCTTAATTTTGACGAGGATGCAAAACAAAACCTTGTATGAAATGTATTCTATTTTTGTTTTATTTAATAAGTTCGATTTTAATTATATTTTTTATTACAATTTAAAAAAAAGAACAACATTTTTCTAGTTTTGATCTATATTTTTAATCCATTTAGTTAAACATAGTGCTTTCAACATCATGAAACATCTCCATCGTGGGACCCCGACTCACACTCTTAGTGACATTCGTGATGAAAAGTGCTGCTTGCTTTGAAGTTTGAATTGTCAAAGACTGCGTTCTTCTCTATAAGTGTACCTTAATTAGGAACCTTATAACCATTTTATTATAACAAAATTATAAATGAAATATGCTTCTGAGATGTGAAAGATTCCTTTAGTGAACAATGACGTATTATAAATAGACGCGTCATGCATGAACATCACGGCACTCGAAAACAGCGTAAATACCTATAGGTAGCTAGACATAGCTAAATAGACGCACGAAGAGAGGGAAGGAAAATTAAATGTCATCTACGGAATTCCTGTTGTTAGAGAGAGATAAATATATTTCTTTAATTGCATTGTCATTCTGTGCTCCATGCTCATTGGCCGAGCGCGTACAAAAGCACGTGACTTACCTCAGCCACCACTAAAGGCTTAGAAAAAAAAAAAAAAACATTTTTACTTGATACTTACGTATGAAATGATATTTTTTTATCTTTCACAGTTGCAGTATAGGTAAAACATATCCTAAAAATACAGGACGACATTTTTTTTTCTTATTAAGAGAACTTTTTCAAGTAAGATAATTGAATATCACGTACGGCCGCGGCGCTGGTTCGTACATGACTAAATGTCACTCCGGCAAGTACCTTAGTATCATCTTGCCACTACAGAGCGCGGACAACGTATCTATAGGTTATATATTATTGTTAGTGAAAGGAATCTATCGCCACTCTCAAGCTTTTCTTATTAATCATAAATTATTTAGGTAAGACGACGATTTTTATTAACGTGTACATTGTATCCTTTCCGGAACATCTTTCAAATATTACCTCACAAGGTGGACAAAATTAATGAAAAAAAAAATAGACAACCAGACGAGAGCAAAAATCAACACATGTGACATCTAAATTTTCAATGTTAAAAGCTAATTTTATCACTAGTTTTGTCGCTCACTTGCCAACTTTCATATGATTTTGACAGATACGTAAGTTGCTATAAATAAATTCAAGAAGCATTGCCAAGGACTCCGTAATGTAATACCGGAAGATATTACGTACCGTATTTTCGTACATAATCCAGGAACATAATACTAACGACAAATTATTCTAAATGCAATATAGATTACTTGTAGTTTTTATTATGAATAAAAATAAAAACTACAAGTAATATAATTATCGGTTATTTGCCATCTCTGTGTTTGAGAACTTTGATAAGAAACATAAATATAATTTAATTTTTATCTTAATTCATTCGAGTTCTGAACACGACCTCATTCTTGAACAGTTGCATCACATGTTTTAAAAAAATTAATGGTTTTATATTCTGGCTTCATGCCAAACTGATGCCAGTCCCGACCTCTCAGTTATGTGTAAGTGTCGAATGATATTTACTGATCGTTTGATCCGGATAGCATGATAGTATATTGATACTGCTTTATCAATGATTTACATTTTTTATGTTTGGTTTAGCACCAATATAGATTATGATATTTCGAAATGATGATATCGATTACTCCCAAGACAAAAAAGGTGACTGCTAATAATAATTTTGAATCATCATCTGCCTAGCCTTTTCCCAACTATGGTAGGGTCGACTTCCAGTCTAACCGGAGGCAACTGAATACCATTATTTTTCATGGAGCGACTGCCTATCTGACCTCCACATCCCAGTTAGTACTGGGCAATAAATACGATACCAGTAACGGTAAGACTGGTTATCAGATTTTCAGGCCTGTAACGAATGTCAAAGATCTTCAATTGACAGCGCGGACTAAACGTGCTTTCCGAGGCACGGAAGAAACTCGGTGTGTAAAGGGCGGTCACCCTTCCACGGATCAACACAGGCAATCGCAGCGTAACCTGATAATAATTTTGAATATCGTTAGTAAACTAGAGTTCTCATCGTTATTTTTATTTGTTCATAAAACTAAATTAGGTACTGTTATACTTCTAGGTTTTATGTAATTTCTGAACGGTGATGGTAATAGCTTTAGTCCACCCTGCACCTAGCTAGGTGTGCTGCCCAAGTGCAATTCAGTTCCGTAAAACGATTTCCAATATCGTAAGCTTTTGTACGTCTTCGGGTTTCGACATTAGGAAGTTGATCTATCAGCTTTATGCTGAGCATGGAACGCTCCATAGCTCTCTGTGCAACTCTGTCTGTACATAGCCTCCTGTGTGAGCGTCCAATGATTCAGCACCGTACGGCATTGTGGGCAGAACACATTGGTTATAGAGGCGGCACTTTAGCCATAGCGAAATTTTGTCTGATCTCAGAATATCGTCCAATTTGCCAAACGCGACCCACCCAAGGTGTATTCTTCATGATATCTCCTTTTATTGATGGTCTTTACCAAATGAAAGCATATAGCCAAGATAGACATACTGGTCAATCATCTTCAACTCTTCATTTCCAAGTTTGGCAGAAGAATTTGAATTACTGTTGATGTTTGCCATAATCTTTGTCTTGGCCATATTCATCCTCAGTTCTACTTTAAAAGAAGCATCGTATAGATCTTGAAGTATATTCTGGAGATCCTCAAAGTTTTCAGCGAACAGGACGAGATTTATACACTCTGCAAATCTTAAGTGTGACAGGTAAGCACCATTTATGAACTCAAGCATTTCCTGTCACACGATCTGAAATAAAACTAGTGATGTTGAACATTTTAGAAGCGCAAACGCTTGATATTTTCAGTTAACGTCAGTTTGTCAATTTAGAATTTGCCTAAAGAAAAAAGGTTGTAAAATATAAATATGAAATAAAACAACTTTCATTTTTGCTACCATATTATATATTCGATACATTTACGTAGCAAACAAAAATTAATTCGTACATAACAACTTTGATAAATATTTGGTAATACAGACAATTCCGACATAAAATTTCAATAGTAGTAACAGTTAACGATGAAATACCTTTAGGTACATAAAGTTAAATTTAGATGCGTCCGCCTACGTGTTAATTATACGATACAAGATATACTACGCTACATACTGGCAGAAGATAATATTATTATATTATGAAGTAAGCTGGTCGAAGTGACCTGGTTTATAAGCGTGACCTAGCATTAGTGGTCGAAGATATGGAAAAGGATGAATCATGGCTTCAGACGTCAGGTTGTTCTGATTTCTTTGCCTCAGGTCGAGGCGAAGCCCCGCGTTCCGAGTTGGGTGTGCTTCCGCCAGAAGTGCTCTGTGGACTCCGTTCTTGTACCTGGTGAATAAATCAACCTATTAGTCATTAAATATAAATAACGCATAGACTAACCACATATCACGTGTCTCAACATGATTCATGTATCAATCCATGCAAAATTATTTTGGAAACACGTGTTTTTAAAAATACTAACGGGTAAACCCATTTTGGTCAATTTTTTTAAACCAATGATGAAAGCCAAAAAATTAAATAAATATGACTTTTTAAAACAAACAATTTTTGTGGTACGCACGACGATCTATCAACCAATGCAAAACCAGTATACGCTAATCTATCATTGTACGGGACACTCATATTAAGCGAGGTCAGGTTATAATAGCTTTATGTGTCGCCGAGTCACTTCTGTGCTGGAATATTTATGAGTGAGTTTTTACCATTCTACTGTATGTTGAATTGAAAAAAAAAACACATAAGTGAAAAAACTTATTACGCAAATGTTGCAAGGCCTCCTAAAATGTTGGTACGTCTCTCGAATTTATTTAAATTTATTTTATGACACATATTTAAAAACCATAAAGACTTTGACACAAATAAATCAGGTAATTATCAGAACACTTGACTTGTGCGCAGACTATTATAAGAATTTCCAATGGTATGAATGCTCATAAAATTATTTAATTGCATTGCAGCTGCCGATCTAATGAATGTTTCGACTGTTTTATTGCTATTAAATCTACACAGTTTATTAATGTCTGTAAATATACCTTACTAACTCTGATTTGCTTTACAACGACTTATAGTACCCATTTGCCTCCAAAAAATCAACAGTTAAACATTATTTTTCCGATAGTTCGTGAACTTTTCAGTAACTCTGACCGTCAAGATGGTGGTATAAAATACGCTACCCTTCTGATTATTAGGATGTACCTACTCTCCATCCGCACAACATGCGACTTAGACATTTTGGTTGCACCCTCATATCTTGGCAAAACCATATAGGTAATGTGTCACTAATTTACAGTAGCTTCAAATCAGAAATTTTAATAAAGATTGTTTATGAAAGGTCGACCCCGCAAAACGGACCGTATCGCACGTTCGGAAATCCGTCGCCACATGTTGCGACTCGTTCTACCTCCCGGCCCCGCTTAATGGCGGGTTGGTGATTCATTCGGATTCCTTTGACCTGCTACGATCTGTCGCCATGCAATGTAATATTACTTTACGGCTCTATAAACAGAAAATACTACTTAAATTGTCATTAAAATTTATGAGCGCAAGATGGACACCTCGACCACCCATTCATCGCTGACTGATGAACTTATACTCAATTAAATGCTTGAGTAATATTCATTGTTCATTCAGCCTATCAAATATATGATCTATACCTACAGACTGAATCATTGACCATAAATAAATGTTATAAGTTCTTAGATCTTTCTAAAATTCTAAGTCTAGAAAATCGGGGAGTTGGAAAAACCTTACCAGTCTTTAATTAAAACTTGTGAAATAGTCATTAAGCAAAACCTCAGATATAAAAAAACGTGCGTGGAGTCCCTCCGCGCGGAAGAAGTGAAACTTCGTAATACTACTCGCATGCGTTAGAGTGCCACGCATTCACTCTCGTTATTTTATTGAGCTTCTAAATAATATTTTGTTGTTTATTATATTATTTATTATTTTGTTGTTTATTATGTTTGTTGTATTATTTTTATTACATAAGTTTATCGAGGTTATTCTACTCGTGGAAATTGAGCGAAGGCAGGTCACACAAATGCATGACTGTTTGCACACCATGTTGCGTACCTAGTGGAACTACGTAGACACAAATCTTGTAATACTGCCATCTCTTAGTGAATTTTAGAAAATATTCCCCCTCCATGGTAGCGTTAAACTTGTTGGAAGTCGCATAAGAAGTTTCACTTCAAAAATAAGAGAATAAGGTATTTATAAAAAAAAAAAAAACAGTAGACGTAAGTAACAGTAGTCCATAAACAATCGATAGACAACGTGGAACCCCTCATAATATATTTACCACTAGCTCATCTCCCGCGACTTTGTACACGTTAATGTCATGATTTCCTTACTTGACTAATATACTAATACTTGTTTTTTTTCATCTAGCGAGCTGGAGGGGTAATTGATTTACGGCCAAACAAGCAAGCTTTGTGTGGAGGGAATGAATTGTTGAAAATCTAACCAAAGGATTTTTGCATCGCGTCACGAATGGGTCTCGTCTACATATGTATTGGGGGGTCACTCATTCATGGAACGACCTCAAAAAGCGTCACTTATCTGGCGTATAAGGCAACGTGTTCGGAAGAAATTATTAAGCCGCGAGCTTTTTCGATTTCGAAATCGACGAGGTGATATATTATGATACCTGAATTTAAGACCAACTACATAGTTTGTCCACATTTGGCCAGTACAATAAACAGTAAACACGCATAACAAAATCTTTCCAATAACTCCATAAGTACCATGAGTAATCATTGCTGGGAAATCTACTGTAGCATCAAAATTATTTAAAGCGGATAAATAATTAATTAGCCTTCATTTTGTCAATAGCACCCCATTCGAACATAGAACAGGTAAATCAAGGTTCTTTATGTCATTTGAAGAGTTTGTCTTGCTTGTTTGGAGTTATGCCCGACTCGTCACTGTTCTTATTCGTCACGAGTCGTCCACTATTGTTTCAAATAATTTTGTTTTCATAGTTCCGATTCCTTTGATACTTAAGTATCGTCAATAGAACAAACTATACAATTAATTTTTATTAAGTATACATATAAGTTGGTAGGTAAGAATTCTTTCTTACCTACCAACTAAAAACTATGCTTCTGCATAGTTTTGTAAATATCATCATCCACAACAACGACACAACCAAAATTTATGACTCCTATACTTATACAGTTTTTTTTGTTCATCGCTTTTCTGATGAATATTTTAATTTTACAAAACTTTCTAGGCTTGCATGAATTCAATATGGTATTTTAACAGATCTTGATATTTTTTCCTCTAAGACTTGCGGTATTTGTAAAGTACTTTTTAAAACTGTAAAAATACTAGCACTGTATGAATGCAAGATGGTATTTTAATCATTCTGGTAAAAACTAAAAAACACCGGATCGCAAAATTGGTTAGTCGGAAACATTGATATTAAATAAAAAAACATTTGTTTTTTTAGGATGATAAATCGGGACAATCTTGTATGAAAAAATTTGGTGTCGAATCGGTACAGTTACGAGTCGGGCATCACTCCTTGTTTGTTTGCTGCAAGAAATAACGTTGTTTTAATTACATGGAGCAGCAGCATCTGTTCATTTATAACGAACGAGCGTAATGTAATGCTTTGTTTAATATCTAAAACATACATCTTTATGGCACCTTTGATCATATTATGATCAAAGGTAAAACGTTGCACAAACACCGACTGTACGCTTATTCCTAATGAACGCAACACACTTAAAATAATTTGTAAGAGACCGACAATTTACATAAAAATTTCAATATTTTCACTTCACTGAGATGTAAATGGCAGCTTTCAGCTACACAATACCTATTAAAAAAAAGTTTACCTCACTTCTATTTCAAGAATACTCTGTGCACATTGTTGCTAATGCAGACAAGGAAATGAAAACATATTATATTACCAAGCTTAATGTTTGTGCGAAAAAATATCTGCATCTGAGCTACTCGTAGATGTTGATGAGCTATTTATAATTGATATCTATTATTAACGTAGCAGACGTCTTAATCCCTCGTAGCGTGAGTAATTAAACTTCAATTACGCACGAATGGAATATGTTCTACGATCAGATACTCTGTTTAAAGTTTTCTGCAAAATGGATTTATTTCATGGCAAGAAATACGTTATTACGAATGCTGCATTAATAGGTTTTAGTGCATTTCTATTCGTTTAATTGATACCTATCAGTTAATACATGAGTATTTTCCTTTTTTTTTTGTTTTATGTAGGTTTTTTTTGCATTGTATAAATTTAGAACGGCATAATATGTTTGATGACTACTTTAGTTAAGTAATTTAATTTTAGATTGAAAGAACACGATTTTTTATATATTATTGTACTTGAAATACTTTCTCTAGAAATGTATTTATTGTTAATAATTAGGTATGTCCTTTAATTCCTTTTAAAAGATCTTAGGAAATTCCTTAAATACGTACATATTATTATGTACTGGACACAATCAGACCTGAATCAATATAAAATCATATAAATCGTTTGGTTGGTAATTATTATATTGTACAACGGGCTGCTATTCGCAACCCCACGTCCAAAGCGCTATGTTGCGTACAGTGGTTGCTGCTGCTACGTGAGTTATTAAATAGAAAACGAAACCAATTTGAAAAACATGAGGTATTACTAAAAGTTCAAATTTAAATTTACCTGCAGTCCTGTATGGAGCATGTTTGCGATAGTCTCAACGTCCAAAGTTGCGTCTTGGGCAGAAATCTTCTTGATGGCGGAAGACACAATGCAGATATCGCCTCGCAGTTCTCTAACTAAAGCAGTAATCTTCTGAGCATTGCTGAGAACCTCAACACTTTGAGTATACGGGTTGTACCGCACTCCAAAGGGTCGTTGTATGCTGTCCGCGAAAGCCCTGTGTGATAAAAGCTTAGTTCACTACTACTACAAGAATTAACGAAGATAATTACGGTTGTTTATACAGGGTGTAACGGAAAGGGTATATACATCCTTAAGGGTGTGCTACAGACCATCAAACTGAACATGTTTCTCATAATAAAACATGTTTTGCAGCAAAAAAAATATCAGCTGCCTATACATTTGAGTCTAATAGGTATTGCAATTTTCTATGAAGCAGCAGATATTTTTTTTGCTGAAAAACATGTTTTATTATGAGAAACATGTTCAGTTTGATAGTCTGTAGCACACCCTTAAGTATGTATATACCCTTTCCGTTACACCCTGTATAAAAAAAAAAACAAATGGCAGCAAAAACGAAATAGTTGTTTTTATAAGATGGCAGGATGCTCATTAGACTTTTAAGTTAAAAAACACTTTTTGTAAATTACATTCCTGATTTCAATTTACCTGTTTTTAAGGCTTTTAGATTGAATTTAATAGTAATTTGTTTATATTTCTAAAACATATTAACCTAATGCTAAATGGTGAATGTAACTTTAAAAACCAAACGTTTTTTTTTTAACGTACGTTTTTTTTTTTAAACGTTTTTTATTTAGTTTGTTAGTTTTAACAGCACAAACCTCATCTTTTCCTTCGCCTCTTCAAAAGAGTCAGTGTAGTAATAAGCGTTTTGGTAAGAGGTTATAATGCATTCTTCGTTGACTGTTACTTCAGGATCGAAGCGCTTGATCTTCGCTGGTGTTACCAGAGCATGTTGTAACTCAGCAACGGATGACAACAAGCCAGCTCCATACACTCGGAAAGTTCCATCGGTTTGCCGACACAAGCCAAACTCAACGGTGAAGAAATAAAGCTGAAATATTTAAGTACATAGTAGTGCCGATGTTTTCATGTTATGGAACCGATCCAAAAATGTATACTTCCTGATTTCGAGTAACGCGATCATTCAACGCAGCATTTAAAATTGTTTAGCTCTGCTACTATGAAAATAATCATAGAACGTGATCTTCAATTTATTTACTTTAATTTGCTTATTGGAATGTGACTGATGTTCAATGGTTTCTAATAAGATATTGTTAGAATAACTTATAGGTGGGTGGTACTGTGGATATGTAACGTAGTTACCGTTGCTAATTTGTCGATGTCTTCGTCCGAAGCGCCGAGGGATGCGAGCCCGAGTTCTTGTGAAAATTGTGCAAAGCTAGGGTTAGCAAGCAACGGCATGTGTCCCAGTAGCTCATGACAGCAGTCACTGCAAAAGGAAAAATGATAAGTTCGTCATCTGAATCTGTAAAGCGGTTTAACCCATATAGTAACAGTAACCAATAGTCTAAATTCTCATTAGTGCCGTTTTTTACATTGTGGTTCTAACATACGTACGGTTCAGGAGTATAAAAGGGATCCGAGGAATGACGAATGTATTGAGTGCAGTGAAACACTCTGAAAGCAAGTCCTGATAGAAAATCTCTAGGAGACAGGTATCCCGCGACGGGGCGCAGTTGAAATCCAGTTTTACGCTTGAGATAAACGCTCACGTCCTCCAACTGAAAATAAGTCCCGTGTTTAGTACAAAAGCCTTCATCGTGCTTTGTGTTTGGCCGAGCGCCAAAAGGTTCCAGATTATTATACAACCCAGTGTATTAATAGACGCTTAGGTCTTGTTGCAATTGGAAAATAAATTTGTGATTGTTTGTAAACTGTAAATTTCAAACTAAATAAAGCAGTCCCTAATTCCATCAAACTATTTTTTGGACTCGATTGTAGTTCTTCTTCACAAACGATTACTATGTATTCCGTACCGTATATCATACAAAACAGTTTTCATCGGTAATTTCAATTTCCAAAAAATATGTGCTGGCGGGTAGACAAACCTTTCAGTTCTAAAAATAACACTTGTTACGGGATCTTTATCAGTTTATTATTTGTTTTGAGTTCCCGATATTTCGGCGTTTTTCAGACCGAAAAAGTGCCGTAAAAAGTTCGCGAGTGGACACAGTGAGTTTCGTGTGTCGGGAACAGAATCGAGTTGTGAGTGACAGTGGTAGTGGTACGGAGCGTAAAAAACGAACAAGAAAGAAGGTAGAGCAATTTGTCAGCTCACAAACACCCACCTTCAATAACTTCAGTTTATCCGTGATCATGGCTTTTGCAACAGCGCCGAAATATCGGGAACTCAAACAAATAATAAACATGGTAAATATCTCGGTACAAGTGTTATTGTTGGTTTTAGTGACCATTTCAGTTTAAAAACTTAAACCTTTCAGTTAATTAATTTAAAAATGCTCCTTTACTGCGCTCACCCACCGACTAACTTTCTTGGTACCTAATCTAAATAGAAGGCAAAGTTCACAACCTGAGGCAAATTGTCTTCCCGATAGCCGCAGTACTTGACCAGTTGGGGCCAGTTCTCTAGGTACTCCTCGCAAGCGTGCTTCTGGTAAAGTTTGTGGAGTTCACGGAACACGATCCCCCTGTAACAAGGACACAACTTCACCAACTTCGTATGAAGTAATAATGGCGTCACTAACTAGACAAGACGCGCTCGCGAAACTTGGAAGCCACAAAAATTAACTTTGATAGATGAATTTCCTAAGCAAATTTAAGCAACAAGTGGGGGACACTAAACAAAGAACGCCACCAAAGAGAACCAAATATGTGTAGCAATATTCATGATAGAGATATAGACTTATTATACAGAATTAACGAGATACTTGGATAGTCATAGTATTATTATTTTCTACGGCAAATCAAGTCATATAAAAGAAAGAATATTTAGATACTTGATGAACTTGAAGTAGTTTCATCCAAAAACTTTATGAATACAAAGTTTTATTTCAACGTTCCGAAGCTTACAAAATTACAATGAATTAAATCTACCTACGCAAAGCCCAAGATTTAATATAGTTCGCAAACAGATTACTTTACCGTCTACATTCAGCAATATAAACAAACTAGAAGACTTTTAAATTAATAATGATTTTATTTCGCAAGAGCAATTTAAGAATTATTATCGCTAATTTGCAACACAACATACTCAGTTTTGAGAATTCTATTCAGAATAATTCAAGAACATTGAGGCCAAAACAGAGCGTGGTTCAAAACAAAGCGTTGAACTAATTTATATGTTAGTAAACACTTACCACGTCTTAATTTCCACGTCAGTGTATTGTACTTTAGGGATCGGGTTGCCACTGTAATACGAAAACAATAATTTAAAAACCAATTTCAATCTTCTTCTTCTTGTTTTGGTATCGATCATCGTCTGCCTATCTTTTTCCCAACCATATTGGGGTTGGCTTCCAGTCTAACCGGATGCAGCTGAGTACCAGTATTTTTACAAAATAACTAGTACAAACGGTAAAATCTGATATTCAGTTCTGGTTAGCTAGTACTGGGGAATAACGGTACTACTTGGAAAGACTGGTTTTCAAGCCTTTGGGCCACTGACTACCTGTAACGACTCCTTCTTTTGGTATCGATGCTACATCTTTATTTATATACACTGTTTGGGCCTAGTAACTGGGCACTTTACTGCGGCGTCGGTACCGCTGTCGATCTGACAGCCGAGTCGAGGGTGGCAGTAAGACACACACTTGGGGCACTCCAGTAGGTTGGACATAGTCTAATCAGGGGTGCCGCATTTGCACTTGGTGTTTGGGAACTAGATACTACCACATTTTGCCCGATTATGTTTACGCGTTACAGGAACCGAATAGACTATGATTCGGTGATCCGTAATGAGAATTTGAGGAAGTCTAAACAGATAGGCGTTTATACTAGTTATTTTGTAAAGTTAGTACTTATGTTGGCCATCTACGGCGTTTGTTCTTCCAATGTCATGTCCTGTGTCAGAAGTCGTGCCACAAAACAATCTTACTGAGCTTCGATTTTGCTGTAGCCATAATCATCTCCGTGATTGGTTCTTAGATTTGAAGATGCTACTTTTACTAAGCCCTTTCTCATTGTGTTGTGTAAAGCATTACATTTAAATATTTAAGAAAAATATTATAATTCGTTTTACTACTATGGAGACCAGTTTTCATTTTGGTTTTACTATTTAAACCTGACGGTTTGGTTTTCTAATTGTCCACCTTTTAAAATTTTCGCAAGAGATATACTCCCATCCAAATTGTACGGGCTAATAAAGTGCGACCTGTGACAACCGAACCAACATGTCCCAACATGTTTGTGGTCTTAGCATGAAATGTACGTTCACGTTATGGAAAATAAGGAGGCGCTGCCGCTGTTTAGTGACGGTCTCTTTGGCGACAGATATTGTCTTACTACATATATTTATAAATGTAATAAGACGGCATAGTGTATTTTAAAACAAGTCGCTGCACAGTAAAAATAATAACAAGGAACGTCAAGACCCTATCAAACAATAATGCTTACTGTCATTAACGCCTGAATCAGCAATGTTGCGCTGCTGAGCCTTTTACTTACAAATTGACTTTTGTCTAAGATAACCATAACACACCGTCGATTTACAGCGATTTTGTACCAATAAAAGTGTGTTATCTCCGGGCTTTCACAACTTACAACTTCTGTTAAAATTATCAGTCATAGTCGTTGTATTGTGACGGTCATTACAACGAACTAAAAAAAAAGCACCAAAAAACTCCTCCTCAACGCTGTCAACTGGTAATGTGCCCATGAGGCTGGTGGTATTGCGAAGTTATATGGTAATGTTAAACTGGTCTAAGCCTGCCCTTGGGTTACGGGAAATGTCAACTAAATGTTTAGATATTTTCTTAAAAAGGTTGTGTGCACTCCGAAGTTTTAAACCCCAAACGGCTCTAAAATATATTTACAAATACATTTACGCCGCTTAAGGTTCTCGGCAGCCGCCGCGGCAGCGGACTTAAGAAAGTCTTTGAGAGCTTTGTAAACAGTTGTTATTTCGATAATAGAATCGAACGTGACAGTTATTGTAAGAGTGGCAGTATCGACGTTAGGACATTTGGGTTACCCAATCACTTAAGACGCTTGAATTCATGAATTTATTTTACTTTGGAGGAAAGTCACGTTCGTTTACATTACACACTACAGCTACCCAAGGATGTTTTTTGTCATTGTTCGATAGTGTTATAGTTGTAAGCTTGTAAAAAAAAAAATGTTGAAGATAATGTGAAAACTCCTTCCCTAACAACAGAAAAGTAACATGATCAACCAAATCATTTACAAAAATTTTTTTTTTTGCTCTTGGTATTGACTTACCCGTTAAAGAGAAAATCCGTCTTTGAATTTAGAAAGCAAACACAATGTAGCTTTCCGAACGGAACCCAATAAAATAACCTAATACATACCAATGAACGGATCGAAACTATGCTGAAAAAGTTTAGGTTGGTACTCACTATTTGTAATTGTTGGCAATGGCTGCGAATTGTTCCCGACGTTTGCGGTAAATAGGGTCCTTGAAGCCAGGGTGGTCGGCGTCCAGCTCCGAACCATACATGAGGACGTTTTGAGCTCGATCCAGGTCGGAAATTTTACGAGGAAACCAATGCATCTCCCCAAAATCTACAAATTCATTTTTATCGTCAACACTTTTTATACTCGACAAGAATTCACAGTAAATTATTCAATCAAGGAGTTTTCCGTACTTTCATTTGAAATTGAAACAATTTAATTATTCAAATTTAAGTTCGATAGAATTTTATGGAAGAATCGCAGAAAATAAAATAAAGCTACCTGTACGTTTCCATAAATTTCGATGTTTTATAAAGAGAAAACTTGGAAGGAAAAAGGGGCCGTGGAAGATCACCAACCCGATGGACAGATGCGGTGAAGGAAGTCTGCAAAGGGAATTTCCAGGCATCTGTCCGCATGGCCGAAAACCGTCCAGCATGGAGAGCTTTGGTGGAAAAGGCGACGACCTCATGTGGTCACGACCCTCAGTCATGAGGAAACGAGGAAGATAAAGAGAAAACACAAGTTTACCGCACAAGTCAAAACTACAACTCCTAGGCTAAAAATACAACCATGGTATACTTAAAAAAAATAAAATGTGTGTGTGTATTTAAAATGTTAAATTCAGACATGATTTTCTAAAAGAAGTTCGGTATTGAAAAATAATATTAAGCACTCTAATTTAATATCAATAAAAACATCTAAGGTTTTTCTGATCAGTAAACACTGGGAGGTTCAAATAGTGAATTCAATTTTTACAAGAATAATATTAAAAAAATATTTTTCATGCCAGGCCAAAAATACCCCATAGTATGGTCCGCGATAATCGATGAAATATATTCTAGATCTTTACTTTTGTACGGCTTTTTCACATGATTTAACGTTAACTAGAGGCATTTTCTAATCACATTGGCATCAAGCGTAAAAAAAATAAGCAAAAATACATGATTTCGAAAACTAGAGATTTTTAAACAGCCTTTTTTAAAGATGTATTCACCAATTATAACTATCAAGAGTCGCGGAATATACTTGAGGCGTTTTCGGATACCACTGGACATGAGGAATTTATCTTTTTTTATGGCGGCACCATTTGGACCAGCCAATATTGTGTAAAGATAAATTACGTATCAATTGCTTCGATGAAAAATGCCTGAGAAATATTTCTCGACGACATGTAAAGCCAAGTCAGAGGCCCATGGGCGACATAAAAACCCTTACGGGTACACCAGGTTAGGCACTAACCACGTGAAAAGATAAGAAGACGTGAAAAAACAGACAGACAGGCAAAGTCCAAATAGCAGTGTTAAGTTAAAACATATTAAAGCCACATGATTATTAGAACTCCTAAAGTTTTCTTTTTCTGTTTGAATGAATTATAATTCACAAAGTTCTCAAAATATATTTACCAAAACTAGCTGCAGCAGACAGCGGCGTAGGGGGTGGAAACTCCTCGCCAGTTTGGGACGACACCACTTCAAAGTCTTGAACCTCGCGCTTTAACATCCTCTTTAATTGTTCCATGCGATGAGGATCGCACTCCACATCCACCAAAATGTCAGACTAAACAACAAAATATTAAAATCTGAATTAAACCCCTAAAAAAGTTAGTACACTTGCATCTGTATAATTTCGAGATAATATATTAGAAACTAAAAATTATAAAAAAAAAAAAAAACTTCTTGAGCCTTAGGAGATATTCAATCATGCAAAGAGCTTATCGAAATCCCAAAGAAATTGGTAACAGTTAACAATATAAATTAAAAGTTTGAAATGGGCAAACACCATAAAAGGAATTAGATGAACAGCAATACACCAATTCATTGAAATCAACTTACTGAGGAAACTTCTGTAACTGATTTTCGGGATTCAATATGGAGGACATTTATGCCAAGATCTTGAAATACAGTTAGTGCTTTAACCAGTCCCCCGACTTGGTTCCTCAAAGTAAATATCACTGAAATCCTCTCGCTCTCTAAAGCTTGGGCATGCTGTTTGGCTGCCAAGTTGAGTTCACCAAGTTTAGGATGGTGGTGGGCCTCGTTTTTAACTTCCCATTCCGATCCATTTCTATAGAGCCAAAGTCCTAAGAGGCCTTTTCCAGAACCACTCATTTTCCCTCTGAAAACAAAAATTATTATGACTAAAACAAAAAACGATGTTAAAAAAAGCACTGTGACTTTAAACAAAAATTACAGTTTGGTGTAAAAGACCTTGAATTTACTGAAAGGCAAATATATCTATAATGTATTAAACTGAGACTAATTGAGGGATGTATCGCTGCAATGCCTGGGATGTACTGCGCCCTTCTTCGGGATCTGTTCGCTTATAAAGAGACGAGGCGCGGGAGACTCGACGGAGGGTGGGTATATTTGATTGGCTGAATCAAGTGAAGTTCGGAGTAACTTGGAAAACGTTCTCTTTTCACACCGTAAAGTCACGGACACACTTTGGCTACGTTTTATTTGTTTTTAATCTTTTACAAATCGGAGACTGAGGAGGGAAGTTTTTCAGCGTCGTTCGAGAAAATGGGGCAGAAAATTAAAAAAAAATAAACTTAAGAGCTTAAATAACGGCTGTGTAAATAGATTTTGTTTGAGTTCAATGTTTGCAATACTAATTGGAATATTGCTTTGACATATTTTGCGGCGATTGACACATTTTGAATTTCCGTCCTACCTATTTTAATGTTAAGTCATTTGCTTTAAGACTTTGATTATGACTTTAAGCCACGTTTTCGTTTGACAACTCTTATGGACTTATAGTGCGGAACTTAGAAGAACTTTTCGTAACTCATTGGCATAAATTTACAACTTGAAATCAACAGAAACATGAAGTTCTTCCGATGAAGCCTATTTTTTAGTTACTAAACTTGTACTTTTAATCACGTTTCTTCGAGGGGCAGACATTCATAAAAAATAGGATTTTCCAAGGATACCCTTACAAAGATTCTTCACAGATCTTATAGTACACTAACAGTTGCGTCACAGTCAACAATTACTTTAAGCATTATTCATTAGTAGTTCTATCAAAATTTATTTATAATGTGATCTAAGTTTAGAAATTGTGTAAAATGGGTTGGTACCGAACGAAAGATTTAGGCGAATCCTTGTCCATTCTAGTAATTTTATAAGGTCTGAAACATTGAGGAGCTCGTCAGGCAAGTAGATTACATTTCCGAAGATTTTGGAGTCTCCACAAAATTATATTAAAACATTTTGCTATCGACGCTAACATGTACGCGAGTTTATATGGTCGCTACCCACACTGAGATAGTTTCTTTAGTAAGTGTGGCTCTGAACACAAGTCTGCTACCTCGTAGCCGTTGGCTGACGGGCGGTAAGCGATCCAGTCACTGTATTTATTACCATTGTTTAGCGAAAAGAGCATCCCGTATCATTCATTACGAAGAAACGATCCCACCATTTATTCACCCCATTTCCTTAGTGTGAGCATTGTAGAAATAGGTTAAGTTCTTGAACTATATTTCAAAGATATATTTTTATACTCTGATTATTAAAACACTGTCGAGAAAAAGAACCTATAATTTACGTTTTTAATTATATTTCCTCGTAAAGTCAACAACACAACATCCTCATGGTGTTCCAATATTAAATCAAGTCGACGTATTTTCTTGGACATTAAATAACAATATAATAAATTGAAAAAGAAACTTGGAATTTAGATTCAATGTCTACGAGAACCAATATTTACTCTCTTGAGACAAGCTTAGTGGATTGACTACTTGGCTGCGTCATGCCAGGCCATTTCCCAACACTTTTGGGGTGGGCTTCCACTTTAACCAAATGCAGCTCAATATCAGTACCTATTTGCATGGAGCGACTGTCTATCCAGTCTCCGCAACCCAGGTACTGCGTATAACGAAACCGCTTGGTAAGTGTGGTGATCAGATTTTCTGGCTTCTCACTACTCGAAGCAATACTCAAAAGTCTTTAAATCCGAGACCAGTAGTCAGGCTCAGAGGGGTCTCGGTAGGTAATGGATCGCCGCCATCGACGGACTCTCCTCGACATGCAAGCGTAGCTTAAAATTTGTTACTATTATTATTTAGCCACAAGCGGCTCTCCACACGAGGCTGTGTATTTGTGTAGATAAGTCTAGTATAGTTTTCTAGTCTTTTCTATAAAATGAAGGCGTGCTGACACTGCCGACAGTGTGCCGTACTGAAACTTCAGATTCAAATTAAATAGATGTCATATTAACTGGAAATTCGTTGTTTCATTATGCTTAATTTTGTTAATGCAGCATGACCTTATTATATCTCATTTAAACATCACTAACATCCTTGGACATAGGGAAATTAGATACGACCCTCATGTCGGTTTTGCATGACTATAACAAAAGCTCATTCTGGGGTGACGTTGTCTATTATCTTTACTTATTCATGCCTCGTTACACAGTAAAATTATTGTAACGTTCTCGTTCACTTACTATACGTAGCTATGTTGATACACCGTATATGTAAGTATGTTTCAATACAGTCAGAAATTATTCAATAGTTGATATTATTTTGGATAGTGATCCTGTTTTGATTGCTTCTGATCGAAATAACCCAGGAAATTAAGCGGTTTCTAATTTTGTTATATTCAAGAGTTAATAGGGTTAAGAGTTGGGAAAGAGCTAGGCTGATGACGATGATATACGACTATTATTTGAGAAAAGAATTTTAGGTTGACTATTTCACTGCACGACTGTGGCTTGTTTTGTGGACGTATAGGATTTTTATTTAAAAAATTAGACAAAACAAAAACATTCATGAAGCGCAAAGACATTGCTCTAACCCAGTATTCATAAAGGACTGAGCAGACGTGATTTTTATCGAGAAAACGTGGCTAAATGCCAACCAGACATTATCGAAGGTCTTGACTGATGATACCTCTGCATCTACCTCCAAAGTAACAACTGGGGAACGAGAATTGATTTTCATGCAATTTGTATAATATCTGGAAGAAATGAATGCTGACGTGTTGAAGGTTGGTTGGTTGGTCGACACTAGAGAAACCATCATAAATAACGCACCATAATAATACCAATCTCACCAAAGGAACAAAATGCCAATGCAAAAGTCAGAAATCATGAACTGGTTTCGCTATGATGGTTAAAATTAATAAAAGCGTCGTAGCTTACTAAGCTACTTTTTTTTTATGAATCAATTTAGGCATCTCGCAGTTCAACCTATGAGGTTGTTGTCTGCTTAACCGGACTATCCTGTTGGTGCCTTTAGAGTAAGGCCTCCAGCCAGGGCATAAAAACTTACAAACTAAGCGACTGCACGCTAAGGGCACCCCCTGTGGGGTACGAACCTCGGCTTAGGGCGTCGCTGGGGGAGGACTGCATGGGGACAGGCTGGATCTGAATGGTATCATTATTTAGGGGCTGATTTAAAACTACTGGCACAGCATCGCGGGCTGGCTCGAGCGAGGGTCGGGGAAGCCAAGGACTGGGACGTCGCGACGGACCTCAACGGCGAGGTCGAAAAGACGGCGGTTTGCGTCTGAACTTTTTAAGTGTTCTTACTAGTCTCTTTGCTACTCTCCTGGAGGAGGGTGATAGCATCATCTGGAGTGACAAGGGTATGCCTAGGACGGCGTCCTGTACTAATGCGCGAGGGTTCGTAACAGGCGGCCGCTGCGATCAGGGGATTACGGTGTTTAATGGCGTTATCGAAGAAACGCTTCGAAAGACGTTTCATAAACTGAAGGTCGGTGGGCATTCTAAGGTCTACGTGTAGACGGTCATTACGGACATAAAAAGGGGCTCCCGTGACTCTACGTAAGAACCGGTTCTGTAAGGTTTGCATCCTATGGATGTACTTAGGCTTGGTGTGAGCGTACACGACGTAAGCGTACGTCATAATGGGACGGATCACCGCGGTATAAAGGCGCAACTCGCACTTGAGTGACAACTTGCTTTTTGCCGAAATCATGAAATGAAGCCTACCCATAGCAAAGGCAGCTCGGTCGCGAGCTGCATTGATGTGCGCCGCCAAAGACAGGTTGGTTGTCAAGTAAGACTCCTAAGTACTTGGCTTGCTTCTCCCAAGGGATAGGCTTACCGTACATAGTGATCGGGCTGAGGTACTAAGCTACGACGCTTGAATTAATTTTATTTTTGGTTTTTCAGAGTTTTTTTCTGTTAAATTTTAAAGGAGATGTTTCATTTTTGTATGGGACTCCGGCCATGACCTGTACCTTTCAGGAAAGGTGGGAAACACTCCCCTGAATAGAATAAAGTAACATTTTTTAAATAGTAATAGATGGTTTTAATGTACATAACAAAGATTAAAAATGTTTGACGTTTGTCGCGAGAGTTATGACAGCCATGACAGGTTGTAGAGATGACGTTTACATAACCTAGAAATTGTTATTTGATAATAATTGTTTATCAGAACTGATTTTTTTCGATGCTTTCGTATTTGTTTTGTTCTCTGTTTTCATAAACCGTTAGGCAATATGAGACGAACGAAACTGACTGACGGACACAGATGGGTTTTGTCACTTGTCAGAACAAAATGTCATTTTGAATTTTTCGTTCAGAAGTACACTCCAAAAAAGTAGTACCTATTATATAGTTTTTAACGATGAAATCACCACACTTGCTTATAATTAGTTGAAAATTATGTCTAAGAGACCAATAATAATAATTAATTACAAAAACACATACTTTTCATAATTTAACGTCAATGTGATATTGTGTTTTTGTGTGACATGATTTCAGAACGAAAGCAAACTGCAAACTGGAAGACGCCATGTTGAATAGAATGGGGCAATAATTGAAAAACTATTACTTTTTGTGCACAGCAAATCAGGCTTAAATTCACGAAAGAATATTTTTCCTAAGTTCGTGGTATTTTTTCCTCTTTTTCAATAAATGTACATCTTATGGCCGAAAATGAAACATCTCCTTTAATTTCATGCTTTTTAAACTATTTTTTTTAGCCTTGTCTGTACCACTCCTGGTCATAGGTCTTCTCCCATTCCTTCCACTTTTCTCGGTGTTGCGCCTCTTCTCGCTCATTTACGAAAACAAGGAAACATATAAATTAAAAAAAAAAAAACTGAGCTTTTAGGGGGGTATGCAGCCTACGCCCCTGGCGATGCCCATGGTAACAAGTGTTAAGAATTCAAATTTCGAATCAACCAGACCCGTAGAAGTTGTTTGTATCCCTTCATCAACTAGAAAAGAGGTGATGAGATTCAAACGGCTGAGCATATTTTCTCGAAACATAGCTAAGAACACTCTCGATTAAATTACCTTCCAAACGACACCAATTTTATCAAAATCCGTTCATCCGTTTAGGAGCTACGCTGACACAGACAGACACACAGATACACACGTCAAACTTATTACACCCCTCTTTTTTGGTCGGGGGTTAAAAACGTAGGCGAATCATTCTTCTTTTTGTGTCAATAGACTCAAATCATATCCGGCCAGTATGTAGCCACCAACCAGCACGGCTCTATCGTGGCTTTATCGTGGTCAGGATGGGCAGAAAAATGTGTGGAGCACATCTAGCAGAAGGGCTCCGCAATGGCTTTCTATTTGGGAAGGGTCAAGGCTCATCCATACACATTTATTTTATAACGCATTTTAAAGTTGGAACAGTTACGTTCCAAAGCATACTTACATATGTCCAAAAGTGATTAACCTGGTAGACAAACTGTAGCTGTTTCATTTCTAAGTTATTATACTCCTTTCTAAAATTCACTCAATTTGTGTTGAGTCACACATGTGTTGAGTTGTACTATCTTTTTGAACTATAATTGGAAATTAATTTATATAGTAAATTATAATAATTACTCCTTGTAAGCTTTCTGTGATGATAAAATCAACCGGACCCCAGACAGTTATATTTCAAAGCAAATAAATAAACATTAAACTTGAATCACAGACCAAGGCGCTTTTAATTCAATTTCCTTGGAGACGCCTCTCAAGCGCCTTTCTGATTTGCAACGATTCGACGCTTGTTATTACTACACAGCATCCTTTCAGCTTCTATTATGCCGTAAGCAATGTTGTGTAGTCGTTTTTTTTTTTTTAGGATCACAGATTTTTATTACTTCTATTTTTAGGAACATACGGCCTTCACACTTTTTGTGTGCAGCGGGTCTGGGTCTAACACACTAAGCGGACTCAGTGTGAGTCCCAGCACTGGAAACTTTATACTGGCCTATAACACTATTGACACATTATAAAGACCCTATTGAATGTAATTATTTCTTTCTGTAGTTATTTAATAAATAAACCTAATTCCTTGCTGTTATGGTAGAAATCATCAGAAAAACTACACTACTTAATACTTTGAATCATGGAGTTCATTTACTTCAAATAAATTGCACTGACAAAACAGACGCTCTAATATTACAAAAGGAAGCAAACAAGTAATTTTAAGAACCCGTATTTTTGTTGAAGACGAATTTTCCGCGTTTTCCATAACATTCCACTATGAGATATGGTCATATTAATACAGTACCGTACCTAATCTTTTTATTAAGTAGAAAAGAAAAAGAGAGCGCTTATGTCATGGGTACCTATTTAGTTTATCCCTGATTAACTAAGTTAGCCGCACCCTATTAGCTAACACAAATTGATTCTTCATGTCCTACTTTAGACAAAACTCGTTTACAAACTGCTCTACTTAAACCATAAGTTAAGGAGTGCATATACTTTGTAGAAGTACTACCAGGGTGATATATGAATATTAAATTTAGTGTCCTCCAAAAGTTAAATAGTTATAAGTATTATCTTCATTGCATGCTGTATGATAATCGTCTAAAGATTTCTTTGTGAGTTTCCTATGTAGACAGCGTTATAAAGTAGTTACCCCCCTGGCGTACTCGGCGGGACTGTAGAGGGGTTAGCACATACTGGCACTGTCTGTAGGTACAATATACAATACCTCCTTCATGATTCTGGCCTTCTGGTAGTTTGTGAGCCTTTACTTTGCTTGTTTCTCATTTCCTTTGTCCTTGACTATTTTCTTATCTCCGAGTGTAAACTCACACAGTTACCTGAGGTTATTCGTGTCAATATGCTATCAGCAAAATCAAAGCGGTCGAATTAGTGCAAGTTTTCACAGTGTGAATGTGTAACTAGCACCAAAACGTGTACCAGTGAGAACAAAACCCCCATTCGTTTTAAAGTATAATTGTGTAATACAACAGTAGAACTAATAGGAACATTTTGTTGCACTAGTTCTACGATTTTGTACCACCATAAATCGTTTGACTGTGGGAATAAATATTCACATTAGTTCTACCGTAGAACTGTTTAATAGAACTAGTGAGAACGAACCTATTTTTCTTCAGTTCACATGTTTTGTTGCCTAATGCTGTAAACTCATCGTTTTGATTGTTTAGGCGGTTCACTATGACTTTATTTTTGTGTAATTGAAATATCTATGCTAAAAGATTTCCTGTTTTTTTTTTATATTAAAACTCGGTTTTAGTTGCCAACATGAGTTTTAGCTGCCATTTATTTTTTGATAATTCAAAGTGTGCGGATTAATTATACCTACATATTTTACAAAAAAAAACGGACAATTATTTCTTATGAAACAGTATAAACTAGGCTAGTAAAATACATAAGTGTTTACTTAGACCATAGAAGAGGCTAATTTGCTTTTCCACGCAGCAAAAATATTAAAGGCCGGCAACACATTCGTCCGCATCGCTTTCGACGGGAATAGTGCCCAGAAGGCTGGCAAAATTGCCACGGTGGGAGGCAATGCTGATTCTTTGACCAAGAAACATGCCAGCCAGTAGTACATCGGGTGTGTAAAAAGTATTCGGTGACTGATGATACTGTAATCAAACTGAGCGACCAAATCGGTTAGGTACGAGTAGGTTAGAACCATGACCGAGTCGAGAGGGGAATAGTAACTAAGCTAGGGCATTCGTCCAAATCGCTTGATCAGCGGCCGGTGAGCACTACATCCAAGTTAAATGTATCGAATCTTCAAATCGTCGTCTTCGCAATTTATAGTCGCTCCCGGTCATCCTTCACTTTGTGTTTTAGTAAGGCATATTTAGTAATTTTGATAATTAGTCTTTTGAATTTACATTCGTTCGTAAATATATTAAATATATTTTTTAATATTTGTTATATTGGTTTATATGTCTAGTTTTCAACATTCATCTTGTTTTTGCGGTAAAATTTAAGATTTACCAAGTACCAATAAGGTAGTAAAAGTTCGATCTTGATAGTCACAAAATACATGTACATGTTAAGCGTTGGTAAATCTTAGGATTTACCGTAGTTTTAGCTTTATCAATGACATATTAATATCAAGAAGGATTGCAAAATTCACATGAAATGCAGAATACATCTAATTTATCTGAAAAAAAATATTCAGTTCGAGGTCAATAGACTGTCGCGGTGATCCAACTTGTGGACGTAATTCGGGATGTCCTAAAGCCGTTTGAGAGTAATTTGGAGCGATGCCAACCAAACCAAGCTAGTTTTATGAGCAGAGGTGCTATATCGCAGACCAAGATTTACGTCTAGAATTTTCTTACCAAATTATTGCTGATATTAGGTTCTGTGGCGCGTTAAGTCAAGACAATAACGTATTACTGTACTGTAAGTACATAATAAAATAATACAACACTTTCTTAACGGATAAATCCCCACGGAGATCTATCAATGTATGGTAAGTACATAATGAAACGCTCACTTGTGTCGAGTGTCTACCCATATTTTCTGATACAAAAATGCCCCTCATGAAAGTCATATCAATTATTCTTTTTGTATGTGGGCGTTGCTTACCCAAAGTTTACATTTTTGCAATTCACTACGTCTTTCATATCTTCGTTTTTATTCATGCTGATAAAACCTACCTATTTATACCTTCTTTCTACCTCAGTAGCCCCCCAATATGCGCGCACGTGGACTGAGACCATCGCATGTGCGACACAGTCCATCGCATCACCGCTGGAATGCGTTTCCAGCTTTTGGAAGGAACAAAACATACAGAACTTTTATTAGAACAACCCTCTGCTCAATCTCAAGAAACCCCACGAGCTACAAAAAAAAAGATAAAAGAGAAGGATAAATAGGAATGGAAATGCCAAAGGAACCGAATAGATATTATAAATGTCCCCGACAGATTGCAGAAAGTTGATGGTGAAAGATTGTTAGGGCGTCAGGTTAAGTTGATGAAAACTATGTTATGTTATTTGCAACTAAAACAAATTGAATAGTATTATAAATCGCAACTTTGGGTGATGAATGGTACATTCGAAACATGTTCTATACTTTTCAGACAAATATAATAATATACTGTTCATGGATTGGTGGACACGGGTACAGATCGTTATTTCGTACCTTTAGTATTTGCGTTTCTAACGAAGAAGACGCTAAGTTTTTACTTGTATTTTTTTAAAGTAATAAAGGCATAATATTCTACAGAATATGATATCCAATTGAACTAACGAGTAATAATGACGGATTTCGAGATGGTGGTAATTAATGGTGTAAAACATGAATTTTCTGATGCGCAACACAAATGCTGTTTATTCCATTTAGGTCAAAATGAATGGCGTCAAATTAAGTTCAAGAATTTGAAACATATTTCTTTTTTTAGAAAATTGCATCTACTGCAAGAAGGAAGTAAACGCTAGCCAAGTTAATTTTTATAGCAAAAAAGTAACGTGAAATTGGCAGCGCAAACATTAAGTTCGTCAATGGCTGATGCCATTCATTTATTAGGAGTATGGTAATGAAAAATTCCAGAAATCATAGAATTTTGCTATTTATCAGAATAGTAGATAGAGCTTCTGATGTAATGCCAAATCCACTTTGGATAAAGGATTCAAGTCGCCATTACGGATTACTAACAAAGATTTTTGGATGGGTATTTCAAAATATTCTTTCACACTGGCGCAAAATGACAGCTTTCGGTTTAATTGTACATATAGTACACAAAATTTTGGTATGGATCTTCTACAACTAGTAAGAATTTATTTGAATTATTTCTTGCCGTGTACATTTTCGCAGGACCAATTGGAAATATTTTTTCATGTGTAGTTCTTTTGGAATGCAAGATTGCAGACCTACTAGTACGCCGTTTTTAAAGGAAAGTGTTGTACTTCAGAAAGCTGAAAACAACTACGATAACTTCTTGAGTAACTGACGGCAAGTAATCGGAGCAATAGCGTCTCTCACGGTCGGTACCCAACCTGATATCGAGTAAGCAGTGATAGTAGTTTCAAGAAGCTTAGCGAAGCCAACACAAGCAGATTGCGTGCGATTTAAACGCATAAGTAGTTACTTGCAATATGCACCAGATATGTTCGTCATATTTAAAAAAAGCTACAGAAAGGTCGAGGATAAGAGTTTTATGTCGTCTGTATGCTGGAGGTGATGTATCATGGCTAAGCCAGAGACAGTGAAGCGTAGCTATTAATTTAACAAGTGAAGAAGCTATTGCAGCCAGCGAGTCACCACCTTCACCTGCCTTCTACGGAGTAGAACGAACAAAGGAGATGTTCCAGAAATGTATGGAGCCTGGGCCAGCACAATGTACACTATATGTAAATATTTCTAGATAATACTGTAACCGTTTTTTATCGTCAATTTTCTTTAATTTCACTTCGTTTCAACGTACAGTCAAATTAACTTGGTCAAAGAGAGCAACACAACATAAAATTAAACATGGTGGATCAGATCACGAGCAGGCGAAAAATGTCATTTTGACAATGACATTTGATTACCGTGTCCAAACTCAACTACTCAACTATGTATCTATCTAGTGTACATAGTGGTAGCCCAAAATCAAACATCTCCTCTCGACGATTTTCCCACGCTAAACGTAGACAGCGGAGCAGCTGCAAGACTTGCAGAAAAACCCTGTGTTCAATCGCAGAACTAAACACATTAGGAGCTGGCAATTTCATGCACTTGTCATGATTGGAGAGCTACAGGAAAAAGAATCTACAGTGAGCTACATCCAATAGCCATAACCGTGAAGGTGTTAGAGTGAAAACTCTTTACAAAATAATGTGACACCTAAAAAGAAGAAGTTAGTTGTCATGTTGACTGATTTAATTTAAAAAATGTGAATGGGTAATCATATCCGCAGTTTACAAAAACTATTGTTTGTATTCTAAAAAAAGATTTATACGTTTTAATTGTGCAATATATTCACAGCTCTGTATCTTGTTTCTGAAATTAAAATAACTAAATTCCTAGTGGTATTATAGAATCCTTACTTTGCCGCAGGAGTGTGTGGAAGGGTTTATTAATTAAGGTGTGGCTAGAAGCATTTATTTTTATTTTTATGAATTGTTTAATTTGCCGTGTCATTACTTCCCAGAATTTGATTCGTTATTGGCGACACTATTGAATAGTAATATTAATATCGAACCCGTTGATTTGGCAAAACAAACACATACACTATACAGTGTATTAATCAACGGGTTCGATTCCTGGCCAGGAATATTGATTTTACAAAAATCCAATAGCAGTTTTAATTTTTTATCCAAATCGGGCTCGAAACTCTTTCGAGTATTTTTCCGCTATTCCTAATCAAGTTATGCCCATCCACACACACTTGAAAAATTCACCCTGTATATAGTACCTCCACCCATATTTTGCCAATTGGGTCTATGTCCGTGTGTGACTACCTGAACGAGCATATTATTTTTTACGCGACTGTATAGTTATAAAAACCTTGGCAAACTAAATTATTATATGACTGGCTCTCACTTGCATGATTATTAGAGATAAAACATAAGAGCTTCATATATGCTGCGTGAAATTCATCGCAAGTTAAGCTCTTCAGGGCCTTTTAAAAAAAGAAGATAGTAGTAGATAAAAATAACTGAAAAGCCAGTGACTATAGTATTTGCGTTGGTTCGTAATCATTCATCCTAGCAGCCGAGAAGAGGGCACGTCCCAAGAGTTTTGTCAATACGCTAAGCCTCTCCGCCAGTCGTCACAATAGTCACTACGAACCTCAAACCCTCGAGAGCCTCTCGAACTAAACTATGTTTTATACTTACTACCAGCTACTAAAATAGCTAAACACATACTAGTACCAAAATCGCATCAATTCTCTCTGACATGACAGGTAAAAATGTCATATGTGACGTGATTTTTATTTTAATATTTTATTTATTATCAATTATGAAGATCTACGTTACGTAGTAAAAACTATATTGAATTGTGATTCGCTGCATCCTAACCGAACATAATTTTATATGTCCTTTAATTTGACTTGAACTCTGAAAAACAAGCTGATTTTCATCATGAAGATGGACGCCCTTGGTTTTTCAAAGGCTGATAATGTGTTTTCTTGGTGCTTGTGGTCGCTGCCAAACCAGTGAATCAACATTTCTGTAGAGAACGATTCATTGAGCATGAGAGGCCCCTTGTCACAGAGAAATATTTGCCAGGCCTGCCGATATGAGTTCATCAGCGGAGCGGCACCCGAGGGCGTCAGCGCGTCTGCGCAGCTGCATCACGAGTACCGTGTCATATAAAGTTTTAATTGTTTTTATTTGATATATTTTTAGTTTCATAAATATAACTTTGAAGATTTGTATAAGTATTAATTTATGAGTAGAAGCGGCAGCGATTTGGAGGACAATAGTGCTAGTCAGCCTTTAATATCGCTGAACAGCCTAGAGTGATGCCCGTTTTGTACCCTGGCACGGTTTTTAAAGGTAAGCAGAGTCTGAAGGTGCATATAGCGAAAGTACACAAATTACAAAATGCACCCACCTCAGATCCTGTATGTATTTTAAAGGACCTCTACTAACACTTAAAATCGCTACATCTTGACGATGATTATAGATGAATATTCAAGTATTCTATTTGCCGTACCCTTGCAAAGATGTGTCACCTGGTTTAGTATAAAATGCTTGAAAGACTTATTTTCTTTTGAAGGTTTCACAATATTTATCCATTCAGGTCGCGGTGTCACAAACTTCATGTCTCACGAATAACGGAGCTATTTGATAACGAATGGAATTGCATGCAGTCGAACCACGCCATATAATCCACAAGGAAATGAACAAGTGGCCGCCGCTGAATAATATAATATAATGAATAATAACCGCTGAATAATACAGAAACGAATATGTCCTTGACGGATTCATTCCGGTCTTACATTCTTAGAAAATTAGACATAGGTTTCTTGAAAGCTTAAAAGAAGCGTGCAACCAGGCAAAGGTGCGAATTTTTCAAAAAAACTTCTAATGAATTACAAAATAACGATATTTCTGCAAAAAAAACTGTATCAAATTGGGAACACCGATACAGCAGGAAACAAGTCCAATCTGGCTGAGGTTTCATCACATGGACGCTGCTTCTTCTGCAGAGGAAATATTTATCAATGAATAAAAAGTCCAGCTTTTCACGCAACTTGTCAGAACTGCAGGAAGTGAGGTAATTTCGGCAAAATTTGCTGAAGCGAAATTATTTAAAGAATTATGGTTTTATTACATTAAAATTATGCACATGGTATAACAGAGCTGTGACAGAGAATGTTGTCAAAAGTTAACAGTAAATGGCTATCAAAACATGAACAATACAAAAGAGTATTTATTATACCACAATATGGCACTGAAGCGTGTGCGTAGGTATAGGTCACTGTCATAATATTCTAACGAGTTATAAGTGACCCGTAAATAATTTGTCGTCGCAAAAAGTAATAGTACGACGTATTGAATGCATATAATCGATATTCTCCTCAAAAGTTATCTTGCTTACGCCAGGAAAATGTGTTTTTCACACGTCATCTCAGGGTTAGGGTAGCTAGATTTCGTTCTTTTTGTCAGTACTTTCCACAAAACAACTTCCAAAGCGATTACCAACAGGCCCTTGTCAAATTCATTCGAGCGCGTAGTACGTTGAATTTGGCAGTTTCTAAAACCTATTTTTTTTACTATTTTGGCGCATAGAAGGATTAAGACATATTTTAGTTATTATTATGTATGTTTTCAGGAACCCTCAAAACCACGTTGTAAATAAGTCCAGACATAGACACTGACTATGAACGAAGCCGGGACCAATTTGTTAAAATAGGAGGTATAAAACGTTGCAGTAGAAATAAATAAGTTATATCGCCTTGAGTCTGCTAAACTGTCTAATTCAGATTATTTTTCTTCTTTTATTTGCTGGCTAGATACTCTCAAGTAGATGCAACTTAGCAACACTAAGTCTGGCCGCATACGTCTGGTTTTCTGATTTAGTTTCCTAATCAAGATTGCCGAATCGGGCCTTGAGACTATATTAGGAATTTACACTGCCAGTAAGTAGAGTAACGTTTTCATGAAAGCACGTTTAACATGGACGACAACGCATTGATTGCTATTGCGCTTTTACTGGCGCTAAATAAATAAAAAAAGAAACTTCATTATTAGGTATATTATATACTAAGATAATTAAAAAGAGTCACTATTTCTGAAAATAGCAAGAAAATGCGTCTTGCTGTTGAGGCGTTGAAATTGGCTGGGCTGGCTGGGCCCACGCAAACAAGAAAACTTTTACGATTTATCAGCCTATGAGTTGAAAAGGGATATTTCCGTTCGTGTGCGGTGGACTAGCTAAAATATATGAGAGTGCTGCGTTCCGGATGATGCCATTTGTTTTTTTTCTGAATAACCCGAATGCACAGTTTGTTTCCGAAACGAACGCCAGGATTTTTTTTTACGTTCGGAAAATGTACAAGTATGTGCGCTTAGTTGAACATTCTGTATGTAAGGCAAGCATTCAGGTCTCCGAATATGAATTCCTAATCAATCTAAATTTTAGTCTCTTATTTATTTTGTCTTAAGTCCTTTTCTAGACAGGTGATCAGATCAGTGCGCGCGTCACCGATGCTTTGAAAATCGGAGACTTACAAAACACCCCAAAGAGTAAAACTGGTATGAATTAAAATAGCTAAAAAGTGGCTTATCACATATATCTATCTATCAGGCTTATAACAACAGTACACCGATGTTCTGGTGCACTATTGTTATATTTCTGCTTTATATATGAAACCGCGAAACAGACAGCGATGACATGTATTCATAATCAAAGTGAATACAGGTAGTTATAACTGTCCCTAGTCATACTCGCATAAAGTTCAGTTGGGCAATTAGTCGCTCAACCCAAAGTGAAGTGTATGGATTTCCCGCTGATGCATCATCCATTGTGCGACACCCACACAATGATGTATATTTATGTAGGGGTGAGAAATGCACGCGTGCGCCCTGCAGGCGTGACAGCACTGGGGTTGAACATGCGCACAACGAGCCTCGTCCCTCGTACAGTTGGTCTGGTCGATACAGTTGCGGGGGGCTGGTCGCGCATGCGGCACTCTCTCTACCCAAAAATCAGATGTAAAGCGACATGGCTGATAGCGAATTTGAAGAATTTCGCCGTGTTTTCGATAGATTACCACAACACATAAAGGCTCCAACGCCGTTTTATTCGTAAGTACACCTTTTCGTATACTTTCCATACCTGTACATAACAGCCCTCTTAAGAAATTGTGTTCCATTCCGACTAATTTGTCACGTGAGTTCAGAATAAAGAACGACGACGCATTTTTACAATAAAACTTAAATGAAATCTAGCGAAATGTTAACCTTTACCTTTATGTCTTTATTTACTATTTCAGATTATTGCCAAATGTGGGATTGGATGATGATTCCCCGTCATCCAAGAGCGAGTGTTCGCCAGAGGAGGACACCAAAGAGGACATGCATCCATGTATGGTGGATGGGAATACAGGCACCACAACAGTAAAAGATGACGTCGTAACACCACCATCGCAGCCTGATATAACTGAAACGCAACGAAGCCCTCAGCATTACTCATTCACGAACGGCGAACGCAAAAGGAGAAAGCTGCCAGAGATTCCAAAGAACAGAAAATGTGAGTAAATAGTTTCCTTAATTCATCATAGTCCTATAATATTTTCATTGTGTTTAATAGGAAAAGGACATCGATTCATTTACGTATAAAAGCTCGCGTGGCGAGATATTTCATCAACTGCAGGAGCGCTTTTGCGATTGTTTGATTTTTTCAAGATACTAACTGTTATTGCTGCTGGCGTAGTCAATTGTCTCAGTTAACGTCCATACCATAAAAGATAGGTTGACTCTTATCTATTATTATGGCGTCACACATGGTATAGAGACATGTGCTTTAAGAATTTCGTTTTAAATCAGAAAAAAAAATATGGTTAAAACGTGAAAAAGAACTCGGGACGGTTTCATTTTTAATCTTTATTACATTTTTGTATAGTGTTTTGCAATAATTTATTGCATAAAGTTGTACACAATTAAGTGATTATATTTACCTTATAAGAATCTATACCCCACAGTGCTCTTAGAGCAATCACTGCTAGAAGAAACCGAATATAATATAAGATGTCGTATTTTCACTTTTTAGATCTAAAACGATTATTTTTTTGATAACAGCTGATAAAGTAGATAGCTAGTGATTAGTCCACGTAATCGAATTAAATAGTTTGATTTTGATTAATCGTGTATTGTACTGACATTCAAGTATAATTCTACCTTGGCTGTTAGTATAAATCGTTAAGTGATTTTTGCTTACATACATAACATTATATAAGGACTAATGCCCCAAAAGGATGAAGACTTGAAGAGTCATTGTTGTCTAATGCTACTTTATATTGTATATGAATAAAACCTACACTGGGGTCTCTATACTAGTCTAATTTACTGGCTACGCAAGTTATCTTAATTTTAAAATGTAATGAGGCTTAGTACTATTTGTTATGTAGGCAGTGTAACTGCATTAAAATCGCAAAACATACAAGTATTTTATGCAGAATGAAGTTTACCTTATGATGCCGTAGGTTTTATTCCACATCTGAATAATACGGGGTGATTGGGAATTAGGTGCATTCCCTGAAATGGGTGATACAAAACCTAATTTGCAACAATTTTGAACCCGATAACTTGGGAGTGTAACTTGGGTTGTTTTGGAGAAATCCAACATATAAAGATTTTTAGAAATTTTCCACTTCTCAACTTTGAACTGCTTTATGTGAGAAATCTACACCGTTCAGGATGCTAAACTGATACTTTTCTGATAGCTCATGAACAAATGAATCCCTGGAAAACCAATGTGTCATAAAAGATCATGTCCAGAAATGTTCTTGACAATTCCCTTGTCGTTCGAAGCAGTTTTTTCAAAATAAATTTAAGACATTTGTGTCATGCAAATTAAAGGCTTTTTATTAAGATAGTGCCACAGTATCCACTTTTAACAAGTAAATGACCGATGAAAACAACGGCTGTTCTTAACCAGGCAGTTTTTTAATAAACCCGGGTAGTTATTGCAGATTTTCTTGGTAACACCATGCAATGTTAGGTACAAAAACAATATTTTACAAAATCTACACTGGCGTGCACGAAACTTCGGCCATCCTTAGAAGATAATTTAATTTAAGAATGACAGTTGTTATTTATCGTTCATAAGTAAAAACATTTGATAATGAAAAAATGCATGTTATTTTTTAAATGAATACTTACAAATTTGGGATTTAGTCCCCTAGTTTCTATGCACGACTCTTTATTAAGCGATATTTGATCCAAAAAAAAAACATAAGTTTCTGCTAGTGACCCTCAGGGCAAGTAGCAAAAGCCCCGGCGACAGGCCGCCATGCAAGAACTTTAATTTTTCTGGCTTCTGAAACAATTTGTAGTCATTTTCTGTTCGAACCGAAGCGAAAAAATCTGTCACCCGGTCCTGATCCCGCTTAAAGAAGTTCAAACAGAGGAAAATGACTACTTTGACTGTCTGATAGGGCGGGTTATGCACTATATACAGGCAGATCTTACCTGATCCGATTGATCAGGACCTGGCCTGGCTGGATAAAAAACTGTTTTATACTCAGTTTTATGAAAATACTGCCTTGTTAGGAACAAGCGTTGTTTTTTTTTAGTCATTCACTAACTAAAAGTGGGCATTGTTTGAGTGTTTTCGAAAGCCAATAAGACAAGGAAGTCGCGCCTGTTGTAATTTACTCAATAATTCTCATACAATTATTTTGAGGAAACTGCCTCGAAAAACAAGGCAAGACAAAAAAAAAAACAGAACGGGGCAAATTGGTATTGAAAGAATTCATTTGTTCATGAGCTATCAGAAAAGTATCAGTTTAACATCCTGAACCACGTAGATTTCTTACAATCAGCAATGTATTTTTTATGGTGGAGAGGTGGAAAATTTTCAAAAAACTTATACGAGTAAGGTTGATTTTTCCAAAATCCAGTTTGGACCCCAAATTATCGGGTCAATGTTATTGCAAATTAGGTCTAGTATCACCTAGTTCAAGGAATGCACCCAATTATCAATCACCCTGTCTCTTAGGCAGTTCTTTGAAATAAAATAGGTTATTGCACAAAATTACAGAATAGTCGAGAGCAACTAAAAAAAAAAACCGGCCAATTGCGAGTCAGACTCGCGCACGAAGGGTTCCGTACCAATATATATAAAAACCATCATAAATATGATCTGCAAATGAGACTCGTTTTTAGTACAACTGACGCTTAGCGCCATCTATCGATATTTCTATGTAGTTTTTCGAAATTTTCGAGTCAAATACAATTGGTCGACTATTACCCGTATACTTGTAAAGCCCACTTATGTGTGATAGTTTTCCTTTAAACTTCGTTAAATATAGGTACTACTGCCGTGGCATTTGAATTTCTAACTACAACCGGTAAAGGGGGGGGACACTTGACTCTAACGAAAATTGGTACTTTAAAGCTTGATAAGTCACGAACGGTTTAAATACCTATCCAACGATATCCCACACTATGGGAAGGACGAAAAAAAAAAAATTATTATCTCCACTTTTCATGTAGGGGAGGTACCCTAAATAATGGTTTTTTTCACAATTTTATTTTACCTCTTTTTCAGCGTCATTTATTTGTATACTTAAGCCGAATTACAACTTTCTAGTACCAATAGTTTTTGAGCTAAACCGCGGACAGACCGAAACTATAAGGGTTCATGTTGACTACGGAACCCTAAAAAAGGTTGAACGAAGTTTGTGTTAGTCGGATTTTCATGGGACTTTTTGTTTCATGGTGGCCTTGTCTTGGTATGGTATTCATAATTATCAATCTTTAAAGCAGGTCCTTATTTGTGATTTTCATTTGTCAATTCCCTATTTTATTACAAGTTGTTGCTTTCTTTTCGAACCAAGTTCTGTAGAACTGTACTCATCCAGATATTATATCATATACACCCACCAAACTGCGTAACAGTTTGTTGGTGGCATTAGCACTCGTCTTATAACATTAATCTGGTGAATTGGTGCAAATAGTAAAAGTAACAAACTGTGTAATAAATTTAGTTTCTGTATGGACATCCGAGTATTGTGGCAGCGCGAGCGGCCGCGGAGAGCAGACGCGCCGGCGGGCTGCGCCGTCACAATCATTCAGAATTACATATTGACATCACCATCAGTGATTTTGAAATCCAAAGCCATTGATGACATTTTTAATATTTCCAGCAAAAATACTAGCATGCAACCAACCAGCATCCCTAGCAGACGAGCTTGGGGCGCTCACTGGTCTGCTGATCCGGCCGGGATGCCATACGAGACCACTGCTTGTGCTCAAATGCGGGTACCTTCTAGACGAAGACTCTAGCCCAGACTCAGAGAGACTACAAAGCCTAGGCGATGTTGACAGCGGACACAGTACTGCTCACTCGCCGATCGACACTGGACCAAAAAGTATATCACCAACGCCGCTTCAGCAGAATGGTTAGTGCATTTACTTGATGTTTACCTATATTACTGGTGAGAGCCGTTGGAGGAGGGAAGCCGTATAGCAAAACTTAAAGCAAAATGAAAGTTGTCAGAATTTACTGGACCGTGTTTTTGAAAACTCGTGCTCGATAAAATTGATTGAACCATCCCATATTAACTCGAGCTTTCACAATGCACTGTTAAGAATCGGGTGTTCCAAGATATTTTACAACACTGGTTTCATCATCAATCAATAAACCAAAATTAAAATGAAAGGATGTTATGAAAACTATTAAATGGAAATAAAACAAAGTGAAAACACTTTTAAAATTATTACAATGTATAAATGCAAACACACTCATGTAAAAATGACAAATATTCTTCAATGCATGAAATATAAGGCTGTTTATCATTATTTATTTAATTAATAAGTGCTGTTATTATTCCTTGTACCTAAATAGGAATGAAGGTACGGGAAAGCTTACTGAACTTCAAGAACTGAATAACATCATCATCAGCCTACAGCCGTCCACAGCTGGACATAGACCACTTCAATCGCTCGCCACTTAACTCGATTTTCGGCAACTCCCATCCAGTTTCTACAGGCCACCCTGAGGGCACTCCACCAAGCCTGAGGGCGTCCCACCTTAAGCTTGCCGATTCACGGTCTCCACTCAATAACACGTCTACCCCAACGGCCATCGTTTCTTCGGCTTATATGGCCGGCCCATTGCCACTTTAGCTTACTTATTCTGTGAGCTACGTCGAGTACTCTACTCTGCTCTGCTCTAGTACACCCCATTCCGGATGCGATCACTCAGAGAGACTCCAAGCATAGCCTGCTCCATAACTCGCTGAGCGACCTTGAGTTTATGGACCAACCGTAAAATATCAACAAATTGCATAATATTTTCAAAAAATATGAATGGTTCCCCAGATAATATGTTTCATACAGCTCTTATTGTTATATTTATGTGCGTATCGCATAATTGTCACTCGGTTCGGTGAAGGAAGATCGTGAGAAAACCAAACCAACATAGCAGAAGCATAATCAGCCTATAATGCTCCCACTGCTAGGACATAAGCCTCCTCTATGAGAGGAAGTAAGCTGTAATCCACCACGCGGGCCCAGTGTGGGTTGGTAGATGTCACAAGTCTTCGAATTTTTAGGTCTAGGACATGCCGGTTTCGTCACGATGTTTTCCTTCACCTTTTAAGAGTGACTGTGGCGGTTAAGAAATAAATTTCACCAAGTAGGCCTGTCTGGATTCGAACCAACGGCTTACTGCTCGTAAGTAGGGGCTGCCATCATTGGGCCATCGCTGCTCGCTAGGCCACCGCTGCTCTCATACCGTCTCATGGAGCATAGCATACTTGAGGGATATTTTTGAACGGCATTTAAAGCCAACCGACTACCAGAGCCAGAGCCAACTAACCACAACAAAAGTGGTCTTTATATCCGATACACTTCAGTACATTTTTTGTTTGTTCGAGTGCAGAAAAAACAATATGGCCAAGGAGTGACTATGCCATAGGAACATGCTCAAAGCCGTTTCGTGGTTGTTATATAATGAGTATAAAATCTTTGTTAAAAAAAAAAGAACAATCACAGACAGGAATGAGAAGTCACCTATAATCTACTAGTTTACTACATCCGGTTGGTAAACTTTTATGCTTAAAACGGTAACATAATAATATAGTGTCAAATTTTATTCTCCAACAATACCGACAACTTCTAATGGATTGATACACTTATTTAATTGCACCTGCGTTGTATTCATGTCGTTGCGTTGCAGGAGGTCACCTTAATTGACTGCACTCCCGCAATATTTTTTGTCTTCTGAATATTCTGACTGGCACCCTTTACTTCCAGTGTCTCCAGCTTCGAGTTGCAGTATCACCGGACTAAACTTTGCCGGGAACATGACAAACATTCCCCATAGTCAGCTTGAAATGCTTGAAGCTACGCACAGAGGCCTCCACAAGTTTAACCCTAGACATCACGACGAAATCGAAGTGGAAATTGGCGACCCCATTTATGTTCAGAAGGAAGCTGAAGATTTGTGGTGTGAAGGTAATGTTAATAAATGGGTCAAAATATGAGGAATAACCCGGTTTAAAAAGTTTAACAGACACCATAAACAAAATACAAACTTATTTAAAAAAAACACTTAAAAGTTCTTTAAATTTTTTTTTAATCCTTTTTTATTTCACAATGTCCTTTTATACTACTGTCTAATTTTCTAGTTTCTATCTCTAATAGTTTGATCTGTAAGAGAGTCATAAGAACCGTATTTATATTCAAGGTGTTGTTTTGCATCCTCGTCAAAATTCAGCAGTTTGTCACAAAAGACATTAATAATCAATTTAAATTACCGTATCCAGTTAATTATTAATAAACGCAGATTTTTTTGTTGTTGATTGTTTAAGATTTTCAGTATATCAGAACAAACCCCTTAACGTGGTTTAGGGTATAAGAAATTATCAAATTAAAGTTTGAGATTGTTTGTATGTGTACAAGCGCGGTTTTAGGGCGAGCATCAGACGGGCCGCGTTTAAAACACGGGTGGTTCACACTTACTTAAAAAAATACTTACCCATTTGACTATTGATTCGGGTCGCCAATCATTAGCATAGCCTCCTTGAATTTGACGAGGATGTAAAACAACACCTTGTATTTAACATTTATATAGCTTGTTGGGTTACAGCGCACCACATAATCTATTTTAACAATTTTCCAGGAGTCAATTTAAGAACTGGCCAACAAGGAATTTTCCCTTCAGCCTATGCGGTGGACATGGATTACAACGACTTCGATCCAGCAAATGCTAAGGACAAAAAAGAACGATATCTATTAGCGTAAGTTAATCAATAGCAGAATTTCTAAATTATTAAGATAGAATATAATATAATAAGTTAATTTTATTAAGCAGTTTAAATATTAAGTTAAAATGATGAACGTGCCTGGTGTTTTGCTCGGTTATAATGTTTTGTAAAATACGAACTCATTGTTGCACACTAAATCTAACTACTTTACTAATGAAAAAACATTTCGTTTACAGGTACATGGGCTCAGTAGAAACTTCAGCTCACAAAGGCACGGGAGTTGTATGTCAAGCGGTAAGGAAGATAGTCTCGGAATGTAATGGAGAACCAACAATGCAGCCGTGCATACTGGAAGTATCAGACCACGGACTCCGTATGGTTGATCGATCTAAACCAGCAGTAAGTACTTCAGAATTACTAAAATGCTTGTACACAAATTTAGGTACCTATGCATACGATACTGATATTTACTCTTTATCTCGACACATTATCTCGAATAGCTGCTACGTTTCGTCATCGAATTAAAAGGAATTTTGTTATTTCAATGATGACATCACGATTGATTTTAGTAGTGTAATACAAACTAATATTGTCTATACAACATCGATTACGTTATTTATAAATAATGTGGACTACTTTACTAAGTAGCAAATTCCTGAGATCGTCATGAACTAGATTAATTTCTTAAAGTCTACAACTTCACAACAAAAAAATAGCACTGAGACAATCGCCTGAAATAAACCTATAAACCTCTAGTTTATACAACAGTCAAACAATCAATCAACTATTACACGTTTACATCATAAAATAAAAATAATAGGTGCATTGCTTGTTACATAGTTTCTTTTGAGCGCAAAATAATAATATTTGGCTAAACTTTTGAAAACATTCAAATTATAACTCATATTTCTGTAAACAAATGCTGCAGTTAAAGCATACATAATGGATTATTTTTGCATGAGATAACCAGCAGAATAATCTATGGAATGGAGAAAATGTATTGGCTGATTAAAATCTGGAAAAAAAATAGAACTTCACTGATCTATGTTGAGGCCCCGGATTAGTCTTAAACAGAGAAGGGGTAGTCCGTACGGATTTAGCTCAGACATTTAAAACTGTTCCATTCCAAGTCGTATATCTTATAGGTTAGTATTTACCTAGGTGGTGATTGGTGACCAGCCATGCATGCCGAGTTTTTTCCGTGCTTCGGAAAGTACGTTAACCCGTTGGGCCCGGCAGTCATTTGTAGATCTGTGACAGTCGTTTCGGGAGTCTGACAACCAGTCTATCGGTTTCGTATAACCCAGTACTAACTCGGTTGTGGAGATCAGATAGGCGGCAGTCGCTCCATGTAAAATACTGGTATTCAGCTGCATCCGATTAGACTGGAAGCCGACCCCAATAGATTCGGGAAAAAGCTAGGCTAGGCTAGGTAAAAGCCAGCAGTCTCAATTACCGTTTTTACTATTGACAAAAGCAAAGAAACATCAAGTAGGCTAACGCTAAACGTACCTAAAAAGTATAGTGCAGATAATGTTTTTCCTTAAAACTTTGTCATTTAGAGACGTTTAGATAACACACAGGTATATTGATTCCGCCACTTACAGTAATTAAGTACAGCAGGAAACTTGCATTAGTAATATATTTATAATATTCTGATTTAAAACAGTGTCCATGGATTTTCTTTCCTAGTCTTCTCCATATAGATCTAAGCTTTGGAACAAATACAGTACTTTCAAAGCTATTATGTCTTGTGACTGGGACTGTAGCTTCATGTTTATTATTGTCGTTGCTCGACTATTCAAAAGTGCCTGTAACTGGCCTACTTGAAATAAATGATTTAGATTTTGTACTTGTCTGTTTCTTTTTTTTTTACTTAACTGAACCTTATTTGAGGAACATTAACTCTGTCAGCCAAACACTTTTAGGCGGTTTTTTGTAATTTGCAGTATTTTATTCTCAGTTTATTTTCATTTGCAACAATCGCTAACAAGCGCCTGCCCACTAACAGCAGACCATAAGTTGACGAGTGGCGTATATGTGCTTAATTCATCATAGGCGTTTGGTATCAGCTTAGTTTTTTTTAATAAACCAAGCAAATTAATACCGCAAATAATAACAGTTGTAGTTTTGTCATTTATGATTCATTTACCAAATATATTGTAATGATGCTTATCATTGGATGCTTAAAATACATAAATTGACAGTTGGGTACATGCTATACAAAAAACCATTAGGCAACTTTAGGAACATTTTTAAATCGTCTAATTTTGCGAAAAGCAAAATAATATGCCTCCCAAAACGTAGTTACCATAACAGAAACGTAAGAATTCGGATTTATATTTACCTAATGGTTTATTTTTCAGAGAAATCGAAATGGGCCCTGCATTGACTACTTCTACTCATTAAAGAACGTTTCATTCTGTGCGTTCCACCCACGAGACCACAGATACTTGGGATTCATTACGAAGCACCCGACGCTACAGCGGTTTGCATGCCATGTCTTCAGAGGGCAGGAGTCCACGAGGCCCGTAGCCGAGGCCGTGGGGTACGTGATTCGTTATAAGATTAATAACACTTAAATAATCGAAAAGAAGACACAATAACTTTGACTCTTAATGCTTTATTGGACCGAGCAAGTACTAGAAGTCGCAGAATAACGACATATAAATGTCGATGAAAGTATGACTACTGGCATTTAAATCAGATCAACAGTTTCACTGCAATGTAATTGTTGATTACTTTACGTCGTTATTAATTGTTATCTTTCTGTATTTCAGGAGAGCATTCCACAGATTCTACCAAACATTCATAGAAACTGCTTACCCGATCGAAGACATCTACATAGAATAGATACTAGAACCAAATCAAAATAAAACCACTAACGTATTACACTAACATAAGCTTACTTCTGCCACAAGCATTGAAGAAAATGTCTAGGATTGGAAGGATGCTTGTACCTAATGAAAATCCAAAGAAAACGCGCATCTAGTTTCTAGCATTCTAAATGTTTTCAATGTTGCGCTGAAGAATTAAATTTAGGCCGTCGATTTACTCTGCAATATCGATGAAATGGCTATTTATTTTCTGTAATAAATTCATGCATAACATTCGAACTCATTGTAAATCGCTATTAGCATATCGCCTTCCTGATTGAGAGCTTAAGAGGATTGCGGCGTTTTATAAATATCTAGCAGTTAATAATTATGTAAAATAAAAACTAAAAATTAAAAAATATTTCGTTGTATACTTACTTAAATAAAAAGATCGTTAAGATTTCTATCGAATTCACATGACTACAGCTACAACAGAATAACAAATACTTTAAGTAAATCACTCATTCTGTAGCTCTCAATCAATATACATAATGCATATTTTCATGTTACGTAATTATCGTATATTTGTAATCATCACAGCGAGAACGTATAAAATCGTTGTTGGCTTTGTAAGCCTATATGTTTTATTCTCCTGATTACTACTGATAATTAACTAAAATTCACCAATGAAAGTAATAATACTATTGCATAAGTACTTATACTATTAAATAAGGTAGGCAGTAGACACAGTTTTAAGTCCGACACATGGCGTCAAGTGTGTTGACTTCTGTACATCAAGTGTACTATGCGTATGAATCTTCCTTAATTTCTTGTTGAACTATAAAAATAGTATTTTACCGCTTTATACACAGACCCACACAATACCGTTGATAAAACAAACTTTTGGACTGAAAACTTCAAAGTAATTAACTGAACAAGAATTCGTGAACTTCCCCAGGATGACTTATGGAAAAGAGGCCAAGTATCTACCTAAATAAATGATGGTGCTACTTAACAAACCTTAACCATTTTACAAAATAAATACGTAGCGAAACCTATAAAATAATTAACGCAAAATACGCAGTTAGGCTTAAATCACATACTCTCTTAAATGGATCAAGGAAGTGATGGTGTGTCGACTCATCAGTTATCGTGAGCTGCATGCATAAATGTATTAGATTAACTGTCATGAGCACTATGTCTAGAATTATAATGAACTTGAAGAGCATTCAAACATGACTATACGCACACAAATCAATCAATAGTAATGACAGTACACAAAACATATTTTCAAATACCTAGAAATTTAAATTCAAACAGAACATAATTCACGTCCGTCAATAAACAACAAGAAATATGAAACGGAACCTTTTTGTGTATAAAACGATGTAAACTACTATTACCTACTGCATTGTGACTGATTAACAAATATACACGTGCGTAGATAGACATTTTACAAACGACAAAATTATACATGATAATAATATAATAATTCAATTCTTTTAAGCGATAAAACAATAATTACTATATCAATAAACTAACTAGTAAAAAGTTTCGATGCATTCAAGGCGCTCCGAAGAGTATCAGATCAACCAGGATTTGGTCGATTTCACACTGAAAACCGACGTTCCCCGAATTTATTTTGCTAAAAAAAACAAAAACGCATTTTATAATAATTATACATATTCATATCAATAAAAATCTAAAACTATGAAGTAAAATAAAAATCATTAATTATAATCGATTCTCAACCACTGTGATATAAACAGTTGATTTTTTATGTCTGTAGGTAAAAAAAATATCTAAAGTCAGCCCTTTCGGTAAAAGTAGTATGATTGGATGCAAATTTGTACTTACCTGTTAAGTATTACTATCAATATGCTTAATCAATTGTAACTATAATGTTTGTAGCTATTTATATTGGTTAGGATATTTGAAGCACTTGAGCAAGATTTACTTCTTATGTGGTATGTAGATACCTTCTGACAGTAGCCATTGCTTAGGCAATGTTATCTAATTAATTCGCTATGGACACGTACACGTTATTATAGCCCTATCCTATGAATAGTAAATAGTTCTAACGAGGACGCGTTCACATTGGTTCACTTATCCTAAAAACGTTTGCCCGAAGGTTGTTAGGAAGAACGTCAAACAAAAAAACCGTGTGCTCGACGTAAGACATCAGAACTTTTTGGCACAATATAGACACAAGGCTTTTTTCGGTCAAACATTCATCAGACAAACGACTTTTAGGCTAACGTTATGCGAGTAATCATTATTTCGATGAATTGGTCAAACGATTATACGGGCAAGCGATCTTCGGAAAAGTGAATATCAGGTGATTGTGACTCAAATACTGACACTCTTTTTATTGCGCAAAGAGATTATGTTTAACAAAAAAATATAATTGCCGAAATCAAATGTGTAATTTTCAAACCAACATAAACCGCCTTAAACGACTGCTGCATGCTATAGATAGAATTTAACTGTTTGTATAGCATACAGCCTGTAGCAGTGTTTACGTTATTCTGCTTTAATGTTAGTCGTTGAATTCGGCTTTCACGTGTTTTCAATAAAACTATACTTATGTACCTAGGACTTCAAACTGACATGGACACTTATACTATCAATAACACTAAAAAAAGTTTATGTACCGGGAACTCAAAACAAATAGTAAACACGGTAAATTCCCTGTTTTAAGTGTTATTGATTATGCAGAACTATTGAAAATCTTCAAAAAATATAATTTTAGCACCTGAAAAGTCGTGAAATAACATAGCTGATACATGAAAACAGATCCATAGGTACTGTAAAGTTGTATAACGTACAGTAACCAACCTTAAATTGGACTGCTTCTACATTTGGATTCTAACAGGCGTTTGAAAAAAAGTAATTTTTGAAAAGAAAATGTTTTGTCTTTGCACGGAAGTGATAATTGAATTTGTTCCTTGTAAAAATGTGGTCCATTATTTAAAATATCTAAAAACCCTTTTATTTAAAGTAGATTATAGCCGCAGTTTTTATATTCTACAGTACAGTATAATATAAATATTTATTAAAATTTTCAAACAACTTTAATCCGCCTACTATTTGCATAGTTATTTTAAACCGAAAAGACTATTCAACTTTTAATTTACGTTTCCAGTAAACATTATTGATGTGGCTACCATTATTTCTTTTTGTTCATCATTTAAATTGATGGCATATTCATTATCTAACCAAGATAAAACGTTATCCTACATTCTAATGTGAACGTATTCCTGGACTTGTAAATACAATATAGTCAGCAAAAAGCAATCGTACTCAACAAAGCTGAACAAAGCTGTGACTCGAACAAAAACATATATATATTTATTTTTCCAATAAATGTCATAGCGTATTCGATATAGTGTGTAAGGCATGGAATAATAATAATAAATATTATTTGGGACTGATATTAAAGTGTTTTATTTTGATAAAGTACGTTTACCCGATGCTTGGTTTTATATTACGTAGACAAATCTAAATGACTAAATTAATGAAAACGACATTGCAAACCACCATATGGAAACTACCGTAGTACTTCTTATGCTAAATTGTTAATAGGTACCGTAAACCGGGGTTACTTTGATTACTATTGAACTTTGAAGGTCCATTTTGTGGGTGTAAAAACATACAAAAAAAGTCTAGGCATCGGTTTTTTGATTACTCTCGATTCCTCTATTCATAAGTGAAAAAATGTGCCTTGATTTTGAGAAAAAAAAATAAAAACTATCTGATCAAAGATATACGAAGGATGGGGTTACTTTGATACCCCCCTATTTTATTGCATAACTACAAAGTAACCCCAATTATAATGTATGTAGCATACCTATATCAAACACATATGTTTGACAAGAAACTTTCGATTGCCTACTCATCGCGCCAGAGTGGGCTCGATCATAATGCGGCCATTATAACATCGAGGGTAGGAAAGCGTCAGCAATATTAAAGACACAATAGGCACCTAGTTTAGGAGTCAGAGTATTTAAATTATTTGTGACCTAGTAACAAGCCTTATATATTCTTAGTTTGATATATATTATGAAAATTAAAAAAACTTATTTATTTATACTGACGGATACCATGTTCACAAAACCAAATTTGTTCTAGAACTCTACGTTGCATATTAACGCTTATATTATTATATTACGTTACGTATTTACATTTGTATTATATTTATTACTATCAGATCCTAACTACATTATAATGTAGCACATGGTATGAACCTCGACGTGTCAATCAATCAAATTAACATAACGCCGTGTTTTACAATACAAATAATGTTCCGCTGCCTTCAATTCAATCTTGTCATCCCGACCGATGTAAATGCAAACAAAAGAGTTTGAATCTATAACAGGTTACATCATAGGCAGCAAATATACTTCGTTACATACTTAATGATTGCTAGCAGGAGATGAAATTGTAGTGATCACAAAAGAAACAAATTAAGATTCGTTAAATTATTATTTACAAAACCGTCTTATTTGTATTAGTACGGTGGTTTTCCCATCGGAAAACTATCGTACTACAAATATTTTTTTTAGTAGCTTCGTATTGCGCTCAAAGGCAACCCACAAATCTTTCCAGGTAATCTCCTTCTTCACCTATGCCACCAGACCATCTCGCCTATTTCTAGGCTGACCCCGCAGAGCTGTCCATCCTCCGGGCAGCTATCGTGTTGAGACCTTTACTCACTGGTCGTTATGATGCGGATCACATGACCGGCCCAATCCCTGGCAGCCTTTTGCCTTCGTCTGCAATTTCTGCTTTTGACCGGAACTTAGTGCTCCGTATTTCTCTATTCTCTTTACACACAGAATGCTGCGCTACATTGTTCTTTGGCAGACCCCAAGGCAGAACTTTTGTGCTTCGGTGAGTGACATAGATAGATAGATATTTCAAAGCATACTGCCAAACATTTTACACCAGCAGCCTTTGGGCTCATCATGCCCAAAAATCTGACAATACCTTACGCATCCAATATAACAATGCCTTCAGGGTGTTGTTGGGGCTTCCACCTTACTGCAGTGCGTCAGGTATGTTCGCGGATGCTCATACTGATGATTATTTTGCCATAATGAGAAAGAAAGTTGCCTCAGTCATACGCAGAATGGGGGGAAGCACAAATGGCATTTTGAAGGTACTTGCGGAAAGGCTGGATGGGCCGACAATTGGTAGGTTTATCAAGCTACATGTCATGCATAGGGCTTGATAAACTTACCTTAGATAATAAATTCTTAAACTGTTTTAATCGTGTCTACTAACATAGTTTTAAGCAATTGTGTATACTAACATTATATGGGCCCTGTTGTCTGAAAATAAAAGATTTTTATTTTTTATAGATGTGAAGGAAAAATAATAACCAATGTTGCTTATGAAACATTTATTATTAATTTATATTTATATACCATCTTCACACTATTTCTCGTTTCCACAAAACATAGATAGATGGCGTCGCATCCATGCCTCTGCGCTTTAAACTCTTCTAGACAAACTTGTGTTCATCCATTCCATTCTGCTCGGCAGATGACAGCTGGAAACTTAAGTTATTTGAACAAATCCGTTGGGGGTTCGCGTCGGAAGATTATTGTTGTTGAAAAGTTAGGAAGCAAACTAACGTCGTGAGTTTGAATGAGAAAAGTTACGTTAATCTGATATTGAAAACGACTTAAAGCATATTTATTTATTATTATTTGTTTTCCTTTCTGCACAACCATTACATTTTTAAATATTTTTTAAAAACTATATAAAATCATTTGAAAATATAAATAAAATTTGGTCCGCCGGTGTCGGGAGCAGGGTCCAAGCTACCAGTGGTTAGGGCTCCAGAGACAGAAACCTTTTCACAATGAGGGCCGTATCGTACTACCTTCTAAATCAGGCCCTTGATCCAACCGCCAAGCGAGAGCCTCGACTGATATTTGTCTAGGCTTTTAGCCGTTAGTCGTAACGAAAATCGGCACAATGATAGTCATCCGCATGCCGATAACCTCGTGTACCAAATCGAGATCATATTTATCTTTATTATGGAGATTCTGCCACTATTCGGTCTAGTTTTTGGGATATTATTGAGAGTGAAAGTGGTGCTGTGGTAAAAACTTTTATGTTTTATAATAGATACGAATTTTCTTAAAATGTGAGAGTTCATAGGCCACGTTCATGTCAAACACAAAACAGTAAACCATCAACAGAGATGTTTGAAAAAATAATATTAGCCGCCGACGCTGATCTTGTCTGCTGTATGTAAACTTTTTGGTGTGTAAGCGCAAAAAACCTACGGGTAGAAATCATTTTGATATAAAATATTCAACATACTAGCTGTTGCCCGCGATTTCATTCGCGTGGTAATTTTGAAGTGTTGTGTCACAGTCAAAACTGTTCATTAGTCAAAGTTGCTTTTGACGGTTAAAACATGTACTTACTTACATAGATCGCTGCAGGAACGAGGTGATCCGACAGAGGCCAGAGAGTCAACATAGCTCACAGAATAAGCACCCAGAAGTGGCCGTATTAGCCGTAGAACCGATGACCGCTGGGGTAGAGGTGTTCTTGAGTGGAGACCGCGAATCAGCAAGCGTAAGGTGGAGCGACCATCTTCGCAAGTTGGCTGGTAGCAAATGGATGAGTTGCCGAGAATCAAGTTAAGTGGCGAGCGATTGAAGAGGCCTATGTCTAGCAGTGGACTGCTGTAACGATGATGATGTTCTACGCTAGACAAAGTCATACCGTCGAATTTGCTATGGAGTGCAAAAAATAACGAGAGAACGGTTAAATATTTTATACTGATGACTAGCTTCCCCCCGCGGCTTCGCCCGCGTGGATTTCCGCAATTGCCCACTTGAGCGTTACCCTCGCAAAATAATGTCGAAAATCCTAACATCTATATATATAAAAGAAAGTCGTGTTAGTTACTTCACTTATAACTCAAGAACGGCTGAACCGATTTAGCTGAAAATTGGCAGGGAGGTAGTTTAGAGCCAGGAGAAGGACATAGGATACGGTAGGGTAGGGTAGGGTAGGTAGGTAGGATAGGGTAGGTAGGTAGGGTAGGGTAGGTAGGTAGGGTAGGGTAGGTAGGTAGGGTAGGGTAGGTTAGGTAGGGTAGGGTAGGTAGGTAGGGTAGGGTAGGTAGGTAGGGTAGGTAGGTAGGTAGGGTAGGTAGGTAGGGTAGGGTAGGTAGGTAGGTAGGGTAGGGTAGGTAGGTAGGTAGGGTAGGGTAGGTAGGTAGGGTAGGGTAGGTAGGTAGGGTAGGGTAGGGTAGGTAGGTAGGGTAGGGTAGGTAGGTAGGGTAGGTAGGTAGTAAGGGTAGGGTAGGGTAGGGTAGAGTAGGTAGGTAGGGTAGGGTAGAGTAGGTAGGTAGGTAGCGTCGGGTAGGGTAGGTAGGATAGGGTAGGTAGGTCGGATAGGGTAGGTGGGTAGTAAAAAGTGCATTGCAACGCATGCTGGGTACAGCTAGTTATATTATAAATGCGAAAGTAAGTTTGTTTGTTTGTTGGTTTTTCACGCCTAAACCACAGAACCGATCATCCTGAAATTTTGAACATACGTTGTCAGATGTACAAAAACGGAAAAAGAAAAGGACATATGGAAGATATTTCATCCTGAAAAAAAGTACTGTTTCCGAGAAAAACAACAATAACGTAATCGAGCCGGTTGTCAAATTCTTAATTAACGCGAGCAAAGCTGCGGGCAAAAGCTACAAGTCATTTAAATGTTACAGATAAAAGTTGTTGCCGGCGGTTTCGCTCGCGCGTCAGTGGTAGTATAGGTTAAATAGTTGTGTAAAAGTCTGTGTACATTCAAAGTAAGAAGCTAGTGCATTCATTGGGTTAGATTTTTTTTATATTGTTAGTACCTACCCAAATGAGTTCACTCCGCTACTGAATGTCGAAGTTTGAAATGTCGACGTGTGTTAGTTCTTAAGTACAGGCTCTCGATGTACGCCAGTTCGAAAGTTCACTGGAGCAAAGTATGTAAGGCCGACGTATCGTTAGTTAGAAAATTTATGTAAAAACAAATTGTTAAAGAGCGATCGAAGCAAGCTCTGGACCTGGGGCACCCCGACTCGGACAGGTTAGGTTGGAAGGGGATGTCGGGGTCTTAGTTCGCTCGCTCCGCTCGCTTCGCGTGTTAGGTTACTGTAAACCCTGCACTGCCCTGCAGACAGAAATAGGAGCCCCGCGTAGCGGGGCTACGTCGACTATGCTTTTAGGGAAATATAAATAAATAAGGTGATGGTTTTCCTTAAAAAAGGTTTCATATGTTTGTTGTATACGTCGGCCTTGCATACTTTGCTCCAGTGAACTTTCGAACTGGCGTACATCGAGATCCTGTACTTTAGAACTAACATACGTCGACATTTCAAACTTCGACATTCAGTAGCGAAGTCGTTTTTAGTATTTGTTGTTATAGCATTAACAGAAATACATAATCTGTAGATATTTCAACTGGCTGACTATCACGGTTCATGAGATACAGCCTGGTGACAGACGGACGGACGGATGGACAGCGAAGTCTCAGTAATAGGGTCCCGTTTGACCCTTTGGGTACAGAACCTTAAAAAATTGCCACCCTGTTTGTCGTCTAAAGGGAGAATTTCCAAAAACATTGAAATACGTGTTTATTAATTCAATCCTGAAACATAAATAGTAAATTTCAAGCAGATCGACATTCTTTTTTCTACATAATAATTGTTACCACCCCGTTTTTCCCGATTTGGGTTGAATTTATGTATGCTTTTATTTCTGCTCACAAGTTTTAATATTAAATTTAATCGGGGGGCACGGCAGTGCCCCCGCCAAGTCGTTCTTCTTACTTCAAACATGACTGACTCCCCATATGAACTTTCAACCACCCTCTTTGAGGTCGATTTTCAAAAACACTGAAATATGTATTTATTCATTTCTAACCAGCAGCTTGTTCTAACGCCGTTCCTTCATGAGCTTGAGAGTATGATCAGAGAGTTTTTTGTTCTTCTGTGCACGCCATGTCTTGAAAAACTTGGACCATGTCTGTCATAGGACAGACCATAGGGACTGTCCATAGGGACAGTTTCCACGAATCAATCATTGTATTCGTCCACTGAGCTTACTAGACACTCCAAACGATTCTGGAGTTCAAGCTGCAAGCTCTCGGGGTTTTGGATCTGTACCTGTGCTGATCGGAGCATAGACTTCATCAATCGAGACCTTTCAAGCTTACCCGTATCTCGGTACCAAAAAAAAAAATACACAGCAAAACCACGCAATGTAATTTTAAATAGATTAAAAACAAAGCCACTCATTGTTTTCCTAAAGTGATGAAAAATAAAGCAAAGTAACAAATGAAATTGAAAGTTATCAACGAACACGAACTAGTTGGTAGACTAGTTGTAGAACATGCTGTGGTTAGTAAACAAATGCACAAGTTCAAGATCAAACAACAGTCGAGCATTTCAATGACAGGTATTGCCGCAGCGCTCCGTAAAAGTATTTTCCGTTATGTTATTATATGTATTTCCTTTGAATGTTTTTATAAGTAGGTAAACCTCAGAAGATAGGTCAGAGAGCAATAATTGGACCGGTAAGAACAAAGGATTATGATAGGATTGTATTTTTTTCTCGAACTTATAATAACGCAATCATGTATGTGTAGAAAATGCGAAATAGAGTATCATTGTCAGTCTACAAAAAAATCAATTTGGTGAAATGCAAAAAATAACGCTATTCTTTATATGTAGATGGTACGCACGGCGACCAATCAAGCCATACAAAACCAGTTACGGATCTCTCATTGTATTGGAAACCCATACGATGCGAGGCCATGTTACACTGGAAATGTATGGCTTGATATGTCGCCGCGTGTACACACTGTAGAAAGATATAGGATATTGAATGATATGAGTTTTTCTATGTGAGCTCAACTCTTAATATTGCATATGTTAATGACAATCTATATAATCCGGTATTCTATATAATGCCTAGACATTCTATGGATTGCCTAAAATAATCAGGCAAAGTATGAAATAAAATTTATTCCATAATTTTCCAGGGCATTCTATACAATAACAACCGTTCAATCTGCAATGTGTTGAAGACGCGGTTGGTGGAATGGCAGGAGTGATTACGGTAAGCCATTTGATGCAACCAACTAGGATGTAGCACGTTTTGGGGCACGTTCAGGTAATGGGCCGCTCACCGCTTCAAAGAACGCGCCCACACTGAGGCCCCGTAAAGGGCCATGGACGGCACGACTCCCGCGTAGAGCCTCCGGCAGGAGGCGCTTGGATCCCCTATGTTGAGCAAGAGCCGCTTGAAGGCAGCCCCTGGCCCATTCCAGTTTGGGGGCCAAACACAGTTCTAACCTAAAGTGTTTCGGTAAGCTATATTCATTTTATTTTTTAATTCTAATTCAATAGTTTCTTTAAACAACTTCACACTTACTTAACCTAAAATATTTTATACATTGCTTAGCTTATCCACCGCGCAATGTGTTTAAAATCGGTAACAAAGTTTATCCTTTTCAATATAAAGGGTGTAAAACACCTCTTAACGAAGCCGAAAGGCACTGGTTCTCCCTGTCATTGCGATCATTTTTTTGTTCTATACCATATCTGGGAACCTTCTAGTTACGGAGATATTAGGGGTCAAAGTTCCAACTTTTTGAAAAGTATTTTTTAAATACAAGTTTATAATGTAAGATTTTTACTTTACTACCCTCGTACTATTTAATCCGTCCATCAGCACAATATTTTGAGTGCGTTACATTGAGTTCTACCACAAAACATGATTTAACACCCCCCAAAAAAAAGTCGTTTCCCAGCAATAATTTTTGCGTAAAGTTACTTAGTTTCACGTACAGAATGCTTGGTTGACGGCTTCGTGATGAGGTGATTTACACGGTGTATATAGAATTTTTTGCGTATTGTTTTATTTATTTTACTATTTATGTGCACAGAATAGAAACACAGGATAAAGCATATAATATTTGAGTACAAAGGTACTGCTTATTTTATACGAAATTTCTGCCAGCATACCAGAGAAAGGAAAAATGAAAAAGAAATATCGACGATAGTATGTGAGAGAATGAAGAGAAATATATTATACAACTAGCGGCCCGTCCCGGCTTCGCACGGGTGCACATTTTTTTTAATCGTTTTGGGATAAATAAAGATAATTTAACTTATAAGTATGCTAATTTAAACGTACATGACTCAATTTGTCCAAATGTTCAAAATTAAAAACTAAGACCTTCAACCTTTAAACTAATTTTCCTTGAAGTTAAGAAAATTTATTTTTGTAAACGTTTCACATTTTTTACCATAAATCTATTTTTACATTTTTTTTTTGTTGTTTTATGTATTTTATTTTTAGGGGGTGTAATTTTTTTACCCATGGTAGTTTTTCAATTTCTTTATTTTTTATTTTAAGGTTTTCATCATCTGCCTAGCCTTTTCCCAAACTATCTTGGGGTCGGCTTCCAGTCTAACCGGATGCAGCTGAGTACCAGTATTTTACATGAAGCGACTGCCTATCTGACCTCCACAACCCAGTAACTGGGTAATACGATACCACTTGGTAAGACTGGATGTCAGACTTTTTGGCTTCTGACTACTCGTAACGACTGTCAAAGATCTACAAATGACAGCCGGGACCAACAGCTTAACGTGCTTTCCGAGGCACGGAGGAAACTCGGTATGTAATTATGGTCACCCATCCACGGACCAACCTCGGCAAGCACGGCTTAACCTTAAAGATCGACCCGGGCGGCTGTTATTATTTAGCCACGAGCTCCTCTATTATTATTTTATTTTAAGGTTTTATTTAATTTTAAGTTTTTGCTTTTTTATTTTGTAATATTTTTTTACCTTAAAGATTCTGTGTACACTATTTTGGCAGTGGTATTTGTAGGTGGCAACAACAAAAATCATATGGATTTTCAGGAGATCCTACTCGAGAAAGAGCAACATACAATATTGCCCGTGAGAAAAGCACTATTTCGTTATGTCGATGCCAATCATCGAGAAAGTTTGTCCCTGGGATTTATTCATTGTAAGGGCAAACGATATCTTTACAGGAAACTGTAACCTTTTAAAAGATTTAGGCAAATCCGTCGGTTTCATCGGGATCCGCGGAATGTGAGCGAGCTGACCGGCCGCGGGGCCCGTGATGATAGTTGCTATAATTCCAAATTTTACATTGTCTCTTAATTACTTTATCTAAAGTCTTGTACCATTACACATACTGGAAGGGCTTAAATTTCTCAATAGCATAATGGGAGTACTTTGAGGCTTTTAATTTTCGGCGTCTCCTCATTTAAGTATTTTTTGTGAGAAATTGCCACCGTGGTTATTACTTAAATGTGCACTCATATTCGCGCGCAAATTGAAAGTTTCAATTGATTGCCACACAGGTGATGATTTGAGGCACGCTTTAGTGACGTCGGCACCTTTACGCGTCGGCGTGTATTTTTTGTTTATATTGACAATTATAATTTCGCAATATCTTTTGAATGGAATGTCCAATTTCGATAATTCAAAAAGTAATCAACAGTTATTGAATCATTCTTGAACACGAAATAATTTATTTGAATAGGCATTAATACAAAGGTATGGATAACATGGTCTCATTTTGATCGGCATCATTTGTGAGACCATATCTCTAACTTTTGTAGTTATATAGTGACATAACTACAATAGTTAGAGATATGGTCTCACAAATTTTTTTGTTGATTTTGATATGTTTTATAATATTGTAGAACATTTTTTTGTTCTATCATCAATACTTTCCGCAGCGCATGCGATGAAAGACATTTTATGGCTAATTTTTTTACCTGGGGTTGGTTTTATTAAGGATTTCTAAGGATCTTTAATTTTTTCTAGTAATAAATATAGCCTATGTTACTCAGTGATAATGTAGCTTTCAAACACCAAAAGAATTTTTGAAATCGGTCCAGTAGTTTTCGAGTTTATTCGTTACATACAAAAATACAAATCTTTCCTCTTTATAATATTAGTGTAAATTTATACTATTTCTCAAATATAAATACACATATAACTAAATATAAATACATAATGCTAAGATATATAAACAAATAAAAATGCATATATATATGTCGGAGACAGTCGTTAGTACGGACATGAATCGAAAGCGCGCCAAAGGCGACCTACTTACCAGTCTACCCACACCCAAGCGCGCTTACTACAGAGTCGTGATATTTCGAGCTCGCGGCGAGGAGGACAGTCAGTGTCTGATCGCAGCGGAGTCAAGACGTCCCGAAACTGTAACCCGATTCATTGTGCCTAGTGTTACTGTGTTGGATTGTAATTTCAAGTAATTTGTTAGTTCGATAAAAGCAGTGTACTTTGTGTATAGAATCTGGTTCTTCTAACCTAACAGACAGATGTGTTGCTGGGGAGTTTGTTCCGCCACTTCTTCTTCCCAGCTAAAACACTAGGAAGTGGCGAAGGGCGGGCGTTATGGGGGACTGTCTCTTGTAATTTTGACATTCAAAAGGTGCTGATTATCAGCCTAGTTTGAATAAATGACTTTTGATTTTGTAGTGTGTGTTTTCATAGCACGAAACCCATGTTATGCCCACATAATAACCAAGTCTATCGAAATAAAATCACCTAACTACGACATATATAAATCAGAATTGAGAGGAAAGGTTTTTTCAAAATGCTCTTTCACTCGTTTTTTGAACAGCGAATTGTAAGATTTTTAATGTGGCTGTGCTTTTTAAATAAATATAGCGTAACATATGTAAATACCTGAATTAAAAATAAATAAATTTAGGTGTCTTAGGGCTCATTTACGCAGGCGCGGCGCGTGGCGCGGGGCGTTGCAATAGGCGTCGAGCGGCGCGTCTGGCGTTTTTGCCGTTTACGGAGACGCGTCGAACGCTTGAAGCCCAACGTGGGACCATTTGATTTGTTATGTCACACTGACAATACAAGCCTAAAGCAGTGCCCAGGTTCGATTCCCATACAAAACAAATTGTCAATGTCGTACTTTTATCCAAAATACTCATTTTGTATTTATTTTAATTTTCTTAGTGTTTTTTTTTTTTTTTTTTTTTTCGTAAATTTGGTTCTTTTTTTTTATTTGTTATTCACGATTACCTAACTGTTCTTTGAATGGTTCACAAACTAAAAGTATATATTATTAAACTACATATTTCATAATGATTTGAAAATCATACAGATGCATATAAATAAAACAGTACACCTAGTTACAAAAAGTAATATTTTACAGCATAAAAAAAAAAAAGAACAATAAGAAAAAATACCAAAACAATTATTTAAACATCTGTGATTTGATCCTGCATCATCTTATTCAACAGTCCGGCCGCAATACCACAAGGCCAATTACTTCACTGACACTTGTGTAAAATAGACGTTATATTCTAATATTGACATTCGCTTTTGGACTTTCGTGGGTAGTGGTGAAGGCTTAACAAGTGCTTTTGTTTGTGTTACGAATTTTTTCGATTTTAGTGGCTTTTATTAGTGTAAACTTAAATCGAGATTATTCCTTGTGTTTGTGTTTTAGCGTAAGGTTTGTATTAACATTAGTTTAGCTTATTTTTAAAAGATCAGCTTCCACTATGGATACCAAAAAACCCCCTGACCCCCCAGATACCTTTGAATACACTCCGGTGTTAACTGTTACTCTCCCCGACGACAATGTGCAAGTAGATATTATGGACTCCGAATCTGCAAACAGGAAAAGATCGGCCGCTTCACCCCCGGCTACTTTAACCAACCCTCCTAAACTAGCTAAAAACACAATTGGAAGACAGATATATACGATGAGAGACTACCCTCCTTTTATAGTACATGCATCCTTAAAAGATGGTCAGACCCCGGGTACTGTTCTGCACCCCGTGAAATTCGGTATGTTCTTAACACAAAACAATTTTAGCAACATACTCCTAGGCAGTGTCAAGCGCTTAGGGAGAAACCGAGTTTCAATCGAGTTCAAGTCGCACCAGGATGCTAACAGTTTCCTAATCAGTCCCATTTTAGATAAAAATAATTTTGTTGCTTCAATCCCCCAATTCAACATCACTCGCTTAGGTCTTGTCAGAGACGTTCCCATTGAATGGACTGAGGAAGAAGTCATAGAGAACATCAAGGTTCCCACTGGATGCGGCCCTGTGATTAAGGCTAGGAGAATGAGCCGTAAGGTGACTTCTCTGGGTGTTACCGAATGGAAACCCACTCAAACGGTTGTTCTGACCTTTGACGGCCAAATTTTACCGAAGCGTGTTTTTTGTTTTTACTCTGCCCTTCCAGTCGAGAGATACATGTACCCAACTATTCAATGCTTCAATTGTTGTCGGTATGGGCACACACGCACAGTATGCCGTTCAAAACCTCGCTGTTTTAAATGTGGTCAAGACCACCCAGGAGACGGATGCCAAGTTCCTCTTGATTGTGCCTATTGTATTTCCTGTTCTGGCAATCATTATGCTAACGATAAGGCTTGTCCTGAATTGGGTCGACAGAAGGGCATAAAAGCTCTTATGGCAGAGAAGTCGGTCTCTTATGCGGAGGCAAGTCAGGTCTTACCTCCGGTTCAAAGGTCATATGCTGAAGTGTCGAGAGTCTCCCAAAAGACTCAATCAGTAGCTAATCCATCTCATTCTCCCAGTCCACTTCCCCAAAATCCAAAATCTCACCGTAAAACGGTCTTCCTTAAACCAAAATCCCATGCCCCACTTTCACCTAGCTATGATAAGCAGGTACATCAAGCCCTCACGCAAAATTACTCCTTCTCTCCTTCTCAAAACGGTTGCGCTTACCCTAGGGAAGGTGCAACCAGTCCTGACAATTCCGAGAGTATTCTGAATATTATATCAAGTATGCTAATGACTGTATTAGCAAATCCGAAACAATCCCTACCTGACCACGTTGCCGACAAACTGACATCTATTGTTAATTACATTCACAGTGTTCCACCCCCTGACAGTCCTTCAATGGAACGTGAGGAGTATTACTCCCAGGAAACCTGACCTACTCTTCCTAATTAATAAGTTTAAACCACTGATCTGCAGCATCGCTGAGACATGGCTTCGTTCTGAAAGTAATTTCAGGATTCCATGTTTCAGTAGTGTTCGCCATGACAGATCGGATGGATATGGAGGATGTGCTTTGTTCATTAGTAGCAAAGTACCATTCTCCCCGATTCCTCTACCCTCTGTTGGTGACAACATCAATGTTGTTGCTGTTAAGGCTGAGGATATAAATATATTTAGTTTTTATATTGCACACCCACAAATTGAAGATCTTATTACAATAAAAAGTCTGCTGAGTAATATACAAGGTCCATTACTAATTATGGGTGATTTTAATGGCCATCATTATAGATGGGGGTCTGAAACTTGTGACAACTTCGGTATAGGCTTAGTGGATATATTAGATGAACTTAACCTATGTATAATTAATGATGGCAGTTCCACACGCAGGTCTGTGCCAGGGCAGAACAGCAGCTGTGTTGATTTAACATTCTGTTCATCTAGTATAGCCAGCCTTTTTAATTGGAGTCGCTTGAATATGACTTATGGGAGTGATCACTATCCCATCATGGTTGAAATCCCTTCCAAAACTATCCCTGACAAAAGTTCCCCTCCTTTGTTAAAATACCAGCTGAATTCAGTGGATTGGGACCTCTACTCAAAAATCTTGGATTTACGTGTCTCTTCCCTTCCATCCATCAGTCCTGAGTCTGCTCAGGAATGCTTTTCCTCATTTTCCAACACAATATCGTCTACAGCAGATGATTGCTTCCCTAAAAAAAAACCGCCAACGGGCAAAATGCCATCCCCGCCATGGTGGGATAGGGACTGCTCTGCTGTCATCAGGGCCAGGAATGAGGCCGAAATGAATTTCAACTCCGACATGAACCTGGAAAACATCATTGCTTTTCAACATATTTTGGCCAAGTCCAAGAAATTACTCAAAAATAAGAAGAGAGAAGGTTGGCGGAAGTACTGTGGCTCACTGAGTCCATCCACTCCAGCGTCAGCAGTTTGGCGTAAACTGAAATCGTTCAGAAGTAGTTTTAAGCCTCCCTCCGGGAACATTCTATCTGCAGAACTGGGTAACCAGTTTTTTTCTAAGCTTGCTCCAGTGTATGTTCCCGATATGGATGAGTGTGCCGCTTCGGACTCCCAGTTGATTTCAGATGATCCTCTGGATAGGCCGTTTACTCTTGATGAATTTAAATCCGTCCTCGCCCATGTAAAGGATTCTGCTCCTGGAGTGGATGGATTCCCGTACTCCTTCATTACTAAAGCGGGTGATAAGACCCACCAGTATTATCTGGACTTGGTCAACTATTGTTTTTCTTCCGGCTATATTCCTCCTGATTGGAAGGTTCAAGTCGTCATCCCTATATTAAAACCTGGTAAAGATCCTAGTGATCATTGTTCTTACAGGCCAATTGCTCTATCGTCCATACTTATTAAGCTTTTAGAGCATTTGATTAAAAACCGTTTAGAGTGGTTCGTAGAAAGCAGGAAACTGCTCCCAACGACTCAATTCGGCTTCAGGAAAGGTCTGGGTACAGCTGATAGTGTGGGTACCCTCACATCAGCGATCCGACTGGCCCTTAGCAGGAATGAGTCTGTGGTAGCCGTTTTCTTAGACATTTCAGCTGCCTATGATTCTGTCCTCCTCCCACTTCTCAGGCAGAAGATGCAAGAGCTGAGAATCCCGGCTAGGATTTGTCAAATCATAGGCAGCATTTTTTCAGATCGTAGTGTTAAACTCAGAATTCCCGGGGAAAACTCTGAGCCGAGATCGGTCTGGAGGGGTCTACCTCAGGGATCCGTGCTTAGTCCCCTTTTATATAATATTTATACCTCTGATCTTCCTTCTTGTTTAAATTATAACTGTAATATACTTCAGTATGCTGACGATATTGCACTTTTGGTCTGTGGCAGTTCCATTGAAGATGCCGCTCAATCTATTAATATCTCTTTGTCCTCATTAAACCAATGGCTATTGGGGCATGGGTTATCTTTGAGTGCTCCAAAGAGTACCGCAGTTGTCTTTACTCGTAGACGCCTTATCCCGCAAGTTGAAATAAATATTGATGGTCAAGCCATCCCCATTAAGGAGAAGGCCAGGTTTCTTGGGGTTACCCTAGATTGCAAATTGTCGGGAGTAGGTCACATTGATAATACAGTCAAAAAATGTGAGCGCTCGGTTTCTGTCCTCAAGGCTTTGGCAGGTGTCTGGTGGGGAGCTCACCCATACACCTTAAAGCTCATATATAATGCACTGGTCAGAAGCGTGTTTGATTACTGCAGTTACCTAATTGAGCCATGTAACAAGGAAGCTCTGCGTAGACTGGATTCTGTCCAGTCCAAATGTCTGAGGATCGTAATTGGTGCAATGAAATCCTCCCCCATAAATGCCCTCCAGGTCGAATGTGCGGAACCTCCTCTTTACATTCGAAGACAATACTTGGCAGATCGTTTCTTATCAAAAGCTTTTTCCCTTTCATCCCATCCTTTACTCCCAATTTTGGAACAAATCTACCTCTCTCTTAACACGTCTTCCTACTGGAATAATAAATCTATTCCATTGATGAATAGGTACAGAGAGCTTAAACACCTCTCATCACCTGTTTGTCAATACCCCTCTCTTCCTGTCTTTTCTTCCGCCTATGAGGTGGTCCATTTCAGGCCAAAACTCGTTTTGGGACTTGGTATCTCAAAAAATTCCCAGGATGTAAAAGGCGACTTCGATCGGACCATTGAGAGATACTGGGAAGGTTGGAATCTGTTTTATACGGACGCATCCAAACTATCTTCAACAGGATGTACAGGTGTTTCAACATATTTCCAAAACTCTAGGATTGCTCTTTTATTCCAATGCCCACCAGAGGCTTCAGTATTTACTGGCGAATGTATCGGTATCCTAGAAGCCATTAATTTCATTTTAACCCACAATATTAAAAATTCGGTCATTTTCACAGATTCTCGCAGTAGCATTCAAGCCTTAGGCCAATGTCAACTAAAATCCAAAATTCATAGCAAAATCATTTCCGACATTCTAAATTTACTATTTACTTGTTCGAACAACGGTTTAAGCATTGAGATAGCTTGGGTTCCCAGCCACTCGGGAATAGGTGGCAACGAGTGCGCTGACTCATTGGCTAAATTTGCTACATCTAACCCGGTGGATCAGAAGCACTACATGGTGCAAAGTTACGACTTACGAACTGACACTAAACGCAAGTTGTACAACTCGTGGTCAGCTGCGTGGCAGGTAAGTTCGAAACTTAAGGGGGCGTATTACGCCAGTGTTCAACCTGAAATCCAGCGGAAACCTTGGTTTTTTAAATGCTCCAAACTGTCTAAAAGAACTGTTACATCTTTGTGCAGACTGAGACTTGGTCACTGCTGCAGTCCAGTATTCCTGAACAAGATTCGGGTTCGTGACAGTTCCCTGTGCGAATGCGGTCTTGATGATGGTACTTTGGACCATATCTTCTTCTCATGTCCTTTGAATTCCCAAACCTTTGACTTGTACCATAAGCTTTCCAAAATTAAAATCCCTCTTCCTATTAACTTTCATTCCCTTTTGACTAACTTTTCTCCTAAACTAATCCACATCCTATCAAAGTTTTTAAATGTAAATGATATCAAAATGTAGTCTGGTGTGTAGTAATAATAACTTTTTGTAAATATATGTGTAGAATTGTAGTGTTTTGAATATATCTGTTTTTTTTTATTTTTTAGCTAGATTTACTAACAAAAATTGTCCTGTCTTTACAGCTACTAACTTATAACTAGATAACTACCACAAAGTGCAAAGTTCGACGGCTCACCTTGCTGCATTGCCGTCACACATGACGCTGGCAGAATAGTCGAAAACGGCTCAGTTGCCATACGAAAAAAAAAAAAAAAAAAAAATATTCTAATACATGATAATTGACGGTTGTCAGTTTTCAAACAATTGAAGAAAATGGTCCCACGTTGGGCTACAAGCGTGCGACGCCGCGTCCGCCGCGGCGTTATGTCAAACGCTCAAATACTTGAAAGAAGTGGTCCCACGTTGGGCTGCAAGCGGTTGACGCGGCGTTATGTCACTCGGACAATACAAGCATACGGCAGTGCCTGGGTTCGATTCCCATATGAAACAAATTTACAATGTCGTAGTTTTTTCCAAAAATAATCATTTTGTTTTTATCTTATTTTTATTTGTTTTTTTTTTTTCTTAAATTTTGTTCGATTTTTATTTGTTATTTACGATTATCTGTTTTTTGAATGGTTCAAAAACTAAAAGTAAGTATATATTTTTAAAATAGATATTTTATGATGATTTGAAAATCCTACATAATGCATTAAAATAAAACAGTGTCCTAGTTTAAAAAAGTAATATTTAAACATGATTAACAAAAAAAAAACACAAAAAGAAAATCCTTACTTGCTAGGATTTGATCCTGCAACTACTGATTCACAGTCTGATCACAGTACCACTAGACTATGTACTTCATTGACACCTGGTTCGAAATAGACGTTCTATTCTAATGCATGACATGAAAATTGACAGTCTTCAAACAGTTGAAGAATATGGTCCCACGTTGGGCTACAAGCGTGCGACGCGGCGTCCGCCGCGGCGTTATGTCAAACGATCAAATATAAGGAAATGGATCCAGGTTGGTCTGCAAGCGGTCTATGCGGCGTTATGGCACACGGACAATACAAGCAAAAGGCAGTGCCCGGGTTCGATTCCCATACGGAACAAATTTATAATGTCGTAGTTTTATCCAAATTTATAATTTTTATATTTTTATTTAAAAAAAAAAAATGGTGTTTATTTTATATCGTAAATTGGACAATTTATAATTGTTATTATAAGATGAATGATAATTTCATCTTAATTTACAATCCAATGTAACCTAATTACGTAAAATTTCAGGCCTGTCTTGTTATCCATGCTGCGGAGCATTTGCACAACTCATCACGATATTTAATGATTTTGGGTCGCTTACTCTTTAATGATCAGATAGGCAGTCGCTCCATGTAAAATACTGGTATTCAGCTGCATCTGCATAGACTGAAAATCGACCGTGTGGGTTACATACCACTACACCAACATAGCTGGGAAAAGGCTAGGCGTCTGCCTAGCCTAGAAGAATCACCGCCATATAGCGGTGATTCTTCTATGGCGTAATTACACTAGTCATCGCAATGGAATACATAGAAGCTTACAATAGTGGAAAAAAAATGTAGTTGGACGAGTGTGTTCGCGTACTCGGCCGCGTTCATTTACACTTGGTCGTTTGATGAATTCCAAAGGCAATCGAATTCGGGCAACGACCAAGTATTTGCGCCATGGACTAGGCAAAAATAAAACATGAATTACGAAGTTGAATAAAACATTTATTTTAAGCAGCATATCATTGTGAACTTATTAGAACTTCTTCAAATAAGAGAGAGCCCGGCGTCGCGGGCATTCTATCAGCATCGGCATTACCATATTCCCCATAGTATGGGAACATCGTATTACGATGTTCCCCACACATGCTAGCCACAACTGTAATCTTTGGCATTGTTTTAGCCGCCATCATCTCTGCACACCATAACATTCTCGTGTTGTCTACTTCACCACGAAACAAATAAGACGGGTAAATAAATAATATACAAAACTATTCACAACAAAACCAAACATTACGATTTTAATTGATCAAGACAGAGAAGTGACAATATTTATGACAAATATGGTATTTTTGTTTTGATTGACGATGAATGTTGCCATATTAGCTAAATTCTCGAAAAAAAGTTTCGTTCGTACTTTACGTTTTTATCATCAGCAATCACTAGTTAATAATTTCAGTGGCCCGAAAGTCTGACAACCAGTCCTACCAAGGGGTATCGTATTACCCAGTACTAACTGGGTTGTGGAGGTCAGATATACAAACGCTCAAAAAAAAAAAAACTTTTTTTTTTTTATAATATAAATAAAAATGAAATGATTATTATTGTATAAAACTAAGACATTATAAATTTGTTCCGGATGGGAATCGAACCCGGGCACTGCCGTATGCTGGAAACTTGTCCATGTGACATACCGCCGCGTGGACCGCTTGCAGCCCAACGTGGAACCATTTTCTTGTATTTGAGCGTTTGACATAACGCCGCGGCGGACGCCGCGTCGCACGCTTGTAGCCCAACGTGGGACCATATTCTTCAACTGTTTGAAAACTGTCAATTTTCATATCATGCATTAGAATAGAATGTCTATTTCGGCTCAAGTGTCAATGAAGTATATAGTCTAACGGTACTGTGACCGGACTGTGAATCAGAAGGTGCAGGATCAATTCCTAGCAAGTAAGGATTTTCTTTTTGTGTTTTTTTTTATCATGTTAAATATTACTTTTTAAAACTAGGACACTCTTTTATTTTAATGCATTATGTAGGGTTTTCAAATCATCATAAAATATCTAGTTTAAAAATATATACTTTTAGTTTTTGAACCATTCAAAAACAGTTAGATAATCATGAATAACAAATAAAAATCGAACAAAATTTACGAAAAAAAAAACACAAATATAATTAAGATAAAAACAAAATGATTATTTTTGGATAAAACTACGACATTGTAAATTTGTTTTATATGGGAATCGAACCCGGGCACTGCCGTATGCTTGTATTGTCCGAGTGACATAACGCCGCGTCAACCGCTTGCAGCCCAACGTGGGACCACTTCCTTGTATTTGAGCGTTTGACATAACGCCGCGGCGGACGCGGCGTCGAACGCTTGTAGCCCAACGTGGGACCATATTCATCAACTGTTTGAAAACTGACAATCGTCATAATTATCATGTATTAGAATAGAACGTAGTAAATGGCCTGGTGGCACTGCGATTGGATTGAAAATCAGAAGTTGCAGGATCAAATCACAGGCATTATGAATATATTTTTTGTGTTTTTTTTTTGTTGTAACATTACTTAAATTAAACATTACATAAACGATAAAGAATAGTTTTCACATAAGCTGGTCGCGTGAATGGTAAATGCTATAAAAACTATCTTTTATCGTTTCCATTTACTCCAAGATTAGATATCTTCTTTTCGGTGCATCATTATAAAAGTTTGTTTTAAACTTTTTTGATATTTGCTGTAATCGTTTCTGTCACATCATTATCGCAACACTTTTTTCATATCCGTGCTATTAACCGTTGAGGACTTTTGAGAAAAAATCCTGGTCGTGGAAACGACAGGAATTATGTTTATTCAACAAAATGGAACACGTATCTATACAAAGTTTCATGTTTGTGCTATTAACCGTTGAGGAGTGCCCTCGTGAGAAAACGATCCAGGCTGCAGGATTAAGTTATGTCTGTCATATTAATATTCTGTTCTTACAACCAAAGGTGTGTGCAAAATTTCAGCTCAATCGGACGTTGGGAAGTGGTTCTAATTTAGCTTCCGAGATTCTACCCAAACAAACATACATACATACATTGCAAGTTAAATAAAAGCTAGTAAAAACTGAACAATTTACGAAAAAAAATCACTACAAAATTTAAAATAAAAACAAAATGATTATTTTCGGATAAAACTACGACGTTGTAAATTCGTTCCGTATGGGAATCGAACCCGGGCACTGCCGTTTGCTTGTATTGTCTGTTTGACATAACGCCGCGTCGGCCGCCTATATCTCAAGCAAACGGGCGTCAGACCGCTTCTCCGTAAACGCTCTCATACATCGCCTTATGTTTGAATTTAAAGCGGAACGCGCCGCACACCGCCCCGCTCCATGCGCCGCGCCTGCGTAAATGGGCACTTAGGCTTTTACATGCTTAGTAAATGTTAGTACAACAAAATGATATTTTTTTGTGAATCGTTTTTAAGTAGATCGGAGGCAAAAGAACTTTGCATAAATTCAAATTTTGGATTTTGAAAAATCCGAGCGTATTGGACATACTGGAAACGACAAGTGCTTAAAAATACTATGAATTAACAAAAAAACATAGGTATACAACCGCCACCCACTCCACTGAACGCCACTATCAAACATAACAAATGTTTCGGTTCTTTAAAAACATTGGTATTTTTAGTTCAAAAACAAGTAGATTACCTGAATTCGGCTAAACAGAACCTTTGTGGAAATCCCACAAAGGTTCTGCTAACCGAATTCTGTATCTATGAACATTGTTACCGAAAATAACAAATAATAAAACTATTTGCGATAGCATGCCTTCCGGTAATAATATTAGAAATTGAATTATTTGAGTTTAGCGATTTTTCAGTGTTATTTTAATACAGGACACTAGTTTTTTCCTGGTTTATAGCATTAACATAGTGTTTACAATTTTAAAAACGAAAATTGCATCAATGATGTGGGCAATACTTGGATAGTAAGCAACATCTTTGCCTCCTCATCCCTTCCTCGCCAGACGAGGCGACGACCGGCATCTGAAACTTTCTCGCTTCCGTACATAGATGATCGGCCGGCAAAAAGATATCACCTGGACCAAGTGCTACGATGAGGGCACAAGCGCTCCTCCAGAGCTGAGTTTCCAGATTTGAGATTTCAGTTTCTGAGCTGTGTTTCCAATTTCCATAATAATGACTGTCGATCGTCAGCTCCCTAGCTATGCGATGAAGGTACTCCTGAAGCATCCGGTCCGGATCTGAAGGACCTCGGTACTTCGTTTCTCGATGTGGTAAGGATCCGACCGCTGACGGCGCACTAGCTCCACCTTCTCCCAGCGATGGAAGCTTGCCGTTTTGCCGAAAAGATTTTGACAAAATTTCACTACCCAAACAAATTTTAGCAACCTTTTTTATACCAATGCAATATTTGGAATGATTTTAATACGCACTTTTTCATTTGGTCAAATTTTTACTTGGCAGAATATTATCAAAGATAATTTAATTATGGCATTTAGTCTTTAATCAAATGATTTATTACAGCAAACAATCTTTAGACAATAAACGTTAGGTCAAAAGATTAGCTATGACAAAAATATAAAGGCAAAAATAAGATTGAATTTGTCTGAAACAATGGTTACTAGTTTATTAGGTTATTTATGGAATTTATATTAAAAAAAAAAAAATAGGTTAGGTTACAGGGAGCCGGACGCCCAGTGTTACCACAGCCGCACGAGCCGAGCGAGTACCAGAAACGCCTAGAAAAATATGGAAAAAAAGAGATTATTTTTAGCAGGCTATCGAGAACCGAACTAGTTAGACGGGGTGAATTATTAAAAGAAAAATGGTTAGGTTAGGTTAGAACTGTGACCTCCTACGAAACGACTAGATTATACAGAAAGAAATATGAAAAAGAAAAGGCTACCCGAAACTGTTTGTGAAAGTTTTATCTTTTATTATGAAATTCGCATCATTGATAGATGTTTGTGATAAATTTAGCTGGAAATGTATATCAGTTGGTTCTACTTTTATTATTAATATTTGCCTTATTTTATTTTGCGTAAGATGTGTTATTCCAACTGAAATACATGACTATATAAAAATTGGCAAAAGTACTAGTTGGTAAACAAGTTATTGTTTAAACGTTCACTTGTCAAACATTAGGTTTGCGTTACAATTATTTGTGAAGAGATTTTTTGCTAAGTAATAATTTGGCAAATGAAATTATGCGGAAAATTGTTTGGGAAGTGATAATTTGTCAAATTCTTTTCGGTGAAACATACATAGGTAACCCGTTTGCGTCCAGATACCAAAGCGTTGATACAGCCCGGAAGGTTGCTGCCTCGTAGGATATCGTACGGTATCCTCGCCCTAACAGTATCTAATTAGTTGCGTGCCGTCAGGGCCCTTAATAAAAATCATTGATTTCCATTTAAACAGACTAATCGAACTAGATAAACATATATCGGCAAATAATCCGGTCAAAATAGACTTTCAATAGACAAACACTCGGATCACGCTGAATTTTGGTAGAGACCTTAGGTACACTAATAGTAAAGTGTCAAAAGTCCCCATCGATCCCATGCGTGCTAAAAAAGTTAATCGAGGACAAAAGTCAAAATTTTCGTTATATTGGATTTTTCTCGAAAAAAGTAAGTTTTTTTCAAAAATATAGCAAAAAATTGTAGATCATAAAAGTATCTAAAAAACTGGTAAGTATTATACTTTTTTTTACAAGAAGCACCATTCCTTCATTCATTCAACTTTCAAAATCGCTATATCTTAGGAATGGTGATTTTTAGAAAAAAAGTTCAGAAGCTATAATTTTGATAAATCTACCGTTTTCGAGAAAAATACTAATTTTAATAATAAATTAACTAATTTTTTTATCACACATGTGATTTAATGGGTACTTTTGACATTTTATTTATATTAGTGTACCTAATGTCTCTACCAAAATTCAGCACACAAATTAATCACAATCAAACACAAAAAGTCCATTTTGACCGGACTTAAAAATAGTAAATTAGAGAATTATATAGACCTTTTCCTTAGAAGAAGCTTTGATCTCAGTTTCAAATACCTAGAAAGTAAAATGAAAAATTCTTTACACATATTATCATGAATTCCTATCCTCTTGTCGTCGTCGAAAATGAATAAAGTAAAACTCGGGCAAACGTTGTAGGTAAACGTTTTCATTTTCAAGCTTTTATTAAAAAGGCAATAAACTCGTGCACTTGGTCTGGGCCTGAGGCTTTCTATTTGTTTATAAACAAACCAAGCTAGCGGTCAGGGCTACGTACTACGTTTATTTTAACTTTTACTTTTTAATTTACGTTACTCACATATTCGTTCAAGGACACGGGGTTTCATTTTCAATCGTCGTTTGTGTTACTGCAATTATAGTTTTTAAGAAATTTTTGCTTTGGATCTATTTAGAACGAGAATCAACAAAAACCATCAAATAAAACGTGATTGAGTGACTGCATTATCAACAGCCAATCACTTGTAACATTTTTTTTTGGCTACGTACTAAAATGGGAAAAAGTAAGGAACCCAAAAAATCTTGAACAAAAATACAGCATGGGACTTACGTAAATTTTAAAGGGTAGTAATTAAACCGACTTCTATTTAATAACATTTTTGTCGTCCAAAAAAATAACTTGTCCTCTGAATTATTAACTCGGCCACAATCAATGTGCATCTAAAAAGTACTATCTCAGCCACCATATATCATCGATGTCAGCTACTGTAAATACATCCCAGCATGGTTTTTATTTTAAAGCATCTATATTTGTGATATGAATTCAAGCAGCAAGCTTCTAAAATAACTATATATGACGTCCATAAAGTAATTCTATCGACTTCTAATTGCATAACTTAGTACGTTTAAAACCTAGTTATGTATGACTAATTCATAACTCGTCCTATAATTTAGTGATCATAAAATGTACCTCAATAACCATCAAATGATAGCCACTAAATATAGAAACAAGACCATCGTAGCATTTTTTTTGGGTAGAACTATAGACTTTTTTAGTGTTTTTCCCTAAGTTTTAAGGTGCATGATAACATTCAGTTTTGTGATAGGCATAGTCGACGAAGCCCCGCTGCGCGGGGCTCCTACTTCTGTCTGCGAGGTATAAAGTAACCAAACACGAAGTGGATGGCGGGGTCTTGGTTCGCTCACTTCGCTCGCTCACATGACCCCGCCATCCCCTTCGAACCTAACCTGTCCGAGTCGGGGTGCCGCAAGTTCCGAACTCGCTCTCGCATCCTATGTTCTCCTTGCCGCAAAGCCTTTTTACGATATTGAAGAGTGTTAGTGTTTATTTTAACTAAATAAAAGAGCTACTATCATTTTATAATCGAGTGGACTATTATTTTTCTGACTACACGAAACGACTCTTTCACGCATGAATCGAATGGCGCTCTCTCATTGGTGGTTGCGGCCAGTGGCACCTGTCTCGCTACATCGTTGCAGTTGCTATTTTCATGTTAAAAGAATACGATGTATTTGTTAACATGCTAAGTTATATTAATTATTTTTTCGAGTTCATGCCTGTAATAATTATTTTAAAGGAACATACGTTGAAGCTGAAAAACGTAAAATGTTGGCAAGTTGTAAAATCCGTGGCTGAGTTAGTAATTTAGACGGTGATGTATAATCAAGGAGATAGGTAAAAATAATTGTTGCTTTTTATTTGACTCTTTCTTTGAAATATTTAGTTGGTGTTATAAAAAAAGACGAATTAGTTTATTAGACGCCATCTTATTTTCCCGTGGCATATATATAAAATTAGAGGTAGGGTGCTGTGGCCAAATAAAAATTCGGCGGCTAGGTTCATAATTTCCTTATTCTAAATAGCCTTGTTGCACAACATTTTAAATAGCTTTAAAAGTAAGTATATACTTTAAGATAAACATTCACTTAGTAGTCGAAATTCAGTACGAAATGGATAACTAACAACTTGTTTTTTTTTTTTTTATAACAGATACGATCACAATATCAGGAGTGGCCTGTGTTATTTTTTAAATAATTTAAACAGAAGTTAGTTTTAAAAAAAAAATACCTCGAAAATATTGACCTCAGTGCCGCGTCCGGGCCCTACTTGCGGAAGAAATTATTTTTTAACTTTTTTTCTCCACTTTATGGTGCTATTTTGAATGTGTTCACAAATAACTAGATAGGTATTAACTCAATTTATAATATATCTATCTCTGTCGGGCACGATGCCAAGTGAGACAGCGTGCTTTTCGGCCCCGGCCACCAGTGAGTTCGAGCCCGCGACTAGTTGAACCTTAACATTACGTGTTAAGGTAAACATTATTATTAAGTAAACAGTATTGTTATTGTATTTGTTCATCGAGTCCTCGAGCACATGTCTGATAAGCTCATATAAATTGAATAAACCTTAATATTACAGACAGAGGGTCCAAATTCGTTTGTTTTTAGGGTAGCTCAGATAATGTTGACAACAGATTGTACTAAAAGAACTTTTTTGTCCGTTTAGTTCAATTAAAATTCATACAGAAGATAAGAGTTCGTGGCTAAAAAATAGCAGCCGCACGGGCCGATTTTTAAGGTTAAGCCGTGCTTGCCGAGGTTTGTCCGTGGGTGGACCATAATTACATACCGAGTTTCCTCCGTGCCTCGGAAAGCACGATAATTCGTTGGTCCCGGCTGTCATTTGTAGATCTTTGATAGTCGTTACGAGTGGTCAGAAGCCAAAATTCTGACCTCCAGTCTTACCAAGGGGTATTGTATTACCCAGTTATTGGTTTGTGGAGTTCAGATAGGCTGTCGCTTCATATAAAATACTTGTACTCAGCTGCATCCTCCTAGACTGGAAGCCGACCCCAAGATAGTTTGGGAAAAGGCTATAGGCAGATGATGATGATGACAGCAGATAGGTACTAAATGGATTTTTTTCTCCGTTTCGTCCTACTAGTAGAACTGAACGGTAGAACTATACGGATACAATGACTTTTGCTACCTAAGCTTGTTTTAACATGTTCCTACAAAGCTCTTGACCGCTTCTATATCATGAGACAAATAAAAGTATTGTGAAATTTCTACCTTTGCGAGACCACTATCCAGTAACAATTTGATGTAAATCGATTGATTGCCACAGGATCCTCATTGTCCATTATAACAAGAAATCGTTCAACTGGTTTCCTGACATAAAAGAATCTTTATTGTTACTCATGCGATTAGTTTCTGTTGCTTTTAATAGTTTCTATAAAACTCGTTGCTATTTATTTTGAAAGCTATCATTGAACGGAAATTGAGGTTGTCTGCTGCCGTAGCGGTCTCGTGACACTTTCCCGAGGAAAGTTGCAGCGTCTGAACGAATATAAAGAAATATATATTTATGAGACTTCGATTTTAAGTTGTCATCGCGTCACTTTGACATTTAGTTTGCCTAGCATAATACTGAATCCCAGACTGATGAGTCACGAGCAATACGTATAAACTTAGCACTATTCAAAAGCGATTTTCTCGTGCAATAACGGTTTCTACTTTGAGTTATTTTTTATTTTTATTATTAGCTTGCTCTGTTCCACTGGTGGGCAAAGGCCTTCCCTCGCGGCTTTCGAATTTTTCTTAACATTTGCCTTCTACTTTGATATAATACAACAAAACACATTGAAACACATTTGATCAATTTTGATCCACTTATGTTGTCCAATCATGTTGGGCTGGCTCTTTCTTTTGCCAAAGAATTACATAACATAACATCATTTATTTCAGGATTCAATGGCCCATAGATAAATCAATACTTCCATACTAATTTTATAAATGCGAAAGTCACTCTGTTTGTTTGTATGTTTGTTACCTTTTCACGACTAAACGGCTGATCGAATCCTAATGAAATTTGGCAAGAAGATAGATTTCAACCTGGGGAAGGACATAGGCACTTATCATCACGCTACGACCAATAGGAGCGGAGCAGCAATGAAAAATGTTGCGAAAACGGGGAAAATGTGACGCAAACATAGTTGCGCGGGACAGCTAGTACCCTATAAACTAACATACATAAAGTAAATACAAAACTTCTGTTAATAAATTAGATTTAAAACTATGTTAGTAGCACTTCATTTGTTCACACTTCACTTGTGCGGGCTGACCAGTGCAACACCACGTCCTGTGGCCAAAAGTCTTCCTCCATCACGACAAATTCAACGTGGCAGTGCTGCCAGTCTTTTGGGCACGTTTCCGGATGACAGCGATGAAAGAGGAGTACTTTGACGCCCAAGGGTGCTATTGTTTATTTAGTAAGTTATTTTATTTTATATAAATCATAGTTTTCATGGAACACCCTGCGTTTTATTATAATAAGAAAAGAAATTAAAACAAACTGACAACAGTGGCAACGAATAATATGGTTTTATGTATAAATAAAACACTACAAGCGTGAAAACGTTTTAAAAAAAGACTTACGCACTTACGTCATCACGTGCTTACGTGACCCACTCTGGGTAGGAATCTAAAAATATATTTAAAGTTCATTCTGTGCGACCAAAGATTTATTCATAATTTCCCAACGGAAAAAGTTACTCAATTTATTTGTGCGCCGTCCGTTGTGTGGATATTGAGGTAATCTAAACGGTTAGTCGAGTTAAAAGTGGTGTAGGTGGAAGTTCAGAATAAGTTCTAAAATGGTCCTAGGGAATATTGCCCCATTTTAAAAGATATCAGCAACAGAGGCAGCGAAACTGGCTCGAGCAATCGGGCAAGTCGAAGCAAAGTAGTGCCTCGTTTTATCATGAGAACGAGCGAGGCCACTGTGTAAGCGCCGTAGACCTGAAGAATTGGGCGCTTGTTGTAGGGCCAGTGATCCTCAGCATTGTCCAGAGGCTAGGATGGCAGAAATCTTACTGATTGAAGATAGACGAAGACAGAGTAAATTAAACACACAAAGCTGATACGGGAGTAAATATCAACCTTCAGAGAATTTCTTTATCATAGAGACCAGGGTGTCTAACAAGATATTTTAGTAGGGTTTTAAAAATTGTGATAGGTGTTAATTTTTTGTCACCGCACTAGAAATGTAACCTTTACGTTACGTTTACGTATAATAAACAGACGAAAGTTTTAACTGAAACCGAAACTTCTTCTTTTCGTGTGGTTATTGCCTAAACTGGTGTCAAAGTTTTTATGCCGCCCATGGGCCACTGACTTGGTTTCAATTTCAACAAAAACTTCATTTAAGTCAAACCAAGTTTGATTCTCTGACACTCGTCCATCAAGAGACACTTCGAGGTTGAAAGAAATCGACGGTGTGGGACGAAGTTGGATTATTTCAACAAAACAAAACCTGTTGTTCCTCGATTGCGCTTTGTATTGGATTATGGACTGGACATTTAAGTGTACTTTCCATCCATTTCTTAAGTTGTATACAATTCACGGTTTATTAGGCAACGACGAGTCACAAGGCGAATTTTACCACCTGTATACGCTTTTCTACCATCTAAAACAGAAGCAAGCTATGAGATATTTTATCGAGAACTAATAAGATGTGATGAACTTTTTTAATCTTCATTTAGGCCCACTGTATGTGCTGGCCGATTTTGAAAGTCATAATGTAGTTTATTCCATTTCACCATTTCAAAATCACCAAAAAAAAACAAACACTTGGATTATCTGAAGATTATGGTTACTATTCTGATTTTGCATTAAGAATAAGATATTTCTTTGGTTTCAATTTTATTCCTTCAGTGAAAATACCTCAAACATTCGACAGATTGAAGGAAAAGTGTATAAAGCCCATGACTGTTTTCAGCATTCATATGTTATGTATATGGTAAATTTAATAAAAAAAGTAGGAATCCAACGACTGTTATAATTAAAAAACAGAGGCTTTGTTTGCCCCAAGTTTATGATCAATTAATTCAAATTTATGCCACGATCACAATATTCAATGCATGGCTCAGAAGATGGAACACACTTCTTAATAATTAACGATGTTATTATTCATAGCAAAAATCAACTATTTAGAAATTAGGAAAAATCCTTGTAGAGGTGACATCAAAACAACTACTTCAAAAGAAAAATAATTAAGATAATTTGCAAAAGCTTATATCGAGAAGTCAGGAAATGGACAATTCGACATAACAGTTTGTGCGTCGATGAGTCTTCCACCCCTGTATTATTTTTACGTCGCGTTTACCTCTAGAATTGTTTCAAGTGCGAGTTTCCCTCTACCTATCTCGCATTATTTACCAGCTCCTACTTATAACTTATCAGATTTAGTTATCTTGTAATGACCTAATAACACTTGTTCGTGACGATAATGTTATTAAAACGTTACAAACTATGAATTCATACTTATGTTTCCGATACTTACACAACCTCTCCTTATTAATAATAAAAGTGACAAGCGTTATAAAGATCCTCGAATACTATTATACACTTATCATTTATTCATTTGTCCTTGGGCCTCGAGAAATTAATGCCAATAAATATGTTTTCATACAAGCTACCGTGCATGCCTTCCATTTCTGGACCCGTCGTTCATCTCTGCCTCGCTACCGCCGGAACCCAGCCTCGTCGTGAACGCTTTGACACCGGCCGTGACGGTTGCAACGAGCTCGAGCGACAAGTTTTTCTCCCCGCCCACAACACCACCACCTGCTCGTAGAAGGGGGGACTCAGGCTGCCGGGACTTGACCCCTAGCCCTCGGGGTCCTAAACCGTCCTCTATAAGTTACCTACTTCTATTTAGTTTATTAAGTATTTTCAGTTATACCAACTCAGATTCAGATACACACATGTAATCATATAAATATATTTTTTTGTTAAATCCATTATTTGTGGCTTTAATGTGCTTGGGAAAGGTGTTAGTAATGAGCCTATACTAACTAATCAATACACATTCTATAAAATAAAGTTCCACACTGTGTCTGTCTGTTGGTCCGGAATTCTCTCCGGTACTTGTTACTGAAAGTCTTTTGCTGCAATTATCGCCATTTAATAAATGGGCTTTAGGTTTTCATGTTCAAATCCAATGTTTGTTCTTTTGTGGTTTAGATTCGTCTCGAAGCCGAATATGTTTTAGAACGAAGTTGAAAGCCCAGAAAATGACTAAATCTAATTTTGAATTATATTCTACTCACATTACATTCCTGGAAATATTGTAAAAAACTCAAAATGTAAATATCAAAAAACAATAAAATGTTGGGAAATCCCATAATGTAGATAATTGGGTTCATAAAAGCGTTATAAACCATAGTTCAAACATTTAAAACTAGGATACTCAGATTATTACAGTTGGACGGCACGGTTGGCGCAGTGGTTGAGCGATCGACTGCTGCGCTGCGTGTCGCGAGTTCGATCCCCGCAGGGAACAAATATTTGTATGGCCTACAGATAGTTGCTCCGGGTCTGGCTGTTTGTGTATGTGAGTTTAAATGTTTGTAAACGCACCCACGATACAGAAGAAATTCTTAGAGTGGGTTGCCCCACTCTAGGAATTTCTCCTGTATCGCGTTGCTCACGTTTTTTAAGAAAAATATAAATGTAATATCAGTGGTCAGTAATAATATAATATTAGTAATAAACATGTAAAGCCAGTGTTGGCAGCCGAGGGTTCGAACCCAGGCAGGCGCATTACTTTGTGTCATTTATTTCATCACCGCTGCCCTCAAAAACGGTGAAGGAAAACATCGTGAGGAAACATCAACATGTTGTGGAAATAAGACTCGCTATTAAATCTGATATTATATCGATTAGGACGACGAGCAGTGTTGCTGAGGTTATTACTCCGCATATAAGGAGTCGTCCTCCTTTCCCGTAGATCTGGTACCTATATCCAGGGGGGGTACTATGACGCTTAAAATATTATTGTTCCATTCTCATTCCAGAGTGAAAAAGAGACCGAGCTATACAAAGACGTCATGGTACGCCACCAGATCATGTTATAATAAATGAAACAACAATACAGATCATATATTATAATTTATTGGATCACAGAACTAAATTTCGTACAATGTAACTACTTGTTTTAAAGTTATTCAGTTTGAGCAACATCATTAACCACACCAATACCATAAAATTTTGTTTTGCATCAAGAAAGATTCTTTAGACTTTACAAATTCAACTTATCTTTTAGACATCTCATTAAATTAAACGACATTACACAACTTGCGTTCACATTGACACAACACTTTTTAGACGCTCAACATGTTCGAGTGTTTTTTTTAACTTTCAGCCTCAAACAATAGCAAACTATATTAGTTGTTGTTTTGCATCCTCGTCAAATTCAAGGAGATAACTATGCTAATGATTCTCGTCCCGAATCAATAATAAAATGGGTAGGTAATTTTTATTTTTATTTATTAAAATCGATAAGCGTGAACCACCCGTGATTTAAACGCGGCCCGTCTGATCCTCGCCCTATAACCGCGCTTTCATACATACAAACAATCTCAAACGTTTATTCGATAATTTCTTATTATCTAAACCACGCCGTTAAGGGGGTTATTCTGAAATACTGACAAACTTAAACAACCAAAAAAATCAGCGTTTATTATTAATTAACTAGGTACCGTAATTTTAATTGATTATGTATGTCTTTTGTGACATCCTCTGGAATTTTGACGAGGATGGAAAACAACACCTTGTATAATTATATTTAGAATCTGTTACGTCAGTTTTGTTAGGTTTTATTTAGTGGAAGCAAAGCACTGCAAACAGCACATTATGAAATTAATGTATTCATTAAAAGGAATACTCTGACTTATGATTATTCGAATGTGTCATCATTTGTTACGTCACTATCTATCACATAACCTGTCTACCAGTAGAAGTGAGTGTATATCTTGTTACATAATACTATTCTCAAAAGTGTAACGTTAGGCAGGCTAGTTTTGGTTGAAGCTCACTTTGCGAGCATTTAGTTGCAGAGATTTGTCAAAAGAGGCTTTTCAATAATTATCATCATCGTAATAAATACGATGGGGGGACGTCATTCCATTGATCGCCAAATACACATGTCCCATTGAAAAAGCTCTAAACTAAACATATTTATTTAACTAGGAGTAATCAAAACTTCTTCTGATAAACAGGTTACAATGAAATAGAAGGTGTGTTTAAAATGTAAAAACTTTGGTAGTTTCATTAACGAGCAAAAAGATACATCTATAAGGTATTAACTAGTTAAAGCTGTAAGGTACATAATAACCACTGAAATACTAATACATAGTATGATATTTCAAGAAACGGACGGTGTAATGTAAAGCTGCACAGTCGTTAACAGATATTCCCGAAACTTACTCTTCCAACCCCTCAGAAGAAACAGATGAACCTAATCATTGGTTGTCTTATTTGCGAAAGCATTTTATGGTTGAAAAAGTAAATTAAAAGAACAATACAGATGCCAAATAAGGAAGTATAAGTATTAATTTGATGACGGTGCTCTTTATAAGAATGCTTATTGATATATATTTGTATAATTAGTAGTTTTTATTCGCCTTATTTTCACAAAGAATCACTGTAATTTATTGTTATTAACTGTAAGTTTCTAATAAAATAAACTGAATACTTACTTATCATAAATTATCTGTGATCTAAAATCTCCGAAGGGCTAAGTTTATTAGTTGCTTTGAGTTTGATTTTTGGGTTTTTCAAACCATCGATTTATGCAACGGCCAACGTTTTGTATGAAGAGCAATCATTGTTTTTATTACGAAAACCCATTTCTTTTTAATCGCAATTCTTCCAGCAACTGGAAACTATTTCGATTATTCAGCAATAAATTTAATTCGATGTTAATATTCAGGCATTGTATATGATAAAGGGTTTAATAATTTATTGTCATAAATATTTGGTCGCATTAATTTTTGAACCTATAAAGTAGGAATTTATTTTTAGCACTAATTTTATGGGTAATTTGCAGTACAAAAGCTTGGTTATAGTTTTTGAAAATATGTTGTAGTAGTATTATATTTTAATGATGTTGGTAAAAATTGTTGACCAACATTAGACCAAAAGGTAGCCAGCCCGGATCGAGCCACTCAGCAGGTTGTTACAGAATAATTTAATTGATACGTCAACAATTCCAATTACTTCATTTCAATGGATAAAAAACAAAAACCTTAATGAACATATGATATGCGTGAAACATATCGACTCTAAAAATAGGTATAAAATATATAAAAATAAACAAGATAATATTATTAAATATCTGCAATACATTACACTGTCTGTAAATGAAGTTCTATTCGATGCAGGGTTGCAGGATAGATCCGCTTGATTGTATATTTACAATAGTGGTATACATGACATACTCGTGCACAACAACAAACCATTGCTCCAAGTTTAAGGGGTTTATAATAACTGTATATTTTATAAGTATATACATCACATTTTTGATATCTATCAACTAGGTATATTTGGATTTAAACATACGTATGAAATATTTAATGAGACTGACAGTTATTTTATGTTTAATTTGACAGATATGGTAGAAATACATTTGTCATAATAAAAGCGAATAAAAATTTAAAGCCTCGCATTTGGCACTAATCAAGTCCATATTTCCTATTTATTTATTTCAATCTTTTATACTGTACATTACACTCCCCTGTTGCAGTAAAAGAACCCAGACGAGTTACTAATCAAGTAAAAATGGCAACGGATGTTATACCTACATAACGTGATAACAATGTCTAGTTAATGTTTTTAATATTTTAAATCGCGTGTGCTTTTTGCAGGCTCGAACGTGCAAGACAAAAATATTAAAATTTAAAAATTGAGTGCCTACTTAAAATAATTCCTAAAGCCGAATGCGCAAGTGACGGTATGTGATGGTTGTTGCTTACAATATTTTAATAATCAGTATTAGTTTAGAATATTTACTTTCGACAGCCTTTGTTCTGTATGTATGATTTAATAATTCATTCACTACTATTATTAATTCGTCTGAACACGAACAGTCACTTGCCAGAACCTAGGTATCTCGTCCGAGAGGTCTCCGACAATATCAATAGTGATTAGTTCTTGCTGGTGCAACGAAAATAATTTTTCACCGTATTTCAGTTATAAGAAAGTGGGTAGATACTAATCTGGGAAACGTGATAATATATATTTTTATTATTGAATATTTTATTTGATACCTATCTCATAATAAATTATCATCATCACCTTAGTTGTCTAGATTGATTTTACTCACACAGTATAATTTCTTTAATTATGCTAGATTTTATTTAAATGTGATTTAGAATTTGGTTTCGCGGAAGAGGTTTGCGGGCAACGTGAGCCTGAGTTCATAATTTCCATTTGACGCACTATGGTATGAAAGCCTAAAACGTCTGAATCGTGTATGGTGTTCGTCAAAAAGTTAGGTAACTTGTGTCTCTATGGCTCGCTTCGCCCGCTCCCCCGTACGCTAAGCTACGCTACTTACTTACTAACTAGGTGCAATATAATGCGAATTTCACATCTTACATTTTTTTTTCATAATCATGTACATTTAATCCATAGTTCATTTTGAAGGTCGACTAATAGTTAATCATTATAGATACATTTTATCATTTTTGGCATTTTAACTACTAATTACAACGTAACATTCTTATTTATAAATATATTTTTAGAACAGAATCTTTTTGTCACTATCATGATAATAAAACTGTTTTTTTTTTTTTTATAATGTTACTTTTTGTTTATGCATTATCTAGAAACAAAATAATACAGATACATACTCAAGGGAATTTGATGGCTGTCATGTTCAATATGAGGAACAAAAATAAAATTGACTCAGTCTTTATACAATTGTTAGGATTAATTGTATTACTAAATAAATTTTAACATTTTTAGAACACAAATAAATCTTCTAAATTATACAATTTATAAACGCTAGTCTAATGCACAGTCTGAGTATGTGGGTATAAAATAGGAGGCAAATTATATTCACTTTCAATATTACTACCTAGCCTATTTATTACGATTCCTAGTCAAATCAACTATTTGCACTCCCTTATATATAAATAGTGTCTTTGAAAAACGTTGAGCAAATTCAGAAATAAATAATTAGGGATCACTCTAACAAGAAATGACTTGTAGCTCAAATCTTAAAATACTCCAAAATGATATAGTAAATTTCTAAAAAATTGGAGTCACAAGGAAGTATCGTATAGGTAGGTAATGAAACACGTTATAAAATGTTTCCTCAATTAAATTTGAACACATAAGTATAAATCATTTGAATAAAATATCTACAAGCTTTTATGATTACGGATACAACGAAGAATAGGGGATGATCACAAATTTTTTTCTTTGTCTGTCGGGTAGATAATTGAAAAGTATTGGACACGTATTTTTTCTTTTTCCACGTGGTCCTAAAATTACGGAGATATATTGAGTAATTTTTATACCTACTTGTGACGTAGTGAGCCCCCACTCTCCAACTTTAATGAGTTTTAACTAATTATTTTTTTTGATATTTTGATAAAACAAAAAATACGTGTCTAATATTTTTGTATTACCTGTCTGACGGACAAAATAGAATGTCGTTTTCTTTACCCAGTCTTCACCCCTATTGTATACGTTTTAGGCCCTGATTCACCATGGCTGATTACCTATTACTCACCGAATAAACTAAACAGAATTTGTATGCAATTATCGACCGAGTACTTTTGAGTTATACGGGAACTTTCTCGGTGACGGTGAATCAGGAGCGTAGTCTAAGTTTATATAAATGTTCAATTAATTGTGAGATCAAAACTTAGAATAGTCACAGCGCTAATAACGGTATAGGGGAGGTAAAGGGGAGGGTCTGTATTTATGCTTTCACGGTTGCACAACGACACGCTTTGCCTACGCTCTGCATGGTAGTATAGATGCAGGCCTACCTTACTGCCTCCCTCAGAGGTGGTAGGGTGGCGGGGTCTTGAGGGGGAGCGCCACGGTCGTGTAGATCCTCAAGGCAAGTCTGGGGGATTCACCTTCACGAGGTTGCCACCCTGTTCTTGGTCTAATTCCATAAGAAATAGACGCAACAAAAACCCCCGGGCGCTTTTTCGTACTCTTTTCCGAAAGCCAAAATCCCAGGCCTATGGAAATCCCTTACCCCACTCCCATGATCCCACGCCCAGACCCTCCCTCCTTTTCCCCCGTTTCCTTTCGGTCCCTGAGGACGGGCAACCTCAAATCCAAAAAAGCCCACCCCAAAATCCAAAATGCAGAGTGGAAAAAATAATATTCCCCAGGTGGGTCCCGGCGATGCCGGGGAATCCCACACCGATTCGTCGGTCTGCTCCCACCGTAATCTGGGGGGGGGCACCAATCTGCCAAGTAGTGCCGCGCCTTCTGCGCGGCTGGCCTTAGCGCCAACAACACCGGCTGCGGATCACGCGCCCACACACACTGAAATGGCTGCGACTTCTGCGCCGACTGACACGAAAACGACTGCGACACCTTCCACAAGTGCCTGGCAACAGAGCATTGTAAGGAAAAGTGTGACGAACAACCCTGACAACGACACTAATAATGCCAGAATCTCCAGCCTTAACAGCGAACTCCGCGCGCTGGCACTCCAGCGCGAGAAGATCGAGGTAAGGTTGAGAGACATAGGCTCTCTCGGGACGGGAAAGGAAGCGGAATCTGGTGGTTCTGGTTTTATCTCTGTGGACGAAGTACGCATGCTGAAAACCAAGCGCGGAAAGATCCGGAACAGAGAAAGAGAACTCAACAACCGTTTGCGCAGAACCCGCGAAGGCAATAGCCAGCGCGAAGCGCAAGCGGTTAGTTGTAAGGGAGTACGCGACCAGCTACAAATACGCGAAGGGGTAACCCAGCGCGAAGAGCAGCCGGACGCGGAAACGAGCGGGCAGGGAACAGTACGCGAAGGGGAAACCCAGCGCGAGAAGTCACTGCCCGTACCAGGACCATCCGGAGGAAACAACCAGAACCGCATCGAGGTGACCCAGGACCGACTACGCACGAGACAGAAACGAGGCAAGCGGGCTGGGTCCTCGCGCGGGGTGACCTTGGCACATAAAAGTTCGCTAGGCCCCACAGAACCACAGCCCGGTCCAAGTGGCCGGGCAGCGGCAAAGAGGGACCGACCGGACGACACGGCCTCGCCGAGTATGCTCCAGGGGGACACTAAGCGCCTGAGAACCCAGACTGCTCAAGGGGAGCAGAGAACCTACGCGCGAGCCACACGGGATATTCCTGCGAGACTTGCCGTAGCGATCTGCCTCTCGCCTCCATCCAGAGATATGACAACTGACGAGGCGGAGCATATCAAGCTAAGCCTGGAGGACCTGATCATGGACACGTGTGCCGACCCCTCCCAAACCATCATCCCATCCTTCCGAGGGTACCCCAGGGTAGCAGACGGCACGGTACACGTGTGGTGTGAGGATGAAAATGCCCTGACTTGGCTGACCCAGAACGTGCCCAGACTAAAACTACCGAACACAGACGCGACAATGACTGTCATGAAACAGTCTGACGTACCGACCCGGATCCGAGCAGCGCTCTTTGTACCCAGGTATAATGGGGACATAGCGCGGCTGCAAACTATCCTGACCCGCCAAAATCCCTGGTACACCGTCGGTAGGTGGTCTTTGTACAGGGCGACATCGGTCGGTGGCGATAACCACGGGACTTATTTGACCCTGGGAATCCCACCGGAAGAAGTCGAAAAGGTCTTGGGGAGGGAGCGGCGGGTGTCGTACCTACTTGGGTCGATATACGTGCGCTTTTTCCCCAACACCCATCCCTCCGACACCCCGACGGTCACTGAACCGACAATACCGGCACCGACAGCACTTGACGTGACAATGACTCAGCTAGAGGAGGAAATGGCCAAAACGGCGATGGCTGACGCCGACGCTATGTGCATGCCAACCTCACCGTCAAAATGGACGGAGCAGCTGCTCTCGTCGTCACCAGCACTGAGCGAGGACCGGCACGGACTGACGGACGGGGGAGAGTTATCCGATGCATCCGTCTCCTCCTAACTCCACCCCACTACCCCCCACATCCCGACCCCTAAACATCATCCAGACAAACCTCCAGCACAGCCAGACGGCTACCGCCTGCCTACGCAGGGCACTGGAGATGGAACCCCGGACTATCGCACTCATACAAGAGCCGTGGATCCGCAATAACAGAATATGCGGCCTCGGTAACATTGGAGGTAAGCTGATCCTCGACACCCAAGGCACAAATAAACCACGAACCTGTGCCTATATACCCAAAGATATACCTACCACCACACTCACGCAATTATGTTCCAGAGACCAAACAGCCGTCAGGCTCAAAACCGACGGCGACGCACCCGATATCGTCCTAGCCTCGATATACATGCCAGGCGAGGATGCTGACTGCCCACCGAAAGAGATGGCCGACCTGGTAAGGTACTGTGAAGAAGCCAACCTGGACCTGGTCATCTGCACGGACTCTAACGCCCATCACCCACTTTGGGGTTCCAACAAAGCCAACACTAGAGGTGAGGTACTATGCACATATCTGTTTTCCACTAACCTTAATATCGCAAACCGCGGCTCGGAACCCACTTGGGTCACATCTCGCGGACAAACGATTATTGATCTAACGCTGGCGTCGGATAACGCGACAAAACTTATCACTAATTGGCACGTATCCAACGAGCCTTCCTGCTCTGATCATAGAAGGATTCGCTTCTCACTAGTGGCCACTATAGATAGACCCGGACCCAGGCGTAACCCACGCCGCACCAATGTACCAGGCTACAAGCGGCTGCTGGCCTCCCTACTAGCACAGCACCAAACGCCACAAATCCTAATGGACCCCAAACAACTAGAAGACACCATAACAAAACTATCAGAATCGATAATCGAAGCCTACCACGCCTGTTGCAAGCTCAGAGATCCAAACACCAAGAAGAAGGGTAACTCCTGGTGGAATGCGGAACTTAGTGAGCTCAGGCAAACCATGCGCAAACAATTCAACAGAGCTAAAAACTCCAGACTACCAGAAGATTGGGACTCATACAAGAAAACACAATGCACCTTCAAGAAACAAGTCAGGTATGCCAGTAGGGCAGCCTGGCGGAAATTCTGTGAAGAAATTGAAACAAACAGCGAAGCCGCGCGTGTAAGGAAGATCCTATCTACTGATCAGGACCGCACCCTCGGCTCGCTGAAAACCTCAGACAACACCTACACCAAGTCGGACCACGAAACTAGCAAAGTCCTTCTGGAAACCCACTTCCCAGACTGCAATCTATCTGAAGACAGAACCTGGGCGAGTGAACCAAGGCACATACCAAATGACCAAGACTGGGCCAGAGCCCACACCATAGTGACTACAGAGAAAATAAAATGGGCAATAAAGACTTTCAAACCATACAAATCCGCAGGCTTAGATGAAATCTTCCCGGCCCTGCTACAATGGGGAGTAGACGTCCTAACGCCATGGCTGACAGCCATCTTCCAAGCCTGCATAGCACAGAAATACATACCACTCACATGGCGGGAGGTGAAAGTCATTTTCATCCCCAAACCAGGCAAACCCGATTATACACAACCCAAGGCGTACAGACCAATAAGCCTGACATCCTTCCTACTGAAAACTCTCGAGAGACTCTGTGATCGGCATATTCGGGACGGACCTCTTCGGGAGCGGCCACTTCACAAACAACAACACGCGTACTCCACAGGGAAATCAACAGAATCTGCACTGCATAGTGTGATCTCCAAGATCGAATGTGCAGTGGACCACAAATGCTCTTCACTAGCTGTCTTCATTGATATAGAAGGCGCTTTTGACAAAACCATCTTCCATAGCATCAGCACAGCCCTCGAGGAACACGGTGTGGACTCGACCCTGCGGGGATGGATCACAAACATGCTCCGACTAAGGGCCGTACAAGTTACGGTAAATGACACAACTAGAGCCATGGTAGCGAAGGGCTGCCCCCAAGGTGGTGTCCTTTCACCGCTACTGTGGAACCTTGTAGTAGACAGCCTCATCAAGCGTCTAAATAGCAGAGGCTACTACACGGTGGGCTACGCTGACGATCTGACCATAATAATAAATGGAACACACGAAAATACGCTATGCAACCTTATGCGCCAAGCCTTGAGGATAGTAGAAGACTGGTGCAAGGAACATAAGTTAGCAGTGAACCCTACCAAAACCGAACTCGTCCTCTTCACAAAGAAAAGGAAGCTGCCAACTTTACAGCTACCAAGCTTCTTTGGAACCACACTAAGCCTGTCGACTGAAACCAAATACCTGGGTATCTTTTTGGACAAACAGCTGAACTGGGCGAAACACACTGATTACATCACCACAAAAGCTAGTATAGCCTTATGGCAATGCAAAAGACTACTCGGGAGGAATTGGGGCATTAGCCCCAAAATCACCTACTGGCTATACACCACAGTTATCCGACCAATCATCACATACGGCTCTTTAGTTTGGTGGCCCAGGACCAATCTTAGTACGACACAAAAGGATCTCGAGAAACTACAAAGATTTGCCTGCGTAGCAATCACCGGCAGTATGAGAACTTCTCCCACTGCCGCCTTACAGGCGATGCTGGGGCTTCCACCTCTACACCTTGTCGTAAGAGAGGAGGCAGCCAAAGCGACTTTCAGACTCGAAGCATCCGGCACTTTAAGCAATGACTCCAGAATCAAACACACACGCATCAGAGTAGATGCCATAAAAGAACAGCCTATGATGGCATCACCCATCGACAGAACCCTGAAAACCCACTGCTTCCAAAAACATTACAACGTCGTACTCACAGCGGAGTCGTGTGACTACTCAGGCACAAAAGAGCTAAGAATCTACACTGATGGATCAAAAACCGATGACGGGACAGGTGTCGGAGTGTTCTCCGACGACCTAAATATAAAAATATCCAAACCACTTGGAATGCTCAACTCTGTTTACCAAGCGGAGTGTGTAGGTATTATCCAAGCGGCACACGCTATAGAGGTCAGAGAGGTCACGTATACCAACATTCGTATACTTTCTGACAGTGCCTCGGTTCTCCAATCCCTAAACAGTAATCAGATCACGTCGAAACTGATACTAGAATGCCATAACGCCCTAGAACGAATCACGGTACTAAGCCACAACACGGTAACACTACAATGGATCAAAGGTCACAGTGGATCCCTGGGGAACGATGCGGCGGATGAACTCGCCAGAAGAGGATCTAGCACAAAACCCTATGGACCCGAGCCCATTGTGCCCGTTCCTTTCAAGCAGCTAAGAAACTGGTTAAAGGATCACACTCGAACACAAGCGGAAAAATGGTGGACCTCGACACCCGGATGTAGGCAGGCCAAGGAAGCCATGCCATCCCTTGATACAAAGCTGACCAGGCGCCTTCTGCGTCTGGACAGGGATGGACTGCGCCTGGTGTCGGGGACCATCACTGGACACTGTTCACTGAATAAACACTTTTACACTCTAGGAATCACTGATACTCCCCTGTGCAGAGCATGCATGAATGCGGAGGAAACGGTGGCGCATGTGCTGCTTGACTGCACCGGTGTCACTAAGATTCGCAAGGCAACCCTGGGAACACCAGGATCCCTCGCGGATACCCTGAGAAGACCGGGAAGTCTAATCTGCTTCTGGAGGGAGGTGGGCTGGTTGGAATAACGGCCACTATGGCTCACGCACAATGGTCCACTTAAGGGACTAAGTGCGGAAACCAGAAACCCCATGAAGATGAAGAGATGAATGAAACGGTATTCTATAAACTCTCTTCATTACCTTTTACCTCATTCATTCTTATCGATTACTTTACCTACTTACTAAATATCATTTAAGACGCACATAAGGTATAACAGTAATTATAACCTTTTTACCCGCATATTACTTATACAGACCGAGGAGTAATAACTCAAGATTGAAATAACCAATCTTAATACTTAGAACATATCATGACTTGTCACGTTTCAGATCTAATACATTAGGTACATTCAAGTGTTACATGTAATTTTTTTAAACTACGTAGAAAAAGTGTTCTGTGCACTAGATTTAATTTGAAGTGTATTTACCGGTGTATACATGTTAAATTGAAACAAATAACATTTTTTAAACTATTCAATTGTGTATCCTAATCGTATAAATATAGTATTATTTATAATTATTTACATCTTGTCCTATAAAAGACTTATGATCATAATTTATGGGTAGCAAGCCCTGTTTTTTTTAAAGAATATCCGGTGGCAATTGTGGGCACTATGATCGTCTAGAAAAATAAGTATACAAGGTGTGATATTGAACCATAAACTACTTGTAAGTAACTATCGGTCTTGCTGGTTAGAATGTTTTAATCTTTTTTCTTATGATTGGATAGTTTTCGTTCGAATACATTGATTGATTTTTAAAAAAAAATTCTTTCTACGTCAGGTATCAAGCTCTTGATAACTGATATTCTAGTTAGTTACTCTGATGTTTGATTAACATTAAACTGCATAATGTTATACTGTGAAGTAAAGACAGACATCGTTTAAAGTTAGATAAAGCGCGTAGCACTTGAATTAGTATTTTGTATAGACACTTGGATTTTCTTAGACGGAAACCGCTATGTACCTGCGCAGTTTTTTGATGTATACATTCACATTATTTCAAGACTAATAGTTATCTATTGAAGATATAACATTTTGTCTCTTAGACAGATTGACTTATATTTTGAACTTTATATTATCTCTATTTTCTAAAGAATTCAATATTACCAGTGTCAATATACACGACACATAATTATCGATTACAATCATAGTGATCTTTACTGTTATATTTATTAGTTTAAAGAACGCTAATAGTTAACCGAGCGTTTCTAGGATTCAAAAGCACTTTACCGAAACTTGATGGATGGTTGACCATTAGCACCCTAAGTTTGAACAAGTCCGGTAGGTACAGTTTATTACAGAGAAATTAGTTTTCTTCGCCTAGTAGTACCAAGTCATCAGCCACGACGTCTGACACGTGAAGGTAAATGATCCAGTACATTAGGTTAAAGCAAACGAAGCAGACGGGGAACACGATGCGCGAGTACTTGTCGATGTCCGAAGGCGTCGTGCCGAGCAGTTTGTTGATGCCCTGTAAGCATCATTCACCTTGACTTTGATTATTATTGTTTCAATCAAGTAATTTTCACCATTTCGCTGCAGTTATACGCCACAATCGCAATGCATGCAAAAATACTATGCGTGTATAAATCGCTTCGCAATGACATAAAACAATCGCTATCTTAAGAATATTTTTAAGTACTAACTGATTGTACCTTGGAAGCATGAATCAGATGCGGAGGCGGTCCAGCCTCTTCGTCGGGTTGTGGGGCTGGTCCAGAAGCTGTGCCCCGAGCTCCATTGATAGTGTTTTCCAAGGTGCCACCTTTTGAATACGCTTTAGGGTCGTGAACTTTGTATCGAACCTCCTGTAAAAATTGTATGAAATTATTTTTAGTCTGTTTTTATAAAAAAAAAGGAGTTTGAGATGGATTTTTAACCAATTTCAATAAAAAGAACGCCATCAATTCGGCCCGTATGTATTTAATATTGTCAATTCCGCACAGTTTTTGTACATTTTAGTCTATATGTATATACCAGCTTCTTATCATGTGTGTTCACGCATATATCTCAAAAAGTGTAAGTCGAATCCGAATTATCTATTTTTTTTTGTTTTAGTTTGAATCACTAGGACACGTGTAGTTGGCTTAACAGTTATATTTGTTAGGTGTCATAACTCCGTCATTTAAGAGATAATAAATATATATACAGGGTGTTTGATGCATCGTTTGCCAAATCGAATAGGCCGAAAGGAGAGGTCATTTGATATATTCCCAGTCGCCCCCGCGGGGATTGCCACCGGAGGCAAATGGGAATAAAAATTCCCAGTCGCCACCGGCGGTAACTGGGAAGTCATTGCCCCCACTTTAGTTTCGCTGTACATTGCTTTCTCCATCGTAGAGAATAAAAGGATGAGTTAACTTATCCCAAACCTGCCTCTAATCTCTAAAAAAAGACAATGGAAATGAAATATTTTTTTATTTTGATTTCGATATGAATAAATTTGTTAAAATTAAACATTTAAACTGGTATTTTGTATCGCAGATAATCAGACACGTGTGTTTAGAATAATTTTATAAGAAAACTAATTAAAAATATTATAACAAAACACCGTTAAATCACAGATATATTAAGACTTTTATTTAGTTACGTTTTACGTTACTCATATTGTGTAGTGTATTCTGTCCCAGTTATCCTTTTGTCCTTGAAATACTTTACCGAGATAAAAAAACGATATGGACTCTAATGGAAACGACATAAAGTCTAAATGAGCATGCATGATGTTACATAAAAATGGGTTCAGCGATAAGAAAAACAATGGATATTCATCCTCTCAACTAACAAAGCTACTTGGGGTCAAATAAATAAGAACTTTAAGAAAACGACATAAAGTGTAATTTAGCATGTATGGCGTAATTTTATTTATGATACTTGTTGCTTTGTGTTTCAAAAGCAAAATAAGTCGTATTTGCATTAGTGTTGTCTTAAATCATGTCAGAACAAGGCGCATCTTCTAGTTCCGGTCAAAGTGACCTAGTGTATATAAAAAGACGGCATGGAACAATAATTTTACGTGCGGGTCACCAATATTGTTTAAAGAGAAAAAACAAAAATGGCTCGGAGACGTGGGAGTGCACTAACAGAAAGAAAAATTGCAAGGGACTTATAAAAATAGCAGTAAGTAAAGTTTATTTTTAAAATATGGGTAGTTTTTTACCAATGCTGCCATTTTATTTATTCTTCCCAGAGGGCATCATCGGCAATACCAAATTCGTTTACTATATTGTAATATATTTATGTATTAATTGTGTGTCTACTTCTTTTGTGATTTTAGACTTTTCCATATTATGAACTATTTTGTAGTCTATATAAATAAATATATTTTGATTTAACATTCTTAACGACTCGTTTAACGTAATGTTCAAGAGCGTCGTTCTAAACATAAGGATTACAGGTTCAATTTCCGCACTAATACTGGTGTTAACAAAACTGTATTTGTGTTGGTGAACGCTTGTTGGTTGAACCTTTGTTGTATCTGGTTACCATAACACCAGTGATACAGCTTACTGATCGTGTATTGTCTCAGATTTATGTTTATTCTCTACAAGGAAGAAAGCAATGTACAGCAAAACTGAAATGGGGGCAATGACTTCCCAGTTACCACCGGTGGCGACTGGGAATTTTTATTCCCATTTGCCTCCGGTGGCAATCCCCGCGGGGGCGACTGGGAATATATCGGTCATTTACTATCTCTTCACGCCCTTTAACTCATTCCTTGCCACACCGGTTTTTTATAACAACTTTTTAATTTAAATTTTCCAAAATTCAACATTTTAGGTCAAATAAAAAATAAAAATTTGTTTAGACTTAAAATTTCGATTTAATTTTGTTGTGTGTAATCATACACTGTTGTAGAATCATACAACAGTGTATGATTCTATAAAATTCAAAATTACTTGCTAGTAACAATTACTTTCTTTTTTAATAGCTCGTAAAGTTTTTGTAAAAGAAAAATAAACTTAAAACTCAACTTTAAATGGCTATAAAAAAAAAAAACTAAAATCGATCGGGGTCTTCGAATACTTTTAAAAAGTTCTCTAGTCTGTCCTCTTTTCAACGGTGTGCAATATGACCAAAAAAACTTTTAATTCCTTTTCATTTTTAACTAAATGTGTAATCGAGACACTAGGCTGAGATTCGACATTACAGTTAGAACAGTAGTTTTAGTATAAATAACATGCCTCAAGTAAGTAGACAGCTAGTGCGTAGTGCCCTATCTCTTTCTTAAAGAGGGTACCAACTTTATAAGAATTTGAAACAAAAAAAAAAACCATTAATTCGGAAATCACAAATCTTGTTCGAGTTGCCCGCCAATGTTGTGAATGCACGCGCGGTATCTTCGTCTTATCTCGACTGTAGTGTTGTGCGTAAACGTATTTCTGCTTTGATAGTCACGAAATCCACATCAATGCGTTGGACTAAATCGGCCTATTCGATTTGGCAAACGATGCACCAAACACCCTGTATATACATATATGTGAAAGCTGGAAAAAAAATTGTCATCAAAGTAAACAAATTAGCGAATTAATTTGCAAAATCAATTTTTTGCTCTTACCGATGATCTGCTTGGTGGTGGCGGCCTTGTCAGAGTACTTGTTCTTGGCGGAGGCAAAGGCTCAGATGTCCCCGGTGGACCGTCTATTTGCATTTTCTTTTCAGCCGCCATTTTTTGAACAGCAGTGAATCTTTGTTTCCTCATCTGTATCCTTTTAGCCATGTAGCCAACTGTAGCATATTCTGCAACGAAATATTAACGGTACAGTGAATTCTTATATTGCATTCCAGTAGAAGTATCGCCGAGCAAAATTCACGTGTACGGCGCAGCAAATTACGAATGTGAAAAGTCAAAATCACTCTATTAAGTATATCAAGAAACTTAAAATCAATATTTTTTGTGTTTTTAAGTTCTTAGCTAAGTATTATATTGGAAAAAATACTGCTCCCAGTTATTAAATTGTTTTTATCATATCTATATTTTTTATCATATAGCATCTTTTCACATATTTTTACCTAGAAGACTGGCGAAGACCATGACGAAACAGGTTCCCAGGTAGACATCAATGGACTTGACGTATGATATCTTGGGTAGAGCAGCATTAGTAGATGACATGAGCGTTGTCATCGTCAATACAGTTGTGACACCTAGTGACACCCTGGCAGGTGTCGCATTTCGGTTCAACCAAAATGACACCCAAGATATTATGACAATTAGGCCAGATGGAATGTATATCTGAATTAAATAGTATCCCATCGAACGCACGAATTGAATTTCACATGCCAGTCGCGAGTAATTTCCTGCAATAAAAGTTCAAATTGTAACAACCAATTTAATGTATGACAAAAATGGTGATCGTAGAAATATACAAATTAATTTATTTAATCGAAGTCGAAAATCGATTTTGCCTTACCAGGTCACCAAAGGAAAGTCACTAAAAATGTTCTGGCGGAAGCGAATGCATGCATGTGTCTAATTCTGATAGATGAAGTAAACAAACAGCGCCAACGATCGGTATTCGTTAGATTGTTGTATGTTTCATCGGTGCTGTATACCTGTCGTAAGAGAAATCTCCATGGCTCGCTGCCGATGGCCCAGCACCTTGAATTGCGGCAGGGACACCTCGCTCGAAACGCCCACAGAGTTGGGCCCCTCGTTCCACTTGTATCGGATGTCCCGCATGGTGTAGCCGACTGTACCATGCAGAGATATGGAACGATAAAATAAGCACCCATTGCACTGGGGGTTTCGTAATAATTGTATAAGGTGGATGAATTTAAGGCTACCGGTCTACCGAGGGTGAGAAATGTTACGATAACTGTCTTCGCTTCGATCGTGGTGCAAGTTCTTAAGCGTTTAAGATACTTTAGTTAGATTTTATCTACGAAACATGAAAGCATCATGAGTCTGCACCTCAAGTACGTAATACAATTCTTTTTATATTATGAAGGTAGGTACGTCATTTGTTTCATAAAGCAAAAGCCTTAAATTTTATTTCTCTCTGGGTTGTTGTAAGTATTGTAACCCAAGTATAGTGTAGTGTGTAGGTCGCCTAACCTTATATTTGTAACTGCACACACTAACTAATGGCACATTACACGAATCGTAGAATGTAATAGTTCTCTTTTATTTTGCCTACATCACTCCAATACAAGGCGACCCTTAGCCAGCAATTAAAATTTGCAATTTGAAAAAAGAAAGTGTCTGTAGATGCCGAATACATGAAGATTTGTATTGATAGAAAATAAGAAGAATTTATATTTTTAAGATAAAAAAATATGAAGAAAACTATTTCAAAAGAAATAAAGTTTGAAGAAAGAGAAGATTGGTTTTAAAGTAAAGAAGAATCAGGAGTCTGAAAACTATTACAGTAGAATTTACTGAAGAAGTGAAAATATTAGAAGAAGACAGAAAAAGAGTGTTGCTGCCGGGTGCCGGAAGAATGCTCAAGCCTTATGATGAGAATGCAGGGCCCCGGGAGATAAATTATACGGGACCGATGTGGGAGTAGGTTCGAGTCCAATGCTGAGGAGTCATTTCATTCACGCCACATCAGACGTCATGACCTACATACGGTCGGTAAATAAGTACTTACTGCAATGTAAGTTTTTGAAAGGCAAACATTATATTTTGTACTACGATATTTTAAATGTTATTGTATGGTCATGCTGTATTACTTTGTACTTTATTTAAGGGATTAGGTATGTCCCAACAGTTGCAAGATTTGCACGCTAAGTTAAAATACTTAAGAGAATATTTAGTGAAACTTGGTCCAGATTCGCGTAGACAAGATATAGCTTTTAAGAAACTAGTAGAATCTGAAATAGAATATGAAGAATTGCATTGTATTCTGACTCAGTTGAATCAAGTATTAAAATATCGCAGGTTAAGCCGATGGTTTTCCAAACATTAATTCAAGAGATACAGTCAAATTCAGCCGTAGCTTTACAGACACAATAATATAGTCTATGTTCCGATAACCTTTCATACTTATACATAAGCTATCTCCACTATCAATCAGTAAATTAAGATCATCCTTACAATTTATAAGTTGACAATTAATTACACAATAATTACTATAGCTAAAAATGGAATGAGTGTACGGTTAAGATACGAAAAATCTCTACAGTTTCACGACTATTTGCGTGATAGTTGCGCAAGTTTCTTGGACATTGGACTTTTGCGCATTAATGCTGAACACGCTGACGCTGCTCCAGATCCGCGAGAATTCTGACGTTGACCGCGTGTGTTTTTACCTTGATTAACACTATATGAAGTTCTTTGACCTGTGCTATTTCGTTATTATTTCTATAATTATGTTATTAGTTTTATTATTTCCTTTATTTATTTTTTCAAATAATATTTTTTTATATTTTAATTATTTTTACACAATGATATAAAAAGAAAACAATAAAATCTATAATAGTACATTATGGTACTAGTGTGTAATGTTGGTGATTACCGCTGAGGCGCCATTGAGACCCGAGACGTTAGGTGAGGGTCTTAAGAGAGCCGAGGACGGTAATCACCAATACACACGTGTATCATACGACGTTTTTCAACACACTTGTGAATAAAATAATAATAAACACTCATTTTATTTAGTAGATAATAGATATTTTTCCTTGGAGTTTTCAGGTAGTAAACTTTCCATAACTTTAAGGGCTGCACATATCGGGTTTATATCGGGCGGTATACAACATAAATCATTTTCTTCATTACTAGGTACTAGTTACTTGTAGACATTTTAATAAATAAATAACTATAATTTCAACAGTGAAAACGAGTTTTGAAAAATGATTCGCTATGGTGGGAAAAATTAATCAGTTTTCCTATGCGCGCGCATTGCGATCAGCCACAAACTAAAGGGATGAGGATTTTTTTTATTTTCCGCGCATAGCGTTTGCGCTTATTGTGCCACGTACAAAATGGGGAATTTAAAGTTTTCTTTTATTACAGAGAAAACAAAAGTTATATTTGAGTGAAAGTTTTATTTATTAAACACGAACGAGTTAAAATTATCTATTTAAATAAGAAGTTGCATGAAATGAGTAAGCAATAGATTGAACACGATTTTTTTTTTCGATTTCTTTTTTTTTAATAAAAACTTTTTTAAGAACATAGCACTTCAACCAATAAAATTTAAAAAAAAAAAAACAGAACTCACTAGTGAGTTATAGCAATGAGAAAGTCACAGTTTGATTATGGGTGTCATTCTTTGCTAATTGCGGTGACCATAAAGACACTTTATGAGCAAGTGTGTTGAAAAAAATAGTACCCCATCGGCATCAAACGAACAGAGTCCGGGCTACCGGTGCTCAGGGCTCTTGAGAGAAGAACCTCCTAACTACTGCCATGTCTATTTTTGCCGTTTACTTTTATATTTATTACCCTTTATTTATTTCTATATTTTTTATACATTTTTAAATAAGTATTCATTAAAAAAATATATATCATTGTTTTAAAACTAGGTATTTCCTCGGCCTCGAGAACCTCTGAAGGTTCTACGTTTAGTACGCATAACCTGTTGTTGGACAGACATGGACTGCTCGTCTACCGCAGCTCTAATGACTTTTGCCGAACCATCGCTGAACTGTTTAATTGCAATCATCTCATTGAGAGGACGCAAAACCTCGTAGGCATTACGCTTTTCTTTTGCCTGAGTAATCGAGAGGTTCACGAATAACTCCTCACTCTCTATCGTATTTTTCAGTACTTCTATGACCTTGAGAACTTCTAAACAATTGGGTCTGTAAAGCGTGTTTGGAAAACCTCACAAGAGTATTTGCTTAACCTGCGATCTTTACTTCTTGATTCAATTGAGTCAGAATACAATTCAATTTCCTATATTCTTTTTCAGCTTCCACCAGTTTTTAAAAGCTAAATCTTGTCCACGACTATCTGGATCAACTTTCACTAAATATTCTCTTAAGTATTTTAATTTAGCATGCGTATATTTAGGTGTATCCAACTCACAACTTTCGATTTCAATATTGCATAATTGACGGTCCATCGGAAAATACTGCAAATCCATCGGACAAGAAGCGGTGATAGTCAGTCTGTGAACAAGTGCAACCTGTTTAAAAAAAATATTTTTCATATTTGTAGAAGTGCGATATAAATATTTTCACAAAAACTAGCTATCTATTCTTAGGGTTAGCTCAAACCGAGACGTGCCGAAACGTGACGAGTCATACACTTTTTAAGGATAGTGTTACAACACAGAATTTTAGACACTAGACAAAAAAGTAAACACAAAATATTTCTATTTTTGAATTTGAATACGCCTAGTGGCGTCTCACTGCATCTCTAAATGTGTAACGTAATTCTAAAGCGGCAATTTTAGGCCCTCGCGCCTCGGTCTCTTGCAAGAAAGTCGTGTCGTGTCGCGTCTCGATGTGAACTGGCCCTTATAAAACAAGAAGGAAATACATCTATGAGTAACTACATAATTATTATACCATAAATTACAATAGGTACAAGGTGTAATCAGACCCTAAATTACGAAACCGTTAACCAAGCATTCTGTACATCAAACTAAGTTTACGCAAAAGTTATTGCCGCGAAAAGACATGTTTTACGTTACGACATTGTGACGCACTGAAAACTGTCAAGTCTGTTCAATTTTTGTGTTAGTTTATCGCCACGATCCATGCTGACATCACAAATATATTAATTTGAACTAAGTTCTAGCGATACAGATCAAACCACTGACAGACGAACATTGCTGACTTAGTATTAAGAAACCCGTGTTATGTTTTGAAAGAGGTATTCATAAACAATATGAAACGTAAACTTATGAATAAAAGTACTTGCCTTATACTCCTAGTAATAGATCCAGAATGATGAATGCGAATAAATTCGTTGCTTGTGGTAGCTATGTGGAAATAAGACTGTTTTTCGTTAACAAAGAAGGTGTCAGGCACCCATATGTTTCTAATAAATTCTGAGCCGACGGATAGTGTCTCCACACCCGTCCTTTTTTTGTAAGCAAGCCTGGGGTCTGTCCAAAACTGCCTGAAGTAGAAATCCAGGGTGAAATCCTGAAACATTTTCTATTGTTGTAGGAAATAATAGCGGTGCTTGATTGACTTACAGTGGCACAACAATGAATGTAATCCCGGCAGTCGTTTGTAAGGCTGTCTGCCGCCTGCTTAAAATGTTTATTTGTTTTAATGAATGGAACGAAACGTAACGTTATCACCGAGCTACATTCATTGTCTGTGCGATTCGAACGTCAGCGAAATTTCAGCTAACAAACTTGGACAGAAAACATTCAGATATTGTATCGGTAACATTTCCTCGTAGAAAGAATGAGTAAATTCCATGCATAACAGACGTGAAAGGGAAATCAATTAAGTTCTTGTACAGACAGACACTTATGGCGCGTTTTACCAAGTGTGTTGCTGACAAAAAAAAAGGTATACATATTATAAATAGCACTATTTTGAGATTGGCAATTAATAAATACAGTCATTGGCAGTAAATATGGCCCAGACCTAATTGCGAAATTGTGGAAAAAGGAAACCTATTCTAAGAAACATATATTTTGTCAGTGTATACAGTCAACAGTGTATTATTAAGACCTGTCATTATAGTTATTATTATTTAAGTAGCGATTGGCCCCTACTTCAGACGGGGCCACTTATCGTCTCTAAACCTATCCTATGATTCATATAGGATCCTAAAATATATTTCTTGTAATGTTTGGTTCAGTAACTTCGAAGTTATAACAAAAAAAAAAAACTTTACAGTGTCCTAGGTTACCAAAACTTAGTTTTTTTTTTGAGAAATATGTCACAAATATTCGTGCTTTACGGGTCGAAGGGTATATATTTTTAACAGTTTGCAGCACCGTTTCAAAATACAAAAAAGATGAAGAAAAAACAAGAAAAATGTCTATTTTACGCATAATTCATAGACTCGCGCTAGTAACGTGGATACTATCGACTGTGATACTATTTTCTTTTAAATAAAAATGTTTGACTTTGATCTTGAGGATGTTAAAAACAGTTCTGGTCACAAGTAAAGTTTGATTAACTAGCCTTATGTGGAAATATTAATAACAATCAACTCGCGGAGCTACATGGGCCGACATTCTCTTTTAAAAACCTCTAGAATTAGTTTATTTCGTCCCGCGTCCGTTTAATCCGCGCTTAGCTGCATTGACGGCCGAAGTTACTCCAAACTGCACGCAATATAATTTATGGAAGTAGTATGCCATATTTTGGTACCCGGAACGAGACTGCAATGTATGTGACTCAAGACCAATTTAATATACGGGAATTCCTATTCCCGAACATTAAATTGGTCTCATCTAATACGATTTTAGCCTTTCTAGCCTCTAAAACTGCTAGAATAATATATAAATTAGTATATTTAGGGATTACGCGTAGATTCTTTAAGTTAAACATGTATTTAAAGTGTTCCTTTGAGGGTGACCTGTTCGCAATATAAATAAACCCTCTACAATAAATAAACATTTAAAACATTCACACTTAGACTTTGGGCAAAATTTACCGCCACTGTGTGTATTATTATAACTTGCTGCCCTTTTGGAAGCTCGTATTCAATTTTCCACGAAGTAGATCAATAACATCGGTTACGTCATTAAAACATAATATAATTTTATTACATAAACAGTAGGTATAATAAAATGCATACAATTGAGACTATTATGAAAATGGATTATTATTGGATTATTGAAACAACATTGATATAATTGATAGGCAAGTGTATGCATTTTATGAAATTAAATCGGACTTCAGTTGAGGGGAAAAGGACAATGCTTCTCTTAATTTATGATTTTATAGGTAATGTAAAATATTAATGCAATACAATAAATAAGAAGAATGAATGTGATATATCACTGTTAATACGAGTATTTTACATGTTATAAGTACACGTAAGAGTACGTTATTGATAAATTATGAAGATCTGAAAATCATCAAATCTATATAATAAAAATCACTTGCTGTTCGTTAGTCTCGCTAAATCTCGAGAACGGCTGGGCCAAATTAGTTGATTTTGTTTTTAAAATGTTTGTCGTAGTCCAGGGAAGGTTTAAAAGGTGAGAAAGGTAGGGTAGGGTAGGTAGTTAGGGTAGGATAGGTAGGGTAGGTAGGGTATGTTGGGTAGGTAGGTAGGTAGGGTAGGGTAGGGTAGGTAGGTAGGTAGGTAGGGTAGGGTAGGGTAGGGTAGGGTAGGTAGGTAGGTAGGTAGGTTAGGGTAGGGTAGGTAGGTAGGGTAGGGTAGGTAGGTAGGTAGGGTAGGCTAGGGTCGGTAGGGTAGGGTAGGTAGGGTATGTAGGGTAGGGTAGGTAGAAAGGGTAGGGTAGGTAGGTAGGTAGACAGGGTAGGTAAAAATTGCAACGCGTGCCGGGGACAGCTAGTAAAGAATAAAAGCCGAAATCTTCACAAATAGCCGGTAGCAGCAGTGATACTGTACGGTACGGTACTGGTACGTGTACTTTTGATGAACTATCACTAGGTACCTATATCTATTATCCGGGTAGGGTCACGTCCTGAAGTGACTTTTAAGAGTCCCTTGATTTGGTTTCCACTAGGGGTCATACACCCTGGTCTTAGTCTGACATCTGCACTTCGGAACCTTGATCATGGGTATTTAAACGGCTTGGTTTACAAAATCAGAATCAGTCGTATATATTCTTGCATGGATTCTCATTTGGTCGAACTAAAATAAGAGCCATTATGCACATCTAGACCTCACAATATGATATTGTTTTTGTGGAAAACCATGTACTGCAGGAGATTTTGAGGAGTTGAGTATTTATTATTCATACTGGGGAAACTCCTAACTTTGAGATTTCATCCACAGCAAAGTTAACAACTGACATAGCAGTTACTTTTTGGGTATCCTTGTGTCAACAGAACTCACTGGACAACGGCTCGAAAATTAAACACATTCATAGAATGACTACTTTACGTATGAAATTGCTGTGTAGGCACCTCCAGTTACTTTTTGAGGTGTTAAAAATCTTTCAGACAGACAATACAACGATACCCACAGTCACAACAAATACCAACTCAAGACCATAAAAAGCTTAAAACAACAACAATGGAACAAATTTACGACAGTGTGTGTAGCTTGGGGGATGCTTAATGGCAAAGTACATTTTAGTATGCCTTTTTTGGGGACCCACCCAGAGGGGCACACCACTAGAATAGACGAAAGCGCTTACAACGCGCTGCTCGTACAAGTCCTTGAATTTCTTTATTTTTAAAGAACCATCGTAAGTGGTGTGTCACCGTCCGGGTGGTCGACTCCAAAACGCCGGCATGCTCGCAGCCTCGTGTCTGGGGCTGCTCGGTCGCAGCGGCGCAGCGCGCGGCCGGAGCGACCGAGACAAGCGTGAGCTGACAGTGGCGAGTACCATGAGCACTTCGGAGACGGAGCTGATAGAGAGCACATACATGGTGACGCCCACCTCCACTGGCGGACCTGCAATCAAGCCCAATCGTGAGTCGCGCACGCGCCTCGCGCCGTGAAAACCAAACCAGAGGACGGTGACGTGACGCCCGGAGTCCCTCGATCGAACGAGGACCGCACTGTTTAATCAACTATTGGTACAAAAATGTCCTTAGCTCGACCGAGGTCTGCTAACCTAAAGACTGCGTTTTGTCATATCGTGTTCCTACAATGACAAGCTACTTAAAAGTAGTTTTGTAGCATTAAATACCATTTTCACTTCAGATAAGGAGCTGATGGAGAGCACGTACATGGTGACTCCCACATCCACTGGTGGTCCTGAAATAGTACATCAGTTACATTACCTGAGGCGACTCTATCAAAAAGTATCCATTCGCCCTTTCTTAAACCACGAGATTGAAAACGTATACCATTCATGGATTACGCTGTCAACTCAGGCTCAGTGAAACGTTCACGCATCGTTTTGTTTATTCATCAAGATTATAAATTGTTACCTGCGTAAACTACTTCAAATGAATCGTATTGTTACAGATACCACTTACGAAGGTGTTTGTTTTGTAGTAATAGATCATAATATATAACCTTGAAATGATTTCGAGTATTACATACTTTAAAATTAATATTAGTAACACTAAAACACTTACAACAACTGAAAATAAAACATAGCTATAAGTTGCATCTCTTAGGTCCGATCAAATGAATTTTACCTTTTTAAATACAGTAATACCAATGTTAAATAATTACACATGCTAATAAAAATGATTAGCGTTATATAAGTGGTGGTTTCTTGATAAATGAAACTGAATACCAAGTCCATAATGCTAGCAAAGAAACACTTCTCTCGGTTAACCCCTGTAGCAAAATTAGTCGATTGTCCAGATATGACTAATTATATTTATGTACGGCACGAGCACTATCGCCTCACCAGATAGCTGTGCCAAAGCCTATGAAGGTGTAGGTGCGCTAAACGCACCCACCAAAGAACAAGCACCGGACAGGGCCTGACCTGACCCACTACACCGCTTCGATCGCCATGACGGAGCCTGAGCGAGAGAAACGGAAGATCAATTAAAAATTTAATGCACATCATTTAAAAAAAAAATTGTGGCTATTTTTTAAGTCGTAATAAGTTATTTATATGTAGGCTTTTTGCCTAGACTTTCTTGAGTAGTGTGTGAATATTAACGATTTTTCTGAATTTTCGTAGTCGATGCATGAAAAGGAAAGATCCCGTTCATTCATATTTCATATACATAATACATACGAGAACACATGGAAAGCCCGATGATAACTCTACGGAAACATTTGATCTTTTGAAACAAGCTTACGGAGACGATTTGACAAAATTATTTGTGATGTCCGAACCGCAGAATGAAAATCAAGCGGAAGTTTGGAAACCCCTTCAACAAGCCAACCATTGATCAACTTTTATTTGCTTTGCTTACAGCTTGTTCAATATCTATTACTCGTATAATCAAAAAATCACATAAATTAAAAAATCGACAAATCAGTATTACTGAACTAAACTAGGGACTTGTCTTTATAATTTCTCTCGTTTTTACTATACCTACTGGTATTGGAAAACTGAAATTAAATAATATTTTCAACTTCGGAACTTCAAGAAATAATGTGAAATGAAACAAACCTAATATTACATAGCGCCTGTAATCTCCAAAGAGTTAAGCAGAGTTCAGAGTTTACCGAATAGTACAGGCACATTTTGCCAGTTAAGTTTAAATCCCATGTAATAGACGGCGAGCCAATTTCCATATATGTCCGCTTGGACGCAAATCCAGCCTCCGTAGCTGCTACTGAGACATTTCTGATGGAAAAACCAATTATAATTTGCCCGACTGAACTGAGTATCGAACCCAGTACCTCGTGATAAGCAATCGCGATTGCGAGCACTAGGCCATCGAGGCAGCCAAGAAATTAAATTAATATATTTTCGTTATTTTGAAAGAACTATACATACTTTGAAGGAACCGGGTATACCCGAGTATTTCAGGACCGGGTGCATGCCCTATTCACAATCCGCGAAGCTAAGCACAATAACAATATTAAAATAGAAGTGTTAAAAATTCGTAGTACAAACCTCCATAATTCGGCCTCACTCTTTTGTCGTAGCTTACACTTAACGAATCCAAAATGGCTGAGATATTGACGTCACCAAACATACCCCCGCCGCCCGCTCCACTGGAACACAGATTATAATATACACTTTCATAATTATCCTTAAGAGGGGACTCTAGTCGGTAATTGAAAGTATTTGATTTAATTTGAAGAAACTATTGTCGTCGCGCTGTGCCCGACCAAGCCCCCGTAAAGTGCGAAAGGGACAACTGCAGCTCAGGCTGATTTTACCGACAAAAATCTTGACCAAAAGACGTTTTGTATTCCGCTGTTTTCTTCTTCAAACCTAAACTGATCTAAATAATTCTTATATCGAAATTTAGAGGAAAGGTATATGCTTCCATTATTTTATTTTTAGTTAAAAACTTATCTAATTTGTTTGATAGTCGTCTGAACATGGCGGTAAAACGGGCTTTTTTTCGGGTTTTTAGATTGTCCTAATTCTTTTAGTGATTATGTTTTAAAAAAAAAGGAAATGATAGGGGCATGTACTAATAAAACCTTTTAAAAGATTTTTTGGAAAAAAATCATTGGTCTAGACGCATTTTCCACGAAGAAAACAGCGGAATACGTTTGTATGGAAAAATACCGACTAGAGTTTCCTCTTAAAGCTAATTGTCAATGTTATTATTAAATTAAATATATACTTAAATAGACCTCATACCAAATTACTCAAAATCATCATCATTTTCATGCCTTTGTTCCATTTTTTTGAGGTCTGCGTAACACGTTTTCCTTTTCCATTCTCCTCTGTCAGACGTCACGGCATCATTAACGCCTTTCTCTTTTCACCATCAATTTATCTTTTCTTAAATTATTCAAAACTAGCTTATGCCCGCGGCGTTGCCGGCGTGGAGTTCGATAATTGTCCCACGGGAACATACTATCAGGATAAAAGTATCCTATGTGCTAATCCAGGTTATAAACTACCCGTGTGCCAAATTTCATCCAAATCCATTCAGTAGTTTTTGCGTGAAAGAGTTACAAACATCCATCCATCCATGCTCACAAACTTTCGCATTTATAATACTAGCTGTCCCGCGCAACTTCGTCTGCGTCACATTTTCCCCGTTTTCGCAACATTTTTCATTGCTGCTCCGCTCCTATTGGTCGTAGCGTGATGATATATAGCCTATGTCCTTCCCCAGGTTGAAATCTATCTTCGTGCCAAATTTCATTAAGATCCTATCAGCCGTTTAGTCGTGAAAAGGTAACAAACAAATAAACAGAGTGACATTCGCATTTATAATATTAGTATGGAAGTATGGATATGGATTAGTAGGATAAAGTTTACAGTAGGTAAGTATTCCGTTTTTTTGACAACTTATTGTTTACTACTACTTTTTAACATTTGTGACGGAATGGCAGACGATTGCTGGGAAAAATCTGAATGTTTACAAAACAACGGAAATTGACGCCGCGAAAGCCTTAGGCAAGACGGGCCAGATGTTTAATGTAACATCTCGTCATTTAAGATGTGGGTCTATGTGTGTTGACGTAGGTACCGTGTTTCTTTCCGATGCTATAATCATATCAGACAAACAAGACACGGACGCCTATGCCCAGTGAAGTTTCAAAAGCGGACCACACCCGTGCATCCGCAGTCGCTTGTCATATATGACACGCGGCTGCGGATGCACGTGGGTATGGTCCACACTGATATATCAGTATTGTTACCGTAGTTGTTGGTACATTTGAATTTTGCATTATACAATTTAAAATAGGTAAGTCCTTGGAAAAGCTTTGGGGGACAAATTAACAGACTTTAAACCTAGGAAATCAGGAGATATATCACACTAACTCACACAATTCAATAGCAAACTAGTGACAACTCGTTTATAACGGTCAGTATACGCGGTTACAACCCGTTATTATCGGGATCAGGTGGCCTACCATGACTTCCAAAAACGTTATTGTTTCATTCTTATTCCAGAGTGAGAAAGAAATGGATCCAGATGACCTGCAAAGCTCCGTCTGTTTCTCACTCTGAAATAAGAATGAAACAATAATGTTTTAAGATGTCATAGTAAAGGCGGAACCATACTTACGTGTCGTGGCGTGTCGTGTCGCGCCAGAAGCGTCGATCGTTGCGACACGACATGCCATGGAAATATGTCCCTAACCACATTAAATGTATGAAACCGATTTGCTTCTGGCGCGTCACGACACGCCACGACACGTAAGTATGTTTCCGCCTTAACCCCTCAGAACTGCCATCATAGGCGGTTATACCCCCATGCTCACCGGTTTGACAACGTAGCATGCCATGTACGGCGCATTTCGGCACCGGTAATATATTCTCAACTCCGACAACTGTTGCCGTTCCGTGCATGGCACGTGACGGTGTTGGTCGGCGACGGAACATTCTAGCGGGCAATTGGGCAACATACTTTTTTCTTACTACTATTAAAATTGCCAAAGTTAGGACGGATGGATGTTTGTAGTTCAATCAAGTTAGAACGGCTGAACGGATCTAGGTGAAATTTAACCAGAGATAGATCTAGTGTGAAATAGCATATAGGATACTTTTCTTTCTTGCACATGCACAGCCAAATTTCCACGCGAAAGAAGTCATAGGCTAGTAGTCTCATACATTTCAGTACAAAGAATGATGATACGGTGTAGTAGATGGACTTATTTACTGTCCCCAAGGCTATATTTGAAATCGCATGGTACAGACAGCCCCATTAAGTAGTTATCCCCCTGGCGTACTCGGCGGGACTGTAGAGGGGTTAGCACATACTGACGCTGTCTGTACAAGGTTGCTTACACAACATGTCTATCTAGCATTACTGCTAAAACGGACCTGTTGGTTTTTTTTTCTATTTTGTCTTAAATTAACTTAAATCAAGTATAAAGGTACACAAAACTATATCATGAATTCAACGTTAATTAGTTTTGCACTGTCGTAACGTAAGTTATATTTCCGTTTTCTAACGTCGAGGTCCGGTCAGATTATTGAGAATGGGACTAAGGCTTATTTATACAAATCTAGCGATGGATTCTAGTAAGTAGCAATTAAAGGGTTTCGACACCCATCAACCCAATTTTACAATATTATTGTCATAAAATGTAAGAATTTAAATAAAATAGTTACCTTGTCAACATTTACAAAATATTACAACAGTTAACTAGGGGAAATACTTTAGGTAATACCTACAACCGCATTGATAGTGTAATGTCATCTCAATGGTGCAGATGAGACCATACTATGCAGTTTTATTAGCACCATTAATGGTGCAAACGAAACTAATTAGTCTCCTCTGCACCATTGATGGTGCAGGTCAATGGTTGCTCGTTGTACCGTATGCATACGGTACAACGAGCAACTTCCCAGTAGCATCATCAAACCAGGACACCAATCGCGTAAGTTTAGTATCGCATAGTATTTGAAGAAATTCGTACTACATTACTTTACATGTTGGGAAATGCAGATGCTCGACAACGTTAAAAACACAATGTAATCGTATGCCGTTGAATTGTCGAAAAGATTACTTTGTAAATATGAGCGTGTTAAGCCATTACCCTTTTTTGTTTTTTTTTTCGGATGGGAAATCATCAAATGACTTCTCCCGCTCTGGGCGGAGCGGGAGAGAGTGTCAGACTTGACTGACTAAAACCCACCCATGTTCCTTCTTAGCCCTTTGTGTTCCAGGGCCGCGCTATCTCTTTCGAACAACCCGCAGCCCTGGTAGCCATTACCCTGCGACGACCATTAGAGGTGGATCCTTATTTTCTCATAAAACTCCCCTTCAAGCAAAAAAAGCAAGTGGATATTGAATTTACCTAATAGACTATTATAATAGATATATATCCGCAAGGTCATCTATTTCTGCCTATAACGGCATCACTATAATGAGTTGCAATGACACAAATCAATCAACTCAAAGTCCGTTGCTATCTATTATTATTTTAAACAGCATCACTACGCAACTAGTACGTTATTTAGTTCATGTTCGTGCAGTAACTGTAGTATAAATACATGATGCTGTCTGTGCCCGTGTGTGAAGCTTCCTGGTGCGTTGCAGTTTTTATCGAATCGTTTTATTGAACAATGCCGCAGATAACGGACACACTTGTCACCATAGCGTAGATGTGGGTATTTATAAAATAGTAGATAATAGTAGGTATCGTGTAAATGTTAACATGTGGGCGTTGCAATTCTTATGTAACATTAGCTTCGTATGTACCTATTTCAGATTTCGTTTCGTTTGTGGGTAGAATAGTTAAGTTTAGGATAACAGTATCCGAAACGTAATTATGTTACACACAAACGAAACCAAATTAATTAATTTACTTCACGACTGCAGACTGTAAAAAGCACAGGTTCTTAATTCGTTTTTAATTTATTTTTGTAATCATGCCTGTTTTTAGGGTTCCGTAACACGAAAGGAAAAAGCGGAACCCTTCTAGGATCACTTTGTTGTCCGTCCGTCTGTCTGTCTGTCAAGACCCTTTCTCTCAGGAACGCATGGAGGTATCAAGCTGGAATTTATATAAAATACTCAAGTCTACTGTCCCTTGGAGCTGTGAAAAAATCAACTTCTAAGCCAACTCAATCAAAAGATAAGGCGTTTATGCCGCAAATTTTCGACATTCGCAAGGGAATCAAAACCTACAGCGTACTTCCCGTAAACTCAGAATCTTGAAATTTGGTACGAAGCAACGTTTTATAGCACAGATAAAGAAAAAATTGCGAAAACCGTAAATTTTTAGTTACATCACATATTTTTATTTATTCTCTTCAGTAATTTTGGTTTGTACGGAACCCTCGGTGCGCGAGTCCGACTCTCACTTGGCCGGTTTTTTTGGTTGGTTTGATTTTTTTTTTGTTGGAGATTGTTTAAACATTTATCACCTGAATTTAGTTGATGTGGTCAGTGAATATTAAACGACTGCTTGAAATGAATTTCATTCGGTATAACTTCACAGTGTCTACCGTAATACTCCTGATTCAACTTTAGGTACCTATTGCCTAACTACATTGAATTCGAACCATTACAGTATTGTGAGTTTGTGACTGATGTATACTTTTGCAGTCTCGCTTTTATCATGAGTACGCTGATCAAGTTCCTACATATGTAGAAGACAAATGTATTTTGCGAATATAGGTAAAACAAAAAAGTTGTTAAGAAATATTAAAGCTCAGCCATATTTTTACATTATTTATGAATCATGTAGATACTTACATCTCAAAAATCAGATCAATTAATCAACAAACATTTAATTCTCTGTAACTATTCTACAGGGTGTAACGGAAAGGGTATATACATCCTTAAGGGTGTGCTACAGAACATCAAACTGAACATGTTTCTAATCTCTATTAGAAACTCAGTTACACTGTAGTACGTTCTATCTATTAAAAACGTACGTAGTCTACTTTTAAACAGCACTGTAGAAGTATTTGGTAATTGGCATAGGGGAAACCGTGATCAAGTAGGCCTTCCCATTGCACTGCGGTTGGGTGTCTGGTAGTAGTTGGTGGTTGGAAGTTTTAAGTTGGCGTGTTATTTCCCAAAAATACAGATAATTTTACTTTCACCATCGATTTTCTGCCCTTGTTCTATGTTACTTGGGGTCGGCGACGATTTTTTTTCCATTCTCCTCTGTAAAACCCTAAGTAGTAAGATTGGTTGCTAGGCCTTAACCTGCTTTCCGTGGCACGGAGGAAACTCGGCATGTAATGGGTGGTCACCCAACCACGGACCAGTGTTATTTAGCCACGAGCTCCTCAAAAAAAAAGCAACCTATAGTCATTTAAAACCATGAAATGTCTGGGAAACCATTTATTGTCTGAATCCCACTACGCCCACGAACTTACCTATACTATATAAATGCATATGAAGGTACCCACCCGTCAAACGCCTACCCTTCGTACTTACCCATATGCATCACAGCATATTATTTGTGCTTGATTTTAGCTTAGACAGATAGCGGAGGTACCCAAAGTGACCTTTAAATGATATGTGCGTATAGGTACTACTGAGTTCACAAACGACTGGACCACTGTCACCCTCATGCCCTCAGTAATAAAGTTGAAAAGTGGTTGACCGTCAGTCAACTCGGTAGTGGGTTCGCCAAAGTTCAACTAAATTTTCAACTCCGATAATTGAAAATCCGAAAATGTTCTTCCTAACAATCACAATTCCTAACTACTCTGTCTCTAATATTCATAATTCCGAAGCATTCAACTTCATAATGTCAGAAGCAATAAACATCTATTATACTTTTAATTGTTTTCCTATATTTTCTCAACATAACCATCTTTTACACTAATATTCAAAGTCACATCTTTTTTGTTTAGATTTCTTTTTTATTAATTAAAGCGTCTTCTTTAATTTTATTTATAGCGGTGTGTGCGAGGTGTTCAAAAATTAGGATTTTGCTTTACAAACGTAGCTACTTCCAAAATATGTCATGCATACAAAGAAGTGTCATGATGCTGTATTGTTTAAACAGTAGACTCTATAGTTTTAAGTTAAAACAATTATCGTAGACGATGATGGTATCTACTATGGAGATATTAATTTAAAATAATCTACACACATCAATAGAATCTAGGGATACCTTAATCCTAAATTATTTACAGTAACTTTATAGTTTAAAATCTTTTTAGTTTCCATACGTTTCCATACGTTAAAGAGAATTAAAGTTGTTTTATTAATATTAATTAATGAAAAGGGATTAGATTGTTTTTCTTTTTTAATTTAACGTGCCATGTGAGCTTTAAAAGTCATGTCTCGTCGGCATTGAATCGAGATTAAAATTAAATGTTACAAGCGATGGGCGATGTTAGAAAATGGTACTATTCAACGCGTGGTTGCTGAGGCCCTAAACACCAACCAAAACGTGATATCAAGTTTTTGGTCACGTTTCATATACAAAATGTGGTCCTAAATGCTTTTATGTGGTTCTAAATGCTCTTATCTTAAAACTACGGAGGCTCTAAATTCCTCACCTGAAGTCTCAGTTGCTTTATTAAAGGCGAACTTGTCTGGCTGCCCGGCTGAATTTAAATTTAAACACAATAAACTCTATGACAGTTATTAAAGCTTTCCGTCAAATAAAAATCAAACTGTCCGAAGATCTATGAGAAATGTCTATAAAAGTTTGTACATACATAGTTGAGACTATAGCACCGTACTTAACTTTAATTTTTAATTTGTGTTTGGACCAAGGAGTTTTCCCTTATTTAATGAAATACAGTGAAGCCATCCCTCTTTTCAAATCCAGAGACAGTAAAGATACTAATAATTATAGACCATCCGTGTTGCTAGTTTTTAGCAAGGTGTTTGAAAAGGTAATGCTTCATCAAATGCTCAATCATTTTAACACCAACAAAATTTTGCACGATCAACAGTATGGTTTTAGCAAGGGACGTTGTACAACTGACGCCGGTGTAACCTTATAAAAGCACATATTTATTAAATATGGGTACTTACTATACCTAAATTAAGACTGAAACCAAAAATAAATGAGTAATAAATCTAATGATAAAAGTGTAAATTATATATGTAAACTATAAAAACCTTTTTATTTCAATCCTACCTACGAAGTTTAGCAATGATAATTGTCCTAACAGACAGAACTTTCAGTATGGCCCAAGTACGAATTATGTAAACAAAAAAGAAATAAAACGTCTGTCTGTTCAATGTTATGGGTTGTGCGTTGTTTCCTCGCTAATTGTTTAATCGAATTTTGTTTCACATATTTTTTTTCTCATATTATCACTTCATAGAATAATCAATACCCAGAATACTTACTTTGAAGAAATTTAAATCATCGATTTTTGTTTCAAATACAGTTTAATGTTAGAATATTCATATCGTAGAATAACAAATCAAATATTCTTTATCCACATATTGTTTGTTTCACATAAAACTTATTACGAAGAATAACATTTTAATAGACTGACAGTTTCTAAAATTCAAACCTCCTATAAAATTACAACACCGGGTTCACAAAAATAATGCGGGTAAATTCTTGTCAAGCAGGAAAACAATATTGTTATTCAATTCTCACTAATGGTGTCCATGCCTGTTGCATGAAGCAAGCATGCAACTTGCAGCATGCATGCAAGCATGTAGCAAGCAAGCATGCAACAGGCATGGTTTCTGTCACGGCTCCGGCGCTGCGGGGCTCCGGCGCGGCGGCCCCACGCGAGTTTATCGTCGCAGATGGTATTAACGCTCACCACCGCAGCTTCGGCTTGCTGGCCGGCGAGCCGGCCAGCCTCAGCCGCGGCGGCGAGCTTTAGAAACCACCTGCTCCTCAACTCGCGGGCCGCCTCATCCCTCCGCGCCTACGCGGGCTTAAATTACACTCTAGGGGTAGGGCAAACAAGACTACGTGGAGTCTGTTTTGCAGCCATTCGTTTCTGTCACTAACTTTTGTAGTACAACATATTGGCTTTTAAATACAATATTTTAATTTTTAGTTAATAATTTCGTTAAAATAAAATACCATGGAAACATACATCGAACAAACAATATTCGTTGAAAAATAATTCTGCTGTTTGATAAGTTTGTCAAATAAAAAAATGTGATTGTAAAATTCTTTGAATTGTGTTTCTGTAAAATATGTTTCATTCAAGTAAATGGTAGTCGAAACAAAAATATTCGAAATAAAAATACAGGGACTAAATAGTATGTGAAACATTTTCTGGGAAACGAAATTCTGTGAAATTTCTGTCTGCGAAACAAGGTGACACCAATATTATGAGATATTTGCTTCCAAAGTCGTAAAAATTGTGTTCAAGTATACTACATTCATTTTCTCGCAGTCAATGGTTAAAAGTAAGAAAAAATCTGCGTTCAAATCCTTGTTAGGCCTAGCAGGTTTGTACTTTGCAAATTCATTTTTAACCCCCGACCAAAAAAGAGGGGTGTTATAATTTTGACGTGTGACGACATCACCTCTTTTCTAGTTGATGAAGTTTTATAAACAACTTCTACGTTCTCTCTTCACGGGTCTAGTTGATTCGAAATTTAAATTCTTGACACTTGTCACCATGGGCATCGCCAGGGGCGTAGGCTGCATACCCTTCCTCCCCCTAAAAGCTCAGTTTTTTTTTTAAATTTATAAGTTTCTTTGTTTTCGTAAATGAGTGAGAAGAGGCGCAACACCGAGAAAAGTGGAAGGAATGGAAGGAGACCTATGCCCAGGAGTGGTACAGTCAAGGCAAAAAAAAAAAACCTAAGTTTAAAAAGCATCAAGCTTCGTAGCGTCGGGGGACCGCTAAGTAGACCGCTTAGTACTAACACTATACAAAGCGGACCCCCGACGCTACGAAGCTTGGATTAATTTTATTTTTGGTTTTTTAGAGGTTTTTTTCGTCGGGTGTTTTTTAAATTTTAAATTTTGTTAATAATAAATTTATTGTTGTAATGAATATTATAATATTATCTTATGGTTGTAGTTTAAGTTAGTATTTTTTTAAAGTCTGTTTCTTATATTGTGTTTTTTTTGTCAGTCAAACGTTAGTAATTTTATTATTGGGTATAACGACAAACAATAATAGACTTAACACTCACGAAGTAACGAAAGTTACTAAAAGTATAATTAGACCGGTGGCGTCAAGACTGCTTGACGTGCATGAGATGGGAGAGTACAAATCCTAGACACGGCGTATGCTTATTGTCATGAATTTTTATTTAAGATGTGTTATCGAACTGTTTATACTGGCGTGTTAAATTATTAGAAGTTGTTTATCGATGACGTATTTCTGCACACCACAACTAGTACCTGCAGATAGCTACTGGCAGCGGTAGGAAACGAGTCCACAGCGATAGACTTCCTACAACTATGACCTAAATTGGCCTCCCGCATCGAGCATGGTATTTGGTAAGTGAAGACATATATTGTGTTGACCGTAAATGATAAACACGTTATTTGAAATCTTGTACCAACATCGATAGACCAATGTCTGCGCTTCGACGCTTGTTAATAAACAGAATACCTACGTATTGACGTTAATTGATAGATATAATTGGTATGTAAAAAGATCCTCAAAGAAGCCGAAAGGAGCTTGTTTTCCCCGTCACGTCATTGTGACATGAGTTTTGTTCTGGAGCATACCTGGGAATGTTCTAGTTACGGAGATATTGGAGGTCAATGTATCAACTTTTCAGAAGATTTTTTTTTATTTACCAATAATGTTATTAATGTCCCCGGCACCCGTACTATTCAATGCATCATTGCTTTGAATTCAGCTACATTGTTTTGAATTCGTTACATTGAGTCCTACCGTAAACCGCGATTTTTCACCAATAAAGAAAAGTCGATTGCCAGCAATCATTTGTGCACATAGAGAGATACTTAGTTTTATGAACAGAAAGCTTGGTTGTCGGCTTCGCGAAGGGTCCGTTTACACCTTTGTCATCATCATCATCATCAGCCTATAATGTTCCCACTGCTGGGAAACAGGCCTCCTCTCTATGAGAGGGAGTGGGCTTTAATCCACCACGCGGGCCCAGTGCGGGTTGGTAGATGTCACATGTCTTCGAATTTTTAGTTCTAGGACATGTTTCCTCACGATGTTTTCCTTCACCG